>CM050405.1:60725107-62067607 GCA_027580255.1 Therioaphis trifolii | reverse complement strand
TAATTTTCAGAAAACGTCATGAATATTTTTGAAAAAAGACGTTTGAGACTATTTGTGTTTTTCACGAATTAAATGTAGTGCCCGGGTTATTGATCGTAGTTTTAATTGGATTGTAAAAATCAAACGGATACGAAGCGAACAATAATTAACGATTTTTGACTGAATCGATTTTGAAATTTTTCCAAAGAAAAACGTAAGTACACGGTTTTAGTTTGAAAAAAAAAACCACGTGTTGGAAAACGGAATTACGATTTCGACGTGAATTCTCCCGCCCCTTTTCAAGAATTTTTCGTTTCCGAGAATTTTTTGTTCTCACCGTCGTCGACCGAAAAACATTCGTAGACTACCACGCCGCCGGCCGACGATCCTCATGTTCCGGTGCGACGCGTCGACGTCAAATCGCTATATGTCGACCGCCTGGGGTGTTCCCGATCACGGCACGCACCCGCGGCGTGACTCGGCACGGACCCGACCACGGTGAACCCACACGCGTCCGGCGCCCACCAGCGCTAAGCACGAGGCCCGACCGGGCGACCGACGGCCAACAAATACAGCGTTGAACCGAATACGGATCGTTATGATCTCGATGCGAGTACGAGATCGACGGATTTAACGATCCCCGTACACGCGTGAATCGATCTTACTAAAAACGTAGATGGTTTTCGACGATTTCATCGCAAGCGAACACACTAATTGTTCGGTTCAAAAAACACCGACCATCTCTGTCGTGAACAGTAAGCTCATACTGTATATAGTCAAATCATTGAAAGCACGAGCGGTAGTCAACGTCGTCGTCTGGTGAAATTTTACGAATTTTGATTTTGATAACAACGTTCACGGGCGTCCCGAAATATTTTTCTAGGTGGGCAGGCAAAATAAATTTAAAAAATAAATGAAAAATTGTTTATACATTTTATTTATAGTAGGTATATTATTATATTTTTGCATTATCACGATTGAAACATTACGATTCGGCATTGTTATAAATAATTATTTTTCATGAAATATAAATTTCAATCTCCGTGGATATTCTCTGCCAAATTGTGTCAGTGCATTTTCAATGAATGTTTCTTTATATGAATTTAATTTTTGTTTATGAACACTCAACTGACTGCTGACAGTCTTTATTTTGCCAAAAACTGTACCGACCTTTTGCTTCAGCTTGTAGATTATCAATTTTATCGAACATTTATTTTTAGAAGCTAATTTCTCATTGGGAATTTCACCAATCTCTGTGGAAATAACATTCCAGGGGGGCGAGTGCCCCGTATTTCTCCCCCTGGGGACGCCCATGACGACGTTCTGATCGAACATGACTGTTTTTTGACACGAAAACACTGGAAATTCTAAAATCGGAACTGACGGTGGCCGGGCGTCAGTTTTCGAGCTGAACGTCAAGTCGAAACGACCGTGAATCGAGATTGAAAATACGCCACCGCACCCGGACGACGAAACGCGATTTGGCGCTACGACGGAGTTGTCGAGAAAACCAGGCCATTTGCACTTTTAAGGGTGTCGCCGCCGACGTCCGAATATATTATAATGATATTACCCACTCACGCCTCGCGTGTTCGCGCTCGCCTGCACCGGACCGTGTACCGGGTCTGCGTCTCGGGACTACCTATGATCGAGTGATCGACCTAGGCCACCGAGAGTCCCGCGAGAGTTGTCCGAAGTCACCGACACGGTTTCCCGAGAAGAACGGGCTTTGACGAGACCCGACCGTCGCGCGGATATTGTTGTAGGTTTTTTTGTATCTTATATTTATTTATAAATCGGTGACGTCTCGCTCTCGGATACGACGGCCGGTAGCGCATTTTATAACGCGATAATATTTCTCTCGCGCTCTTTTTTAACCCCCTCGAGCGAACGAGAGGAAAAAAAAATAATAACAAAAAAATATAACAAAAACAAACGTCGACCGGCACGCGCGTTCCCTCGTGTCTAATAACGAAGCTTATAAGCGAGGCGTGAACGATAAAACAAAAAAATAAAACACAAAGTAAAATAAATAAGAAGCGAGAAATAAAGAAAAACCCGGTCATGTCCGCGGGGGTCTTCGGACGGTTTCGCTCGTTCTCAAACGAGAGAATATTAATGGAACTGGTGTAGGTAAAAGCGTGTATTATAATAATATTGTTTCGTGTTTTTCTCGAGAACTCGCCGGTTAGGTTAGGGGAAGGAACTCCTCGTTTCGAACGGAATTTCAGACTTATTTTTTTCTTTTTTTTTTTTTTTTTTTTGACGCTCATATCGTTTTTGGAAAATCTCACACAGATCAGAGTAAGCGTTCGACGATAACACCGCTGCAGATCATATCATTACTGACGGTGCGATCGTATCGATCATCGTAACGAGATATCGGAAAAATCATACACAATCGAGGCAACAGTTTTTGTTTTTGATATAAGGAATCCTTCCCATATCATCCCACTCATCTCAAATCTATCCTCCCTCATAATTCCCGGAACCCCTCCGCCCCAGGAGGCTTAGAAGATAACGGTGCCGTGATCTTCTAAATAACCAATAAACAATAACTGAAGTAATCGCAGTTTTACCACTGGGTAGTTTCTTCAATCAATCATTCATGTTATTATTGTCCACCGTCACATATTCTTATTGTTCTACAGGAATAGATCGTATGTTTTAAAAATAAAAAAAAATAAATAAAAATGTAAGGAAATAATCGATTTAGATGTTATAGTCGAGGAAATGATTCCGAACGGATTCTATCGGATATAGTACGTCGGATACGTCGACACAATAGGTGTGTTTCGTTTCGCTCAAATCAATCATACGACTCGGCTGTAAAATACCGTTCTTATACTCAAGAAGGTTTATTTTTCTAATGGATTCTGCGCCAATCATCGACATGACCTTCAATAGAATACAATTCGTTTTCGTTCATAGGTTTACTCTAGTTGTATGAATTTGTATTCCGCAAACAATAACGTGTACATCACAACGCGTTTATTTCCACGTCCGACTTACACATCGATAAAATGTTAAGACGTCGATTACTTTCGATTGGTACGCTTTGGGTCAAAGTCGATTCACACTTTCTACCAATATCCGTCGAGATAATTAGTCGAAAATCTACTAAGAGGATGAAAATAAAAAAATAATAATAATAAAATAAAAATTAGATTCAATTAAAAAGTGATTACACTTATTAAGTAACTTTTTGACTAAACTTTTTAACTGGTTATAAATAATGCTCAGCGTCGTCGCCTGTAACGTATTGTCTGCGCGTATACGTATATTTAACTACATTATTCCGAGTGTGCAGACGTTTTTCAAGGTTTCTCTAGACGTATATATCATTATTGTGCAGAACCGTGTGTAATAAAAATGTCACGATGAAAATACACACGTTCGTGCGCACACTCATTAATATGCTTATTGTTTTTAATACTGTAAATGCGTTTTTCATTTTTTTTAGTTCCCGTCAATGTCTCGCAGGGGCGTATTTATGATAGGGGGCTGAGAGGGCTTTAGCCCCACACCCGAAAATCAGGAATTGTTTATGAAGTCTGCTTATTATTATGTCCTATCAGATTTAAATCGTAAAAGTTCAATATAATTTTATAGAGAATCATTAGTAACAACGAACAAGTTATTTGTGTTTGACGATTTTGATCATAACGATTATACCTTTGAGTTCGGTTTAATAGGCTTAATTGGGGAATTCAGTTGGAGATGGAAAATACCACAGCCCCCACCCACCCCCAAAAAAAATCTAAATATGCCCCTGATGTCTCGTCAATACGCACGGTTTACAAGAAAAAAAAATATCTATTCGTCGCGAACATTGTTATATCTATTACGTCTAATTCGTTTTCATATTATGTATTCATCGTGACCGTTCGTTTTTACATTTTTATTGCGTTTTGTTATGTTCTTCGTTAGTCTAACGGCCTGCTCGAAACGCATATTTTCGGAGATAAAACGATTTTAGTTTAAATCGTTCGTGTCCCACACATTTGAATCAGTCGAGTGAAAAAGTTGACCGACAGACATTTTTGTTAAGCACCATAACATAAAACACGATCACGTAACATACTCGTAATAGTACGGACGGTATAACGTGTCATACGATTAAATGATTTCACAGTAGGTATTATATTTCTTATAATAACTGTCTTTTAATGTTTATTTATCATATTACATTGCACACAATTACAAATAAAAAAAAATTTAAATGTTTACAAAGTGTATAAAATCGACTTTTGTCGCCGTTCAATTGGTCGTGGATAAAAATGAAAATCGAACGTGAAAACGAACGTTATCAGTTAAAAATGTTCAATATCGGTGTTGTTTATTGACGTAAATCAAATATTTGAAAAAAAAACGAATGGTTTAAAGTCATTAGAATGTTTTGTAAAAAAAAAAAAAAAATAATAATAATAATAATAATAATTGATAAACCTGACGTAAGTTTGTCATGTATTTTACGCATAATAAAATGAAAACCACTTAAAAATTTATGTCATATTTGTAAGAAAAAAAAAAGGATTGTAATTAAAATATAATATTATTGAACGTGATTATGAATTATAAATATGAACTTAATAAACTGATTACGTTCTACGATACGTTAACATGGCGATATTACAATGAATGGAATACGTAATTAATAATTATACTATGAACGTTCAATGTAGCACTTGGCATACTGTTTCAACTATAGTTTATCAGTCGTGTAAAACACGTATTTTATCGGTACCTCACAATTGCCTCCACTGAATAAGTTTCAATAAGCACGTAAAATAATAATAATAACAATAACAGTAATAAGAATTAAGATTTTGGAGCAAAAGTTTGTTATAACGTCAACTCGGTAAAATCATTATTATTTTCTATATGGACGCATTTAATATTATTATTATTATTTTTTAAGTCTGAAATTCAAATAATTCCATCTTTTGAAAAACGTTTTCACGGCGTCGCGTCGGCGTGTACGCGACGACCGGATTTTTCCACCTGAACACAGAGAAAAACAATTAATAACAATTAGGGAGAGGATATTTATGGGGTTGGACAAGAGAGTGCTTTTGTGCTCGATAAAAACGAATAATATTATACCGGAGATAATTATTTGTTCAAAATTAATTATCTTCAACACATACCGGGCTAAACGTTTGCCCGTTAAATAAATAATGCGCACAGAAAAATAGTATACAAAGCGATACGCCGAGTATGGTAAGTTCTACGGTTTTTTTTTTCATCGATCTTTTTTGGTAAAACGTTACACACTACATGTTGAACGTGTAGAAATATGAAAATATGATCGAAACAACTAGATCGTCGAGATACGAGGTTTTACAATGTCATAATTATTTTGACAAAAAATACATGCGATACGAAATCGACTATTGTATAGTAATTTCAAAATTTGAAATATTGGTAAAATGAAAAAAAAACGTTTATGCAAATATGAATGAATATTGAATTCCATAATAAGTGTTGTCACGAGTAAAATATTTTTTTTTAAAGATTGGCAACATCAAAATCATTAAAATTGTTTTATTTTGCATACTTTTTTAACAATCAAAAATGTTAATTGATGCAAAACGTACTATCACCAGCAATAGAACGTTTTGAATTACATTCCAATGCAATAGAGCGTTTTGAATAAAATAAATTTAATTTTTTCAAAATGTGCTATTGCCACTTATAGTAACTTTTGAATAACTTTACAATGTAATAAAACGTTTTGAATAAAATAAGTTGAGATTTTTTTAAATGTGCTACTGTCATATTATATAAGTTATAATATTATCATAGTACTTATTTTTAAACATATTTTTGAGCTTTTATTTTGGTATGAAATCTATAGGTATTTTTTCAAAATGTTTGATTACTTAGTACTGTCAGTTCGGTTCAACAAGTAGAAACGCGCAAAAACACACGTGTGTATCGTTGATTAAGGGCAGTCGTTTATGTCCTGCGACAGGCCGAGGCAGTAGGAGTAGTCGAGGACACGAATGCGGAAGGAAATACGCAATCAGGGTAAGAGATGTGCCGAGAGAAGACGTCGTGGAAGCGTCAGAAAAGTATAATATATGCAGGAAATAGCTGGTTTTAAACGCAAAGGACGCGAGCGACTCAAAGTCTAATAGAAGATGACGGCTAGGAGAGAAGGCGAAGAAAAAGAAAAAAAAGATTTGTGACCGACACGTAAAAATCAGTTTTGTCGAGTAATCACTTTTACGATTATCATCAGTAGCGCAATTAAGACTGAGGGCTGAGGACTTTTAGAACTACCAGTATGTTTTTGTGTAAGTAGGTTAAAAAATGTATGGCTCGCTTACACGATATCAAGAACAAACATTTATTTTTTTAAAGTAACAAAACAATACACACACACATTTTATTCAGTGTTAATGAATTGAAATTTAAAAAATCATAATTTTAAAGATATTTTTCTTTCGACAATTGGCAAAGCGGACAATTATCTCCGATGGATTATTATAATGTTTCACGTTTACAGCTAAACAATGGAATATATTTACAATTTATTTATTTCGAATATTTTCCAATATTACTTGTATGCGATATAAAATAAAGATCGATTAAAATTTAGCTCAAACTACATATTTTTTAAAATTACTTCTGTAATCTGAGGGGAGGGGGCTTAAATCGCAACCAGAGGTGTGCTAAGCCCCCCTCAATAATTGTGTCACTGATTATTATCATGATGATTCCGAGCGATTGTCGATTGTTCGTAAGTCAACGCTTTATTTACATTCGCGCGTAGGTCGGTTCAAGAATAACAGTGAACACAACACGTGTACCGCGGATCAAGAGCAGTCGTTTGTGTACTGCGCGAAAATCAGTTGTCCGTGTCCGGTAATCAACGTTACAATTATCACGATAAAAATCCTAGTGCTGATCAATTATTATTATTCGAAACTCTCATCAGTTAGTTTTCGTTCGCGCGCCACCGGTCAATATTTAAGAGTGAACAAATATTTGCATTCAGAGCGTGCACCGTGCACCGTAATTAAATCACCAGAAAACTGTCCAGGTGTACCGTGAAGCGGGTTCGAGGGGGAGGGGGGGTATGAAAAAAAAACTCCGTTCAAAGCCGATCCGAGTGAAATAATAATTAAAACCGAAACTTTGTAATTAGTTTTTTATGGATATTTTCAAAGTTCACGTCGACCGAGAACGTTGAAATTATAGAGAGCGCGAGTGGGAGAGAGAGAGAGAGAGAGAGAGAGAGAGAGAGAGAGAAAACGCGCCTCCACGAGCATTTTGCAGTTAACAGCAGCTGCTGTCATCGCGGTCTCGGTCGTTCCTCTGAAAGACGTGTCGGCGTTTCCGCCGTTACGGTAAAAAAAAAAAAAAAAAAACACTCGTCGGAAACCCGAACGTAAACAGCGAACGAGTGACGTGCGTGCGTGCGTGGGTGCGTAGACGACGACGAAAGGGTCGGAAAATCGGGAAATCGATTCACGTGGCACGCCGCTGAGGGCTATGCGAGATGCGTATTTAGCACCGTGGACTGTACGAGTGTTTGTCCGAAACCGTCTGGACGAGCCCGCGTCAAACGCGCGTACTCGGCCGACTCTGGAGGGATCGAGGAAGATTTTCATCCGGTCCAGGCCCGGAACGGACAAAGTCCGAGTTTTTCGCACTTTACCGTCCCACTTACAAACCGCCGGCCCTTTACCCACATTTTTTTTTTTTTTTTTTAATCGCGTATTGCTATATATTTGCCAATTTAGAAAAAACTAACGATAGTACTTTGTAAATATTAAGTTATCAGTGACCCCTCGTGACGTGAACGGCCCAAATTTGTCACGACCCATCGACTTTTACTCGGCAACTCGCCGGGCCAATGATTCGGTCGTGGCTAAAATCGGACATTTATGTTTCTAACACGCGCGGAAAAGAACGTTTCAAAAATGAATTTTTCTTACGAACCGACAGACGCGTCGTGTCGTTTGAAATCATCACGTTATCACGCGTTAAATGTTATTAATCTGCTACGAATCACTACTACACTCGATACCACAACCAGTGTTGGGGATAGATAACTAATAATTTATCTAGATAAAGATAAAGATGATTAGAAACATTTTTATCTAGATACAGATAAAGATAATTATAATAAATTTTATCTAGATTAAAGATAAAAATTAGTACATTTTTATCTAGATAAATTTGAGATAATTTTCATGTTTGATTTTGAAAATATCCAGGATTTTTATTTATTATTTTTCATATAATCTCATTGGGATCGCCACTTTTGGTCGATTATTTTTAATGAATCTTTATATGGTAGAGACTTTATTTCGATTGATTCGGCGGATGTTATGGCTCGGTTTTAAAGTAGATCAACTGCTTCGTTGCCTGTAATACCGGTGGTGAGTGGAGGGACCCACATGAACTCAACAGTATTTGCTGATGTAGCCGTGATATTGATTATTCGTCGGGAAATTTCGTCACACAGATCTGTTGATCGTAGAGAAGATCGGGCACTCAGAGGGAGTCGCTCACGATGAGCACTTTACTTTGAGTAATTGATTCGGTATAGATGATTGCGAGTAAAAACATCCTTCCGGGACAACGTCAGTGTATTGTCGACGTCGCGGACCGTTCGTTTCGGAACTCCGGCCCGCTCTGACATTACACACATGCAATACGAAACAACGATGTCGAAAAACGGGTCGTATCGTTTTGTTATTGGGATTTTATCATTGGTATTATTATTGATATAATTTCGTTTTGTTTTTCGTTTTTTTTTTTTTTTTTGTGTGTGCTTTTTGTATCGAAGCGAAACAATAACGATACGTTTTTCTTAGTGCATTTTATACGTACGAAACGGGTAAAAAACATCGTGGTCTCGCGCGCATGACAAAAGTCTGGTGCGCACGTTGTGCGTAACATACTACGTATACGTAAGAACAAAAAACTATTTGGACCACGTCGTGTTCAATACGAGAGATCACAGCGTGCGGCGTGTGCGCGCGTAATATTATACGTTTTCCATTTTGTTCCCCCCGTCCACCCCCTCCGGTCGTATATAATATGACGCGAACTCGAATCGATATTTCCGAAACGCGCGCCAATTTCGTTTGCGAGCCACCAGACCTTTGGAAACAAACGATATTTCAATTTTTTTTTCGTTTTTTCGTTTTATTTTATTACTCGCGCACCAAAAGCAATACTCCGGGCCGAGCTTTTTCTGCCGTATCGAGGCTCGCGCGCACGATCCCGCCCCATTGAACAATGTACGTCGATCCCCGAGGCCGTGCCGCCCGACAATCGGAAATAACGTAAGGGTTCGAGTGTGTGTGTGTGTGTTTACGAAACAAAAACGAATTCGCCGCGTGTGTCTCCACAGCCGCCGCCGCCGTGGTCTCGTTATCGTTTTGCAAAGTTCACGTGATTCACTCCTCCTCCCCCGACAGACGAATGCCGTATGCGACCACTGTCTACGTTATACGCGGGTACGCGGGTGGATGGTACCTATATTGTTCTCTCCGTACGCCATGCGATATTATTGCCACAGTACACGGCGTACAGAGTGTCCTACGAACATATTGTATACCCGTCGCGATATGTTTTGAGATGATGCGAATAACAAAATAACTTTTGTTTTTTTTTTTTTTTATATAAGACTCACGGAAATAACGATTGAGAGTAATTCACTTTTTAATTAATTTAAAACGTTTTTTAAAGACAATTTAAAAAATACATTTTTATTTTAAAATTGTCGAACACTTTTAAGATGTTTTTTTTTTTTTATAAAGTTTGATGTTTTGAAGATTTGTATGATTAAATTTGAATTATCATAAACCAAATAAAATTTTATGAAATTTGTAGTGACAAAAATAGAAAAAAATCATGAATATGATAAAAACTCAAAGTCGAATGGCCAAAATATACAGAAAAATAACTATCTAAGGTTTTTTTTTTTTTTTAAATAAAAATTACTTTTTAATTTTTCACGAAAAGTATACCTATATACACTTGGACAAGTAAAAAATTGTAGTTTTTGTCCCAACGAAACTCAATGTAAATATTAATGTAAATTTCAATGTAGAATTAATGTAAATTCAAATTCAAATTTTAAATATTACGAGTAAGTCATAGGTGTCTCTAACGTGTGATTTTCTATTATGTAATCACTCAATCCCTAATTTTTATCCTCATACTTATTACCTATTGTGCAAACTATGCATAGATCGTAATATTTCAAAATAAAGAGAAAAATATTTGTCAAAAAAAAAAAAAAGTTTTAATTCGGGTAGTCATGTCGAAAACATAATGCGAATACATTTGTCGACAAAGGAAATATTGAGGACGAGTACACGTCTTCGTGGGACACCCTGTGTATAATATGTTATTAAACGTACGTATTTTCTTCCACCTTACCCTCTTTCGTTCCAATATTCGTTTTCAATTTTCGTGGAATGCGGATATGCGCCCTCGCTTTTGCCAACACATAGTGGCGTTTAACAGCTGGACCACCCCGATCCCACACCGACGACCATACTTTTATCAACAGTAATATAGAGATAACAATATACTTTCTTGAAAAATACAATTGATTTAACGTTACTAGACCGTGCTCACGGACAACGATCGGCGATAAAAAAAAACAAATTCATACACGAACGACGAGTAATCAATGAACCGGGTGCATTATTGTTACGAGAAAATCGGTACGTTCTGTATCGAAATCACGTATTATATCAGTAGGGCTGAGGACTTCTAGTACTTGAAAATCTCAAAATCTCCATGCACTTATGCACTAAAAAAACAAAAGAATAATATGCACTTAAAATGTATTTTATTTTATTAATTCACCTAATTATAATATTTATATGAAAAAAAAAAATTGTAATAAGTGTTATTTCGATCAATTAATTATAATAAATTCTTAAAAAATGACGGGCAACTGAAGTTCACTTTTTATATAATATGTTTCGATTTTATCAGATCTAAACGACTATAAAAATATTATTTTTAAACAGAAAATTTACCGATTTCGACTTTTTTGTCTAAGCCTATTTAAGAAATTATATCGAAAATTACCAAACATGATCTTGATGTTTCAAATATACTCAAATATGCATTTATTATATGCAATAATGATAAAATATTTCATTCATGTGGGTTCCATCACACGTGGGGATCACTAGGAACGAAATAGCAGACTCCAAGGCCAATGAAGCAACAATATCTCTTTCCTCTACTATAATCAACAAAATCACCACTTCTGATGCAACTCAAAACTTAAAAAATAAAACATTAGACGTGTGGCAAAAATATTGGAGTGAAGTACCGCTTACAAACAAATTAAGAAACATAAAACTACATGTCAATCGATGGAAAAATACTTTGAACATTTCAAGAAGAGAGGAAGTGGTCATCACCCGAGCTAGAATAGGACACACTCATCTAACTCATTCCTACCTTATTAGCAAAGAACCAAGACCCACTTGCGAAACATGCAGAGTCAACTTTTGATATACTCCACATCATGATCGAATGCCCAAATTTCTCAATATCGCGTAAAACACTCAACAACCCTACTACAATTCAACAAGCCCTCAACGAAGACAATACAAAGAACATATGTAACTTTTTTCGCAAAAATGAATTATTTAATAAATTGTAATATATTATTTTAAACTGTACATATTTAAAATTTAACTGATTTATAAACTCTTCATTGTGACTAATTAACTAACTAAGATAGGCTAATTACCATTGTTGTTGAAGCCTTTAAATTAATGAAAAAAATAAAAAATAAAAAAAATAAAAATAAAAAAAAAGATAAAATACGCAAAAATATGCAAATCGAAATGTTAAATATGACTTCCTGGTTTTATGAAACGTATTTGTTGATCACTACCGTGATTCTACGATCTTTCTAAAAAAATTATGAAAAAACTTCAAGTCCTCAGACCTATATATAATATCAGTATTTATTCGAACAATTCGTGTTTTATGTTTTAACACACGTACGATGTACGTCATACTGTTCAAAGAGATCTTATATTTTATATTCAATACATTAGAACACATCATCGTGACCAGCTTTCGAGCCGTGACCCAGAGTTCGGGAATGTCCGCCGTACAGTGTCGTACGTCAATAACCACGCGGAATCGGATGGCGCGCGAATCTTTTGCGTCCGACACCCGAAACGTACAATACGGTAATCAACTCGAGATGTCATTACCACCGCCGCGTTGAGCGTTTTTATCGAATGTAACCTTTACGACCAGTTACCACACCGGGAGTTACGACACACGACCGTACGGGAAAATGTCGCGAGAAAACGTCATTGTTTTTATGGAAACTTTTCCGGAAAAATGTTTTTAATCAAACTAAAAGTTAGAAAACGCCACGGGCGTCGTTCTCGATATCAAAACACGGCGACGAGAGACAGACTAAAGTGGAAATGAAAAACATTACATACGAAATAAAAATCTCTATTAATGGACACTTTTCGGAAATGGCAAAAAACACGAACGGAACAAACAAAAATACGCCGGTAGTTTGTATTAGTTGTAACTTAAATCTATCAATAAAAAAAAAAAAAAAAAAAAATCTGGTAGTCTTGTGAATCTGTACCTACCACAGGTATATAAATTACTCATCGTCCTATATAGACCAGTGGTTTTCAAACTTTTTTTGACCACGGCACACTAAGCCCTTCACAAAATTTCCACGGCACACTATGACCTCTAATTTCAATATTCTAAACGATTACATTACCGATACATTTTGTTAGGTTGCAATTATTATTATCTACCATACTCAGGGGCGTAGTTAAGAATTTTCTTTTGGGTAGGCCCACTATAACCTTCTATTCGCCGACAGAAATAATTGTGATTTTTTCAATTTTAATATCAGCCTTCTATTATGATTTCAAATTTGTCAACGATTATAATTCTTATCAATAATTCATAACTTAAAATGAACCAAAAAATAAGTATATAATTTTAAAAGGATGTGCAGCTCTTATTTATCTGAATACGAATTTGATTCCGAGTGATACGGTTTTACAATGATGTTTATTATTATTATTCTCAACTTAAATTTATCAAAAAGTTTTATCCAGCAACTCTATAGATCAGAATTTGTTTGTAGATGGTACTTTGAGGGTTTCTTAAGTTCTCATCTCAATAGTTTTTCCAAGTGATAGAAAAACACCCTGAAATGGATCGAAAATGGTGAAATTCCCCATAAATGACATTTTTATCAACTTTAGTAATTTCGTCATCATACGTTATAGATAAAACAATACTAATTAAATGTTTCAAAATCCAAAATCCGGATTTCGGATTTCGAATTCGAAAAATCCGGATTTTTGAACTTCGGTAAATTCGGATTTTTCCCATCACCAGTAGCGTGTATATAATATAATACAGTAGGTAGACAACTCTGTGGTCTCAGCATAATAGTGTTGTAAATACGTGTTAAAAAATATCTGTGAACGCATTATTTGAAATATTATCGTTTTTTTCTTCTTTTTTTTTTGTTGTAAATCTGGGTAGGCCCGGGCCTACCAGGCCTACCTACTGGCTACGCCCCTGACCATAACTGGTCTTAGTCGCTTTCTTACTGCAAACCTTCGATTTGTCAATAAACACTTAAACATTGCAAATTCACAACGGCCGAACGCATCCATTTTCGTACATCATAATTATTCAATTCGATCGGCCATTTATGAAAGAAAAAAATATGTTCAAAACACCGAGGCACACTTAGTGAATGCTCACGGCACACAAGCTACGGCACCCGGTTTGAAAACCACTGATATAGACCGTTGCCTGCAGTGTAGTAGACACGTAACCACTTTTTAAATAAATACATAAAACGATATAAATTTACATAATATTCACAAATTATGCACGGACATTTTTTTTTTTTTTTTTTTTTAAACAATACGTATCATATTTACAGTAGACAAATCATAGAGATATTTTATTATTTTGTCTTACAGTCACTCCTCATTGGGCGACATTTTGCGATTCCTGACAAATGTTCACTTTTGCTCACAGAGGTTTTCTCGGTAGCAGACAACAATCTCTATAGTGTAGGGCGACCAGAATACGTCCGGTTTTTTACAAGATGGTCCTTTATTTTAGAGTCTTGTCCTGTCGTCCTGACGAACGTGTTTCAGGACGCCTTTTGTCCAGATTTTTATTCAATCTCGTAAAACTATAACTATGTTTATAGGTACGATATACACAAAACACCCTTAACCATTAGATTTGAGAAGTTTTTCGGAAAAAGATGACAAATTAAAATGCGTAGATATGCGAACCGAAAAATTATCATCAATATGAATTAAAAAAAGTTTTCAGAAAATTGAGCATATGAATAATGTATTTGAGAACGTTGTAAAAAGTTTTAATATATTGAGTAACTACTACTTTTACAATTTTTTTTGTTTTATGAATTTATTAAAAATGATTTATTATTTTTGTAACAGCTTTCAAAGAATAGAAATAATATGAAATTATTAAATACACATCAGATAATATATTATAGGTATATTAAATTGTGTCTTTCAATGTGATAAAATATGTTATTCAATTATTTAAAAAAAAAAAACTAAGAAAATTATTTCGGTCCTGGTTTTTATTTTTTTTTTTAATATGGTCGCCCTACTGTGGATATCGTATTTTTGTATCTCCGATCACTATCCGGTATGTTACAGTGGTTTCACGGTGTATCCGATATCGTTGAAGAATAGAGAACGATGGCGTTATTATTAAAATGTTGACATTCGGCGACTGTACGTATTATTATATATTTTCATTCGCGGTATCGTGCCAGTGTAAACGAATTGATTTTTTTTCTCTATTTTAATTAGCGTTTCGCGAGGGGTGAATACCTACCACGGTGCTATTGGCGGGCGGAGAACATCAGTTCGCCGCGATCACGGGGTCAAACGCTCATTTCCCTTCTATTATCCCGGACCCCGATGATTTCGACGGCTGAATCCGGTGGACTCGGACAAACAGCCGTTTGCGACTTTGGGCGGGAAACAATACGTAGTACTAATCATTTCCGGTTCACGACTACGCACAAACAACACGTCGTAACGCACCGATACTGCAGTGATTGATGCGCGCCCGGCTGTCGGCGATATCGGAATAACGATAATGATATTATTGTTTTCGGTCCGCAATAATCCGTCCGACGGATCGATCGTGTTCGAACGAGTTTACTAGTTTTTAAACGACGAAAACCTACGAAAACCTTTCGTCACCACTCGTCTCTTCTCACCGTCGTATAAAAATCAAAACGCGTTTTGGTACACTCAGTGGCGTATTTTCAAATGTTTTCCTGGTGAGGGGAGGGGGGGAGTAAAAAAAAAAAAAACTTTTAATATTCCGAGTGACCCTCTACATCATTATTACCAATGGACTACGAGTTGAAGGATAATAAAATATAAATATTTTTAAATACATAATAACATAGGTAGTAAATGAATATTTTCTTCCTCCGTTCTTACGTGATAAGTAGGGCCCGGATTTATATGTAAATATACATATTTTTACTGTGACTGATAAATTAATTCAGGTAAGTGATAAATTTGTTTCAAGGGATTTCCAATGAAATGGACTATATTTAATTTCACATATTTTTACATATTTTGCCACAAGTACACGTTTTTACATATTTATCAATAATTCCATTTTTCCAAAAAGTACAAGGAAAAATTAGCGAAATTATAAATACCAAAGAAAAAAAATTCTACAAAAATATTTGGTTTTGCACAAATGAAAGCTATCAAAAGTTTCTCACTGGTCGCATTTCGGAAGTTTCTTTGGATGCAGAACTTACTCCTTCAGACATTGTCAAAATGCAATACTGTCCATTAACATCGGTGGAAGTCGAAAGATCATTTAATCGGTATACAGTAGTTTTACGACCAAATTGAAGATCTTTTGAATTTGAAAATTTAAAAATGCATGTTATTATAAATTGTAATGAAGAAAATCAATATTGTGAAAATTATATTAACATATGAAAATAAATCATATTAGTGAAATACATATTTTGAGTTTTTTAGCACATATTTATGTACATATTTTGGTAGTATAAATACATACTTTGGTTTCATAAATACATTAAATCCGAGCCTTAGTGATAAGTCATGTATGACTTTTAAATGCAATTTTATAAAATAATATATTTTGTATTCGAGTCTGGAATCTCGTAAATATGATTATTATAATATTGTGAGATAATACATTTCTATTCAGACGTAAATTAAATTTTTTTATTTTAAATCTGGAGAGGTCGAGACCCGGGGGATCCCCCTTCGTAAATACACCACTGGGTGTTCCGATTCACAGCGAGATTCGGAAAACCAATCAACGCTGTTTGAAATTTTAAATCTTTTGTTGAACGCTGTTTTTAACCAAACTTTAAGTATGCCCCGAAATTCAGCAACGTTTGGGACGAGCAATATAGGATACACGTATCGTTACGGTTATAGCTTCTAAAATGGTAATTAAATATCGATATTATTCGATTAAAATGAACCTATATTTCGAAAGTGTTACTAAGTCATCTAAAATTATAATTACGAATAACTCGTTTCACGGGTGCACTTATTACGTATGCAGGGATCAAATCTGTACGAGAACTTCGTTAGTTCAAAACGTCTACGTCGTCTCGGCACCGTCGTTTGAATACATAATTAAAATTTAACTAGGTGTATTATGTACATAATTTGGCGAAAGAAAAATTATTATGCGAGCGGGCAGCATGAATAATGTTGTTTGGGTTATTTCCCTTTCGTCTGATTACGTCCGAAAGTCAAGACGAACGCCGCAAAATACGTGTTATACCACCGGTAACCCATGAAATAATGGACACGACTTTTAGCCGACGGACAATGTCTGAACTCGTCTGAATTCGATCTAAAACTTTGCGAGTGACACGTTATATACCAATATATACCTCGTTTCTTTTCTTTTTTTTTTTTTTTTTTTGCCAGACTACATTTTATTTCCGGGTTTCGCCAGACGTTGACGGGTATTCGATTATCTTTTAGATTGATAAAAAAAAAAAAAAACCTACGACGACTGCCGTCCAATGTGCATTATTACCTAAAATCATGTGTTTGACGTTTTGACGTAATGGGAGGGATGACGAAAGTTGGTTAATTCGAAAACAACAAACATGTTATGTACGACGCGACGTAGATGTACGATGAAAAGTTTTTAGGTGCAGAGCGCATTTTCTGTTCGCGAAATCATTTTTTAACCGATAAAGCCGTGTTTCGATTTAATGATTATTTTCGAAGAAGTCTGCACAGTGCAATCAAAAGCGCCGAATAAGCCGACCAGGGACGGATCCAGGGGGAGGCCTAGGGGCACAGGCCCCCCGGACATATTATTTCTCAATTTTTTTTTATAATTCAACACATCGTTCTAAGTATAGTTTGTACATTACCAACGAGTGTAGCTACTGCAGAACGAAGTTTCTCTACTCTGAGAAGGGTAAAAACCTGGCTACGCTCTAGAATGCAGGAGGATCGCCTCACTTCTTTGTGTTTACTATGTGTTCATAGGGAAGTTAAAATAAACATTGATCAAATAATTGATAGATTTGGAAAAAGCGACAATGTTAAAATACGTTTATATTTTATAATTTAATAGATACAATTTATAAATTGAATAATCATTTATTTATTTATTACATTGATTCCCTATGTCCAATACCTACCTACTATTATGACAACATTTTTAAATTATGAAGTACCTTGAAAAAAATTGTAGAGGCCCCCCCCCCTTATCTTTAATCTGGATCCGTGCCTGAAGCCGACGCATTTTTTTCACGCCATTACTGCCCCTTCGTCGTTCGTCTCAAATCTTCATAAAGGCTTACCTGTAAAAAAAAAAAAATAAATAAAAGTTATTAGTAAAACATATGCTTTTTATTTTCCGAACATTTTTTTTTAAGTGAACGCGTTAGAGGTTTAGCGATATTTTCCGGTCCTTAAATAAAGCGTATTCGCGTGACGTTAGGTCCGGTGATAAATCACGAGTACGTGCATTCAATGATTGTAGACTGAATTAGGCATTATTTTTACCGATAAACAGTATATTACGTATTAGCCGTATAGCAGGACAAAACGAATCGTCATTTGGACACCGGCGCGACGGCGGCGGCGTGTTAATATATAGTATACTGAATAAACTCGTTTTGCTAGCAATGTCGACGATCAATAATCGCCATAACGACTCCGAGCACATAATCTTGACGGCGAACTTTAAAACGTTATGTTCGTAAAAGCGCGATAAAATCGTCAAACTAGCAGTTGGCGGTCGGTAAAAATCACTAGGGTTCTTTCGTGAACACAATACGGCGTTTTCTTGATTCTAGCTGCGTCTGACGCGTTATATTTATGCGTAAAAATCGTTTCCCACGCGACTTCAACTGATGACGTAATACCATATTTAGTATCTTTGCTCCAGAGGCATATTCAGATTTTTTTTTGGGGGGGGGGAGGGGGCTATGGTATTTTCTCTGACTGAAATTCCCCAAATTTGGCCTATTAAACCGAACTCAAAGGTATAATCGTTACGGTAGAAATCGTCAGACACATTACAATTTACATGAATAACTTGTTCGTTGTTACTAATAACTCTTAGTAAAATTATATTGAACTTTTACGATTCACATGTGATAGGACATAATAAGCAGACTTCATAAACAATTCCTGGATTTCGGGTGTGGGGGGAGGAATTTAAGTCCTCTCAGCCCCCCCCCCTCATAAATACGCCCCTGGTTTGCTCTGTTCCGGACCCGTTCGTCGCAAATTAATGAAAGCGAAAACTGTTTGCCCTCGGGATAGGAGAAAAATGTCGGACCTCACCAACACCACCACTATGACGGTGCTCGACAATCGGGCGATCCGGAAACGTGTCCTTTTCACCGCCACTACCGGGTTTTCACGCCGTGGAAATCCACTTCCGTGCGGGCAGAAAAAAATCGGTTTTTTTTTCTTTTGGCGCACAAGCAGATAATTTTTTTCTCCCGGAACAGTACGAAAACTACACCGACAGACCGGTGTCACGAGGATCAAACGATTTTTTATCTGTAAAACGGTCGTTTTCAGTGTACACGACGGACATATGTTCCGACCGGCTAGTGTTCATAAATGCAATGCGTGTCCAGCAGTGTCTGGCAAAATTTTATCTAGATAATTATTAGGATAAATTTGTATTCGAATAAAATATAAAAACTATACGAAGGATTTTTTTACCAAATTATTCGAATAAGAAATGATTCGAGTAAATTTCAAAGACGAAGTTATATGAATACTTTTTGGTAATTTTGTTTGATTGAACACAGTCGATAATCATATCATTTTTTTTTTAGATGTCGTATATAATACATCATAAAATAAACGAAAACTAATCGAATTTCTATCTTTGAAATTTAATCGAATAATTTTTTATTGTAATAGTTGTAAAAAAAAATTATTCGAATAATAATTTCAAACATTCCAATCCATCACCCTCCGATTAATAACCTCTGCCCCGTTTCAAACCACTTACTCCACGAGGACCTTAATATCAAAACCTCAAATCAAATTGCACTAATCGCGCATTACACGAAATTTCACACCAAACTAGTCGGCCATTCCAACCCACTTATTGCCATTCGCGATAGCGTAAACATCCCAGAAATTCCCCCCTCCCCGTTGATTAAAAAGACGCTGGTGTAGAAATCAATTAATTCCCGAAACTTAAATGGAAAAATAAATAAATAAATAAACAAAATGCAAAACACACCCCTAGGGTTCTGTTACTGGACAGCCTCCCTCCTCGTAATATTCAAGCGCTGTAACGCAAAACACATATTTAGCTTATCGTACATATGACACAGATCGTAAATATTCTATTTTAAATAAAAAAAATAAAAAAAAACTATAAAATCGAAATCACCGAGTCTGCGCTGCGGTTTACAGCGGACAAAAACGACGTCTGGCGATAATTATTTGTTTATTGTCTTTTCACAGTCGAGCGCGCGCACACTTTTCGGCACGTTAATCAAATCCGAAACTTCGTCATCAATTATCGCGCGGAAACCTATTCCGTGCGCTGTATTGTGTTTGCAGCGCAAGCACGTTCCCCGACAATTATATCCGATCAATCAGTACGATTGCCGTGAATTATAACGATATTAGACTCGAACCAAATCCGTCGGGAGCATTATTTGTTCTCTCGTTCGAGTGGGCGTCGAATCGTTCTTAAAACCTAATCAAAATTTGTTAATCTCATTCGCACGAACGTTTCTTTATTCGCCCTCGTTCTATAATAGCACGCTTACCTCCATCGTGGTGACTGCGGGTAACTCCTGTGATATTTTTTCAATTAGTCCCGGGTCTACGCGTCGATTCAAAAGAATAGAGATCGGCATTGGCGTAGGTTAGGGGAGGTTGGGTGTTCAAACACCCCCCGAAAATAAATAAAATAATTTTGAGCTTTTTTCGAATTTGTTCGAGAACGTTATTAACTAGCATATTATGTACTTACATATAGTACAACTACTAGGTATAATTTGTGGGAAACCGCGATTTAAATATTTTTATACTAGTTCATAGTTTAACTATATTCAAGGTGACCATACGTCCCGTTTTGAACCGGACAGTCCCGTTTTTTGAATCTCTGTCCCGTTGTCCCCTGGGAAATTTTCGGGACGCTAAAATGTCCCGTTTTTAAACAGTAGACAAAAAAAATAATGCAAATAAATGTTCTTTGACGAAATATCGTTTTTAGAAAAATATACAAGTATTTAATTTTGTAATAATTACACGAAAACATTTTGTTTATAATAAGTTAATTGCCTAGTATGTGTAATAAGTTAATTTAATTTTTTTGTCCTTTAAAAACATTATAAGTACCACAGAAATTTGCTAGTCATATTATTAAATTAAAAATATTTGTTTGTAACAAATAATTATGATTTTTTTTTTTTTGTCCCGTTTTGATTAAAAAAAAATATATGGTCACTATAATTATACAATACTTTCAGATCATCGACAGATTAATTCGGAATATTTATTGTGGAAATCCAAATGGGTAAAAGAAAAAAGAAGATTGTAGACCGTCCTCAGCATTTGAAGCATTTTTAAAATGTTGTTTCGAATTTTTTCCAAATATAAAACAATATGTTTAACTATTATTACTTCACTTCTCGTATCGAGTACTACCGCAGAAAGAAAATTTTCGACATTACGACGTATTAAATCATAATATGTGAAAAATTCGACAGGAAATGAACGATTAATTGTACTTGCCATGCTAAACGCTCATCGTGAAATTAATATTGACCGGGAAGATGTAATCAATATTTTTAAACTTCCACCGAGAAAACGAGGTTTTATTATATAATTTCTTTTATACATTTTTTAATTTGTAATTTATACGGACTGATACGGAGGCTTATGAAGGCCTTGCCGTACGCAAATAATTACTCGATGGTTTAGGTAATCAGGTTTTATCTATATTAAAATAATGTGTGCACAATATATATATATCATAAGATATTGGGGGGGACAAGTTAACCCGGGCCGCGCGGCAAGCTTGGAGAAGCGGCCGCGACGGGCGGTCCTGGGCCTGAGGAGGCGCAGTAATGAAACAGTGTCAGGTTATATCAATATACTTATAAATTATAATACAAATTAGGGTAGAAACCAGCACTACCGTCCCGCGAACTCGATGAAGTTGCAGGTTGATCGAGTGGCTTCTTGACGATCGCCTAGAGAGGCGCGCCGGGGGGATTGGTTTTGGTGGCCCTGAAAAGTGCCGTTTTAGGTTGTTCGCAGTCCAGACGGGATCGGCGTCGTCACTTCGCAGGTGCTCGGGTCCCACTGGCAGCGGGCGGTATATCAGCAAGCCGAGATGCTCACAATCTCCTAGAGACGGTTACTGATTCCGGCGGCGAGAGTGACCGGTACGTATGAAATTGGTGATGTAGCCGCGGCAAGTCCGGCCAAGGCAGCGGGTGGCACAACGGTAGATAGCCGTCGAACACTGGAGCACTTCGGGCTGGCTGGGCCGAGTCGTCGATACCGTATAGGTAGAGAGCCGTTGAATACTGGAGCACTTCGGGCTGGCTGGGCCGAGTCGTCGATACCGTATAGGTAGAGAGCCGTTGAATACTGGATCGGCTGCGCTTGGTTGCTTGCTTGTTTTGGCTCCGGGCTTCAAAGTGAATCTTGAAAGTTATTGACAGTTTGAAGGAAGTTGATGGAGTGAGTGTTCGTCGAGAACGCACCCGTATTTATACTACTCGAGCGCGTTCTCGTTGACCCGTGTGTTGTGTTGATGACATAAAACATGCTTTTTCCCTTTTTGATGTCGTTTGTTCCGGGATGTTTTATCGCGTTATTTCTTGCGTGTTGTGATTATTATCGATAGGCGCCGCGGTTTTTCCCGTGTGGTCGCTTATCGATGATAAACACTAAGTTGTCGTCTTGTTGTTCTTTTTGGTGGCCCTGAGAAGGGCCGTTTCATTTGTTCCGTAACAGGACAAAATATTGTAATGATATTCAATTGTATTAAAAAAATACTTCATATTTAACTCAAATGTTATATAATATTAATATAGATTTAGACCAAAACCCCCTCCGAAAATATTTTCTACCTAGAACCATGGAAATCGGTGACCGTAATGGGGTTCGTGTCGTGCAGCATCGTGTTCGTTTGAGTAGCTGAGGATCGGCCGTCAAATTTGCGGCACACGCGGTGTTGTTTTTACGGAAAAATAACATGTTTCAGAACCGATATATTATTGCAGCTCTAAATGAAAATATTGCACCGATAAATAATTTAAATAATATCATACTCGTATGATCTATATTTTATTTTTCATATATAATATAAACGACGTGATCATTAGAGGAAATTGTTTGTGTTCTGAAAATTGAGTTTATTTTTGCATACACAGAGAGCGAGTTTTATGAAAGGAAAAAAAATGATTTCCTTTAATCAATGAACCGTTGTAATTAGTTAAGTTTTATACATATACACGTGCACACACGCGAAATACATAGCAATATTTACTATGTGTATCGTTAGAATTGAAGAGGTAGTAAATAAATATATAAAAATGAATTTAAAAAATATTTGCGATAAAATATTAAATTGGAATTTAGACGTATCCTAGAACTCGATACAACATAATCATTACTATATTATCATGACGTTCGATTATTTGTTACAAAACGTATTCTGATCTTCTGACCGCCGCGTCGAGTAGTCTAAAATACGTGACTTGCCGTCAAAATAGAACCGACCTTGTAGCGAAAATGTTGATTTGAAGTTTTGTAATACTCTTCAAACTGTGGCGAACCCAGGGGGGTGGAATTCGGGTCCGGACCCCCCCTCCCCCCCTCCCCTTGGCTTATGTCATAGTGTTATTTTTTAAAGTTTCCGTGAAATGTTCATCGAAACTTATTGATAAGATTGATTATTACTCAATAGTTATTAGATTAGATTTGGACATTGGGTGTTTTGTTGATAAAACTCCGAACCCGATGCATTAGATGATATCACGGTCTTATATAATAATAATATTATCAACGATTGTCAATAAGATACTATATCCAACCATGGTTTAAGATAAAATATAATATACGTGTGTCGCAACACTGTTTTTCTGTAATATTGTTATCCTGCAATCATGAACCAATATAATATATGGTTTATATTTTTTGGACCCCCCTCCCCCCCTTTGAATAAATCCTGGTTGCGCCACTGTCTTCAAACATTGTATTTTTTATTTATACACACAGAAAAAAAAAACGCCAACGTTCTTTCTCGAACTGATTTTTGAGTAAAGAAAAAGCGCCGATAATGGATTTAATCACGTAATTTTCCGATGCGTTGTACCGATATGATACGATCGATACACATGTACCGATACATTCATACGCCACGAGACTTCGAATCGACCGTGTGCACAAAGCGTACGTATGTCGAGGGAAAATATCGTCGACGGTAGTTCGCTCTGTATGACATAAAATCGTAGTAATTTAGCTATCCTTCATTCTTCACAGTGGATAATCGAACCAGTTTCTTCTTGTGCTTTGAAGAAAAAAACATAACTCCGGTCGCATTCGTGTTGGGTTAATATCGCTTTTCCAACCTACTCCGGAACCATCTGCCAATCGACGATATTATGTTTTATTATTATTTCACATTTACGGAACTAACAAAATTTGTATTCCCCTACAACTCAACGTCGATATGTAAATTGGATTGATTTCAGAAAATCAAGGAATCACAATAACGAAAAACAAAATTACAGATGAAAATATCTGTAATTCCAGTTGGATATTCTAATAAAAATCTAGAATGTGTCAATTTTTTCCTCATGCGATTGATCGTTCGATGAAACCGAAAACACTGACAGTCGTTAAACGTTTAAAATACAAAATACGATTTTTCGCAACACGTTGAAGATTATACAGTAAAATAATATTGTTCAGATACATAATTTTATGAATTGTAGATTATGCTAGATTTTCTTTTTAGCTTTTTTTATTTTTTTAAACTCGTATGTTATGTGTGTAAATTGTATATCAATGTCGACGACATTCCTCGTTTACTGCGTATACAATTCGAAAAGACTATGTGAAGTCAAAGTTTGTCAATTTGTAAATAATACGTTTTTTAAAACACTAGATATACTATAGATTATGTGCGATTTAGTGAAGTAGAACGTTATAACTAGGGAACGGATTTATATGTAATAAAAATACAGAAATATTTACATATATATATGGAAGTATAATTTAATAAATATGCACTAAAAGCATCCAAATATGTGGGGAAAAAATTAAATAAAAAAAAAAAAAATTACAATTATTAAATTAAGTATAAACTATGACGTGCTAAAAGCATCCAAATATGTGGGAAAAAAATTAAATAAAAAAAAAAAAAATACAATTATAATTATTAAATTATCAAAATTTTGATTTGTTGCATTGAATTATTACATTTTATTTTAAATTATCGAACGTTAAATGTCACCTATTAGGTAAAAATATGTACAAAATATGTACAAAATATGTACACTTATTTACCAAATATGTAAACATATGTAATTATACCAAAATATGTAAAAATATGTAAAACAAAAGTTGCACCATTTTAATAGGAATGATTTAAATCATGAACATTTCTTGTCGAATCACAAATATTTTGTTTTAATAAAAATATGCGTTTTCATATAAATCCGTTTCCTAATTATAACATATTGATTCAGAATAGTGTTGCATTCAATCTACGAAAAAAAATAAAAACTAAAGAAAAAAATATAATCCCGGACAAACTACAAAAAAGCTGGCAGAGATAGAAAACACACACACACACACACACACACACACACACACACGCACACACACACACACACTCACACGCACACACACCGTAACACCGTAAAACCCCGTCCGACAAACACGTCGATGTATGAATTATTATTATTGGTGGTGATACGTCTGTCAAGAGCGAAATAATAAAAATAAAAATATTATTGTTGTACAACGAACCGTCGCCGTAATGCACATACTGTGTATATGTTACCGGAATAGATGAAAATTCAGGAATTGTCGGCATATCCTAGTCATTGTTGACAATGGCTGAAAAGATTAGACAATGTTGGATATTTCGTAGTTTTATCAACATTTCCGTATTATATTAGGCAATGTTATAAATCCGAACATCGAAAATAAATAATATGTCGAATATCGACACCGCGCTTTATCGGTAATCGATCTGATTATGGAACATAGCTATCTATATTATTACTTATTACTTATCCTGTTTTATGTTATCGTTTTTATTGCTTATAACTTATAATAAAATTGACTATACAGAACTATCGTAGGTATCGTTATGGTCACATCCAACAATTCTAACCCAAAGTGACTGTACACTGTACAGTACTGTTTGTGCATTGAAGTAGTGAATAGTATAACGTGTAATAACTAATAACATTGTTATTTTTTTCAACAATCTCCTTAAAAATGGATTTAAATGAAATGCGCATAAAATTTGATAATGCAATTCTATTATTAATTGAATCGAAACGTAACGACAACAATTTTTTTTTGAATAATGAAGAATATTGTGAACGAATCAAAGAAATAAAAAAATCTAAAATTACACTATCTACGGCTGGAGTAAAAAAATGTACGAAAGACTATAGGAATGTTCGTAAGTACGATATTCTTATTATCAACGGTAAAGATCGTCTTATTAAGACTATAACCAATGCGTCAGAGGATGTGCGTTATTATGTAAAAAATGAAGAGTTGTTTGATATAATTCATTCTACACATACAGCAATCGGTCACGGAGGCCGAGACCGAATGATGGCTGAACTTAAATTAAAATACGCGAATGTGACAAAGGAAACAATAATGGTTTATTTAAGTCTATGTTCTGATTGCCATAAAAAATCTTCAAATCCAAAAAGAGGGCTTGTATCAAAACCTATTTTACATTCGGCATACAACTCACGTGCTCAACTGGATTTAATAGATATGCAATCACAGAGCGTAAATGATTTCCGATTTATAATGAATTACCAAGACCATCTAACAAAGTTCGTTGTACTTAAACCATTAAAAACAAAACGTGCGGAAGAAGTTGCACATAATTTACTAGATATTTATACAACATTTGGAGCACCAGCCATACTGCACTCAGACAATGGAAGAGAGTTTGTTAATAATACTATAAACGAACTTCATGCTATGTGGGGTGATGTAAAAATTGTTCATGGGAAACCTCGACATAGTCAGAGCCAGGGCTCTGTCGAACGCGCCAATCGAGATGTGGAGGATATGTTGGCTACATGGATGGCCGAGAACAAAAGTAGTGATTGGCCGTCTGGATTAAAATTTATACAGTTCCGAAAAAATCGCGCTTTTCATTCAGGTAAGAATTATTTAAATAATTATATTTCTTATAATATTTGTACTATTTGTAACTTTTTGTACTATTTTTGACTGATTAATTTTCGTATAACGCACGTCTATTATGTTATTAGAAATAAATAAAATAACAACATATACGACAATTAATAACAAATTTTTTTATAATTTTTTCAATGATAATAATTTTTTTAAATTTTAATAAAAAGTTGGCAACTTCGCATCTAATTTCACGCGCAATCGTAAAAAACATAATATTACCTTTATACATTTAATAAGATAACATTTTTAGGTATTGGAAGATCACCGTATGAGGCAATGTTTGGATGTTCAGCTCGATTAGGCGTAGCGTCAATAGGTTTACCTATGGATGAAATAGACTGCTTACAATCTGAAGAAGATATTGAGAATATTTTACAAGTTTGTGAAGCTCAGAATGACCATCTTGGTTCAGATTCACTGGACTCTGAACAATGTCATACTACACAAGTTGAAGAAAATGAACCAGGAACTGAAAATAACTCAGAACTTAGTATGAAACAATAAAATTAATGTCTACTATAGTGTATATTTTATTTTAATATAAATAATTTTATAGTTAATCAACGACAGCAGAAAATTCAACACGAACGAGCATTATCTGTTAAATGTTTAGAGAAACAAGCGAAAAAAATGGTAAAAACATCTAATTCAAAATACCCTGAACTTGAAGTAGGAACATCTGTGCGTATCTCTATTCCTGATGTTGACCGAGCTCGTGGCTCTCCACGAAATGTATTGGCAGTTATAACTGATGTGAAAGATAATTTATATAAATTATGTAAGCATAAATTGTATAATTATTTTAAACAACTTAATATAATTTAATATTTTATTAAATTATTTTTTTTTACTATTTATTATTATTATTTTTATAGGTACAAAAAATGGATTTCTGAAACATAAGTATACCAGGACAGAAATCAACCCATGCAAGGAGAAGCTTCTAGATCTTGAAACGGTTGTAAGCAAATTGAAAGATGGAGGAGAAATAACTCTCCGTGAAGCAGCTGCCTTTAACAGCATTTCTGGATCCCAAGGTTTTACGAGATGCCACTGTAAAACACAGTGTAAGACCAATAGATGTGCTTGTCGTGCATCTACTAGATTATGTAACTCTAAGTGTCATAACAGTCTACCGTGTAACAATAAAGATTAAGATTATGATTTATAATAAATAGCTAATAAGTATTATAATTTATAATATATTATTATTATTATAAAGATTAAGAATTTAAGATTATGATTTATCCTAAATAGCTCATAAATAATATAATATATTATTCGATTTTTAATATTATCATCAATGCCTTCTTTCATTAGGAATTGTCATAAATGACTAGATATTGACGTTAATTCCTTACTAAATCAGGCCTTATCGTTATTGACTAGTCATTGTCAACACTGACTGAATGTCATCTTTTCCGGTAACATATACACGACACATACCATAACGCATTAATACGAAACCATATTATACAGGCGTGTTGTTCTGTCTTCGCCGGTTAAATAGTTGTAAGTCTCACACGCACACGTACATTTTCGGAGGAAAACGTGTTTTACGCGCTGCACACGCTTTTTCCTCGCCTTCCGAACGTTACCACCTCGCGTCGTTATACTTTTAAGTGTATCGAAACGTGCCACGTGTCGAGTAATAATATTACGGTGTTATTAGATTTCACTCTAGCCGTTTGGCGGGACGAACGTGAATAAAATATCACACGAATCGAATCGAACGTTCGGAGTTTACGTACGAAAAATATCTGCTGCTCCGAGTGTGTGTGCGTGTTTTTTTTTTTAGTTTTTTCACGAATATTAATGTTCGGCGAACGACGGACGCGAAAAAAGAAATACGCCGTCGTAGTGGCAACGATCCGATAAATTTTAGACGCGATCCGTCGACATTCGTTCAAAATCGGCGATCGTTGGTCGTGCGCGTAGTGCAGTGCCAATCTAATGATAAACGTGTACTTGCTCGACGTACGATTGATGTGACGCCGAACGACCTATTGTTCGTATTGTTTTAGTGAAACGAGACCGGTAGTTGTTCGCGTTCAAAAGTAATTTGAAAATTGAAATTATTGATAACGAAAGCCATGTTGTGTGGGTGCCGAAACTCAAAACCGATACTTTATTACAAGGGTGGGCGAATTGAATTTACTTATAGAGGGCCAATTTTAAAGACTTAAAAATCTTGTGGGCCAGAGATATTAAAAGCAAAAAAAAAAAAAAGGTTAGAATTTACCGCTACTATTGGCATTTATTTTCATTTTACGTTTATCAAACGTTGTATCGATTTTGGTGTGGGCCAGTTAAAAACGGTACGTGGGCCACACGAGGACGTGTTACTATACTGATATCGACGGTGACAACTCAAAAGGGCATAAGCGACATTTCCGAATTATCCAGGAGAGCTAAAAAAACAAATTTCACCAATGACTTAACCTGTCATTGAATATTTTTAACTTAAAAAAAAATGTCGCCTAGCACAAAGTCGGGTTTTAATCTATTATTAAATGATCACGTAACTGTATTTTTCATTAATAATTCATATCAATTGAAAGCGGAGTGTAATATAGATTTTGGCGCTTACGCTCTTTTGGATTGTCGCCATCGATATTTGAACCGTATCGTCACCCTTTCGTCGTGATATTTACCAAATAAAATCGTCTTTATAATATATGCAATTCGATAAAACAGTACTTCATTATTGGAAATAATTCAACTTGTTATGATATTTTATTTTCACAACTCGATGTATGTCAAAACGATATAAAAAAAAAAAAAAAAAAAATGAAATACATACACTCGAAACAAGAGAATTTAACTGCGATCCGACAAATCGGTTTTTTTCCATAGTTTTTCTTTTCCACGTCCGGAGGCGTTTTCGTTAAAAAAAAAAAAAAAGGAAAAAAACAATAACGACGTCGATATCGCGTACGAAGTCATATAATTTTGCACGCACATTCGATATTCAATAATCATACGTTTAATTCGATCGCGCGGGACCGACCAAAAGCGTACGCTGGAAAACCGTAACGGTCCTACATGGAAATGACAACCGATCCAATTATATTACATAAAAAAATTAATTTTTTTGTTTGTTTTGATATGTTTTTTTTTTTCGTATTATTTTGTTTACTACGATATTTTACAGGTTCCTACCTGTGACGCGGAAACGGTACGAGGGCCGGATAGAGATGTAAGCTCGGTAAATTTTTATCGTGTAAATTTACCAAATACTTTTTTACTAGAAAATATTTTTTTACCGAAAAAATTATCATGTGACACCTTAAATTAAACGTCTTAATGTGTTGAATATTCATAACATATCATAAGTCGATATTAAACAACTTAAAACTTCAAACGTTCTATTTAAAACTAGAGAAAAAGACAAATAAAACTAAAAAAGTATAATTTATTTTATTTTTTGTTTGTTTTTGATGTTGTGTCAAGGTACCTAATAAATCTAATTCGATTGATTTACAATTTATTTTACAGGCACATTTTTAATATTTATATTCCTATGATATAATTTAAAATATAAACTAAAGTCAATAATAGTGTAGTATATTACAAGCATTCATTAAATATATTTAATCAATGTTACAAGGTACATATACAAAGTCATAATATGTTACATTTATGACACCATGAACACGTTAAAATAGGTATGTAATAATAATAAGTTCATAAAAAAAGGAAACGTGGACTTCCTTGGGGTGACACTAATGTGACATACAAAAATGATCAAAATTTACCAAATTTACAGAATGTACGGTAAATTTACGTAAATTTTCCTCGGTAAATTACCAAAAAAAAAAAAATTACGTGAATTTCACATCTCTAGGGCCGAACGGACGGGAACGAGCGAAGACTTACGTGTCGCGCCGAAGTCGTGTGTGTCGGGCAAACACATCCCGAAGGGCCGCGCACTAACGACGTAGGATGGCATCATGTGCATTATTGTCACACACACACACACACACGCACACATACAATGCTATGATATAACAGAGCAGAGAACTTAAATATTAATATGCATATAATATAATACTTATGGCTTTGAAATTGACCAAATATGTTGACGTGTAACCGTTTAAAAATATTCACTAAACGTTGCGTTTTTATAATTTTTTTTTTTTTGTTTTTTTTTTTTTTTTTAGATGGTGCAGAGATCTTCTTAATGATAAAAAAAAAAAACCTAAAAATATATAGGTATATATATATATATAAGATTAATACATCAATAAGCAAAAGGAAGTGTGGTCACTGGATGGTTTCTCCCCTCACCCTATAATTGTGAAATTACTTGTAGCACTGCATATTCTTATTATGCCTAGAGCATAGATTGTAGATTTCGAATTAAAAAAAAAAATCTTGTTTTGAACGATTCGTGTTAATTTATTGATAGAATACGAGTGAAATAAACGAATTATTTATGTAGTGTTCGGGTATCTGTATTACGCAAATAAGTTATGTGCGTGTGCTACGGACCGCACTACGACTGGGTCTGTCATAATAAATCCAAGTGCAATGAACTTCCGACTTTCACAATATAATAATATAATTCGATGATTCACTAGAATTACCATTTAGTCCATTTTCGAAAATTCCACGATGAAGCAATATGAAATAAAACATAAGAAAACGAACAGATAACTCTAAGGGTAAAAAAAAAAAAAAAACTAAAATTATACATTTATATGCAAAACAAAATTTCATTTTACGTTTGTTTTACCATGAGACGTATATTTTGTTTCTTGCTCTGCTACTTTTGCGGTTATCTTAAACAAATATGTAAATGCTACAATTCTTCTGACCTAGTTTTTCTAAAAACACACACACACATTATGGACATACATTCTGTTCATTTTCCTCAAAGTTTTGAAAATTTTATTTCGCATTTTATATATAACAGACATTTTCTGGAGTTCATTTTGATATTACGAGAAAATATGATTGTGTGTACCACCACGAATCGTTTGTAGCTATATGATTTTATGCAATTCGATTTAAATGAAAATGGTATGTTTTGGAGATACCATCTCTGATGTTATGCCACTCATTGGGTCTATTAAAGTTTCAAAATCAGTTTTTGCCAAACGAAGTCAATATATTCATCTGGTGCTAAAAGTGCTGCTGGTGTACCGTCGTTTACGATATTTCCAAAGATCCCGACGAATGAAGAAACAGCATTGTCCAGGTTCTCTGGAACATAGTGTGATGATGATCAACACATGTGATCGACCGAATAAAGATCAGACCTATACCTTTGGTGTTTAGCGACGCCGTCAATTATTATTGTCGGAAACATATTTTTCCATGCAAAATACCGTACGCGTTTTGATGAAAAATTAAAAACAAATTCGAAACACTTTCAATCGTTAAACCGTTGCCGTTAACCGAACACCTACGCGTAAAGGTGCGTTCTCGTGAGTCAAGTTTAGTTGATCGATTATAGTTGATCGACAAAAATTGAATAAAATCTAAAGTGAGAACCTTTGTTTCAATAAACTTGAACAATTAATTAGTTGATCAAAAAAAGTTTGACACAGTCGAATTGTATCGTTCAAGTAATGAGTTGTTTTCCAATTCCTTTCAAGTTAAAACCCGTCTTAACACGTGAGAACATAAACCTATATACACTGCAGTTGATTCAAGTTGAACTTCAGTTGAAAAAATGATTTCTATACCCTTCTCTATCCTCTAATGCTAGTTCATTAAGTAAATTGTTTGATGCTCCCAATTGATTTCTTCTTGATATCCATTGTCTCATCCAAAAACGACGTTTTTTACGATTTTTACACATATTAATTAAAACCGTTTTTAATTATTCTTTTACTAAAATACTTATTGTATTTAAAAATTCGCATACAACTGCTTTCGACGCCTCCGTTTTCAACTGTACTAAAAAATGTGATAAAATGAATGATAAATGTGATAAAATGAGCTCGAAAATGGCGTCGACTACGTGTCGACCGCGGCTCACGTGTTAAACTGTGTTGAAAATAAAATTGAAACGTGTTCTGTTGCAATATGACGTGAACAAAAATCGATTAAACGTATATTCAATTTTTGTTGATCAACTATAATCGATGAACTAAACATGACTCATGAGAACGCGCCTTAAGATACGGAAATCGCTCATACCGACTTTCGGTGTAAAACCATATGATAAAATCGTACCACCTGCAGAACATTAGTATAGTAACTGAAAAACTGTCAATTTTGTGTAGCACATGTTTTCTTATGGAAAAAACTATATTCTTTTCAATGCCTAGTGTATACCTAGTGTATTTTAAGGTAAATTCAATATTACAAATTTAAAATGACAAAATACGGTACCGCGTTAAATTAAAAGAAAAGTTTGTTTTATTTATTATCTTTTACCATCTCAGAATTAAGTTATTTCGAGTTGCTACACTAGTGTTCTGATGGTACGAAGTGTTTAACGTAACGTTTAGTAGTGCAAGTTCGTATATATTTTGTACACGTATCGTATCCCTTTTTCCTCGACTCGCGCTCTGTCTCCGAAACAGTGCCGTATTTAAGGGGCAGGCTAAGTAGGATGGAGCCTAGGGCGGATTTTTTGAAGGGGTGGCGTTTTTTTGTAGAATTAAGAGTTATTAGATAAATCAATTTGAATAAATTTGTTTCATATATACTCAAATAATAATTTTATTCAAAAATGTAAACTCGAATGAATATAGGTATTATATATGTACATTACAATTATTACGATCTCTATTGAAATTTGAAACTACTTCACGTGTAATGTAATCATTTTTAATTAGTAATATTCGAGTGAACAAAAAACAATATGGGTCTTTTACTCTTTTCTAAAAATATTACATGTTATTGACAAACAAGATACTTAATAATAATATTGTTCCTACTGACACTGCCGCATATGAATCCCCACAATAGGTACTATTCGCCGACTCGCCGTTTATTTTTAGCGATTATTGACAATAATTTGTCAGACATTATATTTTATTTCCCGTAATATTTCAAATTCCTTTGAAAGTGGTCAATGCAGTACGTAGCACGTACAGTACTCTAAAATCTACTAACTCATATTCACATGGCATTACGGTCTACAACAACAATACTAGTGTCGTATACGCCGATCACTTTAAACGTACACAAGTAAAAAGAAACAATAATATCGTAAGCACTTTTATGAAATTACAATATCCAGTAGTGATCGAGTCACACGACCACCACACACTGACCCTCTTTCCGTATTCTTTATATGTCTATTTTACTGTCGAAGCACTATCGGTAATATCGATATTAAGTTTAACCTAGTTACATTATACTTATTGACTAAGCTTAAAATTATACTAATTGTTATTTTATTACATTACTGTTATCTTAACCTAATTAGATGGAATACATGTTTTTTGAATATTGCTTATTGAATATATTATCTATCCCTTGTCGTATTTTACTTTTTGCCGACGATGTAAAGCTCTTTGCTAAAATATCTTCAATAAATGATTGCCATGTCCGTCAAGAATCATAAGATGGGTTTTTGATCTGGTGTAAAATAGTTGGCCTAAATGTCAACGAAGACAAATGTAAAGTCATGTCATTCTATAGATCTAGAAAATGTATTGATTTTAATTACACAATAAATGAGATACCTCTAGAGCGAGTTCAAGAGACCAAAGATCTTGGATTCATATATACACCAACTCTATCTTTTAGATCTCATATAGATTATATATCCTGCAAGGCCTTAAAGATTTTAGGTTTCATTCGTCGTCATAACACTGAGTTCAATTCAGCGCCTTGTTTGGTTGCACTTTATTGTTCCCTTGTAAGATCAACCTTGGATTATGGATCGATAGTTTGTAACCCATCTCTTCAAGTAGAGACTAAACTTATCGAAAGAGTTCAATCTCGTTTCCTTAGTCTTGCCGGATTTCTACTTAAAATTGACCACCCTCGGCACAATTACTGAACTGAGAACTGTGTTCTCTTAAAAATCGACGAGAAAGAGCTGACCACCTATTGTTATTCAATTTACTTCATGGATTGGTTGATGCATCCCGACTCCTGGAGCGCATTAATATACGTATTCCAAGTTTTCATACCAGATCTAAAGAGCCATTCATCCTCCCCACTTCAAGGTCCAACTTCCTGATGAACGATCCCTTAGTTAGAGCTATGCGCTCATCATATAATAATAATTTTGATCTTTGGCCTTAATAGAACATATTTTTCTGTCACTCTTATCAACATCCCCTGTATTACCGACTGTTTTAAAAATATATATACAATGTTATTTTTGTTATACCTATGTAAAAAGCCGTTTGGCGTAAATTTATAAAATAAAATAAAAATAAAAAATAAAATTTTGTTTTAGCATTTTACCTGTTACATATTATATGATTGTTTTCTTAACCTAGTTATAATAGTTTTAATTTTAATATTATGTATGATTAAGGTGACCATACGTCCCGTTTTGAACGGGACAGTCCCGTTTTTCGAATCTTTGTCCCGTGGTCTCCTGGGAAATCTTCGGGACGCTAAAATGTCTCGTTTTCAAAAAGTTAGCAAAAAAAAAAAAATAATGCAAATAAATGTTCTTTGACGAAATATCGTTTTTAGAAAAATATACAAGTATTTAATTTTGTAATTATTACACGAAAACATTTTGTTTATAATAAGTTAATTACCTAGTAAGTGTAATAAGTTAATTTAATTTTTTTGTCCTTTAAAAACATTATGAGTACCACAGAAATTTGCTAGTAATATTATTAAATTAAAAATATTTGTTTGTAACAAATAATTATAATGATTTTTTTTTTTCGTCCCGTTTTGATTAAAAATATATATGGTCACTTTATGTATGATACAACACTAGACGTCTAGAGTCTTAAGAGTCTTAAATAGCAGGTGATTCATTATTTTATATAACTTTCCGGTGGCGTTCTGTTGTAAATAGTACAACAGTTTTGTACTTTTAGGTTTTTATACTTAACTAATATTTTTATTTTATCATATTATCTGGTCTTATGTGTTCCTTTAGAATGTTATTAATTATTATAGACGTTTTGGATTATTCTTGAAATTTTATAATTTTATCATACAGTAATTATTTCTGTTGAAGTTGTCATTTTATCACTGATAAGTTTAGCGTGATATCACACTTCAGCGTGTATACAAAGATTTTATGAAAAACGTTTAGACCAGATATTGTTGGTCTCTCAGAAGCGTAGAGAGGGGGGGCAGATTAAATTAGCCTATGGGCGCATAAAAGCTAAATACGCCACTGCTCCGGAAAACGACCACTCGGCAGTTTCGAAAGAAACGCAGTTCATCAGAGCATTCTAATGAGTCTGATGCACATACGAGGTGTGCATCACGGCGTGCGGCAAACAATTTCCGACCATCGAGCGGATATACCACGTCGGTATGGAACGTTCGCGACGACGCAGTTATTCGTTCGCGTGATCCGCGCGTACAACCCGTGTGGTGTTTGTTCGCGGACAACCACAAGGTTCGTGGCTCGACCAGGGTTGGCGCGAAAAAGCTCAACGTGAAAAAACCCGGGCTGCTTTTCTGGGTCAAACCCACTCAATAATTCAAAAACCCATTGAAAAACCCCAGCTTTATCATGGGGTGAATTCCACTTTTATTAATTTATTTATTTTTTTTTTTTAATATAAAGTGAGTTTTAGAAATGTGCCTTATTTTTTTTTCAAAGTGTACCTATAGCGGATAGCCCATACGAGAAAAAAGTAAATACGTATTTGTTTGTTAGTTAACTACAAATAGGTAAAAAAAAAAATCAGATGTTTTTTTTAGAAAAAACCCGAGCTCTTTCTCAAAAAACTCGATAAAACCACCCAGTTACACAACATCAATTAAACCCGACGGGTTTTTGAGTTTTTTTGGGGTTTTATTCGAAAAAATCCGACCGGATTGTGTTTTTTCAGTAAACCCGGGTTTTTGGACACCCTAGGCTCGACTGAACCGTTTTTTCGGCTGTAGACAACAAATTTCGGTTTCGGAAAAAATCGAAAAGGATTTTTCGAAATCGTCAACGACCACGGCACGGCACGAGCGATCGCGACACGACCGTCGGAGTATAATACGTATATTATGGTACGACGCGTCGAACGGCAGCTTGTTCGCGGAAACTTCACCGCAAAATCGAATCTCGGAAAACAACCCGGCGTGCGGACGAGAGCTAACAGAGAAAACGCGTGTTCCGTACGAGAATCGTGACGTTGTGCCCCGCCGGCGGATATCGGATTTTCTTTTTTCCGTCACAAAAGCCGCACGATTCATTAGCCACCCCCCCAAAACACGTGTACAATGAAAATATCTCGGTGTTTCGAACGATAGTAATAACAATAATAATACATGTTCGGCCGTTTAAATTGTACAATGGCGTTTCGAAAACACGCCAGCGCGACGCAGCGGAACGCCGTAATTAATGATCTCGGCACCGCGTGTTCGGTTCGTCCCGAATACCGTTAATATGACGTACGAGCAGTACGCGCGCGTATGTGTGTGTGTGGGTGCGTATATAACGTACAACATGTCCTACACGCGAGAATAAACAAAACATATCATGTGCATAACTTTGTTCTATGTATGAGTGTGTGTGTGTGTGTGTGTGTGTGTGTGTGTGTGTGTGTGTGTGTGTGTGTGTGTGTGTGTGTGTGTGTGTGTGTGTGTGTGTGTGTGTGTGTGTGAGAGTGTGTGTGAGTGTGTGTAGTTACGTTGTCGCGCCCTAATGCCCAGGAATACATTATAAACGTAATTGAATTTGATTGAAGTAATCGCGGCAATTCCTAATTGGCGTTGCCACCACCTCCAACCGTGTGGGGGTACGTGGTGAGCCGCGAATTCACCAGGCAATGTGTACGTAAAGCGGCCCATACACGTTCAATAATATTGATCAATGTTGGATGTTGTGAATAATATTGCTCGCGTATTTTGGCAGTATTGAATGATTGATCAATGACATCGAACAAATTAAAAACATTTGATTTTTATTGACGCACTGTCAATAACAGTGTGCATTGGTAGTATGTTCATCATAACACGATTCGTTCGTTCTTAAAAAATTTCGATAGTCCTCAGGTTGGTATGACCGTAGCTCGGACGACAGATTTTCACAATTACGCTTATTTCGCTTTTGCAACCACTCTGTCGTATACGCCACGCAAAGGCTTGACGTATAACAACACAAAACAAGGTGTTTGTTGGTTTAGTACACTATAACCGTTAAACAAGCATGTAAAGAAAAACCTATTAATTGGCCTGGACGACTACCTTCTTAAGTGACAAAGAATATGATCTAGCACTGCTTAATAGGATAGTCGAAACAGGTTTTTTTAAAAGGCTTACTTTCCCTTACAGCTCTTAAGTTATTTTACACTCGAAACAACTGACAAAGGAAAAGATCTAGCACTGGATGTTTCGAGCGTGATGTAACCTTTACCTAAACGATAATGTACTTCTCTCCTCAAACTGACAAAGAAAAAGATCTAGAATTTTCGTTTTATTCTGTTGCCATCTATCTGGTGATCATTTTTGAAGGTGGTATGTGTATGTGTATGTGTATGTGTATGTGTGCGTTTGCTGACAATATATTAATTTTATTTTAAAATAATAATTAAATAAAAGTGGGTGTTAGGTATCATTTATGTGATGATACAACAACTCTTTAGCCCAAAACCTCTGCTTCCGTTTTTTCTTCCTTTTATCAATAAAATAAATAGCTAGAGAAAGAGCTATTATAGTATTATCTAAATTATCAGACATAATTGTTTATAATTAAAATTCATAAATCGTTTAAAGCGAATTTAAATCTGATTTACTATTTCATAACGGACCTGGTAATTTGATAATGACATTATGTTTAATAATGTTTTCAATAATATTGAAACGTTGACGGTCATCGTCAATGTTCGTCAATATTTGATAAATTATATTGAACGTGTATGGGCCGCTTAAGGATTTTTTTTTTTTAGTGGGAGATTAGAGAAATAGATTGTCCCTCCCTAGAGTGGATTTGAATTTGTTTTTTTTTTGTCATTGAAGATGTAGACGATATCGTGACTGACAATAGCAGTTATTTTTGAAGTAAACTCGTTTACAATTTTGCGGTAGTTATTGAAGCACAATATAGAATGTTCTTCAAATATAAATTGCAAAAAAAAAATTCTTCAAAAGTACTGGCGATTATTTCAATACGTTTTTGAAAATATGCACCGTGTAGTTGTCTTAAACGTGTTTTATTTTTTCAAATTCGTTCAATACAAGTACGTCGTTGTTATTATAATATTGTCATAGATAAGTAGTCATATTATTGTAAGTAGTCGACTCACCGTCACGGCAGCAGACGCGTCACCGGGCGGCACGCGAAACGAACGAAGGCGTGCCGTGGGATCACGTCTCCAACAGACGACACGCGAATATAATAATACAAACGCGACGTCAGTAAGTGCGTAATATGCTTGTAGGTTAGGTTAGGTTTCGAACCGAAACGAAATCTCCGTCGAAATCATAATATCGTGTTTCTGTTTCGTGGGCGGATGAGTTGTGTCGTGTTCGACCGGTCAAGACGAATTTTTTTTAACTGCAGTCCGCGGAGTAGAGTTGTTCGTTACACGCGATGAATCATACGTAAAAAAAAAAAAAAACAAAAAAACCACTCGAAAATCAAAAATTCAGTCGACAAAAAGTTATGAGAACCGGCTAAACTTTGTCGCGAACGTTTTCGTGCGAAACTGATTTTAAATACGAAAATATTCGTATTCAAATTACGACCACTGTCGTCGCGCTACCACAACTGAATATTTTTTTCACGCACAGAACGAAAATTCAATTATCGGAAACTTACTGCCTGCGAAATATGGCGCGAAAAGCGTACGTCCGAAGTGTTATCACAACGGTTCAATTATTGTGGAATATTCTTTCGATACGAGATCGACGTGAACGTCTGTGTTTTACGTACGGTCCTTATTTGTACGAACGGTGTTTTTGGATTTTAGCCAACACATCAAACTTCGAAAAAACAATAATCACTTAAGCGATCGGGTGGGATTAAAAATACTTCGTGAAACTGTCTACATTGCTTTTTTCCCGTTTAAATTCAGACGTAATTGTTTAAAATACTTTTAAAAAGTTTCCAAAGTAAATAACTTTTGCAATTTTTTTTTCTACGTTTCTAATTTAAAAGTAAAATACACGACGAGCACTACACGTTTGATTAAATTCAAATATTGAATATAAAATATAAAACCATCGACACATTTAATTAGTTTAGATATTATATAATGTAAAATAAATAGAATATAACGGAATTGATTAAAAAATGGAATTACGGTAAAGATATTTGAAAGATTTTATAAAAATTCCATTTTGATAAAACATACTTTAAAAATTAATAAGTTAATTATAATAATCAACATAGTTCCAAGAAATTTTTAAAAATAAAATCATATCTGATATACCGTAATATCAGTCATATAATTTGCGAGAAAACGTAATTTTCGACGCTTGAAAATGGTGAATGATAAACGTATTATGGTTATTATTTATTTATTTATTTATTATTTTTTTTTTTTTTTGCGAAAGAGTACTTTAATTAATCTCGATTCTTCGTTTATGAATTTTACGTTTTATTTTACACATTTACGCACAATTTTGTTATTTATACAAAACGTATACATGATTTCACATTAATATAACCATTGATTATAAATACTAGTATTTATAATCTATGATATAACTGAAACTCGATAAAGTTTCTTCGTGAAATAATGTCGAAGGTTCTATTAATCATAGCCGTAACTGAAATAGCACAACGGCTTACAAATCGATTATTTTATTTGTATTACCGCGGTATCAGTGAACCATTACGATTAAGCTGTCAGACAGATTTATAATATTATAAAGTTATATTATGATTTAAAATTTATAATATAGATAACATATTTCGAATATCAATGGTATCATTATTTACTGTTTATTTTGCTTTTAAATATTATAAACATAATGTAACGTTAATATGATTTATGTACATCCTACCCTAGTCCCCGTTACAAAAACATACACACACACACACACACACACACACACACACACACACACACACACACACACAAACAACATATATTTATGGCTGGTAGTGAAAAACTCAACGGATTGGTTATTTCCAATTGACGTGGCCTGAAAAGTGTAAAAACCCGGTACGACGTAAGCAAGTAACTCACGGAGTTGGCAATGAAAAAAAAAAGTAATATATTTTATTTTGTAAAAATGTACAAGCGAATAAAGCTATAAAATTGATTGCACGAACAAATTGGTTTTCTAGCATAAGAAGATAAGGAGTAAAAAAATTACAACTTCTCGGAACATAGAGGTATAGAACTACCGAGAGCACCTTAAATAAAAAAAAATATATATATAAAAAAATTGTTTAAATCTCTAATCGATTCGTATTGAACATTTGGAAAAAGTTGAATTATAAATTCGCATTAAAGTTTAACAAACATTCGTGATAATTATTGACCAGTTCTATCGATTATAGTTGATTTGAGTACCAACCTATAAAATCGGTTACGATCGTATTTATTTATTTTAAGTGTCCCGCGTTGTTTTAAAATAATTCAAAATATATCGGAAATACGTTTATTATGTCGTACACGTGCATAAATTAAAATTGAAATTAACGTTATGTAGAGAATAAGAGACTTTATGAACCATTATAATGTTTATGGTGCGTATTACGGTTATTCTTAGGTCACACACACACACACACACACACACACATACATACTGCACGGTGTTTCAATAGCATTTTTTTTTTTTTTTTTTTTTTTTAATGCATACTCATACTCACTGTCTTTTCACGGGTATTAAATCGAAAATAATAGCCGTCGAACACACCGAAGGGGTTTTTTCTTCGCGGAGCAACAAATAAAAAATTGCATCGGACAACGGAAATTCGCATGAGCCACGAGCAAAGACGTAACGGTATTAAATATTTACTTACGGAAAACTGCAAGATCCAGATTTATGATTAATGCGGTTAAGTGAAAAATTATACACTGGAGCATTCGTGGAATACCCGCACGAATGCATAATGGACGACGGTTAAATATTTATGTACATAAAATTAAAAGTTAACAAGTAAACAAAGTTACCGTACGAAAAGCGATCTTGGCTGCCCGGAAGGTAAGTAAACCGCATTAAAAAATGATCGTATAAATATTTTGTCTCATTGCGACGAATTCGGATGAATAAAAAAAAAAAACATTAACTACAGCGTACACTCTAAAACGACGGACGATGAATACGATCTCGTGGCGCGTAACGTGTACGTTTCGAAGATTCGACAGAATATGAATGTACACGGCTATTGATGAGGGTGCAAATTAAAAAAAAAAAAATAAAAATGATGCCTACTTATTAGAAGTACGGCACGTAGTCATGTCGACGATACAAAGAAGACGAATAATAATAAGAAATTAATTGCTATGGACATTGTTTTTTGGTCGAACTGTTCAATGAAGTTATTCAATTGAAATTCGAATAATATTAATTTTGGTATAAAGCTCGAAAAACTAAAAACAATTATAAGAAATGCGTTTATAAGAAATGCGTTTTGAAACAGTCAGCTTTATTCAATTTTTATTTTTTTAATTCGTTTTTTTTCTTGATGCCCCCTTTTATCTTGTTATTACAAAAAAAAAAAAAAAAATACTAGAGCAGACAAATTAAGTCACCCAATAGCTCAAAAAGAAGTTACCCCAAAGGTGTTTTTTATAGTCGACTGAAAAAATATCAAAATATACAATGATATATCAATAAAACGATGCATCCTATAACTATTCTCGAAATCGTTATAGAATACAAATTATGTCTGAAATATTATAGTGAGTACATAAACTTATTCTTAGAATGAAATACAAATAAAATATCAAAGTAATTTCACAGATTAAGATGGCGTTCTAGGTTAGATTGTGAAATTTCCAAGGGTGGTTACATTTTTTCGAAAAACTCTCAGACAACCTCCTTCTCGGTGTAAAATTTGAAAAATGATTTTCACATCATACCCTTGTAAGTTCAGAGTTATTTTTGAAAATACTCAATGATTAATGAATTTAAAATGTTTCATTAATTCAATTTTAACCGGACCATAAGTTGATGCCCCATTATTTCGGTAACACGGGAATTATTAAGAGTGCGTCACTGTAAGAAGCTGTTGTTACAGGATTATCCGGATTTATGTATAGAAATGTTTCGTTCGTGATCTTACGCGAAAAGAAAAGTAAAACAAAAAAAAACACCTTATAAAAACCGTAGCCGTATGGATACGTCACGGTGAACGTATACCCAAACGGTTATCTCTTTTCGGCTGCAACGGATACACACCAAAGATAACTGTGTAAGCCCCCTTGGAAGCCGGCACAACAATTAATTAAGGAAATCTATAACTTTAAATCTAAATGGACTGATAAGCTTGGTAAATTTTTACTACGTAAATTCACCGGTAAGGTAATTTATCGGTAAATTTAACAAATATTTTTTTACCCAAAAAAATTAACATGCGACATCTCAAATCAAACGTCTTAATGAGTTGAATATTCATAACATATCGGAATAATGGAATAATTGATATTATAAAACTTTAAACGTCAAATTTTCTATTTATAACTAGAGGGAAAGACAAATAAAACTAAAAGAACTAGTTTATTTTGTTTTTTTTTTTTTTTTTGTTGATGTTATTTCAAGATACCTAATGAATCGAATTTGATTGATTTACAATAATTTATTTTATAGGTACATTTTTAATATTTATATTCATATGAAATAATTATAAATACAAACAAAAGTCAATAATAGTATAGTACACTACAAGGTAGTTATACAAAGTCATTATGTTAAATTTATAATACCATGAACACCCTGCTATCCAGTAAATAATAAAAGAAGCCGTTACAATAATCGTGGAAAAAAGTTCGTGGAAAAGAGGAAGCGTGGAGTTCCTAGGGGTGTCCCTGTTGTGACTTACAAAAATTATCAAAATTTACCAAATTTACAGCATTTACGTTGAATTTACGTAAATTTTCCACGTAAATTACTAAAAAAAAAAAAAATGTTCGTAAATTTTACACCTCTATTTTATACTGATATAATTTATTCTGTTTATTTTGACTATTTAATTAATTAATAATATTTTATGTTTTTTTCTTCTACATTTATCAACGGTTGTATTTATATCCTTATTGTAATATTAATAATTGTTGTTGCTACATTTTTACTGATTTCAATACCGCGTTAGTGTTGAATTGAACCATACGCAAATAATAATATACTGTGTAAGCCAGCAGGACGTTCATGTGATTAACCGGTCAATGGACGGTGTGATTATACACATAATATATCTCTTTCAGACGCAAAGTCGCGAGCGGTTGTTCAACGTCGTGTTCTAAACGGAATAAATCTAAAGTTTTATTTCTATACTCGAAAGTAGGAAAAAATTTGATTCTAGTCTGATTCAGGTCCCATAAAAGCCCTTATACCTGTCTGTACGCGAACGCGCGTGTATATCATATACGACATAATAATATCGTGATACACACCACTTGTATAATACCCAGACCACGGGGTCTTTGAGGTTTTTCTGGCGCACACATTTCCTCTGCGACGCGACGTCGCGCCGGGTGGTTTTGATTAGATATTGTACATAATAAACACACACACACACACACACACACACACACACACACACACACACACACACACATTTACGCACGAGAGTCTGTATACACATGCGAATAAACCTGTATAAATCTATAGCGTATATAATATCCCGATCGGTGCGCACACAGAACCCTAATATCGATTCGTTCGGGAATAAGGTAAATAATATTTCACAGACGGTATGGTTATTCGTTTCCGTCCAATCTCCCGTTCCCAATAGTCATGTTGTGACGATTTGGATACTAAATACTAAAATTTTAGTATTTAGCTGTTAACTTATTTTTAGACCGAATGCTTTTCGGTTCGGTCCGCCCGGTCGGTCCGGGTCTAGTGTATGCGGGGCTTTAGGCACCGAACGACTGATGCGGCGTAGATCGATTTCGGGGTAAGACTACGTAACATGTGCTCGCCGCGGTTGTATTAAAGGATATTATGCCCGTATTCACAGAGTTCAATATGTTTGCCATTGCCAATGTCGAGAGAAAAAAACCGTGTCTAAAAGGCTCGTTTATTCGGACGGTGCGTGCATCCGCAGCGTGTAGTGGAATAAAATACAAGAAGAACTAATTGAAAAAATAAAATAAAAATACAGTATGGAAAGAAAAGATTAGAAAATAAACAGAGAGAAAAAAACGGTTCTGAATAGCGAGAGAGAGACAGACACGGCGGAAAAGAAAGAGAGAGAAGAGATTAATAAAATTATATTTATACACACATGCACACACACACACACACACACACACACACACACACACACACACACACACACACACACACACACACATACACACACTCACTCACACGAGGACTCGTGATGTGTATTTTAACGTGTATACGATTCAGCCATACGTCATAATGTCTATTACGAACTTACGAGCCATTAAAACGCAAACTGTAGTCGCGTTTTAGTTTTCCGTTTGAAGTGACACGACGCGGTTTTTCGCATCAGAGATACGATTGTCGCGCGCACGCGTTCGAGCCACCGACGACAACACTATCGCCGTCATCAAAAGAGACGTCAAAAAAATAAAAAAAAAAATAAATAATAATAATAATAATAAATAATAAAAATGATAATGATAATAAATAATTACACGCCTCCAATCGTTTCGAAGGGTTTCATAGTTTTATTTTTATTTTTTTCATATAAATAACACGAGTGTTGCGAAGCGACCGCCTGCCGTCGAGGTCAATTGCCGACGTATACAAGTACGGCTAAACACTCGGCCGTAACATATTTCCGAAAATTCCGCGTGACATACATCCTGAATGTCAATGGTTTTTTTTTTTTTTTTAAATATGAAGCTTAAATATTATTATGATAATAATAATAATAATAATTTACGAATCTAAAGAACTCGTATTAATTTTCACATACATTTTCAGGTCATTTTTGTAATCATTTATCGATTCGAAAAAACATCACGAGCTCCTAACCTAACCTAACCTAACTATTTTAGTTAATTCGATTTAAGCAAGTTTGATGTGAGTGCATGGTGGTTTGTATACTCCAGTTTGTTGGATTGACGAAAGCACACATAATAAATTAATTTTTAAAACTTTTTGATATTTTTAAAGTTTTGTAGAATAATATTACAAAAGAAATGCGTGAAAAACAAACCTTTTTTAAATTATAAAAACATCATTGCCACATAAGACAAAAAAATCATAATCTACTAAGAAAATGTTGAAACGTTAAGTTCCGCTGGAGTGTTTAGGGTATGATATTACTGTGAACTTTAAAGTTGATATATGTTGATAGTACGGTTTGGGCAAATATCTCTAAAGTCGGAAATATATTATTATTTATTATCATCGTTATATCGCTATCGTTTAGTGGTAAAATAATATTTTCGGCAGCTTTAAGTTTCTATTGTATTATAAGGGTTGATTTGCTTTTTACCCGCGAGCCGGAGTTTTCCAATTCTTGTTCTAGGTCCGCACGCAGAGCAGACATTTTACGACTATGCCGGGCTGTACCTACTGTATCACACATCAAAGTTGAAGATCACCATTATTCACTTTTGACGATATTTTCATTACGTTCAAATATTTCTGTATTTAGAGTATTCTCATGTTTTATATACCTACATTTCCTCAAAAAAAAAAAACAAAACAAAAAAAAAAACAAAAATATATGTTTATGTATATATTTTTTTAATAATCACGCTATAATTTTAATTATTATTTAATTTAACATATATCCGCGTGTTTTATGATATATGTTAATAATAACATGGCCATAGACGTGAATTGGGGGCTAAGAGAGGCTTATCCCCTATAAACTATTTCATAACCTCCTTAAAGTCCACCGTCCTTCAAAGAATATCACTTAATTTTTTGATTTTTTTAAAGAGAAATTATGATTATTATTTGGTCTCAAGCTCAAAGTAGGAAAATATTCAGCTGTTTTCAGTCGTGTACGTATTTTTTTTAAAATTTTACCATATCTGTGTCTATTTAATAATACTTATAGCGTGGTTGATGCATTTTAATAAAGACGACCGTGGTCGACGACGGGAAATGTTTACGGACTTCTGCTAGCATGCGATAACACATACACACCACAACGCCATGTATGTATACCATAAGAGCGTCGCCCTCCCTACCCGCAGGGTGTGTATGTTTGTATTTCTACCCATTCACCCCCCTCCCCAAAACTAAGAAGTATAATGTATGCCTATGAACATAATATTGTTAATTTTCTTGCACAGAACAGGCAAAGCTGATTGAGTCAAAATAATTATTCACTCGTGCAAAGTACCTCCATAAGAATTTATAATATCGTCGTGTATATTATGTAGTAGTACAAAACACGAATTTCTACGAGAAACGATAACGTCCACGTTACACAGTTGATATGTAAATTAATATGACAAAACCATCGTGCAACTGTTTTTATTGATTATAAATTATAAATGGGTGGTGAAAATAAATACCTAATAAACACGGGCGATCATTGACAAATGCAATAGGGAAAGGGTCGCTGATACACCAAAAACAAGAGTTGAAGAATGAAGAGAAAAATCAGAGGGCTGAGCAGTCTCGATCCTCGAGTCGTGAGTGATACATCAGTAGACGGAGTGTTTTTGAGTGTTTTTTTCACGGGACATTAATAATTATTTTTATGCGTTTATTCCTTCTTTTTCGAGAGTGTTTCAAAGTGCTTCTCTTTTACCAATTTTTATTTTCGTATTTCATCTATTCAAATTTAATCTTGAAAGGTAAACCAGTGTCATAAAGAACACATGTGGAATCGTTCGAGTACAGCAGTTTCACTGAATGAAAGTCGAGAATAATTTCTCGATAGTATAATTAGTTAGATGTTGTCGATCGGCCTGTAACGACGTCGTTAATCGTGTTTATTACCGGTAGTGATGGAAAAACCAGATTTATCGAAGTTCGAAAGCCCGGATTTTTGGAATTAGAAATCCAAAATTCGGATTTCGGATTTCGAAACATTAAATTAGTATTGCTTTATCCATAACTTATATCGAAGCCTTGATAACTACACTTTTTTTTTGTAATAAATGAATATACTTAATATATTTACACAATTGCAACGATGTTCGACGTAGCGTCATCAATATCGAAACGAAATGGTTTAGCAAAATAAAATAATCGTGACCGGGTCGAGTTTTTCAACGCAGCGGCGTGGGCGTATGATGGAGGGAGTGAGAGAGAGATGAAAAAAAAATTGCATTTATAAGACTTTTAATCGAAACTAATCACTATATGATTTAGTTATTCGCACCTCCATGGTGTTGACTTTCATTTAAAAATTGTTTTGTTATGAGGCGGTTAACATATCGGATTAGAAATACTACGAAGTATGATAGATTTTCTAACTTATCAATATTGCACATACATTTGACCCAGACGATGTGATAAAATATTTTTGCAGATAGAGACAGACGTCTTGATTTGATTTAAATTTTTATGTGTCATATGTTGGGTTATGAGTATGAAATATTTCACTTTGAAATATTTCAAACTTGAAACTTTCACCTCTTTTGAAATATTTCAATGAAATATTGAAAGATTTATATATAATTGAATTTTGTGTTTTTTGGTGTGTTCCGTATAGTTAACACTAGTTGTTCACATTGATTTCGTACCTAAATCTAATTATTATCACGGACGTAGGTACAAAAGGTGTGTATATCTTTCATTATTATATGTTGATTATTAATAATTAATACATTATTATGTTTTGTTTTATACATTTTAAGTTGAACTATAAAGTATACTAATTAGTATAACTTATAATTAATAAATATGTTATATTATATTTAATTAGTAACAATGTAGTTATTATGACTACATGTCTACGTATTAAATAATAAATACACATGAGTTTATGTAAATAAACATTTAGTTAATGAGTTCTGAAACTTTATTAAAATATATAATACGTATTATGCTTGTATGGTTCATAATTTATTAATTTGTTATTTACCCACTTGTCTAATGTATTATGTATTTATGTAAAAAATAGTTCAACACAACATTATAACATTTTCAACTTCAATTAGTCGATTTTTATTGTATTTCCTCATATAATTTTATATTTTTTTATTTTTCATCAAAATGAAATATTTCATGAAACTTTCATGAAATATTTCAAAAAAATAAATTTCATGAAATTTTAGAACCCTAGTAAATTGTATTATAAAAATATCAAATTTAAATGCGATAAATTAATAATACATAAATTGTTCCGTCTAGAAAAATGTTCGCTTTCAATTAGTTCATGTTGACATAGAGTTTTCCAAATACGTTTTTCTCGACGTTTGCAGCCACCATAGATATTTTTATTTTTTTGTTTTTATTTTAAACTTAGACATTCCTAGCCTAAGGCTATCTATATCCAGGGATATTTGACAATATACTTATTAGTTTCAACAGGTATTAACATGATAGTTAAAAATATTTTCAAGTGCTAAGGATAATAATTAACAATTAGTAGTTTAATACATTATACCTAGAGGTTACAATGTGATTACGATAATATACTAATATTTACATAATATTTACAATAATTTAATAACTTTTAGTAACAGGGAGGTCGTAGAGCGATCTGGAAGATGCGCACGTGTAGAGCGAAGATGTGGATGTTGTTAAGTGGCTTGGTGTAGGAGGTCGTGGGGACGAGAGCAGTGGAAATTTTTTCGCTAATGATTTTATACGGTGTTCGATTACACGGATTTGAAAGTATTTATGGAGATTTGCATTTCTGAGATGTGTTTGCTAAACTACGCCCACGGCGATCGCTCGTACGACCGTGGCCGGCGTGCAGTGGCGGTGGTGCTCGTTAGCTATTTGTCGTAAATCGATTTGTCGCTTAATCGTTTAATCGTTTTTAACGGCAACCCCCCGCGGACGGGTTTACGACCGTTTAATGCCGGTTCGGCCGACGGGCCCCGTCGGATACCGCGGTCGGATGGCTCCGGCGGCGCAACGATTAATTCGCTTAAAGCCGGCGGCGGCAAACGGTCTTGAGAACGTATTCGATTATTATAACATCGACGAGCCCGTCGGCCGTTGGCCGTGTCACACGTTTTTCGGCGAAACGGGCCGTGGGCACGCGAGTCGCGGGCGACCGGGTCGGCGGTCCTGAGTTGGGCGAATCGCGACCACGTCCGAACGCGTATAACCACGACACCACCATAACGGGTCCGTTTTTGCTTTGTCTTTCGTTTGATCTGCCCGTCCGCGGAAAACGCAATTTTTTTTTTCTCTTCGAGTTTTGGAAAAAACGTCCGGTCCGATTTCGTGTCCGATCGGTGGCGGATCCAAAGGGGAGGGCAGGGTAAGAGGGGACGTTCCCCTTCGAACTATCTATAGTAATACACCAACACCCAATAAAATACCTCGTTTTCAAAAGTCGTTATAAGACAATAACAACGGAATTAACATTATTTTTTATTTTTTTATTATTATGAAAACTAAACTCTAACCGTTGGGCATAGAACACAGAAAAAATAAATTTTACATGTAAATTTAAAACAAGAGTACAGGAATAAACAGTTACAATACAACTAAAAATAAAATACAACCAATAATAAACACGAGAAATAGAAAGTTTAAAATAGAGTAAATTGATACAAAATCGACGAAATTAAATTACGATATTTTTTAAAAAAAGAAATCGTTTCGTAAGAAGTACGAAAAAAGAAATGAAAGTTTTCAAGTTTGTTCTCTAATGATAACATTCGGTTTTACGGTGCGAAAAGGTAGTGATTGCGTTTGATTGTAGGAACGTGTAGCGTATAAATTGGATCTGAATGAAAATTGTTGGTCGTTTAAAGAAATTAGAGATAATACCTCAGGACAATCAATATGACAGTTGATCACTTTATATCACCAGTCCGAGTTTCACGCGCCTTCGTATAGGACACAGCCTTACTTCTCCATCACTCCAATAAACTTAATCTTAATTCCTCTCCCCTTTGCACTCTACACCAAGTACAAACCATTTGTGACTTTAAACAGTTTAAACACATAATCTTTAGCTGCCCTACTCTCTCCTCTAATAGGTTGATACTTTTTTCACTCTTTTCTTCTCTAGGCTACATAACACCCGATTCCAACCTCCTTCTCAATTCTCGTTCAACTCAAATTATCCTTCTTTTTATCAAATTCATCCTTACTGCAGGCTTCCTAATTAAAAAAAAAAATGTAAATATCTATTTCTTTGTTAATATCTGACTAAATAACTGACTATATTCGTTATTCTATTGCTGTATTATTCCTAATAAAGGCAAATTAAAAAAAATATATATAATAAAATAAAATGAATAAAATATAACCAGTTCATATCATTAAATTGCCTTTTAAATTCTAGCGTTTCACTATTTTATTCGTATTGTAATTTGTATAAAGAAAATCAATAATAAATAAATCATGTAAAAAATTGTTAAAATACGTTAAAAGAGCATTACGGAACACAGTTTGAAACGCCTGAAAGTGTTGTAGACGACGACTGACGGATGTCTTCCAGCTGATACGATTAGAGTTCACTGTCACAGCTCAACACAAAATGAAATTTCGATATTTATTAACAGAATATTGAAACATATTTTCGCTTTTAACGTATTGTCGGAGCGTGGTCGTTATTCGCTGCGTTGATGCTCACAGCTCTCCTACACATGACAATCATATCACATTACATCGTACTTTGGCTTTTGAACCCCCCCCCCCAAATTTATTTCTGGATCCACCACTATGTCTCGTGTACATTTTTCAACACGTACGAATGTTTGTGTGTGTGTGTGTGTGTGTGTGTGTGTGTGTGTGTGTGTGTGTGTGTGTGTGTGTCGTTAGGTTAGGTTAGACTGACGAATGTCAACCAGTTGATACGATTAGAGCTCACAGTCACAGCTCAACACAAAATGAAATTTCGATATTTATTAACAGAATATTGAAACATATTTTTGCTTTTACCGATTTGTTGGAGCGTGGTCGTTATTCGCTGCGTTGCCCACACATCACATCCATATCACTTTATATCGTACTTTGGATTTTGCCCCCTTCCCCCAAAAATTAATTTCTGGATCCACCACTATGTCTCGTGTAAATTTTTCAACACGTACGAATATTTGTGTGTGTGTGTGTGTGTGTGTGTGTGTGTGTGTGTGTGTGTGTGTGTGTGTGTGTGTGTGTGTGTGTGTGTGACGTCCATAAATCATATTGATCATAATATGACTCGTACGAGTAGGGCGGTATAATACGATTAAAGGTCGTTATTCTTACAACAAAAGTACGCGGAGGGGATAGAGGGTGATGTAGAATGCGTTTGGATAATATGACTAATGGGGATAACCGTGACCTCCGCACTTCAAACTAACCGTGCATTATGTCGGGATGCGAGCGTGTACCTATAATACGTTGTACATTGCAGCGCGCACGTATCCGACTGGTGAATGCATTAAAAGCATCGCAAGTCGTCGAGGCTTTGAGCGTCGCTCGCCGGTTCGTCGAAAAACGTGATTCGTAATTACACGAACGCCAGCATACATTATTAATTATTGTATGTTCGAAAACTTTTACGGGAAAAATAATTAATGAACAGAATTAAAAACAACACAAACGGATACTTATATAGGCATTAATTCGTTAATTGGTCTGAAAAAAAAATAATTAAAAATAATTTTCATCTCCTCGACGAATTAATCAAATCTCAAAACGGTTTCGAGCCCACGTTTTAAAGTTTTAAACCACGCTTGATTATATTACTTTGTTTTTGTTTTCAATAAAAAAAAAAAAAACAAAAACAAAAACAAAAAAAAAAATTAAAAACTTTAGTAAAAATACTTCATTTGTTCGAAAAATGCGATACACTAGCACGATACCAACAACGTGGATACTCCTGAGGACCCGGGGGGGGGGGACAATGTTTTTCTTTGAAAAATAACATTATACGCGCGTTTCTCGGAATAAAAAAACTTTCGAAGCACACGTAAGATTCGTGCGGGGAAAAACAAATAACATGTACGTACGAAATGACGTTGGACGTTTTAGCGACCTACGACGAATAACGTCACAGGAAACGCTAATGTATTACTCGTATTTATTACCGCGGCAGTGTGGTTAGTTGACAATCTAATTCGAGTCTAAAATGTAAAACTTTCAACATTGATAACAATTTAATTGATAAGATTTAATTATCGATATTCCGCCCGTTAAATTTTTTAACATGACCGAATACGATAATCGAATAACCTAACCGATATTTTTACGCATGCGCACGAACTTGTTTTGGTAAACAACGTTAACGGAGTCCAACGTTATTTTTAACCGGCGTGGTGCGAAAACTCTCTATCATCGTGATCCGTGTCGATCGGAATATCGTTACCGAACGCGAGTCGTATCCGGTGGCTAACTAAGGAGCGGATTTTTAGGTTCTTAAAACCTTAAAATATGATGCTTCGAAAAAACCTTAAAATATTCTATAAATATTCATTGAATTTGTAAATATGCAAATATGATTTTTTTCTAAAATAGTTGAATCAAAACAATAAATACATTTGCACCATTCCTTAGGAACATAACTAATTCGATTACAGACAAGTAGATAGGTGATTATTTCCTAGAAAAAATTATTAATAGCAAAAATCACATTTTGAGAAATTAACAAAATATACAATTTTTCATGAACGATAATAGAATATATTCTAAAATATGAAAAATAGACGAAATATTATTTTATGTCCAAAATATGCTTTAAAATGCAAAATTAATTTTTTTCTATGAAATCTGTGATAGATAAATCGTCCAAATTTTTCGCACTCGTAAAGTTGCATAAAACAATAAAACTATGTAAAAACCTAAAGATCCGCTCTTTAGATATAACAATTGCGGACACGAGTTTCGACACCGACATACTAATGGCGGACACCGAGAAAATGACAAACATGTGAGTTTCGGACGCAACTATAAAAAGAGATATTCTCATCAAGCGATAGCTCAAAGGGACCAGCACGATCTTAATGTTGATAAATAACATTTATATTATATAATAATAATTGTTGTGTTGTTACAAATATTTTAATGTGTACAATAATATCGATTGTCGATATCGAACAGAAATATTGTCCTACGTCCGCAATATTTTATTTTATTTTATGTTAATTAAAATTACGGGCGGAGCCCAATTTGTACAATGACATGTTTTGAATATGTACATAACAAATAATTAATTAATATTAAGAAAAAATAATAATAATAAGAGTATATATAATAATAATCTATAAGAAGAATGACGGATCCTCATTGGCAATTTTCGTCATTCTGGTGAGTGGTTCATTTTTTAGATAGTCGGTTGAACAATGTGGTACAAGAAAAAGAGCATTATTGCGGGTTAATATTAATATGTCGACAACGAAACTCGTTACGTCAAAAATACGGATTGGAAATTCGTCCGCAATCGGAATATTATTATATTCGCGTCCGCGATTCCTACGGAACCTTTTAAAGTGGCGTCCGCAACTCACGTGGTTTTTATTACTTTGTCCGCTACTAGGAAACTACCTATCCGGTCGACTGTCGTACGGTCGAAAAACACGAAGAATTCCCACGCACGTGTGTTGTACAGTGCGCGTACAATTAACAGTACAGTAGTACAGACGCGTGTGAGTAATATACATTTGTACCTAGCTACTCGGCGACTCTATGACTCGCGTAGAGTTAATTTTAGATTAAAAAAAAAAAAAAATCATAATAAAACGCGTTTAAATATAACCGATGAATAGCGTTCGGAATAAAGTCAAAGTCGGGGGGGGGGAATAATAAAAAATATAGCGAATAGTGTACATAAATTATACCGATGTAGGTAATAAAAACGACAATTTGCATGAAAAACCTCCTTTGGAAATAAAACAATCCGGTAAACGACGAAAATTTAGTCGGTCAAGATAATTGGACATTTCCGACGTGGCGTCGCCTCCGTGCGTCTTGATGTAATATTAGAAATAATATATACACAAGCGGTGTGTGTGCGTGTGTGTGTGTGCGTGTGTGTGTGTGTAATTAATTCAGCTCCTGCTCTTTACACAGGGCTAGACGGACTTGACCGCAACGTGTTTGCTGGCTGCATGGCGGCGGAGTCCTTTCATCTCTCTTCCCTTCCGCCGCCACCGCCTGCGTCGGCTTATGATTTATAATAATTATAATAATATTATTATTATTATTATTATTATTATAACGTGTATCCGTCGCCGTCTCCGCCATTATTGTCATTCCTATGTGATCGTTTAATTTGTGGGCGCTTAATTCCGTCTTTCTCGTCGTCTGCGCGTGGCTCTGACAAAACGCGCATTATCGTTATTATTATTATTATAACTATTATTATTATTATTATTATTGCGATCGCAATCGTACGCGGACGGCGGTTAGAATCGAGAATAATTTTTTTGCATATTCAATGAAATTTTTCGCATATTTAACATATTTTTAAATGCAAATTTGCAATTTTTTTCGTGCATATTTAAGCTTTTTTAGGTCGTACAACTTCCGAGCCCTAATAATTATAACAATAATACGACACATAGGTAAAACAATGACTGAATGAACAACCACTGCACGAGTTTGCCAATAAGTAAGTAGATGACCGTGTTGTGTTGTGTTGCATTAACAGAGAAAGGTCATGCCGCCCGGCCACGTTTCAGTTTACGTAGCGATTGGTGAACGTGAAGATTGTAATAAATTGAGCCAGACGAGTTGAGCGGTGAACTATGGAAGTTTTGAGAAAGGGTTTTAATGTGACCGTCGATTTTTTGCGTTTTGAAGACTTTATGTAGGTTCGCGTTCTTTATAAAACATTTGTTATTGTACGTAGCACTTTGTTTTGGGGAATTTGAATTTTGTTGAGGTGAGGTGTCACACAAAAAAATGGGGAAGCATAAGTGAGTACTGGACGTAGAGTTTTTATTTATATATTATATAAGAAGTGAGAATTTTTTTTGTATCGTAGATTTTTTATTTTTTTTTAATTAATGATAGGATATAGCACGGAAAGCTGTAGTTGGTATGCTTGTTGAAGCTTGGAAGAAAATAGAAATATGGGGTTTCCATGATAGCCACTCATCAAGTGTTAAGCCAAGGTATATATTTGTTATTGAATGTTAATAGTGTTGTAGGGGGACGATATCGACGACGAAGACTGAAAATGACTCCTGTACGTTTTTGGCGTGTTTATTCGGACACGGTTTTTTTTTTTTTACACCAGTAAGATAATGTATCAAGATGGGCTTGAAGATAAGTAGTTATAGCTCTGATGAATATTGCCGTGTCGTCTGCAAAGAGGGCTGTGTTTGTCGATGTAAAACTAAAGATGTAAGCTCGGTAAATTTACCAATTATTTTTTTACTAGTAAATATTTTTTTACCGAAAAAATTATCATGTGAAACCTTAAATTAAACGTCTCAATGAGTTGAATATTCATATATAATGTATCAGTAAAATGGAATAGTTGATATTATAAAACTTAAGACGTCAAATGTTCTACTTAAAACTAGAGAAAAAGACAAATAAAACTAAAAAACTAGAATTTATTTTTTTTTAATTTTTTTTTTTAATTTTTTTTAATTTTTTTTTGATGTTATGTCAAGGTACGTAATGAATCTGATTTGATTGATTTACAATTTATTTTACAGGTACATTTTTAATATAATTTATATTCATATAAAATAATTTAAAATACAAACAACAGTCAATAATAGTATAGTACACTACAAGGTACTTATACAAAGTTATTATGTTAAATTTAAAACACCATGAACACCCTGATATACAGTACATAATAAAAATAAGCGTTAAAACAAAGTTCTTATTTTTTTAATTTACCAAATTTACAGAAATTCCGGTAAATTACAAAAAAAAAAAAAATAATAATAATAAATTTACTTAAATGTTACATCTCTATGTAAAACACATCCATCTCGATGATCGGATAAACATTCACTGATAAAACTCGGTAAACGAGCGGGTCGTGTAGTAATATTGCGATGAATTATTAAATCCTTCGCGTCGTGTGTTGATGAGTTTGTAAAAAATTAAAAAAAACAAAAAAATTCGCTTTTAAATTTAAAATCATTAATTACTCAAAAGCTAAACTCTAGTTAATTATGTGATGTATTACGTCACGCCGTACTCGCTAAACACCACCGCCGCGTCATCGTGCACGCTACGCCTAAACTTACGCGATCATAAATATAATATCATGTTAGTATTTTTTTTTTCGTCCACAATTGATTTACGTCCAATGCGATACACGTTGCCGTAGTACGCCGTTTTAAAAGTGGCCGTATAAATCTAACTTTGCGAATGATAAATAAATAATGCGAACGAATTCGAACGTGTGACCACGGCATCACGTCCCCCCTTCTCTCCCTTATCCAGATCTAGAAACGACGAACACGTGGACTAAAATCTCGCTTTGAAATGTTTCTCGTCGACAGGATAATATATTTTATTATAACGTAGTGACGGAAATTATTCGAATGCTGATCGGTCAATAATCGAAAAGAACATTATGATTTATAACAATTAATAGTGGTTATCATTTAAGAAATCCAAAAATCTCAAACGGTCCTGGTCAAAAATTCGTAACAAAAAAAAAAAAAAAAAAAAAAAAAAAAAAGTAGAAATAACTTTATATTCGTGTGGCGAATCGAACTTAAAAAATAATTAAAATGTATTCATTATCCGAGATTAGATCGCACGGGGTAACTTTTCCGTGGGACAATGTATATTATATACGTACATCGCGATAGTATCGAGTACGCCAAACAGCCATCAACAATAGTCGTATTATCGTTATGACTAGCAATCGGTATTGAAAATAATAATATAAATCAACAAAAAACTGTTAAATTTGAATAACAATTGACTTTTCGAGTAGGTATTCGAATATTCGAGTTCCTTGCGCGAGATCGTTCGAATTCGAATATAAGCCACGTCTTCGAAATAAAGGTGTCTTTAACCGAGAGTTCCTAGTCGCAATCGATAACGCGACGTGGGCACGAGCGGCGTGAACTTATCAGCTGTCCTCCGGGACGTCGATTAAATATCGAGCGTACCTTAATGACGGCAAACAAAGCACGCACAGACCGACCACAGCTTCTTTTTGCGGCCAATGCGATTTACAACGCTACAACCTAGCCATCCTTAAAGCCAACGAGTTTGCAACAAAAACGGAAAACAGTCACACATTAATCCTCAGCGACCCCCTCTCTATAGTCTCACCAGTTTGCAGAACCGACGGAAACCTACTGACATTGCAAGGAAAATAGAAAATGCCCATGCCAGCGCCACTTTAGCCGGAAAACGGATATCGTATCCTAATATATTGATCCCGAACCACTGCAATATTGAAGGCGATGAAAATGCGGACAAGGTCGCCTAAAGTGCATATTCATCAAACAACACTCTCACGTCCCCGGAGTTGTCATGCCAAGATATAAAAAGAATGATTACCCACGACACACTCGACCTCTGGGAAAATAAATAGACAAAACTATCTTCCAAATTACACGAGATCAAAAGAATCACCCACCCCTGGACATTTCCAAACAACATTACCAGGAAACAGGAGACTGCCATCACACGACTCAGGGATAGGACATACACACCTCATCCACCAATTCCTCACGAAGAAAGAAGACCCCCCCCCAGTTTGCTCCTGCTGCGGTACTCCCCAAAACGTCAAACGTATTCTCACAGAATGTCGGAGCTACTGCCGCGTGCCTTCCTTCCGGGGGGGGGGGGTCCGTCTATTAATTTTAAATTTCCCCTCGTGACAAAACGTCATGACGCGACGCGCGTGTCCGCCGAGACTCTTGGCCCTTTCGGACTCCAGCGTTTTACTCCGGCCGAGTGTGATACGTCTGGTTTTTTTTTCGTCGTTACGTATTTATCACGTCCGTTTCCCGGGCACACGTAGTCGTAACGATTATCGCATGCGAAGCGAATCGTTTTTTTCGTCACCAGAGTCTGTCGCGGTTTCGATAAAATAATACGAGACGCGACATTGTCTCCGGTCGGAAACGAACGCGCAGTGCTATATAGTCTCTCTCGTTAACGTTCTTTTATCGTACGTTCGTACGGTATTTCCGTGTAGGGGTTTTTTCAATTACTTAGGGTGACGCCAAAATATAATAGAATACGCACACACACACACACACACACACACACAATAACGAGTTTGCGTCGAAAGTTTCACGTAGCTCATTGTGAACGCGGTTTAATTAATCCATACTGACGAGTGCGCGCGTATATCTATTATAATGATTTCTCATAAAACGTTTTACATAATGCGTTCGACGTTGTTACGAGACTGTAAAACGGATACACTCAAATGGTTTTATGATCATCCGACCAATTTAATGTTGGAAACTACGACGGCGAGACGCGCGTTTAACAGGTTAATATAACTTTCGGGTACAACGACGCGGTAATAACCGTGATTCGGAGGATAATATTTCTAAAACAGGTACGGCCCGACCGTGGTTCGTCGATAATTCGACATGATTAACGTCGGCAACGGGTAGATAGTTGGACGGCTCATCGTAAAACTTTTTCGATTAAGTGCGCGACCGTCAAGAACGCAGTGTTTGTTTGTTTTTTGTTTTGGTTTTTTTTTTTTTTTTGTAAACGACGTCAGTGCGACGAAATACGTATCGTCGCATCCGGCTTGTTGCCGACAAAATATTCGTATTTTTTAACGCGAATACATTATACCGAGTTGACAATAGTGGACTTTTTGCAGGTTTTTAGACATTTAAGTGGATCACTACAGCGAGCCGTTTCTCGGCACGTTCAAACCAGGAAAAACATCCATTTAAACATCACATCCGCCTAGTGTGTGTGTGTGTGTGTGTGTGTGTGTGTGTGTGTGTGTGTGTGTGTGTGTGTGTGTGTGTGTGTGTGTGTGTGTGTGTGTGTGTGTGTGTGTGTGTGTGTGTGTGTGGTGTGTGTGTGTATGTGTGTGTGTGTGTGTGTGTGTGTGTGTGTGTGTGTGTGTGTGTATTCGAATAAAATTGTTTTAGAAACATAAATTGTCGAAGAACACGCCACGTCCCAGACTCTTATTAGCATAAACATTGGTTCGTAGGAACAGCGTTTTACGAGTGAAAAAAAAACACCGCGGCGAAAGTTCTCGATTCCAAAGAATTTATATAAAACAAAGTATAGTTAACGGTTTAAAACCTATGTTTTCAAAAACTTTATGGCTAAAAAGACAAAATATAACCACGCAGGTTTGACGATCGTATCCGAATACGACTTTGTGTGACGTGTAAAATCGTTTTTTTTTCCTTCCCCCCTATACATATTATATTGAAATTGGCCCGCGTATGACGGATGAAAGACGTTGCAGCAGCGAGCACAGGTAATACCGTTGTCGTCGAATACGGTAAGAGATAAAAATGTTTATAGGTGTACTCAGCTCGTTATTCTGGTATTGAGTTTCCCGTCGACTGTGTGTCTTTCGTGGAAAATTGATCCGGCTCGGGGGACGGATAGGGCGACGTGGAATGATGGGACGGGAACGAGGGACGGGCAAAAGAAGGAAAATCGCGTTCGATTCTATAAACATCCGCTTGATGTCGAATCCATTACACGGGGATACGTGCTCGGGCTTACTTATCAACATCCCACGTGAACCCACTCGCCCCCGTCCCCTCCGGGGCCCCGCGACGTCGTCTAATTTAGAAACTCGGAAGTTTTCACAAAAAGCAGTGAAGTAGATTCGGCTTGTCGCATAGGAAGACGCCGCGTACCGTTCTCGTCACCGCGCCGGCGAACGGATTAATCATTTCGAACTCATTCCGAACGAACGACTGCAATCGTTTTGACTGCGCGCAGTGGTCCCCGGACACGACTCCGGGTGGACACAATTAAATATTCCAAGTTATTTCGTAACTTTTTGAAAATAATCGTTATTTTTCTCTTTTTAATACTGAGAAAATGCAACTTAAAATAAAAAAAAAAAATAAAAAAAAAATAAATGTTTATTTATTTTGAATACGTACGGATTCTAAACATGCGTGTTTCAGATGTATTACCTGAAAATACAAATAATTATTAGTCATATTGTTAAAAACACATATAAAACAAGAAATTAATTTTTTTTTTGTCAAAAATAATATTATAATATACATATGTGTGTGTGTGTGTGTGTGTGTGTGTGTGTGTGTGTGTGTGTGTGTGTGTGTGTGTGTATGTGTGTGAGCATTTGTAATAATTTATTGAAATGTTTACATTGCATATCAATGTATATTTTAATAGCTAGAACCAATCTAAATTTATAAAATACTATCGTTTATGAATTTATAAGTACATAATCGTGTCTAAAGTCAAAGGTATTTGAACTAAAGGTATTTATTTATGTAAATTTTATCAATAATTGTGATGGAACTATTATTTTATACGCTTGAAACATTTAATTGGATTGAAACTTAAAAAGAAAAACGAGGAATTTTGAAATTTCTGTATTTAGCATTAAAGTTGTAAGTTTTTTGTTTTTGAAACTATTACAAAATATTATGTATTTAAACGTTGTTAATATATAAAGAAAAATCCAAGTTCCATGCATCATTACTTTTGAAAAGTGACTAAACAACTGAAATCGATTTAATTGATTTAAAATCATGTTCACAGTAAATTATACCATTTTAACCCACATGTTTGGTAATTTTTCCTTACACTCGAAAAAGTAAAGAATAAAGAAAAAAGTCCTTTCTGAAACACAAAACACATACAATTTTCGGTGTGTAGTTACATGAAATGACCAAACGTAACTTTTAGATGATTACTATCCGAAAAAGAGTCTCCAGAACATAAAAGACGCATAAACATCATTATAAAATCATTGGATCTGATGTTTCACCAGGAACGATAGAATCTATTTACCTACCCTAGACTTAATAAAATATATTTATCAACGAAATATAAAACGAACTGTAATATTAGAGGTATATTATTATAGTCATAAATGAGTGGTGACATTATTTTTTTTCATTATTCATTGCAAATAGGTATCTTGTTCTCAGTTGACATTGACGTTTTATTTTGATTCAATTGTTGTAATTATTATCAAGCCGTAATTGATTTTGACGAACATATTATCACTCTACTGTGTATAGTAAATATTGGTTTCAAAGTCACTTTTTATAATAGTTGACTGACCTAATCTTCTGTAAAAAGGATAATTAAAAAAAATAATAAATAAAAAATATTGAGGAAATCGCATTTAATATTCTGCGATACAAAGCACGATTAGAAGTTTTAGAATCAGTTAATGTCACGAGTGATAACGCGATATGTTCACGTGATTATCAAAATGACGTGCTTGATATAATCGACATATTACTTGGTCATATTAATTTTGCAGAAACTGTCGATTTCGAGTTGTTAATTATGAATGTATTAAAAAATTAATGGACTATATCGGTTCTAATACAAAGCACATGGTTTATTGTGAACACATGCGATTCGTGTAGGGAAATTAATTAGTTTCTTCTTTACGTAAAACATACCGGCCGGCCGGTATGCCGCGGCCGGTCGGACAAATTACATTTGTAGACCAGCGTACCAAAGTCACATTCGACGGTGTTGCGTCCTCTCCCGAGTGTAAAACTTGATTCTTTTTTTTTTTTTTGTATTATATCTATCTGTTTTAGTGGGGATCTCGTGAAATTGTTTTCAAGCGGAATAGTTTCTGGCCAACATTAAGACGTAAAGGACAATTATTTCCATGTAGACTACCAAGCCTTTAGTAAGTTATTTAGGAAAAAATTATTAATTTTAGAACACCTTCACACACGAACTATCGTTGTCGTTTCTGACTTCTCCGACGTTCTCAGCCTTAATATTATGGCCCATTAACTAACACGTGGCAGTGCATTATACGCATCACTTAGAGGTAACTCTTTCCGGTCTAACCGAGTCGAATATATTATTAAGCGTACGTTAAGCATTTTACTCGGAACAGTTTAAAATCGATAATACGTAAATATTTTGGTAGGTCATACGTATAATCCATAAGAGCTGTCAGTAATTCGTATCAATTTTTGTCGTTTTGACAAGCACAAATACTCTGCGGTTATTTTACGATATACGTTTGAACCTTCATTTGAATATCAGTTTCATAATGTAATACGTCATCTACTTAAAAAAAAAAAAAACAATTGTGATTTTAGATTCAACACGGATTTAAATTAAAAATACTACTCAATTAAAAAAAAAAAAAACAAAAAAAACAAAAACTATATCCCTACTAAGTCGTATAAAGTAAACGACGGTTTATAATTTATTTAAATTATTTCCGATCGAGTGCGCAGAAAACAATTTCGAAAATTTTGACAATCATATTTTCACTGGAACGTTAAACAAGGAGTTTATATCAGATATTAAAAAAGCTAATAATCTCGTCAGCATTCGACGGACTTTCAGAGATGAAATAGACAACTTTAATAGAGCGTTTGCAGGAATAACTGTGAAATCGGACTAGAATTCATTACTCGAGCGTGATTTTGGTCACAAACCACGTTGCTTCTGCCGTTTGTGCTTACCGACTTTTGTGGTTAAGACCTTAAACTTGTTGGTCCCCAATATGATGCGGGGTTCACGAAATAAAAGCCCTCCTCCGTCCACATGGAAAATTCCTAATTCCGACCATCCGTTCCGATTCAGAATCGTTTTGATTAATCAATTATTAATATTAATTGATCCGAGTGACACTCGTACTTGGTATCGAATTTCTATTTACATAACACTGTAATGTAAGCGTTTGACACTTGTATAATACACATGTACGGGGCCATTGTGTTGAATTATAGTACATATTGACAATGAATAATTAAAATGTACGTTTAACTATCGTGGTAACTACGAAATGAAAGTTATTGCATTTTTTATATCATTTTTGTGAGTGTTATTAAATCCAAATAAACAACAGTTAAATATTATTAATTATTATTATTATTTTTTTTTGTATAAAATAGCGATAGCGCTGTTTAGTTTGTATATATCAAAACATTTAATGATAAAAAAAAAATAAAATAAAAAAAAATTGTATCAGTTATTTCATTCGACGTGTAAGTCAACGTACCTGAAACGGAAACGTGCTATCTATGCTGACAATAGTTGCAATTTACAGCATTATTTTTTTTTTTAATACAAAAGCTCTCGGGTTTCGACTATTACCACGGTTAATTAAAAACTCAATTTCTCGTCGATCTTGAATTTTCGTGGGGTTTTTTTTTTTTAACAGCAGATTGAAATGAGAAACTTTTAGAGTATTTTTTGTTACGTGCATTATAATGAACCCGATAATTATTTTCAAATTAACAAAATAAAATTTTTTCTTTCGGTTTAATCTATTTTTATTCGTGTATAAATTGAATTAAAAACTATAGTCACGTTCAGAAATGTTATTCTTTAATTAACGATAAAACACGCGGTTTTTCCGAAATGACAAACGGATGACGACAATCATACGTCGTGTAAAGAATAGTACGAGAGTACATAGCCAACATTCAAATCGTACTATTCGAGTTACACCTCCGGTCAAAGTTTCGAGCGCTGTGCAGTCGCACAAGGATCGACCAGACAATTCGGGGACGTTTTTGAAAATCAGATGTTGAAAATTTTTATTTATTACATTTTTTTTTTGTGTTTTTTGTGGAAATTTTTAATTTTAGTGGAATTTAATCTCAACGGACGGCATATGAACATACTTTATAAATATTCTTAGGAGTACAAAATATGATAAAGCTAAATGATATATTCTGTTGTGAGTTCTCATCATAATATCATTACGTTCAGAACGATATTAACTAATTTGCTCGACGACTAGAACCAGTTCGATTTTCCTTCACTTAGTGAGCATATCATGCCGTGATGACGTCATAGACGACAATGCGTTTGTATGAATACGTTTTAAAATACGATATTTATTTATTTTGAATACGGGACAAGCCCAATTGATTTAACCTTATATTGATTACGTTGACGATAATTCACAAGAAGACATTACACATATTTTAGAATGAAAGACAGTAAGTAGACTAAATACTAAGGAATTGCGGGTCCTCATTGGCCAGTTTCATCATACGAACAATAGGGCGAAATTGGTTAAATAAATACAGCGGCTAAATGGAATACGAAATGGGAAAGAGGATCTGGAACAATAAGTAGAAATTCTGAAATTAACTTTAGATAGGAAGATCTATCTATATATATATCAAACACATGATCGTAAAACCAAAAATATCCTTCGTTTCGCTCAGAATAAAAAATAAATAAAATATTTAGGTAGAATTAACTTGATCCGAGCGCATATCGGTATTTGACTGACTCGCGAGTTCAACCGTGTCCACGCGCTTGGCACGGCCCTTCTGTTTTGGACTTTGTAGTTCTGACACCGAACCGTTAGACAGTTACACGTCACACGCAGCACCGTGTTATTTATAACTACACGATTAGAGTTTGTTACGATAACTCGTAAAACGAAGAAGAAAACCGAAGACGTGATTTTTCCTTCGAATTTCACAATAATTGAACATTGAACAGAAAACGTCTGCCAATTTCAGAGTTCGATCGTATAAATTCGATACGCATGTTACCACGACTTGCACGTTTCGGTTCGGTTTAGTTTACGGTCGGTGCGATAGATTTTTGAATTTTTCCGTTCGAACTGTTACATCTTCGGACCGTCGATTTAAACAAAAGAAAAATGTAATACGAATATAGATAATGGCAAAAGTAGACGATTTGCTATTCTCGTTTTCGAAATATCAGACGTTTTCGACGCCGTTTTCGAGATAATAACATCGGCATCCCTTGATTTATGGTCGCTTCGTACGAAACGAGTCGAGTACCGCACAGAACCGAGGGGTCACTAACGATCCTTAAATTTTGAATCGAAAACAATGATAATTTTCGTTGCTATAAAAAGTAACGCACACTCAGTTATGGGCCGTTTAACATGGATTCAAAATCACCGCAAGTCGTTTTTAAATTTGATCTAGTGCTGAAATTTCGGTAATCGTCAAGTATCTAATAATAACTTTCTCGTGTCATTTTACCGACGAATGTATAGTTTATATTATAATCCCATCGAACACGCGCAAACCAGGGGAAAAAACAACGTCAAGTTGGCGTTTTTTTTTTTTTTTTTTTGTCTGTTATAAAGTGTTGTGACGACCACAACTGACCTCGGACAGATTTGTTTTCGTCTGATAAAGTCAAATATCGTTTTGTACCGTACGAGTTTTCATAACAACGCACTCATGACGCGAATTGTCCGCAGAGAGTTTTGACGCCGTGAAAATTCACCGTTTTTCTACCGCCTAACGTTTTCGCCCGGACGTTTTTGTTTTCTCTAGAAAACAGTATTGTCGTTCTCGAAAGCTGTCGATTTATATATATAATACGGTGGTTGGTACATGTCGGTTATCGCGACTACCGCAATAATTATAAAAATACGACTATGAAAACACAATTATTATCCTACGCCATGATTTGGGAAAAATGAAAACAATTCAATTTCTCGAATATTAATACACATAACCGTCTAAATAAAATGTCTAAGGGTACGATATAAATAACATATTGAGCGCTGCAAAACTCCCCTCGCGCTTCGCGCTCGGCATTCATTCCGGTACATCCCTCGATTCGCAGTGTAAAACCACGTTGGTAGACAATAGGTTCTTGACATAATAGCCGTCGGGTTAAATAAAACACGTGAAAACACGAAAAAAAGAAAAAAAAATCGATATATAAAAAACAAAAGTCATCCATACGCATTTTCGGCATTACCTCGAAAATTATTAATCCCGCAGTTCTACTAATTTTGTCTACTAATTATGCGAAAATCCAAATAAATACCTCAATACTCGTGGAATAGTGCACAAGTGATAAATTAATTACACCATTGTCGACACGAACTTGCGAAGCGAGTTTTTTTAATAGCTTTTTTTTCATATATATAATTAATGCGGTAGCCGCGATAACCGACAAGTACCAATACGGTTATTATTGTCACGGGCCGTGGTCGGGATAGAGCTGCCGATGACTTGTCCTCGGCGCTTGCGAGCGGTGACCACTGTGGCGTTTATAACGTGGACGACAACTATTTTTTTATTCGCGCGCATCGCGCATCGGCCGAGATTACGAAAACGGAGACAAAGTGATTGCGACGACACTGATTTAATAATATAGATCTAATATCAGTACGCGAACGAACGTTTAATTGGGAACCCTCGTGAAAAAAGTGACCAAGTGTTTTTTTTAAGTTTTGAGTGATGTTAGTTTTAAAGTTGAGTACTTCTTTAAAATTCGAAAATTTAACCGACGTTTATGAACTTGGTACCAATGAAACCGCAATAGTATACTTGATTACTTATATATACTTATTATAATTACTTATTCACTTGGTCACTTTTTGCACATGGTCATTTTTGCACGAGGGCGACAGTGAACTTTTTTAAAATTTTTTTATTTAAAAAAAGAATATTTTACAATCTATGCTACAAGACATATTAAGCGAATTGGAACACATACATCTTAACAATTTTTACAACCTGAACACGTGAGGAGGGAAGCCATCCAGTGATAGAACCCAACGTTATTTTATTTATTTATTAATTATTAACTTAACGTAAATTAAATTAAAATTAAACGGTTTGAACCATCAATCATTTGATAAATCACGACACCATTTTCTCCTTAGACGACGTGGGGGATTACTGGGAAGTGAGTTGGAAACAAGTTCAGCGATTAAAGGGTCAATGTGAGACTGTAATTTAGAGTGAAATTTTTTATAATGTTTAGTGGCCAATTGATTTACTGTTTCTATTTTGAAGTCATTTTGAAGTGTGGAATTCGACACGTACCAAGGTGCGGAAGAGATAATGCGGAGAGTGATAGATTGGAAGGAAACAATGTTTAATAAACACGCATAATGTGCATATTATGTAAATCAACAAAACGTGCACTTTTTTCCTAAAATTGACCAAATACGCAAAGTAATATGCAATTTTAGTTTTCAATTTTTTAATTCACGAGAATAACTCGGATTTCTAGCTCGGTCTGCTATAAATTGACGGCATATTGAATAACATGCAACTCCAACAACCTTCGAGCTCTAGTTATTAGTCATTGAAAAAAAAAATAATAATAATAATTATGATTCACCCAGCGTTTGTTTAGGGTGTGCTTTGTCGGTGAGCACATTTTATCATCCCGTGCGTATCATTAGTTAAAAATCAACTCGTACGAGTTGTATATGGTCAGATTACGATATTCTCACAAAACAAAAGTAACTCGCTCGTCAAAACAACTCGTTGAATTTAACACCGTTTTCATCGTTTCACGTTCATGAGCGATTCGCTCGTTTGATTCGTTTGAAAACCACGCTCGTGAATAATGAAAATCAAACACACTCGGTTCGTAGAATTCAACGTTTTCGTGCGACATTGAAAGCACGCAGTTTCCCCTCGGAACGCCACAAGACGCTCTCCGGAGTAAATCGTCCAAAATAAAAATACACGCGCCGAGTCCGTCGGTGCGGCGACGACGACGTCTCGGTACGTTTATTTTTCGTGACGGCGATAATAATAACCCTAGGACGGGACGACGACACGACTTACCGGCACGGCCGTCGGGCCGCGCGGCGCGTGGTCTCCCGGAAGAAAACGGAACTTTTTTGAACTGTGTGACGTGGAAATATCGTGCGTGTGCGCACGTCGCGGCGGTCGTTAGCCGAGTCATAAATAAATGGGGGAAAAAAAAAAAAAAATACTAAGCCAATGACGAGAGGAGACCGACAAGAAAACGCGTACGGGGAACGAACCGCGACGACAACGAGGCCACGTCGCGTTTTCCGCGGTCCGTTCGGAAACGTATGCACACGAAAACGATTTCGAATTCCATAAATCCGGATTTACCGAAGTTCGAAAATCCGGATTTACGGAATGCGAAATCCGGATTTGGAGCGAAATCCGGATTTTCGATTTTGAAACATTAAATTAGTATTGTTTTGTTTGTAACTTATAACGACGAAATTACTAAAGTCGATTTAACGAAAATGTCGTTTGAGGGAAATTTCACCGTTTTTGCTCCATTTTAGCGTGTTTTTCTCTCACGTGGAAAAACTATAGAGACAAGAACTTAATAAACTCTCAAAGTACCATTCACATAAAATTTCCTATCTATAGAATGGCTGGATATTACTTATGGACAAATTTAAGTCGAGCACTTTTAAATAAAAGTGTCTCCAGATCAAAAAAATTTAAAAATATAATGAAATTAACCATTTCACTGAGAATCGAAAATTTATTTTCTGATTTAAAATACCAAAATCCACAATGTGAAACGCGAATATTCGGATTTTGATATCCGAAATCCGGATTTATCGGAAACTCGGAGAATCCGGATTTATATCGCATCACTATAGTGGACATACACGAATAATATTATGTTCTCGTTGCCACGTCTTCGAAAAAAATCTAATATTCAATTATAATGTTGTAAATATTTATCAAAAAAAGCAAAGTCAGGCAATGGTCAAGGAACCGGGGTTTATTCTAATAAAAAAAAAAAAAAAAAAAAATCAAATAAACAAACACAACATTATTTCAACAAAATTGTATAGTAATTATCAGTTGTTCGAATTAAAACCTGTTCGTTTACTACACACGTGAATGATATGACACCGAAATCGTCCGCGACTCCCCAAAAGCTGATGATGAAAACTACACAATCCACATCGGAATAGCTTTTTGAAAAAGTTTTCGTCTTTATTCGCGTGCGACTCTTGTTACTTTTTAGTGTTTTTGTTTCCCATGGGAAAACGTTGTTTTTTTTCAGCTCTCGAACATTTGGCGTCTATTGTAAAAACGAACAACCTTTTGAATCGTCGTTCCCACCGCAGTCGAATCGAATCTCAATACGCGAATTCCAATTCGCTCGTTGAATCGGTTCCCGGATTCCGAAATAATGTTCTTCGGTAAATGCTCGAACTTTACGACGACCGTAATAATTTCTGGTAAGTAAATAATTTTGTTGATAGGTCGTACTTGCTTTTATAGTGTCTCGTCTGGGTAAGTATTTAATGCAGTAAAACCTCGATTATTCGAACCTCCGTTTTACGAACCCTCCTTTATCCGAACTAAAATTAGAGTATCCGAACGTAAAGTCTCGTTGATGCACTCGTATCCGTGGCCGGTTTATCGAATTTATCATAACTTTTGATTTTGGTTTATTATCAGTACATAAATATACGAACGTACGTGTGTGAATCGTTAGTAGATAATTAAAATGTAACGAGCTTATCATTAATTCGTCTTAAACGTTTGCGAGACTGCTGCTAAAAATTGCGTTGCAGCTCATTGTCAAATGAAAATCGGTAATGTCGTTAAAAAAATATGATAAAACATTATTCCTATGTATGTGATGTATTTCTAATTATGTAATGTATGTAGTTCTAATGAAATATGAATAATAATAATTATGAAGCATAAATTATTTGACATATAAAAAAAAAGTTATTTTTTTTTTTTTTATTTCCAATACACGAAATTTCGCGTATCCGAGAAATATGCAGTGTCAATTAGTTACATATATATATATATATATATATATATATATATATATATATATATATATATATATATATATATATATATATATATATATACTAGCTGGTTTACCCGGCTTCGCCCGAGAGGTATTCGACTATTTTATATAAAAAAAATGAGGATGAAAAAATTCCTATTTTCTTATATTGTACCTACTTGAATTGGACGGCATAAAATCGAGTGTATTCTTAAAACTACGAATGTACGAATTATTTCTATGCAACATAAATTGCAAATCATATAGTACCTATTTGTTTATCTTTATTGGGAGCAATAGACAAACGACTTTTCACTTCATTCTCTGAGTCACCCATAAAATATATCTGTAAAAACTTTGGTTCTTCTGTACCGGTGGATAATAAAAAACCAGCCAAATGATAGACTTGACCTTGGACTTTAAATGTTGGAATGAAATTTCCATGTTTAATTTCTGTTGCACCAAACGATGTCATATTTCAGAAAGCCGAATTATAAACACGTATCATGTCAAAAAAATGTTTTGAATTTTCATGAGAAAATAATTTAAGAGACTTTTTAATGGTTCAGGTGGATCAGCAATGTCTTCCAAAACAACTTTTCCTCCTGAACACCAAAAACCTGCAGGCTCTTTGGACCATTTCAATGCACGACAATAATTACATTTTAAATTAATATTTCCTATGATAACGTGAGAATCATTTTTATAATCTATTAATTTATCATAAGTAAATGCCGACATTTCACGGCGACGCCATGGAACACGTCGTCGTGGTTCAACTAAATTTCGTTAATAAGTTTTCGTTAATACTACTAACACTATTGGTAATAGGTATATTATTATTTATATTATCATCATTATTGTTACTATCGCTGTTAATATTGCAGTTACCTGGCGAGCCGTTGTTATTTTGACTTGATCTGAGTAAACGTTGACGTTATAATTATATTCGACGAACGACATAAATTAATTTTCCTTTTCATTGTGATAAATATTTTAATAATTAAGAGAAACGAATAAAAATTTAAAAATTATAGAAATTAACGTAAAATTAAATACCACTAATTATTATTAGTACTGTTTACTATTTAAAGATGCAGGCATCTTGAATATTCGACAATACATCGATACACAAACAATTGGGCAGCGTTCCGACTTTTACGAAGCTTCACTTAAAATGTCGGTCGGTCCGTCCTTCGTAGCCACGGAATGCCCGAATGCGTTCACCGCGCACAACGCCGGATGCTTTTGTTGCGGTACGGGTGGGGGAAACTTGGTCATGGAATAACCATCGGCCGTCGGTCACGCTGGAGATCAGGGAGAATCGAAATGTAGTGATTGTGGTAACCCAGAACGTGGCGTTGTCATCATCGCGGTCCCGAGAAAGATTTTCCATTAGCAACAAAGAATAAAGATATTATGAACTACTGCGCGACGGTGATATGGAAGGGCAAGTTTGGGCGGCCAAGTCTAGCCGCCGCCGTCCGTTGCCGTACCGCGAACCTCACCCACTAATTCTACGTAACGTGTCATTATTTATAATAATTGATAACTCCTTTGTTTTTCAAGTTAGAGAATCGATCAAATGCCATAAACCAGGGGTCGGCAAGTGATTTCTACTGGAGTCCGGAAAACTAAAATAATGCGTAAACGGGGTCCGTAGAAAAAAAAAATGTATTTTATTACATTATTCAATAGTTAGTACTAAAATGTAAAAATTATTTGAAGAGTAAACATGCCGTGTGATGTTCAATGAGAAATTGCAATGCTTGTTTTTGGCTAGTAACTTGAAATCGGGAACTCTTGCAGAACATCTAATACGAAATATGTCCTCAAAGCTCAAGGTGAGATTCCGTTAACTTTGTTCTCTACTAGTTTATAAAAAAAATGTTTTACAAAACGACGCAGTTTTTAACAATCATGATGAAAATCGAAATAACGTATTTATTAGTTAACTACCAAAGAAAGACATGTCGACGGTCCGGATCACTGCCTTCCGCGGTCCGGATTTGGACCGCGGTCCGCCAGTTGCCGACCATTGCCATAAACCTTCTCTGCTATGAGCTCTTCAATTTAAAAAAAAAATCATAACGATCGGTTCAGTAGTTTCCGAGAACATATGCCTCAAAGGTTTTCATTTTCACATTTATATATTATATAGATATAACAAAAAATTATTTTTTATACAAATCGTTTATTTTAACAAAATATACGTATTTCGCCGTTTATTTTTGGTTTTTCTGTAAAAAATATTGATAATAATAATAATATATTAATGACTTCAATCTTTATACTATTTGGTGATTTCATTATAACAGAGAGTACACGACATGAATCAGCACTGCGTTTAGTGTACCAGTATAGGAACTTGAGGTGTGTATCATTTAGGGTAGTTAACCACACTGAATCTTTTCGGGTAGTACACAGTTTCGTTTAAATTACGAGTGATTATGATGATGCCAAGTGATAACAGTAAATTTGGAAAAAATAAATGTTCCTAACAATGAAATTGAGGTACATTCGAAAACTGACGTTAAGGATATGCCTCAAAGTCCCTTGGTTCATGAGAAACCGTCAGATCCCTTACGACACGGGAATACCCCTGATAAACACTTGGATCTAATCCCAATTTAAAAAATTTCACAACAAACTTAAAAAATTGGATAGTGCTCTTCATTACAATTTAGGGAAAAAACACACAATGTGTAGACGTCTGTGGCCTTGACTTTCCCAGGACCTCCTCTTAACAGATATTGAAGACGAATCATTATTATTAAAATAAAGAAATGATTATTAACACATTATTAATATATTAGACATTATAATCTTAACACTATTACGTATATATTTACTTTATGAACTATTTTATTATCCATACGTCATGTTATTATCACACTATTATAACCACTACTATGAATTTATAATTTTTAATCTATAATTATTTACTGTAAAAAAAAAAAAAAAAAAAAAAAAAAAAAAAAAAAACTAAAAAGTTGTAACAGCATTATTATACATGCGCTGAAACATTTTAAATTTTAATAAATTAAAAAAAAAAAAAAAAAACTGATGTAGAGTACGTATTCTTAATGTGTGTGTGTGTGTGTGTGTGTGTGTGTGTGTGTGTGTGTCACATTGATTATATCACATCACGATATGGAAAAAAGAGGCGTACAGGTATGTATGTAATATGGGAGAACATGACGAAGATTTAACAACTCTACAAGTATCTGCTATAAATATTTCATATCTTATATACGCGCGATATTATAGTGCAAAAACCTGTACGCCACGTGTGTTATGTTTACGATAAAATAAACTTATCCCTACGTGTAGGTTTTTTCGAATTTTTATGATCTTATTCACTCGCAAAAAAAAAAAATAATCAAAATAAAATAATCGAACCCTCGGATAGATGATAGATATCACTTTCGGATGATAATATTATCTCGTAACCCTAAAATGTATATGTATTTGGGTGCCACTTAATTTTTTTTTTTTTTACAATTCTCACCTTACTATCAGTTTTCGTTTAACATAAAAACTATTTTTATAAAGTTTTAGAATTTCGAATCAAATTTTACTGGTCGCTCAATGCATCTTAAAAATATATAAATAGTAATAACTATATAAATATTGAAAATTAATAATTTATTGTTTTCCGTCAACTAATACATAAACTAACTGTACATAAATGTGAATATTTTTAATAATTTCGTCCGATATTACACTTTCATAACCTTCTTTATTTATATTTTTCCTAAATTTTGAAAATGTTTTAAATAGTAGTAAGTCAGGGCCAGATTGGTGTTCGATCGGAAGATAATTAAATACTTTGCTGATTATTATTTCGAATATATGATGCCTACAAGTTAGACCTAAGAGATTTCTTCCGATTTTTTTGTTCTTGAATAGTACAGGCCTACTTTTTTATACCGGTGTTACTAGTTGTGGTATAAAAACACATACAATTTACTCTGTTTATAATATTCCATTCATCCAGCAATTGAAATACGGCGTTTGCTTGTTATTCTCCAGTTCCTCTGGTTAATTTTGGTACTCCGAGTAGTTTAATTACTCCTTCTCCCGAGACTAAAACTGCTAAACGATCGATTGACTCTTTAGACATTAATTCTGGTAATATTTTACCGTCCCAATGAACTGAAGTGCAACTTCAGGTTGAAACTCTTGTCTGATTTCTTCAGCTGTATTTTCCCTATGTGTTCGTCTCATTCGACGAATCGTTTGTTTCTTTATTTAAAGCGCTTTCAGAAGTATTTAAACCAATTGTTTCAGTTGTAGCTGCTAATATATATATATGTAGCATTACGATCACTAACTTTAGTACGATCTAGTGCTGACGCAACAACTCGACTAATTATATTCCTCGGAAGTTTTCTAGGACATTTCGGTAAAATATTATATTTTACTTCTTCATCACTATCACTTGTATTTTTCTCTCTACTGCTGCTATTACCAGTACTGCATAATAATACTGCATGTGTTTCGATTTCTAAACGTTCACTTTCTTTTTTTTTCTTGATATTGTCCTGTGTGATAAGTCCTGTGTCGTACATTATTTTTCTGTAATTAACAATTTTTTCTCGTCTACCCTTCTCTCTTTGTGCGTTCAAAAAGTCGTTGTTTTCTTGTAATTTAATTAAATTTACACCATTGGCATGGGCGACATCAAATAAATCGTCTAAATTATTTAAAAAAAGGTTCATTTTCATAACCTGTGCCTCTGTTTGTCTGGTCGCACTTTTTTTTTATACCAATCCATTTCAAATGTAATTTTTTGATCTGATTTATTATATTATAACTTTGTTTAGTAGGGATTCTTGCTTTATTCCAAAAATCTAACAATTCATTTGTAGTTATATGAGCACTCGTTTGTATCGAAAAATTATCTTTTAAATGCAAATGTAAAAAGCGACCATGTATTTGTCTATTTTATGGCGTTTAGTGAATAAGTAAAAATTGATTGTCTTCACAAAAAAAAAAAAAATAAATAAAATAAAATACCGAATATAATTTAAAAATAATAATCAAGTATAATAATAAAAATGTATATAATCAGTTTTATCTTGAAAAGTAGGTACCAAACAGAAAATCATATAGGTACCTATACAATTTTGATACGAGTGAGCGATCTCGAAATATGTGATTATCAAAATTATATTTTTACTACATCTATATAATAACATGTAAATCAATATTATGAAGTAAGATATTGGAAAAACATTTTTTTTTTTATGTTAGCCTATACAGTTGAATGGCACCCTAATATGTATGCAATATTAATGGTTGTGTGAGCAAATACAATATTTAAGTGTTCAAAGAGTACGAATATACGATCGAAATAAACATGTCTTGACTAGGCGAATAAAAGCGATTTTACAACTCGATGCAAGTGTATTATTTTTGTGAAATATTATTATCGTGCGCTCCGCTATCACCCAAGATAAAAAAAAATATTTTTCAAATAACACGTATAATATCCAAAACACAGACATTCGATTACCTTTACGAATTAAATTTCCAAATCCAATATGAAGCTGACTAACGTATTTTTTCGATTTAATAACATATTTTAAAAAAAAAAAAATATTTTTTTTTTATTATAAGAAGTTTGTTAATTAGTATTTTTTTTTTTTTAAGTAGTACCTATATTCATTACCTGATTATTTGAGTATTTTAAAAATGATTTATTGGAAATCATATTCGACCGTTTAAAGTTACTTTCAATGACTAAATCGACTTTGATTATTGAAGTTTCATCACGGTTTAGCATAAATATAAACCAACCGAGGGAATCGTCAAAAATACATCGTACGCGTATCGTGTTATATTTGTTAGCTTATATTCTGTTTGTTTGTTTATCTGTCTGTTTGTTCCGTAAAAGTTCCGACTCTTTCGGATGTCGATCCCTTTAACGTTATTTTTTTCCTGTCGAAGGTTTAGTCAATGTTTCATACTACGATTTCTCGAAATCGAGTAACACGAAGAACAACAATTGTTGACTCGTTGACTCGATTTTCCAAGTACGCTGTTTTAGTCGATGGATCGCGAGACTTTCTACATTGGATGTTAGTGTATATTCTTAGATATTAAAGCGTTTAATACACGGAGATAATAATATCATACATTCGACTGTTTATATTTTGACTTTATTAATGACGCGATTTACAATAATGATAATACGATAATAATTGAATGTTATTTCACGAAATTGTTGTCAAATTATTTTCAAATCGAACTTTTTGTCCTCGTATTCAAAATCAAATTAATGTCGCTGAACTTTTTTGACCACTGCCTTTAGTACAATAGTATGATCATGACGTATTGATTATAAACAACGAGCAGTTTAGACGTGATTAACCTTAACTGATCAACTACGTTATCGCCTCCATCACTCATTATCTCTCTCCATTTCTCTCTCTCTCTCTCTCTCTCTCTCTCTCTCTCTCTCTCTCTCTCTCTCTCTCTCTCTCTCTCTCTCTCTCTCTCTCTCTCTCTCTCTCTCACTCTCTCCAACTCTTTCACTCTCTATTTCTATCTTTCTAGACGCTCACCGTTAAAATCCGCCACGCGATCTTAAATGTGAATTGTACAAGTAAAGAAGCGGCCGGCGAGAAAAGTGTCGAGGAAATTGCTTTTCGCCATTCAAAGTTCACGTCGGTGCTATACTGGGATGGTTATTACGCATTTTTAAATTAATTAATTTTTCATGAATCTTCTCGGTGCCCTTAGCGAAAAGTTCCGACTGCAGCAAACCTGCACTCGGCGAAGTTACATTTTAAATTAAGCCGTATCCGTTTTGAAATAACCGTGTACATATTAAAATATCATAATAACGGTTCGTGTTTTTCGCGTTTGACCTGGATGTTTTTTTTTCTCTCGCCAACCGAATCGACATACTATCGATTTACGCGATCAAACGAAATGCAATGCAAACACAATATTTCGTAAAGCAGTAATGAGTTATTGGAAAAAAATTTAAAAGGAAACGAAAGAAGGAGAAAAAAAAACGCACGCGCGAAAACGTGTAGAAAACACGATAATCTTCTTCTTCTTCTTCTTCTTCTTCTTCGTCCTGCCGTATCGGTCTTCATAATATTCCCTTCCCTTCCCAAAAAGCCACGATTTGATTTGCCTTGTCTGAGATTTCACGAGTCAAAAAAACCTTCCTTTCTACACTTAATCGGTAGTAGTGGACATGCAAACAGATGGTCTGTATCCTGCTCCCCTCCGCATTCGCATTTTCTGTCCTCTTTTAATTCCTATTTTGTCATATAACTCGTTGTCCTTCAAGTTTCGGTTCGTAGTCTATTTAGTGTCTTCCATACCGACCTTGATATGTGACTTCCTGTTGGCGAGCTTTCCTTCGGTTCCTTCCATAATAGAGGTGATTTATGCCCTTTCATACCCTTCTTACATAAGTCTATTCTTGTTGCTTCAGGTAAGGGGCGTAATTATGATAAGGGGGGGGGCTGGGGGGCTGCTCGATCGATTAGTGAAGTCAGTTTAAAGGCCGTACGCATCGGGTACTCCGTTATAGTTTCATATGCGTATAATGTAAACGCGTGTTCATATACACAATACATACGAGTAAAATTTTATAACATGACCTTGTACGCGGTTACAATAAATCGTCCAATACGAACGAGATGCGGACGTTTCGATCAAAAATCCTACCGACGGACCACGAGAGCTTTTTTTTATAATGTTACGTGATACCCAATGAAAACAGGTACCTATCGTACTCTTGAGGATGTTATGAGTTAGAATAATACGGTAGACAATTGAATAAGTTTAAAAACACTTTAATTTAATTCACTTTACAATAATGACAAGGCAAAATTACGAGTTATAATTTAGTCGCGAATAACAATATCAAGACAGAACTCCGAAGGGCTTGTACTGATGGCTAGACACGTCTGCTTTTCTGTGTGTATCCGGGGTTGTTATATAGTCCTCCTTGGGCCCGTGAGTGGGATTGTTATTGCTGTGTGATATGTATGTTCACCATACATCGATGATCGTATGGCCTACTCCGAGAAAAGCTGTACGGCAAATCCTGTTATTATTTAATATTTCTTATGATATGTTTCTGACCAATACATTACATTTCATTAGACATTTATGTAATAATGGATATGAGCATTTTACAATTAATAATGGTTTACATTTGAAGATTAGAGACGTGTGAAATAATATAATATAAATATGTATATGAATATATGTGTGTTTGTGTGTGTTACAATATTAATATAGATATATATTTTATTTAAGTATTCATTTACATTTGCGTATACAACCAATTTATGTGTTATATAGAATATTATTTATTAACAATTCATTAATTGATTATAATTATACATGTTACCAGAATATGGTATGATTTTAATAACAATAAAATTACTTATTCTATGGTCAGTTATTTTTATATAAAATATGTTATTGTGCGTTTTTAGAAGACCTTACCGGTGTGTTGGCCAGTGCGTGATCATATTACACCTTTAGATGTTCTTGGCTCTCGAAAACATGCGTATTAATATTATTTAATAATAATAATAATAATAATAATAATATGCATGGACAATAACTGATCACGTCTAGCCCAAAGACCTCATCGCGTCTCTCGTCTCTAACTTAACAAGAGACTGATACATCTATGTGTCAAGTAAGTAAACCATAAAAGATGACCGACCAAAGCACATCGGAATATATACTCAGGCAGGGACGCCGGGAGGGAGGGACAGTGGGGCCATTTCCCTCCTGAGATTTTACATGTCAGTTACAAAATTGGAGATTTTTTTACACGAAGTCAGTATCACACGACTAGAGCACTCAGTGACTTTCCAACAATCATCGTGCCATTAATTACGAGTATAAAAATATTACGTCCCTGTATTCGTAAAATATAAATAGTTGTAATATAATATAATAAAATAGTTGTACTTCACGAGTCACAATTTTTTTTTTTTGCTCCCCCCTGAGTGACATATCTGTGGGCTTCCTTGAGTAACTTAGGGTACCCTGAGCGTGACTGAGTTGACGTCGGTGTCGAAATCTCAAAAAGTCAGAATTACTATCATTATTGTTCTCGCTATTAACACGTGATACTTTCAAAAAGTCAAGTGTTCCCTAATCCGAAACTTTCCCATGTCCCGTTTGTCTTTTCGTTTTTTTTCGTTATTTTTTTTTAAATTTTGCCGATTGAATACACGTATAGAGGCGGTAACCTAACCGCATACTCGCTCATACCCTCCAACACATCTCTGACTACAATAATATTCGATATTCCAACGGAGGTGTGCGCGCGGGTCGCTTGTCGATCGAAACGGACGCGTGACGTGTCCACGCCGTAAACGTCGCCCGACGTCGTGTAAGCGTAAACTTTTTTTCGTCGTGCAAACCGACTGTGTAGGCCCCGTCCCCGTGTCCGGTTTTACGGTTTTACAGAGCGTTTCGTTTGTTTTTTTTTTCGAATTCCGAGACCACGCGTGATAATAATTCGCAATAGTTATAATAATAACAATAATAAAACGACGCGAAACAATATTATTTCAACATCGCGCACGCGACTTTATTTTTCTCGGAAGATCGTAACGTTTATCCCCGGTCGGCCACCCGTGGGCAGATTCCGAGTGCAACGATAGATCTACCGGGAATTCAGTACGTAAATACTTTGTACAGGTTTAAAAATATTTTTCGAACGTGTAAAATATATATTACGCGTTATAGGTGTCCAGATAAAAAAAAAAAAGAGAACCTAAACATCGTCGACAGTTTTTTCATACGTAATAATGTTGGAAAAAACGTTTAAACTATGTTTTTTTAATCGGGCTGAATTTACTTAAAAAAAGTGCGTGAATCATTTTTAGATTTTTTTTTAAACGTTTAATCGAATAACATTACCTTCATGAATACTTGAAATATCTTTTCAAACTATATTCATCGTGGTAACGGTTTTTCAATAAATTTCAATTAATTGATACGGATAAAACGTTGGGATTCATGAAGATCAGGCAACGTTTTAAAATATTTTAATGAATATTTTCACACGTTAGATTACGCGTTAAAAAAAACTGTAGGTATATTATTTTCGAAATACACGAACTGTTTGCTTTTACGCAGGTAAAACAAAAATCTAATACCTTTAAACTATACTCATATTGTTCTAGAACCCTCTATAACGACATTTTATATGTTCGATAAGGATTGATTTTCATTGACCACACTTGCAGTTTCATAAATTAACACGCATAAATCGTCATCAAATTTTATTTTTATATCCTTTACCGTTATTTTGAAAACGCACGTATAAAAATTTCCACATGGTTAAAATCGCGTTATGAGTAAAATTGAAAAATCTGATTTTCAGTGATAATTCAGAAATAATATTGTATTTGTTTTTTTTTTTTTTTTTAAATTTTAGTGCATGCTATGATTACATTTTAATACTCGTTTTCTATTAACAATGCAGAATAATTGGATGGGTCGCCATTCCCTCACAGGAGTAGCTCACTAAACTTGTACAAAAATCTATTCATTGAACGATGGAAATTTTTCTAAAAAATTGAGAATTTAAAAAACTGTCGTTCGTTTGCCACAGTGACAATGTTATTGTCAATAACAATTTATAACCTGTAATTATGTATTACGATAGAGCATTAAATAAACTCATTATTATTAGCTTGTGTGTGTGTGTGTGTGTGTGTGTGTGTGTGTGTGTGTGTGTGTGTGTGTGTGTGTAGCTTTGGAGCCGTAGCTCGAACATTTAGTCCCTAAATTGTAGGAACACTATATAATTAGCATACGTCGGAAAGTTAGCAACAAAAACGAGAAATAACCGTCCTAGTGACGCGCAGAGTAATTGATTAAAAGAAAAAAAAAAAAAGCCGAATGTTATATTCTCGTTATAGAATATTGTTACGACGAGCGACTCGAAACGAGTCGATTCGTTGCCGCGCATTCAAAGAATGTCGAAACTCGCAACTGCGGGTTTTTGCGACGGCGGTATTATTTAATAATATTGTAAACGACCGTCGATCCATATACGGACAATTCGAGTTTGCTGTGTTTGCCGAGAAAAAAACACAACCGTACAGTATCAAGACGCAACAACCAGATTTTCGTAGTTTAAATTTATATTATACACAATGTGTCTCGTTGAGGTATACACATGGCGATCTGAACCTGGACAATGCACAAGTTTGAACATGTTTACGTCGGTACAATGTAAAACAATAATAGAAATACATTTTTTTGTTTTTTCAATTTTTTTAAGAATAATTTTTAACAGCTTTTTTTTTGTTTTACATCGACTTATTTGAATTTTAACTCCATGAAATGTAGTAATCTCTATTGATAACAATTTTGCGAGCAGAATGATTTTCACGAAAATTTCGTTCATTTTTATTATTGGGAAAATTACTTAAATAGTTATTATTATTAATGAAAATAATTATAATTACTATAGACGATAGAATTTAAAGCATAGAACACCGGAGTAGTGTCAGTGCAATATTGCAAGATTCGTTTTCTTCTCCACTTCCTTATCAAAAACTTAAAATTAAAGTACTCATGTTTTCATGAGCTGTTATTGTATAATAACCAACATTTATATACAACAATTTGAAAAAAAAATCATCCCTTTCACTATGTTAACGTAAAAACGATATTTTTAATTTAAAACTCAAAAATTAAAAACTCACGAAAAACAAAAACAAAAAAAAAATTATATTTTAACCACGTTATAGTTTTATCAATGCTTTGAATTGTAGATGAAAAGTATTCAATTGCATACATGGTCAGAAATCAAACTTCATAGTGTTCGTAGAACACCCTGTATACACTCGGTCCAATAATAATATTGTTTGCATAATAAATCGTCGCTATTTGTATTTTCCTTCTAAATAATAATTCAAATTAAATAATCTTTTATTGTGCCTTATGATTCTTGGTTTACATAATTTATATTTATAACACGAGAATATATTAAATTAAATTAAAAAAACAAATAAATAAAATGCAAAATTAACGATTTACATAGAGCAAAAAAAAAATAATAATAATAAATAATAAAAAACACGAAATAAAGAACCGAGCACGTTGTCTGGAGAGGATTTCTGCAAATACTCAAATAATCAGTACAAATGAATATCATTTGTCATTGTGCGCATGTTAAGTGAGTGAAGCTCGTAATTTATGTACATTTTCTTTCTCTCTCTCTCTCTCTCTCTCTCTCTCTCTCTCTCTCTCTCTCTCTCTCTCTCTCTCTCTCTCTCTCTCTCTCTCTCCCTCCTTCTCTGCATCTCTGTCTCTATCTCTCTCTTTCTCTCTCCCTCGCTGCATATCTCTCTTTCTTCACAATGGTACGCCACGAATAAAAATACGATTTTGCGGGAACGAGAGGGAGGGTAGAAGACGCGTTTTCCACAGTCCCGTCTGAAACCGAGAACCGACCGCAAGTTTGATTTCTGAGCGATCCCGCGGTAGACGAGGGGGCGTCCGCAACGTACCTTACGTGTGCACGAACAGAGGTGAATGATAATTTTAAGGGGGTGGTCCACGGGGGCTGGAACCACTAACCAATAGCGGACAATGATTTTGTGTTGTAAGCGATTGATTTTCAGAAAGTTTTTTAATTAACACTTTACCCGTGTTGGTTGAATAACTTTTTAATGACGGATCATAATATTATAGGTATCAAATAGAAGTGAGCTATAATCAAAATAGTACAAACATGTTTATAATTAAATAATAAATAGTGGTGTTTTTAGTTAAAAATCGACGTGGTTAGCATTAATAAGAATATGAAGATATTGTTTTTATTTATTTATTTATTTATTATTATTATTACTATTTTTTTATTATTATTATTATTATTTTTTTTTTGACCCTATAGAGAAGTTTTTCTTGTCCAACTCTGCGTACGAGATTACGGGAAAGCGAAAAAACGACGTAAAACAACGGTTTTTGGTATTTGTGTCATTCGATCAGCTTTCTCGTCAGCTGCCTCAAAAAATGGATTACACAACAGTCCGCGACACCCCCACGTTCCGCTGTGTTCGTCCAAAGCAGTAAAGGTACGTGTTTCGTGATGGTGAAACTCGTTCCGCCACGCGTAGACGTTATAACAGACGTTCGATGAAATTCAAAACTATTTCATACATACAGTGTGTCTCACGATAATGTGACAATAATTGCGATTTTTGTACAGTGTTTAAAACATTAGAAGAAACACACGTTTATATGAAAAAAAAACTACTGTCTGCGTGATTTCTCCAAGTTTTTTTAGTTTTGTTAAAATGATAACCATTAATCACGACTGCATATTTTGAAAAAAGTACTAGTCAATGTCGGTGTCTAAATTTGTTTATAAACTATATAAAATGTTGTTTGTTTATATACTATATAAAATGCTTGACCCTTAAATGCATGATTAAAAAAAAAAAAAAAATGTTAAGATTGCGTTAAAATGCTGATATTGTGAATACTTTCCCCTCCAATATTTATCATTTGGTTTAAAACTGATGCTGTAAATAATTGCTAAGTTTGTTTATAAACCGACGAATAGCGCTAAATAGCTTAAATCCGTACATACATGATGATATATTATAATTTTTCAAAGCATGTTACAAGAATACAACGGTATGCGTTTAAGGGGTTAAAAAGCATTTAAAGTGTACAAAAGCGGAGTAGTGCAGACAATATATTTGTCCAAGATATTCTTGCTTCTTCAATCGGCTTAGAAAAACCATAAATACTCTCAAACTATTGGCCTATAAAAAACAATTACTTTAAAATTAAAATTCAAAAAGAAAAAATAACATAATAAATAATTATTCTCTATCCTAATGTTGACTCAAAAGCAGCGATTACCATTTAAGAAAACTTAAAGTGCCTCAAAAAATTTAACGGATTGAAATATTTTATTATAGTCTTAAGAGTGTTTTAAACGAAGAATGGTATGCTGCACGGTTAAACGCCATTTATCAGATCGTCTGTGCTTCACCTTGTTAATTGCACGGTATTTGAAATAATATACTCGGTTAAATTCGAGACGATAATGGCGATCTGTAGTTTTAACGGTTTTTCCAAACGAGATTTTCATGATCGCGAGAATAACGAAACAACGGGGGGGGGGGGGGGGAATGAATGACGACCAGCAAGAGACGTCGAAACCATAACGAAATATTATCGTTATACGATATCATACCGCGGCAGTGCGTCGGGCGTGTATTAATTACTAGAGATGTAAGCTCGGTAAATTTACCAATTATTTTTTGACTAATAAATATTTTTTTACCGAAAAAATTATCATGTGATACCTTAAATTAATCGTCTCAATGTGTTGAATATTCATAAAATATCAGAAGAATAGAATAGTTGATATTGTACAACTTAAAACGTCAAACGTTCTATTTATAACTAGAGAAAAAGACAAATAAAACTAAAAGAACTAACATTTTTTTTTTGTGGTTGATGTTATGTCTAAGGTACCTTTGAATCTGATTAGATTGATTCACAATTTATTTTATAGGTACATTTGTAATATTACTATTATAATATATAATAGTAAATATTATATATAATAATTTAAAATACAAACAAAAGTCAATAATAGTATAGTACACTACGAGGTATTTATACAAAGTCATAACGTTAAATTAATGACACCATGAACACCCTGCTATCCAGTAAATAATAACAATAAGCGTTACAATAATTATAAGTTCATGAAAAAGAGGAAGCGTGAAGTTCCTTGGGGTGTCCCTAATGTGACATACAAAAATTATCAAAATTTACCAAATTTACAGAATTCACGGGAAATTTACGTAAATTTTCCTCAGTAAATTACCAAAAAAAAAAAAAAAAATGTACGTAAATTTTACATCTCTATAAATTACGCGACGCGAATTTCGCAATAATGAATAATAAATAATGCAATAATGAATAATGTTGGAACCATCAAGGCGGAAAAAACGATGCGTATTGTGACGAATAAATACAATTATTCAACCGGTGATTCAACCAGTCCAATTTGTGTAGGATTCCAAAGAACAGAGGAAACCAATTCAAGAATTGGTCTAACTAAAGAGGTATATAATGTTTTAAGAAAGGTTTCATTGTTAAATTCTTTCGTATTACGAACTATAAAACCAAGACTTCTAAGTGCTCTTGAGCGTAAATAATCAATGTTAGAGGAAAATAATAAGTTAGGCTGGAATACCACCTAACTAGATCGTTACAATGAATTCATTTCAATAAAGTGTAAAATGGTTCCGTGATCGTCCGTGTTGTATTTAAACGTCTCGAACGCGTGTGATCCGTATCACGGATGACGAAAGCGCGAATTTCATCAGCTCCATGTCCCCGGCCCCCCCACCAAACAATATTAAAACCGTACTTACGTCATTTTTTTGTGCTTCGTTTGTGCTGGATTGTGCTGTCAGTCCCTTCGTTTGTGCTCCGTCCCTTTTAAAGTTATTAAACTTTTTAAAAGGGGGGGGCCAGGGACATGATTAGCCCCCCCACTTAGGAATCAGCTAATCTAAATCGCTTCACACGTTTGTGCTTCGTTTGTGCTGGTTTGTGCTGCCAGTCCCTTCATTTGTGCTCCATCCCTTTCAAAGTTATTAAACTTTTTAAATGGGGGGGGGCCAGGGACATGATTAGCCACCCCCCACTTAGGAATCAGCTAATCTAAATCGCTTCACACGTTTGTGCTTCGTTTGTGCTGGTTTGTGCTGCCAGTCCCTTCGTTTGTGCTCCATCCCTTTCAAAGTTATTAAACTTTTTAAATGGGGGGGCCAGGGACATGATTAGCCACCCCCCACTTAGGAATCAGCTAATCTAAATCGCTTCACACGTTTGTGCTTCGTTTGTGCTGGTTTGTGCTGCCAGTCCCTTCGTTTGTGCTCCATCCCTTTCAAAGTTATTAAACTTTTTAAATGGGGGGGCCAGGGACATGATTAGCCACCCCCCACTTAGGAATCAGCTAATCTAAATCGCTTCACACGTTTGTGCTTCGTTTGTGCTGGTTTGTGCTGCCAGTCCCTTCGTTTGTGCTCCATCCCTTTCAAAGTTATTTAACTTTTTAACTGTTTTGCTTATGCTAATTTGTGTTGATTATTATAATTTTATATTGTAGATATTTATATTTTTTGTAAGGTTATTATTAGCAAATTCAACTGTTTTTACTGAAAAACCTTTACACTTGTGCATGTAAGGTTTTTTTCTCATTGAAAATGCTATGCTTCAAAAAGTTATGCTAATTTGTGTTGTTTATTATAATTTTGTATTGTAGATATGACAACATGTCAACCACAAATAATTTTAACAGTAAATTTATACTTATACATTAGTGTAAAATTATTTACTTTACCTTCACATCTAGGTAAAATAATAAGAAAATATTATTGGAATTCCATGTAGATAGTTATACTTATGGAGTTAATGTCAGGGTGGCATCGTTTAGAAATAAAAATATGTATTTTTCACTATTATTCATTATATTTACACATTGTAAATCTAAAATACAAATAATATATATGATATTGTTTTGATTGGTACTATATGCCATATTATAATATGTAGTACTAAATAAGTACCAATTAATAAACAAAATAATATGGGATAGCCGCTAACATTGTTGCTCGGCGTGATTCGCGATTATCTAAACGATATTCAGATAAAGATATAAAGATAAAGTTCACCAAAAACGTATCACGTAGCTATTTACAATAATTATCAGTGATAAAAATAGTTTGCTTGCGACGAGTGACGACTTAACGAAGTCTATTGACTGATCTGATCATATTTACTGTACATTTGTAACTGTAATTTGAAAATTTTGAAAAATTGAATTGCTGATAATAAAACAAAACATTACATTTTTTTCGTTTGATAACAAAAATCTTGGTAAACAGGTAGCAAAATAGTACAGAAATAATAAAAACGCAAATTATTTGCTATCTAAGAAAACTGATGAGCCCTTTCAAAATGGCGGACTAAAATCAGGCCGAGCCAGAGTTTCCATTCTGATTTAATCTATTCTGTGGTAACAGTACACGTAATGTAAACATTTTCTGGGTTTTTCTAATTTTGACGAGTCTGCGTCGGCTAGACTCACACGTTTGTGCTTCGTTTGTGCTGGTTTGTGCTGCCAGTCCCTTCGTTTGTGCTTCGTCCCTTCAAAAGTTATTTAACTTTTAAAATGAGGCCAAGAAGGGGCCAAGGGCTTGCTTAGCTCTCCCACCACCTATGCATTCAAAACCTAACTTTTGACATTTTTTTTTGCTGCTGGTAACGTCATATTGTTAGTGCTTCACGCCTTAACATGATATTAAATTTTTTATGAACTTAAGTAAATTTATTTTTCCTCGATTGGGCTGTTTGTGGTACGTATCAAAGTGTTTTTATTTATAGACATGTAGGCTAGTTGTACTTAGCTATTTAGGAATCAGACCTAGGCCATTTGTTGCTAATTTGTGTTGTTTATTATAATATTGTAGAGATGGGAATTTTACATTGCAGCATTGGAAGTGCACTGTGATAACATTAACCTCATAGAAATGTCACTAGTGTTAATGTCAGTGGTTGAATTGGGGGGGGGCGCGAGGGGACGGAGCTACTCTTCATTTTTTCCCAATATTATAGCGTACCTCTTTATTTTATTCATCGAGGGACGCAGAGAACGCAGCGTCCGTCAATACCTTAATAAACTTTCATATTAAAGTTTGGAAAATTTAAATAAATACAAATAAAAATATTGAAAATCAGTTTAACATTTGCTATTATCAAGTTCTCTATTAGGATATTAACACATGATGCCAATATAGTCAATATTGACATTAACATTTCAAATATTCAAATTAATATTGAAAAAGAAAATTTGATTAATAAATATTTAAAAAAAAACATTTCAAATCTGAAGAAAATAAAATTCAATATTTTTGAGTAAGTAACAGAAAAATAACTGAATTCGTTTATTAAATTGAAAGATAATAATTAAAATAATAAATTTTATTATATGACTATATTTTCAGGTTTTTAGTTTTATATTTAAGTTTTGCAAACTGTCATCATATTTGTCGGTTAATACAATAAGTAATCAACAAATATTATTCTGTATTAAATGTATAATAGTTCGGTATATGTGTTTGTCATTGAAGTTTGAATATTTATGATATAAATTTTAGATATAATTAGGGGGTGTGGGGGACGAGTCCCCCACGGGTTACTTTTATATTTGCGCGCTTTTGAACGCTAATTGGTCAACTACTTTCAGAGTCCGTCCTTATTTTTTTTTCCAATTCAACCACTGGTTAATGTACACATGAAAACATTTGAAATATGTGGTCACTCGATTTTTAGAATGGTAAAAAAAAATTTCGGTAAAATTTACGTAAATTTAACTCACCGCGGTAAAATTTACCGGGTAAATTTACCAAGGTCCCATCTCTATAATTTTGTACTGTAGGTATAACGAAATGCCAACCACAAATAATTTTAGCAGTACAGTTATTCTTATACCTTGATGTATAATTATTTATTGTACCTACATATTTATGTAAAATAATTAGAAAATATTATTGGAATCCTAAGTATATCATTTTAATTTTAATTGATTTTAATGTTTATTAAAAGGTTAATTATTATTTTAATACATTATATAGGTAGGTAGTAAAAACAATTTTTCTTAAATATTGACAAATTATTTTTATAAATATTTTACCATTATCAAAAATAATTAATAAACAAATTTCTTAGATAAATTAAAATACATCATTGAGTGTTGTGACAAATAGAAAAATTCTGTTGTGCAATCACTTTGTACCCAAAGTTTAAATGATTGAACATATATGTTTATAAACATTTTAATATACCGCTATATATACAAATATAAATTGGTGATATCAGTATTTTTATATTTATTATCAGCAATTCAATTTTTCAAAATTTTCAAATTACAGTTACAAATGTACAGTAAATATGATCAGATCAGTCAATAGACTTCGTTAAGTCGTCACTCGTCGCAAGCAAACTATTTTTATCACTGATAATTATTGTAAATAGCTACGTGATACGTTTTTGGTGAACTTTATCTTTATATCTTTATCTGAATATCGTTTAGATAATCGCGAATCACGCCGAGCAACAATGTTAGCGGCTATCCCATATTATTTTGTTTATTAATTGGTACTTATTTAGTACTACATATTATAATATGGCATATAGTACCAATCAAAACAATATCATATATATTATTTGTATTTTAGATTTACAATGTGTAAATATAATGAATAATAGTGAAAAATACATATTTTTATTTCTAAACGATGCCACCCTGACATTAACTCCATAAGTATAACTATCTACATGGAATTCCAATAATATTTTCTTATTATTTTACCTAGATGTTAAGGTAAAGTAAATAATTTTACACTAATGTATAAGTATAAATTTACTGTTAAAATTATTTGTGGTTGACATGTTGTCATATCTACAATACAAAATTATAATAAACAACACAAATTAGCATAACTTTTTGAAGCATAGCATTTTCAATGAGAAAAAAACCTTACATGCACAAGTGTAAAGGTTTTTCAGTAAAAACAGTTGAATTTGCTAATAATAACCTTACAAAAAATATAAATATCTACAATATAAAATTATAATAATCAACACAAATTAGCATAAGCAAAACAGTTAAAAAGTTAAATAACTTTGAAAGGGATGGAGCACAAACGAAGGGACTGGCAGCACAAACCAGCACAAACGAAGCACAAACGTGTGAAGCGATTTAGATTAGCTGATTCCTAAGTGGGGGGTGGCTAATCATGTCCCTGGCCCCCCCATTTAAAAAGTTTAATAACTTTGAAAGGGATGGAACACAAACGAAGGGACTGGCAGCACAAACCAGCACAAACGAAGCACAAACGTGTGAAGCGATTTAGATTAGCTGATTCCTAAGTGGGGGGGCTAATCATGTCTCTGGCCCCCCCATTTAAAAAGTTTAATAACTTTGAAAGGGATGGAGCACAAACGAAGGGACTGGCAGCACAAACCAGCACAAACGAAGCACAAACGTGTGAAGCGATTTAGATTAGCTGATTCCTAAGTGGGGGGCTAATCATGTCCCTGGCCCCCCCTTTTAAAAAGTTTAATAACTTTAAAAGGGACGGAGCACAAACGAAGGGACTGACAGCACAATCCAGCACAAACGAAGCACAAAAAAATGACGTAAGTACGGTTTTAATATTGTTTGGTGGGGGGGCCGGGGACATGGAGCTAATTTCATCAGCGTGCGCACACGTCGTCGTGCGGGCGCGCGCGCATAGTGTGCGTACACAATTCGATTTTATTACACCGTTTTAATACCGACTTAATCGGTCGCGCTGAAGATGAGTACGCATTGTGCGCTCGTCGGAAATGTATTTCTTTGTTATTCGTTCGCGAGCCGTGGTAAAGCGAGATATTAAGTGAAATTAAAGTCGCGACGACGGGGAGAAAAAAAAATCGTACGCGCGAATAAAAGAGGCGTCCGTGATCATATAATAAACGACACGTGAAAAGATGACGGATGAATGATAATACGCCAGAGAATATGCAATAGAACGGCACAAAAAAAAAAAAAAAAAAAAACAAGTTCATGAATAATCACTGAAATAACTGCGGTTAGCAATAATAATTCAAATAAAACGCTTGTAACACTCTAAATCGCGCAGACAAATATTTTATTCGCGAACGTCAACAGGGCCAAAAACGCAGAGAAAATAATTGGATAACATTATGATATACCGTGCGGCCGTAGCTCACACCTAGACGGGTTATTAACGGTTTAATTAAAAATCGAGAAAAACATAAAAAAACGAAAAAAAAAAAAACAAAAACAAAAAAAGAAAGAAAGAAACGTTGCTGGGTCGAGAAATATTTCGTCGTCGTCTGGCGGCGGCGGCGGCGGCGGCGGCGGTGTATCGGATGAATCACCTGTAACCAGGGCAAATAAGTAATTGGGTTTGCGAACGTCTTCCAAGAGTCGACGGAAAAATGAATTACTATAATATTATTATTATTATTATTATTATTATTATTATTATTATTGGCCAACGAGTGTATGGCGCGATTATCCGGTAACGTTTTCTTTTTTTCCACCGACTCATATTTTTACCGTTCTATTTGCAGCAGGCACTGGTACCTTTTGGTTTTTTCGGTTATGGTCCTGGTTCCGGTACTCAATTTTTTTATTTAAAGGTTCTGGTTCTGGTTCTCGTTTTTGACAAATTCAAAATAAGGGTTAGGGTTCCGGTTTCATAGAGTTCCAAATGCTATTAATTTTTTTTTTTTTATAGTATGACGTGTTTAATTTTTTGATAGGTACCTATACATAAAATATTTGCATGTACATGTGTTACCGATCAACAATATCGATAATTCCATCATCATGTTTATTTTCTACTAATTAGGTATACATAATATATACAATTTATTTTATTTTTATTTTGCATATGACATATCGGCTTAGTTATAAAATATAAAATGTTAGTTGAAATAAAATAAGTTAGACAAAGATACGTTAAACTATTATGATTAAGTAGCAAGAAATCAAAACAATATATACACAATAACCAATCACAAGTCAATGCAAATCATCCTTAAATTGTCAAGGTATAATATAATATGCCATAATTATAAACATAGTAGGTAATACGGTACACAAACACCAATTCGTGAATGAATTAATAAATGTATATCTGAAAATAAAATATACATTCCTATATACAAATAATAATTTTTATTGATTATACCCTAGACTCTGGGCAATAGACATGGCATATTATATGTATGAAAATACGACATACGTGTAATTATAAATAACATTCATTAACTCCACTTCTATACCGCAATCAATGCTGGCTCAAGTTAAAAGCAAGCCAAGAAAGATACACAAGTTGAGGCAGCATTTTCAAAATCGTGACTCATACATTAATTTTACTAATATCAATAAATAAGAAAACATTTTTTAAAGTTTATCAATTAAAACCACTTACTTGTATAGTAAATTAATATGGTGGTTATATTTTAAACAATTTTTCTATATCGATCGATCGATGCTTATCAATGGGTATTCTCTACTTGTATAATAAGATGTTTTAAAAGTAAGAATTAAACTAAAAATTCAACATTTTTTTTTTCAATATTGATTCATTATTTTTTGTGAAACCCGATATTTGTCATCTTTAGTATAGGTTCCGGTTCGATTCCGGTTATTTCAAAATTTAAAAATTCGGTTCCGGTTAGGTTCCGGTTCTTAATATTTTAGAAGTTTTTGTGTTCCAAAACCGGTTCTTTTCGGTTCGGTTCCAGTCCCTGATTTGCAGGCGTCAAGACGTTATCGGTCGGATTAACGGTAGAAGAAATCGATGCGAGATGCGAATAAAATAAATACTATCCTGTTCACCGGGAATACCGTAAGGATTATTATCACGATATAATTATTGTTTTCCAGAATATCATCAAGATCGGTAGAACTGCGATCGCTACAGCGAAATCACATCGTGACAGATATGAATGATAACAGCTGTTTTACATTTTTTATTTTTTTTGTTGCCCGAAGAAGTTCGATAACGATTTTTTCGCCCCAAAAGTTTTCTTACGATCGCAGAAATCACACGAGTCGTGATGTTTTATACGTATTGAATCGCTATGATATTTTTAATGCGGATAACGTGTTTTCGGGCCGGAAACAATACTTTTGAAAATGCGCTACGGAAGTTTAATTGCCTAGCAACGTAGCATAAATATTTATTTGAATAAGATGTATACGTGTTTTTAATTGCTTAGCAACGCTGGGGAACGACTCGAAAAGTTTCATACTAGACGCTTCAACAATTTCACTGTAATATAATTTGCAAATTTCACAGGAATGTACCACCAGGAATAAATTGTGTTTGGTCGATCTTATTTATTATTTTTAGTTATTATATATTTTTTTTTTCAATAATTCTATTATTTAAATGAATGCCTAGAAAAAAAAACCCTATCACATCACATCACAACTTTCAAACACGTAATTCTACGCTTAACGCTAGGCACAAACTAGAAATTTGGAAAGTTCTTCAGACAAAAGGAGACGTGAATGATAAGCATTCGAATATACACGTATATCTCAAGTTAGGTTTTACACAATACATTTCGAAAATGGAAAAACCACCGCGACGAAGTCGTGTCACGAGATGTTGAATATTGTTTTTATATTTATTCGCTTCTGTCAAAGACATTGCGGCAAGACAATTTCACCAACACGATTACAGAATGCAGTAGTATTTACACTTATATCACATAATTATTCGACACACGAGCAAAGCTGGGTCATTCAGCTAGTGAAAATGTTATAAGCGCCGTATTATACGAAAATTAATATAAGTATTTTGAAAATTGTAATATTATACAATGACCTAAACAAATGTTTCCTCGTTTATTTATCGCGTAATAACACGTAATAATAATATTATCACGTCCATTTTTATTATTTATTATTTATTTTTTTATTTTTTGATTTTTTTGATTTAAGTATACGATTTGTTTTATTTTTGTTCTTAGACACAACTTCCACGAGACTAAAATGTATAATATGTGCTGTTCACAATAATATTGTAATAGTTTATTATATTATTTACTCGACGTACCTACTATTTTACGATTAGATGTGAAACGATACGTGGATTTATTTCAATATTTTTTAACGTGGACGAAAAACTAAAAAAAAAATATATTTATATACCCGTGGTTATAGGCTCAAGAAGAAATACAATGATTCACGAAATTGATTCTGAAGAAAACAGTAATGAAATTGAGCATCCAACTGTGCCTCGGGCGGAAAATAGGAAATGTAAACATTGGGGAGGAAAAGACGAGACGCACGCGACAACTTGAAAAGACGGTTAGAAAAAAAATACGAAATATATTTCAATAGCATAATTTTCAATAGGGGGAAAAAAAGGTTCGTCAGTTCAAGGAAAATTTCAGACGCCGATGAAAGAAAACGAGATGTTCAATTTATAATCATTTCCGAGTTAGAACTCGAACAAAGATGCAGTGTACACTTTATCTAATCAAATTTTCATAGAATAAACACCGGTTTGTATCTACTTATTATCTGGAACGTATTAAATCTACGGTGATGGCCTATTAAGAAATATTTTGAAATGGTTTTTTAAAAATCTCGATTTTAGCATACATAATTATGTATCGAAAAATAATACGTCAGTCATGTGTTGTCAAAATATTCGTGTAATTAAATAAATCGATTGGCGTATTAGTACTGTAATATGTTTAATTCACGATCTGACAAACAATGGCAAACGATTATCTGATAAATAAATGGTTTTATGATTATCTTAATACTTGCACGGGTATTCTCATATTTTGTCCATTCAATGCACAATTGAAATAAATCGTTTGTTTAATAATTCGACTGAAACTATGAAATAATAATTTTTTTTTTCAAGATAGAAGCTTAAAATGTACATGTAATGATACTATTCGTTTAACAACTAAACGTTTACAAATCACAATATAACAATCACAGTATTACACACACACACACGCGCGCGCGCGCACGCGCGATCGCACGAAAAAATAAAATTATTTAACACATTGTATTGAGTTCATCCAAAAGAGTTGCTACGTTTTATTTACTTTTATTTCCGTTTATTTCCGTTTAGTATTTATACTTTTAATAAACAGTTAATCCCTGATTGATTAATTCTTTTATTGAGTATTTAAAAATTAAAATTAAAATCGATACATAATACAATTAAATCATAACCGGACATAATTATTATTGTACACGATGTTTACAAGAGTACATCTAGATATTTCCGTCACACCGTTTTCATAACGAATAATGCACGTGAACTAAAAAAATCTCAAAATCCCTAACAGCTACGTCCCAAAAAGGAAGAACATCTCATCGGTGATTTTATTAATAATCGGTAAAAACTATCATAGAACACGTGTATTGTTCTCTTGTTTTGAGGGTCGGTCGGCGATCATGACATATGCGTGGTGACCGCGAAAACAACAATAACTTAATTCGTAGCCAATCGAACTGACCTCGGCGACCGTTGTGATCGAGCGAGTATGACCGTGGTAAAATGTTGCCGAATTTTCGTGGCCAGTTTTCGCCTAATAGGTTAGAGCGAAAGAAAGTCGCCTATTAAAACAATTGGATATCGCAGTCACACGGTGTGCGCGGGATCTGTCCAAGTCGATCGGTTGTTATGAATTTACGATATTGATTATTCGGAAATGTAGAACCGTGTATACCTACGTACTAGTGATGTGATATACATCCGGATTCTCTGAAAATCCAAAAAATCCGGATTTCGGATTTCCGGATTTCAAATCTGAATTTCGAATTTTCGGATATTAAAATCCGAATAATATTCGCGTTTCAAATAGTGGATTTTGGTATTCCAAAACAAAAAATCAAATTTTCGATTCTGAGTGAAATGGTTTTACAGTGGTGTTTAATTTTATTTAATTTTTCTAGAGACACTTTTTGCAAAACTTAAATTTGTCCAAAAGTTTTATACAGAAACTCTATAGATCGGAAATTTCACGTAGGTGGTACTTTGGGAGTAAATCAAGTTCTCATCTCAGTAGTTTTTCCACGCGTGAGAAAAACACTCTAAAATGGAGTGAAAACGTGGAAATTCCTCATAAACGCCATTTTCATTAAATTATCTTTAGTAATTTCGACATTTCTAGTTATAGATAAATCAATACTAATTTGATGTTTCAAAAACCGAAATCCGGATTGCGGATTTCGAATTCCATAAATCTGGATTTTTCTCATCACCAATACGTACCGCAAAAATACCACCCACAGATCGTACGCTATAATTAGGCGCCCGGAGCCACCACGTAGATTCGAACTAATTAAACGAGCGTACGCTGACTAGGTGGGAACCACGCGAGTCGTAACAAACGTACATAGCGTACACCTATGAAAAAGCTATGAAAAAAAAAAAAAACAAAAAACAATTTAAAAGCGTGTTTCGTCGACCACAATCGTCTTTGATTACGCTGGAGATTTGACGTTCCCGCTAAGATTTTATTACTCCGACCGTTTTAATTACGCGATCGAATGCGCGTCGCTGCTAATTTCGCACAGATCGCTCGTCGTGATGAAAGCCCTCAAGGTCGTGCGTGTTATCAACAAATCCGCCGGCGAATAATCGGCTCGTGACGAAACGATTGCTTTTGTTTTTCCTCTTTCCGATTGAGAAACGGATTCGGTCGAGCGCGTTTAAAGTCCCGTAAACGAGGCGTGTGACGACGGTAAAATAATAACAATAATAATAATAATAATGTGTTTTTCGCGGACGACCACGCGCGCGTCGCAAAACGAACGGAATAAAATTAGCTCTCGACACACGACGACTACGCAAAAACGACGTCACCGTCCGACGGACGATGCCGCGGGGAAAAGTAAGTTCCTACACGAGAGTAGCAGGTAAACAATTACATACGTTAGTTCCTACACAGACATATGTAAGTTCCTACACTGCGGAAAGGGTTAGATATGTATATTATACACAGACGTATCGTTTTAATAATAATATGTCCAGCCGTAGCTTATTAACATACATTCAATTAATATACTTAATTTAAAGCAAAACGTATACGAAATTACGGGAAAATACGACAAGCTACAAGCTGATAATAGTATCCCGACTCTACGTAGGGCGAAAGATAAAATATCGAATAATCTATATTTATTTGGGAGCCGGTTGAAACGTCGACAATCAAAAATTCGACAAGTTAAAATGTCGGCGGTCGAAATATCGACAAGTAAAAAATGTCGACGGGTCATTATATCGACAAATACAAAATGTCGACAGGTCAATATGTCGACAAATTACAATGTCGAAATGTACAAAATATCGACAATTATTACTATTTTAATTTATTTAAAAAACAAAATAAATATATGATTTATGTAAATAAAAAAAATGTATGATATAAATTATATAAATAAAATAAATACCACAACATTTCGACAAGTCAATAAGTCGACGTGTACAAAATATAGAAAAAAATAATGATTGAATCAATACTTCGTGGAGTAACTCGTCCACATTCAAAAAAGAAAAATTAACAACGAGAGGACAGAATCCAAAACGTTATACGAAATCGTGGAAACGTTCCAGTTATAGAGTTCTTAAGAGTCATTGCTTACAACATGAACGTTATAATTTTATTCATATAATTCATATCATTTTATATTTTTATGTCGACATTATTAAATTATTTTATCGTACATTTTTTTTTATTTACATAAATCATATATTTATTTTAGTTTGTCGATATTTTGTACATTTCGACGTTGTAATTTGTCGACATATTGACCTGTCGACATTTTTTACCTATCGATATTTCGACCGCCGACATTTTAACCTGTCGATTTATTGATTGTCGACGTTTCGTACCAGATCCATATTTTTGACGTACACAATATTTACGACTTTTCATTACCTACTTTTTTTTTATTAAATTTTTCAATCATCATAATATATTTGTTTTTTAAATTCGTATATACATATTTAATTGTGTATAATATACATATTGAACCCTTTCCGCAGTAATACTAACATACGTACCTGGTTTTTACCGTGTAGGAACTTACATACGTACCTTTTTTCGTCGTGTAGGAACTAACGTATGTATTTAGTGTACCTGCTACTCTCGTGTAGGAACTTACATTCGCCCGATTCCGCCGCCTCGTCGTCGGGGGGGACGTGGATTCGGTCAAACCGCGTGTTAGGTGACTCGCCTTTGAATCCGGATCGAACGATCGTCGAACGCGCGTTGCCGTCAAACGCCGCGCCTTCCGTAAATTGGCTCGTAATTATTCGCGTATCCGATGGGTTCGTCCGGCCGCGCGCATTACACCGTCACGTCCGGGTCACCACCGAACGGTTTACCTGCGGTTTTCACGTCGTTTCGAGTCTCGGGAGCCCGGACGCCCACTACAACAGTGTGTAGGTATAGTAGCGACGCGAAAGTTATGTGAATAATAATATTTCGCGAAATCCGAACACACGTGATGCAGTCGAACCGTTTGCAGGCTCGCGAGCGTCGGCGAAACAGACGACGAAACCGACGAGACGGAGCGGCGTAGGCGATAACGGGTTTTTTTTCGCGGTTCTTTGCCGATACGTCGATCAACGATTTCGGCGAGTCCATGTCGTTCCAATCGAATCCCTTTGTTCGGATCAGGTGGCGTCACGAAACCATAGACCCTTATTTTCACCGGCTGGATCCAGTGACGTATTTAGGGAAGGGGCTAAGCGGGACGATCGCCCCCAACGGCGATTTTAAAGGGGCGTCATTTTAATACACCTTTGGTACTGTCAGATTTTTGAAATGTTTTTGAACCGAAATGAAATTTATAATTTCATTGCACAGCTCGAAATGTCTGATCTCCATAATATCATGATTTATAATCGATATACGATTACGTAATTATTTTTATTTTATGTAATTATTTTATTTTTTTTTTGCTTGTTATCACGCTTGAACTTTTAAGTCCTTAAACACCATAAGGTGTTATTAATTTCGAATTAAATTCAAAAATAACGTCCACTTTTCGTTACAGAATCGATTCAAATCAAAACATCAATAGATTTTCAAAATAAAGTCAATTTCAAGGACGTGTTACACTTCTTAATCTCGTATTAAAACCTCACAGCGGCTGTTTTTACAATCTGTGACGCACGTGCAAAGGTATACGAAACCTTTGTAAAATGTGCATTTATATTGTTCCCGATGTCTTAAAGATTATTTACTATACTCACCTTTGTTGAATAAATTACACCGAGTTTTTGATATAATTTATTGATTGGTATGTTTACTTTAAGTTTTGACTGCGACAAATTATAAAACGAAAACGCATTGCATTTCTAACGGATATTGTATTAGTAGGGTCCGTGAAAAGAGAAACATTTAAAATCTCAAATACGTGAGTGAATTAAAGAAAGTAATCATTTTGAATGTGTAAAGAAACCCGGGCATAGAGAAACTTTCTAAATGTGCATTTTTCTTCGATTATTTGTACTTAAATATTATATTAAGAGTAAAGATGATTCAATTTTAATAAACACAGGTGCTTATAAGTCATAACCTATAAAGATTTACGTTGGACGATATCTATATAGTAGAAATAATCAAACCGTTTTTTTTCTTTCGAAAACTCATATAGCTAAAAACATTTATTTCACGTGTAGGTTTAATAAATATAGGCAAGTGTTTGATTAAAAAAAAAAAAAAAAAAAAAAAATTAAACGTTTACTTTTTATTTCATAAATTTTGCGAAATTCGAAGTCAAGGACAACATTTATATTCTTATTTTTTTAAACCCTAACGATTCGGAAAATAATATTTTTTTTTTTAAAAAAAACTTTTATTTTGTTTTTCGAAAAATTTGATGTTTCAACTACACTTATTTTCATAGACTTTATGATTTAAAATATCTTTTTTTGAGTTTACCAAAAAATGACCTATTGCCTAACACGATCATACCGTATACGGTGCGTTTTATTTTCGTGATTATGATTATTACATAGAGGTTTTCGTGCGATAAAATGTCACGCGAGTGAAACCGAGTCGTCGGGGGGGGGGGGGGACGCTGCGCTACAGATTCGCAAGAAGCGTCCCCGCGCGTAACGTTTGTCAGAGCTGTTTTTTTTTTTTTAACCGTATCAAAGCGTAATGTTATCGATTCCGTGACGCAGACGTAACACAATAGACTTACATTTAAATTCAAGTAAACAAACAAACAAACAAACAAATACACGTCGAATTGATTTGAATGTTCGAAAACGAGACGAACGTTTTGAAAACATCGAATGGCCTTGAACTACACCTACAAGACACGTTACGCACAAGGTCTGTTTCGCATTGTGTCGGCGGTATATTATTTCGACGACCGCGTCGAATGGCCCGGCTGCGGTGGCCCCGATTCAAACGAATCGACGTGGATTCGCGAGATTCTTTTTATTTTATTTTATATTATTTTACGTCGTTTATTTTTTTGAATTCCGCTGTTACCACCGAGCGTGGCCGAAGCAAGAAAACTGCCACGGTGTTGCGCGTGTGGCGTAGCGTTTCGTTTTCTTTACACTCGTTGAAAAAAATCGAAAAAAAAAAAAACAAAAAAAAGTGGCACTGGCGTTCGGTCCGTGGAAATCACGTCCGTTTCATTTGTTTTCCGACGCGTTTTCCGTCGAACGGAATTTTTTTATTATTTTTTTTTTTTTTTATTATTCGAACGACGAGACGCCGCGGTCGCTCGCGGTATCGTAATCATGATATTATTATTATTATCAATCACTTTGCCGTACACCTTTGACGAAACAACGCTGACTCGTCGTCTCGAATATACGCGCCGAAAACGCTTTAAACGTTATGGAAACAGATGATTTTTCTTTTTATTATTATTATTAGTCTCAGTCATCTTCCTTAGCGTAATACCCGAACACCATACGCGGCGCACTTTAACATAAAATAATACCGGAATATTACGGACATTTATTGCCGTTCGAGTCCTCCTCGGCGTGACGTTTGAGCACGGCAAAAGGTGTGTTAGTGCGCACCATAGAACAAAGATATGGTGCGCACACACACACACACACACACACGCATACACACACGCACACACACACACACACACACACACACACACACACACACACACACACGCATACACACACGCACACACAGTCATTACGTTTTATTAGGTTTCGCAATTTCACGAATAAATCGCAATTGTAATTTGTTAACAATGTACAATGCCATGTACGTCGTATATGTGTATAAAGTCAGTTTCCGGTTAAGTTCGGAATTAAGTTATGCCGTGGCTTAAATGTGTTATCCCGGTTGCGGTTAGGTCGGTTAGCGATCCGCCGGAAAACAACGTATACGAATCGAGACGAATTATAATGTGGAAAATCTTGTACAAAGCGCGACTACGTTATCTCGAACGTCGAGGAAAATAATTGCCAACGTAATATAACTACATAATATACACACACACAATATTCAAATACACACTCGCGTGCGCGCAAACCAAGTGTGTATATAAAACAATAAATGTTTAGTATGCACGACGGACAGTTTTCTCGTGAAAGAGTTCATATTTTTTTTTTCGTTTTTTTTTCTTCAAATATTCTTCACACATTTAATCTTAAGTAAACAACAGATAACAGTTGAATAAACGTATTCAGACTTAACGAGATTGCCTTTCTTTCAACGTTTTCGAAAAAAAAAATACATACACACACACAAATATATATAAATATATACATAGAGAGAGAGATTACATAGTGTCCACAGAATTGTATACAATACGACTTAACCTAGTTTTATTGATGAAAAATAAATAGTTTGTTAACTATTTTTATCAATGTAGTTTTTTTTATAATTTTTAGTTTAGATTAGTTAGCGGAGTGGATAAGAAGAATATTAAGTGTGTTGTTAAAATGTGCTGCTTATAAACTTTAAATTATTATAATAAGTATGTCAATCTCCTATTGCCCCTATATATGGATATAAAACAAATCAAGTATGGAAATTCACCTAAAAATTGTTTTCCCTCATTATATAATTTTTTTAATAGTAGTTACCATTTGAGAAAACCAAAAAAACTTAAAAGCGTGTTTAGTTCAAAATATTAAGATTTTTTTTTCTTTTCATCAACTTATAATTGCATTACTGTTTTTAAATATACTTTTGAAAATTCAAAATTATGTGTCATCCAGGGTTATTAACTGCAAAGTTTTAATTTGCACGGAACACCCAGTATTTACGTAAAATAACGTATAAATTATATTTTAACGAACGGCAGTCCAAGTGAACGAATCGTCGAGAACAATGTCTCGAGAAAATGTAAATGTAATATTCAGTGACATACACGTGTTTAAGAATTTTGAGTATAAATACATTCGTTCAACTCGCTGTTACTTTCTATTTCTAGGGACCGAAATAAAAACACTACCAAAACGTCGCAGACGCTATTTTCGAGGTAGACATGTTAACCTGGGTGTTAGACATTGCTCTTAAAAAACCGTCCGGCTAACCAACTAAAATAATACGATTTTATTGATTATATAATTTAACGATTTAATAATTATTCGTACGAACACATTAGTTGTAAACATGAAAATCTCCGACTATAAGTTCAAGGTTTATTATTATTATTATTATTATTTTTTGAAACGAAAACCGCGAAGTAAAATAATCATTCCGAGTTAAAATTAGATTTTGTCAGCGTATACGTATTGAACCCACTTACGGAGGCTCCACACGATGCAGGACTGTTAATCTTTGTGCGTTTTATTTTTACGTTTACTACTCTATATTTATTACTTTTTTTTACGTTCTTTTTTTTTTTTTTTTTTTTTTTTTTTTTTTAACGGGCCCATTGTACGCGTGCTTTTGGCGCGAACGAATTCAAGTCCCTACTCATAAATTGTACCTTTGATTTTTTAAGACGAGTGGTTTCGATACGAGAGCGGTCACAATGCCGATGGTGAGTATGAATAGTACACGGTGCAACACCTGTGTACTATAACGTGATGTGCAATAAGTGGCGTATTTACGGGGGGAGGGGGGTTATTGGGTTCGATCACCGTCCCAAATTTCAGATGAACACTTTTTTTTATTTAAATCTAAATTTATTTTAGCTCTATGCCTCTTTGACACTGGTAAATAGTAATTTATGACATTTTTTTTTCGACTATTAAGTTGTGGAAGAATTATCTGAAAAATCTAGGAAAATTAATTTTGTAACATAAAATAAAAATATAATATAATTAAGAATAAAATACATTGTTGCTTTTTAATATCTGTTAACTATTAAATTTAAATTATATTAAGTTTTTCAAAACATATCTACCGTAGTTTTGTATTTAAATATTGAAATGCAAAATTAGAGTAAAAAATATTCAAAATTGTACGGGGTTTATTTGTAATTTATCTCATTTGAATATGTGATCTCATACTTCCGTGTATTCTGCAACTTTTTTGTAACTTTGTTGTAGTGCCATGGAGCTAAGTCCTCAAATGTATACTAACCCAGTATATAAATCATACATTTGCAGTCCAGTAGTCATTAAAGCTCAATACAAATTAAGGGGTCCTATTAAATGTTTTATTTTGATCCCCCCCCCTTGGAAAAATCCTAAATACACCACTGTGTGCAATTACTTATTTCCACGTCAAACCAACAATTATACGGATTTCTAATGATCTTCATTCGTCCACTCGCTCCGAACGCGACGACGACGGTTTCGATTAACCGGATTTGCATTTAGCGTTGCTAATGAATCAAAGTAAAGTCTATAGATGTATTTGTATTGTATAAACGCGTATAAAAACAATTCAATCAATTGTGTTCCTAGGTCTGCACTCCATCATTGTCACCGGGTTCCGCCGCTTGTATACGCCGCTTTTTTCTCTCCTCGTTCACTTTATCGCCGCGATAGAATTTATCGATATCGAAAAGCAATAACAGTACAAAAAGGTCAGGTGGAAACGCGGCTCGGACGGACACTGCAGAGAGCGGCGCCCGCGGAGGCGGCGGAGAAAAAAAAAAATGAAAACGTCCCCGCGTATCACGATGAAAGTTAAGCAAATTTCGGGCGGAGGGGACGACGGAGCGTCGGCGATGCCGTGGCGATCGTACAGCGGTATCGGCCGGGGAATAAATCCACCAGAGACATTTGTCAAAGGCGGTGGCTCTAAACGAAGATTTATGAGACTCCGGCAGACGACGGGTTTGTACGTAGTACACGTGTGCGCGCGCTCCGGTGCGTGCGTTAGAGAGTAATGACCTGTTGGTTTATTGAAAACGTACGTGGGGGCGTTTTTTTTTTTTTTTTGAAAATTCGGGTGGACTTTTTTCCGACGTTTTCGGCCGACAACTGTTCGACGGATTTAAAACCCGTCTCTCGCGGATCCCGGACCCGTGTAATATACGACGACGACAGGCGATTGTAAATTGTCCCGCCCATAGTGAGCAGGTAATGAAAATAGTGTGGTAAATTGCGCCCCGTATTTTTCGGGTACAAAATTTTCATGTTGTAAAATACGCCAGTAGTATCTACTCTGAGTAGATTTAGACACTTTTGTACGTTTATCGGTGTAAAAACCAAACGTAACCGTTAAACGTTATGATATTAGCGATGTCGAAATGACTACGTATATATTACGGGTTACAACTACTGAGACTTTAGTGCGTTTTCTTCGCATCGCACGGCCGCATGGACACTCAAACTTCGTTTGGCCAAAAAGAAAATGAAATTATAATATTATATAGTACGGAAATTACAAATTTTCAAAATCAAAACGTTAATTGGCTTCGGGTGAAACAAAGTGGCGATGTACTGCAGTGAAAACCCGCAGAGCGTTTTTGAAAACGACGATAGAAAATAAAAATGTAACAAAAAAAAAAATGTAAATCACAATCGTCAAATTGATTTTCAAAAATTACGACGACCAGTTGTGTCCGCTAGCGCAAAGCGGAAAGCAACTGAAGATATTATCGTCTGTGAAAGACCAGCAAAAATAATCCATACAATATCAACCGTTCAAGATATAATGTTTCTGTTGGGTGCAATTTACTACACATAAATGTATGCCTAAAAAATACCGGGCGCAATTTACGATTTTTTCACTTCGTCGGGCGCAATATTTACGTTTGCCCACGACGACGACGACAACGACGACGTATTTCCGTTTTATTTGTTTTTTTATTTATAAAGTTTTCCAGACAAAATCATCTAAACTTAGGTATAATGTGAAAACAATTTTTTTTTTTTAGCTATTTATAAAAACGATGTTAACATAATATGTAGTAAATAACTAGGTTAACAAATCAGCGATGTAAATTAAGATAGTGTTAGGCCGCATGTACATTGGTGAGCGGCGAGTGGCGCGTCGGAAAAAAAATTTAAACCCATATATTTATTACCCAATTTTACCAATAGGAGGTTTTTCCTCAGTGGTGAATTGGGCCAACTACCTGTAACACAATCTATATTTTGATTTTTATTCTAGTAATTATGTATTAATTTTAAGACATTTTTACCGTTTAAATTTAAACCATGTTTTAAACTGTTTGTGGCCAAATAAATTATATTATTATTATTATTATATAATTTAAATCATAGTGTGCACATTGATTACTAGCGGTGAGCGGCAGCGGCGCGACGCGTCACAAATGAAACATGTTTGAATTTCGCCGCTCGCCGCTCGTGAAATATGTATTTATATCAATAATTGTTATTTTTATTGAGTTTTTAACATCTTTTACAGTACAAATTACTGTTAAAAAAGGTATAATTATTTAATCGGTTTTAAGTATTTTAAACATATTATTCTAATAATTTTTGGTAATACTTGTACATTTTATACACCTAAATTTTATTTTATATAAAGCTGTTCTTATAATCTCTTATTGTATTATATTTATTAACTTTCATAGACTTACCTTATAGTTACGTATAACCTTTCAGCAGGAGATATTGGTATCTTAAAGTTAGAAGTATTCTTCCTAATACGATAATTTATTTTACTTAATATAAAATCGTAGGTACAAATCGACATTCGTAAATAATCAAAAAATTTATCTGGCGATTTTCGTAAATCGGAATATAAGTGGTGATACTAGCCATATATTATTAATCGGTGGCAATCAATCGGATGAATACCAACCCTTTTTGTTTTTCAACATTTTATTTCGTAAAATTGGGTCGTCTAACAAAATATTGAAAGACGATTTACCGACATGATTATAACTTGGAGCATAAAATCGGTACGGAAAATACGGTATGGATTTATATTTTATACCTAGACGCGTGGCCTTACAAGCAACGGACCAACTACAAAACAGTATTTACATTAAAGATCAATCTAAATTTTAGGACGTCACGAGGACGACCACGTTCTTACTCTTCGATTGATGGGGCCGACGTTTAACGCGAAATGTCGTGGACCGCTTGCTTTGCGTGGATGACAGAAGAACCTTCCCAAGTAGCACAGGATATTCATAGCATTGTATAAAAGTCTTCTATTTTGATTGATTTATGAATATTACGTTTTAATGTGATTTAATTATTCTTTGAATGATTCTTTATAATTGTATGTACTTATAATATTCCATTAATATTAATATAGAGTTTTAAAAGAATATTCAATGAAGAATATTCTATGTAGTACCCGATATAACAGACAAAAATATATATCTCATAAATGTCTTTTTCATATTATTATATTCTTATTAATTTTGTATTAATTGTTTTCGAACATATTATGAATAATCCGAAGAGTGTATTATTGTATAAAACCATTAGGAGAAGATTATATGGATAATTTTTACAGAATATGACATGCATATTCATATTTCATTACCATTTATCAGTAAATGAATAATATATTAATATAATATGTGTGATGAATTCAATACCATATTATATATATATATATATATATATATATATATATATATATATATATATATTAGGGTGGCCTTTAGTCAGAGATGAAAAAAATAAAATTTAATATTTTAAATTTCTCACCCCCTCATTTTGTTCATTACTATAAAAAAGTAATTTTTGTGAAATTTGATCATGATTGTTCACCCCCTTCGCGTGCCCCAAGGGGGCTAAAAAATGCAAAATAGGGGTTTTTTGTCGTTTTTTGAGTTTTATCAAATAAATATTGCACTTATCGAGAAAAACTTATAGAACTTAAATTATAGATATTTATATTTTTGATAATAAACATATTTATACAATTTCTTATGAACTTATTATTTTCCAAGAAAAATTATAAAATACAACATTTTTAATATATATAAAAAATTGATTTTTATAAGGTTATTTACATATTTTATTAGAATAACGGTTGTTGAAATGGTGATATTTATGATTATTTAATAGTTCTTGGATAAAGTGCTTTTTTTACAATCTGGAAATTGCTGACGATACTCGCTGACTACTTGCAGTAAATATTGCTTCTGATCTTCGTTTTTGGTTAATAGCTTGTTATAATCTTCAATCAACTTAACTCCTCTCTCCGCAATATCATTTACGACATTTATATTATTTACCAATTCTTTACTTTCTATGTACTGGTCATTTTCATTCCACAATTTGGGATCTAAATCTAAAAAGTCCATGGGTATACCAAATCTATTAAAAAGATTACTAGATTGGATAGGTATGAAATCATTGATATCTTTATTAGCATAATTGTATATTTCAATTGGTTTTAAAACTATTCGTTTGTTGGCTTCTGATTCAATATCACGAGACTGCATTGCTTTAACCATTTGTATTTTGGTTTGTGATGATACTTTGTCATCAAAAAATGCTAATGAAGTCGCTTCTGGAGTTAAGTACCATAAATGACCACTCATTTCTTTTAACACTGACTTAGAAATTTGTTCATCAATGACCTCATACAATATAATATCTTTAATAAATTGCAAGTCCACGTTTGGAGCTAGAGCAGCAGCTCTAGCACAAAACCATTGTTTTATATATATACGAACTATAAAAATGCATAAGTCACGTAAAGCATTATTTTCTTTTAAAGTTAATTTAAATTCGTTACGAAATAAAAATATTTTCATACAATAAATAGCTTTTGACATCCATCGAGCGTGATGTATTGGCCCAGGAACTTTGAAAAATATACCATTTGGAGATGTTAGACCAAGAAATATAATAGTTAACTCTAGCTACTCCTTATAGTCATCTAGGGGTTGATATTGTTTTAATTGATTTATACAGAATATTAAAAGTTCTTCCTTTAAATTTTGTAATGATTGAAAGACAAAAGTATCTTCCAATCCAATATGAAAATTGTTGACATTAATGTTAGGCCAAAATTTTTGGAAACGTTTAAAAATCGGTATATCTGGGGCAGATGCAATATCAATCTTTATTACAAAAGCACTTCTTAATACAACTTATAATAAATTTAATAATAAATTTAAAAAAATAAGTATCTAAACGAACGGTATTTGTAAACTTTTATTTCTTATGCAAAAAATTAAAATTGTGTTTAATACATAGGTATGTAGACAATTAATGTCAATGGTTTGAATTGTGTCAAACTGCCAAATACTTGAATGCCTTGCCTCTACTGTCACAATATAATATTATTATCGATAAAACTATCTAATTTATATTAAAATAATTATATTAATTATAATAATGTAAAATATCTGCAATTTGTCGATTCCAATATAATACTCTAACGTTTCGTTTGCCGTTTACCTGTACTTAAATAACTATTAGATACAAAGTCAATTGGGTATAAATTAATAATATTATCTACATTTTACCCGTACGCATTGTATTATTCTCTAAAAACGTGATTATAAATGAAACTATTGTGATTTCATGATTATAGATAGATCAATTGTATATACTTTTATTTTTTTTTATTTTAACTTAACTATGACAATAGAACATTAACTCCAATACAATTTACACATATTAACTTTTTTAGGAGATAAAATTTCTGATCATCTTTATACGGGATATTAAGATATTTTGTTTTATCACCAACCGTTATTCTAATAAATGTAAATAACCTTAAAAAAACCAATTTTTTAAATATATTAAAAATTATGTATTTTATCATTTTTCTTGGAAAATAATAAATTTATAAGAAATTGTATAAATATGTTTATTATCAAAAATATAAATATCTATAATTTAAGTTCTATAAGTTTTATCGATAAGTGCAATATTTATTTGATAAAACTCAAAAAACGACAAAAAACCCCTATTTTGTATTTTTTAGCCCCCTTGGGGCACGCGAAGGGGGTGAACAATCATGATCAAATTTAACAAAAATTACTTTTTTATAGTAATGAACAAAATGAGGGGGTGAGAAATTAAAAATTCGCGAGTTCAAAAATAAGGGCCACCCTAATATATATATATATATATATATATATAGCTATAGTTTCTATTTGTAAATAACGGTTAGGGATTCCCGATTTTTACGATTGCTGACCATAGATTAAAGAATACTGCTAGCTGTTGCTGTACTACTATGTCATGTGTAATGTGTATAATAATATAGTGTGTTTTTCATAACGTGAAATGACTGAAATGCGCATGTGGCGTGTGAGCGAAATATAATAAACAATTTTTGTGTACGTACGAGACTTTACCGGATTTTTGGTTTTTATTTTGACTACTGCAGTAATTAAACAGGTAAGTTTTTACTTTTATTATTCTTTTAATATTATCGACAAGATTATTTCATTAAACTCATAATTTTTTGGTAGTTGTAATAAAACACACTAATGCAATTTATGCGTGAACAACCTTATATACTTTATTAATACATTTTTCTGTCTTGATTTCTTTTTTTTTTTTACATAAAATATTGATAATTTGTTAGTTAAAATGGGTTATAAACATTGTGTTCCCCAAAAAATGGTTTATAGTAGGTAAACTGTTTATAAATTCCTACTAATAAATTGTCCAGTGCTTCATATATATGGGTAGGTGTAATATGTAATTTTGTAGACCAACACCACTCTACTGTTCAATAAGGCCACTAATGAAAACATTTTTGTCATTATGATTTTATTTCACTATATTTTTCATTTAATATATTTTGATCATAAATACAACTAATAGGTACCTAATGTTCATTATTTTTTTTAAATCCATAACTACTTTTCTATATTATATATATATATTATATAATATATTGGAATAGTAAAACATAAATTATTAGTGTTTTTTTTATATTTTATATTTTATTAGTAGGTAAGTACCTACCTATTTACTACTACACAATGTTTTATATTACAATTTAAAACATCTAAATAGATGTTAATAGTTAAGGTAATTAACAATATTTAATAATTATTATACTGTGAGTCTGGCACATATTATAATACAAGTATAATATCAAACATCATTTCAGTCTTCAATTTTTAAATATGTAAATGTAAGCTTCTAATAAATAAAAATAGTAATAACCAAGAACAGTTTTAAATTTATAAAAATAAAAACCAACAAAAACAAGTTAATCTTTTTACTTTTTTTCAATCATAATTTAATTATATTTAGCTAGGTAGGTATACTTGTAACATTTACAGAAATAAAAAATAATTGTTTGCAGTTATAGGTACACATATCTATATGTTTTTTCAACACTAGGTTTTTTCTTTATGCTTTGGTAATTGGTCATTGCCATTGTTTGAGAGTGATACAAATTAATTAGGATTTGTGGAAAAATCTCAAGAGTAGGTTTATTGTTATATTTAGTCTTTCCTATACTGATCATCGTTAGGTAGTTATAATGTGTAATAATAATAGCATATGTAATTTTGAAGTTAACTAGTATACCAAATTATTTCAAAAACCTATTTAGTAGTTATATTGAAATAAATATTATTCCTACTTTCTTTAATTTTATAAAAAATTATGTTTTTGTGGAACATTAGGTAATTTTCATAGCATTTTCTTGGTTATTATGGATTCTACAAGGCCTTCTAGTAAAAATATGCGCCCATCATCCAAGTCTCAATTCAACAAAAATATAAGAAAACAACTTCAAAATTTAAATTGTATTAGGGAAGACAATTTAATGTCAGATATACCTTACCTCATAAATATCATCAAACAAGCACCCAAGATCAACCTCATTTAATAGAAAAACTGAGTAACTCATTCACTGTGGATGATAATGTTTCTAATCATACCAGTGTTTCTTTACAAACATTTACTGAAAACCATAATTTATCTAGCACAGCATTTACTTCATCGGGTTTACAGTCAAGTTTATCAGAAAATATTTATAATAAATTGACCAACAGTTCAGAAGTTCCTATTCCTGATCAATTGCGAGAGTGGGCAATTAGGAACAAAATTACTCATGTTGCTTTACGAGAGTTATTATTTATACAAAGGCAAATACCTGATCTTAAAAATTTACCAAAAGATCCCAGAACATTTTTGCAAACCCAAAGAAAAACAACATTGCGTGATATTAAGCCAGGAAAATATTATCATTTTGGTTTACAAAATGGTATTATTAATATGTTAGAAAAAATTAATTTATTTGAAATTCCCGATGTGATAGAGGTTTCTATTAACATTGATGGATTACCTTTAAGTGATTCATCACTAAGCCAGGTATATCCAATTTTGTGTTTTGGTTAATAATATTGAGATATTATTGCCATTCAATATTTTTTGTATTGGAATTTATCATGGTTATGATAAACCATCAGACTTTAACGAATTATTGGAAGAGTTTGTAAATGAGGCTGTAAGTATGACATTAAATGGTGTGTGCATAGGCGGTCAATATTTTAATTTTAAAATTGCTATGTTATTGTTTGATGCTGTTGCTAAGGCAAGTGTGCTGCGCATCAAGGGACATAGTGGATACTCATCATGCACAAAGTGTACCCAAGAGGGAGAATATTTAGACTATGTGATTTTCCCAGATTTAGAATTTATTAAGAGGACTGATGAAGACTTTGTGAACCAATCTTTTTTTTTTTTTTTATCGTTTATTTAAATATACACAATCTGTAAATGTTGTTTTACAATAAGTGCATGTGAAGGAGGTGACATGGCTTGAGTGGCTGGATATAAGAAGCCGCCCATTGGAGGCACTTAAGGTTAGGATTTTAGGCTAGGATTTTAATTTGCTGGTAAGAGAGGGTGGGATTACAAATTGAAGGGAGGTAGAGGTATACACAATTTTAGATTAGTAGGTCACGACACCAGGTACGTTTTAGTCGCCTTCTGGGGTCACCAGGAATAGCGTTGGTAGATAGCTCTGAAATCAAGGGATTACGGTGGCTGTGGAACTTGGAGTGTGTGCGTTTGTATAGAGTTTTTGCGACGTTTTGGACTGTTGGAATGGCTAGATCTTTATGAAGAGTGTCGTTAGATACATAGTAGGGAGCTTTAGTTATTTGACGGAGACATTTTGATTGGAAGATTTGAATTTTGTTTAAGTTGGACTTTTTGGCTGCACCCCAGAGTTGGATACCGTATGTCCAGATCGGTTTGAGAAGAAGTTTGTATAATAGTAGCTTGTTTTTTAAATTGATGTGTTGTGATGTGAGGAGATAACGTAATTGGCGAGAGCGATTATTTAAGGCAAGTCTTTTGTTGTGGGTGTGAGTTGCCCAAGTTAACCTGCGGTCTAAATGTAGACCTAGGTATCGGACATTTTGGGCGGTTGGTAGAGGTACGTTGTTGAGGTAGATGGGAGGGCAGACTATTTGCCTTAGTGTGAATGTACAGTGGATGGATTTTGTTTCGTTGATTTTTATTCCCCAGTCTTTGTACCAGGTTGATAAGAGATTGAGGTGATTTTGTACGAGGTTTGAGGCTATTTCGGGGTCGGAATGAACCGCTAGAAGCGCCTTGTCGTCGGCAAAGTCACTAGTTGTAGTGTTGGGGGTGGTAGGTTGATCTGAGGTGAATAAATTGAAGAGTAAAGGTGCTGTTACGGATCCTTGAGGTACCCCTGCGTGAATTGGTGATACTTCGGATAAGGAGAAGCCAGATCGAACGGAGAAATGTCTGTTTTGTAAATAGGATTTAAATAATAGATAATAGTATGGCGGAAGAATAGATTTGAGTTTGAAGAGTAGGCCTTCATGCCATACTCTGTCGAATGCCTGTGATACGTCGAGGAAGGCAGCTGTGCAAATAAGCTTTTTTTCAAGAGTGTACGATATTTTATCCACTAGACGATGGACTTGGTGTATTGTAGAGTGGTTATGACGAAATCCGAATTGAGTATTAGGTATGCTGGCTTCAATGATGGGAAGGATGCGTTTTAGGATAATTCGTTCAAAAATTTTTGAAAATAGTGGAAGAAGACTAATGGGCCTGTATGATTCGGGAGAGTCGGGTGGTTTGCCAGGTTTTGGGATCATAATGATGATTGAGAATTTCCAAAGAACAGGGAAGTATGACAGTCTAAGTATAGAGTTGAAAATGTGTGTTAAGAGAAGTAAGGTTTTTTTGGGAAGTTGTGAAGCTACCTCAGCTGTGAACCAATCTGACCCAGAACACCACACTGGTTATACTATCTTACAAAAAATTCCTAATTTAGGTCTAGTAACTAATGTCCCATTAGATTACATGCATTTGATATGTCTGGGAGTTGTCAAAAAATTATTGGTTAACACATGGTGTTTTGGACGGCCCCCTCATAAGTTACGATCTAGTACTGTTGAAGAAATATCTAAATCATTATTAAGTTTAGTTGAGTATATTCCATGCGAGTTTGTTAGAAAGCCAAGACACATCAGAGAGGCTAAAAGATACAAAGCTACTGAGTTTCGGCAGTTTCTATTATATACTGGTGTGATAGTTTTAAAAAATAATTTATGTCAGAAAAAATATGTCCATTTTTTAACTTTGCATGTTGCAATTCGAATCTTATTATCAAATACTTTAATGTCTACAATGACTGATTATGCTGAAGAATTATTGAAGCATTTTGTTTTGTGTTCTAAGATAATTTATGGGCCTCAAATAATGTCCCATAATTTTCACAATTTATTGCATCTTACTGATGATGCGAGAAAGTATGGAAATTTAAACATGTTTAGCAACTTTTCTTCAGAAAATTACTTACAAAAAATTAAAAAATTGTTAAGAACGCATAATAATGTTTTATCCCAAATAGTACGCAGACTTTCTGAAGAAAATAATTTACAGACATTACCAACACTTAAAATTAAACCAGGAAGTTATACATTAGAAAAAGAATATCATGATGGCATTTTGATAAAGGACACTTCTAATCCTCAATATAAAGAAGTTATTTTCGCTAACTTTAAACTTGGCTTAAATCTACAAGATTCTTGTTGTCAACTTAAATGTCACTCTGTGGTTGAAATTTCAAATTTTGCTTATTCTCATAGTTTAAATGAAGTTGTTATTATTGGCCGCAAGTTTGATAATGTACGCAACTTTTATACCGAACCTTTAAGTTCATCAACAATAGGAATTCATGCTGTTGATTGTTTAAATGAATGTTATTCATATTGGCCTTTATCAAACGTTTATCAAAAACTAGTTCGCATGCCATATGAAGCTGGATTTGTAGTATTGCCATTGTTGCATACTACTGAATAATATTTTAATTTAAAATTTATCGTTCACCCAGTTTAACAATCTTGTAAATATACAAATCATAAACAGAATAAAATAATATATTTTGCAATTACATATTTTTGGTATTGAATAATAATATCTTACCTATCTCATATATTATATTATAATAAATTATTATAATTTATTATTCTTATTTTTTTATTTCTATACTGTACAATTATATTCATAAGTGTTGACTGTATTTATGGTTTTCAAATACCTATTATTCATAAAAATTGATATTGTTAAAGGTACAATGGTAGCTGGTTGGTACGTAGTAAAATTTGTCAATGAAAAAAATGTCATTGAAGTCATTCCCAGCAACTGGATAATTAATTTTGAAAAATGTTTTTGGCCTAATAACTTTGGAACACAAAAATTGCTATTAGCAATTAAAAATAAATCAATACCTAGTAGTGATTGGAAGTCATATCCAATCAAAGTTTTATCCAAGCAGATGTTTTTAAATTATAAAGAAGCATCAACATTTGCTGACAAAATACTTGCTGAAAGTTCATCAGAAACTGACCAAGTTAAGATTCCAAACCAATCAATTAATAAATGTAAAAGAAAAACCTCTAATAATAGTGGATCAAGTAGTGAAGAAGAACAGTCATCAATAGATTTTATACCTGTTTTTCCAAAATTTCATGCTAGCGGTAAGTTGATTAATAACTGAATTATGCATACATATTAATTATTAATTAATGTAATTTAATATATTATAATTGTTGTTTTTGTTTATGTGCTACTAGGTACTTCAGTTTCTCAAGAAATTGTTGAAAAAGTCATCACTAAACGCAATGCAACCAATGACGTCATAGAACAAAAATCATTTGCAGATGATTTTATAAATGTGTCTATTGAACATCAAGACAATATAAGACGTAAGTTATATGCACTATTAAAATAATATTTTAAATTGAATAATAAAGCTAAATAATTTTTTTAACAAGTTTTTATCATGAATTTTACTTACAAAGTAAACATATTACAATTAATAATAAACTTGATTGATTAAAACAACTTATTTATTTATATTTTCTATAATTAAACTTAAAATTATTGTTTGTGAACGAATTGTGTTATACCTGCATACAATTCTAAGGTAAATTATTTTAAATCAAACATTTAATGAAATAATTTTTGTATAGCTGTTAATCAGTTGCAAGAAAATTCAGACATTTTTCAAGAAATGAATCTTGAATTTGAAAGTGATGATGTGTCATCTGTTATACCAGTACAAGAAGTACACTTAAGCTCGCTAGTTGGAAATAAAAGCAGTGATTCAGGTTTGAAAAAAAACTTTAACATACTAATATTTTGCAATAATTACTACAATGTATAAGTACATTTTTTGAAATAACAATTGCCTCAAAATTTTGAAAATGATCTTTTTTTCTGTATTACCCCCCCGTATGTACACATTAATTAATAATTTTTTTTTCCTCGAATAGAAATACAGACTCAAATTATGAGACAACTAGTCACATTAAACGCTAGAAGTAGAGAGCATGGAGAATATCTCAACACAATCATGATGATTTTAAATGACATCAAAGAAAAACTTAAAGAAACTGATGGTCAACATACTGCAAATGCATCGACTGATCATGAGTTTGATCAAATTTTTTATAAAACTCTACCAGTATCAAATGAAGAATCATTAAATGAATTACAACACACATTGACCAATAATAACATTTTACATGATAAAACAGTATGTATCTTAATATGTGTAATTATTATAATTTATCATTAATAATAACTTAATTAAACCTAGGTTAAAATGCTGTCCTTAATTGGAGGATCCAATTTAAATGAATCTGTGAGACGGGTATTAAGAAAATTAATATCAAATGAATTTGCCAAAACGTTCAGCTATACAGGTCACAAAAGCAACAAAAAAGCTTTTAACAAAACTATTTTGTCATCATTGCTCACAAGTATGTAAACTCAACATTTTGCCACTCAATGTTTATAAATTAAATTTTTATATTCTAAAATTAATGTTATTTTAAAAAGGCTCAGAAAAATTCCAAATTTTTTTTATATAAATTACACTATTAGATTCATATGTTCAAATGTAGTTCCTGCACTTCTTTTTCATTAGATATTCAGATTCTATCATAATTATCGAAACATATAATTATGTTTTTCACTTAAAAATAATTCTATCCTATATACAAAAGTAAAACTAAATTACATCCATCTTTTAACAAATTTTAAATTTTATTGTATTTTTAACTTTTTATTCAAATGTAATCATATAATTAATTTAGTACTATTCTTTTTAATAAATATTATATTGTATAATAGTTTATGTTGTTATAATTTGGGCAATATAAATAAACATTTGTTGTAAGTGTTATAAAGTATTTGCAGGGTAAAAATGTTTAAATACTTTTTAAATACACTAAAAATAATTATTTTTTAAGTTCATTGTTTTAGGTGATTTATTAAAATAACTTTGGGCACTCAGTTAAATTGTGTTTGATTAACGATTGAATCATAAATCATTTTTGAAAATGAAAATCAAATTCAAAATTAATTTCTTTAACAAGATATTTTTGTTTGTGGATTTACAATTATTAAGAAGTATTTAAATCAAATTTCTAAAATAATTTTTAAGTTTAAATTTCTGTATATAAATTATTATCACACTATTTATTGCACTGTATACATTTACAACACTTGTTATTATGTCGGTTATAATAATCTAGATATTTAACTAATATTATATTAAACAATTTTATTTTATAGAAGCTATACATTCTTCTGGAAGTTTTTCTGAAAAGTCATTTAAAGAAATTGAAATTGTCGCAAGTATTTGGCTGAGCAAAGCTGGTGAAAGATCCAAATAAAACAAAAAACTAGAATTATGTTATTTGTATATATAATATTAATAAGAATTTGGTAAATAAAAAAAATATATAGAGTTGAAATTTTTTTTTAAATTATTTAATGATTTCTCAATGAATGATTAATTGGTATACATATTTTATTTATTTTTTTGGTTTAGCATCAACTACAAAAGTTATTAGCTTTAACAAGAGTATTTAATTTTTTCAGATAAAAAATTATGTTTTCATTGTTAGAAAATGGCCCAGTTGCTTTATATAGAGTCTCAGGGATATTGAAGTGTTTCCTAGCTTCTGTGAACTTTGGGCAGTGAACAATAATATGTTTGGTGAAGTAGTTTGTATTGCATGTTAGGCATATGGGTGGATTTTTCTTTACCATAAAGAGTCCGTGTGCGCGAGTTCAGTGTGGCCAATATGTAGTCAATTAAGAATGGCTTAATTTTTTTCTGTTTAGATTCACATATTTGACCAGAGTTCAATAGAGTGCTTAATTTCTCTAAATTTACTATCCGTTGTCGTGTTCCACAAGTCAATGCAGTATTTGTTATTGTATTGAACTTTTATATGTATTCATATTTCTTTTTATGTTTATATACCTACTAGTGAATTAATAAGATCATAAAAATATTTTTTTATTATCAAAGGATTAATCAACTATGATGATTCAATTATTAATAAATGAATATTTCAAGACATGATATAGATATTCTTATTGGATATTCATATATTATTCTAAACCAACAGAATATTCATAGAATACTTAAAAGTGGCTCATTTGGTGATTTTTGGACACTCTATTCTCATTCATAGATTATGAATTGAATAATGAAGAATAATCTATGAATATTTGTAATATCTTTTTTGAATATTCGAAGAATATGTTATGAATGTTTATGTGTTACTTGGGTTGCCGATAGATCCTCCGTTTAATTTATCCGGCTCGTTGCCGCCGCCCGGGTAGGTGCGCACGACGATTTATGCCGCTTAATTAAACCGACGAGCACCGGTGCCCTCCGCCGCCAAGCGTGCGTGCCGCCATTTATTATCCGGGCGCTCGCGACGTTTCACGCGTTCGGGACGTATTCGACAGGCCGCGTGAAGATCGTCATACGGGTACGTATACTCATACCCGGCAAATGATTTTACGCACGTGCCATAATATATTATTATTATTATTATTATTATCCAAGTACGTCTCACGATGTCGGTTACTCGTCAAAACTCGCGCGTCTCTTCGCACCGCACCACCAAGCCGCGACAGTTATAAATTTGAAACGGAGTAAAATCGCGAGCGAATACTGTGATATTTACTAACCGACGCGATGTTATGTTCCTTTTCCGTCCACGTAGTCATTTTCATCCGGGCACACGCGACCAACGAGTCGTTACTTATTCGTCTTAGCCCCCTTCCCCGTCACTCCCAGCCCTTCCATGCCCGTTTTAGTTCTAAACCCCTTAGAATTGCGTTAAATCAAATGAAGACCTATCAAAGAGATAAGTGTATATTACAAAAAAAAAATGTCCAGGAGAGGCAAATAACTGATTACAGTTCATCGTGATCGGTGTGTGTGTGTGTGTGTGTGTGTGTGTGTGTGTGTGTGTGTGTGTGTGTGTGTGTGTGTGTGTGTGTGTGTGTGTGTGTGTGTGTGTGTGTGTGTGTGTGTGTGTGTGTGTGTGAACGTTTATTAGTACCAATTGCTACGAGATAGACCATAGAAAAAACCCAATGTTATGTGTTATGGTTTTTCCCAGCGCTGTTGTCTCACCAAATTCGAATATTTTTCTTGGTTGTTGTTCGAGAAGTGGTCACTTTTAATAATTTTAATTTCAATTAAAAACAAATAGTGAAAAAATTAATTAAAACAATATACGGACCACAACATATTGATAACACTGAGTTTCGTCAATTTATATAATATAACGATATTTGAAAATATTGTAACATAGTGTCATCTCATCTCATTGATAGGTCTTCAATTAATATTCTCACGCTGTAGCCGAGAAGTATTATAGTTGAGCTTTATTTGATGAAATTAAATTAAAACAGAACATTAATAAAGACTCAAAATGTGACGTTTTTCTAACACGCGGCGAGTTGTGAGACACTTCAAATTCGAGTAAAGCGTAATTTATTATAAATTTCAATCTTTTGGTAAAAAAAAAAAAATGACCTCTCGTTTGTCAAACGATAAAAATAATCACGCCGACAGTCCAAATAAAAACGGTTGAACGTATTAACGGTAGATTTTTTTACACTGAAACTTCGCTCAGAATCGCTCTACTAAAGAGACACATGATCAGCTATTATTTCTTTGAAATTCTATTCACCCATCCCCATATTATTGACCGAGTACCGAATTATAATACTAGCGGTGCGGAGTATGTCCGGTTATTAAGCTATTGCATAGCTTTTATCGCAGGTCTGGTGTAGTGACTGAAAAAAAAAATTTCGTAACGAAAAAGCGTGACCACTACCTGTTGAATCCCGTAATCCTCCTCTCTGTCTACCGCGCGGCGAACCGTATTGTCATACCAACAAAACAAAGTCATTTTATGAGAAAAAAAAGCTTATGTTTCATATTTTACTTATCATAGGCCTATAGTTTCTATGATACAAATTCCTGAATAACTAGAATAATAAAAAAATTTTAAATTATATCAACTTCTTATTTATTTGATATGCAATAGCTTTATCGCGGCAGTCCCCGAATGCCACTTGTCTTTTTTTTCATTGTTGCTCACAACGATCGAGCATATTGTGAATTGTTATCACTGACCAATATTATTTCGTGTATTATAAACGGTGCATAATCCGATTTCCTCGGCGAGTGCTCACTGCATTACACCGCGGGACACGGCTATTATATTAATAACACATGATGCCTACGTGTATGATTTATGAAGCAAACAGTTTGCTATTCTATTTTAATACACATGTACCTACATATTTTTATCCATTAGTCAAACACTCGACCGTGAGAGATTTCAAGTGAAACACGAACGTATTACACGGCTACGTAATTATGAATTCAAGGTTTCAAAACTAAGCATCGGAATCATTTATCGGAACGCGAAACGAAAAGTTGTAAGACGAAATGAGGTGGCGGCGAACTGGACTATTTAATGAATAATTATTAGACCTATGGGAAACAGAAAAGGGAGGATTACGTCTCGAGTTAAGGGATGGTTCCCTTAGGCCGGTATTCTTTGTGAGAACTTTGAACAGTCTATGATGGTGTCGAGGACTTAATACACAAAAGTTTCACGTCTGATGCCTTTCAAATAAATTGGACAGGAACCCCTTGGAAAAGGCGAGTAATTTTAGTTTTGAATTTTAATAGGTCAAAGAAATTCGAAAACACACAGTCAAAATAATAATATTATGCTGATATCGTTTCATTAATCGACTTATGATTATGTACAGGATTTCGTTTTAAAGATGACAATATTTATATATTGAGCTCAAAAAGAATCAATAAAATAACGTGTGAAATGAACACAAGTTCTTCGAAAAGTATATCATATATATATAGTCACGTGGCTTGTCAAATGTTTATTTTTTCAAGTAAAATTTTTTATTTTTTATTTTCATTAGAAACTTTGTTTGATAATTAGTTTCAAAAATTAATTTTGGACAAGTACATTAAGTATTGATAACAATTATAGGAATAACAGAAGAGAGAGAGAAAAAAGAAATTATACATAACTAAAGATAATTATATTTTTAAGCCTGGTCAATGACGGAGATTAAAGAGGTAATAATAGGTAAGATTGATGAGGAGAGAATAGATTGGGTGTTAAAAGGGACATTGTAAGATGTAATTAAGGCGGAAAGAATTTTACGTTGGGGAGTAAGAGAAGAACAATGAAAGAGAAGGTGGAGGAACTCACAGATTGCAACATTGTGTTCGTGTAGCATGCATAGGGGAGAGTTGTTAACAGAAAGTTTGATTGAGTGTGATGGGAGTAGGGTATGTCCAAATCTTAGTCGTGAGAAAGAGGTGATTGTTTTTCTATTTATTTTAAGGTTGTAAAACCAGGGGTGGGAGAGTATTGTGGGTGAAATATGTTTGTATCAAGTGGCATAGTTGAGGGGCAGATTATTCCATTGGTTAAGCCATTAAGTAAAATTAAAAACGACAATTTTATAACTTTTTAAGATCTAATTGAAGCGAAAAATCTATCAGTTTCCACATAAACGTTTTTAATTATTATTATTATTATTATTATTTTTTTTTTATTTATTTATTTATTTTTTTTGTGACCCCTTGATTGATGAATAGATTTTATTTGAATGTTTCATTAGTTAATTTATGAATATAATAAAAAAATATAATAAAATTTCATTTTACACTCTTCTAGCTTCATATGATGTTTCTCTATTTCAATAGTTCACTTAGTAAATATAAGAAAAATACTAAAAAGTTGATTAAAAACGGTATAATATGTCACAAAAAAACATTTCACGAAATCGATTTATGTTAATTGGTCTTAACATTAAAAATAATAATCCTAGAAACCTGAAATATAAACTGAATTTTAAAAACGCTCTTATACACGTTTAATAAATAACAGTTTGAAACAAAACTTGTATCACTTTTACGCTAATTAAAGGCATTTTAAAATATGTCATTTTTTTAACGTTTTAATTAAATTATATATTTAATTTTTCTAAATAAAATCTGAGCATTTAAAATTATTGAATGGAAACAAGGCACGACAAAATTAAATTTAATCAAAAATACCATCCACCTATGGCCCCCTCCACCTAACTTCTCAAGGAAAACGGAAACCTCAATCAACAGAATGCGAATAGGACACACGTTTTTAACACAACAATATTTGATGAAGAAAGAAGACCCACCTGTATGTGCCAGTTACGATACACCCCTCTCAATCAAATGCATAGTATTATAGAATGCCATTCATATGAAACGGATAAACGGCAAGCGGGGGGGTATCGAACATTCTGTCAGAAGCACTTCACCCAGACAACATAAACCACACAATCACCTTTATAATTAAGACTTATCTTATCAATAATATATAATCTGTAACTTGTATAAAATGTGAATAATGTATCATGAGAAAATGATAACCTTTAAAAGTCACTGTATGCCAACGGCCGTAGACGCCGAGACTTAATGTAAATAAATTAAAAAAAAAAAAAAGAAAAATTATGTAAACCAATGAATCCAATGTTTACGTATCGTTTTTCGCCAAAGATGCGTTCGCTTTTGTTTTGCAAATCAATTGATTAGCGGAACTGTACTCGACAACACGTTCAAAGCGTACGCTGCTGCCCGTGAAACACACTTGTGATTATTCGAAATCCCCTCTGAGTTTCAGTGAAAAATCAATAACTCGTGGTTATGAAAACGTATAGTGGTTTTTGACGAAGTTCGCTTCGTCGTACTTTATTTTTACAAACAGCGGCCGTGCTCGTTAAAAAAATATTTACGTACGTGTAATATTATGTTCACTCCAGTCGTCGATTTTTCGCCCACACGGATCGGTGGTCGGATTCGACGCACCGAGTGCATATAAACCGTACGTCGTCGTGTAACACGTGATAACACAAATACGTTATTCACACGCCTACGGAATAATAATTCGAACGACTTTGGATAAAACTTTATGAACCGTTTTATTGTCATGTTCTGGGAAATTGAACTCCGAGTAAACGTTGAATTGAATCGTACTTATTAAAACGTCCAGCCGACCGTGAATCATAAACATGCGTTTCGAAACTCGTCGACCGTATTTCTTTGGGCTCGGAAAGTCTATAAATACCTGAAACAGACCACAGAACGTATGATTAGAAAAAAAAAATCGTAATAACAAAATCACTCGTTTATCGTGTACGTGCAGCAGCACAGTACGCGTATGTTGTATAATATAGGGTGACCGGACGTCCCGTCAAAAACGGGATTGTCCATTTTTTGATCATCATTATTCCCGTTGTCCCGACAAAGTTCAAACGGGACGCTTTTTATCCCGTTTTTATTAAATGGTCCCGTTTTAATCACGTCATTTCCATATAATTACAATAATTTTATGAAAAAAATATTGATTTACGAAACAAATATCCTAAATATTCCTATAAAGAGAAGCCGATGAAATAGGGAGACGTCTGTGTACCGAGTGTAAATCTATTTTTTCATTCCAATATGGTGGGATATCAGATATCAAACAGCACCTTCAAAAACGGAAACATATTGTATTAGCCGTGTCTAGCAGTTCTGATAAACTGGCATCGTTATTGATCGATAAAAGAAAATCTGAGATATCGGATGAGAGCAATCGTATTACGGCCGAAGAAGGTATGTTTGCATTTCATACTAGCAAGCATATTCATTCGTTTCGATAGTATCGATTGTACGTCCTCTCTTATACAGAAAATGTATGATAAAACATTTTCTCGCGCTCGAACGAAACGTGAATTGATTAAAAAAGTCATTGCCGCTTTTGCAATCGAGCAAGTTTTAGAAGCGTTGAAAAATACAAAATTTTCAGACCTTATGGAAGATACATCAAATCACAAAAATCTGAAACTTGGTTTTTTTCAAGGGGAGAGGGGGTAACGACTGTCCCTTTTTTTATTTTTTTATTACAGTCACTAGTGATGAACAACGATTTCGTTTTTCGATATCGAACCAATTTTACGATATCAATGAGTGTAATTAATCGGAAGTACATCGATATTCGATATCGATATTCGATATCGCTACATTGAAGTTTCTATTTTCTATCCATCTAAGTTCTAACAAATAATCAATGTCAAAGAACGATAAACACTAACGATAAGCAATATCCAACAATAATATAACAATAAGGTTCTCATGATAAACATGTATAGAAAATACCGGAATTGTACAATATTAGTCTCGTTTTTTCCGTCGATCGTCTATGTCGGTTGTCGTGTGTTACAAAGTGTATTCCGATCACTACTTGAATTAATTAATAATCATGTAGAATGACTATAACAAGACTAATAGACCAAATGGTAAAAGTAGAAAGAGATAATTTAAAAGTGGTTTTAAAAAATATACCTAATGTATGTTTAACTGTTGACTTTTGGACATCTATGGAAAACAACAGTTACTTGGTTATTTAATTAATAATTACCTATTCAATTGCTTCGGTTTTATAAATAATTATATCAATAAATCGTATATTGATATCGATGTCGTTTGTTATTCGATATCGATGTAAATGAATCGATATCGATAATTGAAAACTTATCGTTGTGCATCACTAATAGTCACCTATTATATTAATTTGTTATGGGTCTACGCGAGTGCATTATATTTAATAGGTATTGAACGAACTGCAGGGTGCGTTTGCGATCCGATATAACGTACTCCGACACGGTGTAAAAGCAACACACATAATCAGTGGCGTATTTAGGGGGAGGGGTCAACCCCCCCAGAAGAAAACAAAATTAAATTTACGTCTGAAATGAAATGTACTATATAGTAAAATAATAATTATATTTACAAGATTCCAGACTCAAATACAAAATATTTTATAAAATTGTATTTAGAAGTCATAAATGAATTATTAGGTAAGAATAGAGGAAGAGAATATTCTTTTACTACCTATATTATTATATATATATATATATATATATAATTGTTTATTTATTTATTTATATTATGTTATAATTTGTAATTCAGCGATAATGGTGAAGAGGGTTACTCAGAATATAAAAAAATATTTTTTGGACCCCCCCCCCAGAAAAAATTTGAAAATACGCCTCTCCACGTAATATATATTTCATTACGATCGAAGACACCAAAGTCAGGCGGAACCCGACGAAACACGTACGCATAGCGAAAACAACGGCGGGGCACCGGGGCTAAGGACGCCGTCGTACGTTACGTCATTAAACCCGGTGATAACGCTTTTACGGTCCGCGCCCGGTATTATAATAATAATATTGCGTGCGAAATTATTGTCGTCGTGGTAGTATATTATATGGGGACACGACACTACTCTCGCGGCGCGCGATAATAACTTTGTTACGGCCGTGTCGCCGAGTGACTCAAACACGAGCGAAAAACCCGGCGAAACGCACACGGTGTACATCCGATAAACGCACACGCGCCCACACGTTCATGACGTAGTTACCTCGTAGTTGTTACCCGTGCGTTATTACGACGTTACGTTTTGCACGCGCGGTAGACCGCCACCGTCGCCGCTCTCGAGCTCCGCCCGATTAAATATTGTTAAGGCTGATTTACACGATGCCAGTCGGCGTACCAGTCGAAGTCGCCAGTTACTGAATGCCAGTGGCTGGCAACGTCTAAACATAATCTGCCAGCAACTGGAGAAAGCCAGTGGACACTGGCGTGCCAGCAGGTGGCATTGCCCCAGTAAAACAAATTTTGTTTTACAGTAAAACAAATTATTTTGTTTTACTGGCGCGACAGCTTCCCCTCTCCAGTACATCACCACAACGACAACAGCTAACTGGCATCGAATTGTTCTGATGTTAGCCTATACATAGATTTAAATTCTTGTGGGTCATTGTCATGCAGTTCTTTTATAATTGAAGGGCTTGCTGCAAAAACCAGACAAATCCACTTTTTCCCAAAACTCACATTTTTGCAGAAATGTATAAAGAAAATTTTTCTTCAAAATCAGACGCAACAACCAGTTAAATCCGATCAATAGTGATGGAGTTATTTGAAGAAATGTATTTATCGTGTTTTGTAATTTGCTGCAGTGATGGCACAGAGTTCCTGTGATTACTTTTTTAGAGGCATAAGCTGTCATTTTGGTATATATATAATAGCATTATATGTGCTACAAGATTCAAGAGCAAAATTAACTTTATTTAAGAATTAATAAAAAATTAATGTGTTTTTCGGTGCAACAACCAGATAAATCCATGTTCCCTACAGCTTTGGCTAACAATATTTCAATACCAAACATTTTTTTTTTCAATTTTAACTTCAAAGGTGTATGTATGAATGAGTATACAATTCAAATATATTTCGTTGACAGGAATTTAGCGTGGATAATAATTTTTAAACTAAATTTACATTGTGTTGAAAAATTTCAAAAAATGGATTTATCTGGTTATTGCAGCAAGCCCTTCAATTGTTTCTGATGCTCCATCTTTTTTTTTAACCGTCCAATGTCTTATCCAAACTTTTTGTTTTTTCTTCTTCGATTCCTCTTCACATATTTCCAATAGCTCGTCACACAACGATATATAAATAGAAAGCACTGTTTTTTTAAAAGCAACGACATAAGCTGTTTCTGCCATAACGAAATTAAAAAACTCAAAAAAAATGTATTTTATGCTATAAAGTTTATTATGTTAACTGCAAAAAGACTACTGCTTTAAAGGTTCACAAATTAATAGCACAATGCAACTATAGTAGCTGGCGTCGTGTAAGCGATGGACGCCAGTAACCTGTCGATTCCAGTCGCCAAACGCCAGTGACCCTCCAGCTATAGCATGCCAACTATACTCTGGCCCACGAGAGATCAGTACCGCTTTTCGACCAAACCTCGTCATATTACGCGCATTCCCCACTCAACCTCTAATCGGCCACAGCCGGTGATAGACGACAGCTGTATTCCGGTAACGTTCGACAACGCTCGCCGATATTGTACACCGTGAGTTATTAATAACTTTATATATTTTGTAAATACGTATGTATTAAACATTTTTATAATATTTTAATAACTTTATATTTGTAAATGTTGAAATAAATTGGAAATCTACAGTTTCTTAATAAAAAAAAAAATATATACATTTATATTAAAAAAAAAAAAAAAAAAATAGTAACTATGCATTACTCTGTATATATACGTCTCAGCGCTTCACCAATGCGGCACTAATAGTGGGAGAAATTGGGATCCGTGCCGTAGCTGCGACGCTGCCGGTCATTCATACATGCGCGTGACGGTACTGATCTCTCGTGGGCCGGAGTATAGTATGCCAGCAACTGGTAACGTGTAAATCAGCCGTTATTTACAACGCCTACACACCACACGGCGTATGTTTCGCGTCGGGGTCACGCCGGCCATTGATACGATATCGTAAACTATTGTTTCTGAAACCGTCGGCGAAATCTCCAGCGGTTTCCGCGATTATATACATAATAAATGAATAGAACGTGTACACGACGTTACGTTATAACTAATTTTATATATATATATTATAAACAAACACTCACGAGGGCCTGTGAGTGCACCGCCGCGCCGCGCCGCGCCGCGTACACACTCGTCGTAATACATTATGCAGACCGACTAATGATTAAGTCAAACCTCGAGCCGATTCGCACGCATACACACGCACGCACGCACACGCACGCAAACACACACGCCGGTCCCTGTAATCATCCCTTGCCCACCCATGCCCTGTCCTGTTCTCCCGCGGTCCACCGTTATTGCCCCGGAGGACGCCGCGAGACGCACGGCGGCTCCCGATTAAATTGAAATACTACGCGCCGCCAAAAGTCCTCCGTATACGCTACGCGTTGGCGTTATTATCGTACGTATAAATGGCTCGGATAAACGCGCGTCTGCCATATTCGCGGGAACGCGAGCGCGGATAATGAGAGCACGTCCAACCCGAGCGTGCGAAACAATGCCGTTGAATTAACACCGACGCCGCCGTTTTATTAATCACTCGCTGTCGCCGCCGCCGCGCCTATACGGTATAACATTTAACCGTGAATACCATAATATCGTACGTGTACCAACTCTCACACACACACACACACACACACACGTATTTATTTATCCTCAGACTTGGACGGAGACGTGCAAAGTACTCGCCGCCGCTAGTGAAACATTCGTTTTAGTTCACGAGTGTTTTGTTCGTCGACAAAAGTTATTTCATTAGCATTCGATATTTATGCGTGATAATAAATCCAGACAGCGAGAATTCAAATTTTCCAGCTTACGCTCGACAACAGAGCGCAGGAGATTTATTCGTGTCGTCGCGACGTTTTACGGTAGAGCGTTTTTTTTTTTCGAGTCAAACTCTTTTTTTTTTTTAGCAAACGCATCGTAAGTCTTTTCCGCGAAAATCGCGAGAGTCCATTTGAAACGTGTTTGATAATGTTCGATCACTGTGATATAGTCAAATAAAAAAGAACCGCCGGTCTCGGCCGTCCAACCGCGTTCGATTAAAAAGCGTTCGTCTCTAATGTGCGTTTGTGCGAAACACTTTTTGTGTAATGTTCTAGTATAGGAAACGTCACGATATATTTTATTTTATTTATTTATTTTTTTTTTTCATTTTAATCGCTTTAAAACGCGTTTCGCGCGTATTTGATCACCACCGTCGACTCTCGAATGGTCCGTCGTCGACTCGAGTTATTTGGTTTTCCAGGGCCGTAGTGAATATTGCTGCGCCTACCGAGACCAGATAAATCAAACGGCCGCTATAATTTTTCATCCACCTGTGTTTATATTAACATAATTTCCAGAGACATTTTTCACGAGGCACGGAGGGAGAAAGCGATTTACGACCCCGTAACCTCCCCTCTGCGTGCGTCACGGAGTTCTTATACTATTTATCCTCGGACCGTTTCCCCTGCCCGCGCAGTGCAGTCAAACACGCTGGCGTTTTCCGTGTTTTTCGTCCGACGTTTTATTTACGCGTCCGCGATAACATCTCCCCGCGCACCGTATAAGTACGTACGAACACCGTAATCGCGTGGAATCCTAGTTTTGACGTCATCGCCGGTCGACAGTTGTAAGTATATATTATTATGTCACGGAAAGTCTCTCGCAAGAGCGAACGGCCGTTACACGACAACTTGCTGTAAGGTATAAATATTGTGTGTGTGCGTGTGTGTGTGTGTGTGTGTGTGTGTTTGTGTTTATAAGTGTGTGTGTGTGTGTGTGTGTGTGTGTGTGTGTGTGTGTGTGTTTGTGTTTATAAGTGTGTGTAGGCTAGTTTTGGAATCGTGTTCGTTCACTTTCCTTTGCCACGCGCGCGCCGAAACTTCGTAACAACCACCGCAATGCGGACCCAATCACACGCATCTCGGGTTTATCGTTTATATCTATACGTATACATACGACACACACACACACACACACACACACATTGAACAAATTGTAATATCCTGCAATGTGGCTATTTGTCAGGGAAGTTTGTGGGACGCAGCAAGCCGAAACGTGAAGTTGTACAGAACTTGACCCGCGCGAGATTAGTGTACACGCGTTATCGCCTTCACAACGTTGAATGTAGTGTGTGTGTGTGTGTGTGTGTGTGTGTGTGTGTGTGCGTGTGTGTGTGTGTGTGTGTGTGTGCGTGCGTGCGTGTGTGTATACGTATATAAATGTACGTGTTTACAGTTGGTTATCGGAGATCTCGTTTAGGACGCCTCCGCGATGTAACAATAACGATCTCGTGAAAGGATAAAGACAAAAACCATACGCTGCAGCTGCTAGCGTAACGTACGGAATTCCGTGGGGAAGAAGCCTGTGGCGGACGTTTTTATTAATCACCCTCATCAGAAGATTACTCGTATACATTATGTTTTCTCTCCTTCGCCAACGGACACACACACACACACACACGCGCGCGCGCGCGCGCGCGCATTGGTAGAATAAATAGTTATACCCACGAGTGTCCGTTACGCGGAGGCTTAACTGTCAAGTTATTCGTTTGTTTTTATGAAACGGTAAAATAAATGTCTCAATCGAATCCATATCGAATATTAACTATAACACCAATTATCAAACTGTTTTATTAACTACATTCGTCCAACTAAAAGGTCTTTTCACAAGATCCAAATCGATTATATTCTTCTGATACACTCGCTCAAAAAAAAAAAAAAATTCTATTACGAACGGCGTTTAAGATCGATCAAAACAATAAACGATGAAAGACTTGATAATACATATACGACTGATTAAAACGTGTACGTGTGTGATTGAGAGCTACCGACAAAAAATACGAGTGGCGTTTCAAAAAAAAATAAAATAAAATCCCTACGCGTGACGACGTTTGTTGTCACATGAGATTTTAGTCGTACGGAAACGTTTCACGTGAATCGGTTTCTCGCAGAGTGTTTCGATTTTCAGCTCACTCGCGTCCGCCTGTCAGGTGTTCAATGTCCGTTTGCACTCGGCCCGTGAGCGTATCGGCGTGATGTAAACCGAGGGGATAGGGGGGGGGGGAATAAATACGAAGAAAAACGCAACGGAAGTAAAAAAAAAAAAATAGTCCGTACACCGGGGACCGCCCGAAATCGCAGACGTGACGAACAACGCGGATTCGTGCACGACACGGTCGTCGGCGGCGTATTCGGTCGTGTGTCCGGGACGCGAATTCGATTTCGCGTCGACGGGAATAAAAGGATAGAAAAAAGGACAGAAAAAGGATAGAAAAAGGACAGAAAAAGGATGGAAAAAGGGGGATAAAACGATAATAACGCCAGAAGAGCTCCGTTACACCGTTTGTACCCGTTCGCTCGTCGCGGGCCCGCTTCCACCGGTGTCCGTGTTTCGTGCGAAGGATTACGACAGGCGTTGACACGACCGCCCTCGTGTAGTAGGTACCCGTAAGTCGTCGTCGGCCACGACAAGCGACAAGACGGATGACGGTCACGCGCGGCCTTTGCAGCTCCGTCCGTACGGGGGTACACACGGCGAACCCGGTCGGTAAACCCGGGATTCGGTTCGCGGGAATCGTATGTTTTATTTATTTATTTATTTATTGTTTTTTTTTTTCGTGGACGACGATAAACTCTGTCAAAATATTTTTTCAAACCGCACGATTTCGGTCTGCAAAGCTCTTGTTCGTAAAACTCGTTTTCGTAGAAAATCCGTTAGAGCGGATAAAGTGAGATGTTCTATCGGGGCTGAAGCCTAGTTTGTTTGTTTGTTTTGTTTTTTTTTTTATTATTATTAGAATAAGCCTCGGTTCCTTGACCATTGCCTGACGTTAAATTTTTCGATAAATATTTACAATATTATAATTTAATATTAGTTTTTTTTTTTTTTTTTTTTTAAGATACATGTTTTATATTTGATTACAACGGGTTGTCTATACCGATTTCTTCAATTCGATTCAGTATTTTCTCGACGGCGGTTTCGTTTTGTCCTGATGCTTGCAGATGTAGGTGTTCTGGGACGTTATAATATTTTACTGTCATTTCTTCCGTTTGTCTACGCTCGGTCAGAAGATGTTTGACTGTAAGTTGAACTCCACACGGTGTGCATTCGGTAGGTTCTTCTTTGCTCATAAGATAACTATGTGCGTATCTGCAGGCATGTCCTATTCTTAGTCGCGTTAAAATCACTCGTTCTTTTTCCTTTTTAAGTTTGTTTGTTTTTTCCAGCGTTCGGTTGTGCATTTTATTTCATTTAATTTGGTTTCTCTTCTTCTCCGTTTATTTAGCCATTTCGTATTACGTTGTTTATTAATTATTCTCGTGAAATCTTCGTATGAGTGACAATTTAATATGTTTATTTCTTTTTGTTCATTATTTGCTCCTGGTTTGTTTTAAACGGCATAACAGCATAAAACCGGTGTTTAGTCTACCGATTTCGTCCAGTTTTCAAAGAAAACCCAAGTCCAACCATCCCTTCCTTCGAGTCCCGCGTTGTAATATCGTCCGTGTACGGCGACGATCCGAACACCCTGTGTCCCGAAACGAGTAGGTTCGTAAAAATGAGTTTTACATCAACCAACGTTGGCATCACTGTAGGTCGGGCACTGTTTTTTTTTCTACACAACATTGTACAGTCGTGTGTGTAGTTAATTTATAGTCATTGTGTCATAGTTTTTTGTGTACTAAACACTTGAATTGTATTTTATTCGTTTCAGGAAAAGTATGCAAATCAAAAAACAATGATATTAAAATACTAAAATAACATTACGACAATAAAAACATTAAATAAATAATAACAGGTATTAATATTATAATGCTGTATGAGTAATAATTTAATTCACAGTTTGTTCTGGTAACGTCGTGGGTGGTGGTATAATGGTGGTAAAATAATGGTGATGGTGCAATGAAGAAACCTCTACGTGGTGCTCCCCAGGCAACTGTGCAAATTGTACAATAACACGGGCTAATTCTTCAATCCCAGGCATAACTTTATGTTTATGTTTTAATGATGACAAATAGAAAACTAAATACTTATATTTGAGTAACACAAATAGCTGTGCAAGCGTATCAATAATGTATTAAAAATAATATTATAATATAACAACTAGTAATAAATAATAAAATATTATTATAAGTCATGTGGCGTGTGGCATCGATTTCCGTGTAAATATAGTATTATTTTTCATATTATTTATAAATCCTAAATATTATTTATTTTATCCGAAATTGACGTTTACTCGTGGGCGAGAAACAAAAAAAAAAAAACGAGTTTTTGGAATGATACGAAATAACGTGTAGGGCGCAAGAGAGACGGAGAGAAAGGGTGAGATAGAGGGGGGAAGGTCGAGAAAAAAAAAGAGACACAGAAAATAAGTATTTTTCCATGTAAAATCTTCACCTAACCTTTTAGGGTGTATGTCTTTAGATTGTGGCCGGCGCATATATATATATACATAGTCAAAAATAAAACCACAACGGTAGCGAGTACATAAAAAGTATACATATATATTGATCAAAAACTGTTCCGAGCTTTAGAAACGACAGTAAAATCACGCCGGTCCCCAAACGGGTAATGCGTTTCTTCCCGCGGATCCAAACGCATTTCCCCCCGGGTCGTTTATACGAATAATCGCGGCGCGTGTGCGGCGCTGAGGAGGGGGGTCGGGGTGGTGAGGCGGGCGAAGGCGATGTTTTCGCGAACCCAAATTGTATTTATCACACGTGTACTTCGCGAGACCACGCCGGAGCCGGGCGACGAATTCCGAAGTCGAAACGACGGGTCCGTCGTGATCCCGTGTCTTAAAAACAAAAAAACAATGCGGTACGTGCACGCGCAGTCCGGGTGTACCCGCGGGCGAGGGAAACGTGGTCGATAACGGATTCGTTGTGGGAGAAGGCCGCTTGACGTGTTCTCTCGCCGGCGACGACCTACGGGCGTATACTCGAAAACGTCAGTTCAAGAAGCTGTACGCGCCCAGCGTGCCGGAGAAAAATCATCGCGTTAGGAAACGACAAGCGAACGTAATAATAATAATAATGACATAACGACGTACATTACCCCGCCCCCCTCCATTTTGAATTTTGCAATTTTTTTTGTAAGTACTCAAATTCCTGTGAATTCCTAACCTGCTTTTGATCATTCCTGCTCGAACGATTTTTCCGGGAAATCGATTTTCCCATGGATGGTGCTGGGGCAGGGGTCGGCAACCTTTTTTGACGAAAGAGCCAAAAGTTACAATACACAACATTTTCCAGATCTTAAAGAGCCACTAAAAATGTTCGTAATTTTTTTTTAAATATAATTTTTGTTTTTAAATTTTGACAGACACAATAATAATGAAATTAATTTATAAAAATATAATAAATTTATAATAAAAAAAAAAAGCCTATTCTTATAATAGGGACGGTGTATGACTAATTAGTTGTAGATAGCATCGCGATTATCGGTTTTAACGGCATGTACTATAGTCTATAACAAACATTTTACAACGATAGACTGTGCTCCATGCAGGCAATATCAAATTATTTTATAGACATTAAATATTGTTTTTGAACATAAAATATTAATTTTTATGTGTAGCTGGTGAGCCGCAACTTTAGACCGAAAGAGCCTCATGTGGCTCGCGAGCCGCAGGTTGCCGACCACTGTGCTGGGGTAACGTTACCCCAGCCCCATCCGCCGTCCAAATTTAACTTTTTGCAATTTTTTTTTTTTGCAACAATAATAAGTACTCAATGCCTGTGAATTCCTGACCTGCTTTTGATAATTCTTGCCTATCTATAAAATAAGGTCATTACTCATCAGCTTTAAATGAAATAGAAAAATTCATTACAAACGCTACAATTAACAGCAAAAACCAAACAAAAATAAACACCTTTTTTCAATAACTTCATTTTTGTTTATACATACTACATAAATACATATACATAATTCATAAATAAAAACAATAGTAAATATTTTTTATTACATTACTTTATTTATAATAAATACGTAGCAATAGAAAAACAAACTTATTTGGATAACTCGAATACTTGGACGACTCGAACTTTTTTCCCGGTCCCTTCAACTTCGAATTGACCAAGTCCGACTGTATATAGAAGCTTTATTTTTTCTCTTGTTTTAAATAAATTACTATTTTGTTTTCGGTATGTATACACTATTTCTTATTCTTCTTCCTCTCCTAGTAAATGTGTGAATATTTTGTTATTATTTATAAATATTTGTTCCATTTTTAGTGATCTTTAACGACAAATTAAAAAAAAAAAACAAAATCGGGTGTGCGCATTGAAATATCGAGCTAAACTAAACAAAACTGAAAATAAATGCCAGCGCCGCGGCCTTCGATCGTATTTTAGGAAATACCAATACGCACGCAACGATTGGTCGTTGTGTAAAATCGTTGCGGCTAGTCGCAGCTCGGAAACCGTACCTTAATACGTTCCTACGACCCGTAATGATCCACGCTAGGTTTTTTGTTTATTTATTTATTTTTTTCACAACGCGTTTTCCGTTTTTCACAATTCGTTTGTTTGTTTTTACGTTGTACATCAGAAGGTTTTTACTCAAACCATATTTCTCCCGAATCCCTAAACATCCCTTTTAATTACCCCGATACGTTGAATTCAAACTCTGAACCTGCCGTTATCTTTATGGTTTCCTTTATGCCCAAAAGGCTTTCCTCGTTTAAATGTTAATAACCGTAGGTATATTCTAAAGTCGTAATTTTATTTCGTGTTTGTTTTTGTGACGGTCGGGCTTAATGGCTTTGCTAAAAGTCCTAATAGCACAGTAATGAAATAAAATAATTCAATGTTTTATCAACCGAACATCGTATGCAATACACACAACGGGTCGTGATGTTTGTAGAAATACGGCGTGTGTGTGTATTGGTCCGGCCTATGGAATTCAAATATGGGGCTGTGCCAAACCGTCACAGACCTAAGCAATTCAACCGTTCCAATCCATCACCCTCCGATTAACGACCTCTGCCCCCTGGTATGTTTCAAACCACTTGCTCCATAAAGGACCTTGATATCGAAACCTTAAATCGAATCGCACACGTATATATCGCAAAATTGCACACCAAACTAGTCAGCCATTCTACCCCACTCATTGCCATTCAAGGTAGTGTAAACATCCCCAAAAAAGACGCCGGTGTACAGATACATTAAATCCCGAAACTCAAACGGAAAAATAAACAAACAAATAAAATGAAAAACACACCCACGGACACCTGTCACCGGACAGCCTCCCTCCTCATAATATTCATGGTGCTGTAATACTTGCGATGTACTTACTCAAAACTAGTGATGTGCCACTAGGAATATTCCCCAAGGAATGTTCCCGGGAACAGGGAATATTCCCCAGCCTCTCGAGAAATTTCTTGAAAAAAAAAATTGAGTGGGAATAGAATGACAGTCTACTGTACTACTGTACATCTTCTGTACTCTGTTCTAGAGTAACAGTATTAATGAGTGTGTTTTGTTCACATCAATCGGCTAAACTGCTTTGTTGACCAACATAATATTGATAAGCAATATAATATTAGATAATAAATGATTATAAAATAATTTACATAGTTTTATAGTTTTAATTTCTATTACCGTAGTACTGTAAGTTAATTTTTTGTTTCACACTTAACAACCCGTAAAAGAACTGTAATTTGGATCATTTACATGCTTACAGCCATAAGTTTAATTTAAAACTGAAAATTATGATCAATATTTGAAAACTCGTTATATTCCCGGGAATTTGCCCATCACTACTCAAAACACATTTCGCTTACTGGACGCACGATACAGACTGTGAATATTCTATTTTGAATTAAAAAATAATAAAAATAATACTCGCACTTACACACGCACACGCAGGCATGGTTTAACAGCAGTTTATACAATGTGCACGTACGTCGTGACCGGTTAGTAGTGCCAAACACGAGTTTCGAGTAGAGTAATGATTTCACCGTTCGGAAACAACTGTCATGAGGTGACGGGCAGTGAGTATTTTTATACACACGCGCGCGCGTCGAGTACTCGTATTTCGGAAGCACGATGGTTTAATTAATTCATTTTTTTTTTTTTTTATTCAGAGGCCTATCGCGGCGCGTGTAGTGAACACGGTGATGTGACACAATGCGTAAACGCCTGTTCTTGTTGTATTAATAGCCGACGGCCGCTTTTGATTTTTCTACAATTATTTCCAATGCCACTCACGCGGCGTACAGACGAACAATGAATACTCGGAAAACTATACTCGGTGCTATATATTGTTATGCGTCTTCAATTACATTTGTTTTGATTTGAAATAATATATTGAATATTTTCCGATTTTCCGTACAAGTACAGAGGTCGATTTAATAATGTCCATGGTAGACAGGACGTGGCACAGATAATACAGAATGGCACACGTAATAGAATGCGATTCGATCCTGGGTAACGTTCGAATTTGAAATTTTATCCATACAATTTAAACCGAGAATAAAATGGAAAACACTTCATTATTCGTGAAAACACTGTTTTTCGCCATTTTTTATCGACGTGATTTTAAAAAAAAATTAATTGTAAACGTTATCACTATAAAATATTGGAAAAAATTTAAAAAATTTAAATGTTATGCTACTGAACCAATAGTTTAAGACAATATAAATAATAATATATATATAATACAACCGTATGAACTTTGAGCAGAGGAATCATTTTTTTTTTTTTTTTTTTAGCAAACGTGTATAACGGGTTACAGTCCCACTAATACGTCCAATTTGCACGGACCAAAATCAATTATGAAAACAGATTTTATTTCTCAATAAAGTCTTCTTTGTGTCCAGCGTCGACTTTTTTCAATTATATTTTTTTATTATTCTGAAACGAAACTTTTTAATACATCGTTATTTTAATATTGTGATCCTTTTAAGCAATTTATAAAAAAAAAAAAAAAAAAACGTAATCGGATTAAAGGCGATATGTGTTTTAGTGTTTTATCGCAAAAAACAAAACGCACGCAGAAAAAATATTAAAAAATTAAATTTTTTCTCGTAAAAATCTAGTTCCATAAGTGTTTTGAATTGATATGAAAAAAAAAAATTCAAAGTCATACATTATCTCGCGCCGAATCGCATCGTGTAAATCTTCTTTGTGTACGAAGACAATAGGGAATTTACTGCGAAATCCCGGTTCGACTCACTGCGTTGCACGATAGTTTCGCAATTCCCATTCAAGACTGCGGACCGGCGGCGCGGTGTATCGCAAATAACAATAAAAACGTCCATTTATCTTTCGAATATTTTCGCGGTACCTATAACGATAACGCGAATGTATTACACACCACACCGCAGTGTTTGTAAGAAATAAAAAAAAAATAAAAAAAAAAAAAAACGATATTCGAAAACATACACCGGGCACCGCCGTGATAACGTACGTTTTACGATTTTTCTAACAACCGCGTGTCGCAGAGACGTTTTATGCATTTTAAACACACTCGACCGTTTTTTCGAAGTGTTCGCGTTGAAACATCAAAAACGATACGTTTTATTACGTCGTATGACACGTGTACTGTGTTCACGCCTCGTGCAGTATACGTCCGAGACGGTCAGACGCGTAAGTACGATTACAGAGACGAGGCGAGGATAGTGCTCGCAGTTTTTCCAATAAAATACTGCACGATTACCGTTTAAAATCAAATTTCCAAGAATACATAAATATATTTTATTTTTATTTTTCGTTTTGATATTGCGTTTCTGGTAGTCTAAGTAATAATTTGAATTTGAAAAATATATACCGATACACACACACACACACACACACACACAAACAAATTATTTCGTGTGAGTACACACATCTAACTCTATCAGCTCAGTTGTCTGTGATAGTTTATTTTCTTCCTTTAGGTGCATCGAAAATTAGCTGATGTCTTCCAAGAGATCAGACTTATATATCTCTTTTGAGAATACAAAGATACATAGCAAACACATTGTACATTTTAAATTATGAGGGATCAATAGTTTAAAAATAATGAACGATAAACGTTTTTATCATAAAATGTGTAATACAAAAGTTATATAATATGATTGAGATAATGTAATCAAACATTTATGAGCTGATTTATACTTGTTGTACTTTATTTCCACGGCATTGTTCGTCTTTGTTATTCTTTTTTCAAATGTGTTTTGAAAAATCATTTCATTTAAAAGGTATGAACCGTCTGATTTGAATTTTCGAATCATCAAGGAAATTCTACTCGGGAAACGCGTAGTATGCGGCAACGACATTTCTCTCGGTGTAACAGTGTAAGTGTGTCAGTGAACATAATAAATACCGGGGTAGTGAGCAGTGAGTAAGGAAGTGAAGTCTAAATGACCTCCACAGATCACTATTTCTATTTTTTTTTTTTTTTTTTAGTGTAACTCGTCCACCAAAGACGGTGCAACTGAAAACGCAACGATTTTAGAATCTTGTTCTACGACATAATATACGAGCATAAAAATCAAGCACACACACACTCGCGCGTATAACTAAACCCTTTTTTGTTTCGATACCAATATTATTATGGGTTCGAGATGTTATAATTTTGAATCGCTCTCTCTGCGTCCGGACTTCTCGTCTCGAGTCATAATACGAGCAACACGACGACGGCGACGCTGGTGCTGCCGCTCGAAGGGTTTTCAATCTCCGTGTTTAACAGTAAAAAATTATCGCCGGACCGTTTTGTAATCCACACAGCGTGTACATTATTATGCACGGATTATATTATGATATTTCCATGCGTTTCGCATCATTATTCGTCACGTCGTATGACGGGCGAACAAAACCACCGCCTGTCTGTCGCCGCCGCCGCCGTCGTCGTCGTAGTGACTTTAAAGCTTGCGTTCGAACGCGTGTCATTAATATGAAAATCATAAAAAAAGAAAATACAAAATACAAAATACAAAATAATAATATAATAACACCACCGAGTCTCTCGGGGGCGAATAATGGATGTACAGTGATATTTCGCGCTCGGCAACGAGACATTTAAGCGAGCCCATTACGCGTTAAACAAATCATCGCCGGACCGTTTCGTTTGCATAACTTATATTTTAATGACAACCGATTTATCGCGGACGCCTACGAACGGTCAGAGCGCGCGCGCGCGCGCGGATTAATAATATACATAAAACATAGTACGCGCACGACGGATTAACGATTCGCTATACGTCTGACGAGGTTGACCGACGCGATGATATTTTCTCGTTGGACCGGACGATCGTGTTTTTTGTTTTGTTTTTTTGTTTTGTTTTTTTACTTGTTCGTACCGTGAAAACGATGCCTTTTTTATGCAAACACATTCGTTTATCGACACGTGTTTTCCACCGATTTCGGTTCGTTAACACGGCTGTGAATTAAAAACGTCAACTGTACGATACCACTCTGTCAAAAAAGAACATATTTTTTAGACAATCACACCGTACACTAGTGCTCTGCACGGTCCGGTCTTGTTCGGTCTTTGTACGTTATAACCGAAAACGGTTTGGTCCGGTCCGGCCCGTCTTCAATGTTTCAGTTCGACACGAGTTTTAGTCACAGAATCGCGGTCGAATCTGGTTTGTTTTTGACACGTTATGTAGTACAACGTGTGTATGATTACAGCTCGGTTTTATTCTTAGGTACATTAGAACTCCGATTATCAGGACTAATTAATGTCAACAGTGGTCCGGATGAGTATACGTTAAAACAGCGAAAAAAAAATTCGCGATGGTCAAAATCGCGAAAATAAAACAGCGAAATAAATATCGCGAAATATTTTAACAGCGAAAATACTAATAGCGAAAATTAAGAAAACCTATACATATTTTTAAATAGTAATAACTAATAAGTAATAGCAATATTATATGATCAATGTCAATCTGTACTTCTGTGTCTTCGATAACGTAGTTAATAAAGATAAGTCATGGTTGAACTTACCCATTACTGAGTCGTCCGTAGCCCGATCTGTATCAGTGTCGTATCATAAACATAACGTAATATTTAGACGTGACACAATTATAAGTTTCATAATCATTCGTAATGGAATTTATTCCAAGTCAAAAAAACAAAAAAATTATTAAAATATAATGGTTATTTGTTTAGGTTTGACAAAAAATATAAAAACCACATGTATTGGAGATGTAATGAAGACTTGGTGTAAATCACGTATTAATTTAAAAAAAACGAATATATATTCAAATGACCCAGCGATCAAAATCATGTAATTTCTAATTTAGAAATTTAACAACGCGTTTGTATAAATAAAATGATAATTCGAGCACAAAATTATTGTGACGATACATTATTGATATTTAATTTTTCTTTACGAATTTTAATTTATTTTATAATACTGCATAGATGATAGTTTTAATTTATACATATGATTTAGGAAAAATAAACGGAATCAAATTTTTACTTTTCGCGATTTTTGTTTTTGCTGTTAAAACTTTTCGTGATTTTTATTTTCGCTGTTTGGTTTTCTCGATTTTGTCATTCACGATTTTTTTTCCGCGATTTTAACTGGCGCCCGGTCCAAATAAGCAAGTATCCCGATCATTGACGTATAATATATCAAAAGTTATATAATTGCATGAATATTTTGTATGTGTGTATTTATTATGAATATATATATATATATATATATATGTATACACATGTAATATAATTTGAAATTCGTAACCATAAACAAATAGTTAACTATATATTTAACTGAAACAAAATAAGTCTTAGTTATAATATGTGACGATTTTTAAAACCAAAAAAAGCTGACTTGGCCCAATATTTATTTCATTTTGAAAAATGATGATATTTTAGTTTGTTTCATAGACGACTTTCTCTTAAGAGCAGCTATGTCTCTCGATTTTTTCTCGTCCGGTTCATTGGACGTCCGGATGATTGACGTTCGGATAATCAGAGTTTTACTGTATATATTTTTTCAAATCGGTAGAGCTTTGGTATTTTCCAGTGCAATAAAAATGAAACGGTCCGGTCCAGTCTGGCTTGATTTTTTTTTTCTTACCGGTCCGGTCCAGTCAAGGAATCGGTTAAAATATATCAGTTCGGTCCGGTCTGAAAAAAAAACGGACCGTGCAGAGCACTATTCCGTACACGTATACAAATCGGCCGGTTAGGTTATCGTTCGTATTACAATAATAATTATTAAGTTTAAATCAGTATTGTCGTCGAGATTTTTTGCGATCAACATAATATTGTCGTCGTTTGATATTTTCGCAATGGAATATCTTCCGTCGTCCTACGACACGACAACGTTGCGGTCGTGACGCTAGAAAAGCGAGCTTTTCGTTTTTCACGGCAGTTTTATTGTTTCGGGAATACCATCGCGACGTTTCCCGTGTGCGTACGACAGTCGTGATCCCACACGCTCGGGATGCGTGCGTGTTATTTTTCTAGCGGCATCGCGACGTACACATCACCCCAGCCCCACCCATTTGGGATTTTCGAAAACTTTCTATACAGATATTTAGTACGGAATTCGTATGAATTTGTACGGCCATTTACAACATATGTATGAACTTGGTTTCCCCGCTATCCCGAAAAAACAGTGGGTGCGGCTGGAATCACGTCACTCCAGCCACACTCGCTGTTTTCGGGATAGCGGGGAAACTAAGTTCATACGTATTTTGTAAACGGTCGTACAAATTCATAAAAATTCCGTACTAAATATTGGCTTAGTAAAAACTACGATTTTATCATTTTTGACCGTGGGTGGGGCTGGGGTGACGTGATTCCAGCCCCACCCACTGTTTTTTCGGGATAACGGGGAAACTAAGTTCATACGAATTCTGTAAACGGTCGTACAAATTGATACAAATTACATACTAGATATCTGTATGGAAAGTTTTCAAAAATTCCAAATGGATGCGCGCGCTGTACGCGTGTAACGGCTGTGGTTCAATACGCCGGAAAAACGATTTAATAATACACTCGATTTGTAATCAAACCGTAGAGAGTGTTTGGCTGATGACGAAAACGTGTTGAGAGCCAATCGACGGAGCCAAAAGGTCAGATTTTTCGTTTCGTGCGAGAGCGTGAGTGTGTTTACGTATACTTTGAATCACTCGATTACTGACGTCTCGAAACCTCGTCCAATAGACATCACCGTATAGCGACGTAATAACGCCTTAAACAGGCGCGTGCCTTTTTTTGACGTTCATAGTCGCGTGGTGGTCTCTTAGAGACCCTATTTTTGAAAATTAATAAAATATTTATAAACAGTGCAATATTTTTAAAACTCAAAGACACAATGAGTTAATATAATACCTAATATGGTTATGGTTTATCGAAAGGAATAAATAAATGTAAATATCGAATTGCCTAAAAATAAAGATAATACTACGCGTATGACTTTGAAGTATTTTATAAAAAATGCTGGATCATGAAATGAAAAAATATATTATTTACTTTAAGATCTATTTTAAGGACAATAAATGAACGCTTTTTAATACATAAGGATTTTTTCCATTTATTTCCCCTGTATTTCCCGAAGATACGTTACTAGGCGAGTGGGGGTAAATATCACCCAATCCTGTTATAACGATTATTTTTAAGCTTTAAATTTTTTTTTTTTTTTTTTAATTCCTTATAAATTCAAATCTATTCAAGTTTAATAAATTTACCATCTTATGAATACAGAAATAAACATAACATCTTGTTTTTGAATAGTAAGAGTTTTATTTGTGTTGGGGTTCTAGAAAAACGGTTAACGTAGATTTTTTTTTTTTTACGCTGATCGGAAAAACTTAAAATCAATGTATAATATTAATGCGATTGTTGAAATATGTTTTATTTATTTCCTTTTTTTTCATACCATAATCTCTAAATACGGATTGAAGTATAATCGTTTCAATCATAAAAAAACCCCTGACTCGGCTGATAGGGTTTTATCGAGACTCGATCGACGACTCGGAACAAAACAATAATAATCATTATTTCAATAATAATCAATAATAGAAATTAAATATTTGCAAACAACCTATAATTAAATATGAAAGTAAAAGAGAATTATTATGATCAGAGCATATTATGATGTTAGTATACAGTACACAAATTAATAATTTAGGCAGAAGTTAGTCGATTACCTAGGTCCAGTTATGTATAATCCATTGCCTTTGAATATAAAAAAAAAATGTTTGATCTTTCTAAAATGTAATAATACTATGCACATAAAAATAACTGTTAAAATTTGGTTATTGTATAAATTTAAAGTATTTTAGTTATGTATAAAATTTAGAATTAGTGATATAACACGACTATGTTAACGAGTTAAATGTAATATTATCCTCTATTTTATTTTATTTCGTTTTATTTTGTTTTTCTTTTTGTCAACGATTTTATAACTCATTTGATTCACCCCAAGCTTCGCTTTTTGAATCAAATTAATTAAACTAGGTATTTCATATTTCATATTATCTAACATATGTAAATGTTATGTAATCTTACTAATTTTGATCAATAAAAAAAAAAAAAAAAAAAAAAAAAAACAAAAATCGTACAACTCGACCACGCAGTTAACGAGTGGTGTCCCGACTCAATTTCTCGTACACGAGTTGTGTACCGATGATAAAAGTGGGATACACGAATTGTGTCCCGCCAGTTTTATGAAGTTTTACACAAGTTGTAAAGTTGAAAAAAAAAGTTTTTATAAATTCAGATCGAGAAATTTTTCCATTTCAAATTTTGTGTAAATACCAACATTTATTTCATAAGATATTAACTGAAAAAAATGAGGTTCTGTCCATTATAATTATCGCGAGGAGATAAGATGTGCACGGAGCTACGACGATTGTCATTATAGATATTAAAACATATTAACCTAACATATTAAAACTATTAATGTAGTTAACTTTAATTTTTGTTTGTAATTATTAGACAAAACGAAATCAATTATTGTTAGAAAACTGTTCACTTCCTATATATATGTTTCGATTTTATCGGATGGATAGTATGTTAAATTGTCTAAACGATAATAAAAATATTATTTTTAAACATAAAACTTACTAATTAGTTCTTTTTTTGTCTAAGCTAATTTAAGGAATTACATCGAAAATTACCAAATATGATTAATGTTTCAAATATACATTTATATGCAATAATGACTTAATATGCAAAAATATGCAAATTAAAATTTTAAATATGACTTCCTGGTATAATGAAACAAATTTTTTGATCACTAACGTGATTCTATGATCTTTCGAAAAAAATATGAAAAAACTACAAGTCCTCATCAGCCCTAGTTATAAGCATACCTTCAAAGCAAGTACCCATCCACCTAACTACAATAGATTGAGCAACTGCCCCTCATTTTTTTCCTACCGTCGAGTGGATCTAACCTGGCGTGTTTCACAGCCTTACCTCACCCACGCACCCACCCTTTATAGGCATTGCTACTGCGAGACCTAATATTAGGGGTCAGTGCCACTGGATCTGAGATGCTGTAGCTCATAAGCGCAAAATATGACCCAAACGCAACCCAAAAACGCAAAAATAAATATTGCATAAGCGCAAAAAAAAAATCTTTTTAACAAACCATAAGCGAAAATAAATTTTACAAAAATAATTATTAAAATACATAGTCATTAATAATAAGTGTTTAGTAATTATATAATGGATTTGAAACAAATTTGAAATTTAAATCACATGTTAGTAGTATAAAATTGAGTACCTCAATATTAAATTTGAAATTTGAAGCCCACAGTTTTCAAATAGTCCAATCAAATATTCATTTGAAGTTAAGTATTATCGTATCGATTTGCGCTTTTGGAGTTCACCGGATCTGAGATAATAACACGATCTTTGATACGTTCGCGATGAGATAATATCGATTAGACGGATCTTATAATACTCCTAGAACGTGCAACGTGATTGTGGATGTATTTTATTCGATTTCCGTCACGGTGGAGTGCGAGTTTTCGTTGACTTAACGACTTAATTTATGTACACGAACGCGTGTAGTCCTGCGTTTGGGTCATTTTACCGCCGCAGGTGTGAAAAATCTGTGCACGCGTTCGAGTGTACCTACGGGTTTTGCGAGCAAACGAGTAGACAAAAAGGTAAATTAATGTACGCACGCGACCGAGTATAACGACCCGTTTTATGGGTAACAGATAATAATATACGAATGAGAATATATTTTCGGCCATCGTGTTTTCGCGGTCGGCGTCGACGATAATATCGTAGGTTCCGCCGCTTTCGTTATTGTACTCCGTTCGCAATTAGGTTGTTAATATTTTTCTTTCTAATTTTTTTTTAGAAATCACCTGCAACAAATTTTATTAGATTGATCGGTTTTTAATTTTCACCGATGACACATTCAATGTTAATAATTATTCATATCTGAAAAAATGTCGATTTTAGGATACATTATTAATTTAACACTCTTGGTTGATATTATCAGTAATCATATAAATAAATATTTGTAATGAACGTCCGAAAATAATAATTATAATAATAAACTATAAAATCAAATAATACAACTAAAGTAATTAATCAACTCAGAAAATATATATTTGTTATAACATCCTATATTCTTTGATAAGACATCATGATTTCAAAAAAAAAAAATTTTGAGTTTTAAAACTCCAATCAAATTATATAGGTAATTAATTCATTTTTTTTTTTTTTTTTTTGGTTTCTGGGAGGTTTGAACTCGGAAACTTCTCCTCTCTATAAACACGCCACTGCATTAATATTAGTATAATTATAATTATTATCGATTGCGCTTTACTATTTTGTAAAACGATTGATGAAATATGTCATAAAACGAACAGCCTATTTGACACGATATCTTCTATTCATAAAAGCGACACAAATCGAAAAACAACGTCGTATGTAAATAGTCCAAATAATATACACGGATACGTCTTGATTTTCGTTTTCGTCGACAAAGAAATGCCCATGAATAGAAACTCGACACTAGTGATGGGCACTTCCGAAATGTTTGAACTATAGAATAGTACTCGATAATTCATTGAAACTATCGAATGATTAATTCGAATATTATTCCACATGACCGAATAATTTTTTGTATTAAAACTATTCGAATATGTTTCACTCCAATAAAGACTATTCGAATGATCAAATATTCGAATACTATCGAATATTTCGAATATTCGAATTCTATCGAATATTTCGAATATTCGAATTCTAGTGAATATTCGAATAGTACCGAAAAATCAAATACTATCGAATAATTCGATAATAACTATTCGATAGTGCCCATCACTACTCGACTACACTGTACGGGCCAACACGAGTCGCGGTGTATGATTTTATTCCGTTCTCATACGTACGAGCGGCCGACGAGGGCCAGGAGAGTACGACGTACCACCTAGCCGAAAAATATCAGCCAAAGAGTAACGTTCACGTATTTGATATACGGCACAGAAGTGGTCTGAAGATTTTTGCCAACTCGAGAATTTATGGCGCGGTCGCCGGCCAATGATATACTGGTACGGTTGTAATAGTAACCTATATAGGGTCATATATATGTATATAAACAATATACATTGTGGCGTAATAATAATAATAATAATAATAATAATAATAATAATAATAATAATAACAACATAAAAGTATTGTGGACAGCAGCAATTTCCGAATGGGTTTTCTTTTTTTCTTTTTTTTTTCTTTCCCCCGTAACCGGTAGACTACAAAAAGAAAAAGAAAAAAGAAACAACAACAGCAACAGCAACAACAAAAAACAAAAAACAAAAACAAAAAAAAAAGGTAGCCACTGTGCACCGCATAAAAAATAAAAGAACAATATTATACGCGTGTATAACCGCGGTAGGTGTGCACAGGTGGTGTAGTACGCGCCGTGTGTGTGTGTGTGTGTAGGTACACCGACGGAATAACATAATGACTCGGGGACTCGTTCCTTTTGACGGATCTAATATTACATTATACAAACGGGAACGCATTGACGGGTCAATGCGTATTATGTACATACCATTACGGTTGTGTTATTAATTTATTACAACTATTATTATTACTATTATTATTATTATTATTATTATTATTTGTATTATTTGTATTATTGTTATTGTTAAGGGCACGGAAAAATGTGTTATTATTATTTTTATCATCTTTCTTTTTCACGACATTGTGTACCGTCGTCGTCGTCATAGTGGCTAGCTGAACGCACACAAATGATACTAAAAGTAACGATGAAGTAAAAAAAAAAAAAAATAATAAATAATAATAACAATCATAGAATAAACTACGCTGTACGTTTTGCCTCCGTGCACACAATATCCATCTGAAATCCAATCGATGAAATAGCCTGTACACCAAGACGTGTCCTCTGCATTTATCTATATACATGTATATAAAAATAAGTGTACATTTTGAATAAATTGTATAATTCAAGATCCACCGAACCGGTTTCAATAAAAATTTCAGAAAATATTAAGATTGATATGGAAATGGTTTCTGTGAAGTTTGTACGCTGTACGATAAGGGATTCCGGAGTTATGGCCTCTTAAGTGCACACCTTGCGACATGGCCAACACATCAACAAAATGTAAGAAAAATGAAAAAACGTCTATATCTCGAAAACGGCTGCTCCAATCGCAAAAATACACCCCCCCCTCTTTACCCCCTAAATTAGTATCAGTAAGTGGTGTGGTGTTTTTTTTTTTTTTGAAAATCCTACGTCGTTTTCAATTTATTTGAGAAAGGTCAATTTTCGGTCCATCCTAATGGAAAAATTCATACAAACACATACATACGCGTATCAAGTTGACGGTATCAAATCTGGCAACTCAAAATTTGTGTGCGAGTCAAAAGCATTGTGTGTTGAAAACTCACCACATCACTAAATTTATATAACTGTAGTGTCAAAAGCATACAGCTGACATTCGGTCTTTTCTGATCGACTTAGCCTAACCTAACCTAACCTAACCAACAAAGCAGGAGGACAAAAGCTCCAATTATGCGGTTTGAATTTGGAGGAGCCGTGTTTTTTGCACGGGCAAAATTATACGTGGCCCAGTTCAACAGTTTGCACTCCAAATGGTTTACCTGTGTATGCCGCAAATGGACAAACAAAGGATATCGTTTAACCAAACGTGTTTGGTTGATGATGAAGAATTCGGAAAATAATAAACGATTTTGACGTAAACGACTGATTTACGAATTTCATTTAGAGAAAGCAATAACTTCGCACACGAGCGATACCGGGTTTTTGAGCTAGTCGTATACGTCATACAGGGTGCGGCAGTGGGTTCTGACGAATTTTAATTTTAATTTATTAGTCGAGTATTAGAAACAAAACAACGAAACAAATTGTATTCTATTCAACATAAAGATCACATTAAATTTTTATCAACAAAATCTCGTCTTTTAAAAATGACGTCGCTTAAATGGCCGCCTTCATTTTGTATACAATCGGCTATCCGTTTACGCATACCGTCCATACCTCTCTGAAGCATATGCACATCGATGGCTGTAATATCCAGTGTTGTATTTTATCTAGATAAATTTATCTAGATAAATTATCTAGATAGGTATATTTTTATCTTTTATCTTATCTAGATAAATGTGAATTATGTTATCTGAGACGTTATCCAAGATAAATAAATTAATCATCTATCATCTAGATAAATTTATTTTAACTTTGGTCATACTCTTATTGTTATTGTGCCGCAGGTACAGATTGTGTATAATGTATTAATGAAAAAAAAATAATTATATTATTAACGTATTTTTATTTTCCGATTACAAGATATTAAATTTATTTTTAGGTATACCTACATAATACAAATCATTCCTTTTATAATCACTGGTTATCGATTATCGGTATTATAAGTTATATATATATATATATATATATATATATAGCAATATATACTTAAATAGTATATATACTTACATAGTATTATTTTCATTCATGAATATTATCGGATATATCAAATTTATATTATATAAAATATAAACGTTATAACCAGGGCTCGGAAGTTGTGGCAAATGCATATTTTTTTTTGGTATGTTGTAGGTGTTTCCTTTTAAATAATAATGATAGACAGCAACAATTTTTTTATTCTTTGGTTTGTGTTATAATCTTTATTATTTGGTTTGTTTAAATATACAATTATTTTAGTAATTATTTTATTAAATGTACACATGTTAGTATGTTATATGTATAATTTTTTTTTTACATGGGTATATTGATATATAAGATATAACTATAGTTTAGTATTAGATTTGTATATACTATTTTTTTTATATAACAAACATTGGTACTTGTTTTTATTTTATTTTTAAGAAATCTGTTGCATAAAAGTAATATTATGTTTTGCTTATATTTATCTTAATGTTGTGTAAAAATATGATTTAAACTAAACAAAATGTCAAACTATAAATATAAAAGATAAAATTCTCCAGTAAAGTGTTTGTTTGTTCATTAATTAATTATTAAATATTTATTAAAATTGTGTATTAAGGTGTGTAGATATCATTATATTATAAATTAATAGTACCTAGCTAGTATTATTATTTATATCCACTAAAAAAATAATAAGAAATACAATTAATAAACTATTGTCCATTGTCCATTAATGCAATATTAAAAATTAAAAATAAAAGAATAAAGGAAATTCTGACTAATTAATTTTTAACTTGTGTTTTTCTATCACATTTAACATTTTATGGTAACTTAAAAATTGCGCTATGCTGACTGTTTGAACTTTTATTAAAAAACATTAAATAATTTTTTTAGGAAAATTTAGTTTTGTGATTGATACCTTACCTATTAAGCAACTATCTTTTTTTTTATCTAGATAAAAAATTTTAATATGTTATCTTTATCTAGATAATTAAATTGTGATGTATCTTTTATCTTCATCTAGATAAATTTTCTGTCAATTATCTTTTATCTTTATCTAGATAATTAAAAAGTTATCTTTATACAACACTGGTAATATCCCGTCTAATTTCCCGTCTGTTTTCTTTTAATTCTAATAATGTCCGTGGTTTATTAGTGAATAATTTAGATTTCAAAAAAACCCTACAAAAAGCATTCAGGTGGTGTTAAATCTGGAGAACGTGGTGGCCAGGCAATATCTCCATTGCGCGATTATAATGGATTTCGATTCAATATACGCCGTAACGGCAAAAACACGTTGGTTAACAGGCCGTTTGTCCATGATTACTGATATAGAATAAAACTAAACATAATGAGTAGGGTTCGGAAGTTATTGCATTTGCAACTTTTTTCCTATTGTTTGGATTTGTTGCTAAGTACGTTTTAAATTTGTTTCTCAAGAGTACGAATTAAAATCTAAAAGTTTTTAATGCAATCTTTTGCAATTTTGGGCATTTTTAAATTTAATTGCAATTATATTGATTTTTCTCATTTATAGTACAATTTTATATACCTATTTGACAATTATTAGGAATAATTTTTTTTTGTTTAGAAAAAAAGAATCGTTTAGCGTGCAGTGCAATCATTTTTAAGGTATACAATTTTTTACTGTAAAAAAGAAAAAATTGTTTTTAAATTTTGATAAAATTGCTTGCAGGTTCATAAAAATCCGGCCAAAGTTTCGTCCAGTTTGACCTAACCATCCAGTTTTATTTTATATTTAATATTTTTTCAATTACATTTTTAATTTTAATTTTTAATATTTTAAAAATTGTATTTATAATTGTACCTAATGTAATTTTCTAATTAAATAAATAAGGCGTTATCACTACTAATACCATTAGTATTTTTTTAAAGTTAAAAGTCAATATAAAAATATTTTAAGAGCAATTTTTAAAAGCAATTTTGGGTATTATTTAGTGTAACAATGCAATCAATTTTTAAAGATTTTTAGTGCAATAACTTCCGAGCCCTAAATTAATGAGCTTTAATTCGGGAACAAAACAATTATTTATCATATCTACTCTATTGCATAACCACAGCGATATTTAAAATATCGTCAGAACCCACTGCCGCACCCGGTACATATAAATACGTCGATCGCATCGAGTATCGAGTGGACGTATGATACACGGGTAATATGCGTGTTTCTGTAACCACGTACAAATCCCGAACGCAGACTGCAGAGTATTATATTTTGCATCGCTAGCGAGTTCGTACTATAATCCACGATTCACGAAAAGAGAGTCAGGGGCAACAGATGTTGTTTTACCCGTCCTCCCACTTGAACACAAAACCGACACTCGACGGTATGTCTATATCATTATCCTGCCGGTAGTCGCGCGGACGAGATGATTCAACGTTACGCGCAGTAATACAAATACAAATAATAATAATAATAATAGTTATTATCATTATTATTACTAGGGCACGGACGTTGTAGAAGCAAAAAACTAGTAAAATCGATTGCAGTATTGCACTAAAAAATACTGTGAATTGCACTTAAAATATTAAAAGTTGTACTAAAAATAACAACGTTTCGCTATATAAGTTATAAATGTTTTATTTCAATTTCACAAAAAAAAAAAAAATTTACATTTTCATTATGATACATAATTAATAATCTATGCATATACCAAAACGTATTATAATATTTAAAATTTTAAAAATCATTGCATTGTACTGTCATTATTGTTTGTTTTAAATGTTCGAATTCCAATGCTCTTCAATTTGGCGCCAATAAGTTTTTATTATACTCATTATATAATATATTATACTCATTGTATAGTTCAATCAGTTTAATATTGTATAATACGTTCGTTTTAATTATATTTTCAAGTCGAATTCAAAGTCAACGAATCTGTACATTTGTATAAAAAAAAATAAATAAAAAGAAAGAAAGAAAGTTTAGTTTAATATTTTAATCTTTTGTGTGAGTGTGAGTGTGTTTTTTTTTTAAAATAAATTTAGTTTACTTAAATAGAAAAAATGTCGTGTGACTACTAATACAATGAAAGGAATATGTTTATCAAATAGAGTACGTACTTTGCATCGAGCAATATTCTTCGCTCCTCGGACAAGATAATGGTGACGAGTGAATACAATTTTAAAGAAACGATAGTTTAATTCTTTAGCTAAACGATTCCGAGCAAAGTTTCAGTATAAAAATATATCGTTTAAATATTTTATCATTTTCAGTCTGATTCTCGGTAAGTTATTTTTTTTTTTTTATCAAACATGTCGAAAGTTTTCTTGTTTGACGAAGCACAATTTTTTTTTTTTACCAAAACTTTCAAAACATGTCGTTCAATCTGTATTTAAGGATATAATGTCAACGTAACGCATTGCCGTGGATATTCCCAACATTTTTATGGTTTTAATAATTATATTATGATTATATATTCTTATAATTTTTTGATATATTAAATAATAAAATGGGGATAAATTAAAAAAAAAAAAAATTCTGTGTTCGTGGTTTAAAAAATATAAAAATACATCACAAGGGCACAAATACCTATTGATTTTAATACAAATTATCGGAAGATTTTGAGGCAACGGATTATGTATTTTTTTAAAGGGGGTAAACATTTTTTATTTTGCTCATTTTTGCTTATTTTAATGTTTTCAAGTGTTTATGTACGCGCTTATAATGAATTATTTATTTTTTTGATGATTTTAAGTGCCACAAGTCCCGAGCCCCGGCCATAACACCGTTTTGCTAACGAAAACACGGTTTATGGCGTTCACTCGCGAATCGGTGTCGCGATATTTTTCTTTCGCTATTTGCTCTTCTACGCCCGCTTCAATTCTATTCCGTTCGCGGCACGAGAGACGTTACGATAATCCCCGGCGTGGTTTATAATTAATAATTTACGATTCACGTATCAATAACCATGGAAAACATACACCTGCGGTAATTACGACTGTGATTATTATCACATGCCTGCATAGAGAAGTCGAAAAAAGGAAAAATGATTTATGTCCCTCTGCAATGGCCAATGGGTGACGTTAATCAGGTGCGCTAAAGATACTGATAATCCATATTACGTGGTAAAAGAAATGGCAAATGAAGCGTTTTTAAAACTTTAAACCAGCGGTTCTCAAACTGTGCTCCGCGGAGCCCTAGGGCTCCGCGTGAGTAGTCTAGGGGCTCCGTGGCACCTTAGGCATATCTGTATTCATTAAATTCAAATTATTAAATTATTATATTTCTTGGTTACGTTTTTATATTTATATTCAATATCAATTGGATCGCATCAATAAGTATTAGTTTAAATGTTTAAAAGCTGGAATTATTTATAGATCCATATAGTTTGTGTCACAGTCAAAATGAGATGAGATAAAAATCGGGTTTTTCGTTCATTTGACATGTAGGATAATTTAGTTTACTTATTTACACTCTATATTATACAAAGTACAAAAAAAAAAAAATAGCAAATCGTTTACAATTTCCATAAATTTGTATGAATTATTGTTGTCTCAAATAGAGATTTCTGATTTTTGGGGCTCCGTAATTTTTAGTATGAATACAAGGGCTCCGCGAACAAAAAAGTTTGAGAACCACTGCTTTAAACCAATTGTTGAAGTCGAATCTCACAACTAGAAATATGCAGTTTACGGAAGCCTGATTAAAGGGGATCAACTCAAAGAGTCAACGGTCATCTCTGAAAAATCTTAAACGTAAAATATAACGTTGCATCAAGTAATTTTATAAAAATGGATTTAAAAATTAAAAAGCGAATCGGCAGACATCAGACTCGAAGTATACCAACACAAGCTTTAAGTGAAAAACTTCCTATAGAAAAATCCAAGCTCAAAGATTTGTTATCATTGTGTGAAATGGGTCTTGCCCCATTAATTTAACATGATTTTTTATAAACCTCTGAACTCTAAGTAGAAAGTAATTTTATTGATGGATAACTTTGTTCAATTAATGTTAAAAGTATTTTTTTTTTTATAAGCAATGATAATAATAATTACAGGTTTAACAATATTAATATGAAACAATTAATTATATTTTGTAACGTTAATCAAACAATAAGTTTGATACAACATAATATTTTTTTTTGATTATTTTTGTTCTAAACTCAATATTATTGTATTCTAAAAGTTTTAATTTCATTTTGTTGCATTTTTTTCATATTTATTTTATCCGACGAAGAGACAAGTTGAGATACGACTTTAAATTTCCGACAAAAAGAGTCGTAAGTCTGAAAAAAATTGTAAGTTTCCAAAAATATTTAGAAATAATAATGATTTAAAAAAAAAAATTAAAAAATGCATTCATGGTCACACACAAGCTAGATGCATAGTGATTTTCAAAATTATCAAAAAAAAAAAGGATTAGAAATAAACTTTGACTTTGGTTTTGCTTCTCCTGAACAATAATTGTCAAAATGGAGTTAATACATTTTTCATTGAATGTATTGATATTATCATTATTATTATTATTATTACTATTACATATCATTTAAAGTTCAACGCGCAATGCGAAACCTCCACACTCACGGAGTGTTCGGTTCGAGATAATACGCAACTACACGATAATAACGATTGCGCCGGCGAACAAACGATTTTCGTCGTCGTTTATATTTTTCAACATCTAGTCGGAGGCGTTTCACACGGACATTTGCCGATTTCACGCCCCCAAGTGCACACATTAGATTCCGAGTGGAATGAAAAACGTATTTGGTTTACAATAATGTGTGTTTTTTTTTTTTTTTTATGCATGTTATCGTTTTTTGTGGTGACGATAATGCTCCGAAAATTTCGTCAAATAACTCTACGGATTGGAAATTTCATCTAATTGACTCTTTAGAGGGATCGTTTTTCTATGTTCTCGGTTCTTTTCCCGAGTGCAAGGAAAAACCACTATAAAATTAACTAAATACGGTACAATTTGGTATATTATAAGTGTACCAGATTTTCCTAAAATCTGTTTTCTTATACTTAGTCATAAATCCAAAATCGATGACGCTAACTCTTTGAAATTTCGAAAATTTTGTAATTTGTCATTTTTATTATTCAAGTTTCTTTATGAGTGGCCTTGGCTGTACTCATATTTTCATAATAATCGATTGCGTTACATTTTTTTTTATATTAGCTAAAAATGTCAAAGTTTTTCTTGTTATTATTCCCATTTCCATTTTACTCGAAGCTTGAAATCGCATCGATTTTTTATCATTATATGTTTGATTTTTTTAAGAAAACTTATTGACATTAAAATTATTTCACGAGTTTCGTTCGGAATCATTTCCCGAAAACAATGATTTGTCCTAACCCAGATCGTAACACCTACACGTTAACATTCGTCGATCTCAAACGTGGCTTATCTATGGTTTTCTATTGAATCCGACCACCGTCATCTCGTCCGAGTACCGAATAATAATGTACTCGTGGTGTGACATATGTCCGGATTGTTATTATGATTCACACGCAATGGTAAATCTGAAGCTTGTTTGAGGGAACGGAATTGAATACAAATCGCATTTTTTCTGAATGTCCGAAAACATTGCTTTCCAAGCACAAAGTTCATTTCATACATCAAGGAATTAAAAAATGTAACTTTTATTTTGCATTTTTTTTTTAGAATTTTTAAGACTTTATTATATTTTTAGAGCATTTCTGGATACGTTTAGTGCATTTTTATGTTTTTAAGTAATTTTTATATTGGGATGGATAAAATTCGATAAAAATGTATGAACTTTCATTCTAAAAAAATTAAAATAAATATTTATGTTTAATCGCCGACGAGAACCGGGACTCCTTATCATAAGGCGGTTGACTGCGCTGACTCGCACTATGGGAATTAGGTAGTGGATAAGGTGATAATGTAAATTGTAATGAACCGAAAAAAAGAACGCACCGTCTTAGTATCACTCGTGGTACATATAATAGTAATGATAATAATAATAATAATAATAATAATAATACGACAAAATATAATTCATATAATAGAAAAATGGGCGCCCTCACATATTGCACAACAGTGATACATTATCTTATACAAATAAAAACAAACAATTATACTTTACTAGTAATCAATTACTGATAACAATGACAATTATTACGAATTCACGGCATACGCCACTCATCAGGATGGCCACCTGGAACGGACGACGACGAACACAGCGTGTCGCGTGACGGACCAACAACTGACAGTTGGACGACCGGCAACTTGGGAAATAACAGGCGACAATATAGGCGCGACGGCAAAGGGCACGACGGCACAATAAGACCACGACAGTACGACAGTATGACCGGCGGCTAAGGCGCGACGGCAACGGCACGACGGCACAATAAGATCACGACCGGCGGCTAAGGCGCGATGGCAACGGCACGACGGCACAATAATAACGACCGGCGGCTAAGGCGCGACGGCAACGGCACGACGGCACAATAATAAAAAAGGTGTGACGGTACCAATCACGTGGCTTGACAGCGACACGATACCACACAAGACGTTCCAACAAGAACACACGACGACCTCCGCTCAACAAAACGACTCACAGACGAGAACAACTGCTGCAAAAAACGTCGCACGCCGAAGAACAGGGATGTTGCACACGCGGCCAAATAAACAAAAACGTGGCGCCGCGGGACGAAGAGCAAGCGCACCTATGCTCAACGGTACGCGGTTCGGAGGCGAGAGAGAGGCCTTTCAGCCGACGACAAAAACGATGTCGCGGACCGGTAACGCCGAGCATCAACAGCGGGGTGGAAGAGGAAAGTCGAAAGTTCACGCCGCCGCATTATTAAACGGTTAGATCGATACCGTGGTTGATCGCGTGGCGCGAAAAAGACCGCGATCCAATGTTAAGTTCAAACATCCTCCCCCCCCTGGGAGGCACTGCCTCACAGCGATGATCACAATCCAGTGGAATAGCAAAAGGACGAAGTAGCGGAGCGTCGGAGTGGGTGGCGTGGCAGTCCTAGATACATAATAATAATAAATGGATAACAAAAAACAAAAAAATCTAAAAATTACACAGAGTAGATAATAATTTTGACAAAATGACATGACATACAATGATGTCAACAAATAATACAACAAAAAATCAAATAGACAACATAATGCCTTAGCACAGACAATATATTATATATATATATAAAAGAAAAATATATGTAAAATAAATAAATAAATAAATAGAGTGATAACTTAAGCCAAATAATTATGAACAGTGCGTGGTTAGGCGGTCCCAGGTGTTGTCGGAGGGGCGACTGGCAAGGGTGCTAATTTAACCACAGGTCGGGTGACAATGCCGTGACTGGTGTATAACCGAACCACCCTTACGACACCGTCCGATCCCGGACATATTTCCGTAACGCGGCCGAGACGCCACCCTAACGGAGGTGTATGTGGCTCCCGGATCAGCACTACGTCGCCAACGTTGATGTTTGGCTGGGGCGACGTCCATTTTACGCGGGTTTGTAATGTATGCAAATACTCATTCGACCAACGGCGCCAAAACGACTGGTGGCATTGGTCTAAAAGTTTCCATCGATCGATTACTGTTCGCCCCATGTCGATGTTCACGCGCGGCGGTACGGCAAGAAGAGGTTGACCGATCAAAAAATGACCAGGTGACAAACAGTCTAAATCATGCGGGTCGGTGGACAATGCAGCTAATGGGCGCGAGTTTAATACCGCTTCAATTCGACATAGAACGGTCGTCATCTCCTCGTAAGAAAAGGTATGAGAACCTATTACACGAACGAGAAGCCTTTTCGCGGAACGTACTGCGGCTTCCCAAAGCCCCCCGAAGTGAGGCGCGCCGGGAGGGTTAAAATGCCACGTGCATGAATGCGATCTCGATGATAGTATGTCCACTGATGGCTGACTGTTAATTAGTTGACGTAATTGCTTCGCGGCCCCGACAAAATTTGTCCCACAGTCGGAGAACACGTCGGTTGGGAGACCGCGTCTGGCGACGAACCGATCAAAGGCCGCCAGAAAGGCTTCCGTCGACAAATCAGTCACCAACTCCAAATGAACGGCTTTAACAGCAAAACATACGAAAATGGCGATGTATGCCTTAAAAATGCGCGATTTTCGCAGCTGAAGATCGCGTACCTGGAGTGGGCCAGCGTAATCCACACCTACGCGAGTGAATACACGACATTCAAGTACGCGCGACGACGGCAGTTCGGCCATGAGCGGTTGGGGCGTCGGACCGTCGAATCGCGCGCAAACAGTACACTGACTTATCACGGCGCGGATTACGGATCGTAATGATATTACCCAATATCGGCGATTAATAAGGGACGACATGACCCGAGGCCCTGAGTGGCATGTTAATTTATGCCAACGCCGACATAAGAGCAACGATAAATGCGAACTTTTCGACAGCAACACAGGGTGTTTTTGCTCGAATGGCAAATCTGACTGACGAAGTCTACCTCCTACACGTATAACACCATCATCATCGATGAACGGGCACAGGCGTGCCAAATGTTTGGCCGACACTCTCTTCTGCCGCTGTAGCTCGCGGCGCAAAACCATAAATGAAATACGTTGTGATTCACATATCACAACGCGTTCAGCGGCGTCAATTTCAGCACGCGAGAGGTTTAAATTACGCATCAGGCGACTACGCGCACTCGCGTCTACGAAACGTTTCATCCACGCTACGACCCGCAGCATATGGTCATACCCAGAGAACCTATCGAACCATTCGGTGGGGACGTCAGCCACACAACTGGTGAGGGATACAGGGCTAGTTTCGGGAAGGTCCTCGAGCGGGATTGGTGGGGGACCGAGTGGCCACGTTGACGGGTCGTCGCGAATAAATGGAGGGCCCTGCCAGTAAAGATCAAAATTCACTAACTCGGACGGACTTACACCGCGTGACGCACAGTCGGCGGGATTACTGCCAGAATCGACGTGACGCCACTGACACGCGGGTAGCAATGACCTAATTTGGTGAACTCGATTTGACACGTACTGCTTGAAGCACTCATGTGGTATTGTCAGCCACGACAAGACAATTGTCGAGTCTGTCCAAGCGTGCGTGCCAACAATATCGAGTTGAGGTGATAGAATTTTGTCAACGCGATGTAACCAACGCGCGAGTAACAGCGCGGCGTTGAGCTCGAGGCGCGGGATAGTGAGCGGTTTTAACGGCGCAAGTTTGGTCTTAGTTCCAATTAAAGAAATGGAATGAACTCCGTGTGGTCCTATGGCGCACAGATAAACGACAGCGGCATATCCGCGTTGGGAGGCATCACCGAACCCGAATAAATGACACGACATGCCTGTGATCGTGCCGAAATGTCGAGGGACTTTGACAGACGTAATGTGACGAAGCTCAGACACAAACTTGGACCACACGTTTTGGATATCAAGTGGTAACGGATCGTCCCAAGATAACCCATGCGCCCATGTACGCTGCATAATGAACTTGGCCAAAAAGGTACTGGGACCGAATAACCCGAGCGGGTCGAATATTCGCGATACGAGGGACAGCACGCCACGCTTGGTGTAAACTGGGGGTAATTCAACGTTTAAGGCACAACTGAAATAATCCCCGTGGGGCTGCCATTCGAGGCCCAGAACCTTAGTACCAATATCTTCCGCAGATTCGAATGGCAGTGGCCTTAACTTTCGGCTGTCTTCAGGAACAGCGTCCAGAACTGCTGGAGTGTTAGAAGACCATTTCTTTAGCTCCAACATTGATTTACCTAATGTTAAAATCAACTTGGCCTGCAAATCTAACGCGTCTACTACGGAGTCTGCGCCCACGCATACGTCGTCGACGTAGGTCTGATGCGTTAACGCATAACGAACACCCTCAGCGTCGGCGCAATCATCAGCCGCGATGGCGTGCAGCACACGCAACGCCAGAAATGGCGCACAGTTGACTCCATAGGTGACGGTATTTAGCTCGTATTCAATGAGCGCGTCTTGAGGGGACGACCTCCACAAGATGTGTTGGAATTGACGATGTTCCGTATTAATTAAGATTTGGCGGTACATTTTGCACACGTCAGCAGTGAAGACATACTGATGAACGCGGAACCGCATAAGGACGTCGACAATATCCTGCTGAAGTTTAGGTCCTTGAAACAGGCAACTATTTAGCGATGGGGTGTGAAAACCACGAGCCGAGGCGTCGAAAACAACGCGAATTTTAGCATCATCAACATCTGGTCGAAACACAGCATGATGGGGGATGAAATATGCACCAGGGGACGTCGCTACGGACATATGACCTAAGTCAATATATTCAGACATAAAATCTTGGTACAACAACCTCAAAACTTTATTTGAAGATAGCTTTCGCTCAAGAGCCTCAAACCGTTTAACAGCCATATCTCGAGACCCGGAAAACTTATCAGACGTGACGTTTGCACGAAAAGGCAATGGCACCGAAAAACGACCCGACGGGAGACGAAAATGTTGAGTACGAAATATCTCTTCACACAACCCGTGGTCGGTGAATGACGCCGGAGCAGGGTCGGGCTCTTCGACGTGCCAGAAGTGTTCGACTAACGTTTCAATGGACACGGTCAGTGAAACGGGTAACGACTGCACCGGGCGTATATCGGAATGGGATAGTGGACCCATTAGGATCCACCCGAAAATCGAGCTGAATGCCTGCGGGATATTGGAGTCAACGACAATTTTGCGTCCATCCATGATCTCAGCATACACGTCACCGCCTAATAACATATCAACAGCCGAGGGCGTGTGAAATTCAGGATCGGCTAACGCTAAATCAGAATAACGGTCGCGAATGTCGATCGGCACTGCCACGCGAGGCACGTTTCCGGTTATCGACGGTAAAACCCATGACTTAAACGATAGCCCGGGTTCCGTCGCGAAACGCGGTCGAATCGAACACTCAACGATACCCTGGACGGTCGTAACAGGGACACCGGAAAGCCCGGCAACGGGTTGGGTCCAACGGCTATATTTTAAACTTAGTCGCGAGGCGCACGAGGTGGTCATCGCGCTTATCTCGGACGCGCAATCGACCAGCGCGCGCATAACTTGCCATGACCCGGAGTGATCTAGGACATGGACTAATGCGGTACCTAATAAGACGACAGGTGCGGCCTGCGATCGATCTGACGGCACGGAGTGCGAAGTGGACGTACACAAGGCTGCTGGAAGGGTCGACGAATTTGACCTATCAACATTTTGCAGTTTCGCGGCGGGATGCAATAATGTATGGTGATTGCGTGAACACGTATTGCAACGCGACTGCGATGAACATTTATTAGCCCAGTGATTGGTGCTAAAGCACAACAGGCATAAGCCCTGCCGACGGGTCCACTGACCCCGCTCGTCCACCGACCACGACTTAAACTTGGGACACGACGGTACACCATGGTCACCCTTACAACACGGGCATATCACGGACGGTCTTGTAGACACAAGCGCGACAGATTGCCGTAGTTCATTACGGCCAAAATTCTTCCCACCCGGTTTGCATTTATAATGGTTATTATTCGACGGATTGGTTGGCGCGCTCGCTTTCGATTTCCGATTATCACCGACTAATTCTAGAACCGACACGCGTGACTGAATAAAATCTAATAATGCGTCGATAGTCGGGTAATTAGAAGTTACCGTCGATTCGAACAATTTCCGCGTAATAACGGGCAATGCGCGAAACGCGATATTAAATAAAATAAAAGATCCCATATCGGGTACTTCAAGTGAATTTAGTAACGAAATGCTCTCGTTCAGCGTAGACGATAAATTGCCTAATTCCGACACGGATTCTTGGCCGGCCACCGGTATATTTAATAATTGTTCGATTAACGACGTGGCGACTAAACGTGGACGATTAAAACGGGAAGTCAGCGTTTTCATCGCTAGTTCGTAATTTTCCTCTGACACAGGAATGCGACGAACAGCGTCGGCTGCCGGGCCTTCGAGGCATCCTAATAAATAGTACATTTTTTCGACTTCGGATAAATTCGAACTGGAGTCAACAAGAGCGTTGAAACGATCACGAAAAGTGGGCCAGTACAGCACATTTCCATTGAACCGCGGTAATGGAATTTCCGGGAGGCGCGATCGCATGCGCTGGGCCACGTTAGTCGAAACGGACGACGGTGAACCCCCTTTTTCCAAAGTCTGGGCCATAAAAGCAGCATTTTGATAATCGGAGTTAGATTTACACAAACTGTCAGCGGTGGCGCGACACTCATTGATAAGCGCGCGTATTTCAGAGTGCGCGGTCGTGGAATACTCACTCTGTTGGTCTAACGCGAGAAGACATTCGAGAACACACTCGTCTTCTGTCTTAAATTGAGACCAGAAGGTGTCGAGATCATTTAAACTGGCCAAAAACGCGGGAACAACATTCGAATCTGTTTTTGTACGTTCATGGAGGTCATGAACGGCCTTAATACTAGCGATGGCCGTGGTGCGTTTAATTTCCGCACGCGTTTTCAATCGCGTCCAACGATCGGCGTCTTCGGCCATGTTACGGAAATTTATGTATATAAAATTAAATGTTTATATAATATATGTATATATATATATATATATATATAAATATATAACAAACGAAGGAACACGGCGATAATAAACACGCGTTTCAATCAACGTTATTGAAAACGTGCCAACACACGTTAACCACACCAGAACACCACTCGCACGCACTGTACGCACACGCAAATACCTAACAACAAGCGATCCTAAGACGACACAACTACCCGTTAATGCCCATAATGCTAAAGAGTCAATAGAGTCCGAAGACGCAACCACGCTCTGCTACCAATGTTTAATCGCCGACGAGAACCGGGACTCCTTATCATAAGGCGGTTGACTGCGCTGACTCGCACTATGGGAATTAGGTAGTGGATAAGGTGATAATGTAAATTGTAATGAACCGAAAAAAAGAACGCACCGTCTTAGTATCACTCGTGGTACATATAATAGTAATGATAATAATAATAATAATAATAATACGACAAAATATAATTCATATAATAGAAAAATGGGCGCCCTCACATATTGCACAACAGTGATACATTATCTTATACAAATAAAAACAAACAATTATACTTTACTAGTAATCAATTACTGATAACAATGACAATTATTACGAATTCACGGCATACGCCACTCATCAGGATGGCCACCTGGAACGGACGACGACGAACACAGCGTGTCGCGTGACGGACCAACAACTGACAGTTGGACGACCGGCAACTTGGGAAATAACAGGCGACAATATAGGCGCGACGGCAAAGGGCACGACGGCACAATAAGACCACGACAGTACGACAGTATGACCGGCGGCTAAGGCGCGACGGCAACGGCACGACGGCACAATAAGATCACGACCGGCGGCTAAGGCGCGATGGCAACGGCACGACGGCACAATAATAACGACCGGCGGCTAAGGCGCGACGGCAACGGCACGACGGCACAATAATAAAAAAGGTGTGACGGTACCAATCACGTGGCTTGACAGCGACACGATACCACACAAGACGTTCCAACAAGAACACACGACGACCTCCGCTCAACAAAACGACTCACAGACGAGAACAACTGCTGCAAAAAACGTCGCACGCCGAAGAACAGGGATGTTGCACACGCGGCCAAATAAACAAAAACGTGGCGCCGCGGGACGAAGAGCAAGCGCACCTATGCTCAACGGTACGCGGTTCGGAGGCGAGAGAGAGGCCTTTCAGCCGACGACAAAAACGATGTCGCGGACCGGTAACGCCGAGCATCAACAGCGGGGTGGAAGAGGAAAGTCGAAAGTTCACGCCGCCGCATTATTAAACGGTTAGATCGATACCGTGGTTGATCGCGTGGCGCGAAAAAGACCGCGATCCAATGTTAAGTTCAAACAATTTATGATGTTAAGAATTTACGGAATTATTGATGACACGTGTAGAAACACGTATACATACAAGTTACAACCAATTACTACCCGAAATTAGATAAAAATAAGATAAGCTACATATCTAAATTGTAGTTTTGTATTGCACTATTGAGTTGGACAGAAGACAATTGAGAAGACAAGAGAAGGTTTTATTGTATTTAAATATATTTCATAGCATACATTTTTCATAATAATGTGTTTTTTTTACAAGTTTTAAATTCAAAATTTTGTTTTTATTGATTTTAAATACATTTTTAAAGTTGTTTAGTGTATTTTTGTATATCAAAGCATTTTCTTAAAGCATTATGTCGTATTTTTTAGGACATTTTTCTTATTTTTTATGGCATTTAAGTCCGTTCCCTAGTTATTACTTTATAAGTTATAACTATGCGTTATGAATTTCATATTTATGACATAGTTCAGTGAACAAAAAAAATCCCTAGGGGGGGAGGCGATCGCCACGTCGGCCTCCTGAAATCTGCCACTGGTCACACGTGTGCACCTCGCGCGTACGTACGTAACGCTTTACGGGTAAAACTGATAACCGACCGACTGGTATCCGTACCGCATAGGAAGCCCAAGGGCGGTGAGCGAGGGAATCCAACGAGGTGTATTAATTCACAACGTTTATTCTATTTATTTATATTGTGTTTATTTTAATGGGGAACACGAGCGATTTATCTCTCCCCTCACCGTAGTGATGTCGTTATATTTTTCCAGTCCGCCGCAACACGTCCGTTGAAACGTAATAATTATTATTCTCGATCGTCGTGATGATTTTATAACTGCTGTTATTATTATTAGTGTTTTTCCCGTCGTGTCGAGATCGCCGTCCGCTCAGTGCCTGCCCTCACCCCGATTGATTTTTCACAGTGGTTTTTGTAACAAAACGATAGCGAACACGACGGTGTTGCTATTTTATTTATTTTAGGGACGGGTCGAACATTAATTTTTTCGAACTCGAATCTGAATTCTATTCGAATTTTTAAAAATTAAAAAAAAATCGAAAATTTAACAATAATAACAATAAAAGTCGTATTAATAACCATTAAAAATCTGATTTCAAAAATTCTGCCGATTAAACTGTTCCAAAATTCAAACATGCTAACTCGAACAATCGGAGATGTTCGAATTCGGAATTACTTTTTTCTCAAACTTCGAACTGTTCGAATTTTTTTAAGGTTCGAGGTGTTCGAGAGTTCGAAGAGTTCGAGAGCCCGTCCCTATTTTATTTTAACTATTGAATAATATACGTGATTATTACGCGCGCAAAAGACTCGGGACGTGTTAATCGAACGCGCACGGGACACGTTCGTTCGTAACGGTCGGACAAGAGAATATCATTACTGTCAACCGAGTGTGTTTTTCGCGTCCACCTGCACCAGCGTTATTATCATTTTTATTAATTCGGGACCATTAGTCAGTCGACGGACGAGACGAACGCTGCACGCGCGGTATCGCCGACGATTAATTTTTTTTCTTATTTTTTTCCGTTATTTAATTAAAAATAACTCGTCGGCAAAATCAATGTACGTACACCGGTTTTTTTTTTCTTGTAGTCGGCATAATAATTCTGAGACCGAATAGAAAATAAAATTTAAAAAAATATATACAAAATACAAATTAAAACTAAACGACGCTTTTCTGGGGTAAGATTAATCGCCGTTATTAATCGTTTAATAAATTATCGAGAACACTTGTTATAGCGGTTTAATGCGCTCGCCGTTTTTAGTGGGACGCGTCGTTTAAATTTACGTCGTCTAAATTTAGGCGTTTGCGCCTACGCGCGCCCGCGCTCGCGTCCCGTTCCGATTCGCGCCGATTTGGTCGTATTTCGTTTCGGGAACGTACAGGACGGATATTATCATACGAGAGAATAACGACCGAACGCGGTGGCGAGGAGGAGCGGCGGACGACGGATTCGCCGGGCGACGACTACGGTAATAATAATTTACACTCACGTGGCCGGCGCGGACTACTTTTGCTGCGCGCCGGAACACGTCGTGAAAGTCGATCGAATCCCCGATCGGGAGATTCGCGGATCGCGCCGGATTCGCGTGTGCCGAATTGAATTTCGACGAGCCACGGCGCGCGCGTCGGCGTCGCTCCGACGATTTCGCACTGACGCCGACGCGGCGGTTCAAACCGACACCGATGTACGTAGGGGGGCCGCAGGTGACGCGGACGTTTCACTGGCAAAACGTGGGAGTGGCCGCCGAATCGGTCGCCGTCCGTGTACACGTAAAATCGTAACAATTTTAATTTTAAATAGTCCCCCCCCCCCGAAAATGTGGGCTAGATTCGACAAAAATATCGATAGGACTACAAATTGTTGCAAATCGTTCCATTCAAAGCTTAATAAAGAATCGACAAGTGCCCATCCCAATACATTTCGTTTTATGGAAACCTTAAACAGCATTCAGACATTAAATTATATTGAATTTCAAACTCATAATACGAAAAAAGTTACTAGCGAACAGGAAATAAATACTTGGAAAATTGTACTACGACTGAGTACATTAAGCATACGCGAATTGAATATTTAAAGAAAGTTTATTTCAAATTTGCAAATCAACGTTTTTAAATTGTATTCAATATGCTTTTTTTTTTATTTCGACGACTAGTTGACTTCCAAATCAACAATTTAAAAATGTTATGTATCATATTATCATTTTTTTTGACACAAATTAACGCACATTTTTAATCAAGCCTACTTTATAGTTGACAGTCCTAAGCCTGTAAAATTGAGAAGGAAAATGTGCGTAATTTAAATGGTAACCGGTTCGGCATAACTCAAAAAAGTACCTTTTTCAAACGAGAACCAATTCGACACATGGAGTTCAGACCCGAGAACCTATTCGGTACCAGCCCAAAAAATTACGGAAAAAATATCAGACACTCCACCGTGTCGTCGTCGTCGTGCCGTCATCGTCGTCGTTTATGACGATTGACGATCAGTGACGTAAAAATATGGGAAAGGGCCCCGGGGCAGTAAATAAATTAGGCCCCTTTTAATTCTATCTATAGGAAAAACCACAATATTATAAGTTAAATTTTTGTATCAAATATACATACCTCAATAAAACCATTTATGAAAATAATAAACAGACAATTAATTATTGATACTCAAAATAAAAAGGAAATCCATTTAATTACTAAAACAAATTTTAAATATTAACATCCTATCATTATTAATTTGTTAATTCTATCTAATCAAATAAAATAAAATAAAGTCTATCAAATCAAATCTCTAATCTTTTACGAGCTTTAATATTAAAAAAATGGATAGATCACTTCACTTAAATCCAATTTTGAAACCGTCTTGTTTTCAACTGCAATCAATGATAAATGTTTGTGTCGATCTTGTCCGGTACTATTTTTCTAAGATAATTTTTGATTATTTTAAGTTTGCTGGAGGATCTTTTATATAGGCTATTTAGGCTATTTAGGATTGTTATTTATACGGCAATCTCTATGTACGTCCCAATCGTCTTCGATATTCACAAACCTTGGTGGCCGTTGTGCGATAAGAATACTCCGTAGTCGAACACCGATCATTGCATATTGTCTGTATTTATAAGTATACAAAGTTCGTATTAAATTTCTAATGTTCAATTATCGTATTAAAAATATCCAACATTTTTTTCAATTTTATTTCAATTATTTTACGGTTGTATTTTTAAAATTTACCAAGAGCTCTGAGGGTCCCTGAGCTCTAGGGGCCCCAGGGCACTGCCCTGCTTTGCCCGATGACAGCTACGCCACTGTTGACGATAATCGATGGGACGCGTTCAAAACGGCGACGTCGTGTCAATTTTGACACGTGAACTGTACCAAGTCCTAAAATCGGATTATTTCTCGTACGCATGACGAAACGATATAATACGGTACACCGTCGAATGACCGCGACATTGTGTTTCGGTACGACGACTTGAATATTATTGTAATTGTTATTTATTTTTTTTATTTTGAAACTTTGAATAAAAATAAGTTTCGAAAATTGAATATAGTTCAGTATAAAAGGTGATAATATGAATAAATTAAAAAAAAAAAAAAAATAGAATTTACGATCTATGACTAGATACATCGAAAATTAATTTTTCAAGCCAGCCTGGTTAGTAAAGGAGATTAAAGAGATAATAATTGAAAATACTTGTGAGGACAAGATAGACTGGGTATTGAAATGGACATTATAAGAGAACATAAAGGCAGAAAGGACATTACGTTGGCGAGTAAGAGAAGGACAATGAAAGAGTATACATGAGTGATTACATCACATATCGCAACGTTCATGTCTTCATGGAAGTCTGTAAGAGTGTGATGAGAGTAGAGTATGTCCAAATCTTAGACGTGAGAGAAAAAAAATATATTTTTGTTTTTAATTATTTCGAGGTTGTACAACCAGGGTTGTGAGGTTGATTATTATTAGGGATGAGAAGTTATAGGATTTGTATATTTTTTTCTGTATTTTCTATTTATAGCTAGGTGAGCTAAAAATCTGTTCTATAACCTAATGAATTGAAATTTGGTATTTAAATTTTGCATATTTTTGCATATATTGGTAGTTTTCTTAAAAGTTGTATATTCATGTTTTTTTTGTGCATAAAAATGCATATTTAGAAAAATTGTGTGGATTTTAATACAATAAAATAAAAATGCAGATAGCAAATTTGAAAATTGTAGAATTGTCAATGTAAAATATAATATGTAAAATAATTATTAAATATATTACAAAACTTATAAAATTGTCAATTTATCACTCGGTTATAAAAAAAATTGCATATTATAATATATTTTTTGCATATTTTCAAATTTTTGATGCATATATCATAATTTTTCCTTGCATATTTGCATGCATATTTTGTCTATTTTAGCTCCTATAACTTCTCATCCCTAACTATTATCATTATTATTATTATCATTATTATTATTATTATTATTATTATTATTATTATTTTTATTATTATTATTATTATTATTATTATTTTTATTATTATTATTACTATTCTTATAAAGCGTATCGTGCGACGTGTGAGTTATTATTGTGCGGACGACAAAGAACGATATCGTCTGGTGAAAATAAAAAGCCAACCGCACGTCGCCATAACGGCGCGTGAACTCGGACGAAAAAATGTCAACGTTGAAATATACCACGCGTCACGCGTTACCGTCGTGTGTGTACGTACCCTCGCGGGGAACACGTTATATTCATATTACGACTCGGCAGTGGTCGGTGCGGCGTGCGGTTTCGCAACAGGTTTTAAATAAAGAACGTGATATATTAACGATATGACATATTATCGTGTGTACGGGCCGAGAGGAAAAAAAAAGTAGTCATAATAATAGATAAAGAGCGGAAAATAATAAATGAACGCGAATACATTATTCGAAAAACCTAAAATTAGAGTAAACGTCGGCTGTCCAAAGAAATTGCGTTGGCATATTTCGTATGTGGGCCAAGTGTGTATAGTACGTAGAAAATGTGTGCGCGCGCAACCGAGTGTGTGTGTGTGTGTGTGTGTGTGTGTGTGTGTGTGTGTGTGTGTGTGTGTGTGTGTGTGTGTGTGTGTGTGTGTGTGTGTGTGTGTGTGTAAGACCTAGACGGAACTGTGGCGGCGGCGGCGGAGGTTCTCGTCGCGAGACTACGCGTATTGACACTAATCCAAAAACACCAAAACGCCGCGTACACATTTTGACACGACGGAGATTAGGGTCTCGGCCAAAACGACGCCGGGACTTGCGACGGCGGACGACCGTCAAGTCTTGTACCGCGGAGACGGGACCGCACGAGTTCCCCGGCGCACCGTAAGTCCGACGGAACACACGCATGACGTATTTTTCGTATTTTGTAGTAATAATAATAACGATCGTTGAATTTTTCAACGACAAACACGGCTCACGATGTTTTTCGCGTTTTGCGATCTACGCGTAACGTTCACCGTCTCGTCCAGGTCTCGTTTCCCTCTCCCCTCCCTATCACACAGTTTGAGCGTGACCACACTCACTTCAAGATTACTCACAGAAACGTCTTTGGACTCTGCTCAACAGTAAATACCATTTTTTAACATTCCACCGAAAAAAACACCAATAAGTATTAATTTGTGTATCACTTGTCTGTATAACGAGTGCGTTAACATTTCCCGAGGGTTGGACACTGTTTAGTGATACCATTTAGTGGACCTAAACAGAAGTTTTGGCGTGTGTGTGTGTGTGTGTGTGTGTGTGTGTGTGTGTGTGTGTGTGTGTGTGTGTGTGTGTGTGTGTGTGTGTGTGTGTGTGTGTGTGTGTGTGTGTGTGAATAAGTGGCTCGATGAGTACGACGTGCACGTAGGCGCCACCAACGATATCAACTCGATCTTGATTTAATCACGTGCCATAAACTAACAACTCTTACGGGAACTGGCGTCATCTGCGAAATTATTTCATACGTGCCGTTTGTATTATCATCGCATTTCGATCGCCAGTTATTATTTTTTTTCGTATATTCTCTCGATTCAGAAAGCTCGGCAAAACATCTTTTTCGTTCTCTGATCGACGTCTTTGCGTGATGTGATCGAGATCGACCCCACGCGGGCTTTTGAATCCGCCGAGTGGATTTAATCTATACATATATAATATAGATTATTTGGCGGCACGCGCGTCGTTTTTTCAATATTATCTATACCACCGTCTGATAATCAGCATATATTTTTATTTATTTATTTTTTTTTTTTTTTGTTACAAACGAACACATTCATCGAAAATAATAGTATCGGATGGCGTTTTAAAAGTACCGTAAACAGGGACACTCACAGAGAGGGCGTTTCTAAGAACTTTGGCACCGAACGAGATTTGAAAAATTCAATTATTCGCAAAAACGATTTGTGGTAAAAAGTATTATTAATGAATTTATCGATAATATGTGTATGTTTTTTTTAAATGGTGGCTACACACGGAATCTGACTACATTGTTACGGAGACATCTTTGAGGTGTAATCCTCACAGATTTATAGCATCTCGTTATATTTCCACAGCACTCTTTGCAGGACTAATGTCTGAGTACAATAAATGACGATATAGACTATTTAGCGTGACAAATGTAATTATAAAATATGTACAGAAAACGAATCGAAGTTTATTCGATTTCAACGGGACGGTCGTAAATAAATAAATGGAATTGAAATATTTTAAATTGTAATCATAGTAAACGATATCGAATCGATCATATTATTGTGTTATATCGACAACAAGCTATTATCGATGATAAAGTAATTATTTTCTTCGAATCGAACGGGATAGTTTACGAAATGTTTCGCAACACAATGGGAGAACGGGCATTCAACGTTGTTGGCACTCGGTAAAAAACGACGTTCGTGGGCGCGTCTGATGCTATAATAGCATATCGGCCTGTCTTCGTCTTACAAGTGTCGTACGTATATAACGGCATAGCGAAGTGATTGCTGTCAGTAGAACAAATTTTTTATTGTCCGATTTAAAACTTAAAACAAATTGTCACACACAAATGTATATTATTATAATTGATTACAGAACGGGCCGTGGCCCAAGTACATCCGTACTTGATAACTTAAGACGCAATGTAAAATGCATGAATAGTAACATAATATTAATATTTACGTACAGACGTACTTTTGAGAAAATCTGTAAGAAAAGATAACGTACGCACGATGAAATCGCTACTAACAATCAAAAGAGACGAGGTTCTCATTAGCAATGCGCATCATCGTAACGTGGGTTGATTACGAGAATATGGTTGGTAGTGCAATTAGGGACGTGGAAAGGATAGAGCGAGCGCGAATAAAAGCTAGGGACTTAAACATTTATATACGTATATAATTCATATACAGTCAACTCGCGATATAACGAATTTCAAGGGACCGAGGAAAAAGTTCGGTGTGTCGAAAGTTCGTTATATCGAAAGGCTAATTCAATAAAATACATTTTAACGAGATTTAAAAAAAAAAATTCAAAATTAATATTTTATTAGATTACGTATAGATACACATTTATTTATTTTTTGAAATCGGTTATTTTCATTTTTTATTTTTTTGTATAGCCACTCGCGCTTACTTGGCCAATTGTATTGTCTAATTTTATAACGTGATCAAATACACTACCGTCTATGTTATGATTTCGCAAATATTTTAAGACAGCACGGAGATCTGCTTTAGCTTCCTTCGAGGTTATTCGAGTGGATTTACCTGTAGGCCTTTAACTTCTCCGAACCATCCATATTTACCGCAAAAAGTAATGCAACTCGCTCCTTACCCAGTTTCCCTCCATGGAACTTTTCATTTGTATACGTTAGTGTTCGGTCTGGTAAACATTTTAAAAACAGTCCTGTCTCGTCAGCATTAAACACATTTTTCGCGTCGTATTCGCATAACAAGTCTTGAAGTTTCACATCAAGCTCCGACATTGTGATAATTCGTTACATAGCGAGAGCTTTAGTCAAAAATACTTCGATATATCGAGGGAACTAAAATTATACGTGTAATTGTTCGTTATATCACGAGATGTTCGAGGGACCGACAGTTTTATTCGTCATATCGAGATTTTCGTTATAACGAGCTTCGTTATATCACGAGTTGACTGTATATAACGTATAATCTGGGTGTTATATGTTTGCCCGACACTCGAATTCCCGACACTTCAATTGCCCGACTCCATATGCCCGACACTTCATTTTACCGACACTACATTTGCCCGACACTTCGTTTGCCCGACACAACATTTACCCGATATTTTACATATTTTTATTGTACGTAATACTGATTTACAATATTTTATTACTAATTCATTATTTTATTATTATTATTATTATTATTATTTATTAATAATATAAAATTATTTAAAAAAATAATAAAATATTTCGCTTGTGCGTAGAAATATGTAAACATTCCATTTGTCTACCTACGGAGTAAACTACACAGACACAGACACACACAAACACACACACACACACACACACACACACACACACACACACACACACACACACACACACACACACAACTATCGAAGAAATTAAAAAAGAACAAATTCAAGTGGAACGGAGAGCTGTAGATATAGTTCGTGGAAGGGCACATACTCCAACAAAGAATATGCTGAACGAGAAAAACGTATTAGTGCAATTATAAATGACAAGGCAAATCGATCAAATTTATCATTTCTATGGGGAATCGCTCATAACATTAAATTGTAAGTGGTGTAATGTTTTTTTTATTATTAATTATTAACATAATTATTAGTTATATAACTTTAAATTTAACATTAATTTGTAAATAACGTAATATGTATAATATAATATTTTATGGAAATTTTGAATAATTTTTGACACATATTTATTTATGATATAATTTGAGATTGTCGGGAAAATGTATTGTCCCGCAAGTGTAGTGCCGGGCAAATGTATTGACGGCCAAATATATTGTCGGGCAATTGAATGTCGGGAAAATATACTGATCCCGTATAATCTGACTTCATATAGACAGATATATATAATTAAAATATTCGCATGTCAATTCTTCACTATGCATCGGGTACAGCGAGTTGTTAGTCGAATTTCAAAATGCTCGTGATTTGCTTGAAAATTTAAACACCATGAAAAAAACCAAGGATAAAACAGAGAATTTATAATAATACAGTTTTTAATCTAAACCAGTTGATATTATTATGTGGAAGGCGTTCGCTTTTATAAATAATTATTTCACGACATCAAATTACTCGAGTCTAAAATTTCTAGTAGCTCTCGTCGTCGGCGGCAAAAGAGAAACACCGGGGACCTGATCAGTTACAAAGATCAATTATTTAAATTCAAAAAGACTAACAAACAATAGCTACTAATGGGCAGCTTTTCTTTGGCAAACTCGTTCCGTTTAAAACGTCTTTGGTATTTATCATTCATAATTGATTTCTTATTGTGCTGTATTATTATATGTAACACGTCGTTTGAGAAAAACAAAACTTTCGCTGTAACGTTGATCGATTTACTAGAACACCGACACTATGACGACGCGAAATCGTTACTGCCGAACGTGAGTTGGCCATTATGCCGTATCCAAGTGCGTGTTCTCGACGCTTAAGAAGCACTACGCGGTATAATTACGACGACGACGACGACGACGAAGTGACGATAATGCCACGCGATTGATTCGCTTTCCGGACCGACTGAAAACGCTTTTCCGCTGAGCTTAATAGTTTATTAGTTCACGTGCGTACACAGTGATCTTTTTACAACCAATTAGTTGAATCGATTTTTTTTTTTTTTTGGCCTTGTACCGCCCTAAAATTTGAGTACGTTTTCACGTAAAAATTTAAGACACGTATTACAGAACACACATTTTTTGAAAAAAAAAAAATATACATATTTCCACTGATATTTATCTCTACGCGATGTCATATGGGTTTTTAGTTTTCTCAAAAAGCTATAATATGACTATTTAAAAAGCGATATTACGAAATATTACGATTCTCTTTTTAGACGATACGGTATTTGAATATTTGTACTATTGATTAGTTGTAATAGTTAAAAAAAAAAAACATAAGCGTTTGAATGTATGTAGCCGTAGTGAAGAGTAGTGGGCATAAACGGCATGAAAATAAAATGTTCGTTCCTCTTGAACTATTAGCGCAATTATTATAAAAAATTAAAACGGAAAAATGTCTAAAAAAAAAAAAAAAAGAAAGTATATATGGTGATATAAACAGTATAGTTATCGTCGAATAAAACTACAACGATATTACGCGGATAAAAAATACGAAAAAAAAAATTGTATATTTTGTTGTTTCTGTAAAAATGCAGTTTTTATTATTCTTTTGTGTTTTACACGAAAAAGTATAATAAACTTGTGCATCGCATAGAGTCGAGAACGGGGTGAGCAGGCTTATAAAATCATCACGTGCACAAACGCAGGTCGTTAACGAAATAATAAACAAAATATTGTTGACTCTAACAGAAGTATTAAAAAAAAAAAATAATAATAATAATAAAAATAATAAACAAATAAATAAACACGACCAGAATGAGTTGAAAAAAAAAACGAGTGGTTGCTGTTAATAACATTATTTTTTCTTCTATGTATGTAGGTTAGGTTTGTTACTGGTGTGAGTGTAAAAAACGAACGATACCGTCGCGTCGTGTACAGAATTTGTAACAGTAGCCTTTAAAACACTGTGGCGTACTGTCGATTTCGCCGAGTCGTACCATGCGTAGTTGACGAACACTAAGGAATTTAGGATCGGCTTGGTAAAAAAAAAAAAAAAAGAGTCGCGCAGTCCTGAGTTGACCGATTTATTCTGACGCCAAATACAAAATGATATACAGTAAAACCTCGATTATCCGAACCTCCGTTAAACCTCCGTTATACGAACCCTCTATTGTCTGAACTAAAATTAGACTATCCGAACGTTCTGTTATCCGAACGTAAAATCTCGTTGAAGCACTCGTATCCGCGTCCGGTTTATCGAATTTATCATAACTTTCGCTTTTGGTCTATCATCTATACTAAAATTATAAATAGGAATGATTTAATTTTTCGTATTGAATAGGCTCCGAAACTACTGAACCGATTTCAATTGAATTTGGTTAGGTTATTCGTCTGATTTGTTATAACGCGTACAGATTAAAATAATACACATATCGTTTGTACTACGATCTTTTACGTATATGACATCGATACGATAGTCTTAAGTGTTATCTAGCACTTACGGATATAATATAATATGTAATATATAATACTATGTACGAATATACAAGTGTCCCGTGAAGATTTACCCGTGTCCAATATAATATCCTGTATTCATAGAGACAATTAAATTTTGTTTCGTTTCAACGGCCTATAAGGCTGTAAATACTTCAACTTTTATTTTTATTTTTTCAAAACGATAATGTTTTAGCATAGTATTTCTTTTTTTTTTAATTTTTCATAAAATTTTAAGAGCCATTCTTAAAGAATAAATTAAGTTTATTTTTTTGAAAACATTGATTGTTCCACATTGTAACGTATCGACTTCGTGGTTTCAAATGATTTCTTCAAAATCTACAAAAATCATCAAGTCGATAAAAGTCGAAACTTAAAACATTAGAATTTTCACAATTTTCATAAAATCTTTCCTACGATGAACACCTTTAAATAATCGAATATTTCGAACTTTTGAAAGGAAAATTTATTTTTTAAAAATGCATAAAAACAATATGAAAATTTGTATTGCTTATTTCTTTGGTATTAACAATTTTTTTTTTTTTTTTTTTTATCTATCTTCATTATGTCGTAAAATGGGTGTAATATCTTAGTAGGACAATCTCTGTACGAGTATATTATATACTTCGATAACGCGAATCACAAGGGGGCGGTCACAATCGATTCGATGCGTTTCCCAAAGTAATATATTATCTCAAATGTGACTTGAACATAGTTCAAGGGACGAGGAAAAAACTCGAGTTGTCAACGTTTTCGAGTTAACGAGATCAGACCGTACGTATATAATACACGTACAGTATGTATGTATAGCGCATATATACATCATTATGTATTAATAGTGTCGCTGTCGTTATGCGCGATCGTCCGTGGGCCGTTCGAAACGTATTCGGCGGTGACCTAGAAAAAGAAAAAACCAAACAAATCCGCTAGGAAGATATTAAATTATTTCATGGCACGCTGTGGCACGACGTGTGTTCCGTACGGTCATTACGGATTTTTCGACTGCGCCGTCGTCGTCGTCATCGTCATACACGAATACCGAAATGCACGCCAAAGTAAATAAATAATAAAAGAAAGAAAGGAGAAAAAAAAATGAAAGAAAAACACATAAAAAATATAATTAACGTTAAATCTGTCTGGCTCGTAGCACACGCAAAGGTATACATCTCAAGTGGTTGCGGCGACACGTCATACGAACGTTTTATGGGTAAAAAAAAACCAAAAAATACACATACACACACACACACACACACACACACACACACACACACACACACACACACACACACAGTTCAATAATTAACACAACCGCTGGCTCGTCGGAACGTACACGAGTACGAGGCGAGGGTGAAGGGGTCGTATTATCTCGGTTTCGAGAACGTTTTGACGTCGGCCGTTTTCGGTCGCACGCCGGATTCCAAACGACGTTTCTGCCGTGCGTCCGTCGTTGTTCCGGGTGGAAGATCCGACGAAAAGTTCACGAACGGCGTTTGTGTTTCGGACGAGAAATTAACCGGTCGTCCCGATGAACTCGCGACGGAGAAAATCGCAAAAAAAATAAAAACCGAATAATTTCATTACACCCGCGTGTGCGTGTGTAATTTATTCATATTACACCGACGCATTATGCATGACTTTGCTTGTTAATTAAATTTAATTTCCGCGTTGTTCCGAAAAAGTCTGATTTAGATGAACGGAACCGAACGGAGAAAACACAACGATAATATATTGTTATTACGCTCGCGATCGCATTTGAAATCGCGTCCGTAAAACAGAGTTCAGCACGTCTAAGCCACCGTCAGAGAACTGTTTTGGACGCGAATCGATAAAAATAATATTAACGAACCACCGTGCAAAATACAGTTCTCGTTATATAAAAAAAAACCCCGTTTTCAGAAACTTTGGAATGTTCTTTAAGGAACTTACTTCAAAGATTTCCAAAAACCTTCCAGAAACGCATTATGCTTAAGGTTAGGTTAGGATGTTCCTTGATGGTTTTTATGAAACACTTCAATTACATTCGAAAAAAATATTCCCTCAATAACTTTATAAACCTTCACATAAATGTTACTTAAACACTTCTTGAAATGATTTGAAATAATGTTCCACTTATATTAATCGATAAATAAATAAATAAATATGTATGTATCGGTATATATTATATATACATTTATGAACAAATGAAAAATCGTCCGTTTTAGGATATTTTTAGAAAAAAATTGACACTGCACGTCAAAATCCCTGTGAATATTGCGCTCAAAAATTATTATTCATAGCCGTACCGGTTGAAATCAACTGAATTCTGATGAGACTAAAAAAAAGCGAAGTAAACAGTTACGTCAAATGATAGATGAATGTATAAACTAGCGCAAACTATATGTTATAAGACTTATTAGGTGTCGTTCACGTTTCGCTCGAATTATATTATTCATGAATATGACGTTTATGTTATTTTTGGAATTTAGTCCAACGTTTCGAATTAACGCCTAAAATACTGTGCTCCCGGAGTGTACGTGCGGGCGCGATCGTTCAACCGTCGTGTCGATTTAAACGTTACCATTAAAATCACCGAACAAAACGGGAGACGCTCAAAGATGATTGTAAGATACGCGCGATTTGGCGTCTTAAAACGTGACTTATGATATTATTATTGGATCGTTTTAAAACGACGAAGAAAACACATAATAATTTATACATACGTATTCACACACACACACACACACACACACACACACACACACACACACACACACACACACACACACACACACACACACACACACACACACACACACACACACACACACACACACACCGGGTTCATTACAAACGAATACACAAATATACCAACACACATGGCCATCCTGAAGGAGTGAGGGAAAATCAGGCAAGTGGCCCCAGGGCGTCCAATGTATGATGAATTCAGAGGGCTTCATAAAAATGAATGAAATAAAATTAAAATTAAAAAAAAATGTTGATGTTCCGTATAATAATTATTCTTCTTTTACACTGTGATATCAAAATATATGAGCACCTATCAAATTGTTTGTGTTGTATTCAATAAAAAATGACGTAAACGATTAGTAAGACTACTGTGTTACACACCAACAATAATTTATTATAAATATCAATATTACCAGAGGATAGAGGTAGGTACTGTGTATAGCCGACATACGTATGATTTATACGTGATTTACGTATTGTTTCGAGAAAACAGTAACGATTGTGTTCTATAATGTAGCCATAACAATGAAATCGGTGTCAACTTAAAAAAAATCATTAAAACAAAATAAATACGTGTGTATAAATAAGATTAAAATAATATTCAATCCGCAGGAACCTGTGATTCATATAAGTATTAAACATATTAATTATATCATGCTAAATATTATGTGAAATCAATTTTACATTTTTCAGAGGAGGAGGGGTGGTCAAATATTGTTGCCTCAGGACGGTAATTGTGATTAGGACAGCACTGCCAACACACACACACACACACACACACACACACACACACACACACACACACACACACACACACACACACACACACACACACACTCACACACACTCACTCATACACAAATTCGCATACACAAATAAGCAGCGTACACATCGAAGTTTTGGTTTCGGTCTAAGTCGGCGACGGCACCGGTCCAACCAAATTGACGCCTACATCGTGGAGAGTGATAAATCGTTTAGCGTTCCACGGTCGCGGGCCGAATCGTATGATATTAATAACGACAACGACAGCCTGTTTTTGTGCGTGTATGGTTAAAATACCAATAATAAGGAGAGTATAAAAGCGCGATTCTTACGTTATTTCCACGTCACAATTAAAGACACCCAACACGGGCGTGTGAATTCCAGATTTTTCGCTTTTTTCGCACACACGCGGAACGCGGGAAAAATTATACGTTCGTATTATTATCATTAATTTTTTTTATATTGAATTGGAATTCGATTGCAACGCACGCGATAACGGACGGACGACGTCTAAGACTACAGTTGATGTCTGTCGATCACGCAAAATTTTGAATTCTCGAAATTAACATTTTCGCGGTGCGAACGGTCGGGGTAAAAAAGACGTCCAACTTTAGTCGCCTACACTCGCTGCGCAGCACGCCCACACGTACCGGCGAAAACGTGGTGATTTCTGTAGAATTTTCTGAGAACTGCACAGGTTGTTTTTCTTTATTCTTTGGAAAATAAAAAAAAAATAATAACGAAAAAGTTTTTCGTTCGTTTCCTTCGCAATCGAAAAATCGTACACAGGTATGCGGTTACGTATATATATATATATTTATAAAACACTATTACGCGAGAATGTTTGTATAGGTTAGAAGCGTTGTTTGCCGATACGCGATGGTTTGCTATTTGATCCCGTGGTGTGAGAACGGTATCCGCTGATTTTTCCATTCTACGATTTGAAGAGTCGTCCGGAATTTATCGAGTATGTTGCTACGATGTGTGTGTGTGTGTGTGTGTGTGTGTGTGTGTGTGTGTGTGTGTGTGTGTGTGTGTGTGTGTGTGTGTGTGTGTGTGTGTGTGTGTGTGTGTGTGTGTGTGTGTGTGTATGTCTGTGTTTTCACGCGATATATTCGTAAACACTTCTAAAGTAGAAGTAGACATAGCAGTCCGAGCGTTTCGATAACGTTCTCTTGGCTACTTCTTAGGGAAAATCGAACGCGAGTGAGAGACGTTCTCGCAGAAATGTGATTTTTGAAATTTCTTAATTAAAACTTAAAACAAATTGTGAACGAGAAAAATGTTCAATAACTTTTTTTCCGGTCAGGTTTGTAAAATTTGGCATCGATAATTTTTATTTTCGTGAATTTTCAAATACGTTGTTTTAAACTTAGCTAAATTTATCACGTACTTTATGGATTTATATAGCATTATTATTAACGAAATGTCTCATATTTATTGAAACACAATCATTTATGCTCAATTTTATTATATACTGGGTCATAAAGTATATTACTTAGTAAAATGCATTAAAATCTAAAGTCTTCAATTAAATGTTTTTTTTTCATTTTCATAAATATAAAAGAAAGCTAGAAAACTAAAAAAAAAAAAAAAAAAAAAAAAATAGGTTGAAAAGCATTTAAATTTATATTTTGAACAAATTCAAATTTATTCATTACATAGTATTATATCCCGTTTATCATATCCTTCTGTAGCACTTTGTTTATTATAAAACGGAAATTTGTTTTAAAGACGAATGTCGTATTTGAAGATAAAAATGTATTTATTTTGTTTTTAAATATTTCTTCTTGAGTTGAATCGTACCTACGGAGTTGAGTGAAATGAGTGTCCACCTGTCTTCGATCCCCGTGGTGCAATGTCACACTTTTTCTACATAATACACTTGAAAATTTGTCTTTCAAAAGAGACAGCACGCGGACGATGAACGCGTGGATATTATTATCATAACAATATAGTAATCGCATTTTACGCAATAAAAACTAATGAACTTTATACATCGTGTAAAAAGTGTATTAATTTTCGAACGGTAAATTAATTCGTGTAATTTATTACAGGTATAATTGTGTACAACGTGAGCATGGGATTAAATTGTGTACTCGTTTAATTAAAAAAAAAAAAAAAAAAAAAATGAATAAATAATAATAATAATAAAAAAAAACAAAGCAATTGCGTTTGCCTCGAAAAGTCTTTGACGTAGTTTGTTTTTAATCTAAAACATTATAACGTGTACATTGAAAAAATAATAGTAATAATAATAAACGAAATCCGTGTATTTTGTAATTAAATTTTCCAACGAAATCTACGGCACATGTTATTTCCGTATACGGGTACGCGAAACAATTAAAACCGCAACGTTACGAATGCCGCGCGTGTACGCGACGATAGCCGATCTAATCGGGAACCAAATCATAATCGTTGTTTTTTTTTTTTTTTAATATTTAATAATTTAGTTTAAACATGATATTATTACGCGACTTAAACGTACGAGCGCGACGTCGTGTTTTATCGATACGTAATTGGACTTACGGACAGAATTTAATACAACGCGTATCGTCGGAGGACAAAATCGAGTTGGGTCCCAGATTTCAAAAACACCATGAGTTGGGTCCCGGTATACTTTATGTGATACACGAGTTGGGTCCCGGTATACATTATAGAGTACATTAGTTGGGTCCCGGTATATTTTATGGAGTACATGAGTTGGGACTAGCCTATTTGCGTTACCCAGGAGACACCACGTGGAGGTTGGCTAGAATGATTAATTTTAGAAAATAAAAAATATTATATATTATTTAGTAATAAATATTTGTATCTGTATTAAAAACTCACAAACATCTAGAATGAAAATTATTTTAATATACATTATTGTAAATACATCCTACGCATCGCTCAGAATATGAAAATATTTTTCGGGCCTCTCCCTCGACCCAGAAAAAATTTGAGAAAACGCCACTGGATGCAACCATGAGTGTGCGTAGTGTAACACAATACGGTATAATGTTTAAAACAACTTCAGGGACGAATTTTGAGTTTTTCACGGCTTAAGTTGTCGAAAATTTAAGAACCTACGGTCTATTCAGCTACCCCGAGTTAAGCCCAATAACTTACGTCACATCACAGAAAACGTTGGCCTATCCATAAATAATCACTTCATTGGCATCCGTGCCGACTATATTATTATGTTCGTACGTCTATTGTCTACGAATACCGTTAAACCTTTGTTTTACACCGTTGTGTATACACTAGTGCGATGGTTATTAGTTACCGGACCAACATTTCATATACCCATCGTTCGTTACCGATTTCTTATCGTTGACCAAATGTTCTGTAACTGGTTCTTACCTGTAACAAAAAACGAAAAAAATAAATAAATACTTATAGTCATATGGTGCGAGAAAAATATTATTTCGGTGAATGTGTTTTTCGGTAAATCATAGCATAAGCTACTCGGATGAATCGATAGAAAAGAAACGATGTTCTGTCCACACAAAGAAGTCTACGGTGGAGGATAATAATATTAGCGAATTAACCATTTCTCAAATTAAGCTCAGACGTTTTGTACGCTTATCTCGCAAGGAATTTCAGTATAAACTGACCACCCTTAAATGAACACTTAAGTGACGCCCGTGTTGTTGTTTTTTCTATAGTGCGTGTCTTTGTATTTCTTTTGCACGATAGATTTATTATCATTCTGGAACAAACGTTAACTAAAAGACCAAAGCATTCGAAAATCGGTAACTTTTAATTTTGACCCAAAAAATGTCAACGTATCAAAACCACGCAGTATTTCGATTTATTTAAATCAATATTTTTTTTCACTTGTGAATATTATGAAATGATGTATTTATCTCGACAAATAATTTAATAAAACACGATAAATGGACAGTGGACAAAAACAAAACAATAAAAATAAATAAATAAATAAATGAACAATTTTCTAATTTGTTATCTATTTTGTTAAAATAATAATACTATGTATATTTTTTTTCTTATTTTTAATCTCGGTAGTTATACAATCTGCACGTACATGATACAACAAGCACAAGTGACTGGTGATAAAAAAAAAAAAAAAAAAAATTGTATCAGTAACAATTAACTTTTCGGCAGGCGTGTATGCGCAAATTTGTACAACAATTATAGATTTATTGACATAACTTTTATCTACGTATCCCGATTAATAATGGGATTTTTCCTATTCCACAATGACATATATGTTATAAATACTTCAAAATTGTTTTCTAATCTTACGTATTTTTCAAATTATTATAAATGTATATTTCAGTCAACTCCGTCCGATCGCACGAAATACGTCTCGCGCCTGGTCGTGATGTTATTATTTTTTTTGCATACAAATATTTTTCTTTAAATCTATTTTCGTGTATTGCTGTTTTTACCTCATTATGGACGATATTGCGCGTATGTTGCAAGAATCATCAGATGAAGAAGTAGGAAAATATTGTTTACGATAATTTTGATAGTGATTCGGAACAGAATATTTCGAATGAAGAAGTAGAAGCAATGTAAAACAATTTGTCAGACATGTAATGACGAAACTTTATCAGACTAGAATTCGATTATTTATTCATTATTTGTTTATTTTAAAATGTATTATTTTATACTGTGTAGCTTTTATTTAGCAAGAAATAGAAAAAAAAATAGTGTTTTATTAACAGTATTGAAATTATCATAAAAAATCATAAAAGAAACTTGTTTAAATTCATAAAATAGTATATAAATAAGAGTAAAATGTTTCAACAAAATATATCTATCAAAAATTATTTATTTATCCTTTGTTTTAATTAAATATATATAAAAAACATTAGGTCGTATAAAGTACGACACGCGCCTGCTCGTGTAATACACAGTACCGCGCCTGCCGAAAGATTAAGTTAAAAGCATTTACAGCGTCCCTGATTATATTATAATCGTTTCTAATATTATTTTACATGATAAATGTTCGAATCGAAGAGACCTATTCGACGACAGTACTTCACGTGGAGTTGTTTTTTTTTTTTTTTTGTATGTGTAATAACATAAAATAACTCAAATAAACGTCAAGTCTTTCAGTCCATAAAGATCCTATGACACCGGGTCCGTCTTCGTTTTTCTACTCCGCGTTCGGACCCGACTTCGCGTTAACCCCGTCAAACTATCTCCGGGGCGACGTGCGTATCACCGCCCCGTTTCCATGAAAACAATTTCGTATTTATATAAAAAAAAAAAAAAACACGAGGAGCGTTCGCGTGCGCGTACCTCACATTCCGGGGGGGGGGGGATGGGAACCGTGTAAACTCGTCGTAAAAGAAACGAGAAAAAAGTGTGAAAACGAATAACACACCGTAGGTATCTCGGAAAGTAAAATAAGTCACGCGACCGAATGCAAATCAGTAGTTTTATAGTCCCGCCGCCGTTCCAGTGTGGTTCGCTAATAACACAGTAGGTAATAACTAATAACGATTCGCCCGTAGGTTGTATTATTATTCTACCTAATTTTACTTTTATTACTACCACTGCTACCACGACTACTATTATTATTATTATTATTATCACTATGACTAAACGTAGTCTTAATCGCGCTTGATCGATGTATGAGCGGTACCTACAGCATTTTTTTTTTCTCGTAAGTGGAAACTCGTATTGAACGGACCGTCGTTCGACCGACGATGAATGTGATATTGTTTCGCGGTCGTAAAAGTTTTGACAGCACGCGAGAAAAAAAATTAGCGAATTCCAGCTAAAACGTCACCCTTCAATACAAAATTATACGTTTTGACAGTATAAAATTAAGGCCGAAACTACGTAAAACACTCGAGTCGAGGCGATTCGACGAACAGACGTCGTTTTGATTATGTGTTTAACGTATTGCAACTACGAATAAAAATCCGATTCATAAAAATTACAATATTTAAAAATAATAATTTTTGACTTTTATCCGGATAGTTTAAGGGTTACGAATTCGGCTATAAAAACAATGTCTGTTTTTTTCTTCTTTAACAAAGTCCAAAAATCGTTTTCCTTGTATCGGATTAACCGTATAAAACGAACAAATATAGGTATCCCGTTTCGTTTACAACCGACAAGTCGTACGTAACAAGATACCTTCACCGAGAGTGGCAAATGTATTCAGGCCACGTGACAAAATTGTGTAAAGTAAAAAATAAAACTCACGCGCGTGTAACTCGCTTGAATCCATGTTAATTGTTTTTGGGAGTTTATTATGTACGAAGGATAAAACGTGTCATAAAATCAACAAAATTGAGTGTTAAAGATTTTTGTTTTGTTTTTTTTGTTTTTTTTTTACCTCATACGCGGTAACGACGGTACATAAATACAATTACATCGCTATAGGTCATCGGTTTCGGGAAATTTTCTCCGACTAATAATTAAAGCTGGCAAAACGCTATTTATTATTTACCACCCCAGACACTCATCGCCGTAGTGTGCTGCGTGAATACACATTATTATGTGTACCTATATAAATTAAGCACGTGCATTCTCGTCACTATAATTGTATTACGTTACAGCGCACCGTGTACCTGTGTTTGTTTGTTCGGTTAAATAGAGTTATAATATACTTACCTACATTAAGCCGTACAAATAATAGGTATATACACACACGCACACACACACACACACACACACACACACACACACACACACACACACACACACACAAACACACACACACACACACACACACACACACACACACACACACACACACACACACACTCAGAAGAACAAACAAATATAAAACACACCCACACGTGTCGGTGTTTGAAGGCGTTTGGCCACGTGGTTGGTTTCCGACGAATTTTTTTGATTTTATGTACAAGACTTCATACATCAACGATAATAAAAATGTAAAATTCAAGACGAAATGGCAGATCGAGAGCGAAAAATCAGCTACAGAGAATTTCACGATAATATTAATATTGTTATTATTATTGTAAACACAGATGGGGAAAATTTTACGAGGAAATGAGTGTAAAATACGCAGAATCTGCAAGAGGATAGGTACGGAACAGAGGAAATGAATTCGTAGAACCACCTCACGGATGCACCATCCACCCATATTACGTCCCTGTAAACATTTATAGCAATTCGTCTGCATTTTCGTTTGAATTTTTTATTATTTTTTTTTTTTAATCAAACGAACTTTGAATCGTTTTTTTTTCATCTGTTTTTCAACCGAGCGCCATAATATCAAAAACAGCTGAGTAAATTAATCAGATACGGACATGGTTTTTAATTCATAAAAATAAAACTGTAATAGAGTTGGCGAGTTGGGTTTCCGAGCGATCAGAAAAAATCGTAAACGGAACAAATTTCGACGGCATTCGATCGTCTATGGACATTTCGACGAGCTCAATATTATAATAAAATGATAAAAGTCGTTTCGTTGATCGACAAAACAATTTTCACTAGCAGAATTGACCGTCTGGGAAATATTAGAATCGTAAACGATTTTCATACACGTCAGATAATCATGTTGTATGATTATGATAAATAACATGTGATAAAATATCTTTACAAATGATACCGATAGTATCGAATATCGATATTACTTTAAATGTTATGGAAAATATGTAAATGACTATTGTTTTAATTTTCGATTTCCCTTTTTACGTCGATAGTAATATTTTTAGAATCCGTGTGGCTCATTCGCCTTAGTTATTTATTGATAATATTTTTCTGTTCAAAAATCGTCTAATATTCCTCGATTTTGTTTGATACAAACGCATTTCATTTTTCATAATATGATCGCTTTGTCGATTCGATTTGAAATAAAGAAAAAAACATGGATCACTGTAGCCGATAATAATATTATTATGTTTGTCTTTTGAACATATAGGCACGTTCTAAATTTGTTTATTGGGAATAGTGTGCACGAAAAATGTGCATAGATGTGTGTAATAAAATTTTGTACTTTAGGTATAGTTTTAAATTCGTTATTTCAAATTTTTTGAGTTTGAAAATTGAAATCTTCATGAGAGTTTACACAAAATCAGTTTATCCGTTCATTTTCGTAATAATTATCGTCATTTTTTTTTTCTTGCATATGGCGTAGGTTTATAGGTGAAAAAACAAAATTAAATAAACAAAAAAAAAAAACAAAACAAAACTAAATAAACATTAAATTAGCAAAGTAACGAGGACTTGAGTAGATAGATTTACAATAAGCTAATAAATTTATCGTTATCACTTTGATACACTCGCGTGAGCAGTTGAAAATTATTAATATTATTATTTTTTTTTTAATGAAAATATTTCTATTTCTAAACATTGAATGGTTTTTCAATACATAAAGTAGAATAAGTCACGATTCTTTTGAGTATTAAAACTCGTTCTCGTAAATGCATACGCGCGTGCACTAAAAACAGCACGGCGAGTGTTGGATTCGGAAGGCCGCCGGTATACGATATCCGTGGTTTTGGAGAGAAAAAAAATAGTCGTACGTTCGAAAAAAACGCGGCTAAAAGTTCAAAAACGATCTGGAAAAACGACGTGTCGAAAGTCGCGGACTCGAACACCCGTGATTTGAATCGGTGGTGGAAAAACTCGAAGAGACGTCGAGCGTTTTCGTTCGTCCGAACGCATCGTGAAATTCATATTATTCGCCAAACGCGCGGTCTGTTAAACGTACCTCTCGCCGTGTTGTTATAGACCTCTGGTTTTAATCGATCCGGACGGCGGTCGGCGGTCGGCGGTGGCGACGTCCGGCCGCTGTTTATTATCATTAAACACACACGGAATCCGAAAGTTTGGACGGGACCCGTGCGGTTGTATTATCATACTATTATTATTATTATTATTATTATTATTATTATTATTATTATTATGAATATTATTATTATGACGACGACGGCGGGACAGCAGTGACCCGCGGTACAATAGATCTGACCGGCGCGGACCAACAATGGACGGAAAAACCTATTCGAAACGCGTTAAACCCTTCCCGGACGACTTATATTGTTTTATTTCCTCGTCCAGACCGTCCGAAATGGCTCTTAAGGCCTAACACACACACACACACACACACACACACACACACACACACACACACACATTTACAGGTGTATTATACAAGGTGTATATGTAGTGCAGACCACTTTATTAAATAATACGCTAATTTATATTATATAGGGTACACATACGTAAATGTACTGACGGTGCCCGACCGACACGTCGTGTCTACGTGCACATAGCGTATTAATACGAAACGCCACGAGCACACGTCGTCGGCGCCGCAGCAGCAATTGATATCCGTTTCCGACCGAGGGTCTTGTGTACTCGTATTCAAATGGACGTGTATGCGCTCGTGTTGTCACGGTCCGATAAGTGTATTTGAACGCGACGAGTGTCGGTCGTCGCCGGCGAAAAGCGGACGAGTCCCGGGCGACGAGGACGTTTTACGAGACACCCCCGTGAAAACCAAACGACTTTTTTCGTCCACAAAGGCACACGTCGAGGAAAAAAGTACCCACCCGTACTCTGTGCTGAAAATCGCAGGTCATAAAAACGCAATAATAATAATAATAATAATAATAATTGAACAGTTCGCCGTGGCGCGCCGGTAGACTTTACTTTCTCGTATAAACTTGTATACGTCGATCGCCTACGTCGAGAAATTAAGAATTAGGTCGCTAATTAAAAGTACTAGTACTAAGTGTTAGTTGTAATGTAATCCAACTTTGGGGATCGGCGAAAAAATCAAATTTAAATACATTTCAGGCCGTCCAGAATATCACACTTAGAAAAATCACTAATGCTCCACCCTTTGTCTCTAACCTCGCCCTTCACAAAACCCTAGGTTTAAAAACGACAGGAGAAAAATAAAAGAACAAAAGAAGAAATACCTAGGTTTAAAAACAATAGAAGAAAAATCAGCCGTTCTCCATAAACGTTTTTATACTAGAGTGGTAAAACCATGAAAATCCTCTTATAAAAAACATTTACATATTCCACCGTTTCCTGGAAACCGCGATCGCAAATGAAAAAGAAAATGGTGTAGAGATCATTTGACTTAATCCTATAACAACTAAAGTCCAAGTTAAGAGTCACTTTTTGGGTGGCTCTTTATCACAAAACCCTATAATGTTTTTAATTACCCCTATCTCACATATACTTATTGTACATAATTTGAATAGATTGTATATTTCTTATAATATTTATTATTACATTCATATTTATATTCGTTATATTTCGGTGTAATTTTTCGACGAATTTTTTTACACGTCGCAAATGCTTTACGGCGCATGAAATGTTTTTTCAGTTCAAGTGATCATTATTTAGTCTCGACGAGACTGATAAACGCACATTGTAAGCTTTTCGAAGTTTGACGTGATAACATTTTGCAATATCGACTATTTTACAAGGTGACCTTACATCCGACGATCGACGAACATTGATCACGCTATTTTCAACCCTGTTTCATTACGCAAATTTAAACTTTTTGATGAAAAATTAAAAAAAAAAAAAAAATTAAAAAAAAAAGATTGATCTACATATTTGTCAAAAGCGCATTTTGTCCAATGTTTTTTTTTTTAAAAAAATTAAAATTTTTTTATAAAACGGTAACTACAACGAATACAATAAAATAACGTATCAAAAGATAATACTTTTTATAGACGATCTGATGTTTACGTTTTGATAATTACTGACAGGCACTCGATAGTTTCAGAAATATGAGCGTTTTGGTTTCGAAGTAGCGGTAAGGAGTTGCAGGGATCGCCGCACAAAAAATGTCCCGTCACTACTAGGTGCCACTCAAACTCGATATCGCGCTCATACCTTGTGACGCTATTGGTCCGACGATACGAATTCAAATGACGAAAAATGTCGAATAAAAAAAAAAAAAAAAAAAAAAAAACTTAAAAAACTTGAAAAATCACGTACGTAAAAATGTGCCCCCCCACAAATCTAGTTTTATTACACTTTTGAATCTTACACGATAAAACTTCAAAACGTATGTACTACGACGTCATAATGGGTCGGAACAGGACGAGCACACTTGAAAAAATCACCCTGTGTACGTATTGTAGGGTCACGACGAGTCGTGGCGTTCTCCGCGATAACATAATATTTCGATGTACGATACGCCACGTGTGCAGATTGTGCGCACGCAGAGAGGACACGACGCCGGCGGCGGTCAAAGGGAGTGTCGAATCGTCGCATTGTGTTCGTAACACACGTCGCCTGTCCCCGTCTACTCCGAGACGGAGTACGAAACGAAACTCAGACGACGATAATATTAAGACGTCGTCGTGTCTATATTAGGAACGTCATGCGTTTCTAAAACGTCCGCGGCTAAGTGCGGATAACACGCGATAAGTGACAACACGCTTTTAGCTTTTTTCGCGTCCACGCGACTGTCAAGGAGATAACGCGTGGGAACTGACGGGGATTTTTTTTTTTTTTTTAAGAAAATCGCTTTTTAACATCAATCCGTAAGAGCTTTATTTTTTTGGTTATTTTTTTTTTATTTTTATTGTACAAAGCTTAATCGTGACGCGAGCGTTCGTCGTTTTCACGCGGGCAAAAGCGGGTCGATTCGATATAATATCGTGTCGTACGCGAGTGCGGCGAAATCAGACCAATCGGTAAATCGTTCGTCGATAAATCGACCAGAGATCGCACGCGTTCTAAGTACGTTTGACGCAGTGGCACATTTAGGGGGGGGAGGCAAAGAGGGCAATTTCCCCGGGAAGCACTTTTTGGGGGCATCGAATTTAATTGGGAGCTTTTTTTTTTTCTAAAGAATTATAATGATTTAAGTTAAAAAATACATATATAATTATAATACAAATGTTAATTATTTTATTTTTACAGGCAAATCAATGTAAAAAAAAAACGTTCTATTAATATCAACACGACAACATGGCTATTTCGTGAAATTACTGTTCACATTTCATAATAATAGCGTGTGTATTGGTTAGTTGTTTGTCATCGGCTGTTCAAAAACAAAGCACAGTACTACCACGGTTGTTTTTTCGTTTTTTGATACCTTAAGTATCACAATCAAATCATGCATTTTTTTCATTGAAATCAATATCAAAAAAATAAATGAAGATATTGCAAGATCAAACGCGCGACGAAAAATATTAGTTTAACGATGTTCGTTTTCCTTCTCTTAAATATTTATACTCTATTAATTTTTTCAACTTTTCACTTCCTTTGTTGACATTTTGTACGTCATTTCGTAAACAGTTAAAATTAAAAAAAATTTACCTGAACTAAAACTGGAACTACGTATGGTTTCGAGAAAATAGTATTTTTTTTCTATAGTGTAGCCATAATTATAAAATCGGTGTCAACTTCAAAAAAGTCATCAAAACAAAACAAATATAATATGTATACGAATAGGATTAAAATAATTATGAACAACCAGGGGAACTTTTAATTAATACGTATTTAACATATATTTATGGACTAAGGTTTTATATTTTTTAGAGGAGGGGGGCGTCAAACATTGATTGCCCTCGATAATTTTCAAGGAGTGGGGGCGGCGCCTTGTTTACACCTCCTAAACCGTGCTCGAAATATACGTAACCGGTCACGAATGTGCACACACGATATATTGCGTCGTGTCGAGGGACATGAATCCTGCTGTTGCTCGGGAATATCAATACGTCCGAATAGTACACGAATACACGATGATTTCCACGCGTGTGTTTGCGGACGTACGCGTTGATATGGAAACGTGTGTAATATAGACACAATATGCATATCGTATTAATTGACGGTTATACGTTTCATGCGTGTGTGTGTGTGTGTGTGTGTGTGTGTGTGTGTGTGTGTGTGTGTGTGTGTGTGTGTGTGTGTGTGTGTGTGTGTGTACACTCGTACCTATATATTACACTGTGACACGTGACATCGTATGTTCGGGACGGACTGCAATATTAACGTGGAACCAATTTAGAACGGTTCGTTAGGAATACGTCGAACGGACAGGGACATGCATCCGTGTATTATCCGGGGACCGAGACCGCGATTAAACGGACGTTTTTCGACCCCGCGTACGTGATACGCCGCGAAACGGGGCCCGTGCACGCTCAATAATGTCGCATTATTATTACCGTCGTCGTTATCGTCATCGTCGCCGTCGTCTACGGTAATAATAATAATAATAATAATAATAATAATAATAATATTATATTCACGTCGCGCGCGGACCACCCGCGTAGAAACCCTTACAGAGTACTTATGAAAATCGTATATAAATATGCACGCTAACATTTATAAATATGACGGTTTTCACAGTCCATTTTCAACGCTGTATCGTGAATAAATTTGAATTATTGTTACCTACGACGATAAAACCGTGTTCTCGTAAAACGGTTCTCGTTTTATATACCGTTTTTATTCGCTCGGTTTTTCCTGCACTCGTGTGTTTTCCCAAACAAACGACTTGCCGAAAAGAATGTTTGTTTTTGAATATTTCCGTATTAAAACTGGGCGTTCGTCAATAGCTAATTTAATTTTCAATAGTTAATTTAAGACAGGCGTCTTCGACCCGCGGCCCGCGGTCCAAATGTGGTGGCCTGTTCTGTCATTATTTTCGGCCCGCGATCGCATTTGAAACATAGCATGGCATCTTTTCTGTTTCGATAAAATTCAAACGGCCATGAGTCATCGATATTGAAAAAATTGGGAAATGTGCGATTAAACAAATTAAATTACCTTCTTGCGTGTTATAAATGTTGGTATCTGTTTTAATGATATTAATAATATTTTGTAGTTTAAAATTTAATCGTGAAAATTGTAATAGTAAAACTGAATTTCGGTATGAAACACATGTTTTTACTACGGATGCGGCCCACGAGATTCGTAGAAAATAATGTCTGGCCGTCTCCATAAAAAGGTTGAAGACGACCCCTGATTTAAGAGGTATAGTTTTAAACGTTCCACGTTTAAAGCCACTGAAATCGAAGAAAAAGCAGAGATAGATACTCCACTCAAATTTACTGCCACTCATTTCTTATCCTAAAGTGTAAATGCCCTTAATTTTTTGGTTCACTGATAAAATTTTAAATGTCCAAATTTTTGAAAAACAAAAAAACAAATATTAATTTCTCCCAAAATATTAAATCGTGCCGTGTGATTGCCGTTCAAAAAATGAGCCAAATTGCTTGAAGATCACGTGAAAAAAAAATTCAGTTTTGTCAGTGTTCTACATTGTGCGTGAAAATGTTCAAATTTACGGACTGAACAGGTTCAAACTGTAATTATCGGATCGTCGCGGTACACCTTATTTTTAATGTAAGTATACGTACGACTATGCTAAAAAAAACCTATAATTTACCGGGACGGGTTCGATGGCGATATGATTTTGATATTTATATTGATTAGCAATTATCGCGTTTCAAACATCGTGTGTTACGAGAATGCGAAAAAAAAACCAAGTTTTATCGGGGAAAAATTCTCACGCGTTTGAAAACCTAGGCTAATAATAATTGTGATACTCCCTTGGCCGAACAACACACTCACCAGAAAAGAAGAAGTAGTTATCAATAGGCTCAGAATAGGCCATACTAGATTAACCCACGCCTACCTAATGAAGAAAGAAGACCCACCCATGCTCCCGACTTGTAACGATCCCATAACAGTTAAACACATCATCACCGACTGCGGAAAATACGAATTACAACGGAAAAAATGCCATCTATTTCACCATTTCGCTGAAAATCTCAACATCGATACAACCAACGTTCTCAAATTCCTAAGGGACACAGAACTTCATAAATAAATTTAATTTAATATATATTATAAGTATAATGTAACTACCATATTTAATGTAACCTATCTATTATTAATGTAAACACTATGTATTTTTTGTAGCCAATGGCCCATAGTTGCCGAGACATTTGTCACAATAAAAAAAAAAAAAAATAATAAATAATTGTGATCCGAGTAACGCATACTATTCCGTACTCGCGCGTAGACTAGCGTTTCTCAACCTTTTTTCATTAGCGTACCCCTTGACCGTTCACCACTATTTTACGGATCTCCCAAACATCAACTTAGTCATATATTTTCACATAAGATAAATACGAATTAAAAAAAATTAAATTAAATAATTAAATAAAAAAAAAAAAATTGGAAATGTCTATTTATTTTAATCGGCATGTGCCATAAATGTATCTATATAATATATAAAGTTAAAAATTTAGTTTTAATGCGATCCTTGGACTTGTATGCTAGTACTTAATTTTTTTGAAATCTGGCACCACAGTCGATAGGTCAACCCGTAAGTACGAACTCAGAGGATATATTTCATATTATACTCTTATAATACCTATACATACTCATATCATATATTAGGAAAAACCGATTTACGATATTTCACAAATGACAATAACAAATATATCAAATACGACAAATTTCACTTTTCCCGCCATTACGCTTTTTTTTTTCACGGACCCTCGGTTGAGAAACGCTAGCTTAGTCAGCGCCGTTCGTTTTTAAATCTCCGCTACGGCGGAGGCAGTGCCGGATTATGGCCATAATTTAAGGGGGGAGGGCTATTACCTTGTTGAGGCCCTTTCACCTAAAACGATTCCCTTTTTTCTTCAGATTTAGAAATTAGTAATAAATATAAATTTAAATAAGTACTTATAGCGTTGTTTTTAAATAACGTTTTATTCGTATATTATTTTATACATTTTTTCGGCATATGAAATAAAAAAAAAAAAAAAAAAAAATTTACATATTATATTTTTTAACTTATTTAATATGTTTGTACATATAATATGTCCCGCCGCGGAGGCAAGCTTTTTTTTATCTCTTTCTTTTCTTTTTTTTTATAATAGATTAAAAAAAAAACAACCTCGATCTACCTCGTGGTACACACACGACACACACGTACGCTGCCGCCCCGTAATTACACATTTATTTACCGACTACGGTTATTATATACGGTTTATATTAAAATATAAAAAAATACGGTTTCGCTAGCACACCGGTCTCAGGCATTAATATTAAAACGTCACATCGCGTTTTTCAACCGTCGACAGCCGTTTTGTCCGACGACCGTTTGATTCACCGACCGCTGTCCGTATCGATAACGTCGTGCGGATCCACTGCGACGACGGCGTAAACGGTCCGATAACGTCAAGCGGTCGGCGTGAACATAAAATCGGTGTCGTAGCAAACGAATATCGCGCCCTGATGAAATGTAAATCATAAAAAAAAAAAAACTCAAAATCGAAAGAATTCTGCAAACCGTTCTATAACTGGTACTGGAAAGGGCCAAAAGCTGTAAGTCTTATTCACCTGTTCAGCTACCGGTACTTCTGTCACTGGTTAGTATACATTTACCAGAGGCCTCGATAAAGCCCCCGAACAAACACAAATTATGTGTGATAAACAGGGCTCGGCACTTAAAGCACTAAAAATCATCAAAATAAGTGCTTAAAAAAGCACTTAAATACTTTATTATAAGCACGTAAATAAGCACTTAAAAACATTAAAATGAGAAAAAATAAGCAAAATCAAAAATGTTTACCACCTTTAAAAAAAATGAATAATCCATTGCCTCAACATGTTTTTAGACTTTTTAAACCACGAACACAAAACGATTTTTTTTAAGTAATCTTAATTTTATTATTTAATACCTATATCAAAAAATTATAAGAATATAAATCATAAATCATAATATAATTATTAAAACCACACAAATGTTGGGAATGCCCACGCCAATGTATAACATTGAAATTATAGTCATCTACGATCGACACGGCAATTGATAACAAAACAAACAAAAATACGAGTTTGGTATTTAAACTACGAGGAAATAGCATAAAAAGGTAAAAATTATTTCTAGTTGGAGTTATACGTAATACAAGTACACATTAAAAAAATATAAATTTTCGTCAACCCACGTCTTCATTTCATCATTGATTAGAAAATATGCAAGACAAGCAAAACAAACTAGTTAAAAGCACTTTTTTCTAAAACCAACGAAATAAGCAAAAATAGGCACTCTTAAATTTAAAATTTAAAATCGTTGTTATATTTCATGAATGTTCATAACACTCTGATAGATTTTAAGACAAACCAAAAAAATAAGCAAATGCTTTAAGTCCCGAACCCTGGTGATAAACAATTTTTATTCTTTAGTAGACAACGATCAACTGCTGTCGTATTATGAGTCTGTGTTTCGATTTGGAATGATTTTAACGTGAAAACAAATGGAATCGATTTTTTTTTTTCATCTCAACGTAGTGCGTATCTGCATAAATATGTTTGCACGTATAACAAAAATTATGAAAATAATAATAATAAATTAACGACTTGTAAATTATATAATGATAAAACAACACGTGTGCATCGTATTAAATGATAATTTACATTTAGCTTAAAAGAACATTAGTGTATCTTTTATAGATATTAGAACGAAGCTATTACCAACCGTGTATGGTGTGTTATTTTTTTTTTAAATGTAATTTTGATGGGAAAACCGGTGATACTGTCAGTAGGAGGTGCATAGACCGATGGTATGAGTTTTTTTATTTTAAAGAAATAGCAAACCGTTTTGTTATGAATTTGAAAACCCTATAAGGATTTGGGTACTCTAGACATATGGACATATATACATATGTCAAGAAATCAACAATAGGCAGGGGGGACCATTCCCTCCTCCCTGATATTTTTCATGTCAGTTACGAAATTGGAGTTTTTTTTTACACGAAGTCGGTCTCACACGACTAGGGCACTCGGTGACTCTCCGACAACCATTGTACCATTAATTACGAATATAATATTATTATGTACCTACTCGTAAAATTAATAGATGTAATTCACGAGTGACAATTTTTTTGCCCCCCCCCCTGAGTGATATATCTGTGGACGACCCTGACTGAGTAACTCATAAGCAGTATTGTATTTTCTTACGTTAAAGCCGTCTAATCTTCTCGGACTCGGTACATCGAAAAAATTCCGCGATTAGCGTTCTGTGTCGAGCCATCTTCATCAGGGATCGGCGACCTTTTAGGCAACGCGGGCCGTGATTTTTCCGGTTTCGTCGTCGAGGACCCCGTCAAAATAAACGTTATTAGTAGTAAAATAAATTAAGTGAGATCTGTGAAGTTGGATATTCCGAGCTGCTTTTCTCAAAACCATATTCAAAATATGTTTGTTATTACTCAACCGGGAAAATTTTGCTTTTTCGAAATTTTACTAGCGAAAACGTCTACTCCCGAAACATATTATAACCAGTTATGACAGCGATCGTTTTTCGTGTAAAATCGGTTATACTTCTGAAATCCATTTCGAAAAGGCTTATTGATATAACGGAATTTCAAAAGTCTTGAAAAACATCAGAAGCGGTCGCAGTAAAAAGTCACGATGGCCGCCGGTCGCCGACGCCTGATTTACGTCGTCGGCTAAGAAGGCTAAGAAGGGACTACGGATGTTTTTGTAATTAAAAAAAAAAAAAAAACTACTCTCGAGTGGCTATGGGTAACCGGGTGAATATTATTGGTTTACGACAGTGGTTCTCAAACTTTTTTGTTCGCGGAGCCCTTGTATTCATACTAAAAATTACGGAGCCCCAAAAATCAGAAATCTCTATTTGAGACAACAATAATTCATACAAATTTATGGAAATTGTAAACGATTTGCTATTTTTTTTTTTTTGTACTTTGTATAATATAGAGTGTAAATAAGTAAACTAAATTATCCTACATGTCAAATGAACGAAAAACCCGATTTTTATCTCATCTCATTTTGACTGTGACACAAACTATATGGATCTATAAATAATTCCAGCTTTTAAACATTTAAACTAATACTTATTGATGCGATCCAATTGATATTGAATATAAATATAAAAACGTAACCAAGAAATATAATAATTTAATAATTTGAATTTAATGAATACAGATATGCCTAAGGTGCCACGGAGCCCCTAGACTACTCACGCGGAGCCCTAGGGCTCCGCGGAGCACAGTTTGAGAACCGCTGGTTTACGACGTCTCATGCCGTGCACGCCAACGTCCGTTGTCGTGCGACGGTACTATAAATTTATTTAACGGCTACGACTTTGGAAATTTTATTATAATTTCGAATCCGGCTGGATACGCGTGCGATAAACATAACGTCGTGTCATGACGACAATGCATTTTTTCCCCTAGCTGTTATAATAATAATAATAATAATAATAATAAAACACAGACGATAACGATGAAAAACGATCGTAAGTGTATCCTTGTGTAATATAAAAATAAACAGTATTTTTGAATAACAATTATTATTATTATTATAATCGTATAAGCCGTATCACTTCTATCGACTTCAACGTAGACGTAATTATCTCATTTTTTAATATTCAAAAGGGATTTTGTTTTTTCGAACGTCCGTTTACAGAGGATTTGATTTATAATAATTGTATTCGATTCGAAACTACTGCTGGCAATATTATTAATATCATAATATCTCGGCTTTTAATTAAACACACACCGTGTCATGCGGTGCACGACGGCGATAATTCATTTAAATCATTGTAAAATTATGCACGGTACGAGCGTTCGAGTTTTGAACGGTGTCGGTCTCTCTGAACGACTGCGACGTCTGTAACTGTTTGCGGACGAGTGTTCCGAGTCGATTGTATTTTTGTGAGAGCCAAGGTGATTTTTTCACCGACGAATTATCGAGAAAGACAAAATAAAAAAGTGAAAAAAAAAAAGAAGGAATGGTAAAAAAAATTATAAATTAAATTACACGATTATGCACGTCGAATAAATACGCACGATAAATCGCAACAGCCCGATATTCGGTACAGGGTGACACTTCAATGTATGGCGGGACTGTAGTGCTTTGCACGGTCCGTTTTTTTCTTTTCTTGGACCAGACCGGACCGATACATTTTAATCGACTCCAGCACTGAACCGAACTGGTAAAAAAAAAAAAAACTAAAACTAAACCAAGCTGGACAGGACCGGGCCGATAAAAAAAATCAAGACAGACTAGACCACGATTCTGTCATCAAAACTTATGTCGAACTGAAATTGAAGGCTTGTATGGACCGGACCGGGCCAAACCATTTTAGATAATAATGCAAAAATACCGAAAAAGATCGGACCGTTGTCTGATCTGTACGGAACTGTACAGGAGAGAGTTGTAGAAGACGGACGGATTTTTACCCTCGGTGAGCCAACTATGAGTGTGAAAAAACCAAAAACACAAAACGTTTTTAGTGACTCGACGAGAAATATTTCAATAAGTATTACGACTAGCGCATGAATAAATCGGGTGAGTATCTGATGCGTAGCGGGGAAAAAATCGACCGGTACTACTGTTCGTTTCAGACGTACACAACGGGTACAAACAGGTCGTCAAACGCGAGAGTGATTGTTATCGATCGTTATGAATTTATGATCGTCACGCAGGGACGTCCACAGATATATCACTTCTATATCAATTATTTTAGAAATTTCCTTTTTTATTTTAGTATTTTACGATACGATATGCGATACGATTAAGTCTCTGTACTGTACACCTTTGACATCTATCGACAACGATTCGATATCTTATCTCAGAGCAAGTCATCTAAGTAGTAGGTAGTAATTTCAGTATACGACATACTATTAAATAAAACTCCAAATAAATAACAATTATTCAGAAATCGAATACACTCCAAAAGAAATAATGTTTATGAAATATAAACCTGTCACGTCCGTTGTTGTGGACAGGTCATTCAGCCGTTACAAAGCAATGTTAAGACCGAACCCCCGCCACTTTACATTTGAAAATTTCAAGTTATACGTTGCATCTAACTGTTTCCCACATGAAGATTATGATGATTCAGAATACATTTTTTATTTTTTTATTAATTATGTAATAATTCTATCATTTTTTCAATTTAAATATTTAAATAGTATTCATTTATAAATAAATATTTATTAAGTAATAAACAAATATATATTTAAATATTTTTGATTTTATACTAAATTAAAATCCGTTCCCTAGTGATGATAGTGTTCATTGTATTTCGGCCGTTGTATTCACGTCGAGTGCGACACGTCGTTATAGACGACGCATCGTCGCGTTAGGTCAGCCGTAACGCAATACGTCCGACGTTATAACAGACGCGCGACAAGGTGTCCTCCGTCTATAATACGTAATTCGGTTCGTCCGATCCCACGGGGACGGACTATGATAATACGTCACGCGAACGCCAAAAACCCGACGGCAGTAACGGCGTGCGTAATGTATGGCGTTCGCCCCTCCCTCCACCCCCCCCAAAAAACCGTCAGCCACAAGATCGAAACCTCGCGAATCCAATCGAAAACCGGCGAGACGTCGAAGACAGATTATTATCTGTGTTTAAAAAACAATTTTCCGCGTTTAACCGGGCCGGAGAGGGGTGATTCCCTGTAGGCGACTGCAAAGTTCCTCGGGTATAACTTCGAATTCACGGCAAAGTTCGAAACGAATCGGTTGAAAGTCAAAGGTTCGTTCGGGACAAAACTTAGTAAACGCGTAATAATAATATTGTGTTTGCTGAATATTGGTGTGTTGTTATTGAACTATAAAAATTGGGGAAAACAAGCTCGTATTTTTTTATTTTTTTTTAATTTTTTTCGAACTTCGAGTGTTTTAGATACACACAGTTTCATCCGGTAGCAACAATCTACTAAACTATTGAAGTTGAAGACGTAATTCATACGGGTTTTAGTTAAATCAATCGAGTTTGAACGTAATAAAATCGCTGGAACACGTCAGTTTTTATTTTTTTTTTTAGTAGCCTTCACAAACGTTACACAGTTTATTTTTTGTTTTTTTTTAATATTCCGATTTAATAATAATGATGGTCCGTACTTTGAGAGGATTGTAGCTTCGAAATGTTTAGGGCCTAACGCATCATCACACGATCCCGTCGAATTTTCAACTTAAACTACGTTCAAGTGTCAAAAGTTCGAAACAGGTAGCCTGTTGTAGACGTTGTTTCGCTCTAGATTCCGGACCGTCGTGTGGCCCGATAAAAATAGCTATTAAAGTAGATGCGGCACTAAAGCGATTTTCGCGCTATCCGTAACGACCGTTATGGATCTTTACACCACGTTTAATGTCTAATGTATTTTCTAAGTCGTAAACGCTCGTAAATGTTCAAATAAACCCTTTCGTTCGAAAAGCGTGTGTTTTTATATTTTACGCGCTATTGTAATGTTGTAATTAATGAGGTTGACGTTTTTATGGAGTAATGTTTTCGTTTCTAATATTATTGTTACGGTGTACCCGCGTTTTAAATGTAATATACAGTGTTAAATGTTTGTTTTATAATATTATAAACAAATATAAATAAATAAAAAAAATAATAAACGAAAGGCTCTCGGGAAAAGACTACTATCAAGACATAAATAAATTATCTCGGTTAGGCTTTGGTTCCGTCCAAAACAATTCAGTCAACATAAATATAGTATCATCATAATATTATATTATAGAGAACGGGTAAACGAAAATATTATTGGTGTGATTTATATAAATATTTATATGTTATTATTATTAATCACGTATATTTTTTGTCTCATCTAATAGAGTTTGAAGTTTTCGATAATTTTTCTGAGCGAGAGAAAAAAAACCTACCCAAAAATTTACTAGAATTGGTAAAATATGCGATAAACTAGTTTTTATTTCGGTTAATTTGTAAGTCGTTTTGTAGTATTGTGTAAAACGTCAAACGACGCAATACAAACGGTGCTTAAATTTGAAATTGTCATCGATAATTTGAATTATCTCGACAACGTAGTCTTTTATTCGTCCATATTTTAGACAAAATTTCATGAAATCAGTTGCGAATTGCCAAAAAAAATAAATACATTAAAACCTCCGTGAGACGGAATCTCCCTTATTGTTTTTTTTTTAATTTGTCTTTATTAGGAATATTCTAGCAATATAATAACGAATGCAGTCAGTTATTTAGTCAGATATTGAAAAGAAATAGATATTTACATTTTTAAAAGAATAATAGGAATTGAACGAGAATTGAGAAGGAGGTTGGAATTGGGTGTAATGTAGCATAGAGGAGAACAAATGAAAAAAGGACCAACCAGTTAGAGGAAAGAGTAGGGCAGCTAAAGATAATGTGTTCACAGTCGGAAATGGTTTGTACCTGGTGTAGAGTGCAAAGGGAAGAGAGGAATTAAGATTAAGTTTGCAGGAGTGATGGGGAAGTAGGACGTGTCCTATACGAAGACGCGTGAAGTGGAATCTTCCTTAAAACGGAAAATATCAATAGTCCTGGTTCGGACCGCTCAGTGGTTTTACTAAATCTCCTCTACGGCGGAAAACTCTCTATGGCCGGGAAACTTTATCGGGTTCGAGTGATTCCGTTACAGAGAGGTTTTACTGTATTGTTTTAAAACTACGATCCGGTAGCCGGCGAGAGGGTGGGGCAGTAGGGGCCAGAGCCCCGGGGCCCGGACCTCCGAGGGGGCCCGTTGTCAGAGGCGTATTTAGGCATAGCCACACAAGCCCTGTAGACCCGGGACATTATCGTCCGTTTGCTCAAAATTAAACAACTATCTATAATATATACCTACTAATTGGCTACTATATTGTACAAAATACGTAACACAGAGCACACATAGATAACAAAACAAACGCGTATTCATTGCGGGTTCGATCGGTATAATCGCGTAGTTGGTTATCATATAGTGTGTGCTATTAATAATATGGTTAATATATATATACTATAGTCGTAAATTCCTAAATTTTGACATGAAAAAGGCCAGAAAGGGAACACTTTAACTGAACCTAATTATTCGTTAATTACTGTTCAATAGTTGTTGACATTGTTTTTTTCAATTTTAATAAAAAATTTTAAAAAGCAAAAATTGTTTTTTTATTTACAATTCATCCAATTTAAATATTAAGTATCGCTACTGTATTAAAACGCTATACAGCTGTATAAATCTCAGTAAAATAAGTATATATAAGTGACGGGGCCTGGAAATAATCAGCCCTGGGGCCCACCAAAGCTCTCGCCGGTCCTGCCGGTGGAAAATAACATAGTTTTTTCGTCGTCCGCGATCAGATCGAAACAAACTCGAGACTCGGTCGCGTTCGATAACATAGCGTTTCCTAAACGCATACAAGAACACGTGGTCTCCGGTCGGTCCGAAAAGAATAAAAACCACTCACTTTCAGCGCACGCTGCCACTGACAGTGTTAACTGTACGCACTCTATTTTCATTTTCGTTCCGCCATTATTATACAATACCGCGGGCCCGTCATAAAACGAAAACCGAATCGTACGCAAAACGACTGTGCAGACCCTCTTAACGTTATTCGATATTTTTATCCCGGCCACGACGACCGGCGGCGTCCGTCGTTATATTATTATTATTTTTTTTTTTTTTTCATTACTATTATTTTATTTTTTATATTTTTTTTTATTATTATTATCGTTATTATTATACACCGCGTCGTTCACTGCAGCCAACCGAACCGTTTAACTTTTAAACCGTTATTTATCGCGAGTGTACGATTCGCGTTATTAAACACGCTAAAATATCTGGTATAATATTTTATAAGTGTACGAGAGCCGTTCGTACGGTTCGCGACGTCCGCAATAATGTATATTAAATCATTACCGACGTGAAATCGAACGACGTTTGTTTATTTATTATTTCGATTGTTTTTTTTTTTTTTTTTTTGTCGTCCTCCCTTTTGCCCGAACCGATTTCTCCGTTCGACCCCGTTAATATACGTCGTTCGGTCATCTGCGCGCGTATCCGTCGTCCGACCGAGAGACACCCCGCGACGGTGTGCACATCGCCCGATAATGGACACCAGTCGGCGACAGACGCGCGGTCGTATTTCACTCGGCTACATCGTTATTATATCGCGTACACGACAATACGCCGCGACGCATAGAACGGCGGCCGTGTGATTTATCGTTTACGGTTTGGTCGCCGTACGACTCGTTCGTCGGTCGGTTTCGAGTGGTGAATATTTCACCCCCCCCCCCACTGCTACTTCGCACGACGTTTCACGGCCGCCGGAAAGCGTAGTCGTTTTTTGTTTTTTTGCTTTTATTTTTTTTTAGAAAACGTTTGAGATATCTCTGTACCCAAAGACATGACGAGACCAAGTGCTACGAGATTTTCAAAAAACGAATAGGCCTAGAGAATAAACCGTCCCACAGTGTTTTAAAATCAAAAAAAAAAAGGCTAACTGAAAACCGATTTTTTTTTTTTTTTGAAATAAAAGAGTAGAAATATTTTAGTTTATTAGTTAATACATTTTGTCTTGCAAACGATTTTCGAAAAAAAAAAATGTTTTACTGAAAAAATTATTGTTTTGATTTGAAAAATTACGATAGGTGTAAAAATGTTCGATTAGTTATCTCGGTTCGTGAATCATTAATAAGTAAATAAGTTATAATTCACCAAATAGTAATTAAATATAAGATTTAGTTATGTTAAAGGTTTGTATAAATGCTTTTTCACCAACAATAGTTTTATTTTTTGTGGTTGATTTGACGTTTAATAACGGTATCGATAATTAATTATTACTTCCTTTGATACTTCTTCCTTTATTGAGATAAAGAAAAGAAGAGCTTTAAATACACTTGTCCGCTGAGTTCCCTATCCATTGTCACATTTTATAGATAGTTAATATCTCTACTTTAAAATAATGTTCAACTTTGCTGCCCATATTTGCCCCCTTCTACTTAGTTACGATTCTAAAAGTAATCCATTATACGCAGATTTTAGACATTGTTTCATCGTTTGTGTGCAATAACGAGCCGTTGCACGGTGTATTCACAGTTTATTTTCTATTACAATTATGGTTTATATTAATTTTTTTTTAATAATTAATATCTAATTATGTCAAATTTGAACCTCAATAACATACAGTGTGTAAAGTAATGGGAAAAGCGGTAGTTATGACTTCAAATATAATGCAGATATTGAATTTCCTTTTTTTTTTAAACATAATAATATATGAATCATAGTCCATTTTTTACTATGGTTAAAAAAAACTATGATTCAAAACCGCTAAAACGAATTTTGATTTTTTCAAAATTTCGAAAATAACCAATTCTTAGAATTACTGGCACATAACATGGAGAAAAAAATTTGAAATCGGTTGAATTTCGAACGAATGAGCTCATTTTTTGTTTTCGAAAAATACAGCATATTGTACAATCGCGCAGTTTTTAAACTTTTTAATATACAACTAATAATAATACGCTATTAGGTGATAACGTATATTTACATAATATTTTGAGTAATTACTACTGGCTTTCCAATTAATTTACATACTGTATATCGATATGCTAAGCGTAAATTACATGAAACGAAAAAGAACCCTTAATCCCTCAAAAAATGGGTGTGTTTTAAAAAAAAAAAGCTGATAACATATTTGAGTAAGAGGACCTTTGGAAATCATGATCCATCACTTTTTCGATTATTGCGGTGTACAGTTTCGTAATAATTCATTTCGGCCAGCTTTTTCCAGTTGTAAAACACTGTGCGTCCGGCAATCGCGCTTTCTGACGTGTAGTAACATGGTGTATTCGACGACGGTTCCACAACACCGTACGTGCGCCCTGAGAGTCGACGTCTGTTCGCAGCGTTCGACTATAATAATTATCAAGATCGTAACAATAACGTGTCGCGGCTAATTATAGCGCTTGAAATATGTTTTTTTTTTTTGATTTGTACCTTACAGTGTACAGTTTTAATCGACGATTATTTTTTTCATAATTTTTTTTTTTCTAAACGTACGTTCGAATTCAATACATAACGAAGACAATGCCAGGCGATTATGAACGCGATAATTTTAAGTGGTTTTGTATTTTTCGATTAAATAATACAAATATTATGCGAATATTATTTCTGGTTTTTTTTTTTTTTTTATGTTCTTTCCGTGCGACGTATAACGTAAACGAAATATAAATTTATTCATTTTAACAAAAGCTAAAAACGCATTCCGCCGTACAGTGAATTAATTTCGAACATCGTAATGTATGATGTCAAGTCGCGCGTAGAAGTTTTAAAACGGTTTTTTTGTTTTTTTTTTTTTCGTTACACACGCACGTGTGAACATGACGGTTTAACAAACAATACCGTGTTTGGAAAAATAACAACAACAATAGATTCATAATACGCGCGTAATGTAATTAAAATGATTTATTTGTCACCGCCGCCGCCGCCGTATCGAAAGTTATTTTTATCGTCGAAATAAACACGTTTGCCGTGTTCGCAAAAAACGACATAATCATTTATTTGTTTTTGTTTTTTTTTTTTTTGAGAATTTTCCGATACATTCGATAACGGTAGCAGCTCGCCGGAACCAGCCCCCCATGTCCTCCCCCTTCTCCCAAGCCCGTCGTGGTGAATAATGGACAGTTCTCGGAGTGCTTTTGCGGCCTATTTCTCGTAATACGTATTATACGCGTGCGTTATTGACCCCGGGTGCCGCACTCTATCGTCGCCGGTCTGACAGAGATCGAGCGGTAACGCCGCCGCCACACCGAAACCACTACGTCAAATGCAACGACACCGTAGCGGTTCGCCGGGGTATATTATGTTGTGTGACGGAGAAACGCGCGTTTCCCGCAACGATGACCGACCCCCCTGCCCGTCCGGTATGTGGTCACCGTCTCGACGTACGGGCCAACGGCCGTGGACACTGCACGGACGACAAACGAAAAGGGGATGACACCCCTTATTGTTCTACACGTCCGGGGAGTCATTTCAAGTGCGGGTTCAGCAGGGCGATCGGCTAAATTTGGCCCGGGTTTCAGGAATGAGGAATCGAAGGAGATAAAGTCGCTACGGGGTCTTCGGCCGATCACACTACCTCTGAAATAAGTACACCAACTCAACTTACATAATATTACGGACAATTTTTTTCCCGCTCATAAATTACCGCTTTATTTCGACACCCGTGCTGACTACGTTAATACGACTGTAATCTAGGAACACCACTTTCTTCGCGTTGACAAAATTTTCCGTGTAACGGGTTCTTACCTGTAACAAAAAAAAAAAAAGCAATACTTTTAGTCACACGATGCAAGTAAAAACAGTGTCAACTAATGAGTTTTGCGGTAAATGTACACGCACAAGAGTGCATCGTATGTATGTATATGTATATATATATAATTATTATTTATGAGAGAAATCCAAATTTACCGAAATTCGAAAATCTCGATTTACGGAATCCGAAATCCGAAATCCGGATTTGGAGCAAAATCCAGATTTCGGATTTTATATTTTGAAACATTAATTTATTAGAGTTTTATCTATAACTTATTCTGACGAAATTACTAAAGTTGATATGGTATTGATATTGATATCTAGTCGTTTATGGGGAATTTCACCGTTTTTGCTCCATTTTAGGTTGTTTTCCCTCTCACCTGGAAAAACTATTGTGACGAGAGCTTAATAAACTCTTAAAGTACCAACTACATACAATTTCCGATCTCTAGAGTGGCCGGATAAAACTTTTGGACAAATTTAAGTTGAGTAAAAAGTGTATCCATATAAAGAAAATTTAAAAATTTATAGTCGAATTAAACATCATTGTAAAACCATTTCACTTAGATTCGAAAATTTGATTTTCTGATTTAGAATACCAAAATCCACAATGTGAAACGCGAATATTCGGATTTTGATATCCGACAATCCGAAATCTGATAATCCGTAATTTGAGTTCGAAAATCTGACATCCGGATTTATATCGCATCACTAATCACTACACACTAAGTCTACTCTGTTAAATCGAAAAACAGAAAAATATACTTTAAACTACACACGGCGAAACCGGCACGGCGGCGGTTCGAAAGGGCAGTCTTTTCCGTTTCCGAATCGAACAAAATGTGAGTACACCTCACATGACATTTCCAGAAAAAAAAATTATCTACCTCCATATTTACACTTAAGCATAACGTGATAATGATTTACACGATTGTCTTATTCGCGTGCTATGCGTCATGTCAATTGCATATTTAACTTATCGTTTGTTCGTACCCGAGTTTGCGCGCTCGCGTGGAATCGAGAGAACACACTATCGAACCTAACGTTGTTTCGGTTGTTTGTTTTTCTTGTTTTTTTGTTTTTTTTTTCGAAATCACACACACGAGTACGCTGTCGTATCGGAACCGATCGCGTGGAAAACGACGTTTTCGAACGCACGGTGTTTCTTTATTCATTTTCATTCAAATCAATTCGCCGAAGTGTGCATCGTTTAAAATATTCGAACGTCGGTGGAAATCATGTCCAGCAAATTTTCCAGAAAGTGTTCCCGGCGGTTCCCCCGATAAACCGGCGGACAAATTTATCGGACGGACCTGACACGGGCGGCTGTTCGTGTTAAAACGCCGCCGGATTCCCGGGAACCCGTTTTTTTTTTTACTACTGTCGCGTTATAATCCGTGTAAAGGTAAAACACTCGTCTCCGTACACGAATAAAATATATTGGTACGCGGTCACATTTTAGCGAACGACTCGCATTGTAGGGGTTTTTTTTCCGGCGTGTTACCCACCGACCACGTGACCGTATGGCGTTTTGTACGGTCGTTTTCAGACGTTTTACCGCCGATAATGCATCACGGTGCCGACACTCGACCGACAACATCGAGGCATATACACCGCGATCACGACGGTCCACCTCTGTTCGGTCCGCAAACACATTTCAACTATATCAAACCGTGCGATGCCAGCCTATTCCAAACGCTTTAAGGTTTTTTAGAATGTTTTTTATTTTTTATTTTTTTTTTTTTTACCACGGTCAGAAAGAATTTCGATTTTATCATTTTATTTTTTTTTCTATACACTGATAAGACACTCGATAATTTAAATTTATTTTCAAGCCATTGATCGATTTCTTAAGAAAGCTTGAGATTACGTTTTCCAAAACGACAGTGAATTTTTTATTTTCACGCAAATAAATTTCTTCGACAAATAACTATTTTTTTTGTATTTTTTCCGCGGACGTACTGTAATCAAGTCACATGATCGATTGCATCAACAACTATCGTCATCGATCTTCGGAGAAAACTTTTATATGTGATATTATGGTGTCGAAAGTGTACGAAAGAATACAACGAAAAATAATGCTCACGTCACGATTGATTGCAATCGAATACAATCGTATTGTCACCCTGCAGATGTGTACTACGGGTTTCGATAATTAGAAAGTTTTAGTATTACACCGTACTCGTTACGTAATATCATTGATAATTAATTCGATGATTTCAGCGTATCGGAGACGCACGAGTGATTTTCGCTAATGATCCAGCGTCAGGACCGTAAAACAAACAGCACGACAATCAATGATTATCCGGACCCGTGAATGTAGCGTTACTTTATGCGTGAGATATCAAAATAGGCCAGATTCGATAATTCGGAACGGTCGATGTGGATTACACACCAGTGAGTCGATGACGTGAGTAGTGTGGTATTGTATGTTCTGGCTCCATTTGAGAAGCCAAATTTGTACAAGTTTAGGCGTTAAATCCCACATAATTTACCGTGTATATTTTCAGGGAGATTTTTACCAGTTTAGCCGTTAAATTCCACCTTATGTCACTGTGTAAAAATTAAACTACATTTTTTTTTTTAATTTACACACTATTTTCATTTCACACGATTTTATTTCACACGATTTTATTTTACTCATAACATTCACAAAACACATACAATTTTATTTTACACGTTTTTATTTTAAGTATGCAAATAATTTTTTTTAAATGACTGTCATAGTATATTATTACACTTGTAAAAAAAAATGTTTATTTTTACACGGTGAAATAAGGTGGAATTTAACGGCTAAACTGGTAAAAATTTGGCTTCTCAAATGGAGCCAGAACATACATGCGTTTTTTTGACCAAAATAATCATACACTAAAAAATAGGTAGAAATCGCCGGCCAAACCGAAAAAATTTGGCTTCACAAATGGAGCCAGAACATACAATACCATACTACTGACGTGAATTTGACTGAATAACAGAGCCGTTTCGACTACCAAAATAGTGATAATATCTATGATAATCGTGATAGTTTTACATAAATCCGCACACGGAAAACATAAAAAAATACGTTCCGTTTTATTCCTTCATTTCAGACCAGATTGTAGGACGTGTACGGGTGGTAAAAATTTCCGTTTTCTAAACACGCACCCGCGTAATCACCGGAGTAAGATTACTGGTCTTTTGCGGTGTGAACAGAATGTAAATGTTTGTGTGAGTATGTGTGTGTATGTGCGTATGCGTGCGTGTGTGTGTATGTTCATAGCGTTTGTTGGAGTTCACGGTCTCCACGGTCAATTTTCGAATGGAGTTCGCTGACAAAAGACGGGGAGGCCGGAAGTCCGTCACAACTCCCATCAATACCTAATAATTCTTAATTCTTCGAGTTCCACCGAAAAACGTTTCTGAGCCTATGATTCGAGAATGTATATTGAACGGTCAATCTTGTGTTCCCTAATATTTGATAAGTCATATTTTATTTAAAAAAATTCGAGTTTTTTAAACGACCTGTTATAACTTTATTATATCTCGAAATGTTGACCTATATTCAGTATACGTACATATTATTGTCCGTATCTTCTACGTGTACATTATACCCGTAAAAACTACAAATACTGTATCCTGGTGTCGTAGGGTTCGGCCGTCAAAGGACGAATATTGTGTAATTTACGATCATGAAATATAACGGCAATGAAAAATGTTTCAACGTTTTTGTGAACATATGTTGAAATTATTTTTTTAACTATAAATTACCAATTTTTTTTTATTATTAATATGCAGTACATCTACGGCGTACGTTACTTGATATTCAATCCTTTCATAATGGATACGTATTAATGGCAACGATAAATCGGAAATTAATTTAAAATTAATGAATTGACATTTATCTCGGTTTTGAATACATAATAAATGTATTTTAAAATTATTGCACACACACACACACACACACAAGACATATTAGTTCTGGCCACCGAAGATATATTATATAATAATATGTTTGGTTAAATTCGAAAGAACCTTAACGCCGCGCGTAACCCAAACACATTTAAAACACTCGAGCAGCACTATGGCTGGGAATAGTTCGGGGGAACACGCGATAAATCTCCGTGACCATCGACAGCGAGGTTAACGCGGGTACGTGTTCACGACTGACCAAATGAAAAATTCAAATCGGATTGAAAAACGCAAGAGATACGGGATTTGAATGCGTACGAATAAGTGCCGGCGCACTGTGCGCGTGCACCTACACCGCTTTGTGCTCGGGTCGGCTCCGCCAAACCTCTGTATTTACCGCGACATGAATCAAGAACTATACGGACGAACCGCATGAATAAATCGCTCTTTGCCGAGCGTATAACGCGGTGTGTGCGAATCATAATCCAACTCACGCGAAAAACGACACGTTCCCACCGAATACGTCGTAGCGAACCCGTTTTGGCGTGGCCGCTTTGGCGTATAACTAATTCGGCGTTATTTTTTTACGTATATTTAACAATATTTTACAATATTAAAAACACAATTTTTATTTCAACATAAAATATGGTGATATATAATATTCGTGTTCACATTTGATGCCTATAATTACAATAAAAAAAAAAAAAAAAAAACAACAATTTTTGAGATGTCGATACAAAAATGATTGTTCTTATCGCATTCATACATTAACTGAAACTCACTTGAGGTAAAAACGATTTTTATTATTAAATATTATTATTTATATATATATATGGTAATATTACATTGAAAATATTATAGGTGTTGACGATTTTCAATAATCACTCTCATGATTCAGAGGCAGCTTTGATTGAAGCAAATGAGGTGATTACAAAAATGAAACAATGTTCGATATATACGCTAAAATAACCATACGCCAAAATAGTCATGCGCCGAAATGGTTTACGCCAACATGTCCTAGATCACGTCGTAATACCAACAGGTCTCGGACCTGTTACAAGGAAAAATGTAAAAAACAATTTTTTGAAACCTCCTAGTCGTACCACAATTTTTAAAGATTTATACCCAGATCTTTCTCTACCACCCGAGCCTATAATTACTTGGTGGAGCACATGGTTGGTAGCTGCTCAATATTATTTTGAACACTTTTCGAAAACACAAGAAATCATTTCAAAATTAGATCCAGAAATTTCTATCGCTATTGGAAAAGCTCGAAAAATTATGCAAAATGAAACGTTGAAAAATAATTTAATTTTCATCTTAGTGAATTTTAGTTTTATTGCACATACAATTACAAAACTAGAAACAAAAAAATATGTCCTTAAATGATAATATGCAAATTGTTGAATCAGCGGTTGAAAAATTAAAACTCGTAAATGGACCAACAAGAGATGTTGTAAAAAAAGAAAATTGATGCTGTTACAAAAAAAAAAAAATCCAGGCTTTATTGATTTTAAAACAATCAATGACATAATAACTTATTATATTGTCGTCATTACCAACTGTCAATTGCCGGTCTCTATTCGATCCGGATTGTTTCGCACCATTTTGAATCATTGATTTGAATCCACAAGTACGACGTCAAAGAAAACAATACGCGTCCGCGACGCCGGAAGGAAGTTCGCACGACGACGTGAGCGTATTATTGTCTTTTGTCGATTGATTCGCTCGCACGACGCGGACGTTTTTGTTTTTAACGTCGACGACGACGCAAAGTCGGAAAGAACAGTATCTTCTCGATCTGCTCGCGCGTCACGAATAATCGGTGCTTGTACAAAAACGAATCGAGCGACTTGAAAATACGCCAGTCGACCGGAAATTCGATCCTCATTCGAAACGTTTTATTGTTTCCGGGTACGATCCGTACTTGGAGTACGCGTTTGTTCTGTTGGATCCGTATACGACCACTGACTTTTTACACACAGAGCAAGTTCAGAGGCGTATCTGACCGTCTGCCGCCAGTGTTGCGAAAACGGAACTCCTCGGTCGATAGACGTATGACGGCGAATCTAGGATTTTCCAGTGAGTTAATCGATTGCTATATTGACGCTCCTTCTTTGATTTCCCAAGTCGCCTTCAGAGTTCCGCCTCGTTCTTCCAGTTCGGACTTTCCTTTTGTAATTTCTTTTCGTCGTACCAACCACGGTAAGAACAATCCAATAGATCCGACGGTGAGTTTGGTCAATGCGAACACCATATATACCAATTATTTAGTCTATAATTATATTATCTCAATACGCGTTTCGTCCGTTATTACTTACTGTCTGTAACCTTAAATTTTTTATGTTTTATTGTACATACATAATATAATAGGCGCAGATATGTGTATTTTAACGAAAATGAGACGATAAAAAGCGCAGTCGACGACGAGGCTCAGGAAATCGATTAGACAAAACTACAGAAGTCGTTTATTCGTAACAGAAATTTACAAAATTTTAAGTGTAAACTGTGATGAATACCACTATATTCACGGTTATACTATACATCCTTATAATATTGTATACACCAGCGGTTCCCAAACTGAGAAGCGCGCCTCCCTTGGGATTTAGCAGGAGAGGCGCGAAGGATAACCTTCCATAGAGGATACATTTTAAATGAACAAGGTGAGTTTAGCCCGAAAATTGTCAAATGTGTTTGAATTTTTTTATAGTAGGTACGTTTATTGACGTAGCAATAATATACGGTGGAAATTTCAAGCTTCTGGCAACATTACTTTTAGAGTAATGACGAAATTACTAAAGTCGATTTAATGAGTGTCGTTCACGTCGAATTTAGCCGTTTTTTCCATTGTATACTGTTTTTCCGCTCACCTGGAAAAACTATTGAGACACGAACTTGATGAACCCACAAAGTACCATCAACGTCGAATTTTCGATCTATTGCGTTGCTGGATTTATTTATTCGCGATCGCTTATTTTTAGTTTTAGGGATGCGTGAACCAAAATAGTTTGGGAACCACTGGTATATACATTATTCAGCGCTATAGCTTATAATTTTATATTTTAAAAATGAGAAAATTTATTACTATAATGAAAGTGTGTAATTTTTCAATAGCCAACCTATTATATTACTCGATTTAATTGTGTGTAAATTCGAATAATCAAACATATACACGATATTTAATATTTACATTACAAATGTAATATTTATGCCGCCCTGGAGCAACAGCTCCTTTTGCACCTATGTTAACCCGGCTCTGGGCCCGTCGTCGGTGTTGCGGTGATTAGAAGAAGAAAACAAAAAGGATAAATCTATACTTGGAAAAAAAAAAACAAAAAACAAAAATAAAACGCAGAGTACGGATACGACGTGACGGCGATAATTAGTGCCGTTATTGTTTTTGCCCGATCGTAACGTACCACAGAGCTAAAGAACATACGTTGCATTTCAGAAAACTAGTGACCTTGACTCGCGTACTATTTTAATGACGACCGCGATAACAATAATAATAATAATAATAATAATAATAATAATAATAATAATAATAACAATAATAATAGTTGTAATACCGAGCAATAATAATTATAATGATAATAGGCACCGCGCGGAACACTACGCGCCGGTTATGCGAAAAGTGTGTGCCTACTACGATCGTATAATATACACCGCGGACGGCCGCACGAGGCGGTCGTGGATTTCAACGAATGTTTACCTGTAATTATAATACGAGCGTGCGGGAATTTATTGTTTCCGCGCGAGCAGCACGCCTAAGCGCGCGTTGCCGTTACGAGTGTTAGGTTGTTCGCTTAAACGATTATAATGTGTTTGCGTTTTCCGCGGCACTACCGGAATGAACGCTAGTAAGGCCGTGTGTGTGTGTGTGTGTGTGTGTGTGTGTGTGTGTGTGTGTGTGTGTGTGTGTGTGTGTGTGTGTGTGTGTGTGTGTTTGTGTGTGTGTTTGTGTGTGTGTATGTGTATGTGTGTGTGTGTGTGTGTGTGTGTGTGTGTGTGTGTGTGTGTGTGTGTGTGTGTGCACATTGGTATACTCGAAACCCGCGAGTAAACCGACCGGGACGAGCTAAACGTCCGCGTGTGACAAAAACCGATAAGACCTTAAAATGGTTTTTACGGCAGTACCGAATTCAATGGTTATCCTAGATGAAGTGGCGACCTTTTTTCCGTGCGTTAAGATGAGACATTCTGTTTCGTTTCGTTTTTTTTTCCGATTCGAAACAAAGTGTATTACGATTTATTGATATTCGTATTACACGTAGAGATGTAAGCTCGGTAAAATTTACCGATTATTTTTTTTTACTAGTAAATATTTTTTTACCGAAAAAATTCGTATGTGACACCTCGAATTAAACGTCTTAACAAGGCGAATATTCATAACATAACAGTCGAAAGGAATAGTTGATACTAATATACTATATAAAACTTTAATCGTCAAACGTTCAATATTTATATCTAGAAAAAAAGAGAAATAAAACTAAAAGACTAGATTTTATTTTGTTTTTGTTTTTGTATTTTTCTTTTCATGTTATTTCAAGATACATAATGAATCTGATTTGATTAATTTACAAATTTATTTTATAGGTACATTTTGAATATAAATATATATATATATATTCATATAAAAAAATTCAAAAAACAAACAAATGTCAATAATAATATAATTCACTACGAGGTACTAATATAAAGTCATATGTTAAATCCATAATACCATGAACACCCCGCTATCCAGTAAATAATACAAATAAGCGTTATCATGATATTATAATTTGATGAAAAATATGATGCGAGGAGTTCTTGGGGGTGTTCTTATTGTGAAATACAAAATTTATCAAAATTTACCAAAATTTACAGAATTTACGAAAAATGTAAGTACATTTTCCTTTGTAAATTACCGAAAAAAAAATGTACGTAAATTGTACATCTCTAATTACACGGTATTCGTATAGAGCTGGTACGTTTTCTACGAATTCAGACCGAGATTAATTCATTTTGATTTCGATCCGACCACTTCGATAGCAATTTTATCTCGGTGAAAATTCAAATTTTTATTTTGATCCAAACACAAGCTTATGACCAGGGTAAAGTACAGCACTAGACCACTCAAACGTTCTTTATGCGTTCAAGCCCTCGGCCAAGTTTTATAATCGGCGTAAAATAGTTAGGTACCAATAGTTGATAATAGTTGATATCGGCATTTTTTTTTTTTTTTTATAATTACAATCACATGTATCGATAGTAGATTATTTATTAAATTATAAACGTTGGACGGTATAAAAAACCGTGATTATCTATGACCGCGATTGAATCGAGTCCAAAATCAGTCCTCACCTAAACTGATGAAACGGGCGCCCTTTGATTATCGATAACAATTATTACACTGCGTTCGGGTTTAATGAACAAAGTATATACGTACGGCATACATTAATTCCATTAAATGAAGATGGGGGGTTGATCGCATTATCATGACCCTCGGATCATGGCCACTGTTTTACCGCCAAAGTGAACACAACGAACCTTGCGCCTTGGCACTTTTACATACGAGGAAATCAGCATTGTACACACTCGCGCGCGCGTGCGTGTGAGAAAACCCATTACTAATGACTAGGGCAGAGGACTTGTAGCTCTAAAAAATCACCAAATATGCACTTAAATATACAAAATATGCATTAAAAATATGCTTTTTTAAATTAATATTTTTGATTAAAAAATTAGAATTTTTGTATAGGTACTTATATTATTTTAATGAATAAATTTTACTTTCAACTTTATTTAACAACTGACAATTAATTATTTGAATTATTTGGACTCTTTGAATTATTATTTTAACTGGATATTTCTTCAAAACTTTCAACTTCTTCGACTACTATAAAACAATTAACAAAATAATTTAGTTTCAAATATTTATTTAAGATCAACACAAATTTTTACCTTTGAAGTTGCATTGGAAAATAAGGTGTTTTTTCAAATTGTCAAACGTAAAACTATAAATTATTTAAAATATGCATCTAAAAGTATAAAATGGAAGAATTTGCCCTAAAAACCGAAAAAACGCAAAATATGCACTAAAAACTAAAAAAAAACGCAAAATATGCCCTAAAAACCAAAAAAACGCAAATATGTATTTATATGCACAATAAAATTTCAAAACTAGCTTTGTGGAAGCATGAAATGTATTTGTTTCGCAATCTGCTATTTTTGTCACTGTGCAAAAAAAAATATGCAAATGCTACAAGTCCTCTGCCCTACTAATGACAATGGGAGGAAAGGAGGAGCTCAGAGCGTAAGACTTGATATAAATATGTGTAAGTTAGAGTGCAAATTTTAAAAAAAAGGGCGTTTGTGTAAACGGGGTAACAGTGTTATTCCGTATCATCCCTTAGACACCCCTTTTCTTCGAAATCGAATTGTTGTCTTCGAGTAAAGATAAAAATACTTAGCGACGTTTTTCATCGCACTTCCGCGAACGTTGCCACGGTTTTCTATTTTGTATGTCTTTTATATTAATACCCACCGTATGGTATTAACCCACCGAGCGTGCATAACGGCTCGACCGACAATCTCGTATTGGCACTCACACATTTAATATAATATCTGTGGCGGCGATGTTTCAAGGCGATTTACGCAAAGTTTATCGTGCGATTCAAAACCACGTGATCTGCAAACATATCGTGACGATCGAAGAGCAAAAAAAAAAAAAAATCAATATCACACCATATGACACGTACATCAACACGAAAGAGCTAAAGAAACTGTCGTCACGTCACTAAGTAATATGCCGAGTTTACACGTTGCGTAGCACTTGTCACTGGCACTATAATCGTCTATTGGTCACACGCACCACTGATTTGTGTATTGCATTAGTTGATAGTAAATAATAAATAAGCGATAACATAAATATATTATGATTTATTTATGGTACTGACTACTAAATATTATTAATTAAATACGTAATTTAAATAGAGTCACCAGACACCAAGTACTAAATAAAATGGACCGTCGTCGTAGTGTTACGAAACAAAGTATTACGTAGGTATTATTCAAACGCAATAATATCAGCTTTAATAGATGAACTGAAAATTGAATTAAATTGCAAAAAACAAAAACCGAATATGGACGAGGAAATGGCTCCTTGGAAGAGATGCACATGGTAATTCGGTTGGATTAATAATAGAACTAGCAATTGTAAAAAAATCAGAGTATAAAAGTTTTACGAGGAATGAGGGTGTCAATTTATGATAAACAAATATTCTCTTATCAGCTACTTGTCATTATTAAATAGAACTGGATTCTATTCACTCGCACTCTCGGTATTTACGAATACTAAGCACTATTTTTACTGTTTTTTCGCCGTTCTATTTACTAACGACAAGTAGCTACCCTCTGCACGACTCTTACTCCACTCGCGGTTGCACTCGCGACGTGTGACCGGCCGATGTTAGTGCTTAGTGACCGGTATCGGTAGAAATACGTGGAATACGATTTTTTTATGCTTATAAAAAGTTAAAAATGACTGAAAAATGGATCTCATAATTGAACCATTTATTTGAGAAACGACGTAAGTCACAAAAAGGTGATTCGTAGAAAATAAGAGAAAACTGTTTTTACGCTACCAGTGATATATGGTAGATAAACCGTGAGGCCTAATTCCAAGAACTCCTTGAGATACACATTAAAAAAAAAAGCCGGTAAGACAATGGTGGTGGAAGTTCGTCCATCGTCGCTCCGCTCCTCGGACAAGATTTGGCCCATTGGAGGGAAGTGGGGTCCATTCGAATTTGGTGGACTTACGTTGTTTCTACAATAAACGATTCTTTGTGGTGTAAATACTCGACTGAATTACCATAGGTTCCTGTTGGACTTATTTTTATACTCAAATAAGCGTATTCGGCCTAATTACGACTAAAAAATATTATTATTAAAATATAATTTTCATTAATAAAAAGACATAAAATTACTGCAACAAATTCATTTTATTGGTATATTATAATATTATAAATTGTATTTTATCAAATTTATTTTAAAACAATTTCCATTACATTATTAACAATCGGGGTTTTGATATTCATTCAGAACCACGTCAGTCGTTTTCCATTGGTAAATCCTCTGGTAAAACGTCATATAAGTCCAGGACTTACGTTGTTTCTCTTCTATACTGATTATTTACAGTGGTGTCACCGTCTTAAAATTGAATATATATTTTACAAATGTTCACACATGATCTGTCTATCATTTGATAACACATTCCACGCATTATCTCAATTTGTGATATTTTGTGACTTACGTCGTTTCTCGAATAAATGGTTCAATTATTGTATGTTCTCTTTGTATTAGATGAGATATTTTTTTGTAACATAAATTCAAATTGGTCTGGTGTTATCCTCATAAAACTTCTGTGTTCGAGTTGATCTTCAGTAGCAAGTTCTCTTAAAATTCCTACTGAATCACCAAGGGTATCCCGTCTCAGTGACCATTTTCTTGTCCATAAACGTTTTTTTTTCTGATTCGTTTTCGTTTACATATTAATGTATTATTATAACGTTGACGTAATGTTTTAAAGTTTTCTTTTTAAAAAAAAAGCGACGGTCCATCGTGAAGTTCGGTTCGCTACTATTTACTTGCCATTTAAACTGTAAACTAGATATTGTAAACGTGTAAACAATAGTTGGATAGTAGCGGTACGAGCGGTTAGTGCGAGTGACAAGTGACTAATGACACGCACTACGCAACGTGTAAACTCGGCATTATACTCACCAAATATTACTCGGTTTACGTAAACTATTAGTCCGTACGTGAATCGAAGTTACGTCTGTTCGATGTTAAAAAAACTGCCGTAAACGAAAAGAAAAAACATACACGCACACACACACCAGAAACAACTATACGTCCGTTACGACGTGATATTATTAAACCGCAGTCGTACCTTCTCGCCGTGTACACAGTACTTACCCACCCACCGTTCGTATCGTACACACGTCGTACGTTATTGTGTGCCAGTGTTTACAAGAGTTCCCAAAATCGGGTTACAAAATTACAATATTTCTGTCGAATTTTTTGAACATTTACGTTCCGTGTTCGAATCGATAAAAAAAAAAGAGATGTGTGTGTGTTAAACGCGTGGGAAGTTAAACTTCTTTTCAATGGTACACGTGAGTGAGTGAAAAAGAAAGAAAGGCATGGATAGACTGGGTAATGAGGATAATAAAGAAAGAAAAGAAACAATGTAAATTATATTTTTTATACATTTTTTTTTTAAATTATTATTTTTTATGCTAATGATTGATTATCATTTTGCCCAATCGGTATAGTAGTTATGATTGGCATATGATGACTGAAATACGAAACGTACATTTGTGACTGAACATTAATAATATTATACATCGCTTAAAAATTGCATCGATTGTTGTGCCTGATTTAGTAGTCGATATTGTTGGATCATTATTCAGTTGCAAACTGAATTTGGCTCGCAATTAAGTTACGAGAGGTGCTGAATCAGAAGATGCAAAATTAACATTGAAATCCCCACTCATGACCATTGCACATGCCTCGAGCATCATATTTAACTCTCACCTTACCTTGCAATTTCGTTTGATAAGAAATTTAAAAACCGTCTGTATTAGATTTGAGAATTGAATTTGATACACAATGTGGTTGTTGTTATGGGCTATGAGCATTAAATTTGACTCCCTGAAGTATAACTTCAAAAAAAAAATGTTAAAAGTATCGTTATCATAACATTGAAATCGACTACTTCACGTCGAACAACGGTGGCACGCGTTTCGTCGTAAAACTTCAATATCGTTCAATAAACGAAACGGCTATAAAAAAAAAAGACTAATAATAAAAAAATACAAAAAAAAAATACGAAAACTAATTCGCCACTACGACTTATCGAACGGGTCGGCAAAACGTCGACTTTTGTCGCGAAAAAAATGAGTCACACCGCGAACTGATTTGGAAGCCGCGTGCGGTCGATGACTGTCCGCGGGTATGGGCGCGCGCACGTACAGATGTCTCGCGTTGTTTTCGGACGATAAATATTCATTACGATTAAGGAACGGATTTGAATGCAAATTCCATTTTTTTCTGAATGTTCGAAAACATTGTTTTCCAAGCACAATGTTCATTTCATACATCAAGGAATTAAAAAATGTAACTTTTATCTTGCATTTTTTTTGCATTTTTAAGACTTAATTACATTTTTAGTGCATTTTTTTACGTTTTTAAGTCATTTTCATGAAAGGATGGATACAATTCGTGAAAAATGTATGAAAATTCGTTCTAAAAAAAATTTAAATTAATATTTCTTTGGTGCCGGGTAGAAAGGGCTTAAGTCAATTTTTCACAAAAAAAATTTTTTCCGTAGATTTAAAGCTTAATTTTTGCTGATTTTTTTGGTCCAATTGGCATAAGTCAGTGACGAATATTACTTATATTATTGAAAAAATAAATAGAGCATATCTCAACATGATCGTTTCTACGTTCGGTAGAAAAGGCGTATGTTGACTTATGCCGTTTATACCATTTTATTGCTCAGGTACATAAGGCTCAATATGACTTACGCCTTTTGTAGTGTAATTATATCTCATGTAAAAATGGCATAAGTCAATGATAAAAATTAATTTATTATTATAAAATATTATAATTGGTATTAATGATTACAGAATTTAATCTCTCATAATAATATTATATGATAAGTTTAAACAGCAGTTATACCAACAGAAAAAAAAATAATATTTAACCATTGCAGTGGTATTTACATAGAGTTTTTTCATAAAAATAATAAATGAGTATACTATAATTATTGGTTATTAGTTTATTACTATATACTATGTATTAGACATTAGTGTACCTGTTCAGTGATATTTTTATCTGATAATTTATTTATTTGAAAAGTCATGTACAAAAGACATAAGTCAAAATAAGTGAACTCAAAAGGGCATAAGTCGTGGACAAGAAGGGCATAAGTCAGTAAAAGAGAAATCCAAAGGGCATAAGTCGTGGACAAAAAGGCTTAAGTCAAAACTAGTGAAATCAAAAGGGCATAACTACAGTTATCTCGTTAAATATTCAAAGTATCAAGAATTTTAATAGTTACATATATTAGGAATGTAATATATACAAAATAAAAATACCTTAAATATCTAAGGATATAATGAACTTACACGTAGGAATTTTCAAACATTGTTACTGCTGTCTCAAAAAGTTGGTCAAATTGACTTATGCCCTTTCTACCCGGGACCAAAGATTTATTATGTAACAAATTCACGAAATAATTGTTGACACGTGTAGACACACGTACTTATATATATACAAACAAGTTACAACATATTACTACCCGCAATTAGGTAAAGATAAGATAAGCTGTATTGCAATTTTGTATTGCACTGTTGAGTTGGACGGAAGACAATTGAGACGACAAGAGAAGGTTTTATTTTATTTAAATATTTTTTATACGATACATTTTCCATAATAATGTGTTTTTTAATAAGTTTTAAATTCAAAATTGTGTTTTTATTGATTTTAAATACATTTTTAAAGATTTTTAGGGAATTTTTTTATATTAAAGCATTTTTTCAAGGCATTAAGTCGTATTTTTTTAGGACATTTTTCTTATTTTTTATGGCATTTAAGTCCGTTCCCCAATTATGATCGAAAGACGCGGTCGCGAAGCTGCGAGTCCTCGTCATCGGGGCACCGTCGACGTAAACGCGCGCGCACGCTGCACTTTAAGGTCGTTGGTCCGTCATCTTTACGGCCTTTGCTCGCGTAATCTCGTGAGAAGCGGTAATCCCATTAACTCTCGTACGCCATTAGAGAAGCCATTAGCCGTTCTGCCGCCCTCGCCGTGGAGGTTGTTTATATACATCCAAACACACACACACACGCACACGCACACGCACACCAGATCTTCGTATATATAAACATGAAAAAACAGGTCTCCGTGATGTTCCGTACGAAGTGTTAACAAAGCAAAACGATTTTCATTTTGAAAAAAAAAAACAAGAAATGACGTTGAAAATGTTGAAATTGAAACCGAATTTAAGCGGTTTAATTTATTTCCGAAAATCGTGTTATAAAAAGTACGACTTAGAGTTAACATTTTCCGTGGAACGTAAGTGGTTTATCCGTAATTATTTCGTCGTCCCGCAAAAATGATTGAAAATATCGTATTTTTCGTCATAAGGCCGGTATTGGATATACGAGTCGATATGAAGCCCCCCCCCGGGAGGGGTACCCGTGTGATAAAAAACAGCAAGGGATTTCAGAAACTTATATTTCATTGATTCAACATGGTACATTTGTAACGCCGAGATACACAAAATATGTACACTAGTGCTCTACACGGTCCGTTTTTTTTTATTGTTTTTTTTTTTTTTTTTGGATCGAATCGTTTTAACCGATTCTAGGACTGGACCGGATTGACGAAAAAAAAAAAAAAATTAAACCAGACCGTTTCATTTTTATTTCATTGGAAAAGACCAAGACTGTACCGACAAATAAATAATAGAAAACATAAAAAATATATATAAGGATAACACTGAGCTGGACCGATTGTAAAAAAATGATCTTAAATATTTAGTTTAAGTTATTAAATATATTTCTATTGTGGGAATAAATTTCAGAATATCAGTCCCTTCTGCTCCAACTATAATTCCTGTTAAAGTTACAATTATAGACGAATTGAACGTGTTAATTATATAATTTTACATATTATTATATTGTATTACGTGTAAAAATTAACCACACTAGTCCGCGATTCTGTCATTAAAACTTATGTCGAACTGAAATTGAAGTTGCACCGGACCGGACCGGACCAAACCGTTTTAGATTATGACGTACAAAGTTTGAACAAGACCGGACCGTGCAGAGCACTCATGTACACATACCCACGTTTTTATACTCGCGCGCGAAAATTATCAGATCGATATCACGTACGATTCATTATTTCCGGATTCATCCGGTCCGGTCATATCATCGAGTATTGTCACATACGTTTCGATGTTCATGAACATTTTTTCACCATTCAGTTGATACGTCTATTGTAAATTCGTGGTTTTTGTACAAAAAAGTAACAAAATAGCCAATAACATTAGCTCTGACTCGAGAGCAGCTAACCGTAGAACTTTGTCAAACATCATGGAAATTAAAAAAAAAAATCAGAAAAACAGAGGAATCGTTAGAAAAACAAATACTCGAAGGGCAAGAAAAAAGAAAAAAAAAAGGACACCGACACCTAAAATCCCATCAGTTCGAATACGTTTGGATGGATGTCATCGGAGAATTAAATTTGAAAGAATTCGACGCGTATGTTAAGATGTTACCGGGATGCAAATTTCAGTCATTCGCTAAATTGCACTAAATGCGATGTTTTTAATTTACGTCGTAATACTGAAAGAAATTGTTTTGACTTATTTCGTTATACCTGACTTATCGTAATTTACATTTTTTTTAAACATGACATCGAATTTTCAGAATAAAATAAACGATTTTGATTAATTTTTGTATTTTTAAGTTTATAACTCAATAACATTGTCGACACTACCGAACAAGTCGTAAAATATAGCTAATTGTATTTCATATGTATTCTTAACGCATAGAAGAGCATCGATGCATTTAAAAAAACGTAACCACAATCGGTTTAATGCGTCGATAATGCATGGAAGTGCATACATGCGTTTTTCAAAATTGAGTCAAAATGAGTACTAAGGTTAGACAAAAAATAATTTGAATTTTTTTAACAATTTTTATGAACTCTACGGGTTTTAGTCTATTCAAAAACATTTTTTGTCATTTATATACAAAAAATCGTACAGTGAAGGGTTAGTGTCGAGTTCACGACACAATTGGTTCACGTAGTATAATATACTGGCCGTGATTTTGTCTGTTCGCGCACGTCAGTGTTTCGGTTGACATTGGAACGGAAATAAAAATAAAACCCACACACGCACACGACGTGTAAACGCGGTATTATTTGTGTTCCGAACCGCAAGGTTCAGGCGTTTTCGGGCGTTTAGCTTTGAACGTGTTTACTCGAACGATGCCAGAATTCCGAGCCTACGGTAAACACCCTAAATATAACCATTAAGACACGTATACAGTGTACGCCCGTAGCCGCGGCGCACCGCGTGCTCCAGGGGTCGCCCACCAGACGATCGCGATCGACCGGTCGATCATTTTAGGACTATTGGTCGATCGTAGTAGACGTTAATTTTACCGATATCTGCCGGTCGCGTTCAGTCGTATATTAATCTCACCGATTAAAGATACTAGTCTAACCGTTTTAAACCAATATTCAAACATAGAATTTTGTAATAAAATACAATTTTCTGGAGTTGTCATTTTATAAAACATTTTTGCGTCGTCTGCAAATAAAAGTATTCCACGTGGCGAAATAACCGTTGATATGGTATTCATAAAAATGTTAAATAAGAGCGGTTTCAATACGAGTGCACTGACTATAGCGAAATTAATACCGCGGCGAAGATGTTACCGCGAGATTGAGCGCGATATTTTCATTTTTCGCTGCAAACACTATAATTTCCGCTTACCGCTGCGATAATCAGTAGTGAATTTCCAACTATGTACGCGTATCTACATTACGTATATCGTTGCTACATATTTACATTACTTTACGTATATCTTCATTAATAAAATGAAAAATGTCATCAAAACAATTTGATGTCATTCGGAAATAAACGAAAAAACGCTTTGCATCATTTCGTAACTAAGCCATTAAGTTATTGAATTCACCTACATTTTCTCTTTTGGTACCGATTTCATGAACCCGTTTTCGTTTTTCACGTCTAAACAATTTAATTTTACTCTAATTTTTTTATTACTCGTTAATGTAACAGCCAAACCCGTATTTAAAAAGCAGTTTTAGTTAATATATTACTTGAACTACCCGTCGTTGCCGGGTATAAAGTTAAAAACTATACAAAGATAAATTTTAATTGGTATATAATACAAAACAATAATTTATGACAACAATTGTATTGTAAAATGTCTCCATAAACTACATTTGATGTGTATTTCCTGTCGGTGCCAAAATAACCTAACTTATGGGCGCGTACTAACTCTTGAGCATGACACATAAAATTGTCCACGAGTAAAACAATTTTCGCTTAAAGCGATCTAGATTTTTCTAAATTTCAAGGTTTGACCTTGTGATTTATTTATTTTCATAGCAAAACATACTTTGACAGGAAACTGCATTCTCTTGGATTGAAATGGATAATTCGACGGTGTCATTGGTATCCGAGGAATAAAAACTGATTATTATATTATAAGCCTATGGTACCTTTGTTTGTTCTTCGTCATCTATAACAATAAATTGCTAACAGCAATAAATCTTCTTCATCTGAACTTGAACTTTCATAATATATATATATCCATGGCATAGTAAAAATTAAAAAAAAAAAAAAAAAAAAAAAAAAAAAATAGCAATTTTTGTTTATGTACTTACTTTAAATTATCAATATTAATTATGACTAAAATACGCGTAGGTACATACACATGGCCGGTGTCACAATGACTAATAATTCTTGGCGAAATATTTCGCTCCTATCAGGTTAGATCAAGCGGTATTTAATGAGATCGCTTATGTTATGAGATGGTATGTAATGAGATCGCGTTTATCGCACACACACACACACACACAAACACACACACACACACATACACACACCGCGAGCTACGACGTGTGTGCGTTGTTTATTGTAACGACACGCAGAAAAAATCGGACTGAAATCGATTTGGCATCGATTCGTTTAGAATCGGTTAGGGTCGATTCGTTTAGAGTCGGCTGAAGTGCGTGCTTCATGTTCTTTCACGAGTTCCCACCGATGTAAATAATGAACATTATGGATTGATTACAAAAAGTGATTATATTAAAAAAATTTGTTTTTTATTTATTAGAATAAAAATGTTTTACCGTAACATTACATGCTATCATAAGTGTTTGTTTACGTATTTTGAAAATTTACAAATAGCAGTTATTATTTTCTTAGTCATTCGGTCTCCGTTTTCGCTCGACTCCGAAAGTAGGAGATCTTTCGGTAAACGGGGTTTTATTATTAAATTTAAATACGCCTATCGTGTAGATATCAAGTCGGATTTCGTCGTGCACGTGGGCGGCTTGAAAACTTTGCAGAATACGTCATACAGAATTATTTTCATTTTATCGAACCCTATAATCCGAACGACACATATTAAAAGTGACTATACAACGCACTCGCGTCTCGCGTTGTACATACAGACGAGTTGTTCGTTTCGCTCGCGCTTGTTTATGTACGGTTTTACGTGACGCGTAGGTGTATTGCGAGTCGCGTGATATCGCGAGAAAAAGTCGCCTTTACTGAACGTCGAACTTTTCGATACGTACGACAGAGAAAAAATTAAAAATAAAAAAAACGAAGAAGAAGCGAGTGTTAAACCGGGTCCACAATATAGCAACGAATAGCAACTTTTTCAGTTGCAACATGTTGCTGATTCAAAAGTTGACAAAATGTTATCAAAAGTCACCACATGTTTATGTTGCCAGCCACAAAAGTTTCTATTTGTTTCGTGTTTCGATTAAAAACCGCAACACGGGGAAACACGTTTGCACTAAACAATGAAAAATCGGTTACAAAGAGTGACAAGTAGCGATGAGTTTATCGGCGAGGGCAGAATGCACCAGCCGCGTGTTGCCGGTTGCCACGTGTGTTTCTATAGCAGTGGTCGGCAAGTGATTTCTACTGGAGTCCGGAAAACTAAAATAATACGTGAACGGGGCTCGTAGAAAAAAAATTAATTTTATTGCATTATTCAATAGGTATTACTAAATTGTTAAAATCATTTGACGAGTAAACATGCCTTGTGATGTTATATGAGAAATCGCATTTATTGTCTTTGGCTAGTACCTTAAATCGGGAACTCTTGTAGAACATCTAATACGAAATAATATGTCCCCAAGGCTCGAGGTGAGAATCCGTTAACTCTGTTCTGTACTTGTTTAGAAAAAAAAATTGTTTTACAAAACGACGCCTTTTTAATAATTTTTAATAATCACGGTGCAATTTGAAATAACGTACTTATTAAACTCGTATCAAAGAAGGATGTGTCGACGGTCCAGATCACAGACTCCCGCGGTCCGGATATGAACCACGGTCCGCCAGTTGGCGGCCGTTGTTCTATAGTGTGCATGGCTTTTCTTTTTTTTTTTTTTTTGTTGCTATGATTTGGACAGTGTGTTTATAAATGTTCCAGTTTGTTCCGAGGAAACAAAAACAATATTGGAAACACTTGTCAACATTTAGAAATTATCTGTTGCTTCAGTGTAGACCCGGCTTTAGAAAGGCGCGCCTGAATATAATATAAACACTGACGTGTTATTATCGTATCACTGCGGCACGCGTGTTTACGTGTTATTCACGGATAACGCGGTAAACGCCACGAACGACATACGACAAAAGCTCTGGTACGCGTAGTGGAAGTTTTTTATTGTTATTATCATTATTTTTTGTTTTTACTTTTTTTTTTTTTTAACTATTGCATAGCTTTTATCGCGGGCTTTGAGCGCGGCGACCGAATCAAGAAATTCAGTAACGAAAAAAACCTAACACGCATTTTTTTTTTTATGTGTGGAGACACTTTTTCTTATCGAAATACTGGTCCAAAAGTTTCATCCAGCAACTTTTTAGAACGGAAATTTTGTCGAAATGGTACTTTTGAGAGCTCATTTTTCGAATTTCTCAATAGTTTTTTCCAATCGTGGGCGATAACTACCGAAAAATTATAAAAAAATATTTTAGTTTTTTAGCCATAACTCCATCAATAATAGAGCTAGGAACTTGACAATTTTACTGACTACTAATAACTGCCACGCGTATACTCGATTTAAAATTTCAAAAAGGTTTAACAACGTTTGACTTAAACATAGAACTTTGAAAATATCGAACATTTCTCATTTTTTTGGAATTTTTTGCTTCGTACAATTTTAACCTTTGGATATTAAGAGCTGAAAATTTAATACAAAACTACTGGTTGGAATACTCATATAAGTATTTCTACCGACGATGAAAAAATGATCGAAAATCGTTTGTCACAATATTTTTTTACAAGCGTTTAAAGTTAAAAAGTCAAGGCGAAATTTCTAATTTTTACATCAAATTACACACTTGAACGCACGTAAAAAATAATTGGTGCTTCCCGAGTTGATGAAAATGCTATGCAATAGCTTTACCGCGGCAGTCCCCGAGTGTTACACGTATTTTTTTTTATTTTACCTACGTGATATACGTGACTAGAGAATACAGACGACAACAGCGGCGGTTTCGTTCATTAATTTACGACGACGACTCGTACACACAATATCGTAGTAGTCATACGGTCACGACGGAGTCGAGTGCGAAATTTCCGTGTATAAACGTGTGTGTGTGTGTGTGTGTGTGTGTGTGTGTGTGTGTGTGTGTGTGTGTGTGTGTGTGTGTGTGTGTGTGTGTGTGTGTGTGTGTGTGTGTGTGTGTGTGTGTGTGTGTGTGTGTGTGTGTGTGTGTGCGAACAAAGTGTACATTAAACAGTAGTCACCCGTCGCGAGATGAAAGAGCAAAACGTGTACATTGCTGTGCGGTGTAATGTAATGTAGTTCACGCGGCGCGACGCCGTGCGTGTGCGATACTGCAGTGCCTAGTAATAATTATTATTATAATGAATCACGGGGCGGCGGACGGGGGTGCGCGTCAGACGTAGAATGAACACCCGCGACGGACGGACGTGGTAAATGAAAAATCTAAGTATCCCGAGTGCTCTTGGACGAGCGTGTTTGAGTGAGAGAGAGAGAAAAAAAAAGGGTAGGTAAATAAACAAATGTCGCTCGAAATCGTATCGGTATACGAACAAAAAAATGATATAACTCGATCCCTTCGGTGCCCTGGTACGTCGTGGCGAACGTGGATGATACGTTTTGATATTTTTTTAGTGAAATAATATGACGAGTAAATAATTATAGCTTCGATTTACGCAAAACGTAACGAGAGATCGACATAAAAAAATCACTTAGAAACAATGAAAACTAATATATTATTATCAGTAGCGGTTATAAGGGGGGGACGATAGGTGGATCCCCCCTTGGGCCATTTTTTGTAAATTTATTTATTTAGTAGTTAGTACCCATAAATCATGGTACAATATTACACAAAAAGGAAAAAACATGTACCTATTTTTAATTTTTATGGTACTGCAATTTGTTAAGATGTCTGTGCGCTTAGTTTATTTTCGTTCTTATAGGTACCGTGTGTACCTACGCGTATTATCAGCTTTTTTGCTTAGATTAAAAGTATTTACTTATTTCTATCTAACTGTTAGGCTATTCTTTAACTAACTTGTATTTCTATGGATTTTATATTATAATATGCATGTGTGGTGTGCTTTTTTTATTTACGTAGATTGAAAACATGGTTAAGATCAACGATTGGCGAAGAAAGGTTGAATGGGCTAGCATTACTCCACATTCGTAAAGATATTTTCTATAGATATAGAAAATATTATAACACGCTTTGCCAAACAAAGAATAGGCACATGCTTTATTGTAGTTTTTTTTTTATGTATATTTGATGTAATATGATCAATAAAATAATATTTATGCTATATGAAGTGTTTATTTTATTTCAAAATATTGAGGAAAGGTTTATCTAACATTATTGACCCAACGAATTTTTTTTTGTTATTTACGCCCCCCCCCTTAAAAGTCAAATATAACCACCACTGATTATTATTCAAACAAAATCAATTAGCTTGGCGGTCCGGCTCAGTAACCTGGACGGACCGTGGATGAACACAACATAGTATGTTTTTTTTTTTACCAACCAACGCAGTTTACGTTGACTACACCGACGGAGTTTCAGCTTGAAGTCACCGAGCTCACACCAAACAACGATTTCAAAGACTACTCCGAGGAAACAATTATTAGGCTCCAACAGTTTTACGCCGTGTTACCGGAGGAGTCTTTTCCAAATCTCAAAAAAAAAAAAAAAACATGGGCGTGAAACGATATCGATATTAAGCACTACGCACTTATAGGAGCCGACGTTTTCGAGCATAAATTACTCCAAATCCAAACGTACTTGAGTTTCCGGAACATTTACAAAAACGACGCTGTTAATTGGAACCACAGAGTTTGACGCAAACTGTCGAGCAGTTAAAAAAAAACGAGCGATTCCAAACTTCTCGATAAGCGACTTACTCGTATCACAGTAAAACAAATTTCGAATTATTGAAACATAAAAACTTTACGATAAATAAATATCCATTTTTCCGAGTACATTCAATCCGTTCTTCGATTTCATTACCCCTCTAAATACGTAGTCCCACGATGCCGGAGCGTGAAAAAAAGTGTAAAAAAAAAAAAAAAAAAGGTTAAATTCCCCTGACCCAGAGAATACGACTCTACAATTCACGGGACACGAATGACACGTGTCGAATGAAATCCTCTGTAACGCGACTGTATTCATATAGGCGATGTCGTGACGGAGAACGGCACGTTTTTCGTTCTTATCCTGTCACATCGCTTCGGCGAACGTACAATACAAACGTTATGTTTACCTAGATCGTACTTTTACTTCCGTCCGCCTCCTTTAGTATTTTTTGGACATTATATTAACAAACATAGAGGAGATTTATAGCGTAAGTTCAAAATCCCACAAAGTCTGCTCCGGAAAAAACCGGGACGAGAACAACGACGATTCGAGTAAGTTCATAACGAGCGTACGTATACGAGTAGTATAATGAACTCCGTAGTGATTAGCGTGTTCTATTCGATGCTATAATATTTTGTTTTGCGGGTATAAAATCGTTTGCAGGAGAAAAAGTTTCAAAAAAATTTAAAAAAATAATAATAATAATACAAATTCTTTAAAGGACCGAAATTATCTGATGTATTAAAACATACTCTAATTAACGAGCAACGTGGCTTGCGCCAAAAAAAAATAAAATAAAATCAACCGACACAAATCTTTTAATGTTTTTTAACTATTTATCTAACGCGGTTGATAATGGTAGTCAAGTCGAGGTTTTTATTTTATTTTTTTTATTTTATTAAGTACACGGGATGACTATTTTAACATATATTATACATAATATAAAGTAGATATCGTAATGACATTAGTTAATAATACAATAGACTGTTCAGATTTACTAGAACAAATTTATCTCAAAACACCAATTTATATTGTTCGACAATCACAATTATTTTACACTAGTTTTGGCTAAAATAACTTCGTTAAACACAGCCCTCCAAACCGTACCTATATGTTAACATCATGTAATAATATTTCTAATTTTGATTTTTCCTATGACAACATTAACAAATCGAAGTCATATACTTATTAGTCACTAATCTTACTTATTATTTATGAATAAATATTTTATTCCTCTTATCTAATCTACTGTAGAATTATTATTTCTTATCTTCATAATATTGTATTAATTTGTATTTTTTTGATTAGTACTTAGACTTGAACGTTGTTATTTGCTTTATACACACGTAGTATTCGTGATTTTGTTTTTCTGTACCACATTACCGTTCAAGGATGTAACTTTATAAATAAATAAATAAATAAATAAATATATTTAAACGCATAGGCATCCGCTATCATAATCAACGCGTTTCGATCGAGTATAATCGCAGTCGCTTTCGGATAGTATAGTTTTCACGTAGTTTATAAAACACCAAAGTAATAATGTGACACGTAAAATACGACACAACAATAATCGGTGTAAAAAATACACGAGACGACGTTATTTGACAAAACTCCGAAGTGTAATGCGCGATTTTCATTACGTTCGGACCGGTCGCTTGCCGTACGGGGTATATTTTGATTGATTACGGGTATCGAGATGGATTTTTTTTTTTTATGTCTAGACGTGTCCGTTAACATGAAATATTATGACGTGTAACCGCGGTAATCGTGACATTAAAACGTGAATTATTCGTTCGGACGAAATTTAAAAACAAAAAAAAAAAAAAAAGGTTCTTCGACTATACTCGTATCGTTTTGTCGGCGAATCCGATACCCGTATTAAAAGTTTACATCGAAAGCAGTGCCCCGCAAAAGTTCAGACGGTATAAGTACTTTTATTTCAATCGAAACGAAAGCTTCGCACAACAACGCCACTCGGTCCGAGAGTAATTTTAACAGTTCCGTTGTACAACGAAAACACTCGTACATCAAAACACGACGGTCGAGACCGCGATAGAAAAAGGAATCAATTATACTCGGCAACTTACGGAGGTAGGTAGTAACTGGAATCGTCTTAGGCTTCTAAACACGAAATGTTTATATAGACATCAATTACGTGTGCGTCGGGTCCGTCCGTCCGTCTTTACGTGTAGTAACTCGTACACGGTCACTGGAGAGACGTGGTTGATTTAGATTCTATACGGATGGATAATTGTAACGTTATTCGATTTCTTTTATATTTTTACAATAACTTTTTACTCTCTCTAAAAGGTTTTTTTTGATACTGGAAATATTGATTTGATTTAGGTTCCCGAACGACAAAACTGTATAAAATATTAATTAATTCGAATTTTTTTTTTTTGAATAATTATAATTAATTTGACTACTCGTGACTACCGACCAGTCATCGTCTTGTCTCTCGAGCAGATAAAAGAGTTGAGGCCCCAACTTACCTATCGTTTTTTCGTAATTTGATATTGATGGTTATACAAAGTCTTCAACTCCCCTCACTATTATAGCCACTCATAATACATATTGAAGGCGTCAGTGGAATAATCAAGCAGCTCCATTTTTCAAAATTTTAACGGAGAAAAAATTATTGAATTAAAAAATATCCTGAGTTAATAATTTATTTTGGAATTTTGAAACTGTCGTTAATGAGGATACTTACATGATAACATCAAATTAAAGCTCAAAAACAAATTTTAAATTGCACTTTTTTGTGTTTTTGAGTATTTTTTACTGGAGCTGTTTGGTTTTTGCCCCGATTCGACAACAAGTTTTATTGAAATTATGTGTTATTAATCATGATAATTATTTAACTTATAGTTTTGAAATAAACGTGAAAAATAAAAAATTCTATATAAATACATTTACAAATTAGTTAAAACGATAAATCAGAAAAGTTGTCATGATCTCGCCGGGAATATAAATAACCTGATAGCTCCTTTTACGTTATAACGGGTGAAATAATAATCCGAGTTCACTGGTTATGATACAGAAATGACTGCCGATTTTTTCTCTATCAAAATATATAAAAACATTGATTTTGAAAAAAAAAATGGAGCCGTCTGGTTATTCCGTTGACGCCTTCAATTACGTATTGTATTAACTGGCGATCGGTGCAACGAGAACCCACACTTGTTTTACAACTTAATACATTATTGTTATTGTTATCTAGTTTTTTTTTCGTGTTCCATTTGCATATACTTACAATTTAGCTGCATCACACTACTACTATTATTATTATTTATATCATATTATCTATTGTCTTCTTAACGTTAATAATTATTATTGGATTTATCGTTTCCGTGAATTGTATTGAATAAATCCTCGCCGGTGAATAAATAAACGATAGTTATTACTGTAACACGATCATGCGACAATCTGCGGGGTTTTCGACGCACGCGTTTCCAATATCCATCGGACGGAATCCATCACAGAAAATCAATACCGAAATTTTCGAATTTTCGATACGGATTTATCTGTCATTTACCTGCGTAAACTGTGGAAGTACAATTAACGCCGGTGGAAAATAAAAACGACACGTTTCACAGCTGCTTAAATACGCGCTCGTGATGAGACCACGACGCGCATACGTAATTCTTTCACGTCACGTAGTGTAAAATTAAAAAATAAAAAACAGATCATTTTTCCCCACATTTTTCACAGGCTCTAACACGGCCGGCTTGTGCACGGGTCGGATTATGAGTGAGACACAATACTACTCGGAACACGACGTTCGAGCCGCCGTAGAACTTTTTTTGGGTCAAGACGTAAGAGCGTTTGCGCGTTGGAAAAAACTGCAGACAAGAGTAGGAAAAACACAATATTATCGTTCTCCGACACGTATGTCACGAGTACACACGCGTATACCAAGGTACATGCTTCAATGTGGGATGAAAATGAAGACTTTCAAAAAGGTCTTGAAATCGTAAATACATTTCGTGTCACAAATGATGCGGCAGAAATAGGTGTAAAGCTCATGTGGAGGAGCGTATAATAAGTTCTTCACAAAAAAATCAAAAACAATACGTGCTTCGAGTTGTCGAAGATTATCGCCGTAAATACCCAAACAGTTCGAAAACTACGGTTTTAAAACCATTATAATTGTTATTTTTTGTACACTGTAAAATGTAAATATCAAAAAAATCAATAACTGGTTTCTTAATTTGTTCCATCAAACCACCGAGGCTCTTTTTAATAACGATCAAATGTATATGATATGACGTAATACCTACGTTTTGTAATAATATTGTTTAATTGTTACGTGATTTATAAACTTGTATGTTTCATAATTAATTATAAACATAAAAATTACGTTAATCGAAGAACTATACAGAACAAGAGTTATAGAAAATTTAATTTATAATAAATAATGTCGATTGCGTATTTTTATATGAATCAGCTGAAACGACATATCGATAAAATAATTAAAAAAATTTTAGTTATTCAAATAAAATAGTGATTTCGAATTTTAAGGACTAAGGGGCACGGGTCAAACTAAACCTGTCGACACGAAATTTCGTACGCTTAACTTGTATATATTATATTAGAACCAAATTAGAGGGTAAGGCTAAAAAAAATCAAATATCGTAAAATAAGGGCGACCCTAGTATACCTACATAAAAGTCGATTAAACGTTATTACGGTCTCAAACCGTACGGACATAAATGTGTCTATGCATATCATTTGTTCTTACGTTTTATACAATCTAATTTGGCCGAGGTTATTTTCACCATGATTACCATGATGACGAATCTTTGCTGGGTCCCTCGTGCAGTACAATCCACGCTCTAAACGAACGCGTCGTCATAAACGTGACTATTTTTGTTTTATTTCTATTTAAAATACTACGTTATTGTACGTTTGGCGCCAGGGGCGCACACCCTAATTATAGTCTATGGACAAATCCACATATGAAAAGGGTGGGTGGGTTGCTTGTTGGAAGGTACCACCTACCTAACACAGAAAAATGAAATATTCCTACAATAATTCCTCAAATTATAAATAATTATAATTTATATTATAAAATAATTTTATATTTAATAAAATGAAGTAGCTTATAAATACAGTAATAAAAAACATTTTTTTTTAAATAAGAAAATTTGTATTAATAGTGTTTGTTTATTTTGCATAGTGTTTAATGAAGTCGTAATTTATTGTACATAAAACAAATTTGTAAAACATTAAAAAGAGTGTTAAATTTAGGTTAAAGCTATGAAACAAATATTACTAGGTGGGTATGTCAAAGAGATCATAATAGTTTTGTCTACATAACAAACAATTTATATGGGCGCCCCTGTTTGGCGCAAAGTCTCGGCCGTACAAACCATATGATGTTCTTCGTTGATGAACAAAAAGAAAAAAAAATACTTCCTCGGGGCAAAACACACACTGCAGTTATTGTAATGTTGTCACCACCCTTCGGGGTACATATTTCCGAGGGCAATAAACTCAACATATTATTATTATTATTATTATTATTATTATTATACGAAAAACAATATATGTTTTTATTTAAACGAAACAATAATTCACCACGCGGCCACGGGTCGTTATAAATCGATTATGACGACATTATCGTGGAGGTGGAATTGGTGGTGTCGGCGATGTTGTCGTTGTTGGTGTTTGTGATGGCCGCCGTAGTCGTCGTCATCGTTTAAGCCGTTCGAGATGAGATATCTACGCAGCTGCCAAAGCGAAATTGTGTGGTCCAGTAAACGAGTGTAATATCATAACCCAACCAGCTTTCAGAACTGCAGACTATGCCCACGTCGCGTCGGCACAAACATAATAATATGACGACGCGCAACACATACAACGCGATAATATAATAATATTAAACACAATTCATATCGCAGAGACGCCGTCCGACCGCCTTGTGTCAAGCCACAGCGTGCGCGTGCGAGTACGAGTGTTATTCTTCCGGTTAACACTGTATTTCATACGCGTACGAGGGACGAACGGCGGTCGGGAGAAGAGTACACACGAGTGGGTCATCTGCGGCTTGAGTAATGCCTACACACACAACACACACACACACACACACACACACACACACACACACACACACACACACACACACACACACACACACACACACACTAAAAAGCACACGTAGGTACTCGCTATACGACGTATACGTGTGTGCTGTGCTGTATGCTTGAGATAAGCGAAACACGCGCCGCTGGCCCTCAAAGACGAGCGCGTGCGAATATGTTGTTTCCCGCGAACGGCGTACACAATATGCATATATTTAAATAATATCGTATGTGTGTGTGTGTGTGTGTGTGTGTGTGTGTGCGTGTGTGTGTGTGCGTAAACAGTATTAAACATGAATACAAGTGTAACATACATATTTCGTATAATGCCATAATGCACGAAACACGATCAAACCGCAGATCTAAAATAAAAATGATATTTATCTATAATACCTATCGCTTTTGTCAACGAGCGTTACTGTATTAAAAAACCGTATTTTCGTTGATCTCGATTTATTTCTACGATCCGATCGAATCATGTTTTATATGTACAATGGTTTTTAGTACATATTTTGACAACGATAGTACTCAATAACGAACGACGCCAGATCTAATACCAAAGTTTGAATAAATGCCGTTAATGATACTCGTCATGATACCTGTCAATTTGATAATACGTGTTGTTCCGAAGGTACTCGTTGAGATACTGGAGAACGCTCCTCGTAAACGTCGAAAAAAAATCACACTACCGCCAACCACCTGAACTCGCAATTTGTCGAAAATTTCAATTAATATTACGATCGTTTTCTCAAACGAAAATCGGGTTTTAAATACGGTATTGTATTTTAAGAGAAGAGCGTGTTTAGAGACAACAGCGAAACTATATAATATTATACACTTGTTTCAACAGTTCCGTTAATATCTCAAATCAATAAATCGCGACTCGAGGGTATTTCGTAAAACCGATTTCGGACAGTTCCGGAGAGCACTCTACACCAGCGCTGTTTCGAATATTTTCGGGGATTGAGATATTATGTTTCCATAAGACAAATGGTCGCCTAGCTCGAGGAACAGGTAGCGTTTGCGAAGACCGATTTATCGGGTAAATGTCCTCCTCGTTCAACGGCCTGGTTGTAGGTCACTTGCCCGCTCCGCGGAAGTGTGGTTCGAAAAAGTGCCAGTTTCGTAAATCGAGCGATTTCACGTGTGAAGTGTAACGGCGTATAATACGTCATTCGTCGTCCATAACACGTTTTCCGACCGGAACACCGACGTCATACGTATATAGAGTAGAACCCGTTTAAGACGCTCTCCGAGGGACCATTTAAAAATAGCGTCTTAAGAGGGAAATCGTATTACGCGGGTACAAAAATGTTTTGTTATTATGTTTGTAATACATCCATGTTATAATATACATAAAAATTATATGTTTTACTTTGCATAGTGAATTATAACGGATCTGGGGGTCTATTTTGTACGCTATACGAATATTGTTCGTGCATACGATCGTTCGTGTGCAATTTTTTCGTATACGAACGGAATTTGGTATTTTATAAGGCCATACGAAATTTAGGTGTACGAATCGTTGATCATACGGATATTTTTCGAATACGAATAATATTCGTACGTATGACGTCATTATGTGATGACGTATTTCCGTATTTTATTTTCGTATACGATCAGCGTGTGGATAAATTATAAAATACGTATATTGAATAGCCGTCCGTCTAAAAATGAAATGATTACGGCAGTACTCCTTACCGTAGTATTAGTATATTTATCTTAAACAGCATCGTAGATATTTAATTTGGTCATAATAAACTTTTTTTTTTGTACATTTACTATATACCTAGTTTAAATTAAATAACTGTATGTCTTCATTGTATTGTTTATACTTAAATGTATAAAATTTCCCGGTCCTAATATTAATAATGTAACCTTGTATTACCATATAAAAGGTAAACACATATAAAATGGTTTTAATTAATACTTGTAATAAATCACGTTGAGCTCCATATTATCGATATATACATATTTTATATACTCGTATATATATATATATATATTTCTTTTAATTATAAATGAGTTGTTAATTATTGTTTCAATAATTATATCCAAAAATAATATATATTTACATAACGGCAATTAAATACTGATAGTCATTTATTATCGGACACAAGAGATACCCCTTATAGTTAAAACAAAACAATTGTAAAGCGCGGCTAATGATATATTAGCAGTGTTGGGTAAGTTACTTTTTAAAAGTAACTAAGTTACATTACAAGTTACACAATGAAAAAGGTAACTAGATTACTTGTTAGTTACTCAAGTACAAAAGTAATGCGTTACAATACTTTTTTTTAGTTAAAAGTAACTTGATACAATCACGTTACTCCTCTTTTGTTTATTAAGTTTCATAAAAAATATTTAAAATTATATTACATAAAAACTTTCAAACAATTTGGTAAATTAAAAGTTCTATATTTAAGTCAAAAGTGCTATAATTGTTCTGAAAATTTTGTCCAATATAAAAAAGTATGTATTTGATATTGGATAAAATTTTCAAGTTTCTAGCTTCAATACTTTTCGATTTATGACTAAATACCTAAAATCTGATATAATCTGATATTAAATAAATTTAATGAATAGTTTAAGAAATTATTAAGTGATAGTAAAAATGTTAAAAAGGTATAACACACCACGAAGAAATAAAACTCGTAATCGAAGTGACACGACGCGACTCAGGTAATCCCGAATCCGTACGACTATCCATCCTACATATTTTATCAGATATGATCTAAAAATAAATAGCAGTTGCTGCCTGTATAGACCATAGACATTATTATTATATAATGTCTATGGTATAGACTGTTAACGTTAATGTTTGTAATCATAAAATATATTATGTTATAATATAGGTACCTAATATTTATACTATCTATACTGAGAAAATGTTATTACATATTGTATAGCTTACTAAATTATTACATTTGTTTTCATTATCCACCCAAAAAAAAATATATATATTAAATTTATTATGTAACGCGTTCTTCTGCTAAGTTACTTCTAAATAATTAACGTAGTTACTTTTGCGTTATCCAAAAATAATATTAACGAAGTTATCATTACGTTACTCAAAAGTGTAACGTACGTTACAGTAACGAGTAACGCACGTTACGTTACTACCCAACACTGTATATTAGTAGTTATTTTCTGTATGCCTGACGCCTGTACATAGTCGGTGTATTAGCATGTTATGTGATTATTTACCAGCTAGTGCAAGTGTTATTTAGGTTGTTAGCTTGTTATTGTTCCAAAATCAAAAATTTCCTATCATCTCAATGTTGGACAGCAAATCGAGGATCGTTATCGATTTTAATGCGCTCGGCCGAACCGAACGGATGCGACACGAGCTTTATTCTTAAATATTTTATAAACGTTGAAAATTAAAACATTTAAAATTTACAATTTAAAATTTAAATAGTCTTTTTACAATAATAATAAATCTATAATAACAAAATTTTCAGTTTACAACAATATTATTCAACGTTGGATAAAGTTTTTATTTTTAATATTTATACAATCACGGGCTTTCACATGCTCGCTACCATCCGATGAAAATATACGAAAACCATTCGTGTATGTGAACAATTACACCGTACGAATATAGTTACAAAATACCTTCGCACGTACGTTTTTTTCGTATGATGATGTACAAAATACCATTTTTGTGACACATACGAACATTGTTCGTACGTACGGAATTCAATCGTATGTACGGTGAGTTTCCGTATTCGAAAGTAGTTACAAAATACAGAATCAGCAATTCATACGAAAAATGTCAAATTTTCGTATACGAACAATATTCGTATGGCGTACAAAATAGACCCCCTGGGGGTCTATTTTGTACGCTATACGAATATTGTTCGTGCATACGATCGTTCGTGTGCAATTTTTTCGTATACGAACGGAATTTGGTATTTTATAAGGCCATACGAAATTTAGGTGTACGAATCGTTGATCATACGGATATTTTTCGAATACGAATAATATTCGTACGTATGACGTCATTATATGATGACGTATTTCCGTATTTTATTTTCGTATACGATCAGCGTGTGGATAAATTATAAAATACGTATATTGAATAGCCGTCCGTCTAAAAATGAAATGATTACGGCAGTACTCCTTACCGTAGTATTAGTATATTTATCTTAAACAGCATCATAGATATTTAATTTGGTCATAATAAACTTCTTTTTTTGTACATTTACTATATACCTAGTTTAAATTAAATAACTGTATGTCTTCATTGTATTGTTTATACTTAAATGTATAAAATTTCCCGGTCCTAATATTAATAATGTAACCTTGTATTACCATATAAAAGGTAAACACATATAAAATGGTTTTAATTCATACTTGTAATAAATCACGTTGAGCTCCATATTATCGATATATACATATTTTATATACTCGTATATATATATTTCTTTTAATTATAAATGAGTTGTTAATTATTGTTTCAATAATTATATCCAAAAATAATATATATTTATATAACGGCAATTAAATACTGATAGTCATTTATTATCGGACACAAGAGATACCCCTTATAGTTAAAACAAAACAATTGTAAAGCGCGGCTAATGATATATTAGTAGTTATTTTCTGTATGCCTGTACATAGTCGGTGTATTAGCATGTTATGTGATTATTTACCAGCTAGTGCAAGTGTTATTTAGGTTGTTAGCTTGTTATTGTTCCAAAATCAAAAATTTCAAAATGTCACAAGGAAAGAAACCGAAGTCTAGCTCGAGACAAGTATTTATCTTATTATTGTATAAATCATAATAATAATTGTATTATATCTATACCTATGTGTTGATATAAATAATATAATAGTTAGTAATTAGCAAATTTCCTATCATCTCAAAGTTGGACAGCAAATCGAGGATCGTTATCGATTTTAATGCGCTCGGCCGAACCGAACGGATGCGACACGAGCTTTATTCTTAAATATTTTATAAACGTTGAAAATTAAAACATTTAAAATTTACAATTTAAAATTTAAATAGTCTTTTTACAATAATAATAAATCTATAATAACAAAATTTTCAGTTTACAACAATATTATTCAACGTTGGATAAAGTTTTAATTTTTAATATTTATACAATCACGGGCTTTCACATGCTCGCTACCATCCGATGAAAATATACGAAAACCATTCGTGTATATGAACAATTACACCGTACGAATATAGTTACAAAATACCTTCGCACGAACGTTTTTTTCGTATGATGATTTACAAAATACCATTTTTGTGACACATACGAACATTGTTCGTACGTACGGAATTCAATCGTATGTACGGTGAGTTTCCGTATTCGAAAGTAGTTACAAAATACAGAATCAGCAATTCATACGAAAAATGTCAAATTTTCGTATACGAACAATATTCGTATGGCGTATAAAATAGACCCCCTGGTACGAAACGTCGACAATAAAAAAATCGACAGGTCAATACGTCGACAAATTACAATGTCGAAATGTACAAAATATCGACAAACTAAAATAAATATATGATTTATGTAAATAAAAAAAATGTATGATAAAATAATTTAATAATGTCGACATAAAAATATAAAATGATATGAATTATATAAATAATTTTATTTTATATATTATATAATAATTTTATCAGTTTGACCAGTGATTTTTTGATATTGAAACAGATTCGGCGAGGCACTCAATAGGATTCGATAGGTACTCGTACTCGTTTTAAATCGAAAAGATTTCATATCTCTGCCGCTCGGGAAATACTAATTATATCATCGTTATCTGTGTATGATGTATACTGTATAGAAAGCTACATACACCTCTGAGTATACAATATCCAAAAGAATACCGTTTACTTTATCTCAACGTTAAATTATAAAATTAAATTATTTTTTGCTATATTTTTATCTATATTTCTAACCTAACCTAACATTGTGATTTTTCGACATATTGATCTGTCGACATTTTTTACTTGTCGATATTTCGACCGCCGACATTTTAACTTGTCGAATTTTTGACTGTCGACGTTTCAACCGGCTCCCAATTATAACATGTAAAAATATTAAAATCAAATTGAAATATTACAATTGTGTTACGTATATTATTTTATATTAGCCTTTTTCAAAAAATCGTCTAATTTTCTTTGTTTCGCGCTATATTATGTATTATGTTATATTCCAATGCCATGAATAGCCGTGTGTAGTGTGTCGTATCCGATCGTGAATATTATCGTCCGATAACCGGTACAAGTACACGTATACAATATCCGTTATCGTTATTATTAGTGAGGTACATGTTGTGTATTTTTTTTAAATTTTATACAACGTACAATATGTATATACAATGTATTTTTACAGTGGCGTATTTACGGGGGGGGGATCATTGAGTTTGATCCCCCCCAAGATTTGAGATGAACACTTTTTTTTATTTAAATCTACATTTATTTTAGCTCTATGCCTCTTTGACACCGATAAATAGTAATTTGTGAAATATTTCGATTTGTTGACTAGCAAGTTGTAGGCGAATTTTTTAAAACATCTAGGAAACTAAATTTATAAAATAAAAATAAAATATAATTCAGAATAAAATACATTGTTGCTTTTTAATATCTGTCAACTATTAAATATAAATTATATTAAGTTTTTCAAAACATATCCACTGTCGTTTTATATTTAATTATTTAAATGCAAAATTAGAGTAAAAAATATTCAAAATTGTACGGGGTTTATTTGTAATTTATCTCATCTAAATACGTGAACTCATACTTCCTTGTATTTAGTAACTCTTTTGTAACTTCGTTGTAATACCATGGAGCTAAGTCCTGAAATTTAAATTAATCCAGTATATAAATCATACATTTGTCCAGTAGTCATTAAAGCTTAATACTAATTAAAGGGTCACAATACAAAATGTTATTTTGATCCCCCCCTTGGAAAAATCCTAAATACGCCACTGTATTTTTATATTATCATCGTTCACGATACGAGCGTCTTATCCGGGAACATAGAGCGTTTTATCCAGAGTTTCAATACAATATGTTAAATGTTGTCAAATCGAGGGACTCGTAAAAATGAGCGTTTTAGCCGGGAAATCGTCTTGAGCGAGAGCATCTCAAACGGGTTCTACTGTACATTGTACAGTGCGCGTACCTACAAAACGTCGTGAACACTACTCGGTGCACGAATTGAATTCACGCGTTTAGCATACGTACAAGCGAATAAAATATATATCGAAAACGGTCCGCGGCCGTGACGAGACTCGACGAGAGTCGGATGCGTTTGCAAAAAAACAAAAAAACAAAATTCGATCCATCGAAGTATTTTTGTTTTTCGAACAAACACCGCGTGCACATTACACTCACCGCACGCACGTATAACTGCGCGTGTATGAATGTGGGTTATTACACTAAAACGACTATACGTTCAATGAAAACATTTTCTCTCGACACACCGCGGCCGGGAGATTTTCATTGAGTTGTCATAATGATTAACCCTGTCATGACGTGTACTACGAGCATCGACATTTCCAAAATGAAGAAGCGCACCTATTTCGCGCCCGGCGAGTTTGAATAAAAATGTATTTTTTTGTCGTATACGCCGATCACTCTCGACTCATAAAAAATACAAACACACACAATTATATAATATATTTTTTAACATTTGAAATTCAAAACATCCGATGGCGCACGGTTTTACAATCTGGGAACCAAAACGAAAAATCGGCGATTGAAACCACGTCTACCGAAACATCTTCTTACACCAAACCAAAGCGAAGACGAAGATCAACCGTCATTCACCGCAACAAACACTAACTTTAAAATATATACATCTATCATAATATTCACAATGTCTCAAACTAATTATGACTAGAAATAGAATCTTGTGATTTGTAATTTTTAAACTGACTTGTAATAGCACGTCATGTGCTGAGACATTTTAATCTTCATAAAAAAAATTAAAAAAAATAAAAACCCTTTAAAATACCTAACGCGTATGCCTCCGTAACGGTCAAGTCACACGACCGCCACCGAAGACCCTCGTTATTTGATTTTTTTCTCTTTTATATTACAACTATTCCTACTTAATACTAATATTTTGATCTACATAAATTACTGAAGTAACTAAAATTTGTTTCTATTTCTATTGCTCTGCTTTTTAAATGATGATAAATCGTTTGGTTATTATAACATCGATTGCCAAATACTACAGTTAAAAATAAAAATAAATGACCTCATAATTCATGTGATAAGGCATGAGAAGGTTTGTAAGTCTATTTGACATTTTTTTTTTTTTTTTTACAAAATAATAACCCAATAATAATGTTGTATTTGATTTTTTCGAAGGTAATATTTTCGACATCAAATAAAATAATTGTAAAGATTATGTAAGAAAATAAATTACATAATAAATGGTTGTAATACGTGTGAAAACTGTCATTCATGTATACCTTGTTCGATTGAAGAATCCGTCAAAATCGGATTTCCAGAACTGCTAAGCACTCGTCCGTCGTTGTCGAATTCAATCGGTAGTTTACCCAAATAGTTTGTGATTTGGAATGCCTTACTTAGAACGGGTATTTGCCTCTTGGTTAGGTTAACGCATAATATATATGATACAATAATAATATATTCATATACTCGTGCGAGATGCTAGAATAATGCGAGCAAACATCGCGTGACCGTCGACGAGGAACGAACCGGGCTAACGCCGGGCGTCTCGATAGTCTGGCGCGGAAAAAGCCTTTTTTGTTACGTCGTTTTTATCGACTGTACGTCAAATTATGTCGTACGGTAATATTATAACTAGGGCCCGGATTTCAATGCGAAATGCATATTTTTTTGGTCGATCTCACACAATGCGTTCCAAGTACATAATTCATTTCACGTAACGAGGGTTTCATAGCTACATATTTTGTATTGCATTTTTTTGCATGTTTCGAAGTTTTCTCATTTTTAGAGCATTTTTACCATTATTGGGTCATTTTGTTGGTTTTTAATGCATATATGTTCGACGTACCTACTATACAAATTTAGCCAATTCAAAATATTATCTAAAAATCAATTATTCTATTCAATTTTGTCTTATCTAAATTTATTATTGACTGTATTCGGTCAAATCACAAATTATCAGTCAGTTCGTGTTCGTCGTGGTCATTGCTCGTGTTGTTTGTGACTTTAATGTTTTACACTGTTACATAATACCCAAGATAAAATCATCTACTTCTTCTCGCTAGCGTGACTACGTAAATTAATTAAAAAAAGACGACTTTACAACTGATATTACTATTTTACTTAGTAAATTTTGTAATATTAAAGTCGCAGCTGAAAAAAAATGTTCGATTCAGTGAACATATGCGAGTCAACATCAATCAATTTTCCAGTTTTTTTTTTTTTTTTTAATAAAATAATAAAAAATAATTTAATCTTATTTATAAATTACAAATTATGTATATAAAAAAATATATGTCATTTTTAAAGTAATTTTTTCATTTTTGTGGTCTTTTTTGTGGAAAAATGCATTTTTTAAGGGCATTTTGGCTATTTTTTAGAGCATATTTGTATGGTTTTAAATACATTTAAATCCGGGGCCTAATTATAAGTAATATTCATGACGATGATAATATTGATGATGATGATAATAATAATAATAATAATAATAATAATGATAATAATTATAACAATAGCGCGGCTATAGTCTTCCTAGGGAACGCATCACGTCCCTTCGCGGTGGTGCAGCATCTATTCCGTCGCATATCCGGAGGCCGTTTGACTTGCGGGTCGAACGACGTTCGCGGTGGTGGAGGCGACGAAACAAATAAACGGAATCTATTCGCGTCGCGTGAATCGATCGTTGACTTCGTCATTTTTTCATGTATCGTGTGACGCAAGAGCCGTGTATATTTTCGTGGGTTTTTACACTGCCGGGCAGTCATGTGTGCCGTGCGACGAGGAGACGGAATGGGTCATATCGGTGAAGATTCGATGGTCCTTTTCGGCAGCCTCCGGCTCACGCGATCGGAGAGATCGCCCGGGACGGAGGTGCGAATCGCGTGGCCGCCGTGTACGCGGCCGAACTCGTTTCACCCGAACGACGCGGTTTCGTCCTCCCCCGTGGATCGAAATAGACAACAAAAACACGACTCTTGTGAAGATTCTATAGCTGCGTCCACACCTAACAAACAATTGAAAAAACGTTTGTTGAACGTTCGCCGAACGCCAAAAACATCTAGCAAACGTTTGACGAACGTTCGACGAATGTTTTTCGAACGTTTGTTTGATTTAGACGTGTTTCCAAACCAATTTGTTTGTCAATAATCCAAACAAAAATGTTCGCTCACTAAGCGAACATTTTGCATGTATGTTTCAATGTTTGTACTTGGATACCTATTTACCTCTGTTTAAATAATTATCAATTGCTAAACGCACCGACACAGAAATAGTATCACAACAATATTTGTGTTTTCTTTTATGACTTTTAGGCCAGTTAAATTAATCGAAAATTCAAAATCAACACTTGACGAAATGTGGAAAATTACTAAATAAGTCACCGTCACCGTCACAAGTCAATGTAAAACGAAATTCTCACCGCTGTAAATTTTTTTTCGCTGAAAAAGTTGTCTTTCCCACCACCTTTTTTTTTTTTTAATTTCTTGTTTGAAGTTATAATCTCACGTATTATAACAAACGCAGCAGCGCCAATGCAGCGTGCGACTTGTTCTAGATCTGACATGGTCACGAATGTTGGCAAACATATAGCGAACAACTAAATTATGAACGAACGTTTGTGGTCATTAGTAAAATGTTTGAAAAACGTTCGACAAATGTTCGACAAACGTTTGACAAACAATGTTTCTCCAAATGTTTGCTAGGTGTGGACGCGGCTTATGATTAACAAACATTATCAGATGATCTGAATGTCAAAAAAGAGGAAAAGTAAACAAAAATAATAAAGCAGACCGCCGCGTCCAAAATAATCGGCAGATAACAGTCTATTTAAATAACAAATTGGTTGTGTACACGGATACAACTGCGCACATCTATTTCATAATAATGCACGTAACGTGTTATGACTTGTTTTAAGTTTCACACAGTAATGAGGTGCACAACAAATCATTTTGTGCATTACCTATAGAATCTACTCAGCATTACTAACGATAACTAGTGTAGTTTCACCCGACAAATAACCAAACTCGAATATATTTTCATAGTTTCTGAGTTTCCAATAATCTTCTCCGGGTACTCCGGTAGTAATCTTACGATTGAATATTTTCGATTTCTTTCGCTGTCGGCAGGTAGTTCGCGCGCGCTCGTGCACAATACGAATACGAGCCGCGCCACTGGTTCCGAGCGTTCCACGGGCGACGATTTTTCTCTAGGTCTCCAGGACGTAAAACCGTCCGCCGAGCGCGGAGAATCTCAGGAATGTCCATTATATTATTACGATGACGCGGTCGATCAAACCAAGAGTTCATAATACGTACCTATGCCGCGTGTGTCGTGTGTTATGCATGTTGACGAAACTTGATCGGTTTTTCGTCGAGTCTGTCGTCTTTATGACATTCCACACGGGCCGCCGCCCGCACTGCCGCACTGGCTGCGCGCGATCGACGCGTACGTGTCGAAAACAGTCGTTGCGGCTTGCGACTGCAGTGACCCGACAGCAGTGTTGTCGATGAGCAGGGGCGGACTGGCTATTTTTGGCCCAGGGTGCAAAATTTATTAGGGGCCCGTATTTCTTTTCAAACCTACCTAAATCAGGAAAGAGTCCAGAAAAGTGAATAAATACATAAAAAAAAAAAAAAAAATAATAAGAATAGTTATTTTTTTGGGAGTATGAATAGTATGATGAAGATATGGATATAATATATATTATAATACTTATAATATCCATATTTGTTTTAACTACGTAGACATGACTGATACGATGACACGATGTAACATTATAAATATATTAACAACAGTATTGTCGATTTTTTTTTATAATTTATCTTTATATTATAAAATATTACAATAAAAGTTAAATTAAAAAGGGCCTCGACTGTGATAATCGGGGGGCCCGGTCATAAATACGAATCGGGGTCCGGTGTGCTACTTGGTGTATAGCACCCCGGGCCAGTCCACCCCTGGATGAGTCGCGTGCGAGTTTTGATCAATTGTTTATTTTTTAAGTGATTTATGACGGAAAAGTTCGCGGAACTTCTGTTTACTGTTATGTGAAATGTCCATTCATCAGAATTTCAAAAAAACCTTCATCTTCTCGAGTTGCAAAAAAACTGTCTATTGATTTTCTTTAATTATTAGTTTTTAATCGATTATACATTTCATCTTTTTCTCCCTCCTCCTCCTCCTCTAATAAATGACTAATTATTTTATTATAATTCATAATGATTTCCTATCGTATCCTATCCTTCGCAGTTCGTAAAATGTGTAAGGCACAACAAATGATAATTATTAAAATATAAAGATATAAACCAAACACGTCTATAAACCACTAAATATCGGAATAAAATGAACTATTATACACCGGCCGCACAGTAAAGTCACATTCAGGAAACCGTACCTTAGACTCGCGACCGCCACGATTTCGTCGGGGCCGATTTGTCTCTCCCACGTCTTTGTGCGACGTACGTTCTGTGCACGCTGTGCACGTCAAAACGATCGTTTTAAACCACGTGCGACCCGGCCTCGTCCGCCCGGGACGTGATCGGGGTCGTACGCGTTCGTTGTAAGCGGGGGGTGTTAGATAGAGGGTAAAAAAAAAAAAGAAGGGAAATGGAACGAGCTCAAAACGAGTACACTATAGTGTGCGGCGATAAGGGTGTGCATCTGGGTTCTACGATTTTCATTCGGTAATTCTTACTTTTTTCTTTTCTTTTTTGTCATTTTCCACATCAAAACGAGTTATTTTGATAAAAGTAGAGGCGTAAACAGAAATTCGTTTGGGGAAGTAATAGACGTTGTTCGTATGCGAAGACCGAAGAGATAGAAATGCGTCTCTAACCCCGATAAATAGTAAAAATACAACATATTAGCTTCACAGTAAGTTCACAAATGCGATCGATTTTATATTATAACATTCAAAGAATATTGTACCTGAGCGAGAAAGATATTATACTTTACGAATATTAAAATAGTAAATACAGTTCATAATAAAAAAAAAATAATAAATAAAAATAAATAAAACCTACAAAAAGGAATACCCGAGGTCTCTCGACTAAATCGAGACTTTTCCTACGTAAATAATCGATTAGGTTAACATTGTATAAATGGTACATTTCAGTGATTTTACTCGGATTTTCGGTACTTAGTCATTTCTTTGTTTCAGACATAATGTCGAGAATCGCGATAAATAATCTGATCAAAGTACCGAGTAAGTAAAATGTCTGATCCGTAAACGTTCTAAACTAAAATTTTGAACGGATTTTTCTTTAACTCAAACACTCGATAAACCATTGCGAAACCGGTTCGTTTTTCGATCGGAATCCAATGAGGCACTGAGAAGTACGTGCGTCCTCCGAGTCGCTCTGTGTTAACTGCGCTACACTGACTACGAGTGTTTACTAACGACCGTGCGTCTCGTGGACGTTTCGAAACCGAGTGCTTCGCGAGTGTTTCGTCGTCGAACAGATAGCGTAATGAAGCACGAGAGAATTTTTCCCTAGGTAGACACCATTCGGAAGAATAAACCCCTGTGGCCCGAAACAACGACATTTTTTTCTCGTCGGCATCCACGGAGACCGACACACGCGTGTTTCCGAGACGATCTACTGCTTCAGCGTGCCTTTGTTTCGCTTTTGAACCGTACACGGCGATCTTACACGGCGTCCTTTGCAAAGGTATTCATTCGCCTATTTCCGCGAAAGCTCAGGCGTATACGCGTATATTATTATTATTATTATTAATATTATTTTAGCGCGCGTGTACGATATAAGCTCCACTGCGTACGGTTTTAATCTAATACGTGTCGTAGTCTCGGCGCAGGTAATATCCGACGTCGTCTCCGTAATTATTTTTAATCGAATATTCACGGAACGTGTAATACGCAACGATATTATACGACGACGTACTCGCGTCTGATACGGGGATATTAAAACTGATATTATTACACTGATATCGAATACTACACTATAAACACGCGCACGCGCGCCAGTAACGCACACTTATAACGTAACACTCGGCCGAGTTCCAAACACTCGGGGTGGTTACGAGTAGTATATTAGGGTTGTTTTCACGCGGTCCAGCGGGTCGAGTTTAAGCCCGAGCGAACACCGGTCGTGGTAGTGACGAATACAGTGATAAGTAGGGCTAGGATAGTATAGGATTTTGCATTTTTTTTTTAGGATTTACAGGACATAGCTTTTCAAGCACAAAATGTGATTTAGTCATATACGAGTCTAAATATGTAGTTTTTATTTTGCTTTTTCTTGCATTTTTTGCACTTTTGTGGATTTGGGGTCATTTTGTAGCATTTTTAGGTCATTTTTTCAATTTTACGGGCATTTTTATACTTTTTTGAAATCTTGGTAATATTTGTATACATTTTCATTTACACTAGATGTTAACGATAAAAGTTTTGAATTTGTAACAGAAATAATTATATAAATATTTCAATTATAAAGATAGTATGTTAGTACTCGTTATCGATAATAAAACCAATTATATATTACAACAATAAACTTTGATACCACGAGTTATCTTAATCGTAAAATTCGATGACAGCGGTGTGGAGTGTACCTACATATGGTTTTGTTAAATATCTATTTAGTTAGTAATGCATTTTTATAATATTTTAAAATCATTTTTTATCTTTTGGGTATTTTTTAAGGTCATTTTTAGGTTATTTTAAGGTCATTTTTTTAGGTCATTTTTAGGTTATTTTAATGTCATTTTTTTAGGTTTTTTGGGTCATTAAAATCCTAGCCCTAGTGATAAGTTATCATAGTCCATCATACCGTCCCGTATATTCTGTACTTATATCACACCTTTATACTCTACTTAGACCATGGGTCGACGATAGGTGGCCCGCGAAGGGGAAATAACTGGACCGCCAAACATATTTTTCTTAAATGTTTTCCGCACATTTTCGATTCTATAGATAGCAGTGATGCCCGACCTTTTTTCTTCGGCGGGCCACTTTGGTAAACAATTGTCTTCAAGCAGGCCACAAAGCATAGAGTACAAAAATAATTGTACATATTATTAGACTTGTTTTCATAACTTTTATTGGCTATTGAAAATATTATGGATTGAGGTACACTTCGTTAGTACACATTAGTTTGATAAACTTTGAGGATTGGAACGTTTAAATTTCAACCATATTTTTCATTTTTAGTTAAAGAAATACAAGCTCAAATTTCACATTAAAAATGAGAGTAAAACATTGTCACATATTTTTTAGTTTTATCATTATCGTTATTATTGTATTTTTGAAATATTTATGTAAAAGAATTCATAAATTAATGAAAAAAAATGTTTTGTAATTATTTTACATTTTTTTCATTGTTTTTATTTTAGAAAATTCGTAACGGGCCACATAGAATACCTTCGAGGGCCACATGTGGCCCGCGGGCCGTGGGTTGGGCACCAATGCTATATAGAATTAACATATTTGATCTAATGCTGTAATTGAAGATTACCACAGCGAATATATCTGTCATAAACTGTGCTGTTAAAATCAACACATGTATTATTATCTAACTAAGACCTAAGTTTTTTCTGATCCTCGAAAATTTGTTTTTAAATTATCTGGACCGTCGTGGAAATTAATCGCTGACTCCTGACTTTGATCATATAATCTAACCAATAATGAAAATCCACGATAATTATATTATTTTTATAGTACCTATATAATTAGTTAAGAAATATTGATTTATACATTTACATAACGTAAAATATACGAAATCGCAAAATATTGCAAAAACATTGAAAATTGCAAAAATTGCGACACAAAATTAAAACAGAAAGACTGAAATTAATACAAATCGTGCACATATTTGATCAGATTTGATTTATCTTAAATGTAAAAAAAGTTGCGATATGAATTAAATCCGGTCTTTAGTGATAACAATGTACGTTGCGGCCTGCGGGAGCAAACGGTTTTCGTTTTGGGTGTGACGAGGGGGAAAGAAGGACGTTTTTTACGAAACGGATCGCTTTTTTGCCCCGTCAAAGCCGTCGAAAATCGTGGAAATCAAAGATCGACGTTAATAGTAGCGACAACAGTGATAATATTATTCGAACGGTCTCGTCCGAGCGTACGGCCAACGACTGGCGCGTGGACCACAACCGGATACGCGCCGTTGACCGTGTAAAGAAGGAACACGCGCGCGACGGGAACATAATAACGTCGGGACGAAACCGTGTTATTATCGTTATTATCGTTATTATTTTTATTATTATTATTATTATCGTTATTATCGTTATTATTTTTATTATTATTATTAATATCGTTATTATCGTTATTATTTTTATTATTATCGTTATTTATAGAACCGAAAAGCGTGTTCGCCACGTCCGACGATCCGTCGATCGAAGAACGTAACACCGCGCGTGTTGCGGTACACGATACCGAGCCATAGGGACGAATAGGCACATCACGTCGTAATATTATTATTATTATTATTATTATTATTATTATGACGAATACGCACCTCGATGTAATTCGTTTTTGAAAATTCCGAAGATTTCGGTTTTGCCTACCGGACACCAGACAGTTTCGCCGTCGACGCGTACCGTGTTTTTCCAATCGATATACGAAAAACCACCGAGCCGCGTAAAGCGAGGAAAAAATAATAAGAATAGGACGATAACGAATTAAGTGAAAACAAGAATGTTCACCGGCACGTGAAAGCCGCCGACGTTCGACGCGCTCAAGGTTTATTGCTTTTGTAGAAACGACGATTCGGCGGTACCATTGGCGTACATGTCTATGGGGGCTAGTCAGGGCGAGAAAAACGTGTTTAAAAAAAAAAGCCAATTCAACTTGAATTGATTGAGAACAAACGTTTTCTAAACAGAGCGATTTATTTATCATTAATTCATCGCACCTAAACCTGATATTTTTACAATAAATATTACTAAGGGCTGAGGACTTAAAAATCTCAAAATATGCTTGCACTTACGCACTAAAAAAACCCACGAAATATGCTCTTGAAATATGCTCTAAAATGTATTTTATTTTATCAATTCATCTCATTATAATATTTATATGAAAAAAAAATTGTAATAAGTATTATAACGATAAGTTAACTACAATAAATTCTTGAAAAATGACGGGCCGCTGAAGTTCACTTTCTATATTTATTTCTATATATATTTTATTAGATAAATGATAAATAATCTAAACGATAGTAAAAATATTATTTTCAAACAGAAAATATACCAATCAGTTATGTTTTGTCTAAGCTAATTTAAGAAATTATATCGAAAATTACCAAATATGATCTTGATGTTTCAAATATACTCAAATATGCATATAAATGCGAGAATGACAAAATATGCGAAAATATGCAAATTAAAATTTTAAATATGACTTCCTGTTATTATGAAACCTATTTGTTGATCACTAACACGATTCTACGATCTTTCTAAAAAAATATGAAAAATCTAGATGTCCTCAGCCATACATATTACATATTACGATTGAAATTTAATCAAGACGTCCGTTTTTATCTGCGAAAACATTTAACGTATCGTCTGAATATTAGATTTCCTATTCATTAGGAATGCGACAAATCTCTTTCAATGTGTAGTATTGAATAAGTTGGAAAATCTATCGTTTTCACAGTTTTTCTAATTCGTTATTTTATCCTCTTCGTACAACGGAAAATGTTTCAAACGAGAGTCAACGCCGTGGAGGGGACTATCAAAGTTTCTGTGGAGGCTGCAGTAAACCGCGCACGTCTACTCGGCCGTGATATTTCGTGAAAAATCGTACGAATTACAAATTCGCAGTGACGACCACGTCGAACGACCAAAATTAGTAATTATAATCATAATAATAATAAGAATAATAACGTACGTGCACGAGGCAGGGGACAATTAAAACTTATTATGAAAACGTCTACAAAAGTCGGGAACGCTTAATAATATTTACCGTGTCTAACCACGTATAGCTGATGTTCCGGTGGTGTTTTTTTTTTTTTTTTATTCAGTCGAAATACAAAAACATACGGAACGTAAGGACGACGGCTTGTTCGAAACAGTTGGTGAAAAAGTCTACTAAAAATGTCGACGGATAAATAATCAAAATTTCAATCGCTACTCGTCGCTTAATCTATAATCCACTGGACACGACGAGTTTTTTCGATTGAAACGAGTCAGAACGATTATTATATGTGAGCTGCGTGTTATTCAACAAAAATAATAATAATAATTATACATCATCGTCAATTACTGTACGAGTAATTCGCAAGTCGTGTGTAATACGTTCAAATAAAACACGCGGAATAGCGTCGGTTAAAAATCTCATCTCGCTAACGCACGCCCGGCGAAGACCCAACGACGGATTTCATCAACGAGTGCGATCGTACGACCGCAAGTGAAGTTCATTGAAATAATAAACGAAAAATACGCGTATTTAATTTTCTTTAATACGCAAGATTTTTTTTTCAGTTCTATTAAAGTTTTCTGTTTTAATTTTTTCTGGATTCGGTTACGTATAAATACACATATCTGTGTGATGAGTATACCGTAATACGTATAAGTACCTAGGTACAGAGTTTTTTTTTCCTTTCGTCATTTTGCCAAACCTTTTTAATTTCAAATGGATTTCGTTTCTCAGAATTTATTTTCTGGCGTGTTCCTACCTGAGTATTATTACTCATCTCGAGAGGCAGTTAAAATACAAAAATATTTTAAGTATTACAATGCTAAAACTTCACGAACAACTTATATTTATTTGGGAACGTTAAAATACAACTTGGAATTTTCATTTTTATCTCTTTCGGGTGCTTGTCGACCGTTTGATTTATGTTTTTTTTTTCACGGTGGTTTTGAATTTTAAATTCAACCGGCCACCTGTTATGATACGTCCGACGTCAGTTTACAAAAAGTTTATACGAATTGGACATTATTCAAATGGCTGCTTATAAATAAGTCAAACGATACTTTTAGAAAAAAAAAAAACACAAACAACTTTTTAAATCAAAATCGTTCCCTTCCTCGCATTGTGTGTGGCTATTGTGCTATACACGAGTTCACTACGTATATTATTAAATTCATCATATTTCTATAACGCAGTGCAATTAGTTGTATTATTGCCAACCCTACCGAAAATAACACCGGACTTTACCGATGAAAAATGACTGCCATCTTCAACGATTGTTTAATTTAACGATTGTAACTCCTGACTTAAACGCGTCAAAAAGGACGTATAAGATATAATAATGTGTACCGCAACAATATAAATGTACACGATTCACGTGCGACTGATAATTCTTCAGCAACTGGCGTTTTGGCCGAGTCGATAGCTTTTTCCGCGCCTCGGGAATGTTTGTTGTCGTATGAGACGCGAGCTAAAGTGAATTATCCATGTGATGCCTAATAATTGTGTAAACCTAAAATAAAATTTACACCGACGCGTTTGAAGACTGTTAATATCGTCGGAAGCGATTGAAATCCCGTGGTGGAATATTTCTTTAATTTATTTATTACATTTTTTTGACAGTAAAATGATATATGATATAATATTTTAAATTATTATTATATCATTCGTCTTATCATTTGAAATGTGTGTTCATATTCGTTTTTACGTCGTCGTTATCACTTGTTAACCAATCTAAAAAAGTGAACGATTTGCGATATTGTTAACAAGACTATGAAGTAAACCATTCACAAATCGTTATCAATATGTGACATAGTAGAGTATTACGATCATAGATGTGATATCGGCTTTTGATTATAAAAAAAAAAACACTTCAATTAAAAAAAAAAACGTATTTTTTGTTTTTAATCCAGGGTAAATAACTCGAACGGAAACCCAATGAGAGCTGATTATAATTAGTATATATTTCGAGTAACATCACGGGCTAATTCGCAAAAATGACAAAATTTAATTTATCTTACGTAGGTTCTATTGTATTGAATCAGGGAGGCGTTCAAAGTCAAAGCTAACAAAAAAAAATTTAAAAAAACTGAACAACAACCTACATAATAATTATTAATTTTAAGCAGATATACATTTAAATTTTTTCGTCTCGGAAACCTAGTATTAATAATGATAATAGGGTTTTGTTTTAAATTTGAAAAATCATCAATTTCTGTCCGAGTTTTTTTTAGCTATTTTCGACCGGATCGATAAATTCTTCCGACCGAAAAGTCACACGCGAGAATCGCCGTTTTTGAAGGTCGATCTTCATTTATGTTTTAAAAAGGGCTCGGACATAATGAAGCCGGTGAAAAACCGCAAAAGCCGATCCGAAAAGAACACCGAAACACTTGTCTTTAGAGGTGAGAATTTTTGATTTTGAAAATGTTAACAGTTTGCAAGTTACGAATTATACGAAGTACATAATGGAGGCGTGAAAAACGTTATTCATTTTATTCTGATTGGAGCGTTCGAATAGAATATATCATACGAGTAATACTATCATCGCATTCTAATCGAAAGATCGAATAACATGACTCACCGTCGTCGGTTGCGACGAAAGTGTCGCAGACGGACACGATTTAGTAAAAATCAGTTTTCTCAATCGAAATGAATCGAACGGCACATAGCGCGTAGAGGATTTACGTATTTTAAGTTATCAAACTCTGCGCTCCGCTAAAACCGACGTCGTCGTAAACGGCGTATTATATACAATAATAATAACGATTCGTGTGGGTACCTTCCTACATCGGTATATCAGGAAATGAAATGGCTGACAAATACGCTGACCGTGCAACGAAAAATATTCCAACCCCTGAAATAAATTCCCTCTGATGAGATAGTAAATTCTATAAATAAAAAAAAATCCTCTCATTTTGACAAAATCCATGGAATTCAATACCGACATCTAATCATCTCAAAACCATAAAAAAAAACAAATAACAAGTGGCACACCCCTACTTATTTCGACAGACGTCAAGACATCGCAATTACCCGCACCGGAATCGGGCATTCCTCTCTCACACACTCGTATTATCTAATTAATAACGAGCCCCGACCAAGATGCGACACGTGCAACCAAGTACTAACAATCAAACATATTATAGTGGAAGAATTCACACAGTACATCTCAATACGTAACGACCTAAACATGCCGTCCAACTTAGCAGAAGCACTCGAAGAACACCAAACTCACAAAATAATTGAATTTCTAAGCACAACTAATATTATATAAAAAAAAGCTGGTAAGATAATGGTGGTGGAAGTTCGTCCTTCGTCGCTTCGCTCCTCGGACAAGATAATGGTGAGGAGTGTATAGCACTTTCTATCATGGGATCACCTAACCTAACCTCGGACAAGATATTGGTGATGAATGTATTAAGTTTTAAAGAAATGATGACTCATTTCTTTAGTATAAAACGATTCTGAGCAAAGCTTCAGTGTAATATAATATATTATTTATACACTGTTTACGTATTTTTCGGTTATTTGTCTGATTTTTGGTGAGTTTTTTCGTTATTAAACCCTCATAAAATATTCAATTTTTAACTCGTTAGAAATTTTCTGTTACCAAAAGATTCGAAACATGTTTTTATATCTATATTCCAAGTTTCAATGTGATCGGACACACCAAAAAAGATTTATACAGATTTTAAGTTGAAAATTAACGTAAAAACAGTCGATATTCATATACGAATTTATATGAATTTGTTAAAACGTGTATAAAAAAAAATCCTGACTAACGATTTTTGAACTTTTGTTAGGATAATTAGGTAGGTATATGAGTAAGGTCATATTAAATTTTCAGAACTTTTTGTCAAATATTTAAAATTATATTACATAAAAACTTTCAAAAAATTTGGTAAATTAAAAGTTCTATATTTAAGTCAAAAGTGCTATAATTGTTCTGAAAATTTTGTCCAATATAAAAAAGTATGTATTTGATATTGGATAAAATTTTCAAGTTTCTAGCTTCAATACTTTTTGATTTATAACTAAATACTTAAAATCTGAACAGTGAAAATCTCGTTTACGGCGGATTTTTACCTATTTTACCGTTTTTACTCAGTTTTTCGATCGTTATTCTTGATTACTGGAAAAACTATGGAGATTTTGGAAAAATGACCTCTCTAAAGTACCATCTCAGTTCAATTTCGAATCTAAAAAGTTGCTGGATGAAACTTTTGGACAAGGATTTCTATATGAAAAAGTGTTTACAGAAAAAAAAAAGAAAAAAAAAAAAAAAAAAAAAAGAAAAAAAAAAAAAAATAAACATCATTGTAAAACCATAAGATCCTTCGCTTCACTCAGAATCTAAAAAAAAACTGTAAATTTAATAAAAAAAAAAAAAAATGTAAAGCTATAAATATTTTCTTAATGTAATAATACCTAATTTTAAGAAATAATAATACCGTGTAAAATTTTTGAACGCTGTTGAAGCTATAATTTCTAAAAATTAAAATATTTTTACATAAAAAATATTTATTTTATATATAAAAATAATAATAATAATAATAATAATAATAATAACAACGACGACAATACGCCCCCGGCCAGACGGTTTCGCCTTTATTGCACATCCGTTTCTTGCGAATTGACTCCGTATTGCCGTCGTCGGTTCGGGTAAATATTGTATTACGTGTAGTAGACAGTCACTCGTCTTTATGCGACGCTGTGATACTTAGAAAAGAAAAAAATCACGTTTTATCAATATCACGCGGAATCGCGTATCAAACAACGTAATACGCACGACCGATTTTCTCGAAAGATCCGACAAACAATCACCGGATCGCGGCGTGCCCGACGACGGTGTCACTTTCAAACGGCACACGGGCGCTCTGACGAGTCTTACTGCGAATCGACGCGCGGGGATTTGATGTGTGCAAAATGCGAATTCGTTTTTTACGTCAAGCTCAACGACCGCGTCGCTCTGCCGTCGCGCTATCATACAGTTCGATTCACAAGTGTTAAAGCTCACGGGTTTTTTTTTCGTCACATTTTCTGTTATTTTATTTAGTTTCTCGAGACATTTTTCATATCTATAAAAGGTCTCTCCGTCCCAACTCTTCCTGATAATCCCCGACGCAGGCTGAAATGATCATGGTGTCGCCACGACCTTCTTTAAAAGCATAACGATGATGTATATCAACAACAGCTAAAGTGTCATTAATGGGTGGCTTCTTAATCACGTCTCTCATACGGTTATTTATTTTAGATTCTGAGTGAAGCGAAGGATCTTATGGTTTTACAATGATGTTTCTTTGTTTATTTTTTTTATATATATTTTTTTTTTTATGTAAACACTTTTTCGTATAGAAATCCTTGTCCAAAAGTTTCATCCAGCAACTTTTTGGATTCGGAATTGAACTGAGATGGTATTTTAAAGAGGTCATTTTTCCAAAATCTCCATAGTTTTTCCAGTAATCAAGAATAACGATCGAAAAACTGAGTAAAAACTGTAAAATCGGTAAAAATCCGCCGTAAACGAGATTTTCACTGTTCAGATTTTAGGTATTTAGTCATAAATCGAAAAGTATTGAAGCTAGAAACTTGAAAATTTTATCCAATATCAAATACATACTTTTAGATTCTGAACGAAGTGAAGAATGTATTGATTTTACTATGATGTGTTTTTTTTTTTTTTTTTTTTTTTTTTTTTTGTTTTTGTGTCAGTGTACACCATAACTACTCGAAATAATGCTTCAATTTTGAACTTCAGGGTATGTTTTCGGTGGCAAAACGAATATCGGAGGTACCTTAGAGAGGTCACAAGTGAAAATTCCCAAAAGTTTTCAAATGCCACGGGAAAAACAAACAAAAAATGAGGAAAAAACGGTACTTTTTGTGCAAAACCCGTTTTCGACGAAATCAATTTTTTTATTTAGCCGTTACTCAAAAACCAAAAATTGTAGATACTTGAAATTTTCACCAAATGTTTATATTGAAATCATCTATACGTGGTAAAATTTTTGAACACTTTTGACTTTTTTTGAGCTTTTTATAGACAATTGAAATTTTCAACTTTTCTTTGTTTTTTTTTCTGAAATGTGGATAAAAAAAATTTGGCTGGACAAAAAATCTTGAAAATTTAATATAAAGTTCCTCATAAGAAGTACTTATCGGTATAAAAAAAAAATTCAAAGCGAAATGCACACCTTTTTTTTTATAAGCATAAAAAGTTTAAATTTTTATGAAATATTGAAAAATCGCGAAAATTTGAACTTATTTTTTTCTGAAATGTGGATAAAAAAAATTTGGTTGGCCATAAAACTTTGAAAATTTAGTACAAGGTTCCTCATTAGAAGTACTTATTGCTATTAAAAAAAATCAAAAATCGTGAGTCACAATTTTTTTTTATAAGCATCTAAAGTTCAAACGTTTACGAAATAATTACATGATTGCGTAAAATAATAATTTAGCCTTAAACGATTTTTGATATTTGTTCTTATTCAAAAAGTATAAGTCGAAAAAACTTGAAACTTTCACCAAATGTTTATATTGGAATCATCTATACGTAGTACAATTTTTGTAAACTTTAGACTTTTTTTGAGCTTTTAATAGACAATTGAAATTTTCAACTTTTCTTTGTTTTTTTTTCTAAAATGTGGATAAAAAAAATTTTACTGGACAAAAATTCTTGAAAATTTAATACAAGGTACCTAATATGTCGAACTTATCGGTATAAAAAAAAATTCAAAGCGTAATGCACAATTTTTTTTTTATAAGCATAAAAAGTTCATATTTTTACGAAATGTGTAGAAAATTGCGAAAATTTGAAGTTATTTTGCAGTTGAAAATTCATAAAATTTTAAGTATTCAAAACTAAGAATTGTAAATTCGGTACAAAGTTTGACATACGTTTTCCTTCAATTATCTGTAAAAAAATTTGCACTGGAATAAAATCAAAAATTTTTATGAGTGTTTGAAATTACAATTTTTTCACATAATCGCGTAAAATAACAATTTAGGCATCATTGATTTTTTATATTTGTTTCTATTCAGAAAGTATAGGTCGTAGAAACTTAAAACTTTTACAAAATGTTTAAATAGGCATTGTCTTTAAATAGTTGTATTTTCAAAATATTTCGTTTATTTTTTAGCTATTTATAGGCATTTGAATAATTCGATTTTTCTTAGATTTTTTTTTATAAAAGTCGATAACAATTTTTTTGGCCCTACCAAATCGCTTGAAAATTTAATAGAAGGTTTTGAATAAGTTGATCTAAGAGTGATTCAAAAATTATTCAAATACATAGGCACAATTTTTTTTTATAAGCAGTTGAAGTTCAAAAATCGACAAAATTTGTCAAAATCACGAATATTTGCAAATTATTTTGTAGTTGAAAATGTATAAAAATTTTTGTATTCAAAGATAAGAAATGAAAATATTATGTAATATCACAGCTGATAAAGATAATTAAATAGATTAAGTTTATTATAATATAATCAGTAGCTGACAGCTATTCTATACAAAATATTGGTAGATTGTAAACACAAGGTGTATAACGTACCTTTACATGGTTGAATAGAACGTTACTAACTTCCAATTTCCAGTTATTTTAATGTGTGTATCAGTTCCATAAACATGCGGATTTTATATATTATTATTAATTATTAATATTTAAATAGACGTAGCCACGGAGCATTCAGCATATATGGACGGCGGGGTCGGGTGGTACCGTCACGATAGTGCATTTAGGCAAATAATATGGTATTTACCTACGCCCTATCTATGCACATCCTGGTTTGTCCAATGCTCACGAGCAGAAGTCACATGAATAGACAAATGTAAATTTAACCCAATCTAGGATATTAAAATAAAATATATATTACAATTTAAGGCTGACATCTTCATCTTCGTTCAGAATCGTTTTTTTTTTTTTATAATATAAAATAATTCCAAAATCTATCCAATAATGCCTAATCTAGCAATGCATCTCGTGTATCCCACCCAACTACTGTATCCTGTACTTAACTTACAATGATTTATCATTGCATTCAAATGTAAAGTACCATACAACTAAACTATCGTAAACCAGGTGATCCCATGATAGAAAGTGCTATACACTCCTCACCATTATCTTGTCCGAGGAGCGAAGCGACGAAGGACGAACTTCCACCACCATTATCTTATCGGCTTTTTTTATATTGGACAACATTTTCAGAATAATTGTAGCACTTTTGACTTAAATATAGAACTTTTAATTTACCGAATTGTTTGAAAGTTTTTATGTAATATAATTTTAAATATTTGACAAAAAGTTCTGAAAATTTAATATGACTTTACTCATATACCTACCTATCCTAACAAAATTCAAAAATCGTGACGCAGGATTTTTTTCCATACACACTTTAATAAATTATTATACGATTTTTTACGATATTGTCTGATTTCTTTTAAGTTTATTTCTAATGAAATATTGAGTATACAATACTTATACACTGAAGCTTTGCTCAGAATCGTTTTATACTAAAGAAATGAGTAATCATTTCTTTAAAACTTAATACATTAATCACCAATATCTTGTCCGAGGACCGAAGGGACGAAGGACGAACTTGCACCACCATCATCTCACTTACAAGCTTTTTATTTTTTCCTTGTTACATTGCTCGCATATACTTACTGAACAAAATTGTACGGATTGCATATTATTTAATAAAATAAAATAAAAAATATACATATTTATTGATTTTTTTTTTCATATAAGCTTTAAAAATCCGTAAATCTCAATCATACACACACACACACACACACACACGAACATTTACACTGTTAACAATGGTCTCGCCCTAGCGGCCAAAGACGTGTCGGGGAGAGAGAATGACTGACGAAAAAAAAAGGATGAAAATACAATACCGGATATATCGCACAAAACGTCATCGTAACAACAATACAACAGCGAGTGGACGGGTCCGTCAGTGTGTTGTTCGTGGAAGTAAGTTTTTCATGTCTCGCGTGGCAGACGCGTCGTCGTCGTGTCGAGAGAACATAATTTACAATATCAGAGATCATCTGCGGTCGGTAACGCGGTCTTTGTCGACGACGACGACGACGTCATAGAAAGTCTCATTACAAAGGTTCGTCACGAATAAAAACTCGAATCTTAATTTCTTTTTTTTCCCTCCTTATCGTCGTCTTATCCAAAAACAACAACAACAAAACCTGGAAATATCTTAATACGATCTACAAGTGTGTGCACGTGGAAAAAAAAATGAAAAAAATACGGTTGACGTCACGCCACGAAATCGCCACGAAACGCAGCCACCTCAGGTGCTACCGCACGAGGCACGTCTCGTTGTTTTCCAATCGTCGTTTCGATTGTATTTGAAATCGTGAGTTTAACTAATTTCCCTTTTTTGTTTCGCTCGAGTGTTTTCCTCGCTTGGTAATGATGATAATTAGCCACGAGCTCGCCTCGATCATCTGATATCGCGGGAATCGTAAAAAAACAATAATCACTCGTGCGAGTAGTGGCGTGCGCGAGTGTAAAAAACACGCATGAGGTCACCGTCGATCAATGGATTTCGTTCGGTGGGGGGCTACCTCCAAAACGTCGTATATCCGTCTACGTACAAACAAGAACTTCGTGAAGGTGTAATAGGAAATGTGAGATATATTCCCAAAGATACGTTTATTTCGTTAAAAAATTTCGTTAATCACGGGCGTGTATAATGGAGTTACGTACAGCAGTCGACGTCGGGCATTTCGAACGTTATAAAAAAACCAACAAAAATATTATAAATAATATTGACGAGTCGTGTGTACATTTAAACTAAACAGCGGATCATCACTAAATGTTTTTACATATTTTTATTGATTTTACGCAACTTTACGAGAGTGAAAAATTTGGACGATTTGTCTATCATAGAGTTTGTAGAAAAAAATTAATTTTGCATGTCAAAGCATATTTTGGACATTAGAGAATATTTCTCCTATTTTTCATACATATTTTAAAATATATTCTATTATTGTTCATAAAAATTCGTATATTTTGTTAATTTCTCGAAATGTGATTTTTTCTAGGAAAAAAAATAATTTTATTAAAGAGTGATTTAAAAAAAAAAATTCAAAATCATTTAATTATCTACTTGTCTGTAATCGAATTGGTTATGCTCCTGAGGAATGGTGCAAAGTTATCTATTATTTTTTATTAAAATATTATGTTTTTTTTTCTTTTATATTTTACTATATTTATATAGCTCTGAATCAACTAATTTACATTTTTTATTGTTCAATAATTTCCCGTAACCAAAGGAATGGTGCAAAGTTATTTATTATTTTTACAAAACTATTATGTTTTTTTAAATATATTTTATCACGTTTATGTTGCTATATGTATCAACTGATTTACATTTTGTATTATTCAATAATTTATCTTTTACCAAGAGAATGGCGTTTAACAGTTATGTATTGTATTTATTGAACTTATTTTGAGAAAAATCATATTTGCATATTTACAAATTTAAGGAATATTTAGAGAATATTTTAAGGTTTTTTCGAAGCACATTAGCATCATATTTTAAGGTTTTAAGAACCTAAAAATCCGCTTTTCAATTACAACCTATTATAGCATGTTATTAGTTACCTATTAAAAAGTTTAAAGCCCGTACTATTTTATAATCTGTTGTGTTTTTTGAAAATATAAAATTCTCTTATTCATTCAAAATTGAACAGATTTAATTTTTTTTCCTCCGTGTTACTGACGAGTAATTCTATAGAGTGGCTATTTTCGTAACGTTCCAAAAATTTTTTTTTTTTTGATAAAACCAAAACTTTATTTAGCGGTTTTGTATTTTGTATTTTTTTTTAACCATGGTAAAAAAAAGGTCATACGTCACAGATTATGTTTAAAAAAAACGAATTTCAATATCTACATTATATTTGGAGTATAAACTGCTGATTTTCCAATTAATATGCATACTGTATATTATACATCCACTGTGTGAAATTTTCCGACTCGTAAGTTTTCAATGTCCAAATGAATCGAACGTATAGAACCTGTAAAATTTATGGGAACGCATGTTAGGGGTGGGGGGGGGGGTGAGTTTGAACGAGTTTTCCGAGAAAATCGCAATGCGTTTGAGTAATTTAGCTTGATGCGTATGTACGGATGATTTTAAAATATAATAACGCTTTTGGTTGACATTTTATTCGTGCGGCGCTATGTATTGTACTGTTATGCGCTTGTGCAATTTTTTTTCATTGCATTTTTTCCCATCGTTCCATAACACACTCGGATTCAATACTGTCCGTCAATATTACGGGTTAAATTAACGAAAAAAAAAAATCGCTGCTAAATAATACGTGCTCGCAGAACATTTTTTGTTGTTTATTGAATTTGTTCAACTTTTTTTTTTATTATTTTGTTAATTTTAATATTAATTTTAAACTACATTTCTCCAATAAAAACGTGTTTTCGAAAATTGGATACGATTGACATTTCGTTGGCTCTCAATATATTTTAAAATTACTAGTAGTGACAATTCATACATTTTACGTGATTATTATAATAAATTCTATATTTTTCGGATAAATTGTTTTGTGAGCATAACTACTATTTTTTAAATTAATGAACAGTGGAAGTTCTATCATTTAAAAATATTATTTTAGCGTAATATTAAATAGTAAAAATTTTTATTTCGGAAAAATTCATTATATAGGGCTTTTTAACTGAACACTTATACACACACACACACACACACACACACACACACACACACACACACACACACACACACACACACACACACACACACACACACACACACACACACACACACACACACACACATGTAAGAATTGAATGAATGCATATAATCAAAATTATTCTTTACAAATTAAAATGCCCTATTTTTCATAAAGGTACACCGTTTTTTTGAAGGTGAAAAGTTATTAAACTTTCGGTCTGAAATTAGTTATTCAGTATTATCACTAAAAACTTAGATATGTAACTTATCCTTAGTGTTAAATTAGGTTAGACTTTATACACAACTATTATCTGTAATTATTTTCATTTCCCATATTTCTCTTTTGATAACGTAGTTAACTATTTGATTTATTCAAATAATATGTTCGTTCATCCAATACACGAAATAAAAATCAAAACTTATAAAAAATTTAATTCAATTTCATGTGAATAACACTTCTGTATAATGTACGTAAAATCAATAATTTAAATAATAAAATAGAATAACTTTTAAATACCTTGATAACATTAGAATTATAACTGTTTCGGCAAAACTGATACATCAGCCGTTGTGATTCTTTGAACATTTTTTTTTTTTTTTTTTGATTTTTCAATACCGTAGCATATAATTAAAATTGATATCTTTTCTGATAACCATCGACGACGGATACCCGTGGTTTTGAAAAAATTCAAACACCATGACGTACCTGAAACATAACATAAAACGATTACATGAGTAAGCAAATAACGCTATTAGTCAGACGATTTCAACCGTCCGGATCATTATCATATAATAATTATAACACAACTGAAAGAAGTTGAACACTTCTAATCGTCGTTTATGTCCCGTGACTTTATTAATCAGGACGTAAAAGTAATTTCTAAATCATATATAATGATGAGTTTTTCGTAAAACCCACTTACGGCTCATGCATTTTTTGTGAAATCATATTGGCTGGCTATTGTCTTACAATCGAGCATATTTTATGAATAAACGACGTATGATTTGTAATTTTATTATTTCCACGAGATGAATAAAATAATATACTTTCGGCAATAATGCGATAACAACAAGTTAAGAAAAATACAGTTTTTCCCTATTCTAAACGCTGCTGTAAAATGTACCGATGGTTTTTATAGTGTCTATAAGAAAATTCTGTTCGATATGATGCATTCTAACCTATGCTTTCTTCTTTTTTTTTTTTCTTAACGATTATTCAAATCGTCGTAAAATAGTCGGTATTTTCGAAATTATTAAATAGAGATTAAATCGTTTGAAATGTCGTCGATATCGTTAGGTCAAAATCCTATTTCTCTATACGTCAACAAGGACACGTACGTATTTCACGATCCAAACTCTAGAATCGGCGATATCTTGGTATCGGACGATAGGTATCCGTGACCAAATGCCGATATCCGTTACGTTTTCCGACAGGAAAACAGGAGGACGCATATTGTCGCATATAAAAGTGTTTACAAATAGGTACATTAGGTCGTATACGACGAACCGTCATGAGTCATGACGGACAGTAAAAGCCACAGCGAAGAGATTGACGCATCGAGTGTAACTTTTGGAGGAGTGCAAAAGTCAAAAAAAATATGCGACGCGGATGAAAGGACGTAACGGGAAATGACGAAAACAACGACAAAACAGTAAGTTTTTGGATACTTTAAAACACGACGGTGGGTTCATTGGCCGTAAAATAAACAATGTCGTAACGAGAAATGGATACAATATCTTAAGAGTTAAGAGCTTAAGGGACCCTTTTAGTAGGCCTACCCGAGTTGAATTGAAACATCAAAAGTTTATTTAATATGATTACTTCATTGATTAAAAACTATGTACATTTTACAGAATTACAAATGGTATAAATAATCCAGTACAAAATACGGGCAGATAGAAACTGATGTAGATTATTAAAGAAAACCCGATTTAGGCGATGGGATAAGAAATCAAAGATAATATCAAATGTAAATGATTGAACACAATTATTATTAAGCATTATTTATATAACATTTTAACATTGCAATTTACCTAAGTTTTTTTTTTTTCTGGAATTTAGAATTATTTTTTTATAGATGGTCGTATTAAATATTATCACGTTACAGGTTACGATTCGAAACTGTAATTTCGATTATTCGGTTCTCACATTCGGCTGGATGCGCTGGGCACTTGCTCCACGTGCCCATAGGGCAAAGACGGAACTGATCGTCTCGGAGTTGAGGTTGTGATCGAATACGTGTGATCTACCGTCGAAATAGGACCTGTCACCAGCAAGCCCCACACATCATATTTTTGGCCCGGGTACAGAACTCAATCCGGGCCTCTCTATCATAACAATTAATTTTTCGAGATGAATTTATTACTTCAAGACCTTAAATATTAGTTTTATGTATACTATTCATTGTATAGATTATAGGAGTAGTTATAATTAAAAAACGAATCATCAACAAATTGATAGGTATCCTTGATAAATTGAAAACATGTGTAATATTATATACATAGTACAAACCATTGGTGGTTATAAGGGGGGGCGATAGGTGAATCGCCCCCCCCCCTTGGGTCGTTTTTTGTAAATTTATTTATTTAGTACCTATAAATCATGGTACAATCTTACACAAAAAGGAAAAAAAAATGTACCTATTTTTAATTTTTATCGTGCTGCAATTTGTTAAGATGTCTGTGCGTTTAGTTTATTTTTGTTCTTATAGGTAGATACCGTGTGTACCTACGCGTATTATCAGCTTTTTTGCTTAGCTTAAAGGTATTTACTTATTTTTATCTAACTGTTAGGCTTTTATTAACTTGTATTTCTATGGATTTTACATTATAATATGCATGTGTGGTGTGTTTTTTTTTTTATTTACGTAGATTGAAAACATGGTTAAGGTCAACAATTGGCGAAGAAAGGTTGAAAGGGCTAGCCTTACTCCACATTCATAAATATATTTCTGTAGATATAGAAAATATCACTACACGCTTTGCTAAACATAAGAATAGGCACATTCTTTCACTGTAATATGACTAATAAAAAAATATTTATGTTATATGAAGTGTCTTTATTTTTTTTTTCAAAATATCGAAGAAAGGTCTATCCGACATTATTAACCTTACTATTTATTTTTTGTTATTTTCACCCCCCCCCCCTTAAAAGTCAATTATAACCACCACTGGTACAAACTAAAAATGTAAGTTCAAAAATAAAATGTTGAAAAAAAAGCTATAAAACATTTGTTAGGTAAAAATAAAATAATGTGATCATTATAACTTATACTGTATGATAATAATTGAATGTATGTATGTATAGTTCTGGTAGTCTTATAAATCATAATACTTAATACACGCCATTATCATTTAAATTCTAATTTCTACTTTCTATATTAACTAAATTTTGCTTTTCTTGCTTTTTTCCGAGCAAAGTCTCGAATAATAAGTCATGAAAATGTATTTGAAACATTTTTCTATTATGTATTGAAGTAATTATTTGCATGAACGCCGGGCCCCTAGAAAGTCCGGACCCGAGTACCGTGGGTCCACCTGACCCCCCCTTGTGGGGGCTCTGGTCACCGGCATCGTAAGCCGACACGTGACCGACGCGAAACGCTAATCGAGACGACATCGATTCACGCACATAAACAGTAGCTAGGACACACGCCGGACCTGAACTGTCGTAAAAAACGACGGGTCACTGTACAAGCGTCGCTGTTCAAACGCTTCGCCGGCAAACGACGCGTGCGGTCGTATCGAAACGATAAACGAGCCCGTCTCCGAGTGTTGGAGCCACCCCGATATAGTCGAATGAACCGTCGCGATAACGACGACGCGTTTGTTGTACTCATAACGTAATAATATCATCACGGTTAGGTTAAAAGAAAGAAACGCGACGTAGAGCGTGCAGCGCGCCGTGACAGTCACGTTTTGCCGTCGCGTCGGAAACGGAAACTTTCAAGACGACGCAAAAGTTTTATTCGTTCGGTCGCCCAGGAGCGAGGCGGGCGACTGCGAACAGAACGAGTTTTGATAAACCGAGTCGTTTAATAATTATAAAACATAATCCCCGCGCCGCCCCCGTCAACGTACGGAACGCGGATGACAGAGATTTAATACGCGCGCGCGTACGATCGCTTTGCATAAAATTAATATGTACGATATTATTATTATTATTATTATTATTATTATTATTATTTTGTGCGTGCGTTAATGACGTCGTGCACGAGCACGCCGGTTCCAAAACTTCTCGTTCCCGAGCACCGAGCATCACGCGACCTTCGCCCCTTTTACTTTTTCACGTCACATTTTTATCACGTTTAGAGATTTTGCTTTTTGTACATGATACGCGTTGGTAACAGGTTTAAACAATTATTGTTCGATAAAAAAAATAAAAAAAAAAAAAATGAAAATAAAAAAAAACATTTGTCATGAAAACGGATACGTGTTGATACGTTTACGTACAGACGAAATATTATTTTTTGTAAAATGCGTATAAAATATATTTAAAATAAGCACAATAGACGATATATTATATAAGAGGGCTTGCTTGGCTCGATAGAAGAGACTATTCAGTAATAACACCTCGTGACGTGGGTAGTGGTGGTTAGTCGACTAGTAAGTCGTGGCACCAGCTGCGCTTTAAACGCCGTCCAGGGTCACCTGGGATTGTTCGGAAAGAGAGGTTTTGGATGAGAGGGGTTTCTGTGATTTGCTAGTTTGAGGTGGAAGCGATTGTATAACTTTTTTTTTACTTTTAAATAATACATTTTTGGTAAATAATAATAAATTTAAAAATATATATATATATATACAGTAGAAACCGTTTATAATGACGTTCAAGGGACCAAAGAAAATAGGTCATAACAACCGGTTGTCATTATAACCAAAATGACGAAACAAAATTGTAACTCCAATACATGTTAATATTATTATTTATTTATATAAAAAAATTGTATTTATTTTAAAAAATAAAGACAAAGACATATTTTAATGATGTGCATATTATGTATTTAAATTAATTAGTTCAATTATTATTTTAAAAAATCTGTTATTTTAGATTGAACTTTGTTTGTATAAAAATCACGCTCTACTGTTTTTTCTAGTTCTTCAAAATTTATCATTGAACTTAGGTTATTCAGAGCCATATAATTTGCTAACAGTTCTGCTGCATTGAACACTGAATGAATAGACAATAAATCTTCGTCGGGAGTATCATCAGCTTAAGATAAAGTAGCCTCAGGTAAAGTAAAGTCGTTATAGATAAAATATATTTCCAATACAACCAAAAATAACCGTCATAACATCCGTACAGTCATCATATAGACGTCATAATAACCGATACAAATTAGTACATAAAATATAGGAGTTTTGCCGGAACATTTAATCTAAGGTTTATATTACACCCAATATGTCACTACAACCGGTGTCATTATAAACGGTTTCTACTGTATATATAAACGTATTTATGTACGCTGTATACACTACAATTATTGTTAACTATACCCTTATGGAATGACGAGTAAATAAGGTACAACACGGTTCCGCACGGTCCTTGTCAACGTACACGTTATAAGAACCACGATTCCGCACGTTTTCACTTGAGATTGTCTCGCTGACGTCGTCGCTAGTTTTTAGTTCAAACACACACACACAAGTCAGTATTAATTTACTCGATTATATAAGTCTCGAACGGAATTCAAGAAGAGACTTACACGGGAATAACATCGACGTTTAGATTGAATAATCGTCGATAAAACGCATAAAAAATTCAACGTATCCGACTTACAATTTTTATACGACGATAGGAAAATTGAACAAATCCAAAACAAAATAATTTAATGTTTTAATAGTAAATGGCGATAAAGCACAGAAATTCGTACAGAGTCGTGTTGTTCTTAGGGTCGTTTAAACAGCCTTTAGTTGACAGTTGAAAATTGTACGGAATCGTGTACCCAAAAACGCAAAACTTACGAGAACGTTCTTAGCCGGAGTAGTTGCAGAACGCGAGAGTCTCGAGAAACGTAATCAAACGATGCGATTTTTCGCGAAACGACTGTTGTCTATGATATTATTATCATTGTCGTAGTAGTACCGACGCGTGTAACGAACGCGACGATCAAAAGGCGAAAAACCGCCGCGACGAATACGGGGAGTTTTTTTCCACATTTTTTTTTTCACAAATTCCGTTTTAATCGTTATAATTGTGAAAATGAGCGTGAAGCTAGTACTTGAACCGACATTGAATCACGCGAAAAACATCTCGTCGTGAGCGATTTACTGGTGGTGAGACACGAGTCAGTCGTGTACGCTTTGACCGGAATCGTATTTCGTTCTATACCAATAATTATGGGTCGCCCTCGACGAGTCGTCTTGACGATCTGGCCACCGACGAAGGGGTGGTACGAAATACCTAAAGTGCTCGGTAAACGAGGGCAAAAGCTTTTTTTAAATCGTGTCCGTTTGGACAGCTTAACTTTGTTTAAATTAAAATTCCCACAATATAACTAGGTACCGAAAACAGTACATTGTATACATTCAAATTTTATCAATTTATATATTTTAGTTTATGTATTTTTTTTTATATTTTTTTTTAAAGAAAATTCTACCAAAATACCTACTGAAACAAATGTCTCGAAGAACAATGATTTCACCATATTATAAAATAAACGTTCACAGAGTGAGATCATTAACGACGTGTATTTAAATAAAAACCATTAAGATATTTGCGGTGTTAATAAGAGTTGTATTTTTTTTTCAGGGTGATTGTTTAATGATTCAAACGGAATACTCAAGTAGCGTCAATTACGTACCAATCAATAATGAAATATTACAAAACGAATAAATTAAAACAAGAACACAGGCATTTCAAAACTCGAACTAACAACCTTCAATTTCTACGTCCTCGTCAAATCTATAATTAATTTCGAAAAGTTACAAATGACCAACTTGATTCCATGAAAAACAACGAATTTGCAATTGATTACGTTTACGCGATATTAACGGAGACAATATCAGATAACACACAGTTCAAGGTAGGTAATTTCTTACATCTGTAACTGATCGATGTGAGAAATTTAAACGTTATGATGGAAATCGGGACGAAATCCGTTTCCCACAATAACTTTTTAAAATTTTAATTTGGTCCCAGAAAATTTGCATTTCGGACCACTATACGTCAACGTATAAATAAATAGAATAGAATAGAAGAAAAGAAAGTACCTACTTATGGTGTACCATACAAATGTTGGAAGAACTAAAATGATACGACATCTACTACGCCATGAGAGCCCATCGAAAAGCGTCATAGAAGGCGACGTTGAAGGTCATATAGGAAGAGGGAAGACCAAGGATGGAGTACATGAAGAAAATCATAATTGACATGGGGAAGAATGGTGATAAAGAATTAAAGGAATTGAGTGACGATAGGGACGCGTGGAGAACTGCACAAAACCGATCTAAGGATTGAAGACTAAAGAGAGATACGTCAACTCACGCGTGCGTTCAAAATTCAAACCGTGTTACGAAACAACAACAACAACAAAATCAACGAAACAAATTAAGTGGTGTTGTGTGTCAGCACTGGAAAAAAATTTTCAAAAATAAAAACACGGAAATATAATGGTGATAGAAGTTTGACTTTGGTCAATTAGGTCATCAGATGAGATAACGATGGAGAGCGATTTCGACCATTGGATTGGTTTTACTTTGAAAATAAACGATAGATTATTTCTGTTTACGGTTCAGAGCAAATCTTCACCGTATTCATATGATAATAAACCGTTTTTGGTTTCATTATCAGTGGGTTTTTCAAAGTTTTATATACTCAACCCAAAAGGGGGCGTCATTTTCGCGGGTTATCTACTTTTCCATCAAAATAGACTTTACCGTTTACCACCAGCACAATAATATATATATTTCCTTTTTCCGCCACCACAAATTTCAGTTTCTACATTTGTGTGTAACCCTTTGCCATGTAAACACGTGAAGTTATTAATAATTGGTTATGATTAAAAAAAAATAATAATAATTAGGTAATCAATTTTAATTAAATATAATATTTTACAAAAACACATTGAAGTGATAGTTAAAATTAAAATTATTATAAATTAAAATTACATAGAATATTGCATGATGTTACTACAAAAACCGAAAAGTCTACATTGCGATGTAAAAAACACCATCACAGTCAAACATTTATTTATTTTTTATAGTTATACGCTATTTATTTTACAAATGTATGGTATATCGGCATATTTCTCCCATTTTATACTGATCAATTAAATACTGATTTTCGGACAATTTTTCAATGTCGCACAAGTGTATTGGTAATAAAAAACTTTGAAAATTTCAAGTCGCTATAGTACTGTTATGACCGAATGACTTACAAAAAACCGAATTTGAAGGGAATCTCGTTTATGGTAAATTTTACGCGGTTTTTCCTCGCGCCGCGGCTAAAAACATCGAGATCGGAGAAAATATCGAACCCTCAGAGTATACCGTCTGCCGTCCGACGTCCGACCTCTGGAGTCGCGGAACTCGACTTTTGGACGGACATTGCCGAAAAGCGTACGGAGAAAAAAAACCGTGCGTCACTGGTAAAACCGATAGATCCTTATCGCTCCACTCGGGATCTGACGGGTCGCACGATCATACCGTCGCGTTCGTGTGCGACACTCGCTGTCGACATCATTGCACGGTGCGGTGTCCACCCCCGAAAACCTTTTTCGCTGGTGTCAACGGCCGGAACCTAATTACTATTATCAAGGGGTCGTGGCCGACAGCGGGCGAACGCGAAAATATAATATTTCATTTCCCTTTCGACTCCGCCGCGAGCCGACGATTAGCCGTCTCGCGGTTAATCTCAACTCATTTGGGCCGGCCAAACACGGTATATTTATTAACGGCGCGTCGGGCGGGCGGGCGGAGGGATTACACGTCGGTAAACCGCCCGGGTGGGTCGTCGTAGCGTCACGTCGTGTGTGTATACGACGATAATGATAACGTGTGATTTGCCCGCGACCGCGACACGCCATTAAGGTGGTGATGAAATCGTTACCGCAAACGTTGTTTCCATAATATTAATATAATGGCAGTCGAGTTGTGTGCACGATGACGCTTCGGAAATCCGTCAATTACAGGTTTCTTTTGTTTTTTTCAAAACGTATAGGTATTTATCTTTATACGTGGTTAGGACGTTCATTCGTTGTTGTTTTATCGAAAAACAAAAAAATTACTTAAACCTACCTGAATTTTTTTTTGTTTTTGTTTTTTTTTTTTTTTTTTAACTCGCGGTCGACGTAATATTATTATTATGGTGACGTTAGGAGTTTATGTAGCGTCTCGTGTGTATTCGAAATATTTTGCGAAAAAACGACGACTTGAAGCGTTATGAATTATGGAATTTCATTAACAAAAAGGAGCGAATATTTTCGTACGGCTTCCTCGAATTCTTCATTGCGATTCGTGTTTGTTCCTTTATTTCGGAAAGACGAGATTTCGCATTTCTCTTCGGAACGAGAAACTTTTTCCGAGAGTCGGTTCCTCTCGGAACTCGTTCGTTCCCTTTATACCGCAAACTAACGAGTTACTAAACGTTCACACTCTTCGTCAAAATGGAAATATTTCGTAATAATAATTCGAGCAGAATTTAATCGTGGATTTTAGCCGAAAATATGTTATACATATATATTTTAACCGTGTAAAATAACCAATTAAAAACAGTTGAAAGAATACAATGTTACATCGTTTTAGATTCCGAGTGAAGTAAAGGATCGCATATTATGGTTCCACGTATGACTTTCGGTTTTTTTTTTCTGTGGACACTTTTCGGTAAACAATAACTTTATTCCAAGCGTAAAGAAAAACTGACTAAAAACTGGGTAAAACCGGTAAAAATTGCCGTAAAAGATACTTTCACTGAATTCATTTTGATTGTTTAGCCATAACTCAGTGAGAAATGTGACTAGAAACTTGAAATTTTCGCGAACATATCGATATCATAGTATCGATAGTGATTTTTAATGTTTTTTTTTCTCTGTTCGATTTGTTCGCGAGCCAGTATTTGAGAGTTTCCGTTCGGAAGAGTTTAGTGACCGGCCGTCAGACGAATCGTCGTGAATTAATTAACGTGTTGTACTTTACAGCGACTGTTGGTAAAAATATAAAGTATGTATACGCTTGAGAGTTTTCGAACTCGAAACAATTATTCGACAACCGATTGTTTTCAAAAATAGTACCTCTCTCGTTCCGGGAGCCCGAAAAGTGCACTGCGTGCGTACGCGGACGTTCGAATACGATTCTCGCCAAGTCTACACGCGTTCATATGTTTTGAACGGATGTGTGGAAAAAAACCCTGGCAAATCGGTAGAAATAAAAAACGTCGACCCGGTGTAAGCAGTGCCGGTCCTTGACAAAATCCAAGGGGGGGGGGCGAAATATTTATAACACGCAAATATTACACATCTTAAAATTATTAGTCATAAAAAACAAATACAGTAGTATGTTAAATTCGAAAATTTTATTTATGTAAAATCACTAAACGAAAGTCCTTTCGTGGTTCTTTTTTTTTTTTTGCAAATCTATCAATTATATCGTCATGATTAGGGGCCAGAATTATATTCTTTTAAAATAGCCAAAATAAGATGCTAATATTCTCTAAAAAAGTTGAAAATATTCTTCCAATATTCTTTGAAAATCATAATAAAATATGCGAAAAATATGCTTTTTTATGAATATATTCTCTTGAAATAAAAAAATTCATTTATATGCAAAATAATACAAAAAAAAGCAAAATAATACATGTTAAAAAAATAGATTTAATTATATTAATAACAATAAGGTATTTTTAATTACGAAAATTTTTGAAAAAAGTTGACAACTATATTTTGCTACATGTGTTCTGGTTTCATATTTGTACGGCGGTCTGTTAATATATTTTTATACGTGCTAAATAAACGTTCGACGTCAACTGGCCATTAATTAACCGGTTTCATGATTTGTGAAAATTTCGAACCCCCGTCTGACTGCATAGTCTCAAAAAAAATATACAAAAGAATATAATTCCGGCCCCTATTAATGATTTATGTTTACATCTCTATGAACATTAAGTAATGCCCTGTTCTCGACCATAGCCATGATTTTACTCTATACAGTATATACAAGCGTAGAAAATCAAAGCACAGTACGAAGCTCAGAATATAATCACACGCTAATCGAGTGTTGCCGAAAAACATTAAAATCACAAATGTTTTCTCGTTTTCTTATCGAAATTATTCGTCGGGAAGACATAAAATATTTTTTTTCTTTTTTTTCTTTTTATTTCATACACAGAACGGGCCATGGCCCAAATCACAGTTACGACAGTAGAAAACATATTTTAAATAATTATATATTACATCATATTATTAAAAGAGGTTGCCATACGATAAATAAATAATAAATAATTAAAAGAGGTGACTGAGAATTCGTTTGCAATGCGCATCATCCTGAATATAGGTTTATTACGGATGTAATTGGCGGTGCAACGAGGAATGAAAAATAGATTGTGGGGACGTGATTGGAAACTAGGGATTTTGAAGTTAATTTGACTGAGCGATACAGGACTGTCTATATAGATCCATCAATGAGTTTTTGTAAAAATATCTGGTAAGCATCAATACGCCTATCAGTTAGGCGTTCGATAATCCTAGAAGGGTGCGGACTGGTTCATAATCACGAGGTTTGTGTTCAATATGAAGGACTCGAATAATATAATGAATCATAAATCATATCATCAGATTTATGGTTTGAAATAATATTTAATACAATATGGAAAAATGAGGATCCCCATACCCCTCACCCCGAAAGACCGGCACTCGGTGCGAGACACGCTGCGATTGGAAACGCAGTAAAAAAACAACACTCGTACAGTAGTGTTTAATGCTAGACGGGCGGAAAAAAACGGCTCTCGCCTTTCCGGTAGTAAACGGTCGTAATGTAAACGATTTTCAAGGCGACTAGCATGGAGGTTAAGTCGGGCGCACGCGGTAAACGTTCGACGAGGCAAGGCCGTCTCACTTATATAGCTCGTCGCGTCAGAAAAACGGTTAATCGTTTTTGCGTCTCGCACGTGATTCGACCGGTCGGTGACGAACTCGAACGAGTGTCGTTCATTCGCATACTTCAATCGTTGTCGTCGTCACGTCACGCCGACCGCTGTTATCTCGTAGGTACTCGACAGCTGCAATCGAATCGCTTATCACAAAAATCCTTTTTAAGTACAAACATTTTGAAACTTTCGAGAAATTAATACAAACATAAAAGCGATGTCACTTAGAGAGATTCTGCTCTAAACGAAATATTTCAAAGACGCGATTCAACACATAAATAAGACGTACACATGAGATTTCTGCACAAATCGATTTGTCTACTAATAAAACACAAGAAAATTAAAAAAAAAAAAAGTGGTTTTGCAATTCCTGTGTTACTCGTGCGGTTACTGTATCAAGCGATTCAATCGATGGGGCGACGGACACCTTTGACCGGACGCGAACGAGTGCACGCGACAGCTCACGTGCTATTATTGATGTGATAAAAATCCGGATTCTCCGAAAATCCGAAAAAATTCGGATTTTGGATTTTCGAGTCCAAATTTCGGATTTTCGGGTACCAAAATCAGAATATTCGCGTTTCGCATTGTAGATTTTAGTATTCTAAATCAGAAAATCAAAATTTCGATTCTGAGTGGAATGGTTTTACAATGATCTTTAATTTCCTTATACATATTTTTTTTTATCTGGAGGCACTTTTTGCTCAAATTTAATTTGTCCAAAAATTTTATCCGGCAACTTTATAGATAATAAATTTTATGTAAATGGTACTTTGAGAGTTTATTAAGTTTTCATCTCAATAATTTTTCCAGACGAGAGAAAAACATCCTAAAATTGAGAAACCCGGTAAAATTCCCCCTAAAAGAACATTTTCATTAAATCAACTTGAGTAATTTCGTCATTATAAGTTACATATAAAACAATACTGATTTAATGTTTCAAATTCAAAATCCGGATTTTGCCCAGAATCCGGATTTCGGATTTCGAATCCCATAAATCCGGATTTTCGAACTTGGGTAAATCCGGATTTTTCCCATCACTACGTGTAATACCGAGACGACGCGTGGTCTGTTCCAAAGGTCTGCGGAAGCACGTTTTTCAGGACTTTGTTACGGGGAAAAAAACAATTGAACAAACAAACATTATTGCGACGACCTGCACAAAGGTCGGAGATAGGACTCGACGGCGAGAAAGGCAGTGCCGCGGCGGATAATGTTTGAATAGGAAATCGTCTCCGTTTCCTGTTCGTGTGTTGTCGCCCGGAGCAGGCTCCCGTATTATTGTCGGTCGTACCGACGATAACGATGCAGAGTTTGCCTCGCCGTACGTTATAACGTGAGATAATATTATATTACGATAATAATGCAATTGTGTTTTTTTAATTCGGTACAGATTATTATTATGGTCGTGTTACGGAGACGTGTTATCGCGTCGTGCGAACGTCGCAAGAGCGAACACAATATCAACGACACCTCTGAATATCTGGCGCTGAAATCGTTTTCCGCTACTCTGAGACAGGCGTGTCAAACTCAAAGTATGAAGCTGGCCAAATTGTATATCGAAAAGTTTACAACGCCGCACATAAAAATTTAACAAAAAAAAATATATATATTTCTTTTATATACAAATTTTTCAATTTTATTCTTTACGTTTACAAACACAGTGGATACGATTAAATTTAAAAAGTTTCAAAAAATTGACATTTAAATAAATCGTATTAGTTGTTTCTAAGATAGATGTTATTTAAAAACCTAACAACAAAAATACTACCTATTAATATTAATTAAATACTTATTCATAATTCTTTTTGGACGATATTTGACATCTGTTTTCTACCACCGACATCAATTCTTATTCGATAACAGTTTATCGGAAGATGAGCCAATATAATAATTTATACCAAATCGACCGTTCTTCAAGACTCTAAGATGGTTGTGACACGGTATTAATATCCCCCCCCCGTACTAATATCAGTAGACGCGGGCCACAAGAAAATAAGCTGAGGACTGCGGCGTGTTTGGCACGTTACGGTATCTGGAGAAAGAAACAAAGTGTTTTCGTGTTCCTGTCATCGAAAACACGTCCGTTATTCGGGAGTCGCCCGTCAAAAGGGGTTTCACGGAGTACGTCACTATGTATTACTCTATACTGGGTGATCGCAAAACGCATTCGTAATGATTTTCAACCGTATTCTTTGGCTGTATGTGTAACCGCGAGAAAAACCGAAAGTCGGATGTAAAACGGTCAGGTTATGTTTTCCATATAAATAAATATCAAGCCCACTTTTCCACCGGTTTTTTTTTTTTGCGACCGCACGTGTTGAAATAAATAAACAAGACACTATTGATTATGGCAATAACGTGCGAAAGTGTACGAAAACCACAGGTTCATAAAATCATTTCCACAAAACGTATTGATTTCGAGAGACGTTCTCGCGTTTTTGTTAATTACGTATCGTGGTCTGCGCTCGTCGACGAACGTATCGACCAAACAAACAGCGAGAAACAAATGAACGGTAACGTTTTTAAACCTACGTTTCTCCGCTAGGAGTATTCCGTTTGAACAGGTGTAACGACGTGTGTTACACAGAACGATGAGAAAACACCATATCGATACTAGCCTACGAATAAGTAGTAGTCGAATTGGAAAAATTCTAAATACTTATCGCATAAAACAAAAAAAATTATAATATATTCAATAACGACTCGGTAAAATAAACATGGCATATGCGAAACATTTTTTAAGAGCTTAAACGTATTATTGTAATAATTTATTAACATGTAATATTTATTTATTTACTATTTAATACCGCGTAGAGTTTTTTATTCATGCTGAAATTATTCACGAATACGATGGAAAAAATAAAAATATCTAAATAAATAATTTATCCACGTCTATAAAATATAATGTAATGTTAGTAAGATTAAAATATTTTGTTTTTTTAATTTTCAAACTTTTCCGTGTTAGAATTCAATAGAATTTTTTTTTTTTTAAATACACAAAAGTCACTCGAATTATATCGTAATGTTTAAACGCGTTCCGTCTAAAACAGATTTAGATAATTGCATATAAGATCCACCGAGTACAACCGTGAAATAGCTTTTTTTTTTGTACGTTTTTGTGCTGATGAAAAATATGTTCTGATAAAGTGAATATTATTAAACCCGTTAGGTATTCGTCGAGCACCGATATAAATTTTAAGCGATACACCATAATATTATTATATTATGCAGTCGTATAAGTAATACTCGTATATTCGACCGTGCCCACTGTTACTGTAATATCCGCTGATCGAGCACTTGACCCATTCGTCAAGGTAAATATTTACGACGAATAAAATTATTATTATTATTATTATTTTATTATTCTTATCGATTATAAATCATAAATTAATAACTAAAATGTCGAACGATAATATTGGTTCTATAAAACTAAAAAATATGGCGTTAACGCATTGAGATGGTGCGGACGAAAAAACGCATAACGCCACGTAGCTCGTGTGCGACTTAAATCACTGAACTTTGAACTTCTAATGATTAAAATCCAATCACATTCATAACCAGATTCGCCTGGATTCCTGAATAGTTCTACATATTTATAATACCACCTCATCAATGCGTTAAATTTAAAATATAGAAAACGTGATTTTTTTTTTACGAATATTTTTTTTACTCAAATGCCGTCTGCTGTTAGTACTGGAATCGTACGTACCTATCATGTCTTATATTATTAAAAAAATAAAACTTATATTATTACTCGTAGAGTAAATAATTACAAGGAAATATGGTTTAAGGGTATCTCAACGACACTCGAATGGATAATTGGATCAAAATTTAATGGTAGTTTCATATTTGTTTCGATTTGAAAAGACATGATTGTATTGTGTTTTTCAGTTTTTAAATAAAACACAAAAATATACGAATCCACTCGATGTAAATTGAAATATCTACATTTATAATATAACGTATTCAATAAATTCGTGTAACTGAGGTATAAAAAAGAGTTATATTCATGGTAAGTCAGTTGGCATAAATGTTAGGATTGGTTTAATAATTTTTTCTATACATTTTAAATTTATGTTAAATGGGTCTGTGCGTGGTATGTTTTTCTTTTCAATTGCTAGAAAATTCATTTCATATAAAAATTGAATTTAAATAATAATTCAGTCGGTGAGTTTTTCAATTTGTTTTTTCTATAAAATATAAATTGAATTACGCATTAGGTATATTTATGTAGGAATATAATTTTTGTTTTTTTTTTTTTATTGAAATTTAATTTAGGAACTTGATTGCATAAAAAACATATTATTACTTTAAATCTGAATAGTAATTATAAAGTCCATTGAAAACCAAATTTTTATTTTTTTAAATTATATTTTTGTTTCATTGTAACTTTAAAACAATTATTTTGTTTTTTTTTTTTTTTTATATATATAATATACTACCTAGTAAAGACGATTACTTATAAAATTTACATTTTTTCGAAAATACCAAAGTGTTTTAAATTCCATGATTTGTTTTTACTACTCACAAATCAGTAATCAATAACCACAATTCACAATATTGCTTTTTGTAATCGAGTTAAAATAATAATAGTACTCAAAGCAGTATACATTTATTGCTTTAACACAAAGTCATTAGCTATAGTTAAGTTTCTTTCACATTGTTAGTTATTGGTGATGTTCCAATGGATTCGTAAAGTTATTTGAAAAACTATAATATATTATAAAAAAAAATAAAAAAAATCACTAAAGTAAATCTTAAGGTAAATACCATATTAAAAAAAGGAAAAAAACCGAAACTCAGTGCCGCCAATGAATTACTTTTCATAACAATTTTTTGTGTATTTTCATAATAACGTCGAAGCCGAGGAATACAAAAATCATATCGAACTAATGCGTTGTGTGTAGTGTACTTGTGTTGGTTTGCCGCCACTACTCACGACGACGACGACGACCATGACGTTGATGCGTTCACCGCGAAACCTCTAACGTAATCATTTTTTTCAACGCGTATTCCTTGAATTTATTTAACGTTCCGGTCGCTTCGGTCGGATCGAAAAATAATTGACCATCAATATGTTATTGGCTTGAAAGCAATCGGGAAATCGATCGTACGTCGGTGTACGGGAGCCACGTCACGACGATCTGACAATCGCGAATTCAACTCTTCTGTATAATGCATGAAGTCGAATTATGTAGACGTTTAAAAACTTTTAAATTATATTTTTTATGAAAAAAAATAAATATTTTTATTCTTTCATCTTTGTGATTTTTAAATAGTTTTAGTTTTTTTTTTTTTTTTATGGCATTAACTAATTGTACAACTTAATATTACATTAAGACAAAACAAATAATGAACACAATTTGTCAAACTTCGATCATTACTTTAAGTTATTTTTCGTAGCAACAGTTTAAGTTATTCAGATGTTCGACTCTAGTGGTAGTCGAGTGCAGGGGATGTAACCGGATAAGCACACCGGAAAAATACACCACCACTACTACTACGCAACTCTGAACTTTAAATGCTTACGTAAACATCTTATACATCTGGTTCAATAAAATTATCGATATCAATAACTAAATGTATATTATATATATAATATTAAGTTTCGGGTTTCGTTTAAAATACTGAGCGTGTCTCAAGTTACATAATATTAAGTAGAAAAACTAAAAACAAATAAATGACTTCTTCGTGAAAACGTATAGTCTCTTCGGTACACGGAAAAATCAAAAAGAAAACATACATGACGTTTAACACACGTTGTATGTGATATTTTATCGACGCGAGTTGATAATTAATGTTGTGCGACAACGAAACAACAGAGCGGAAACACGGTTGAATAAATAAAAACAGATTCCGAAACGAAAAAACTTGAAATAAACGCGCGTGCGTGCGATTATAGTTGAGGTACACCTACCGCACTCGTGTCGCACGTTATTTTATTCGCAATAATTTCTCGGTGACGGAAAGGAAAAAAAGAAACGTCTCGAGAAATAACCATTAAACTTTATTAATGTAATTCGTTTCGTGATAACTGGACGGCGATTTCGGTCATAAACTTGACAGCTCGGCGTAATAAATGTTTTAAAATCGGTTGTAACGTATAAAATCGTTTTATATTATATACTGTTACGGGCGAAACAATTAAAAATTGTTCTGTAAAATACGTAATGTTCGCCGTCGGAAATCGATTTCCGACGACGAACAAAACGATTATTATTATTATTATTATTATTATTATTATTTACATTGGAAATAAAAACCCGAGACGCTAAAATACGAGTAATTATAGACAGGGCGGTTTCCGAAGTATTTAAAACCGTTTTTACAACGACGCCGTAAGAGATAAAGTTGACGAAAAGTACACACGCGATGATTAGATTGTGACTGTGGGGAAATTTGTCGGAAATTACCGAGGGTTAACATATAATGTTAACGTATAGCGTGCGGTAATTCGATAGCCATTATTGTAAAATAATTCGAAAAGAAAAACAACTCGGTTTTTTATTCCAGCAAAGTGAAAATGGACATGAATATGTCTGCATTCATTATTTTATGTATTTTTTTTTCTTTTTTTTTTTTTTTGAATCTAAATCAAAACATCAGTATGTTGATAAGATTTTACTAATACGTTTCGTGTTTGGATGAAAATTCGAATTTCATATTTTACTCTTTTGAATTTGAATTGTAAAATGAATTCAAATGATAATCAAAGTGAAAATAGAGTTTGAAAACGTAGATTCGATGCGAATAAAAAATTCGGCGATTCAAACTTTTTCACCTTGAATCTTACACGCCCATATTGTACGCGTACAGCTATTATTGTTTTTATCATTGTTTTTATTTTCAGCGTAGTGATAATAAACATTTTTTTTTTTTTAATCCAAATTAAAACATTAGCACGTGCCGAAGTGAAAATTCGAGGTTTATATTATTAAACCTTTTTTAATTTGAACGTTAAGTGAATGTAAATGTGAAATTAAGTGAAAACAGTGTTTATTGAAAACGAAGGTTGGGCGTAAATCGAAAACTCGACGTTTCGAACTTTTTTACCTTGAATCTTACACGCCCGTTATACGCGCACAGCTATTATAATTATAATAATTATTATTATTATTGTTATTATTGTTATTATCGGAATTGTTATTGTACGTATATAAAATGGGCGTCTATCGGCCGCAAAACAAATTGGTTGTAATCGTTTTTCGCACCATCCGAACGCGCGTGGACTGTGTGTTGTTATATAAAATTTATATTAAATATAAATTGGGTGACATTAATCTATAGCACAGATAGACAGATTTGAAATCAGACGATAAATTGTTAAGTGTCGCCTTTCTTACGATAATACCCGTTTTGTGATAAAAATAATTATTTTACGCCAGTATCGTTTACCAGCGCATTAACAAATATATGTTTCTAAATAGCTAAGAACTTGCTCTATGACATATACTTGTTCTACAAAAAAAAAAAAAAAAAAAAAATGCGTAATTTTAAGTGGCACTCTTTCAAAATTAAAAAAATATTGAAAAACAATTTTTTTTACATTTTTTAATGATTATAAAAAAAAAAAATAATAAAACTATTTTTGCACTTAAATATAAGCCAAGAGACCTTATAGTTTAATATAAAAAATATTGGTAATCAAAAAAAAAAAAAAAATTAAACATGAAAAATTATGCAAGTATGTAAATCTATAAAATTCTATGAAAAAGTGATAGAAATAAAAAAATATTTTATTGAAAATGTTACAGTTCTTTAGGATTTATATTTAGGAAATTGTAACTCTGTATTAATATTCAACAGTGTGTGTTGAAATAAGTATTTAGATAATAGTTCAATAAAAAAAAAAAAAAAAAAAAACATTAGAATAGAAATTTAAAACGTAGACTTTTGGCCGCGTAAAATGACGTTTCAGACCAGTGTGCGTCGTCCCGGAAATAAATGACGAAAGGTGTTCACCGGGGCGGCGGCGACGACGACGACGGCAGCAACCCCCCGGGCTAAGGGTCATTATCGACGTGTACGTTTATGTATACGTACAACAAATATATTGATATACTCGTATATCATACGGATGTTTGGCACATAAATCTTTGAACTCAGACGCGTGACTTTATCTTTTATCCACCCCGACCCAACGCCTCGCACGCGCCGAGGGTGGCGGCGGTGGCCTCGTCGCCGATCGTATTATTATTCACATCGAGCAAATACGAGGCTTCCGTTACGCGGTTTTATGAGCCTGACTGTGATGCGTTACGGTATGATATTTATTATTATTATTATTATTATTATTATTATTACAACGTGTGGCGTGTTCGGCGTGAGGCGGCGGCGACCGTGTACAGAGGCGGTTTAAAGACGTTAAGGGTCGTTCGCGTGATACGGACGATAATGATGATCGATGGAGACGACGACGACGACTATGAGTTATTGGTATGGTGGCGGCGAAGACGATAAACCGCTCAAGCGGAAGTCAAAACGCCTGCGGAGACCGCGCGAAAACGGGTCGGGACGGCGACGTATTTTTTTCCTTTTATTATTATTATCGTTATTATTGTTATTGTTATGGCGTTACGTCGGGGATAATACGTACGGTATAATACGTCGTCGCGTATTGTTCACGTGAGTCGATTTATTGTCACCTCCGAAATCGGTACCTAAACGACGACGACGACGACGACGACGGCGGCGGATGACGTTGCGACATTCACCGACTCTCGTTATAGAGTGCAGACCTTCATACGCGGTACTAGCGTGATTGATAAATATTCGAAAAACTAGCGTGATTCCTCGCGACTATCGCGCGTTTTCCGACGCCAAAATACAATATTACGAAATGTACACGGTATCGACCGTACCGGGTCATATTTCATATCGTGCACGTTCCACGAAGACACATCCGTTCCGAAATCTCCTGAGGTAACGACAATGGTCAAATCCGAGTTTTATATTTTTTTTCCTGCGACATACGGGCGTGAGACTTTGAATGTTCGGTTTTTAATTCGATTTTTACGTTGAGTGAAAAATTTTCAAAAAAAAATGATAATAATAACTCATTTGCAAAAATAATTCTATATAACCGTTTTCAAAGAGTTTAATTTTTTGAAAATTTTAATATTTTAAAATTTCATTTACATCGACTTAATGATTTGTAAGTTTTTTTTTTTTTTTGTAAAAATGATAATAAATAGACAAAAACTTACATTACTTAATAAAAAAAATAAAATTTAACCATCAATAAAATGACTAAGTTAAAATTGTATTGAAAAATTAATTAAACTATAATTTTTATTCTTTCACTGAATCATTTTTTTACAGTAAAAAAATTGAAAATCGTAGTCTTTAGCATTACAAGTCATATATATATATATATATATATATTTTCTAATCTTTGTAGGACACCTGCATATTATATTTTAATATCTAGGTATTGATATTATCGCCAACAGTTTTCATGGACTTGAGTTACGTCGTATACAGTGTGTACCGAGTAACGATAAAAAAAAAAAGTATGGATGTATTAAAGCATGATGTCGATAATTAAAAACTTGCCTTTTTTTTTTTTTTTTTTAATCAAAGGTAAAGAATATCATCAACAAAATCTTTTTAAGAATATTTAAAAACGCGGAAAAAAAATTGCAATAATGAATAATACACTTCTTTTGCCGTTTTCATTATTATTATTATTATTATTCAAAAACTAATTTATTTACATTGTACAGCTACAACAATCAGTGCATAGAATTGTGCATAAATCACGTCGATTATGCGATTGTAACTATAACATTTCTGAAGTCATCCGATAATGCGTTAAGAACGTTCACAAACGCCAAAACAAACGAGCGGAGGCTGTAGAACGAAGACGAGAAATCATTACAAGTTAACCACCGAAAATCGTTCACTTTTTCACGTTTCAATTCCGATGTGACGTGTGCTCGTAGTGTTATTGCGTTTAGTCGAAATCCCGTTCAAGAGGACGAAAATCGGTACATTTTTTTTCGTCACGAACACGTTTTGAATCTGACGGTTACGTCGGATGCGAAATGATCGTTTTTACGTCTGCGACTTGATTTCGTCAAGTTCGACCGCACGTCGTACGACGTAAATTCGTTATTTAATAGATTTTACACGCGCGACGAGCTCAAGCTACCACCGGCGTGACAATATAACGTTAGGCCGGCCATACACGATGCGGTTTACCAGAAATGTTTACCTGCACAGGTAAACCGGAGCGTGTTGACGAGCTTATTTTTGTACAACTGCACAGGTTTTGAGAACTACAGTTTTCCAGAAAGAATTGAAAATTTATATTTTCTGCCTGTACAGTTTTGCATACCGGAACGTGTGTGTGGTTTACCTGACAACTGTACAGGTTTCAGTTTAGTTTTGTCATCGTCTTGTGTGCTCGCCATGGTGACAGGTGAGGTTAACTGATGGTTCAAACCAGATAATTTATCCCAATTATACCTTACCGTGTGTGTGCACATTGCCTGTACAGGTAAACCTGTACTTTTTACCTGCACAGTTTACCTCTGCAGGTAAGACGCATCGTGTACGGCCGGCCTTATACTTGGAAGCCTGTAGAAACATCGTTTTCCGCAAACGTTTAATGATCGGCTACCCGATCGATCGATCACACGTCGTGATTATTATTCATTTCGTTTCGTTTTTGAATATTAAGGCCGAGCGTGGTGCGTCCGAGTAAACATTGCGATCTAGTTCGGATCGAGCGGAGAGGCACGCGTTCACGCTGTTGACCGCGACGCGTGGTAGATATGGTGATATTATCGCGTGTAATCGTATTCATCGTTTTATCGTCGCGACCAGCGATCGGAAGGGCTCTGTGACTCGGACATCACCCACGGTCATCACCATTAGGTATTCTCTCTAGGCGTACCCTGTGTAAAATCATACTGTGACAATGACGGATTTTCAATCGGAGTGAATTTCTCCCTGCGGTAAGAACTTGGCGTTATGCTCGGGAATCCGAGGAATAGCGAGGAAATCGCGCGTACGAAATCAAATGAAAATGAAAACGAAATTATCGACAAATAGCTGATAATACGTGTTTAATCGACCAACTCTGGTGTCCAATTTGAACACATTAAATTCAATCGAGTGTCCCTGCGCAATATAATCAGTATAATTAATTATATTTAACATCGATTATACTATGTATGTAATGCGTGTATATATAGTCGCGTTGTTTTAATGACGGTTAACCGTCCGGAATCCGGACACATCCGGGAAATATAATTGATATTGGAAACGGTCATCGATAATCTACTAAACAGTTACGCACAGTTACTATACGGTAATGATTAGGGATGTAATGTATGTTCGAATAATCGAATTATTCGAATATTCGAATTCGAATAGTTCTATCGTAAACAATTCGAACATTCGAATATCAGTATTCGATGCTACAATACCTAATTTGTTATTTCCATTTTTCCACGATAACCCTTTTATACTATTTATTTAATTCTACCATTAACTAAGTCCGTACATAATTTAAAACCAAAAAATCCCCCCAAAAAAGTGGCCTGTTAACTAGACCCGTAGTTACTTACCTATTAATTTATTATTATTCCCGGTCTCCAATTATTACGGATCCCGATCAAACATTTCGCATCATTTTTATTTTATCTATTTTAATTGCTCTGTCTAGCAGTCAATTTTCTCGAGTTGTCAATATCGCTATGGCAATGAAGCCACTTCTCGTAGACCTTTACGTACCACGAGCCATATTACATAATTATTAAACGTTTTATGTGTAAAACGCGAAAACGTAAACGAATAATTCTCGTTACGTATTATACTGTAGTATCGAATACGGATATTCGAATATTCGAATAATTCCCATCACCAGTAATGATACAACTGTTTGTATTCGACTTGTTTGATTTTTTATTTTGAAATACGCTATCGAGTTCAAAATAAATGTCAGTTATGGTTCCAGAAATTAAGAGACAATTTTAAACTGATTCAATAGTAACTTTAATCTCGTATTCGATAGGACGGCATACTAGCGCCTACGAACACGAGTTTAGCTCGAGTAAAAATGGGGAATCGACCCCGGTTATCCCCGCCTGGATCCGCCACCGACGCGAGGAGAAGATATTAAGAAAAGATTTCCGGTACGAAAAAGAGAGGCGTGGAGTATAAAAGGTTGAGAGTCTCACTGCGATATAATGAAAAATCGTGTTTCGACTTTTTCGAAAAAAAAAAAAAACGCCCCAACCAGAAACGTCATCGATCAACATAAAACGTCGTCGTCACGCGAGATGATTAATATTCCACCGTCAGCAATAACATTTCAATAACGTTCGTCACGTGTGATATCCAATAAAATCAAAACGCCTCGTTTCATTCTGTCGACTGCGCGTAAACGAGGCACGGCACGATAGTGGTGGAAGCATAAAATATCCGTGAGACCTCTCGAAGTCTTTGGGTCGGAAACTCGGCGCACACGCACACACACACATTATACACTAACGTCTCAAAGCCTACTACGACTCCCGTACACCGAGTCCGCGTCGTCGCGTCCGTTGCGCGACGAAACCGGGTGACAATATATATAAATATGTATTTATTTATTTATTTATTTATTTATTTATTTATATTATACCGGCAAGGCCCTTTGGTACAGTTTACAATATTCAATGACACAAATTATGGAATAGAAAACAAAAAGAACAAAAACTAATTTTGTAATTGATCAAAAAGAGAGGATGGATCCGTATTGGCATTAGACATCAAACGTGTGATTGGCTCGTTTAGTAGGTAGATGGAAGTGCATCTAGGGATAATGAAAGGTATAGAGGAACGAGTGGTTGGAGAATCAACTCTACCATTTTAAAAGTCCTTTTGAGAAATATGTTCCTATTGTTCGCCTCCGATCTGATAATGAGGCTAAACCGAGTTGTGTGGTGACAGGGGTGTAGTCATGCTAGGCACGTAGGTAAGGGGTGGCGTGGGGTGGCCCGGACACCTCACTGACCACCCAAACTGTATTTTTTATATATCTAAATTTTAATTGAATCAAAGTGAAAATAATGTTGGACCATATTTTGAAAATGTTCGTCTGATATTTGTTATTGCGTAGAATACATTATTACATAATATTAAAAAATGGTAAATTCATAATAACTGATATGAATATAAACATATCGTAGGCACTCGCCGACAGCCGAATTCATCGAATAAAGACACATATTATAATGACTATCGATATCGGTACACTATATTTACAAAAAATGTATAAAGTATACACTTACTTTTTGTTGGATTATTTTCAGACGGGGCGGGGGGACGAGTAAATGTTGGCCACTCAAGAAAAACGTTGGCCATAATTGGGCCACCCCAATGATGTAATTCTAGCTACGCGCCCGAGTCGTGCGGTGTGCAATTAACGTTTAAAGAGTAACTGACGAATCTTAGGAATCTACGCTGTACCGTTTCAACCTGGCAAGCGTTATCGGCGGTATGGAGGTCGCAAACAGTAGCGTCATGGTCCACAAAACGAGCCGAACCAATGAGCAACATAGAACTTTCACTGAAAAGGTAAGCTTAAAATGTTTCGCTAGCCTCATTATGATTCCCAGGACTCTCGGGGCTTTGCGGCATACCATCTCGACACGGAGACCTGGATCGAGCTGTAATAACAACGCGCGCGTGCGCCAGTCTCGTGTGATAATATCATATCGAACGATCGGTCGACATGAGTATTGTATTACGATTGATTTCCCGGGGCCTTTTAAATAACATTATATCTCGAACCATCGGCGCGGCGGCCCACATCAAACAGCGCGCGTCTAAAAAACGCTTTTCGGCCGGCTCTATCGAAATGTTTATCGTCCGCGCGCGCGTGTTTGTTCGTACACTTTATAATGTACATATTATTATAATATACGTACGAGAGTATACGCACGCGCATTATAACGTCGATCGTACACGCAATATAGTAATGGCGTCGGGCCGGGCGCGGGTACGTCATGTCAACGGTGCGTTTTTCTACGACAGCGGTTCTCAACCTGGGGTACGCGTACCCCTAAGGGTACGTGACATGATATCAAGGGGTACGCGAAAAAAAATCGAGTAATGGCGAAAAAAGTGAAATTTAATGTAACTGAAACAGTTTGCTATTAATGAAATACAATTTAATAATTTCATAATTGTATACTTATTATAGTACGAATAGTCTGCGATATTATATGACGTTATCAATGGGATATGGTTTTATCGTTATGATAATATAAACACTATAAAATGTAGATGATTCAATAGTAGATGAATTTTAGATTTTGAGTGAAGTGAAGGATCTTATGGTTTTACAATGATGTTTATTTTTTGTTTTTTTTTTTTCTGTAAACACTTTTTCGTATAGAAATTCTTGTCCAAAAGTTTCGTCCAGCAACTTTTTAGATTTGAAATTGAACTGAGATGGTACTTTAGCGAGGTCATTTTTCCAAAATCTCCATAGTTTTTCCAGTAATCAAGAATAATGATCGAAAAACTGAGTAAAAACGGTAAAATCGGTAAAAATCCGCCGTAAACGAGATTTTCACTGTTCAGATTTTAGGTATTTAGTCATAAATCGAAAAGTATTGAAGATAGAAACTTGAAAATTTTATCCAATATCAAATACATACTTTTTTATATTAGACAAAATTTTCAGAACAATTATAGCACTTTTGACTTAAATGTAGAACTTTTAATTTACCAAATTGTTTGAAAGTTTTTATGTAATATAATTTTAAATATTTGACAAAAAGTTCTGAAAATTTAATATGACCTTACTCATATACCTACCTAATTATCCTAACAAAAGTTCAAAAATCGTTAGTCAGGATTTTTTTTCATACACACTTTAATAAATTATTATAACTCACCAAAAATTATACAAATAACCGTAAAATACGTAAACAGTATTTAATTAATAATATATTATATTACACTGAAGCTTTGCTCAGAATCGTTTTATACTAAAGAAATGAGTCATAATTTCTTTAAAACTTAATACATTCACCACCAATATCTTGTCCGAGGACCGAAGGGACGAAGGACGAACTTGTACCACCATCATCTCACTTACCAGCTTTTTTGTATATTATTTTTAGACAATTTCTCCTCTATGAAACTGATATGATCTTATCACAAGACATCAAAGAACTAGTTATTCAACATTTGAATGGGTTCATAGCAGTTTATGAAAAATACTTTCCTAAATGTGAAAATGAAGACCACTGGATCGCATTCCCTTTTAGTGAAAACCATTTCAATTCTGCAGTTTTATCGGTAAAAAAAAAAAAATAAATAAAAACTAATAGAACTAAAAACGGATTCTTCACTTGAGGCAGCGTTTGAAGAGAAATCTATTATCGCCTTTCGGGCTGACGTGAAAGAAGAATATCCTGAGTTATCATGCAAAGCGTTCAATGTTCTGCTACCATTCACAAGCACTGTGTTGGTAGAAACGGCCTTATTTTTATACGTACACGTTCATAAAAAATAAGTATCGTAATAAACTGTGTGTAAAAAGGTCGAGAACCGCTGTTCTACGATATCGTGCAAAATATGCGTATTAACATTGTCTGTCGGGTCGACGACAGAGTGCTTTGCGCAGAGTCGGCTGAAAACAACGCGCGCGCGCTGTTTTATTCATTACCGCCGCTCGGGCACCGGTGTCGACGCGACGCATACGCGGTGCGCGCGTCACCACATCAAATATACAACGCCCGGCGTGTACGCGTTTTGCGGGGCGAGAAAAGTTTTTCCCGGCACACCTGCGAATTCCCCGACACATTTCGTGACACTTGGCGTCGCCAAACACGGCCGCCGTCGTCGGGCGTCTCATTTCGTGTAAACGTCCGCCGGACGTGAAATCGGAAATCGTACTCGGGTCAGTGGGCACGGTTGACGCCCACTCAGTGGCGTATTTTTTAATTTTTCCAGGGGGAGGGGGGTCCAAAAAATATTTTTTTATATTTTGAGTAACTTTCTTCACCATTATCGCTGAATTACAAACTATAACATAATATAAAATAAAAATGTATCGTAATAAGTCATTTATGACTTCTAAATGCAATTTTATAGTATATTTTGTATTCGAGTCTGGAATCTTGTAAATGTATTTATTATTTTATTAAAAAGTACATTTAATTTCAGACGTAAATTTAATTTCGTTTTCTTCTGGGGGTTCGAGACCCGGGAACCCCCCCCCTGTAAATACGCCACTGCGCCCACTGACGTCGATGAGATATTCTCGAGTGCGTCTCGCGTTCTCGGCGGAGAACGGAACACGGTTTCGCAGTCGGTGGCGGCTGTAGCCACCGCGGCGAGGCACCGTGCGGCACGTAATTTTCGAGGCCCCTACTTGGAGGTAGTCATTTTTTTTTTTTTTAATTAGGTGCAAAATTTTGTATTTTTAAAGCTTTTTAGAGCAGATTTTCATCATTACCACTATTTAACGACAATAGATTGCATTTGAAGTGTATATGCGTCACAGTTTTTTTTTTTTTTTTTTATTCAAAGAGTGGTTTGTTTTTTCATGTATATAATTAATTAATTAATATAAAATACCTGTTAGGATGTTTGAACAATCTATAAATAAAACAAAACGTTCATGACTATTTCGTGGTAAAATTTAATTTAATTTTGTATTTGACAATAAAAAACGGTGTTTGGATTCATAATTTTAAATTTTATTTATAAATTTTATTTTTTCATAGTAAATCGTCAACTAACTACAGATTTCTGGTCGACTTTTTGTTAACTGCGGGACCCCGGGAAGCACAGTTCGCACACCTCTAGCGCCGCCACTGTTCGCGGTGACGTATCGTTGTTTTTCGGGCTCGTTAAATCCGTCCACACCGAAGGATATTGTGTTTTATACGTCTGCGGTTCTATGCGATTGGTGTTTATTTAAATCGTGTTTCGTTTTCTTAAACCGAAGTCGCTCGTTTCGACCCCCGGAAAGCCACTATTAATATTATCATTATTATTATTATTATTGTTTTATTTGTACCATACGTGGACAGAAACCTATTACGTGAAAACCGTGATATGCAAGTGCACGCCCTTGCACTCCGCCAATGATACCCCAGGTGAAAACCTTTGCGATTTTACGACCGCCGTCACTACGATATCATACGTGTTTAACTACACTATGCACGACGCGTGTTACGCACGTACCAGCACTATTACCATGTATAATGCGAACGATCGGACGGGGACGAAGAAGAAAACACACACACAAAGATTCTACTCGTGTGTACTGTTCGGGATTTTAGACGAGAGTTACATGACTGCTATAATATGTATAGCGTTCAGACCTTGTTTTGGCTCATCACAAAGTCGACAACTATACATATACATATAAATATATTGTATATATATATTATATATATATATTTATCCAGCACCACTCGTCTACGCGGAGTTGAAACGCGCCGTCTTCAAAGCGCGTTTGTATAAATAATCCGATCGGGTCGATTCATAAAAAAAAAAAAAAAACAAAACCGAAAGCGAATTTACATTGAATCTAAGTGTTCTCCGGTGCGCTCTGTTCAATTCTGAATTTCTTCAATACGTTTTTTTTTTTTTCATTATTGTTCAATAGCCTCCGGACGGACTTTTATGTAGACAACGTATTAAATCTCCTGCGAACATGGCCGTAACTATTCTCTGTGGACGGTCCATTCTGACTCGGCGATTTCGACTTTTGGCTTTTCGTCCGGAAAAAACCGAATTCCCAAAAGCATCACGCGCGATACGGTTGATACGAAAACGTTCGACGTTCGTCTCAGACGCTTATGACCTCGACACAAGGCCAAAGTGGCATCAGCTCAACTGTCTCGGAGAAGAAGCATCATGCCGTTCTCTATCCCCACTAGTTCGGTTCTAATATCGCAGCATATTTCTAGAGCCGATGATGTCGATAAACTAAAAGAGCGAGAAACTGCGTTTTTCGCAGACGTGAGTATCGAGAGACGTGGTGAATTATGCCAATAATGCGAATTGTACGTGTAAATTTTTTCACGCAGCAAGTTTTATAAGATCCACAGACTCCTCGTTTTGATGACATCCATTTTGAATGTTACGTCAAAAATAATCACTACTCGCAGCGTACGTCAGATTATGATGCATATACCGTTATAATAGTCATTGATAAGTGCATTAATTTTACATAAACTAGGCGAGTGTATAATTGTGATATTTACTGAAGACAGACTAAACATTTTAATAGACATTTTAAACTTTGATTTCCAACTATTTTTCAAACAAACGTCGAATTCCTAGAAAAATTACTTTCGAGTAATTTTTGTTTCTTTTTTTTTTTTTATGTGATCTAAACAGCTAACCAAAATATTATTTGTTGTCGAAATCAACGTTTGGAAAATACGATATCGTGACACTCGGAAACGTACAGATAATTTGTCTGAGCTCGTTATAATATTCAGCTGCTCGGTCTATCGTAAAGGGTTTCGTGTATTTATTCTATTCTGCGTGTAAATGAGTACCTAGTACAATTATAATGATTGGATTGTCACTGACCCTGGATTGAAACTATTTACACACATTGTTTACAGCCGACGCATCACATCGATCGCTATCTCATAACTTGATGAAACTCGATAACGTAATGATTATAAAAAATGTAATAATAATACAATTATATTCCCGGCAATAAAATCGTCCTTCGCTTATTATTGTCGACGATCATTGACGAAGATAGGCAGACATGTCATTGTTGACCTCGAAATGATGAACAAGCGCAGTGTTTGGTGAAAGAATTTCTCCACTTGCAAAAACTAGTATAACATACGAGAATATCGGACAGCTAGTGTTGTGTGTGAGAAATCTCGAAAACACATGCAAGCACAAACACACACACACACACACACACACACACACACACACACACACACACACACACACACACACACACACACACACACACTCATACACACACCACTCACTAGCAATCTTGCAGCTGCCGCTGTTGTCTTGTGCAGTCAAATACCTCGGGTCCAGTCGGTCGAGTTTTGAAAAATCTATAAAGTAGAATGAATGTACACACACACACACACACACACACACACACACACACACACACACACACACACACACACACACACACACACACACACACACACACACACACACACACACACATGTTCTCCACTCGAAATGTTCCGCCTTTGATCGCGCGCGTGACTATTTGTTTACAGAGCGTAATGCATTTCACACACACACAAACATGGTCACGAGCGCGCGTATGAACGCAGCTGCTGAACGACCGCGCGTTCCAGCCAAACGATTTTTGGTAAGAAAACAGAATGAAAAAAAATAAAAGCACTTAAGAGTTGTTTTCGTATAATCGTGCGAGATGGTACACGCTACTACGGGATTTCGGGAAATGAAGAAAAACAAAATCACTCCGTTTATCGTTTCACTATTTCGACGGACCGGTACACGTTGGCGCGCTGCTCGGCAATAGGTTTTCATTAATATAATATTATACAAAGGGTCATCGCTAAAATAATACCAGTGCGTTATCTGGTAATTATTATTATTTTTATTATTATTATTATTATTATTATTATTATTATTATTCTACATCGCCAAACCTTCTGCTAATATTTTCAACCGTTTTATATCGTTCCAATACTAATAATAATAATATACTACCAATGAAATTATTTCGACGCAATTCAATATATTACACATACATTACTGTACAACATATTAGTTTTATTACGATCACACGAGTCGCTCTATTCTCGCTTATTCTATTCTCTCGCGCGTGCTAATCATACAAATACTACCTCGTCGCGTCGCGAGTGCGATTAGTTTACGGTGAGGTTTTTTCTTCTTCTTAAACTTGCACGGCGAACGGTTTGAGAATTCAAAAACACAATTTTCCGTCTCTTCTGGCTCGCGAAGTGGAAATCCAATAGACTTTAAGTGTATTGGCTTACCGGTCGCACGTCGTCGTAACTCCAGGCTGTGTGTGTGTGTGTGTGTGTGTGTGTGTATACACCTATGGTAGTTCCGAGCTTTTATATATCGAATTTGGCACGTCAATTTCTACGACAGCCAAAGTATGTCTGAAGTCGATGCGCCAATATTAGTTTTTATTATTTCACTCCGTCGCACAGCCATCAAAACGTCGAGACACCGCGCGAAACGCGGAAATCTGTCAGAACACGTCGACCGTAACTACACACGTGACGGCGTATAATATTATACCGCACGGCGGCGACGCTAACACCTAAGTATTATTTCCCAGCGTTCGAAAACACAACGTAAGCCCATAAGACTTTACGCACGGCGGACCTCGGACGAACCCGGTAACGAGTCGGACACCGGTTTGTGTTGTATTATAACTCGATTATAATAATAACTCGAAAAGTTCGCATATTTTGTTCGGCGTAAACGCGATGTTTAAGTGGCGTTGTGTAAAATAAAATTTTACGACACGTCCGTCGGAAGACATGACCCGAACAATGATGTTTATCGAAAAACGGTCGAAATAAAAAGTTAGGTAGCGGTGGCGACGATTCGAAAACCGCTTTTTGTTTTTTTTTTTTTGAGATCGAAAAACTCAAATACCGAAGTTAACACGGCATGTCGGACGTTTACCCGCGGTTGTTGTTGGCGATCGTGTTCCGATATTGACAGTTGATTTCTTAAGTTTTGGCTCGTATGGAATCCGTCACGAACCACAGTTGTACTCGTGATAAGAACAGATGATCGCGATACGTTTTGAGCGACGAATCGTTACGAATCGTTCGGCGGAATCGAAATCATTGACGGTAAATCGAACGCGACGACGTCAAATGAAAAAGCCAAATGCCACGGTGTTACACGTGACAGAATAGTGAAACAAATTTAAAATTTCGATTACGATAACCGCGAGTGCTCCATTAATGTACCTCTCGAGCATTTATAATGTAACCGGGGGGAGGCATAACTCATTGACAGCAGCCCTCTCTCAAACAGTCTACTTGTATACAATCGGCAAAATTCGTTTGATAAAAATTACTAACTGATAGAAGTAATAAAATAAGCGTACAACCGAAGAATAAGGATATTTTAATCTAATATTGTATGCAGGGACATACATTAAATTAATTAATTCATTTTCGAAATTTTGCCCCCCCCCTCCATTAGAGTAAATTGTTTGAGAAAATTCTGCCCGTTGTACAAACAATATTATTCTCGGATCAGGTAATAACAAAATGAAATAATCATATGCGTGTATCGTTGTGGCGGCACATCTGTGCATCGACGTGGAAGGCATATTCTGTTGTAGCAACGGAGTGACGGACCGATCACATAGTCTTGGCAAGTGTATGTGTGTGTGTGTGTGTGTGTGTGTGTGTGTGTGTGTGTGTGTGTGTGTGTGTGTGTGTGTGTGTGTGTGTGTGTGTGTGTGTAAGTGTATGTGCGCGCGCATACGTTGGAGTTTCATTGTTGAAACGCTCTGCAGAATCGAACCTTGGTCCTCGCCGACAATTTCTGGAATCCCATTGTATAATAGCCGTTTATGTATAATTTAGAGTATCGCCGGTTTCGCGCACAAAAACTATAGACACGAGGTCAGACGGCCTTGGAGAGCGTATTACGCAACAGTATAGTTACATTAAATACCACATATGCACACGTGTACACGCGAGCGTGCGTGTTTTTTTTTCGACGACGGTCGAGATGAACGTGCTCGCAAGAGTCTCCTTTTTTAATCATTTACACGTGCCGACAGGGTTTCGCGCGCGTTCGGAACTCACATTTTACGCAGCTCGATTCAGCGTCCGCATTATTTGTTCAGATGGGTGGCGACGGGGTCTTCAGGCCCGTGTGGACGGTCGTCAAAACGTAGAACAGTTTTATAAATGTACGCGAATACCCAGTGGCGTATTTACGGGGGAGGGGAAGGGTCTCAAACCACAACCAGAAGTAAAAAAAAAAATAACTAATTTACGTCCTAATCGAAATATATTATATAACAGTATAATAGTTTTAACTTGTATTGTCAAGATTCCAGACTCAAATACAAAATATGTCATCAAATCTTTTTTGAATTTGAGTAGTACAGCTATTAATTAATTTATAACTCTTAAAGATATTGATTATGATATTAACAACATACCAATTTTAAGAAAAAAATTCACTTTGATATAATGTATATAGTTATAAATAGTTTTTTCGCATAACTGGGAATAAAAAAAAAGTATTTTTTGGACTCCTCCCCCTTAAAAAAAATTTAAAATATGCCACTGCATATACCACATAGATTTACTTAGGCCCGTAAAACATGTCAAGAATCGTTTCTAATATCACGCGCACTCCATTACATTTTATTGACGTGCTGACATTTACGGTAGTGCCTAAATACGCGAGAAAACGTATTTTGACCTATATTCTCTCGCGGTTTCCGCCGTCATCGCCCAGTGTTATACGTATCATAATATTAATATTACGCCAAAAATAAGTATTTATTTATTTATTTATTTTTTTTTTTTTTAGACCACAAACAGTTTGTACATTAGCACAATATAGTAGATTTTAATGAGTGATGAAAAATGAAATGCATGAATGAATTTGTTAATGAAGCCAACCCCGACCCACCGACAGTAACATTACGTGTAAATAAAAACAATTGAAATGAAAAAAAAAAAAAAAATTCTGAAATCGATTAACAAATCTATTTTAGGGGGATGAAAACGATATCGATAAATTACTATTTACTGAATGTGATTCGGTAGTTCCTCCGAGGAAAAAAAAACAAAACAAAAATAATCGTAATATTTTATACCGGAGACAATAACGTCGAAGCGAGATGACCGTTTCAGGCTCAGCCTACGCGACGCCGTCGCGTCAGTGAATAATAATACAATCGACGATCGTAATGATTTGGGTAAGAGAAAATCACTGAGAACCGCACGCGGAGCTGTAATTTACTAACGACGAGAGATATTGAAATCAATGCCGAAGTATTTCGCGAAAAGGGCGACAAAACAGTTGATCCGATAGGATTAAATCCGTATCGCGTTCGTCTGAGTCACGGATCAAAAACGTTATCACTTCGGGGGCAAAAAATCACAGCACTCGACGCGCCGCCGGATTCGTAGTCTCGCGTGCGTTTCGTCCGGTGACGCACGACGACTTTGTGAACAAATAAAAACAACCCTTACGCCGCCGTCGGAAACAGCGACATCGCGTGCGGAATCCCCTGTTCGGGGGGCGGGCGAGAGTTCACCATTTCCGTCGGATTATCCTCGTCGTAACGTACTATCCATAATCGTTTTTCGTTCGGACACCACACCGAAGACGGTCTACGGACGATCACTACGTTATACTTGATTTACACGCACGTCCAGGGCCGTATTTACGTCTAGGCCCGTGAGGCTCGGGCCTAGAGTGGCAGATTTTTTGGGGCGGCAAATTTTGTAAGAAATAAAAAAAAATCCTATAAATATTTTATGCGTTTATGTAACTGCGCGAATTAATATTATATAATATTTAGTAGCGTGATCATCTTTTTTTTTTCAATCTGACAAAAAAAGAAACGCCCAAGAACTTTGTAAGATGTTGTATACAAATGATTTAATCATAGGTATTTACCCAAACGTCACAACAGCATTACGTATGTGTATTTGTGCACGTTTGCAACAAATAGTAGGTACAGCAGAGCGATCGTTTTTAGCATTGAAAAGAGTAAACTCGCATCTTCGTTCAACTTTGGGGTCAGATAGATTAAACGCGACATCAGTACTACACGTAGAATCTGAGATGCTTCGAATTATAAATAATGATGATATTGTAATCGACGATTTCGCGTCTAAAAAAGTTCGTCGTAAAATGTTATAGATGACATAGGTATGAGATTAAAGATTATTAAGAATATTTTAAGATTAAACATGTGTACTGCTAATGCCTGATTTGAATTTGTAATTATTAGTTTTGTGTGTAATGACTATCGACCTAATTTCTTTAAAATGAAATAAATTTATTAGAAATAATTACAATATTTTTTTGTCTTGGGATAGGGGCGGCATATTTAAAAAGGCCTAGAGTGGCACTTGCTCTAAATCCGGCCCTGCGCACGTTCGGATGAATTTGCCGGTGGATCTGTACGTTTTTTTTTAGGGCTCAAAAAAACATAACAATGATAATAATAATAAAAACCAGGCGGTGAAACGTTCGGGCGTAAACGATGTGTGATCTCGCGTGCACCTCCGCGGTCTGTAAACGTGCGCGAACGGTACGACAGACGACCGTTTGGACGTATAACATTAATGTTAACGATTGTTACGGCGGCGCATATAACGTTCGATTTACGAGCGCGTTTCACGGTGAAATATAGCCGGAAAAATAATATTTTCGCCCGAAATCACGACCGCTTTGGACGGCCGTCACGCCCGCTCCATGACTCGTGTGCGTTTTTAAACGTTTCCGCCGCTTTCGATATCGTTCGTGTGTGGCTCGTGCGTCGTCCTTGATGTAGTACGGAACGGTTAAGCCAGTGGTCGGCAAGTGATTTCTATTGGAGTCCAGAAAATTAAAATAATGCGTGAACGGGGTCCGTAGAAAAAATGATTAATTTTATTATATTATTCAATGATTTTTGCTAAAATGTTTAAATTATTTGTAGAGTGAACATGCCTTGTTATGCTATGGGAGGAATCGCATTTCTTGTCCATGGCTAGTTACTCGAAATCGGGAACTCTTGTAGAACATCTAATACGAAATATGTCCTCAAGGATCAAGGTGAGAATCCGTTAACTTTGTTCTCTACTTGTTTATAAAAAAAATATTTTAAAAACGACGCATTTTTAAATAATCACGATGGAAATTGAAATAACGTACTTATTAAACTATCAAAGAAAGATATGTCGACGGTCCAGATTACTGCCTTCCGTGGTCCGGATTTGGACCGCGGTCCGCCAGTTGCCGACCGTTGGGTTAAATCGTCGCCGGGAAGTAACATCGCGGGGCGCCACCGAGAGCGACGGACGACTCCGGTCGCATCGTGTAATAGCGTGCGAGGGCGTTATCATCCCGGCGTTTCAACACCGGACTCGTGTGTATCACGATCAACAGACGCAGAATATCGACGTGGAAAACATACGCGAAGTCCAGGGGCGTATAAAAGAGCGGTTTCGCGGGGTTCAAACTCCCCAGCCCCCGAAATTCTAAGTTTGAAAAATTAAAAAACCTATATAGCGATATGTTTTTTTTTCGATTCGCGTAACACTATTCGTTTTGACTTGAAACCCTCCCCAAATTCTCTAAGGGCATCTGGAAAAATCGAATCGACGTTGAAAACATACGCTAAATTCAGGGGCATATACAAGAGCGGTTTCGAGGGGTTCAAACTCCCCACCCCCCGAAATTGTAAATTTGAAAATTAAAAAACCGATATAGCGATGTGTTTTTTTTTTTTTTTTTGATTCGCGTAACACTATTCGTTTTGACTTGAAACCCTCCCCAAATTCTCTACAAGCGCCCGGAAAAAATCGTCTCATATTCTTGATACTCCCTGTGTACACGTTTACACACACGGTTTACCTATACGATCTACAGCTGTACACAACAATCGATTCGCTCGCACAGAACACGACAATCGAATACTCACACGATGTATCGTTGAATAATAATTATTATTATGATTATTATTGTTATTGTTATTATTTTTTAAGCTTCAGAATTTCATTTTTCATTTGGGATTATGAACTCCGAGAATCGCACGCCGTTTTTCCGTGGTTCTATATTAACATTTCGCTTTTTCGTTTACGGTGGTCAGGAGAACGTTGGCGAACCACTCGAATAAATTCCACGCGACGTGTTTTCTGTTGAATGGAAATCGAAACGGATCTCGGCCGTCTCTCGTGCGCGCGCTCCTCGGACGAGACAATCGTCTACATACGCAATAATAACAGTGAGCAATGGCCGTTGTCTTTTATTGCGTCAATTGCCTGTTTGCGGGACCGTCGTTTGGTTTTAATATATGCCGGTGCACCGACCGACCCTGCTTTCCTACGTCCGATCGTCTAGTCGTATGATAATTACGTGTCCGTGGCTCTGCTCGGACAGACGATTGTACGAGTGCGCTGTATTATTATTATTATTATTATTATTATTATTATTTGACGGCGCAAAACACGCTGTCGGCGTGTACAAGACCCCGCGGCGGTTTTAAATATTAAAAAGTTCAAAAGTATATTTGTTTTATTCGACGTCGACGAATAAATAAATAAAACATCGTTTTATTGAAAAATAATCCCGTACTATTTTCTCAATATTGCCAACCTTGGTCTGGAAATGGTTCTCCTTCAGCACACGTAATAATATGGACGATATTTGTATGGTAATAACTAGAGCCCGGATTTGTATGTTTTTGCATATTTTTTTCCTTTTCACTTTTTTAAATTTTTGTCAATAATCTTTACGAATCATGCTAATTGGAATCCATTGCTAAATTTTTATTTTGCATATTTTTGCATATTTGACCGTAAATGCATATTTTGCTATAAATGCATATTCGTTGCATATTTCAATGAATGCGCTGTAACAAAAAAAATTTTGGTCGGCAGGATACATTAGATGCGTTAAAAAAGTACTCGATATTATTAAAGATAGATCGACTGTGAATGAATTAACATTTATATCAACTCATTTGTCATTTTTAGTTGAAATAATTAAAAAACTTGAAACTCAAAATATGCTTTTATCTGAGAGTTTTTGTTTGATAAGTGATAAGTTTGATAAGATTCTTTTAATTCTAAGTGAATTAGAAGAAAAAATAAACATTATTCCTGGACCAAAAGGGGCAACATTAAAAACAAAATTAAATGGTATTTTTTCCAAAAACAAAGGCCTAACAGTATTACGTAACATTAATAAAGTATTATTGGGGGAAGCGGAAGTGGTTCAACTAGATCAAGACTATAAAGATCCAATGATTTTGAGCTCTTTTAAATTTGCTCCAATAACTTCGGTAGATGTTGAACGAACATTTTCAATGTACAAGAATTTATTAACAGATAGGTGGCACAGTTTTACCGAAGAAAAACTTGAATATCATTTAATAATTAATTTTAACAATAAAGAATAAAAACACATATTTTGAGTTGTATATTTTGTTTTATTTTTAAATAGAAATAATTATGTATTTATTTGTATGTGTTTATATTTAAATAATTGTATTTTTTCCGTGCTTAACATAATTTTTAATTTTTTAATATAATTTTTTTTATTGCATATTTTTTGCATATTTTAATGATTTTTACTGCATATTATATGGCATATTTTTATACTTTTTAGTGCATATTAATCCGGGCTCTAGTAATAACTAATAATATATCGAACGATTCGATGATGTGGCGCTGGTAATTTTCAGACGGTGCTGTTTCCTCTGGCCGAGCCAAGGCACCCTATTTTGCATCTCAGTTCACCGGGGCGATTAAAAATAACGAAACACTCGACTAAAATGCCGGCCTGGACCACAAACGAGTCCGTTTCCAGAAACAACGTAAATCTCAATTACCGTACAGTTCGCGTAAAGCAGCGGTTCTCAAACTTTTTTGTTCGCGGAGCCCCAAAAATCAGAAATCTCTATCTGAGACAACAATAATTCATAAAAAACGATGTCAATTGTAAATGATTTGCTATTTTTTTTTTTTTTTTTTTTTTTTTGTGTACTTTGTAGAATATAGAGTGTAAATAAGTCAACTAAATTATCCTACATGTCAAATGAACGAAAAACCCGATTTTTATCTCATCTCATTTTGACTATGACACAAAATATGTGGATCTATAAATAGTTCCAGGTTTTAAACATTTAAAATAATACTCATTGATGCGATCCAAATAAAATTGAATATGAATATAAAAACGTTACAAAGAATTATAATTTAATTACTTGAATTCTAAGGCGCCCCGGAGCCCCTAGACTAATCTCGGGGAGCCCTAGGGCTCCGCGGAGCACAGTTTGAGAACCGCTGGCGTAAAGTGACAGCTGTGCCGGAGCTGTTTTTAATGAGAACATGAAATGCAAAAAAGAAAATCACGTAGGCCCAGACATCGATTCGTTTTTAACTCTCGGAGTGCCGAGAGCTCACACAGTCGACTCGACTTGTCTAGGTAATAAATTCTCTAGTTTATTTTGATTTTTTTAATACTGAAAAAACATAAAGTTTTTGATACATAAACGCGTATACATAAATCATTTGACATTAATAATATTAAAAACATACACGCAGTTATACCGAATACAAACGGATAAAATTCCAAAAGATTTTTAACCGGAAAAACTTTCTTTAGTTCTGACAAGATTTAAATTTACAATATTGAAACTTTGAAAAAAAAATTGTATTTTACATCAAATCTAACCAAAATAAAACCAACAAAATGATGTTGAAAATGTTAGTATATACTCTATTACACGTAAATTATTCCGGGACATTTTGCAATAAAATATTTGACGCGTATGTCGCGGTCGTGTTTGTCGTGTATGTGTGTGTAAGTGTGTGTTTGTGCGTTTAAGCAAGGACAGTGAACATTTCCAACCCTCGGGAAAATATTGTTCACACATCCACGACGATGTACATATTATTATTATGTGTGGCGTCCTCCAGCCCGGTCTTATACTATACTTTAGCTTATTCGACAATGTGATCGAACAACTTTTTATTTTTATTTGGAAAAATACTCTACGCCGAATGATAATGTATGATAAAATCTATTCAAACACAACTGTAAGTAGCAGAAAACGCGTGTACGACCACGAAGCAACCAGTGTTGTGCAGGTAAGTAAATAGAACAAAAAAAAAAAAAATACAAAAATACAAAAACTTTTTTTTGGCGTGATTTTTTTTTTTTTTTATTTCATTTTCTTTCTGGCTACACGATTGTGTGTGATTGAAGTATACGAACTCCGACATCATAATATCACAACGTCACGAGCAAAATATAATATTGCGCTCGTTCGTATTGGGCAGTCTCACGCGATTGTCCCGGGTGAAATTTCGTCTTCCGCGTTCATGCGTGTTTATGGACGGTTTTTTTTCTCCCGACGTCACGTGGAAAGCCTGGCGGATAATATGAAAATATGTGTCTTACACCGTCGTCGTCGGAGCCGGGTCGTGTTTTCGAAAATCATTGTCATGACCGAACGCACGCGCACGCGTGTAAATAAAATTCCTATTTAATAATGCATATTATTATTGTATACGTCGTCGCATACGTGAGATATTACGGTCGTATAATGTTTGGTTTTGTTATTATTCCGTCGCCTCGTCATCTCCGTAGACAAACGAGTTGTGCACGCCACGCCGTGTAATCGGATTTATTCGTACGGCGGCGGCGGCGTATACCTATATGCGTACGCGCGTGTAATAACAATATTATGTGTGTGCGCGTAGTGTACCTACGCAACGCTGTCGTTATGATATATTATTGTTGCGGCGACGGGTAAACACGTATCGCGCGCGCAGGCACTCAACCGTAGCTTTAGACGTACGTTTTAGACACACACACGCACACACACGTCGTGTATTATCATTATTATTATATTATACGGGTACACACCGACCGGCTACCGTGCGCGCGTGCAATGCCATCACCGCCGCGGTCGAGTGTGTGACGCGGTCTCGTCTTCCCTACCCCGAACCGCCCATCAAGGCCCCCCCAGGGGGGGGATCTATAATTACTGTTCGATCGTGAGCGCGGCGCTAGCGGCGGCCGACCGACGGAACCAGTGACTCGTCAGTGTCGTAAAACAATAAAAACGCGATACAATATTGTGTGATAGGTACTTTGCGTGATTACGCGTGACAATCAAAGACGATCTCGTCTTACCCTAGCCGAATTGGTGTTTATGCCAGATGCAAACCGATTCGACACGAGCTTTCGAATTCGCGGGTCCGCTAAAAGAATGCAAATTTTAAACAAAATAATACAGTGGGTTCCGCTTAATGTGATCACTTCGGTCATTTTGATTCTGTTAACCGGTTGATTCTATAGAACATTTACAACATTTTTTTCATAATTCAATCTTTTAATACAATAACATTTGTATTAAATACAAATGTTAAAAAATGTAAAATAAATAATTTTATATGTTATATATTATTAAATATGTAATTATAAAATTTATAATTACGTATTTAATAATATATAACATATAAAATTATTTATTTTACATTTTTTATAAAATGGGTTTTATAAAAATTAATCAGTCTTAAATACCATAAAAACGATAAGATTGTTCGTAAAAGTGATTCAATTATCCGGTACTTAGTGATTCTAATAAAAGGTCAATTTAACATTAGAAACATACAATTTGGTTTGGGATTTTCATTTTTGATTCTAATAAACGGTTGATTCTATAAACCAGTGATCACATTAAGTGGAACTCACTGTAATAACAAATCCAAATTCGCGGGTTAAATCTGATGACGAAATATCGTACCGTCAGAACACTGGTGTAGCAACTCAAAAAACCTAATTCTGAGATTATTTTTAAACACTACGTTAATGCGTTAAAGCAATACATTTTCTTTTAATTTAATACAGTGCCGTATTTTGTCATTTTAAATTTGTAATATCGAATTTACCTTAAAATACACTAGTGCACAGAAAAGAACATGGTTTTTTCCACAAGAAAACATATTGTGTAACTCAATTTTGAAATTTTTCGAGTTACTACTACACCAATGTTCTGATGGTACGATATCACGTATCAATTATGCGATCGAGAAATTGGAGTGAGATCACGGAGGAAAATGTTGTAGCTAACACAGAGAGATTGAATCGGAGTAATACAATGATAAATATATTGAATACAGTAGCGACCGTTTTATAAACACACGAATAACACAAAATCCATATAATTCGTGTACAATACCTAAAAAATCAGATGTATTATTATCTTGACACGTGCTGCATATGAATAATTTTATTATTATTCTGAGAAAGTGTTGGCGTTTTTTTTTTTTCAAATCTTGTCTACACAATGCGTTCCACAATATTTCATTCGTAATATAACATTCGAAATTCTTTCGGTCGTCAAATAATATCTATTCTTTTATCGGATATTAATGATTCGACCGAGATCACTCATTTAATATTGTAAAATCAAACGCGCCTGTGGTGTGTCTATATACATAAGAGAATACTCCATGGACTCGACATCTGGGCCTCGGGATAACTGATGGATTCTCCAAATCGTCCGACAGTCTTTAGTTTTTTCTCTCTATACAATATAATATATATAGTGTGTGTGTGTGTCTGACGACCACCGTCGGATACGGCGGAAAAATTCGATCCAGTGCGTTGCCACCCGTCGTAACTCGATCGGAAGTCGACATTCCGACGAAAGCTATTTATCTGCGTATGTGGCCGTGGCCGTATATATATATATACGTACGAGTAATTGTGTGTGTGTGTGTGTGTGTGTGTGTGTGTGTGTGTGTGTGTGTGTGTGTGTGTGTGTGTGTGTGTGTGTGTGAGTATTTCACTGCGGTATGTTTTCAGCGAACGCGTCGGCGCGGGGTAGGCATTGTCTGGACTGTGGGGCGACGAGGGGAGGACGAGCGGGAGGACGCGAGAATATAATATCTGACGACGGCACGAAACGACGCGGGTGGGAGGAGAGCGAAAAAAAATCCGAAGAGCGAATCAAACGTATGCGGCGGCGGTGTGTAGACGTGTACGAGACAATATAATGCACGCGAGCGCGGACGGGCAATCGGACGTACTTGAAAAACCTGTCGTGCCCCCGGGGTCCCCGTGGAAAAGTCACCGAACGGCGGCGGCGTGGCGGTGGCGGCGTGCGTCGCCGGGGCAAATCCGCGCGCCACACATATAACGAGGTCCCCGGCCCGTATTACACATAAAATGTCACGCGATATACGTCCGCCGCGGTAGTGAAGTCGTCTTCCGTACTGACGTCATTATTTTACCGTCATAACGCATAAACGCGCATTATTTTATTATTATTATTATTGTTATTATATCGTGCCCGTGGCGACGACGACGACGTCTACGCAGATCGGTCGTCGCGTTAGTTTTTCATCGTGTTTTCGCTATTGTTTTTTTTCTCTCGCTAAATCGTCGACTCGCCTCACCCGCTTTCCTTTCCCCTTAACTCGAAGTTCTTTACAATCTACGATTTCGATACGTCGTCGCGAAACTCAAAAGCGCTAAAGGTCTAGTTCGTTTGATGGCCTAAAAGCGCGAATTCGATTGGCGCCACTCTGTACTTTTGTAGCGAGATTAAAGCGCGAAATTAAACTCTATTATCTGGTGCGGTATTTTACCGATCCCGACCTTTCAGCTTTTAACGCTCGTCACTTTTAGTTGCCAAATATGGCCTGTTTTAATGTTTCAAAACTAAAGTTACCGATCTCGTTTGAATCAAATATTGTTTTATTTACTAATTCGGATCTTCCCTATCAACATATAGCTGATTATCTGGCTTAATCGTTATCGCTAGCCGTTATATTTTTATTTGAGGCATAACTAAGATTCGTACAATTTTTTTTTAATTATATACAAGATATCAATGTCAATAATAGCGTTACGGCCGATGTTCGATAAAATTAAAATTACATATAACATGTATTAAAAAAATGATTAATGAAGTGTTGTTTTCAATAGCATATTATGCAAATGAGACGTGTCATTTATCTAATCATAATTATTAGCATATGTATCGTAAATTTATTTATTATTTTTTTTTTTAGTAAAAACATCAATTTTTGTAAGTCGACTAAAAATAACACCAAGTGCTAATATATTCATCATGTAGGTTAACTTTGTTGCAAATAAGCGGTACCTAGTCAATATTTTTTCGTTGTGACATTTTTTTTTTATTTTAAAACCTAAAGCTTAACCTTATGATACAAAATAAAAACATAAACACTTTTTGTGTACATCGTTCGTAGAAAAATAAAATAACAATTATTTTATTTTGGTTTCAGGTCAAACTAATCACTGAAATTATTTGAAAATAAAAATCATAATTGCGTGGTAAAAAAAAAAAAAAGACAAAAACTTATGCGACAATGTACTCTTTGTGGTTTTTACGATGCAGTATCATCCCAACATTGAACCCATGTCACCTCGGTAGAGAGCCACTAATGTAGTTGGATGATCGCAATATAACCGATCCATATTTGTAGCGGAATTCGCGTTCCCAGAAGCCCCGCGTATTCTGGAAGCCGATTCCTTTTGTTCCGATATTCACGAGCGACCTTGATCCGACGGATTATCAATGCAACTGCACCGGAGTATTGTATATGAACAGACGTTCATATACAATACTCCGTCTACTTTATAAATACCGAATTCGCAACGTTCATAGGCATTCCACAGCGATCAAACAATGTTCATTAGCATCGAAACCGTTACAGTTCACTAAATCGGATTTACACAGAAACGAACACGATATCACGACGACGGCCGTGCGCGATCCTACAGAGTGTTATTCGGACGTAATGTCATAAAATGTACTACGTTTAATTCGGAACGGCGAACAAAATAAATAACAGCGATCGTCGGGTGTTTTTGAATTGCAAATTTTTGTTTATTCGGTATGAAATAATATTCGTGAAATTTCATTTTAATTGCGTTTACGAGAGGTCGTTCGTGCAGCCGCTTAATACGTAATATTCGGTGTGCGTATACGCATTTGTTTTATTTTTACCTCGACGAAGAATAACGATTTTCAGACGGACTACTACTGATCTGCTCCTCGTCGTCGATTGGAATGACCACGTTTTTCAATAGGTGAAAATAACCGTTTACAAAATGCGTATTGTAATGAACCTAATGAATAATTGTATGGTTTTGTACTTCTCGTGTACTCGGTGACACGAAACGTTTTGTGGATTTAGTCGTGAGTCGTCGTCGATCGTGAATCGTTGTTAAACACAATCGAAACAGTGTTTGGAAATGAAAAAAAAACGGCATAAAAACAAAACCACATAAACGACGTTATGAAGTCAGTTAGTACAAGTTTTGAACGATTAACTTTAAGTGTCTTTTTTTTTTCGTTAGTATTTCGGCTATTGACGAAAAACAAATAAGACGGGAACATTTCTACGCGGTACGTGTATTATAGACGTATGCAAATGTAAAAGGCACCCCGTAGTAGACTCGGTTTTTATCATTCCGTCGGCGTACACTAATAATATTATTACTAGTTAGAAAAGTCAGAGAGTTTATAATAAAATAATAATAACCTAGCCGACGCACCACTCACTACTGACAGAAACGTTTTAGACCAGTAACTCCTGAACTTCGTACGACGTCACGTGGCTCTAAACGCTGAATGTTTTAAACAGATTTAAAAGTGCATTACGAGAACGAACCTAACACAGCCTTCCGTCTTCCGTCACGACAAACCAAAATAAAATCACCCCTGGTGTATTGAAACGATAATCTAATGAACGTGCGCTTTGTCACCGTGACGCGTCATTCGAACGGAATCGTCTTGTAACAATATTAATATTCATTAGGGTGGGTCGAAAAAAATGATTTTAGTATTTCGTGATTGCAATAGTGCGGTAAAGTTGCAGTTTGGTATCCTAAATAAGGGAAAAATAATTAAAAAAATCTAAGTTGATTTTTTTAGTTCGCGCATTGGACTTAAAGTTTGAAAGAACAGTCAAAATCTGAAAATTTGAAAAACTTTATTAAAAATTTTAAATCAATATTTAAAAATGTATTGGTCGTTAAATAACAGTACACAGCTAAGTATTAACATTAAATATTTTAGATAATATATCCATTGTATTTTCAGTTCGTGTGTGAGTAAAAAGTTAGATCAAAATAACCGAACGTTGTCAGAGTCGAGCGGGCGCTGGTGTGTTTTTCTATCTGTGAAAAAGAAAAAAAAATACCCAAAATTGAGAGAGAGTCTATGTACGACCAGCGAACTAGTCGTTTGAAATGTATAGGTAGTTTGGATGCGGCCGAAACTAGAAACATAATGAAAAGAGATCAAAGGAAACAAATACAAGAGAAAAACCAGATTGTACTACCAAATACGAACGTCAGTTATACTCCGATAAATACTGCTCAAAAATTCAAATCGAGAACAATGAAAAAAAGTGTATCAATTTAGTGTCAACATCTCAAATCCTGCTACTGCCTTAATAAGCGATAGATATGGATTATCTGATAGAGCTACAGCTGCTATTGCTTCCTGCGTTTTACAAGTTGTTGGCTTGGTAAATAAAGGACATCGTTCACTAGTGATAGACAAGAATAAGGTCAGAAGAGAAAAAATTAAAATTCGAGACTATTAACAAACAAAAGGTTCAATTACAAAGATATAAGGAGTATATTTTGATGGTCGAAAAAACAATACATATTTTCAAAAGAAAAATGGGAACAAAATGTATCGAAAATTGAATAAAGAAGAACATATCAGTTTGGTCCAAGAGCCTGGTGGACAGTACATGGGGCATTTGACACCAAAAAGTGGAAATGGAAGCGAAATAGCTAAGATCATTATGTGTTATTTAGATAACAAAAATTTAGACTCTGAACAATTCATTGCTATTGGTTGTGATGGGACAGCGACAAACACTGGATGGAAAAACGGTGTTATCCGTAATATTGAAGTTAGAATGGGCCGTCCTTTGCAGTGGTTTATATGCTTACTGCATTTTAACGAACTTCCTTATAGACATTTGTTTAAACATTTAGATGGTGAAACAACCGGACCAACATATTTTTTCGGGAAAATTGGCAAGCAGTTGGCTTATTGCGAAAAGATCCCAGTTGCTGATTTTGGAAATAGTTAATGGTGAAGATATCAGGATAACAAAAACTAATTTGAGCAAGGACTAACAGTACTTACTTGATATTTACAATGTTGTTAAGACAGAAGAATGTATGCCTGACCTCGCTGTAAAAGATCCAGGTCCTCTCAATCATTCTAGGTGGTTAACATGTGCAAATAGAGTCTTAAGACTATACATTTCTGAAGTTAATCCTTCCTATGAGCTTAAGACGCTGACCAGCTACATTATGAACACGTACGCTCCAGTATGGTTTGATATTAAGAGAAATCATTAGGTGAAGTATGGACCAACTCATATATTCAAAGTTATTCAAACGACACGACAGATGCCCGACAATTTGCGTCAAATAATTGATTCTGTGATATAGAGGAATGTTTTTTTTGTCACCCCGAAAACATGTTATTAGTAATGGCAGTAGATGAGAAAGTCCACTTAAGGGAGCTAGCTTATCTAAGATTACTAAAATCTAGAATGCAGACACCTAAAGTAAAATCGGTGAGAAATTTTCTACCCCCAATCATTAACTTAAAAGCTTCAGACTACACTGAATTTTGATTGGAACAACTGTAAACTATCATATCCTCCAATGATGGAAAATGTTTCTACAGAGAGTCTAAAAGAGCTTCTTATTACAAAAGTAATACCAGAGTTTGATTTTATTAACTTTCCATGTCACACTCAAAGCGTAGAAAGAATCGTAAAGCTGGTCACAGAGTCATCTACAAAAGTATGCGGAGAAAAAAATAGAGACGGTTTGATAAGGACAACGTTGCTTTCAAGATCAGTAATACCGTAATTCAATTGCAAAAAATTTAAAATAATACCACAACTTTCCGAGAATACTTAAAAAATAATTAGTACTGTTATTTTAATTAATAATAAATTTTCAAAATATTAATTTTATAATTTTTTTGAAGTTGTACATTTTTTTAAATTTTGACTGTTATTTCAAACTTTAAGTCCAATGCGCGAACTGAAGAAATCATCTTAGATTTTTTAAATTATTTTTTCCTTTTTTAGGATACCAATCTGCAACTTTGCCGCACTATTGCAATTTTGAAATAAAAAAATCATTTTTTTCGGCCCACCCTAATATTCATACGCTACACCGAATAAAATTTCAAAAAATATATTTCATACAACACCGTGCATAATATTATGTCTACCTATTTCATATTAATGGATCACCTAACATTTAAATTTTGAAAATTAAAAACACGAACCTCACACATCCATAAAAAAAAAATCATTACAAACATACAACGTATATTTTGCAGTTTTTTGTTTCTTTTTTTAAAAACTACGCTGTTCGTGTATAAGTTTCGGATAAATAATTGATATGTATTGTATAATATTTATATAATATAATATAACAGAACAATATTGATATATTTTATAAATATTGAAATTTAAATTTAATATCTTTTGTCACAATTCCATATATTTTATTATTCTATTATTATCACTGTTAATCTTCGATGTTTTACAGTATAATTGTATGTACACTCTTTGCCCGAAAGGGCGTTAATATATTATATTTAAATAAATAAAAATAAACAAATAGACGGTACTACAGACCGAGGGAACAAAACTCACTATTGCCATTCGGTCGAATTGAATAATTTACAAAATGATTTCCGTTACTAGATGCGTTTCGAATAAAATACCAAATAAATCAACCGTTATAAATCAGTACGTTCGTTATATTCGTGTGTGTGTGTTCTTTTTATAACACGAGGCGGGTACCAACAAGTGTTGAGATAATATGCCGACCGGGTTTTTCACAGAAAAAAATCTCAATACGAAAGTACGACGTAATAGGTCGGTATGTAAGTCTGATTAATTACGTATTAAAATCAACCGATATCGTAAAAAAAAACAGAGTGTGATAATTATTGGAAATTAGCGAACGTATAAACATCTCACAGTTCGGACGTGAAACGTTTCCACGGATATGACGGGAAAACATTATTAGTTACCGTATGACTATATGTAGCTGACGTTTCTCCTCGCCCGTTAGGCACCTCGAGACCCTGCAGACGCGCGTCCACTGTGCGTTATGATCTCGAGTATTCGTGTGCAGACGCGTTTGAAATTAATTTTGCACGGTTACGAAGACCGTACCGAAAAACGCGAACACGCCGTATGTTAACAACAACGTGTTTATTATATTTTACAATATTGTCGCAATTCATTGTACACATTTTAAAACGTCATCGCGTATTTTCCGTCATTAAACCGACCGAGACGACTGCAGAGTATGAGAAATACAATATTCGTAGCGTATTATTACACGCACGTATGGCGTGAAATATAGACGTGTGTGTGTGTTCTGTATTATAGGCGTAGTCACTCGAAAGAGACTTCGATTGGACGACAAATATCTGCGTCATACGATAGTATATTATTAAAATAAAAAAAATACGAACGCGCGAATAAGTAAAACGATAACTTTGACGTCGAGTTTTTTTTTTTTATCGTATATCATTCGCGCGTCGTCTCTGCAGTCGACTCGAGAGCGCGTGAATTGCCCCACGGGATATTCGAGTGAGAATTTTTTTCCCCCCCGACGTCGTTTCCGGGGCTCGCACACAACGACGCGCGTACGGATCGCGTGAACGTTTTGTATACGGTTCTCAATCTCGCGTACGAGATCTACGACGCGCCGCTGCTGCAGTCGGCCGTGCTCGGTGAAACGACCGATATCGCCGGAGAAAAAAAAAAATAACGTACGCGTACCTACGTATTTACTACCGATTGTCGTCGCATCGATCGTTTCAATCGCACGTCATCCGCCCTACCTGTTTAAAAAACACAATAGATATTTTTATTTATTTTTTTATTTTCTTTCTTTTTTTATTTCTTTTTTTTTTTTTGCGTAAACGAAACTTGTTCTTTATTTTAACGACGACGTGCGTTGTGTAAGAGTCGTCCACCATAATAATAATATCTTCGCGTGCGATTACGCTGGAACGAAACGAACTCGAAATGTCTGGAAACGTTGCCGGCGCGTACACGGACGCGATTGAAATATCGAAAAACGACCGTGTGGCGTTCGTCGCCGAATCGTTAGAATAATTAATTCTTCACGACATTTTGTTACTAATATTATTACTTACACGGTTAACATCGTGGCGCGAATTTTTCGACGATATCCGAACACGACAACCGTGAAATCCGAATCGTCTGTAGTCGTTTGTTATTAGCGACATAATCCACATAAATATATAAAATATATTATATTCACTGGTTTTAACGAAGAAATGTTACGATTTTTTCGACCTCACCGTTATCGTTATGGTATGACTCGTAAGCGCCGCTGAGCTTGTTCCCGGTGTAACCCGCCGGTGGAATATTTATACTGGTGGGGAGGGGGAGGGGGGGGGGTAATAATATCCTAACCCCAATACTTTTACTGGGAGTACAAATAGCCTAGGATATTTATACCCCCCGGTAATAATATCCTTGGATATTATTACCGGGGGGGGGGGGGGGGGTAAAAATAATAGGAGGTATAAAAATCCTATGACACCAGGATGAACGTCCGTGGAGTAAACACTGAAACACGTCACCCGTAAGTGAAGAACACGAAAACAATACATCGACTGTCGTCGTCGCGTACCTATTATCGATCGTTGAAGCGAACGATATCGTCGTCCGTACGTCGACGTGACGATATCGATAGATTTTTTTTTTTTTTATTATAATTATTATTCACTCGGAACTAGTTTTTGTTGTATTTTTAAACAACCGACGCGCGTCGATCACAAAACACAATTACAAGGGGGGTCATGAGGACCCATGGTACAGGGACTTCAAGGGGCCCGGCGTTCATGCAAATAATTACTTCAATATAAAATAGAAAAATGTTTCAAATATATTTTTTCCTGGATGTCGTGTAAACATCGTAGCGGCGCCGCGCCGTGCAGTCTGAGAACCTATAACTAACCATGGGTATGTGGCGGGCGGGCGACGGGGGTCACCTATCAATTGGTTCACATTTTATTTTTTAATTATAACTACTCCTATGATCTATACATGAAACTATAATATTTAAGGTCTTGAAGTAATATTCATCTCGAAAAATTAATTGTTATGATAGATTTAGTTGTGTACTTGGGCCAAAAATATGACGTGTGAGGTCTGATGACACGCAAGAGCGTAAAATGTATTATGATCTCGTGGTTGGTAGAAACACTGGAACGAAATACGGTTTACTCGTTTGTCTCTACATTTACATGTACTCGTATATGATATTACTCGTGTACCATTTTACACGTACGTACGGATATTACACCCTCGCACATTTTCTCGTGTGCGGAAAACTCGAATGATATATCGTCGTGGCAGACTTTCAGAAACAATAATGCACGCGGCACACGGTCTTAACGCGGTCCTAACGTAAGAAGTGCACGCGTGTGCGTACGCCCGTATAATATAAAATAATAACCTCGCACATTTCGTGCCGCGCGGTCACACGTCACGCGGCTCACGACATAATATTATTATCGTCGTACAGCGTCGTACACGCTGTGCATAGTAATAATAATAATAATAATATATATTATTGTTTTTTTTTCCCCGACATTAACTGGGCTTTTAAATTATTATTATTATTATTTTTTTTTCGAAAAAAAATTCACGAAAACCGTTGCGAATTCGGGTTGGCCGTCAAATGTCGTCGGGCCACACCGTGTCCCCGTCGTCGCCCCGTCCTCCCGAAGCCGAACAATACGCGTGGCTAAATTGCACGTTATTTTAACGTTTTCATTATATTACGTGCACTCGCGCTCATAAGCCACGGGCAGTCGGCGAGTGTACGTAACAGCTGTAACATAATATTATTTTTTGGCGTATATAAAACGATTCGACTTTGGCTCGAATAAACGGAATACAACTCAATTACATCGGAACAATTTACGTGTTGTCGGTAACCTCAAGTAATTCGTCGCGCTCTGTGTTTTTTTCGCGATTTACGCCTAATATCTATGCTATATTATTGTTCGATTTTATACTTAGTCTGCATGATAAACAATAATGTAATAAATAACAATTGAATAATATCAAGTAGGTACTGACTGAACCAAAAATATTATTCGAAAGTGAATATAATTGTAAAAATATTTGTATAGTGTGTGTGTGTGTGTGTGTGTGTGTGTGTGTGTGTGTGTGTGTGTGTGTGTGTGTGTGTGTGTGTGTGTGTGTGTGTGTGTGTGTGTGTGTGTGTGTGTGTGTGTGTGTGTGTGTGTGTGTGTGTGTGTGTGTGTGTGTGTGTGTGTGTGTGTAATATATATTTATATATAGGAGATCTGAAATAGTGTAATCAACTCAATGCAATTAATCAAAACGGAAAACGATTACTCTTCGACTAGGTACACAGAAGATAAACCGATCGAGTTTAAATAGACGTTTTTAATTACTTTCACGCTGATGCAAATGCAATCATAGGTACCAAGTAATCATAATAAATTAATAACAATACAATATAATACCCGAGTACGTCATCACGGAGGGTGAAATATTCAGATTAAAAACAATAATAATAAAAATATAATGTTATGGTCAACACGCAGCATAATGATATTAATAATTTGGTTAAAATACAATATCGAAAAGTTTCCTCTGCACGAGACAGGACAAAAACGAACAACCCGTCTTATGGACATATATCTTATGTATATGAACGATCGTCAAAATAATATAATAAACGCGACATTCATTTGAAATATACATGCGTATAAGCGTTTACTGTTGTATTGTGTTGGAAAAACGCAATATATATTCGTTTAATAAGTTGGCAAACTTAAGCTCTTAACACACACCCCGTGGCAATAATAAGGGACGGAAAAGTTTAAATGCACAATGTCCCTTATTATTATTATTATTATTATTACTATTATTTTTAGTTTTATTTTTTTGTTTCTATTCTTCTTTCGCGTGCCGAACCGAACCAGCCACGTACTACGAATGTGTATTAATAACAGTAATAACGAAAGTAATGCGACTACGCAAACGGGTCGTGTTTCCAATAAAGAGCGGCGATTTCCACGGATCGAAAGCATAATATAATTCGAACGCGAATATTCCGCCCGCGTCAAGCCGGTCCCGTGTATCCGCGAATGCGTAATGTACGGTCTCTCGATCGCGGTGATTTATCAAAACGAATGGGCAAGTGGTGAACACGTTTCGGAATAGTATTACTCGACGAATTTTTACGACTTAAACAGCTCACACACACACACACACATTGTATAATACGTATACTCAGTGGCATATTTTCAAATTTTTTCTGAGGGGGGGTCCAAAAAATATTTTTTATATTCTGAGTAACCCTCTTCACAATTATTGCTGAATTACAAATTATAACATAATATAAATATGTATATATAAATATAAATAAATAAATAAACAAATACATATATATATATATATATATATATATATATATATATATACATAATAATATACGTAGTAAAAGAATATTCTCTTCCTCTATTATTACCTAATAATTCATTTATGACTTCTAAATACAAAATTTTATAAAATATTTTGTATTTGAGTCTGGAATATAGTACATTTCATTTCAGACGTAAATTTGATTTTGTTTTCTTCTGGGGGGGGTCGAGACCCAGGGACCCCCCGTAAATACGCCACTGCGTATACTTAGTTTTGTACAATTCATATTATATATTTACATACATATATGTATTAGGTACCCACCACATACAGTGATCACTGATTCGAACGCTGAAATCTTGCGTGCATGTGTGTGTGTGTGTGTGTGTGTGTGTGTGTGTGTGTGTGTGTGTGTGTGTGTGTGTGTGTACTACACGTCTCCACGGTTCGGCTGGATCAAAGTTTATGCTGTAGTTTTATTATTATCACTCCCCCCCCCCCAAAACCCACGTTGTGCATTTGATACATGACACGTTCGGAGGAACAACAACGGTAATGATGATACCAACATATTTCTCGTATAAGTAGAAACCATACGCCGTCGTAATATAAACGCACATATTTTGTATTACGTCGTTCGCCGCAGCGCGAAAGCACTATAAATATATATATATATATATACATTATATATTATATATTCGCAGCGACAGAATGACAACGCGAAAAGAAAGAAAAAAAAAACGTACACCGCGACGGATGGTAATAAGTATAATATTGTCGTGATGGCAGTCGCTTTATCGCGTCAAGTGGGTATCGTGTCGTGAGACGACGCGCGGGCACTAAACTACGAGACACGCGAAACGTTCGCGTGTGCGACTCGCTTTTTGTATCGGCGTGATGATGAACGACCGGCTCCGTATACGTTACATTCGGCGCAACACATAAATTTCGTTTCGTTTTTTTTTTACAATTTTTATTATTATTATTTTTTTTTTTTTGATATCTCGGACGGTGTGCGGACGTCGGATCGAGAGAGGTCGACGACGTGCGGTCGGCTCAACGACCACCGCTACTCCCCGGTGCCGGCACACGCCGCCCGTGCGCGCGTTAAAAAAAGCTCTGCTCGCCTTCGCGCAATAACCGGACGGACTCGTGTGATTCGGACGGAGAAAAAAAAACTCATAAAAACAACACAAAACGTATAGAGAAAAAAACGGAAAGCGATTTTAAGAAACAATCGGCTCTTAACTACGTCGTTTTCGTTTTTCACGACCAACTCTTCGCGGACCACGGTGTGTTTTCGTGGAATAATGACTCGACGTGATTTTCATTTCAAAACGTACCGAGTATAATACCTTTGATTTTTCGTACAATCGAGAAATTGTCATACGACGACTTAAAATGCGAAATAACGTTTGATGACGAGGGTAATCCGTGAAATAAGCGAAGGTGATTTGGGTAAAAAATTATAAAACGAAACCCTTACGTGTTTATAACAATAATTAGTGATGTGATATAAATCCGGATTCTGCGACAGTCCGACGAATCCGGATTTCGGATTTTGGATATCAAAATCCGAATATTCACGTTTCGCATTGTGCATTTTGGTATTCTACATCAGAAAATCAAATTTTAGATTCCGAGTGAAATGGCTTTAAAGTTTAAAACGATGTTTAATTTCATTATATTTTTTTTATCTAGAGACACTTTTTGTTCAACTTAAATTCATCCAAAAGTTTTATCCAGCAACTCTATTGATCGGAAATTGTATGTAGATGGTACTTTGAGAGTTCTTAAGTTCTCATCTCAATAGTTTTTCCGGGTGAGAGGAAAGTATCCTAAAATGGATCAAAAACGGTGAAATTCCCCGTAAACAATGTTTTTATTAAATCAACTGTAATTATTTTCGTCATTGCAAAATATAGATCAACCAATACTAATTTAATGATTCAAAATCCGGATTTCCAATCCGAAATCCGGATTTTTACCTCCAAATCCGGATTTTTCCCATCTCTAAGTCAACAATACGTACGCGATAATATTTCGTGGTGTTGCGGTAGGGCGACTAGAATAGGTATCTACGGCGATAATCGAACACGAATTAATATAAATCTCGTATCACGTCGCGTCCGACAGACACGTGTCGATAGCGCGTCAGTCGGAAGAGATCGACAAGACCGACAGCGTGAAAACGTCCGATCCGCTGTATATATAACGCGCAAAGAGAATTTAAACTACGTACTCTGCGATTCGAATTCAAAACACGATTTTTTTTCTGCTATCGATTTTACTGTCGTTAATGACGGTTCAAACTTTCAAAACGTTTCCGAACCCGGTCGACGAACAAGTGGCAGAAGGGAAATCGACAAAAAAAAAAAAAAAAAAAAAACGAGAAAACCGTTTTCGAGCGGTTTTTGTGATTTCCATCGTTTGAAAAATAGTCCCGATCGGTATCGCGCAGTTCGACTAACCCCCGACCTCGACCGTGTGCCGTAAGTCATCGTCACTCTAGACCGACAGAAACAATGACGGTTTAAAGTTTTCGCGCGAACGTAATAATTCGCGACGGCGCGGCGGCGAGCGCGAGAGACGACGCGTACGAGAAAACCACCACGTGACGCGTTTTAATATACTCCACGCGCACGCCGCCGGCCCGAACGAGACCGTCAAATATTCATCGCCGAGTTCGTTTGTTCAAATCGCGGTCGACTCTCGGCCGGAAAAAAGGGACGGCAGTCCGCAGACGAGTACGGCGACATTAACGACCGTAATCATAAAGCGCCGTACAGCACGAGGGTGTATTACGAGGGCGGCACATTGTTTTTTTTTAATCGTTTTCAACTCGTGCCGGTGTTTATTTAATTTATGTTTAAATGTGTATCTATTTAGTATAAAATGTTAATAATATTAGGTATACGTGTTGTGTAAAAAAATGTAAATTATATAAAAAAAATAAACAAACGCGGTAAAAATAACCTAGGATAAATTTACCCCCCACTATCTACAAATTTTACCGGGGGGTAAAAATAACCTAGGATATTTTTACCGGGGGGTAAATATAACCTAGGATATTTATACCCCCCATGGGAGGTAAAAGTATCCTAAGATATTTTTACCCCCGGTAAATATATCCTAGGTTATTTTTACCGGGAGGGGGGGGTAAATTTAATAGGAGGTAAAATTATCCTATGACACCGGGTCCACGGCTGTATCCTGTGCAGACGGGCGGCACGTAAAATGACTGTAAATCGTCTGCCGGTCACTCGAATCATAAATACGGTGTTTCTTCGTCGGAGCGGACGAGTGTGGGGGGTGGGCCGAGAGTAGAATTCGAGGCGAAGGCGTCGGAATCGACTAGCGACCCCGCCGTCACTGTAGGCCGTGGATTTGTCACGGGCCAGGTGGAATAAAATCAGTCGGTCGGTAAATATTCAAAAGCCGAATTTACGCGTTTTACCGACGGTACGATTTTCGTGTTTTTATAATTTACCAACAACAACGTTTACGTGCACTCGTCGGCTTGAATTTATAAAACCAATCGACTTTCAAAGTTTTTAACTGCACCCGGTAATAATCAGGTCCAGAGTATAAAGTATCGTCTCGTGTGGGTCGGGTTTAAGGTAAGTATGAAAAATTACCTTTTGTTTTCCCTATTCCGCTACGTTATTATGAAAGACGATATCCGAACACTGTGGTACTCGATCGGTAAGGGGGACGAGGGGTGGGTTAAATCCCATTAACTTTACCCTCGGTATACACGCCTAGATCAAGTCTGTACACCGTTCCAAAACAAATTACTCGCATAAAATTTTAGAGATTTTACTTGAATAAATAACGAAACGAATGAGTAAAAAAAAAAAAAAAAATTGTTAATTTACGATTAAAACGAAAATGTCTAAAAACGGTTTTTCCGAAATAAAACACACGGTTCTGTCAGTCCGTAAATTAGCACGGCAGTTACTGATCACAATGACTATTAATAATAATATAATTACAATTTTTAAAACCAATACATTAGTGTTTTACTTTCGTAGGAGACTGACTTCCCCGGGGAACGAGAATAGATCGCTTCCCGTCACAAAAGCGATTCGGCCCCCATCGGTCAACGGTCTCGCTAGGGCGGGCGAGCGGTTCGTAAATCGAAAACGACTGCGAGGCAGCCATGACCTCTGGCGACGACGACGTATACATTTTCACATATCTTCGATTATCATTCATCGTTGTGCCGACCAAGGTAACAGGGCTGGCTCGAGGGGGGAGCAGGACCATTGCCCAGGGCCTCGTGCTTTTTTGGAGGTATCGAGGCTCGAAAATTGTGGGTTTTTTTTTATATAATAATATAATCCATTCGTAAAAAAAAAATAAAAATAAGATTACGTGTTCTTAGTTATTGTAGAAAAATATGGTATAAACTTTTTTATTTTGACGGTGATTTTGATTTTTGAAGATATGACGGTCACTGGTTTAAAATACTGTCGTCCTACTGTTCCTTACATTCACGGCCATTGATCGAAAAACAAAAAATATAACGTATAAAAAATAATGGTGCGTGAATTCATTGTCGACATGGATATTTACCGATAGATACCGGGATAAGGCATTTTTGTTTAATTTAATTGTTCTTATTTATTTCAATAAGATATAATATGTTATATAGCAGGGGTGGCGAACCTATGGCACGCGTGCCAAACGTGGCACGTTGGCGAAATTTCGATGGCACGTGGAAAAAATTGAAATAATCGAAATTTTAATAAAAATAAAAATTTCAATCATACTATTTACGAAATTGTAGTTAAAATAAATACGATTAAATAATTTTTTTCAGATTTTAGTTATAATTATTTTCATTTTTAGACATTTATGCTTTAATAATATCACAAATACAAATAAATCGTCTGTATGGAAAAGTGGTGAACAATGCAGACATCGAAATGTCGGAAGTCATGCAATTCGCTTACTTTTATTTTATTTTTTTCATTTTTCCTTGAAAGTTAATAATGTGTAGTGAATTTTTTCAAGTCAAAGCAAAAACTCCATGTTTTACCAAAATTAGAAACTTGGATATTCTATTTATAAAATTGTTTACCTGAAAAAAAGGAACAAAAGTTCACATTAAAATACAATTACATATTTACTTTTTTCATACGATTATTTAATATCTGATTCAAGAATATCATATATAATTTGTAAAATAACCTACACAAATATTGACTTCATTAAACTTCCTTTGTATATGTGTGTGTGTGCGGGGAGGGGGGCACGCGAACAGTTTTAGAAAACTTTGTTTGGAAAATGTTGACACTCGACTCGGAAAAGGTTCGCCACCCCTGTTATATAGTAATAGATTATATCGTCAAATATACATTATTTATAAGTCATACTTATTTGGAAATTAAAAATTAAATTAAAAGTTGTATATTAATTTTTGAAAATTGTTTACATTTTATCAATTTTTTTTTTTTTTTTTTTTAGTTTTTGGGTCATTAATTCATTTTTTGAAAGGCGTTTAAATCCAAAACTCAAAAATCACATATAATTTAATATTCCTAGTCTTATAAAATAGATACAAATAATACTTATTTTATCCTGTTCACAAACGGATGACTAGAAAAAAGTTTCAATAACATAAATAAGTCGACTAAGGTATAAAAAGTAATGATAAAATTCGTTATTTTTTTAAATTTTTCACGTAATGAATTCCAATTTAAAATATTGCCATATGTAAATGGCTCATGTTTGGTTTATAAAATTCCAGAAGCGGGGCAAATGCCCCATATTGCCCCCCTCTTCGGGCGCCTATGGTTGGTAGGCCGTTCTTATAAAAGGGCCCAGGGCCTCGCAAAAACTAGCGCCGGCTCTGCACGCTAATATCATTATCGTCGATAACAGCTATGATATTATTATTATTATTATTATTATTATTTCTATTGTTATTATTAAGCGTCGTGATAATAGAGACGCGAACGCCACGCAGTAGAAATATCTGGGTGACCGACCGACCGGCCGACCGACCTAATCGCTCACAGAACCGCGTTATCGGCGCTCACGCGTTTCACGGTCGGATACCGCGCGGTTTGCAAACTACGTTAATGTGCCGGCTCGATCGACGGTTGTATAATATCCAAAGGCGGTGGCCGCCGCGCATTGTCACCCGCCCGAGGTTGATAAATCGCAGAGTAGTGTAGTCGTGCGATAAAATATTACGACATTACGCGAATAACTCGTGCACGCGGTGCGCGGAGGGTCCTGCGCACGTTTTCGCAACGCGACTTTAACGCTGTACGGTGTGTCGGATACGTTTGTATTTTTGATTTTCTCACCACAATTGAACCGTGATCGTTTTTTTCTGGAAAAAATTGATCTTCACTGTTTTTTTATTTATACGCGATTTTCGGGTTTCTTAGTTTTCCCAAATAATCACGATTATTGATCATTTCATATAACGATATCATTACGAAAGAGAATCGTTTACCAGAACTTTTGTTACTTTAATTTTCGTTGTGAGATCTATAATTTAAAATATAAAAGCATTTGAAGTTTGGCGAACGGTGGCATGGAGAAACAGCTGGGTACCATCTGAAACGCATTGCCTCAACTTCACAGATATAAACGTCATATTATGCTTCGATCTCTTTAACTCGATTAGTCCAAAGATAAAAAATTCAAACATCAAAATTGAAAAATCATCCTCTTTCATAATATGTGTTGTGTCAAAAACAATGATTGTCGAATAAGAAAATTAAAAACCCGAAAATCACGTCGATAAAACACGATAAAAGAAGTTTTTTGTTTTCATAAAAATTTGTATTCGTCATTTAGTGTTTTACATTGGACTTCAAAAAAAAAAAAAAAACGTTACAATGAATGTACCCTATGCACAGCGTTGAAATCGATTTGCGTATGCCACCCCGAGGAAGAGGGCAAGGAGATACGACGACGCTGTACGCATTTAATATATACGCACAGTGGCGTAAATACGAGGGGTTTCCGGGTCTCACCTCCCCCCCAAAAAGTTTTTAATTTACCTACGTCTTTTTTGAAATGTATTATAGAATAATATAATATTTGTATTTACAAGATTCCAGACTCAAATACAAAATATATTATAAAATCTTTTTTGAATTTGAACCGTACAGTTATTAATATATAACTCTTATAAATATTAACTATTTATACAAATATATTACATACATTTTACATCTCTAGTTATAAAATATAACAGTAAGATGTATTACAATATCAGCTGATAAGTTAGTGATTATTAGTTGAACAAATAATGACTCACAGCGTATTGTCAGTTACTGAGTGTATGCCGAGAAATATATGTCATTAAATTTTTTAATATTGACTTTTTGATCATATTGATTCGGCCAATATTTCCTAACCGATTTAAGTATACGTTGTAAGTTCAGAGTACCAAATAGAAGAATCAGTGGTACTTCGCTAAAATTGACTGCGACTATAATAGTCCACAACTCTAAACTTAAAACGCTCAACTGTAGATCTTAAACTATTATTGCGATGATTAAAATTAAAACGTTAAACTTTCATATAGAATAATTTCATTCGTTACGAATTTAACTGTTTAGCGATAAATAGTGATTTCTGTTTAAAAAATCTAAACATTTTCAAAAAAAAAAAACCTCACATTCGCGGTAAAAAATAGAAAAATAATTTTTTTTTTGTCACTAAAACATAGGTTTAGTTAAAATATACATAAAATATAGTTGGAAAAAATCAATTATAGATTAAAAAAAAAAGAAAACAGTTATTGTCCATAACAAATGTTGTAAGACACGGTGCATGAAATAATATCGTAGTATCGTACGTGTACCACACACTGCACCTTGGGGTTATTCGTCGTGCGCATACTTCGTTACACATAATATCTATATTTTATTTAATAATAATTCGATTCAATTATTATGTACGGTTCAGTGTGTGACCTCGTCAATAAAATAACGTTCGACACACATACACACACGAGTAATGCAGCATGATATTACGACTTGTAACGGTATGATAATAATAATTACACACGCGTTTACGTTGTTTCTCCGCAAAAAAAAAAAACGTATTCATAAAAATACGTGCACGGTATATGATTTCGCGAGTAGAAAACGTACCGCCGAAATTCGATGAGACCGAAACCCGGGGACGGACGGCATTACTGACTCGCCGTTTCCGACAGGTACACGCCATGTCGATTGATTGCAATCGTAAAAGTTTAAGACACGAAAGAAAACAGTGTACTTCTGTTAGTTATAAACAACAACAACAACAGCAAAAAAAAACACTGTTTATTATATCGCCTCGAGCGTCGTAAATCTCCAGCTCGTACGAGATGACTTTATTTTGACCTATTTCTATTTGATAGAATACGAGTAAACGCGTTCGCGTTGATATATTTTTCGTGCGTCACCGTTTTACTGGTGTAAAAAAATCTCATTAAAATAATTATGGAAAAAAAATTTTGCGAATTTATGATTTGTTTATATTACTTATTATATTGCGTATATATTAAACAAAATTAAGAAAAAAAAATAACGAATAAAATTACTCGTAAAAAAAAAAAAAAAAAAAAAAAAAGATCTCGGAATCTTTTGAATAATTTGTGTTCGACGCGCCAAACCGTTTTTAAACCAGTGTTTTAAACAAATTAATTTCATTTAAATACACTTCTTAATCTTGTTTCGGAACGAATTTAAAACGCGAGTTACGCAAGTTGTAATTTTATGTATATCAAGTCACTCGGGTCAATAATTCCACTGATGCCTTACCTCGCCATTTGAGAATCATATTATTAATGTATATTTACTCTCGCCAAGCATTTAAAACGTGATCCGGGAATTATTTTATTTCCCCGCGTTACCGGGCCTTTAGCCTCCCAAAAACCGTGTTGGCTCGCTCGAGAACGAACCCATTATATTATTTCGTATGATATTCAATCGGTTTTCGCGGAAACTCTATTACTTTGCAACACGATACTCGAGCCACATAAAACGCATTAAAAACGTCGTTTTCGCCCCGAAATTATTTTTCCAAACGGTTAGATTACGACTATAATCCGCCGACGCGATCAATAACGAAAATTATCAAAAGTCGATTCGCTCTGTTTTTAGGGTCCGTGTGAGACAAACACACAAAAATTCTGTACGTTATTAATGCACGGCCGTCGGGGTAAACTGTTGCGATCAGGCCCGTGAATTGTTATTGTACGAGGCGATTCGTAGCAGACTAACAACCTATTAAATGCATTACCGTCTCAGTTGTTAGGAAAAAAACAAATTAAAACCCCGTTGTCTTACGATGTTTTTGTTGAAGAGAATGGCACGGATGTGCAACAAATCAAAGAAGTATAGTCACGAGAGAGACGAGAAACGAGTGCGAGTTTATTGATCGAAATCTGACGGTTTTTACAAACAAGAAAAAATATCTTATATAATTCAGTCTATTCATAAAAAAACATACGACATATACATTCAGGTCAAATCCTAAAACGCGCTGACCCGAACCACGAACACGATAATATTCCCGACAAAATTCACAGTGCAGAAGATACCATCAAAATACAGTGACCACATTCGGCACGTTATCTGCAATGGTGATCGAAAGAAAGAAAATCAAATACGACAGTGTTAAATGCTTATTCATTATTGTATTAAGAGGTCGTGAAAAACAAAACAAAAGTAGGATGAAAAAAAAAACAATAAATAGAAGAAAACACCTGTCGAAAATGAACCGGAAAAACCATTAACTAACACAAAATGAATTACCGAAAAAAGTGGGTAGATTTTCAAAACACCGTTTAGAGAAACGGAACATCGAGGTGGAAGAATAAGTGCGAAATAATAAATTACAAAGAAAACCATTGTGTGCGTGTACGGTTTAAAACAAACCGTTTTCCGAAGTTCTTAATTTTACGAATACCAATGTTATTTCAAGATAAATGCAAAATGTTAATCAGTTTTGAGTAAAACCGTCTGTAATTAAACAAAATTAGTTATATCGTATAACATTTTACGCAATATTATTAGAGAGATGATAAAAAAAAAATTAATTCATTATAAATAAAAAAACATTATAAATGTAAAACATTTTATTTTATTTTATTTTACGGTGCTATTGAGTTATAAAATATATATTTAATATGAGATAGACCAGTGAATTCTGGGCTACATTTTTCCGTATTTCGGAATGGAAAAATAGTGAAACACCTAGAATTTTCTATCCGAAAAACGATTGAGTATTGAATAATTGATACTCAATACCAAGTCAGACATGTTCACAGAGTATTGTTGATAAGTTCAGTAAATTTAAATTGTTGACACTATCATAAAAATCAATGAGTATCTACACCAGTAATGCTAATGATGAAATAAATAAGTGACCGACAGGAATCAGTCGAATCAGTAATCAAAAGCTAATTTCGATTGCGACTTGAACTTAAACTTGTTTATTTTTTTTTTTTGAAAAGACCAATAATTCCATGTTTTTACACACATGACAATCGAGTGCTGTATTACTTTATAAATATGAATAATTTTATTACCGTTTGTAATGCTTTAGTTAATAAATCGTAATCAATACGTTTAAAGAAATTAATTATATTAAATTAATTTGTGATACATAATCTCACCCAAGTTATTCCGTCATTTATAGCCTATATTAATAACTAAAACCTTAGGCAGTATAATAATCAACACGGCAAGATTTAAAATTCTAATTTATAACATTATCATTTATCTCATAACTTTCCCTAGTCTAAATAGTGCGCGCATTGTACGCTGTAATTTATATTGTAACATTATGTATATTGCTCAATAGTCGGTATGCATTAGCCGGATCGTTTATCAGACCGTAATAAAGTACGTCGAGATTAGGTGACGTGAAACTGGGTATACTATATCTTATATAAGTACTCAATTTTGTACAATTTACTAGAATATGAGAGCGGATTTATTCAGCCTGGATTTCCGTTGAGTTATGTACTATAATAGTCGTATATTTTATGCTCGATTGAATATTAAATTTGCGTTGACGATAAAAATTGTAATTTTTAAATTTTCAGTAAAATACGACATTATTTTTAACGTAAGCCCTTACGAAAAACGTTGTAACGCATTTCTATTGAGATCGAATGATATTGTATTGTGTTTTCGAAATTAATGTGTTCAGGAACTCTCGTTATTACAACCCGGCAGAAAACGTATCTAGATATAAGTTAGGCAATTATATTTTCCTCTCCTTTTTCTCTTAACGAGAAATTCCGACCACGTACCTATAGATCAGGATTAACGTTTCTCGAAAGAAAAAACTCAGTCACCTATTGTTACGATATATAAGGTTAGAACGGAAATTATAACGTAATCGCGCGTACAAGAGTGTGCACGTACACACACACACACACACACACACACACACACACACACACCGCAATACAAATCACAAACAACTTTCAATGTAAGTGTACAATAGACGTAAAATTTGCCAGCTTTTCGAACAGATAAATTGATCCTACGTTCTCCGACCCCCAACTTACCTCCGATCGTCAACAAGTCTCCCGGCGACCACCCCCGTCGTGTATATCACACAGTATACACACCAATACATATATATATATATATATATATATATATATACATATACGGGTTCGTGTACGACATAAACCTCTCGCGTCCAACACGTCTTGTCCCACCCCCTCCCCGTGTACCTACTCCGTGGTAACCGCGGTCGTATAATTGAGATGGATCGTCCGTCGAACGCATTGCGTCGGCGGTGGAACAAAGTCTCCCCCTTCGCTGCGCGCGAACGGTCCCACGAGAGATGGACGACTGGATCGATCGCCGCCGATCGAACGCTAAGCCTCCCGCTCCCCCGTCCCCGGGCGTAATCGGAAAACGAACAGTTCCCGGGTTACCACGTCCGGGGTCCGCCTCGGTCACGACGTTTCTCCGGGGTCACGAGCGCACAGAGAGCAGCCGGTCCGATGTGAAAACACTGCACGCGGCCGCGAATTCCGTTTTGGTCGGCCGTAATTTTCGACAGAAACGTTCGGCCGTGTTTCCGACGACGGTCGGCGGGGCGCGCGATCAAACGGCGATAAAAAGAAAAAAAAGCAGCCCCCGAAACAACGTTACGAAAAACAATGGTATAATTTATATAGGGGGGAAAAAAAATAACCGAGACGGTTCGAAGGGCCCTACCACCTGGGCACCACGCACTTAATATTATGTTACGCGTGTGCGTGCGAGCCGCAAAGGAGAAACGTAGGTACACGTAATATTTTACAACGTAATTTAAACGTCGACGACGAGCAGAACGCCCCTACCGATGGAGAAAAAACAAAATTAAAATTAAAAATACGTGACTTCGCGTGCGCTGTGAAAAGTTCGAACGGATTAGTGGTTTCAGATGCCGAAATAACCCGACGTCGTGTTACACGGAAAGATGGACGAAAAATGAAAACACACCAAACGAAGAATATCGAAGAGCATAGACTAAAAAAAAAAAAAAAAAGGTTCTTGATTTCGAAAATTCAGTACTGCGTATATGCCTATGGTCGCCTCTATTGTTAGATTATAATATAATAAAGATTAGAGTTTTATAGATTAGATATCGAATGTAATAAAACGAGTAGGGACAATGCTAAAAAAATTTAACATCGACTTGTATGCAAAACGTAAGTGTTATGAAACGCTCATCTCACAAAATTTCTAAGAACTGCTTTTGCTACATTTACTCTTTTTAATTATTGAATTAATGCACTGTTATACATTTGAAAAATTCTGTATTCATATCAATTTTAATTTAATTACGATCATGTTTCTAAATACACATTTTTAAATCAGCATTTAAATTTTTTTATTTATATCTGTAAAAACGTCTTTCGCCATACGGATTAAAGTCACGAGCCGCGTGTGGCTCAACCGCAACAAGACCATACCGCATGGACGTAGAAAAAAGGCTCATACGCCGAATCGATAACTGGATAATGTGTGCGCGATAGGGTTGAAGCAGCATAGGACGTTTGGCGTCCGCCCGAGCCCGACGACGGGTATTGCAAAATATTGTAAAATGGATAGTCTGGAAACGGGGGAAAAAAAAAAAAAAAAAAAAAAAAATTGGGGAGATTCGTGGTCAGCGGAGACGCAAAAGGTGCCTGAAAAAATGAGCTTTTGAATCCGCAGGAATTTGGTTAAACAGGTTGAAGACAGTACATAGAGGTATCATTTTTTTTCGCTACCAAACGCAAAACATCATGTTTATACACGAATACATTACGTTGCCCATATCTATTTTAATACAAGTTTTTTTCACCCATTAAACACCTTTTGTTCATGCGCGTTCTCACGCGGGGGGGATATGGAGGCTAGATCCCTCGCCGTGGCATTTGCTTTTAATTCAAAATATAAGTATACTGATGGAGGAATTTTCATGAAAAAACTGATATTAGAGTATTTTGTAGAAAATAATACATTTTTATCGATAAATAATAAATTATGTGAACTGTTGTCATTTGTCCTCGTAACGATCGGCGTACAGATATAGACAAATATACTTAATGATAGACTAGTGATGGGACTTGTTCGAATATTCGAATTATTCGGATTCGATACTACCATACAATACGTAACGAAAATGATTATTCGTTTACGTTTTCGCGTTTTATATATAAAATGTTTAGTATTAATATAATATGGCTTGTAGTGCATAAAAGCCTACGAGAAGTGGCTTCGTAGCCAGCGATATGACAACTCGAATATATATAATATGATCTATGTATATATATTGGCTATTAGACAGGGCAATTTGCCACTTTTTTGGGGGATTTTTTTGGTTTGAAATAATTTACGGACTTACATAATAGTAGAATTAAATAAATTGTATAAAAGGCTTATTGTGGAAAAATGGATATAAAAAATTAGGTATCGTAGCATCGATTATGCGAATACGGTATACATTGCATCCCTAGTGTAGACATTAGACTGGGATATTTTTATAATCCGATAATCACCTGCGTTTGTACAATAATAATTACGATAACTGTGGTCGTATTATGTTTATGAACAACCCGAGTTCAATGCGTTCATAGAAGTACTTAGTAAATAGGTACCTGCATTATAATGCGGAAAGAGGTGTGGTGGCATAGACCCCACGGGGGGTCGATTCGCAATGCATATTCATACTGCCACTTCCCCGACAAAAAATACACTGATAACGCGACTGCTTTTGATTTATATTCCAGCCAGAATTAATACGAAACAACACACACACACACACACACACAAATCTCAATCGAACAACGAATCAATAAAAAAAAAAAAAGACAAGAAAATGTTTACGAAAACAATGCTGTAGCGTCCGAAAATAATATCAGTGACACTAATCACAACGAATCAACGTTACGGGAACGCTACTAGACTTTTCGATCCGTGCAGTGTACACGATGCGCGCTCGGCCGAGGCGAACAAACGCGGGATTCGAATTGGTCCATGAAGTTGTTTTTTTTTTTTGTTTTTTTTTTTTCTATTATTTATTATTCAAGTATTTCTGCTCGTAAACGCGATTCGTTTTGGATCGTCAATCTCACCGAAGATTTCAGCGCTCTCGTCGGGATGTCTAGTGTCTCGTCGACGCGCGCGCGATTGGATTCGGTAGAAAAATACAAAAAACTCGGTAAAAAATACAAAAAAAAAAAACAAAAAACCCAACCGTGCGTCGACGGCGTCGCTCGGTTCTCGGTTTGATTTGCGCACAGTTTAATCGTGTTAAACGTCGCGCGTTTTTCCCATAGACGCGTCTCGCACCGCCGTGTGCATCGAACGCGCACTTTTGTGTGCGGTCGCGCACGAGTGACTTTTCCGCGTAAACCGGTAACGCCTCGAAAACGCAACACGCGAACGCGCGTGCCCCCCGTGCACCTGACCGTCCGGCCGGGGCGTCGTCGGTATCGTCGAAACTTCCTGCGAAACGATCGAAAAACCGCGCGAGTAGCGGGCGCGTCCTATAAAAGGCGACGTGCTTTGAATGACGACCCACCCACGATGGTCTGTGATAGTAACCGCTGCGGACAAATGTCGCTTTTTATGAGCTACCTACCAGTGCGAAAACGAAAATTTACTGCTGCACGAAATTTAAAGCGATCGACAAGAGGGGAAGGGAGGGTAAATGTCGAAAAAGAGGCATTTGTCTATTGATCAACAAATGTTGCGATTTTCGAGCGATGAAATCATGAAATTCGAATTCGTGACGGCTTTTTTGAAAAAAAAAACGTTTGAAGTCGTAATAATTACGATCGCAATTTTTCACGAGACACGGTTATTTTCAACACAATCCGCCGAGAGTTCGGACAAGTGACTTTTCGTGAATCTCGAAAAAGGTGTGCAAGGAAACATATTTTGTGGTCTGCGATTCATAAGTAACCTTTTATAGGTCACACCGAAACTCATGTGGTTTTCACAAAACGAACGTCCGCAATATTATTAGTATGCCGATGACGAAACCCGTGTCCAAAACAATTGAGTTAAAAATAATGGCCTTTTTTCGTTTTTTTTTTTTTTTTACGTCCGTAACTAGTGTATAAACGATATTATATGAGCAGCACGCTCCGATCGAGCGTTTTTTTTCTTTTTAATATGTATACCTAATAATGATAATATTAAAGCATAGTAATAATAATACATAATAACCGCTTGCGCGCGTACATAATTACATGGGTTCGACGCGACGTAACGTCGATCGGCGGTCGAGTTTAAAGTTAATTTCACGCGGCGATCGTACTCGTTATTACACACACCCCCACACGCACACACAAATCGTAAAAACAAAACACAAATAAAATTAAAAATCATATTATTTTTACCATTTTTATCGATGTGATTATTTCGAGGTTTTTACTTTTCGTATAAACGACACCACTACTTACGATAATTGAATACTGTGGTAACGAATGTTTTTCTAGTATCTCTCGACTTGAAATTTTCGTATGATATTCTCTTGAACCGTCGGTTTAAAGAGAAAAATAATATCTCTGAGATATAATATCGATTTACACGGACGTCTTTCGAAAAAACTAAACCACCTACCTCGGAAAAAAAAAATAAATAGTTTTCCCAAAATTATAGCTACGTAAGTTTTTCAAATTGTCCGACTTTACGCGTTGTACAGGGTTGAATAGCAATTAGTGAATCCTCTTGGGACACCCTGTACACATACATACACATTATATACACACTAACGGAGAATATATTATAACTATTACTGTACGCGCTCACCCGCTCGTATATTAAACTCGCTATGTACATATCAATATATGTATTTATATACATATTTATTATATAATATATATATACCGCACGGTGTTCGCGTTTTGCGATTTGTTTCGCTTTTACGCCAGACGCCACTAACTCGCGAGCGCACCCGAACGCGACGACCGTAGACCGTTACGAGCGTAGTACAAGCGTAAATATTGTTCTACCCGGCGGCGGCGGCGGCGGCGGCGACGGCCGGTGTTTACCCGCGGCGATGTTATACACACCGTACCGCCGCCGCGGCCCCAGGTATACGCGTAATGTATAAATGTGCGCGAGCGTATAATATTATATTATATTATATTTGCAGTCGATCCGTCCGCGATTTCGTTACGTACAACACGATAATATTTCGACGTGATCGGCGGCGGCGGCGGTCGTCGCGAGCGCGGAAACAATATCGACGGACGAACCGGCCACGTTTGCGAAATTAAATCCATTTTGAGAAATTAAATCAATTAATTAACTATTTATGCCCCCGTTAGGCGTATACCGCGTACGATTTAAATACGTATCCGCGCGCGCCGTCGTGTTATAATAATATCATATACGTACGTACACATTATCATAATAGCTTTATAATATACATCATATTATAATATACGTACGTACGCCGCTCTGGCGAAATCAGTGTTTTTCAATAAATTAATTATACGATATAAGCGCGTTAAGGGACGCGTTATCGAACCGCATCATTTCGTGAAATGATTTTGGTCACCTTAACCCTTTAACGAACGATTTTTTTATTAAAAAAAAAAAAAAAAAAAAGGATAACGTAGGTAGTGTTAAAATGCTAAAATTGTCAACGATTTTCCCATGCGATATTCATTATTTGATTCAAAATATCGATACTGTAAATAATCGATTGGTTTGTTTATAAAATGATAAATAACGCTAAAATGGCCAACGTCGTACAAACGCAATGATATATATTATCATTTTTAAAACATTTTACGAAAATGCGACACCGTGCGTTCAAGGGTTAAAACGTGATTATAATATATCATATATAATTATTTTCATTTCATTTTTACGGTATGCCCCGCTTCTGCTCGCCCCGTTCGTGGCAATTTATATACTATTTAATTGTGACTGTATAATTTAAGAAAACTAAAAACTTGAAAAAATCCATTAGTCGACAATGACGATGAAAATGTTTTCATAAAAATGTATAGTTACATTGTGATTTAATGAACACGAAAAACAATATCATATCGAAGTCGATATATTATTCAACGTGTCTCACGAAGACTCACTTATTACGGTTTAACCACGTAGATATAGAATATGAATTTGAATTTTTTCCACGTGCAATTTCAAACAATAATAGAAAAATATATTTCTATGAAAACAACTTCTTTTTTCTTTTTTTTTCCTATTTTTTTTCTAAATATTTTTCAAGTTTTCTTTAAAGGTTACATTGCTACACTTTGTATTGAAAACATAATATTTTTATACTTTTATACATTTTTTTTTTTTGAATTTTCCATATTTGAATTTGTATTATCGGATCGATAGTGTAAAAGTTATAAACATTTAACGTTTTGAGTAGTGTAGTGGAAAAGTAGAATGTCACGAAAAAAGTTCAAATTTATGCATTACATTGGGTTAAATCGTAATTGGTAAATACTCGTGGGACGCTCTACATATTATAATACGTACACATATATAAATATTTGTATTTATTGTTATTATTATTATTATCATTTTTTTTTTATGTATACTCCAATCTACACTCTTTTGTTCAACTCAATAGTTTACGTACGATTTTTAAAACGTCGCATACAAATTGAATTTTTATGGAAAAATGTTCGATGATTTTAATGATTCGAATTCTTTCGTCGAACCAATTGAATTCTACAAAATATAATCGCCATAATTGGTCGCAACTTAAGAAAACGTAAAAAAACTTACAAAACCACTCAAACTAAACAAACAATAGCGAGCAAACATAATAACACATTATTTTTTCATAAAAACGGAGTTTCAATATTATTTTCTACAGTGTGTCGAAAAAGTTTCAAAACACGGTGTACAAAACGAACGATATACTAATATTTTATTTTATTTCCTCTTAAACGACGAATTCATAATACGGCTGTACACGCAAAAATCGATCGAAACAGCCACAGTCATATCATCGTATCGTTCGTCCACATAATGTTTTTTTTTTTTTTTACGTTTAATCGTTTCGACGACCCGACACTACGTTTAATCGAAATCAATCCGTTTTGATGCGGGTCCGTAGACACCGACGAAATTTTGTAGTTTCCGACCTTTTTTTTTTTTTTTATTGAACTTAAAAAAGCATCAACAGCAATGGTCATTAGTTTTTGTATTAAATACATAACGGTTGGTTGTTAGAACTAAAATTACAATATTTCTATAGGTTGATTATATGTAATTACTATTAACATTAACATTACAGTTGCCATACGAAAAAAAAAACATTACAGTTTTCCTTAACAGTCGATTTAAATTTTAGTGTACGAGTCGGATTTTCTTCGGGAGGCTAACAAATTCGATGTGTTTTCGATATTTGGTCCTAGAGCTTCGTACAAAAGTGGGGTGGAATGTTGTGTTTTCTGTGATCTTCGGTGTATTAATAGCACTCTGTTATTATACGCTTTACTGTCAATGTGTCCCCACAGACTGTGTGCATTGAGTGGGTTCTTCATTGGTCATGAAGTGTTTGTGAATCAGCCTTGTGTGACCTATTCGGAGACGACTGTTTACGATTTTTTCTCTTCCGCTGAGATTTGGATTTTGCCACTTTAGAATTGTGTTTAGACCTTGTTTTACTGGTACGTCAACTCGCGGCGGCGCTTTAGTGCCGTTCGATATTTTTGCGCCGGCCGTCCCGCAGACCGAATAACGGTCGTGACACGCGCGCACGCGGAGCGATTCGTTGTTCTTCAGTTCGTTTCACCCCGACTCGTACGACACAAAGGCACGACGAATCTCACGCGTCGATAGACGTCGGAAACACGACGCTATCAACTGATCGAATGTCGCCCGCCGGTATCGTCGGTCGAATCACGATAGCGTTCGGCGGAACTTTGAACGCGAACGGACGTTGTTTATCTGATCTGTCCCGAGTCCCTCTGCACTTCCACGTCTCCTTAATTGCTTGAAATCGGGTTTGATAAATAAAAAAAAAAAAAAAATAACGGAATAAAAACGGAAAAAAAACATTACGACGATAAAAGCGACTGGCGACTATCGCCATAAAGACGAAAAATCCACGCACGGAATACGTCGCTCAAAATCTCTTTTCTGCGTGCCACTGCACCGTAATCCGAGGGCTCGAGTCGGATAATTAATAAATTACACCAGTCCCCGGGATAGGACAATGTCTATAAAATCTAATGTCCGACGCCGACCCGGATAGGTCGGCGGGCGATAAGAACGCCTGTAACGCCGAGAATTAAAACGAACAATAATTAAATCCGAAACCATAATTTATTAATTAAATTTAACAGCCGACTTTACGGGGAAAAATATAAAAGACGTCGAGAAGTCTATGGAGACTTGTCGTCGGGAAAGTACGGGGAAAATAATCGATCGATCACGACTATTTCAAGATGGAACAAACAGTCGTCAGTTCACATTATCTTTATGCTAGAGACGATTTTTACTCCGCGATTTCGATTTTCTTCGAAAAACACTTAAAACATACCGATCGATTATACTGTAAAATTTAGAAGTGGTAACTTTTCGAGGGTTCCGTATGATTTCATACAATGAGTTTATGAGTTCATTTTTATAATCATTTATTAATAGCTGTACCCTTAAAATATGCAGCGGCGCACTTTAATTATTCTGACAAACAAACAATGTAGATTTTCCACGTAAACCACAATTGTTTTTCGAGAAAATGAATAACTTTTTTTTTTTAGTCAATGTGAAGTATATTTAATGTGCTCACTCCATATACACTATTCTAGTAATTATTATAGACTGTAAGAGGTTCTGATAAAATTGAGCCGACGTGAAAATGTTGAATATTGTGAAATTGAAAAAAAAAATATAAACCAAAACCGTAAAATTATGAACGATTTATGATTTCATAACTAAATTTAATATGGTTCAACTTCAATCGTCTCTCGTGCATACCATAGTGTACTACATAAATGAGTTTGCTTAAACGTCGTCGTGAGAGTATTCATTTGATTTGACGTCAATACGCTGTCTGCTAAAAGTAGTTTCCTTAACTTTGTATTCGATCCGTGATATAAACGAATTTCACTGTGCGCCGGCAACAAAGAAAATAATTGTTTGCTCTTATAGCATTTAACCGTCCGCGGGTGTACGGTTTGAACAAATTAAATCACGTGGCATAATGCTATTATGCGTGTGAAACGAATTCCGAGGAAACGGGTTTACTTCTTCCTCCGTCGCGTAGCCGTGCGTTTTCTCTCTCTCTCTTTCTCATTTTCTGTCTCTAGATCTGAAGTTCGTTCGGATATCGCCAGTGACCGAAATAACAACGTTATTAGCAGGGCTCGGAACTTTATGCACTAAAAAGCTATCAAATATGTGCATACGTATGCACTAAAAAAAAAATTCAAATATGCAGTATAATATGCAACTATTTTTATTGTAAATATGCATATAAAAGTATTATTATGAAAAAAAAAAAATTATTTTTCAATCAGGTACAAAATAATGTTTTTCGTAATTATTCCTTGACTATTTTTATTATAAATATTTATATCTAAAAGTATGATTATGAAAAAAAAAATTATTTTAATATTTATTCATTTGTTTTTTAAAAATGTACAAATGTCTCATGTATTTTTCCAACTAAAACATTTTTAATACCAGCAGTTATCGACCATCCAACAAACGGCCGGTCATTAAGATTACGGTATCCAACTTATTTAAAGATACGCGGCGATAAATATATTTTCATTCTTGAAAATTTTAAAATTAAATACTGGGCCAGTGAAAACAAAACTGAAATTAATACTAGGTACAACATAAATTAAATTTATTAATAATAAATTATTAACATAAATTATTATGCATTAATAGGCTTAAAATCTTTTAATATGCGAAATCATATAAATGTAATTAAATTATGCAAAAATATGCAACATAAACTTTTGTATTTCAATTGTATGGACCATGAAACGAATTTGTATCAAATCAGATTTTGAATATGCAGCTTCCTGAAAAACATGCAATTGCATAAAGTGCCGAGCCCTGGTTATTAGTAATTACGTTTCGAATACGGCCGATGTCAAATGCGGTCTTATACATTATGTTTTACGGGACGATCGCACGCGAACGCGACGAAATCCGTCCGCGGCAATACGGCGGCGGCTAGTCGCGTTACTACTACTTTTTTTTTTTTTTATCTCGGTATCGTCGAACCGGGGGAGTACTGCCTCTGCTCTGCATTCCCGCCGGTCCGCCATCGTTTATGTGCTTAAATAATTACAAATTACAAAAATTTTAACATCATCGATTTACAAATTGCGGTATATACAGTACGAGCTTTCTTAGCTACCTAGCTTTCGGATTCGTGCTTAATTTACTATTTACAATACCAAATATATATTTAGTTTGTTCGAGTCATGGTTATCCTTTTCACAGGCCGGCTAGCCAGCCCGCCGCCTTTGTAGTCTCGTACTATGGTGTGTTGGCAGTGCTCGACTCGGCAAAATTAAAGTAGGGGGACTCTATTAACTTAAAAAAAAGAGCGTCCCCGTCACTTGTTAAACGTTACTAAGCCGTGGGGGCTATGCCCCCACACCCCCTTATAGCCATCTTTAAATTATATGAAAAATATAAATAAATAAATAATAATCAAATTACAAAAAAAATTACTGTAAATAATGTATTGTATATTATAGTTATAACTTATAAACAGGGCTCGGAACTTTATGCACTAAAAAACTATGAAATATGTGCATACGTATGCACTAAAAAAAATTCAAATATGCAGTATAATATGCAACTATTTTTATTGTAAATATTCATGTAAAAATAAAATTATGTAAAAAAAAATTATTTTTCAATCAGGTACAAAATAATGTTTTTTGTAATTTTTCCTTAACTATTTTTATTATAATTATGTATATCTAAAAGTATGATTATGAAAAAAAAAATTATTTTAATATTTATTCATTTGATTGTAAAAATGTACAAATGTCTCATGCATTTCTCCAAGTAAAATATTAAAATACCAGCAGTTATCGACCATCCAACAAACGGCCGGTCATTAAGATTACAAGATCCAACTTATTTAACGATACGGGGCGATAAATACCTATATTTACATTCTTGAAAATTTTAAAATTAAATACTGGGCCAGTGAAAACAAAACTGAAATTAATACTAGATACAACATAAATTAAATTGATTAATAATAAATTACCAACATAAAATATGCATTAATAGGCTTAAAATCTTTTAATATGCGAAATCAAATAAATTTAGTTAAATTATGCAAAAATATGCAACATGAACTTTTGTATTTCAATTGTATGGACCATGGAACGAATTTGTATCAAATCAGATGTTGAATATGCAGCTTCCTGAAAAACATGCAATTGCATAAAGTTCCGAGCCCTGCTTATAAATATAATATCAAACTCAAAAGTAAATAAATAAAAAACAATTCATTTTAACTATTTATTTAAATTTAAAAAAAATGTAATTCATAAATAACAATCTTTATTAATTGATATTAGTGAATACTGATTAATGATAACAGTGGCAACTGATGATATAGGTAATGATATAAATAATAATAATAATATTCTGTGTTATTATTAAATCTATGGTAAGAAAAATTATGTTATCAGTTTATCACGAGCATTTTGATAAAAATTAAAAATGCAGAATGACGCAGCGTCCCGTGCGTTCTTCTTAAAAATAAAAGTTGAGGTACGCTAAAATTTCCGAAAAATTAGTTGGGATACTCCGTCCTCCTGCGTCCCCCCACCAAGTCGAGCACTGTGTGTTGGTGTGTCTTTGGAACTCCTCCTCCTCCTCCTTGGTAATCAGTATTTTCTCGACGTACCGTTCAACTGCTTCCCGTTTCTCTCGACTATTTAGCATTATAGGTATGATAGTCTCTGGCGCGACGTCCTCTACTACTGTGGTTTCGAGTTCTACTACTACTACTACCCGTCGTGTTTTCAGCAAGCGTCGTTAATGAAAACGCACCTTGTGCGAACGATGCGAGACGACCAGCCGAGTGTGTAAAAGTAAAACGAAACGAAACACAAACCGACTGGAGTCGAGACGATTTCACGGTGTGCGCACGAGCATCCTGTTACATCGAAAATCGTTTTGCAAAGTGCCCGGGTACACGAGAATTCGGTACTCGGTGTGCGCACGTGATAATATCGCGTACGGACAAAAAGCGAATATCGGTGGCGGCAGTGGATAATTTATTGCTGTGGAACGCATCACTTATATTACGTATGCATACGTATTATTATAATACAGTGAAAACTGTCTAAATCGGACCCCGAACGAAACGGAAAACCATCCAACTGTCTAACTGAACAAGACAGTTATTATTTTTATTATCTTTATATGTTTGGTATTGGAAAGCCATTCCGAATTCGAACTACATGAGCGTTTCAATCGATCAGTTTCCGAATAATAATACTTCAAAACTAATACACCATGGTATTAATCCCACTGACTTACACTGACTTTAAAATCGAAACAGTAAACTTTTTAGGCGCTAAGCATTACAAACATTTTCACTCGTATAAATCCATTAATTTCATAAACAGCATCAAATACACTTTTTGAAAATTCTACACGCCCACTAAAAAGAAAATATTAAAGAGATATAATAAATTCAAATAAATAATGACTTAATAAAAGATACTAAATAAACAAAAACACACATTGTGTTCTATCATTGGACGGCTCCCTATAATAACATATCTGTGTCATAGTTTTTTTAACAAACACACATTTTTCTATCTATGTTTGTGGGTTTAATTCAATTTAATTTTAACAAAACTATTTTGCTGACAGTTTTTACTTAAGTTTTAGTTTTTTTTTTCCTTTTACGTTTAATTTCAATTTATTCATATAAAATAAACTATTTTTTTTTATACCTGTCTTCTGGCATTAGAATTCAGTTATCTTTGATTTTAAGGTAATTATTTCCTGAGATATATTTACAAATTATAAACATCATCTTAATCATTTTAGACGACAACAGTTCTACGACAGGTCAAATGATTGATAATAATTCACGATTCATCTTTAATCAATTAAAAGAATAATTATTCAAAGTTACAGGTCAGGGACCAAAAAAATCAATAGTGAATTGGTTGCTTAAACAAATTTGCGAGTATTACATCAGGAATAACTAGTTTCGAATGAAATTACGCAAATACTATATTCATTAAATCCCATTTATGTCCATTTATCTCGAAAATTGCAATATTTCATTTTATTGTCGACTAACCTTTTGAAGCGTGATCAAATTTAGTCGATTCAAATTTCATATTATGCCATAGAATATTCTCAGACTTGATACACAATATGGCATAATGTATCTAAAGCGCACAATACAACTCGCATTAATGACCCGGTGGGCCAGTGAGTAACGACACGTTATTATATATTACAGAGCCGCACAAGTCCATTTAAGTTTAATACGCATTTAAATAAAAAATAAGTTAATATTAATTAATATTTATTATCAAATTAGGTTATTAATTAAAATAGTTATTAACTATTTTAAGGCTTTAATACGCTCGAGCCGCATCAAGATGCAAACTGACTTGCAAAAGAAAATATAACATCAGTTCGAAAACTCCGAATTGAACATTATTTTTTATCGCGACGTCAACGATACGGAAATCGACCATTAGCTACGGTGCACTTAAAAAATGTATGACGACGGGCTTATGCCATTAAAGTGTAGTTTAATATTGACCAATTAGTTGAATTAATAAACTAAATTAATGACGTCTGCTGAGAATTTTTTTTTTTCGTATATGATTTAGAAAAATTAATGTTTTCTCGAGTCTATCAAGTTTGCGTGTCCGCGCAGTGGATTATTGCGAAAATACGAAAACCATAGTGACAGTCACATCTGATAACTTGCAGTATTACGATTTTATAAACGTATCCGAAAGTACTTTACGTTTAGCCGACGTGTTAACACCGTCGCTGAAGTTGAGTTTGCTCGCTCGTGACACATTATTATTTATAACGCGTTAAACATACGTCCGCGTGAAAGAAAGTTGACAGGACGATTTTTTTTTACGTCCGCACAGCACCGCTTTAAACGCTATAAACTGTTCGTGCGCGCGCGCGCGCGCGCGCGCGTGTGTGTGTGTGTGTGTGTGTGTATGTGTGTACATTTTTAAAAATGTTTTTTTCGTGCACGATTTAAAAAACACCAATAAATCTAGATAAATTTTTATGGGGAAAACATTAAGTTTTTTTATGGTTATTTATCTGAGTATGTTTTTTTTTTTAACTATCTCAGACGATCGCCACTAATTTTCATTTAATAATTCAGAAGACAACGGTTCATGCCCAGTTCACCAACACCCAATTCGCTGACATCCCACAAAAACAAATTTTTTTCTTTTTTAATTCCTGGTTCGTTTAAATGTGTTTTTATATTCTATTGATTTTCATAAGATTATTTTCGATTCGTATAAGAGTATGTTGCTCTGTATAATAATGTATATTATTTGTTTTACTGTTTATAAGGTAAAATTTAATTATTAAAATCACGGAAGTCGTTATATAATATGTGTAATTATTTTAATCAAAAGTAGCGAAATTAATATAATTTTAAATAATTATCATTATTCGTATTATGCAGATATATTTCGTAACTCGCTAGCCAGTATATATCAATTATATTTAATCAACATAAAATAATGCATGAAATGACAAGATACTATTAACAGTAGAAAAACATAGCATGTTTATTTTACAATATAATGAAGGTGAAAAATAAAAAATAAAACAAATAATTTCAATCTATTACAACTAATTGGTTAACAAGTAAAACTACAAATCGTTAACAATCTTCAATGTATTTCATTATTCAATACATATTCTGTGATATTTGTATGGTTTTTAATAACTAGATAATACGGAATGTCAACAACCGGGTTATAGACGAAGTAGGTGTCAGCAAATCGGGTGTCCACGAACTGAGTGTTGGTGAACTTGGAAATCAACAAGAAACTATTTTCGTGAAATTTCTATGCTTGAATTTTTTTAACCCACTGATTCACAAAAACATTTGAAGTTTATTTAAGAACAGAACTCGTACTCAGCTACCCACTATACAATTTAAATATTTAAACGATCGGTTTAATATTAAAATATATACTATACGACACACTTTAAACATTTTCAAAAAAAAAAAAATAATAAATGACATAATTATACATTTGTTTTCAAAATAATACGTTTTAAGCAGTGTATGCAGTTTAAAAAAATTAAACAACTAAAAATATACGCTTATAAATTGTTGTAAAAAATAATTTAAAATATATATATATATATATATATATATATATATATATATATATATATATATATATATATATATATATATATATATATATATATATATATATGTTTATTCGAGTTTTGAATGGTGCATGCAATATTTTCAAATTTATCCACGATTCCAAAGTTTAAAATAAAGTGGTGAAATGAAAAATTCGCTATTTCATATAAATTTCGGGTGTGAACTGTGTTGGGAACGTAAGCAAACTAAACTGAAATAAGATCGACGAAAAGATTATAACGACCCTACCAGATATTTACACTCCGTAACCATAAATAAGTTAGTGATGTGCTCATACAAATCACAATAATAATAATTTATTGCAATTTTAATATTTACCGTGATATTAGAACCATGAATGTTATGACGAAAAATATGAAAAAAAAATTAATTTTTATACTTGGATCGGAATAGTTTCTTCCGGTCAACGATACCAGAAACTATTTATCCAACGTATGCATAAAATATTTCTGCTTAATGAGATTTCCACGTGTTTCGAGTTCCAAATGGATTCTTAAAAAGGAATAGATCTGCACTACATGACACTACTTTAAGCGAACGCATTCGAAAATGTAATTACTCCAAAAGCGTTCAAGTGGACTTCCATTACATCGCTGTCAATTAACAGTACATCGAACATACGAATACAATGTGTAGTGTGTGTGTGTGTGTGTGTGTGTGTGTGTGTGTGTGTGTGCGTGTGTGTGTACGTATGAACTTTATCCTACATTCATACGTTTATTCGTGATGTTTTGACTATATTAATGATTATTGCCTAGATATTCTAGTGAATATTAATATTCATATTCAGACGTTACTAATGTGGAGCACCTTCAAGTCCATAATTGTCATTTTAACATATAATTATGAAATTTACTGTATTTACGTATCAGTATAGATTGTAAATACATCATTTGATGAACGAAAATTTAGAAAATATTTAAAATGTTTTCATTGCTACAATAATTCACTTACCGTTTTAGTTATTAATTTCATAATACACCTATTATTATACCCATCATCGCTTATATAATATATCTAATATTCCATACATATCCGAGAAGACTATACAGTTACTGTTCCTATTTACTTTTGACACTTCAATAAACAATTCACATTATATCTGCCACCTACGCATCATGTACGTGCTACAGTTTTTACGGACGTTTTAATATTTAACACGTATCACAATAATTACCGAGTACCGGTTGTCATTGAACGAGAACCATTTTTAAGTGAATAAATTTAACGGTCATAAAACTTATCCAGAATTTGTTTCGTTAGGAGTCCGACAAAAATCGTCATCACGTGACACGACTATTAACCGTCATCACCGCTGCAGTCACCACTATTTCGATCATTCGACCGACGAACAGGAAATATATTACAATAACCTTTGCGGCGAATTTTGTTTTGTTTTTTTTTTCTTTTTTTTTTCTGTAATTTATAGGCATATTATCGTAGGTGTATCGGCACCCCTATTGCGTTGTTCAAAAATATATAAACGATAACGTGGAAATGGCAACGGCCGGAATGCGTCGATTAAATTCAAGAACACGACCGTTCCTCGTTCGTCGTCTACAGTGTGCAATAGCGATAGCGATAGCGTACGTACGAGGACCGAAAGAAATGTCGATCGTTCGTCATCAATAAACGACGTAAGTCACGACCGCGAAAAATCGACGATACCGTATTGCATTTTTAACGACGGGAAATGTGTGTGCGAACCGATCGATATTTGGGTCGTTCGCACGAGTGCGATCGCGCGTTGTGCAAACGACAATAAATACACAGCGACCGCGCGACGTCCTCACTGTCATACTCATCTGACTGGAAGTGCGTTGAATACGACATCATGTAATGTTGTTGCGTTATTTCATCACAATGACAAACGAAATTATTATGAAACGTGTTCATATCCCTCCCCCCTACTACAACTACTACTACTACTACTACTATTACTACTACTACTAAGTGCAAACGAAATTTCCACGACCTTGTTCAAGGCTACTCTTTATTTTCAAATAATATGCAAACGAATAATGAACACTTGTCGTATTCACGGTAGTTGTATTGGTGAATTCACACTTTATATAAAATGAAATGCACTTTTGAAACGTTTTTGTTGAATCTAGTTAAAAAATTAGAATATGGTATGGAAGAGTTTATTATTTTTGTGTTCGTCTAGTGACCCGCGGTCTGCAATGACGATACCGCGGAATCTTCCCCCATCTCTATCTTTACGTCTTTCTGTGTGCGATTTTTGCAGGGTACATCGATTCCACCGAAAAATCGTATTTTGATACTGAGTTTACATCGCAGGTTAGGTACAGTTCGTTATAGGTACCTATGAATTACACCGTGCGTTATTTGTGTGGAAACAGTTACTAAACCAAATTAAACTATATATCAGTATATTTTTATTCACATTCAGTTCTAGTAGCACATTATGATTTTTCAATTATATTTTTCCAATTCAACGTAATAGTTTATAAATTGTAATGTAAAGTTCATACGTACACACACACACACACACATACACACACACACACACACATACACACACACACACACACACACACACACACACACACACACACACACACACACACACACACACACACACACACACACACACACACACACACACACACACACACACACTACAGATACTACATATAGAGTATTGTTTTCGTATGTTCAAAGTACTGTGAATTGACAGCGATGTAATGGAAGTCCACTTGAACGCTTTTGGAGTAATTAATTAGTTATCATTAGGGCAGAGGCATTGTAGCTCTAAAAAAGCACTATATAGATATGCAATCACGTATGCACTTAAAATATGCACCTAAATTTTTGTTTTTTTTTTTGCGATTTAATTTAAAAGTATTGGTAAAATAAATAGGCTTTACAATAAGTTAAAACGATAACTTAATTTTTGTTGTAGGCACACGGTTCACTGTGATGCTGATGTAACATGATGTATGACGTTGGAACAAAAATGAAAAGTAAAAATATTTTTATCCAAACATTTTGACTGTGTTGTTTGAAATAAAAACGTCGATGTGAAAAAATTGAATCAAATATAAACATGTCTCAGAAAGTATTAAATAGCGTGTAACAATGTAAAATTTGACCTGAAAACAAAAATTACTCAAAATATGCATGTATATGCAAAATAAATTTTTCAAAAATAGCTTTGTAAAACCATGAAACCTATTTGTTTCGTACTCTGCCATTTTTTTAACCGTGCAAAACAAATATGCAAACGCTACAAGTCCTCTGCCCTAGTTATCATAATTAAACAATTAAAAAAAACGCTCATTCAGTTGATTACTACAGTTGATTTCTACCACTTTAATAAATTTCAGTCCAGACAAAATCTACACTCGACGTATTATATATAATGTGAAATTGGCATACCTGTAGGCAGTTTATAATCTGATTGATTTGTTGCAATTTTCAATTTTTTTTTTTTCGAGTAAATATCAGTAAACATTAAAATATGTACAGTAACAAATCGAGGTTATTATAAAAAGAAAACAATTTTAATTATTTCATATTTGAAGATTTAGGACCTTCAAACAATAAAAATTTCAATTACAACAAAAGAAATAAATATTCGTTGATTTTGTCAAAAGGTTATTTTCAATCACACGTAATTTCTCTTGATATACTTGAAAACAAGCGGAACTAAGAGAATTCATTGGTACTGCCAGAAGCTAAGTGCGAAAAATGTACTTCACTTGTACTAACGTAAACATGTCATAGTCTATATTCTTTTCGTTTTAATCCTAATTCAGTGACATAAAAAGCATGATTAAGCTTATTCATTCGCTCTAAGGCTGAACAAAGGTGTTTTCTTGGAAGTCCGAGCAACAAGGTTAATGACGAATCTAGTTTTCGATCAATACACGGTTTCGAATGAAATACTCAACGACGAAGGACATTTCTGTAAATTGTTTAGTGCTTGCCGAGTATATTTTCTTACGTTTTGTTTGTAAAATAAAGAAATACTATCATGATGCGAGCAATGTGATGATTCGTTCGATTCGTCTCTGGTTTAATTACATTGAACAACATTAAGTCGTGTCATTGATATGAAAATAAAAGATTTTATCGCTGAAAACGAATTAGGCGATTTCTCCTCATCTTTATGATATGGAGGTAGGTACCCGCTCCTCCTCCCCCGCGTCGGTGTAATACGTATGGTCTTGATGTTAAAACCAAAATACAGTTCAGTGAGATTTTTATTTTGTGTTCGTTTTTACTAAATAAGAACTGGTGTCATTTATATCGTATAGAAAATCGTGGTTTTTTCACGGTATTTTTCAATTTTTTTTTTTCAAAAATAATAACCGATCACTCGTCATCCTCTCGTAAAACCCGTGTCGCACGTTTTCAAGATCACCAGTCACGTGTTGATGCTAAGACCCGTGTGCCCGTTCCCGTTCGTATTTCATTTCATGTACGCGCCGCGTAAAACCTCACGGATTCTCGTACACCCGACGACGTAATAATCATAATCATAACCGTAATCGTGTAATCCCGTATAGTCGTGTACGCACGGCGTGCGGGTTGATGAGCAACAACGACGGCGTTTTCGAGCAGAGACTGCAGCGGCGCGGCGACCGGCGGCGGGCGGGCGGAGAAAATATCCCGTGCGCCATGACCGACAGCCCGTCATTCGCTCGCACGCGGAACGTATCGATGTGCGCCTACGTGATAATCAACGGCCGGTCGTGTGCGTGCGGTATTCACGCGGGGGTCTTCACGAAATCGTTTTTGTTCCCCCGTCGATACGCGTCGCGTGGATATTAAACGGCTAAACGTGGATATTACGGTCGGTGCGTGTGCGGCGGTTTCTCGACCGGACGGTAAGCGTGCGACGATATCATAATAATATTAGTAGGGTTGTAAAATTTCATGAAATTTATTTCCATGAAAAATACATTTTTTTTTATTTCCAAGTGAACATTTTTAAAAGTTGGTTTATTGTATGAAATAAAGAAAATACGTAACATAGTTACATACTACATACACAATAATACACAAACATAGACATATAAATAACTAGAGAACCGACTATAAGACAATTTTGAAGTCAGCAATATGCCAACAGGGAAAAATTGCATGATCGATAATATAAAATATGTATATTGTATATATTTGTAATGTATATTATACCTATTATTATGCCATATAAATATGTATTTTTTTTTCTTTATTTGAGTTAAACAATCTATACAAATTTTGTATAATAAGCTTAAGTTTTAACAAAATTAAGGTTACAGCCAGAAAACATGAAGGAGAAACCACCCACTAGCGACACTCCAGGTCAGAGTCGTAAGGTTAAATTATAGAAGTAGGTCACGGCACCACTTTCTTTTAAATCTTTTGGGAGGGTTGCCAGGCATTGGATTGGTTAGATTTTTAGCTAGGATGTTAGGATGGTCGAGGAGGAGTTGTGGTAACGAGAATAGGACTTGGTAGCGGTGTCTAACACGGTATTCGTTTTTAGATCTGAGTGTAAGGTTTGATTCGATACGTAGAAAGGAGCCTTTGTTATTAATCGAAACAATTTATTTCGGGTTATTTGAATTTAGTTTATATGTGACTTTTTTGCAGAGCCCCGTATTTGGATGCCATACATCCAAATGGGTTTAAGGAGGGTTTTGTATAAGTTAAGTTTAGTGTGGAGTGTAATATAAATATATAATTATATTAATATGTATAGGTATCTAAAATAAGTAATAATTTAATTATTGATATTTTTATTAGTAATAAAGTAATAAGTGGTAAAAAAAGATAATAGCCAATAGGGGATTCAATTGATAAGTGATTACAAAAATATAATAAAATTAATGCCAATATACAAATACAATATAAATTTATAATTATTAATTTATAATTTATAACCATTGACCATTAACAGTATTTAGGTAGGGTTTTTAATTTGTATACCTTGGTTGATAAATGATACCTAACTGATAAGTTATTCATAATCAATTTTTTCTGTGTTTTATCAATATATTATTTCTAATCATCTATAAACACGTTTAAAAGAAAAAAAATATTTTTCATAATTTCATTGAAATATTTCAAGAGTGAAATTTTCAATTTTGAAATATTTCAAGAAGAATGAAATTTTCAATTTTGAAATATTTCAAGTGAAATATTTCAAATTTACTACACTAAATATGGTATTAGTATCGACAGTATCATATACATTGGTGGTCGTCAACCTTTTTGGACTCGCGACCCACTTTTTTAGGCCTACATTTTTCGCGACTCGCGTACGCTTTATAAAAAATCTAAAATGGCCTGATACTTTGCAGTAGTACTATTAAAACTGAACAAATAAAATCACATTGTTGTAGTTGGAATTTTTAATTATTATTAATTGAAAATGTATAGAATTCATATGAAAATATAAAATAAAATGAAAAATATTTCTTTACCTTATGTAATTTTATAAATTCAATTTTTATTTTAAAAAAAAGACTTATCGCGACGCAATTTTAAAGCTTACGCGACCTAAAAATGAGTCTCGACCCAACGGTTGAAGACCACGGGTATACATGATAATATTACAGTATTGTACCTGTTGGACGGTTACAGAAATACGTACACACGCGCGCGCGTGTTGTCGAATGAATCGAAACGTCCGAGACGCGAGAAAGTGCGAGGGCACACACGTATACGGACCGACCGTTTTGTCGGCCAAAAGTCCGATCGCGAAACCGACGTCGAAAGCGCTTAAAAATCACCACGGTAAACGTGTTATTTTATTTTATTATTACGTCGTCTGAGTATTTAAAAAAAAAAAATTTTTTATTATTTTGCTAAACTTTTTTTTTCTAAAAAACGTCAGTACGTGAGTAGTGAGATAATCGATGATAGTACCTAAATTTTACACAGAAAATATTTTAGTTTTTAATTTTAAAACGTTATAAAATATAATTTTTTTAAGCACAAACAATCATTATGGTACAATTTTTTTTATATTTTGATATTTATATTATTTATATTTCATGCTGTGTAACAATGTTGCAAATTATCACAAACTATAAACGTTTATTTTATTTTTTAACCGTGATTTATAAATGTTTGAATATAAAGTTCAATATTAACCTAAATTCAAAATGCGGTTCAGTTATACACAATGATGTGATGATAATGTCAATATCGATAGTTTAATATGTCATACATTTATTTTAAATAATGCGTAACGATAAGTAATTCAAGTAAAATTAAACTATACTCTAAGCGCATCGAAATACAGAAAAATCCAGCGCGTTAAACTAATTAAAGCATGTTAAAACATTTCATTACGTTTGAAATGTTGAGTTGAATAATCGAGTATTACGAGTAGTATTTTTTATTTTTTTTTTACAAATGAAACGTTACGTCCTCTGAATTCTGATCGACAGTTTAATGAATTTATCGTGATATCATTATATTATTATATAGATATAGAAATCTGTACGGTGAAAACGCTATTTTAAGAGTGTGTAAATTGAATAAATTACATTTCGAACTGTATCACAACTGTACCTAGTCGTACGCCTGCTTAAAAACTACAAAAAAATAAACGTTTTCGATTCACTGCGATACGAGTACGTCGAGTTAATGAACAGACAGACGTGCCATTGACGTACAACGTGTCGAACGGTACCACATTTTGTTCGTGACGACAGTGTCACACTCGAAAAAAGGGCGGCGAGTCCGTCGTGTGACAGTGCACGGTATTACAAAGTAGGTGCGGTGCGTTTATAAACGGATTGCTCCGGGGGGCGGACGACTGTCGGCGGGTAGTTTTTCCGAGCGCGAACCGAAGGGGTCGACGCACACGCAGAGGGCCTCTCGCTCGTCCGCACGGGGTAGATACGTATCGTACGCGTCATGACGTGCGATTTCGGTGCACCCCGCGACGACGTGTTATTATTGTTTCATCAAAACGCCAACACGCGGCGAACGTTGTTTTATTAAATCCGAGAGCTTTAGCGAAACGGCCACCTTGCTGCAGCACGGTCGTGGTTTTATTATTCAACGCCGCGCCCGTCGTTAATCTCGTCGACACACGTAATCACGGTTAACGACCGATCTAATACTTAATTCATATTTCGTTTGAAAACAAACACCGTGCGGTAGGTAGGTAGGTATTCCGACGGGAATGATCTCGCCGGGTCCCTTGATTTATTTACACGTATTCCTAATAAACCGCACGGCGCCGCCGTCGATCGAATTAGATAAAAACTGCCCGGGCGTATGCACACGTCTCTGCAGACTGTCACCGTCACGCGCTACATTGACAGACGTGCGTGCGTTTTAGTTTCCGCGTCCCGATCCCGTTTTTTCTTTTGTTTTTTTTTTTTTGCGATTCCTCGACATACGTCTTTTTTCGTTTTAACAAAATTTTATATTATGCAATCTGTTACAAAATTTGAACAATAAGCTTAATTGATGAAAGTAGTGTAGAAAACAGACAGAATGGACGGAGGGAAGAAGCCTCCCGTCGGAGGTACTTCAACGTGAATTTAATTTATGGTTTTAATCCTAAAATATTAATAATATTAATGATAGAACAAATAATACATAAAAGTCATACCTAAGAAGTAACAAGATTACAGTTGTAGTGATAAATTTTTTTTTTCAACAGACGTCAAACGGTATAAATACAACGACCGTACTCGTCTTATGTTCGCATGACGAAGATGACGTTAATTTATTCGTTTAACACTGCGGCGTTTAAGAGTAAGACAGTAATGAGGGGTATAAATCAGCGAGAAGTATTGACAAAAAGGAAAAACGTGAGTGACCTCGCCGAATTGTCTTAACGGCTTAAAGTACCTAACAAAAAAAAAAAACAAAAAAGTTAAGAGTCGAGATGTATGTCGAAATGTATGATGAGAGCGTGATTCTACGGAGGGGACAAGTCGTGTCCATAGGAACTAGTGTGAGACGTATCGGGCAATATTGTAACACGTACCTAATGATAAATACTAAACAAAAAATAAATAATAATGAAGATAATAGGTATTTTTATGCGCGATCTTCGGTTTTGCGATTTGAAATCGATAAAAAAAAAATTAAAAAAAAAAAAAAAAAAAAACAATAATATTATTGTTATTCGTGTTTTTATGGCTTTCGAGAATGTCACGTAACAATTTTAGTAAGGGCGGAGTAGTAGGGATGCGAAGAGTCCTTCCGGAGACCTCTTGTTTTCGCCGCTTCTACGTGCGCACACACTCGTATGTCTAATCGTACTAATAACGTATTGTCACGCGTTGTCGAAAAACCGTCTGCTCGGCGGATCGGGCGTTGTCCACCCTGACGAGAGTGTACATTCCGATTACACGCCGATTTTTTCCGACCGCACACCGCCCGCGACTGATTTATTATTATTATTATTATCATTGTTATTATTATTATTATCATTGTTATTATTATTATTATTATTATTATTATTATTTTTATTTTTATTATTATTCTCATAAATGTTATGATGACGCGGACACGGTTCGGCGCGGCCCAGAATTTTCACAAGGATCGGTGGCCACGCGTGGCGACAGCGTCAAGGTCCATCCGTTCGTATCAGCCGGCGACCGAGTTTCGACCATTCGACACAGTGTTTTTTTTTTTGAAAATTTTGTTTTTTTTTGTTTTTTTTTTTTATTATTGTCGTCGTTGTTCGTTTGAATCGTGAATCCACCGCCGTTAACGTCCTCAACGGCCACCTCGTCATATCACGCGCACGCGTTTGGTCGTACGATCGTATTTTATCGCGCGTTCGATCACGTTGGTTTTCTATTTAACACACAGACTTCGTCCACGTTCTAATACGACGTGTATGGACAAACAGTTTAAATCTTTACATTTGCTTAGTGAATTATTATTTATGAGTCACTACAAAACGAACCGATTTAACGAAAACGATTTTCGTAGACAAACGGTTTATGAACATTTTCACCGTCTTTAATAATGTAAACGAGTTAAAATTTTATTTCGTTTTCATGCCTTAATATAAATAACTAAAAAAATTGTTTAAAATGATACAAATAAAATTGTTACAAAATGTCACTGTCTAAAAACGTCCAAAAAATACAAAAATTTAAAAAGTTTAATATTCAGATCAGAAATTTCTCAATTTTTTTTTTCTTTAATTGTTTATGGCCATATATCAGTGTTTTTGATAAGATGTGAACATTTCTAACTTTTAGCAATAATACTTAAGCTATTATAGCCAATCAACCTGAAGTTATTTAATGAAAATTTCGTTTTTATTACATTTTTTAGTAATTTTTTCCTCCTACGTACCAATTATAGATTCAATATTTATGATCTAAAAAGTTGGCAGACGTAACTATTGAGCAAATATTATCACTTGAAGTGAGAGGTCCGTTACAAAATAAATAAATGATCAAAAAATAAACATTCTCATATAACTAAATGATCGTTCGCTTCACCCAGGACCTACGGAACAATAACGCCTTGGAATAGTGTTATTGTTTCCACTTGACGGCAAGTAAATAATAAATTTAACGAAACCGGATATAATACGAATACGTTTCGCCGAGCGGTATTGTCGTCGGGAACAATCAACGTTGTCCGCTGTGCAGCCGTAAAGCGAAATCAAGTTCTCGGGCGGTATTCAATTTCAACGAAAGCTTTCAGGAAAATCGTTTCTTCGAACGCGGTCAATTATATTTATTGATCATTCGAACTTTCGTCGGTCCGCCCGCCCGTAATCCACTTTTTTCGTAAAAACATTACGTTAGATTGAAAGAGTTTTCATTCGCCACGTTTTTATTTTTTCGATTAATTTTCCATATACGCGATGAGTTATGTATGAGTGATTTCGCCGGCGACGACATAGTAATAAAATACGATTCGAGATTCGAAACGAAACGTGAAACTTTTCTCCGGGGACGATTTTACGTTCGACCGCGTGGTCAATATGTTAAATTATTTTTCAACTCACTCGGACCTCGGACGAGCAACCGTTTAAGATTCACAATCCAGAGACGTTTGGCCCGACAAAAATTTCCTCGTATAACACTCGACGGATAATATTATCGATTCGTATCACTCATGTGACCTTATCGACGAATCGACTACACGCACTGACAGAAATTATTATTCGTGATCGCAATAGTTTCATGGACATAACGAACGAGATCAGGCGACCCGATCGAACCACCTAGCTATAGCCCACGCTCGGAACGAGTGTTCGAGTTACCCATGTCGATCGATTTCGTATGTTTCGCAAAACACGCTTATAAATAATTACTACTACACTAAGACGAAATAAGACTATAATTTTTATTCGATTGTTTTATACGGACATGTGCGTGTATATGATATGCACGTGAGTGTCCAAACACAGAAAATCATTTGTACGTTTAATGAAAAACAGTCATATATATTTTGTAATAAATCTTGCGCTACGTAATAAATAAATAAATATCATTGAGACGTAGAAAATGTTGCCGGGTTATAACCATCGCACGATGAGAACCCGAAAACCGATGGTCCGAACGGGCTGATTGAAAATAATATTTTTTTTCGAAACGAAAGAACGTCAAAATCAGTGCAAATAGGTTGTATTTTTATTATTGTTCCAAACGGGAATCAACCCATTTTAAACACCTCCAGAGCAGTGTTTCCCGACGTGGCCAATTTTTCGGGGGGCGTTTTCCTCATGAGGGTGATTTTTCGGCGACTGACATGACTTATTGATTTATGTTATGAAATACCAAATTTAATATACAGACTTATGTATGATATGATATCGTTAATTTGAGTTGTACACTCGGCAAAAACAACGAAATGTCGATAGACGTAATACGTGGATTTTATCTTGTCGTATATCGAAAAAAAATTGTTCACGCGAGACTTTTGAAAATCTAATAGGGGCGTGGAGTAAAAAAAAAAAAAAAAATGTCGAGAAACACAACTCCGGAGGATCACGGGTTTCAACTTGATCTTAAAGAACTCTACACGCGAGGAACGGCGGGTACAACGGTAATCCGTATACGTTCGCGACGACGAATGTCGTGACGGCGCGGTAAATCCCTCTCGGGCACGACTTGTTCTTATAGACACGGTTTTCGCAACAGCAGCAGCAGCTGCTGCAACAGCTGGTGAACGATTTGTTCGCGAGAGACGAAAAAACTACAAAACGTGTGGCCGAAATCTTATCGCGGCGGGCCGACGAACCACCGGCGCCGCGCACGACACGCGACAGCTCGGCGTATGATTTATTATTGCACGGAGTGTGCGCCGCACATTCGTCATTTGATGTTGTCGCGAGTAAACGTTGACGTGTAAACGGCGACGACGGAAAACACGTCTTGGGGGGGAAAAAATGGGAAAAAAAAAGTCCTCTCACACTGTTGTTACGCACGTTTGTTACGAGATGCTGCACGTCACGTATTTTTCGGACACACACACACACACATCGGTTAGCTCACGTACGTATCACACGACTCCGCTAGAGACAGGTACGAAAATCGTCGAATTCGCGGGTTTATCCCGGCACGTAATCGCCACGGGTCTTTCTTTTTTTTTTTCTGTCTCTCTTTTTTCCGCAGGACTTAACGCCGATTCGACAATATTGTGTCCCTTGACAATCGCGCCACGCACGTGTCGAGAGTCTTTTGCGGACTACACAAATCCTATTTTCCGCGTGAAATTAAAAAGAAAAAAACACTGCAGTTCGTTAATAAAATCGTGACGTACGTGTCTTCAGCCGTCGCTGTGACTTTGATCGCAGTAACAATCATAATGTTTGTTACACCTCGGGTACTGTTTTCAATTTACATCTGTGCGGAATATTGATTTCGTTTGCAAACGGACGTTGTAAAAACGTTAATAAGTGAATTATTATACGGTTATAATGATTCTGTAAATCGGAACTTAACGACAGTACCACCGTTCATATGTTGGTATGTCTGTTTATTATTATAGTTTATTGTTGTCATAAACTTAGTTTTCAACGTTCCCAACTCCAGAGCGTCTGTGATGAAAAATCTCGAAAATCACAGCAAGCAAAAAAAAACCATGACCTGTACTTTATATATACGTATATATATTCTGATCCAATTTATCGTATGAGGTACACTTTTTTGGGTTGTGACCTTAAAATAAGCTGCGACAAAGCGCTTGATGGATCACTGAACATTTTTAAAATTAAAATTAAAATATAAAGAAAATGATTTGTAATAGTGATACAATGTATTAAAATCATTATTATTTTACGAAATATTAAATAATTGTACCTATCATTACTTTTCAATGATTATTTATTAGCTACATGTTAATATTTTACTGTTTTCATCATGAAATTCCCATAAACCGTACAATGTTGACACGGTACATACATGTTAATAAAAACAAGTCTTTGGCTATTGACTGGGTATTTAAAATTTGAATTTTTTTCAAAAACAAACCTCACCGTATAATTTTTAGGTTACCTCTGAATTCTAATTAAATCCAACCCTTCCTCGTACATGTTATTCAATAATGTAACATTCTATGTATGCATATTAATATACAATATATTTACTAGATGGACAAGAAAAACATTCATCGAACAGATGCGAAGACGGCAAAGACGAACGTGCGCGCACGTACAGGAATATCGCAGGTGTAGTGTACAGTGTACATCACTACCCGGAGTCACGGTGTAGTAAAAACTCGACCTTGATTCGAAACATTAACGAGCAAGAGGATAAAACGCGTTTACGCTATACTATAAACTATATTGGTTTAAGCTCGGGCCTAAACTCTAATAAGTAATTTAAGCAAGTCGATAAAAAAAATAATGATGCAGTATAACGTGTAATACACTACGCAAGAAAAACATAGGTAATAACGAAAAAAAAATAAGGTTAAGACGTCATGATAAAAACATAATAGACTGACAATAATGGTTTTCAAATAAAACGCTCGAAATTATAGGCGTGGTTGAAACGTTCAAAAATTTAGTTTTTTTTTTTTTGAATGCCGAATATGGAGAGAAATAAGTTCGGTAAAGTTACGGGCAAGTGCAAATGTACTAGAATTTTATACCATATTTAGTTTCCTGTTGTTTTTGCAATCGTGATATTAATTTTTGGCCAATACGACTACTTGCAAATCTCTCAAGTTCTGAATGACGCAAATAAGGTTTGAATGTAAATATGTAAAATGGACGTTTGATGTTTTTCCTATGGAAAGTTTAGTAAAAACGGAAAAAAACCGTATTAACTCATCATATTTAGTGAAGATTTTGAAATATGTTTGAAATCGAGCATTCACCTCGATCAGTTAGAAAAATTTAAATCGAAAAAAAGCAACAAATCTATAGAGTCCTAGGTATACCGCCCATAAGTTTTTCCGGTAAATTTAACAAACAATTTTTTTTTCATCGCCGAATTCGAAAATCTCTAAAAACGCGTGTAAAACACACATTTACGCGTACACGGACACACGTCGTTTTTGCAATATAATATCGCCGCACTGTTGGAATCCTCGGTACCCGGGGCGAAAATCGTAGGAGATCGCCAGGCGCTTACTGATCGGGGTCTCCCCGTCCGAGCCATCGTTAACGTGCGTTTTTAATTTTGACGGTTCGTCGGCCGCGCAAAGTCGACGACGGACACGCGATCCTCGGGGTAGCAGCGCACGGTCACGAGAACGACGGGTAGGTCGGGTGAACACGATTGTATTCGGCCTGTTGTCTCGGCGAGAGACGGAATTGTCATTTTGTCGCGTAATCCACGACGAAAACGACGAAACGACGGCGGGGGCGAGTGGCGGCGAATAACACGCGAGGGAGGAACACGGAGACGTCGACGTTTTCGCGCCCGCGGCCGCGACAGTAATTATTATTATTATTCGACCACGCGGGCGTAACACGACGGTCATTATTGTATCGTCGTCGGCGTTATCGTTGTGTCATTACTATTTATTAATAATGTTTACTACCCGCTGTCGTTATGTCGGCGTGAAACACAATAATAATAATGATTCCACATCGTACACGACGTGGCAGCTATTTTTCTGGTAAATTGTCAACAAAACGAAGGTTTTTAAAAATGAAAAAAATTTCAATATTTTACTAGCTAACCAATATTGCTAACCGTTTTTGAGATTTTTTCAGTTTTTCGAGAAAAGTATTGGAAGAAACGTATCCGTATTCAATTTTCAGGTCTTATTATAAAATATAATCAACAAATAAAATGTTTCCGCGCCACAGGCAAAACTGTATTCACGAGTCCACGACCGCAAAAGTCAATATCGTAGAGCGTCCATAACCTCCAACGGCCAGAAATACATTATCTATTGACACAAATAAAAAAAAAGAAAAGACACTGCAATTGATGCGATGGACGTTGTAGCGAAAATTCCAAATCAACTTGACGATATACTTTATAGTGTGATTTAGCACGTGTCCGTCCGGGCTTCAAGATTTTGATCTTAAACACGAGTGAATGAAACTACATTTGATGACTTCAAAATTTTCGTTAAAGGCTCCAAAAGAATGGTTGGTGAAAAAAGTTTGACGGGCAGTAGAATGGCATGAAAATAAAACGAGTACCCGCGGTACCGAAATCTTAAACAATATCGAGCCCTAATAGCAGTGTTAGGAAATATCTAGACAAATTATCTAGATAACAATTATTTATCTTTTATCTTATCTAGATACATTTATTTTCAGTTATCTTTATCTTTATCTAGATACAATTTTAGTTATCTATGAGTACCGATCTAGATAGGTAATTTATTTAAATGGCCTGAAAAAAAAGAAATTTAAAATATATTATTTTATTATTTTTTTTTTCTTTAAATTAATCGGAAAGATTACTGAGAAAAACTCGTGTGGAGGCCCAGGAAAAGAAATTATAATATGTACTATCATGAAAGTGAAGTAGTCATACGCAAAAATTTGTTAAAATATGCAGAAATGTATTATTATTTTAATTTTAAGTCAGAGAATGATTTGTCATGTTTTACGAAGTTTATTTAAAAAAGTACATGTATTTTTAAATGTTTTAAATTATGTATTTTTATTTTTTTACCTTATACCTATAGGATGTAGATCCTGAATATTTTCAAAATTAAACATGAAATTATCTCAAATTTATCTAGATAAAAATGTACTAATTTTTATCTTTATCTAGATAAAATTTATTATAATTATCTTTATCTGTATCTAGATAAAAATGTTTATAATCATCTTTATCTTCATCTAGATAAATTATAAGTTATCTATTCCCAACACTGCCTAATAGGCAAAAGGGTAATATGGCTAAAGTTAAATTTTTACATAAAAAAATCGTCGAAAATCAGCTCTGTCGATGGTTAAAAGGTGTATTTCATTATAAATATCGTTTTTTACTCGAAACGTTTTCATCGCAATACATAGAGTATTACATTTCTAAAACGTTTTCTTTTTTTTTTTGGGGGGGGGGAGGGTACCTGAATATATATCCGAATGTCGCTTGCGTCCTTTCGTCTTCATTATACATATCCCTACACGGAGCCCATGTGGGGCGTCGCGTTCTCACCGGGAAGTCCGAGGGAGGCAAAGCCCCCACGGCCCGGGACCCGGCAGCTGTTCCGTTATACGCGCACATCGCGCCAAACGATCTACTCGCGTCCGTTCAACGAATATGTATACCTTCGTTTCGTACGTACGTACGCGTGTGTGTGTGTGTGTGTGTATTTATAAAGCGCGAGTGACTATTAAAGTTTCACGTCTGTTTCGACGCGCCGTGAGCCTGCAGTCGGTCGGACAAACATGCCGCGGTACATCGGACGGGCCCGAGTAAATAATATATTGTCTCGTCGGCGGCGCGGCGTGCAGTCGGACGCGCGAATACCGTTTCGAACGTACGCTCGTACGATGTGGTACTTGGTACGACGTCGTCGTGCCGACACGGGCGCGCGCGCGGTTCTTTCCCTCCGGCCGTCGCTCGATGTACTCCGTTAGACTCGCGCAGGGTTCACGAGTGGCGGGCGACGACGACGGCGTGAAAACAATAACGATCGAAATTATTATGACGACGGTCGCGCGGAGTCCGTGTTCAGCCCGAAGTCGATTCCTCCGCGCCGTGCGGAAACGATAACTCTCGCCGAGGTTTGGCGAGACGTCCTCACGTGCAAACACCGTTTCGCATACGTATCACGATCGCCCGTGTGTACGCGAGAAACTTCTGGAAAGTGGGAAAACTTTTCAAAAATCAAAACGACCCCGTGACGGAGCGCCGTGCACGGAACGCGTTTAGCGGTTAATTAACAGTCGCGTACGGGCCGACAAAATGGGCTTTCGAAACCGCCAAACTCGGCACCCAAACGTACGGGGGCATATAGTGCGACGCGTACAGCCGATTGCCTGGCCCGAACACGGCGTGTCACGCGGGGTGCCGGCGGCGGCAGACGGTCGATTAATATTCCCGTTCGGATTATTATTACCTCCGTGCACGACACACTCGGTTCTCGGCGGACACGTGTATGGTTTGAGAGAGCCGCGTCCAAGACGAATCAACATGACACACGTTTCACCGGAAACTGCGATAAAAACGAGCTCGCGTCGTCCTACGAACTGACCGCCTGTCGATCGTCGTACAGTGCGTATCAGCGATAAAGTTTCGGATTTGAAAATGATTGCGGGATTCGTTTGAAACGAACGCCTAAAGGAAGTGCAAATGCATATGAAATGGAATAAAAGCAGATCGACGATACCCGTTGAAACGATTTCTTTTAACGTCATTTCTAATAATTAAAGAGTTGACAAACGATTGTTTTAAAATATGTTTACGATTTTTATTCGATTCGAAACAATAAAACGTTTTTAATATGATATTTATTATTTACTATTGTTATAACTTTATCCGTTACCTCTACCCGTGTCATTAACGAAACAGGGAAGTTTTCGACAAATTTGAGAAGCCAAGCCCTTTCCATCTGATCGTATCCAATGACTATCGACTTTTCGAGCGGTTAGACTGCAGTTTTCCGAACTTAAAAATAACAATTATGTGACACAAACTTAATAACATCGTCAAAGTGGAGATTTAAAAAAAAATAATATAGCGCTAGATATCCGTGGACGAGTAATGACGACGACGAGCGTCGAGAATCGCTAGTCGAGTGGTGAGAAGAGTTGAAATTCTGTCGTATAAATAATAAACTAAAACGGACGACGTTTCCTCGGCAAGGCGGCTGCTCACGCGCGTAAAAAAACTATGTCATAACAACGATGCTTGTTACCCCGTCTAGCCGGCCGACCGACGCGTCTACGAACGATAAAGAAAACGCTCGTGAACGGGTCTGGCGCAGGACACGATTCATCGCGTGACAAATATTGACCCGGCGACTACTGCGGAAGAGACGGCCGCGGGGTGCTACGCGCATATTTCACGTTATTGACATTGGAAGGTGAAAAAATTACTACTATGGTGATACAGACCGTTTTTTTTTTTTTTTTTAATTATTATTAAAAGACGATTCGGAATACCACTAACTATAACGAGCGAATTCGAACGTTAACGACGGTTCTGAATAACGCGAATGGGCGGTCTGCGTTTGGACGAATTGCCTTTTTACCCGCATAATAAAAGTTATGTGTTTGGGCGAGTTTCTAATAATGTGTTTGAGCGAGACAATATAACTAAAAGATAAAATTTTAATGGTTAAGACAAAAATATTATTCTAAACGGAATTTTACATCAACCTAAATATGGCCCAATCTTACTGCAAGTCGGCAACTAGTATTATAACTCTATCATATTTTCAAATATCAGTTTGCTTGAACATTGAAAACGTGAAGTTGTGTTATAGTGTTAGTGGGTTTATATTTTCAAATATGATTCTTAAAATTTATTATATTTTCAATACAAAACGAAATAAACGATACATTTCAATAAATTGAAAATTATATTTTTAGTGAACTACTTGAAAAACGGGTGTTTTCGTTTTCGGTGTACTAGCAGAAAATGTACTCAGAGTGTTTTAGTCAATCCTACCATCGATAAAATACTATCTTTTTCAAATAATAATACACATAATCACAAACCAACTACCGATCGTAATTTAGCCATTCGGTGTGTTAGAACTGCCGTCAAAAGGAAAGCCGAAGAAGACTTACACGTGAGATCAAATAAGATAATACGTAAGGAAATTCAAGACACCAATCTCTTTTTTAAAGATACAATAGTTTATAACGACTTTAAATTATCGAGGAAATCGGCCTATAGGATTCGTAAAAAACATTTTCCCGAACTAATGAAGTGTTTGACCAACTTAAGTTCGAAACTCAAGTCGATATCAAAACTAATGATGTAAAATTTTGTTTCGTCAATCGAGAAAAACAAATTATTTTGTTCACGTGTACTGAAAACTTAAAACATCTTTGTGGATCTGAAAACGTTTTTGGCGATGGAACATTTAGTTACGTTCCTAATTATTTTTATCAATTATATACAATTCACATCGTCAAACATAATAATTACATACCCGTAGTATACGCATTTTTCACATCGAAATCTGAAGGTCAATATTATATTTCTATGTGCAAAAAAAGGTCGCCCAAACGCATTATGCTAAATTTCTCAAACACGTTGCAATTTTTAAAAATTCGCCCAAACGCATTACGCCCGACACGAATAGCGTGATGAGAAAATGTTCGGCAACTCGTTTTTGTCGTGTGTGTGTGTGTGTGTGTGTGTGTGTGTGTGTGTGTGTGTGTGTGTGTGTGTGTGTGTGTGTGTGTGTGTGTGTGTGACAGACGTCTACTACTCTACTGCGCCGCGTCTTGCGCGTGTCGAGGCGGGTTTTCCGTACGAGCGGATAACAAACAATGACGAAAATCCTACGGCCTCTTGTACGCTGGAACGAAGGTCGTTCGGAAATAATTATGCGACGACGGCCGTAATTATTAATGTACTGGCGAGTTGTTGGGATCTGTGATAATCATCACGTGAGAACATATTACGTTTCGTCCAAAAACGAAATACGTCCACGGCGGGGAGGGGGGGATAGCGTTCGGCGTTCGATCCCGTTTCGTACGATAATAATAATAATGAATAATCGTCCGTTCGCGTTACGAATGATTGCGATTCTTCTCCGCGACGCTCGATAACAGTATAAGGCTACTACGCATGCGAGTTCTGACGAAAAATTGTTCTGACGAGTTCTGACGTATTCGTCTGAACAACAAACGTCTGTTTTCCAATGAGAGCGTTTACACTGGTAGCTTTGAGTACGTCGCAACATACACGACGTGGTCAGAAACAGTTGAGCGTTCAAAAAAAGTCTGATTTTTTCGTCCGAACTGCGTCTGTTTTGCTGGGATTCGATTATTATATAATTATAATTACTACACAATTTTCAACTATTATACAATATTATTGTACAACGTTGTAATGCTTTCTTCTATTTTCTCCAGTATGTATTTAAAATATGTTTCTGGTTTCATCCTGAAATACTCGAAAAACTTTTCCGGTCGATCTCACAATTCTCTAAATTACATTTCATACTCTTCTTTGTCGTCTCTTGTAGAAAATAACTCGTCGACATGCTCTGTTTTTCCACCATTTAACAACAATAATTTCAATAATGGACTTTCAAGAAAATACAATTCACCGTGTTCGTCCATCTTTGCTGGATGGCAGAAACGTACTGACCACCAGAATATCAAAAAACGCGCACAGTTGTAACCACATTGATCTGACGACGAACTCGTCAGAAAAGTTTTTCGTCACAATTCGCATACATAGTAACCGTAGCCTAAAGTTATGACCACAATAGTGAGTTTTCGCTTTCGACAGTCGATTCCACACTTGCGTTTCCACTTGCTGTTCGTCACTCGACGAGCACATCCGATCGTTGAATACTTTTAACGCACGCTTTTCTTCCGTTCACGCCCACGACTACACCAGCAGTGATTTTTCAACTCAGAAGTTAGTAGTTTCAACTCAGTAGTCAACACTAAAATCGTGTCTGATTCTAATTTACTTCTCGGAATTTCTGCAGCGTGTACTGTATCGTCACGAATGCGAAAAATAAACATGAGAAAAATCGTTCCGAATGGATAAAAAATTATTTTAAAACACAAGACTTCGAAGTTATTAACGATTTGCAATCGGACGAAGACTTTCCGTTTGGAAACTTCACGCGAATTTTCAAAACGAATTTATTTTCGTAGCTAAAAATGATCGAGTCTAAAATCGTAAAACAGAAAACCGAATTTAGAGTGACGGTACTGTCTGACTTAAAATGTTTGACGATACTTCGGTATTTAGCTACTGGCGATTCGTTTTCATTTCTCGTGTAATTATTTAGAGTAATTTTCATCAGCGCCTGAACCAGATTTTTTTTTAAGGGATTTTTGGCTCTCTTTCGAACAGTAAGGACGCGAGTTTTTGATTTTGATTTTTACGGCAGGCATATCAACGTTAAATTCATTACATTCATTTTACAGCATTAATCGGTACGATTTACGTCCCGTAAAAGTTTTTCCATTTAATGCGCTTCGATAAATTATAATGTTTGATTTTCATCCGTTATTATGGGCAACACGAAAAATATAAACGAAAACAAAAAAATCGTAATGATACAAACGAAATCACTGAAATGTTTAGTGAATAATGATAAATAATTATGGAAGTCGCATACGAATTGCATGGAAAATCCACCGGGCTTGGAATCACGTGCTTTGTCGCGTGCTTTTGCACAAAACTTTTGTCCGTTCAACTCAACAGACGCACGCGTTATTGAATGCGCTTCGTTCGTCATCTATATAACGCGCGAGCTTATCGCAAACGAAAACGCACTAGCGTGGTAAATACCACACACACACACACACACACACACACACACACACACACACACACACACACACACACACACACACACACACACACACACACATACCTTAATGACGTCGTGGGTATAGGCGTGTCGGACTCGGCGATCAATCGCGCGGCCCGAAGACCGAAAACACACCCGCGATCGACCGTGAAGACCCTATGGGCGGTAACGCTATAAGACTTAGTGAACGTAATATTATTGTCTTCTTCTCGCGGGTTTCGGACCGATCGCGCGTGGGTCGTGAGATACGCACGGCGGAGAAAACGGACGTGATGCACGCGCGCGGGTACGCGTCCGAACCGAATTACGATGTACAATGATAGACTTCGGCCACAGCCTATTTATGGGCTATTTATGGGCTACCACACCATTCTTTTAAATCGGGACTCGACGGCAGTATGTATTGTCCCCTACCCAACTGCGGTAGTGATTACTTTGATCTCCAACACGTACTCTCGAATCGCCCATCCCTCTCAATCCAAAGATCGCAGTTAAAAAGTCTCTTTTCCGCCTTCGGCATACACTTTTCCCTTATTGACGCCCTCTCGACCAACAATGTTATACTAATTAAACACCCAATAAATTTTATAAGACAACCAGGCCTCCAAATTTAACAGTGTGAGCTTTACAAATATCACGTTGTACTCATATAAATTGTAATTGTCGAGATATCATAATGTAACGTTAAAATCTAATTAAATAAAAAAATAAAAAAACAAAAAAAAAATGATAGACTTCGATAATTATTATCGCCTCCCGCGTATAATAATACGGAAATAAAATACGTCCGGGAACACGGGATATACTCGACACACACCTGCGGGACGCGCTCGAAGATACACGCCGCCGCCGTCGCGTTATACATGATAATATGTGATCGGCGATTAATTATTACCACTCGTAGCGATTATTTCGAGATAAACACAACAGCAGTTTCGTTCGTGTTGCGTGCACTCGGAAGTGAGATAAACTTTTATTGGTTTCGCTTAAACGGCGCCCCGGCCGTTCGGAGCGGACGGCGACCGTTTGAAAGAATTAATCGAGGAATCTATTGTAAAAACACATTATGACGGGAAATGTGCCGCGCCGCCGGCGAAAAAATATCATTCAAATACTACGAACACGGTACGTACGGTTCTTTGTTCAAACCACACTGTATAGCAGGGGTGACGAACCCATGGCACGCGTGCCAAACGTGGCACGTTGGCGAAATTTCGATGGCACGTGGAAAAAATTGAAATTATCGAAATTTTAATAAAAATAAAAATTTGAATCATACTATTTACGAAATTGTAGTTAAAATAAATACGATTAAATAATTTTTTTCAGATTTTAGTTATAATTATTTTCATTTTTAGACCTTTATGCTTTACTAATATCACAAATACAAATAAATCGTCTATATGGAAAAGTGGTGAACAATGCAGACATCGAAATGTCGGAAGTCATGCAATTCGCTTACTTTTATTTTATTTTTTTCATTTTTTCTTGAAATTTAATAAATAAATTTAATTTACTTTTTTCATACGATTATTTAATATCTGATTCAAGAATATCATACATAATTTGTAAAATAACCTACACAAATATTGACTTCATTAAACTTCCTTTGTATATGTGTGTGTGTGGGGGGGGAGGGGAGCACGCGAACAGTTTTAGAAAACTTTGTTTGGAAAATGTTGACACTCGACTCGGAAAAGGTTCGCTACCCCTGCTGTATAGGCTCGGAACCGTCACAGACGGATGACATCGTTTGAATTCAAACGGAGGGGGGAGGGGAATAAGATCCGGTCGTTTCGTTTCGGAAAAAAAAAGCCAAAGATATATTGTACTGCTTTGAGGATTTCGTCCGGATCGTATGCGACGGATCGAAATAAATGTGTAAACACGGTACAAATTGCGCGCGATGCAAAAGATTCGCACCCTTACCTAAAATCAATGCCGAATCGCGTTCAATGTGATGTTTGTATGAAAATTCAGATAAAAGTTTAGACTTAATCAACAGACGTCGGGAAACGGTTCAAAAGAAGAACACGAACGATTACACTTGTAAATAGTATACGTATTGATACGGGTTTATAGTGTCAATATGTAGAAAACAAAATATAAGAATTGAATAATTTCGGTAAAGAAGACAGCGATTACTCTGTTTGACGAAATACGAAATGTTAAACATTAATGAAAAATGGAATTTTTTTTGGGGGGGGGGGGAGGCAATCTTAAACAAAAATATTACCGTCGATGAATTGTATAATATTCAAATAGTAAAACGGAACACTTAAACGTATTACGCTCGAGCATATCAAAGATCATTGTTTTCTACTGTTTTATCGTACCCGTTACGGAAAAACGTGACGGTTTGACGTTTTTCGTTTTAAAAATGTCACACGGTTCGGACACGCCGTTCCCAAAGATCCCGCGCGACCCGGAAACTCATCGTCCGGACGCCCCGAGTCCGCGGATTATGCAAATCGTGAGCCACGGACATTAGTAGGCGAGCGAATTCGTGTTTCCGCGTTACGTTCCCGAAGGCGTAATCGTATCGTTCAGGCCCCGGACGTCTAGGATTCCGTCCCGGCTGTGTGCTCGGCTCCGGGAAAGTAGTTTTTATCGCGCGAGCCGGGGCCGTCGTCGTGTCACAGTGCCGACGGTCGTGAATCTGTTGTCCAGGAGACGGTGCGCGTGTTCTCCCTACGGTAGGCTGGTGGAGTTTTATGCAAATGCATACGAATACACTCGACAACGCGCCCGACGATTTTTTAGATTAGATCAATAAAAGCCTGATGTTATTTTTGCGAGTCAAATAATTATGATTATGTTAGTATACTCGGCCAGGCATATCATCAATTTGTAATTTGCAAAAAATACTCTAAAATTGTAATTTTCCATTTTCGTATTCTGCTCACAGATTTCTGGTAATAATAGACTGGGGCCGTGAAAAATGTGAATAAATTAGCGCAAACTAGTTGTTTTATAGATAAATACGCTCAAACTGGATTTCTTTCGAAACACCGCTCGTTGTATTGACGCCTGACGGTATATCGTAATAATATACAACAGTGTGTCTCTAACCGACGGCCAGGTCCGGACTGTCGAATATTTTGATATTTTGATAAAAATTAACTGATAGAAAAAAGATATTTTTTCAGGTATTGTTCTGTTGAAATTATTCTTCTCTTTCTCTCTCTGTCTCTCTCTCTCTCTCTCTCTCTCTCTCTCTCTCTCTCTCTATCTATCTCTCTCTCTCTCCCTCACCCTCTTCAGTCTCATAAATGTTCAACCCCTCTCGCCCACCAGCCCGTCTAAAGAATTTTAGATTCTGAGTGAAGCGAACGATCGTTTGGTTTTTCATTGATACATTTGTTTTTGCCGTAATGTTGAAACGTAACTCAATTTTGACCCGCCATGAAGAAAAAAATTTGAAGACCTCTGATGTATACACATATAATCATATGTACTCACGCTATAAACGGGTGCATATGTACGAGTCCCTGTTCCGCGGTAGTACATTGAGTGTATACACCTAGCCTTCCTGTCTTGTCGTAAAAAAATAAAGATAAAACGTCGAGCCGTCGACTTAACAACCTATTGTTGTGGTGCGTTCGGCGGTTACTATTCAAAAAATAATAGTAATAATAATAATAATGTTGACGAAACGTTCGTACGGTTTTCGTGAAATACAACGTTCGTCGTAGCGAGCAAAAGAACAAGAACGCAAAGAAATAATACAATTTTTATTGGCTGAAAAACAAATAATTAATAATGTCGGCTCGAAAATAATGATTTCAACAACCGCGTGGAGCGTATTGTAATAAAATCATCGTGTACGCGCCCGCATGCAAAACCACTACAGTATATTATGTATACGATATAGGTAGATAGGTACGTTACGTTGGATCATCATCCGATCCATTTTCGAGCAGACTTCTTGTCTTTGAAACGATTGTCGGGGTTGGCAAAAAAAAAAAAAAAAAGGGGGAAATAAAATGCGTGTTTCTATGTTTCTCGAAAATAATAAAAATAATAGCCACCGCACGGTGTGCCATTAGTGTAAGTATTGAGCGCCGCGCCTGACGCGAAAACTGCTTGTTCGTGACATGATTGTCATTTTATTATTACGTCTGTTTTCCTTTGAGTCCATCTCGAAGCGAAATAATTAAAAACCAAATGGAAACGAGCGGATTAAATAGCAATTATTATATTGTGTATTTTATTTGTTCCCTGAACTCTGTAATATGTAGGTTACAAGACTGAGTACAATCGTTGTTTTATCATCCGTAAATACTAATTAAGTGTTGTATTTCGAGCTCTAGGTATCACGCAAACGTCTCAGAAGAGAATACAATAAAATCGTCTTGTTCGACGGCGAATCGTTATCAGATTTAATATAATATAGACTCAAAAATACCGGTAACGTGTAAATTCTTATAAGAGATGAAAAACACTATTCAAATGAAATACAAAAAACATTTCATTTGTACGTATGAAAGTATTCACCTTCTCTACATACATATCATAATATATATTTATTTTTTTTTACTAGTACTTGGAAAAAAAGGAAATGAATTTAAAAAACACTTAGACTAAAAAACTAATTTTTTTTTTAATAACATCAAAAATACTAAGATTTTGGAAACGTTCAAGTTGAAATTTTGAAATGCAAGTAAAAACACATTTTTTTATCGTAAATGAATGCGTTCATTACAATGTAAATACATGTATGTATTACAATCAATATTTATCATATGCTTATCAACGTTTAATCAATTATTTCGTATTATATATGAATATAAATACTTCCTAAAAATGTTTACGAACTTCGCTCAATGTTTTCATAGTTTTTCCAAGTGCGTGGAAAAACTATTGAAATTTTGAAAAATGCGTTCTCATAATACCAGGCGTGCAGAATTTCTAATCTTTTGAGCGATAACATGCGTATGTTAAATGAATCTTTCTACCTGAATAAACGTATGTATACACGATAATCTTATTTATAACACGCGAAACACGTTATTGTAAAATCAATACATTCTCAAGCGGCTGAGAAATCGGTCTACCTTGCGTCTGAGTTGAGAAAAAGGAAAGATCGTGGGTTTTTTCGATCAAAGAAAACGGAACGTCAGTCAAGAAGCTCAGGGGAAAAAACGTATTTGTTCGAAAAGTACAGAGACGACGGCGAATCGACCGATGAAGTCGTCGACTCAAAATTTCTAATCTACGGGCCGGGAGTAGTGACAAGTCGGGGCGCGAGACGCCAAAATAATAAATTCACTCTGATCCCTTTCCAGACGGCGCAATTAGTGAGCAGACGAGTGCTACAGAACTGATATCTACACCCGCAGACGTTTTAAATTAAGCCGATCATTTGAACGTATTAAACACACACACACACATATATACATACTATATATGTATAGTGTATAAGTATGCATTTTGTTCCTGACGCGAAATCCGAGTGTCGTAAAGACCTTACCAGATAATAACCCCTCCCGCGTATTATAATACACGCGATATTCTAGAGATCTCGAGGTGTATTATAGGAGGACACCAGCACGCCGTGCATTGTAGTATATTATATCGGAAACTGCAACGTCGCTACGTGCAGTATACAGCCGGGACGCGAGAACGCCTGTGCGCACGGCGTCGGCGGGATGCGGTTTCATAACGTAGCACGACGTTATTATCAAAAACGATGTATTATAATGACATCACACCACGGAATCTAAGAGTGTGTGTGTGTGTGTGTGTGTGGCAGGGGAAAAAATACGCCCCCCGTGTGGAAAAAAAACGAAATAAAATATAAAATTTATTATTCGAGATAAATTCCACTGCACTCGCGACTGTATTATCGCGTATGTAAATACCATTCGCACGACGAGAACCGTGTGAATTCCATCCGGAGGAATTTTATTCCTGACGCGGTTATTAACGTAAAATATAATATTTTATTGATCCGGCTATAACGTGTCACAATTATGTGTGAATATAAAACGGTGTGTGTGTGTTTGTGTTTGTGTTTGTGTTTGTGTGTGTGTGTGTGTGTGTGTGTGTGTGTGTGTGTGTGTGTGTGTGTGTGTGTGTGTGTGTGTGTGTGTGTGTGTGTGTGCCACTCACGAGTCGGTTATAAAATTGTTCGTTTTGGACGTTTTGTGTGCGTTTATACTGTACACTATACAGACTCAAAACTGTTCTATGTATAGACGAGAAATTTACCGGTAGGTAGTTTTTTTTTTTTCTAATATTATTAGACAAAGAATAATATTAGACGATATTCGGTAGATAAATTATTGTTTTAAATTTTTTTTTTTTTTTAGTATAATAAGCGTTCAATCCAAATACGTGGTTATACGTCATGTTCACTTTTTTATCAACTTTGCCTTAAATTTTTCATTGGAAAAACATCAAATTCACTTTGTTGTGAACTCAATACGTTTTTTAAAATAATCATATTAGCTTATTAGTATTATTATTATAACTATTATTATTATTGCAGTAAAAACGTATATTATAATGATGATGAGTCACTCGATTTAAAATTTACCCGGTAATTCAACATCGAAATATAATTTACATTTATTCGTAAAAGTAACCGGTTACCTATACACATTTATCGAGCTTACCTCTCCAGTCGTACAGTAGTAACGCAGAAAAGAGTAATGCGATTTTTCGTATTTATTACTTATAATTATTATCATTATTATTTTTTTTTTTTATTTTTTTTTTTTTATACAACTTCACATGAATTTTATAATAGCAGTGTAAGCTGCTGTACCACGAAAACGGATGATTTTCGTACCCCCCGATTTATATCAGAGTGCATGACGCGCGCGGAAAAACGTCGACATATTATAAGTTTACACACACACATACCGTCCTGCAACAATAATAATACCTACGCCGGATAACGTTTGTGAATTGTTTATATTCGGTCGGGACGAGATGCCGCGCGTATCGCCGCCTATTATTACCGAGCGGGCTAAATGCGAGAGTCGGACAAGGACGGATTGGAACTTCAGCCACCGGCCGACCGTGCACGCGTGTAATAAATGTCTAAGAGAAACGAGGACTTTTTCCGCGGGAACAACGGCGAGGCAAACACCTTCCTTAAAACCCCATTCGTGCATTTTTAAACCGTCTGCTCGTCTACACGCGGGCACGGTGCGTTTATTATATATATATATATATAAATGGCAAGAGGCTTGCTCGACTCTCGAGATTAGCCGATCGATCTCACATCTCGCCAGGGCTTTTGACTAACGACAACGTGGCGGTCTTCAAAATTATAACGTGATATCAACGGCAATAATGGTGATTCCGTGGAGTGGTACGAGACTTTTGAGTGACGAAAAAAACTGATAGATACGAAAACCGATTCGTTTGACGTTTTTAGAAAGTGTCTGTACGTCGATAAATGTATGGTGTTTTAATGTTTGAAACGCGAAACACGATTTGGGGAAAGAATACTGAAAATTCATTTGGCCTCTTTCGAATACGTAACGATTTTTAATATAATATCATCCATTTGGACGTGATTTCGATTTAGAAATATTCCTGACGTGTCTGATCCGAATACATCTACGACAAATGTGCGCCTAGAACATGGCGACTATAGATCGAGTAATGATAAATAAATAATTATAAACAAATGACGGGTCGTTCCCATTACAGGTTTCCATGAGGTTCGGTCCGATTGAGATGGGAAACGCGACGAGGACCTCCGGAGACGAGAGAATCGATAAAAAACGAAAAAACCCGAACGTCTTTTTAAAATTTCTAACTTCATAACGCATCAAGGCATAGTACTCGCGCATCCTCGTGTGTCGCTATTTTTAGAACAAAGGTTATTGCATGAACACAGCGGCTTACAAGTTTATTTATGTTTTCCATTCCGCTACATTTATCGGCCATTGTCTGGACGCGGCTATTAATGTTAATTAATGTAACCACGAAAAACGTTTTTAAAATAAACACCACATCGAGATCGCATCGAGGACGACTCAAGTCCGAATCCGATAACATCGGGACAATAATTACAGCCGGAGAACGAAATATCGTCGTCTGGATGGTGAGATTTGCACCTCGTTACAATATTTTAATTATCGTCTTCTGCTCGCAGTAGAGAAAAAAAAATGTGTTCTCTCCTGATACGAAAAGGCGTGTGTATGGGCCACGACGACGGCGGCGGCGGTGAGACGTATTTTATTTTATTTTTTTCTCCTACTGAAAAATATTACGTCGTTTCTGTTAAAAGTTTTTTCTTTGTATTTTTAATGGTTTGCGACAAAAAAATTAAAGTAAATATCGGCGCTAGAAAATGTACACGTTTAACGTTCAGAATCAATAAACGCATAAAATAACCTTTTAACACGATGAAAAACCATTGTCGTATTTTCACTCCTCGAGCGCCGTGTATATTTTAAGGTTGACAAAACGTGGCTGTGATAACTTTAAAAGCTCTTAAAGGACACGTCAGTTCTAACGTCGTCTGGGCGAAGTCGTCGAAAGCGAGTAATACGCTACGACGGGTTTATCCTCTTTACCCCCCTGGATTCTAGAATTTCGTTCCGACTTTTTTTTTCCCGCGTTCGATTTTACCACCCAGGACAACGCCTCGTCGTTATTATTTATCATTATTTATCGGCGGCTAATGATAATATTTTCTCCGTCGTCCAGAAGGAGATGACGACGAAACCGTAATAACCGTATTTATTTCGTCGGCGTACAATCAAACAATGATAAACGCATTATTTACCGAGATTTTACCGCGAAAACCCGAAAATAAAAACGATAGAATTTTTACTTAGATTCCGAACGATTGACGTGCGGATTTCGCGCGGCGCAAACTATACACGAATAACGTTTTAAAAAATTATTATTGTTTACTCCGATATCGAAAGCGGGTAAAAAAAAAAAAAAAATCAACTGACAAATAGTATGATTTCTTCGTCTACGCATCATCGGTGATCTTACGGAGAGGAGAAGGGAAAAATAAGTGGATCACCACGGCCATTTGGGGATTTTTTTTTTTTTTTTTTTAACACGCAAATTGCGTTACGAGCCGGACTTCAGTCGCGGGCCGAGAAAAAAACTTAAAAGTGGTTGTTGTTCGCAACATTTTCACCCACCGGCCATCCGGGTCTTGACGAGGACCGTCACTGGTACGGACGCGCAATTTTTCCGTTCGAAAGGAATCAACACGATGCATATTATATAATATACATACATGTTTGATCTCGAGACATTGTTTCTTTTCATTGCGTAATTCGAGTTGATTTTTTTTTTTCATTTGATCCAAAAATGAAGAGATCCAATTTTTTTTTTTTTTTTTGCGCGCATGCGTCTACTCTAATTTAAACTTTTTTCTCGTCACGTCGGCACCGCCGTCATACGTATGCGAATCGTACGCGGAATGCTCGACGCAGTTCCGTCTAAATCCAACTGGACGTAATACAATTACACCTGTACGATTTAAATTAGTTTTGACATTAATGAATTGTTACTGTAGTGCACTGTTAACCCGGTCGGTTTCTACGTCTCGACGTCCAATTTCGCGTGTGCGAACCAAAAACCGGCTTTACCGGATCATTCGCATCGTTCGTAAATGATTTTATTAGATTTTCATAAATTCGGATGGTTTTTTTTTTCACGAAGGATAAAAAACCGATTTCGTTTTACGATTAATTATTTTCGGTGCGGCCGTCGTTTCGCAGGTAACCTACCTACCTGCCGCGTGTAATACGTATAAAATGACTGTAGATATTAAAAGCGCTATCGACTTTATTAAAAACGGTTTAAACGACGTGGTCACGTGAAATAATAATCATCCGTGTCCACCTTTGAAAACGTTGGCCAAATTATTTTCTTTAATGTCCTATTATTATATACGTTTTCTTTTTCTTTTTTTTTTTTTTTACTTAAGATTCTAATTATAACGTAGTGTAGCGGCGTCGAACCGAAGACCTTGTGAATAAAACAGTGTTATATTGTGTATAGGCGTACACGCGCACAACCTTACCCGCTGTTATAAATTATGAAACGCAATAATAATGTTATTATTGAACGTACGCACAAACACGGCATACGGCCAACACAATATTTTTAAATTACAGTAAATATCGACATTTTTTTGAACTCGCGGTAAAAATATGTATCGGGAGAAAAAAATTCCACGGTAATTATGAGACGTTTTATTTACAATTTAACAGTGAACCCATTAGACCCGTGGCTACCGACAAAGAATTTGTGTAAAACACGAAACGGAAAAATAAGACGGACACGCCGATAAATATTATTATTAACACGACACCCGTAATATGCTCACGTTACATAATTCTCGGATTATCTATATACGCCGCCGGAGTAGATCATTGCTGTTTGTGAGTTTTATGAAAATGATAAAAGTGCGCGAAAAATATTTTGCATAATAACGATTCCGTCGTCGCGTGGTGAGTTCAAATATCGCAGAGCATGAAACAATATTCGTCTGAGTAAAGTTAGACTTTGACAACGAAATGTTATAATTTAATGTCACGAGTTATAAACTATACACTTAATATAGTTCAACTTGTTCGTAATGGTTTTAAATTAATCCGTCTCTGTTATTATATGCGTAATAAAATGTCATACGAAGAAGAAAAAATAAACCCAAAAAGTTAAGTTTTTATGATTAATATTATTATTATTATTATTATTATTATTACCTTTTTTTTGTGCGTATTCTTATGACACATTTTAAGATACATATTTAATAACTATCAAAAAAAAAATAATAATAATAAAAAAATAAACGTCCATTGTAAATGAATTATAATTCGGATTCAACGATTTATTAAAAAAATATTTATAACTAAAATGTTCTTTATAATAAATTCCCAAGTTTATATTCGTTATCATAACAATAACATAAAAACTTTTAAAAATACATGTTGGTATTAAAATAATTAATTCTGAAGTACCTGAAGTATTATGGATGTTTATAATTATCATAAAAAAAAAAAATAAAAACATTTATTAATGCATATAATACGTAATGATATGAAATAGATAGAGACTGAATAAATAACTGTTTAAATGAATTAATTATTCAAAAATACCGACCACCACGCCGTATACTTTTTAAAGTAAACTCTTATAAGACCTTATACTTTAATGATTGCATGTGATTATAATAATTTATATCCTTGATCAACGTTTTCAATAATAACTCGTGAGACAAACGATGCTCACATTTATCAAATTAACAATGTTTAACCAAACAAATGTATTAAAAACATCGAACAATCACCGTGAGGTGTGTGAAACTTATTCGGTGAATATTTTCGAAGACACTGGCAGTTGCGTTTAATAACGTGCACAGCGAAATTGTTTAGGTTGTTATTACGAAACGGTTTTCCTACCAGGCGACTGTAATTATGTTATGACAAACTAACTTTATAGGGATATTAATTAAAACGCCGATGTTTAATTTGGAAGGAATGACGAGAAATCCCACGACGCAATGTCGTTGTTGTCAGTGGATTTAAATATATATATATATTTTTTTTTCTTTTAATTGCACTTATAATCAATAAAACTTTTATGTTATAAACATTACGTCGATATCGTTTTCATTTCTGACGGGAAAAATAAACAAGAATTTTCCTGGTTCACCTGCATTTTTCTTCCGCACACACGACGAATAATGATTTATGTATGAAAATAAACAACGCCGTAAAACGATGATTTTAAAAACTCAGGATCCGATCACGTCATTTTAATAATGATAAATGATTCCAGACAAAAGTTCGTCTAATTTTGCTCCGAACGCGATTTCCATTGGATGGCGTTCGACCGGACACAATTGTGCGTTCAAATCGCGTTTTAAAGGGGTCACATAAAAACACTCGTTTCGAATATTTCTCGTTTGATTCCGCGTGCGTGTGCGGGGTAACAACTAGTCCCGCCGAAAACTTACCAGTCTATATAATATAAAACTATTCATAAAAATATGCATTGCACATGTACGTGTTATCACACGATTCAAAATATCACGTCATTTACGTTTGTGCCAAGGATGGACTAGCAATTCGTACAACACGGAGGCAAAAAACACCGCCGATCCGTCCCGCAATTTATCAAGTATAATATTGAATAATTTGATTATCGTCATTATTAGAGTATAAAATATATACGTGTTATACATATTATATTATGCACGTATGTAGTAAGTATGGACTCGAGGGAAATGTTGCTCCGTACAATTCGAGTTCAATATATCTACTGAAGCGTATTTCCGTCAAGTCAGATTCGAAATAAAAACATAATACACTATAAAAGCCAATGGTATAAATGTTATACACACCATAATATATTATAATAATATGCGCGTGTGAGAGTGGGAGGTGGCAGGAGAGTGGCAGGAGACGTGTGAGCACGAGTTACTGGTAGAACGCAGTCGAATGCCATTTTTTTTTTTTTCAAATATTTAGAACATCATAAAAGATGACTTTTCTTTTTCGTTAAATCCGATAAAAGTCTAATCGAAAACGATTTAACTTTCAATATAATGCGGATCGAATTAACACAAGTAGACGGGAATAACGTGTTCTGGTCGTGTACGCGTCCGGTGTCGGAACGAGGGATGAAAAAAAAATTGGAAACGCACTGCGTTTTTATTTTATTTTCTTTTTTCGCACCATAACATTTTATAGGCGTAGCTACAATATCCGGTCTGTACTAATGGTTTTCCGAGGCCGACCGATGAGAGTGCGTGCAAAGGTGTACGCGGCGCGTCTTCGGAGAGCGTACAGCATAGGATGACATTAAAAACGGTGCGGCGACTGCAGTGTCACATGTTATTATTTGTGATACGTTACGTACGTGAATGACCGAGCACGAGGGGGAGGGTTTTTTGTTTTTGTTTTTTTCGACTCGTCCGACACATGATTTTTTTTTTCTCGTCCGTTCATCACGTCGTACAGCCCGGCAGTCCCGCCCCGTGAATCGATCCGGTGATTTCACTTTAGACGCCGCCCGTCTCTTTTATTTGGTTCCACGACAAAATATCCCAGTAAAAATATCCCGGTCAAAATATCCCCACAAAAATATTCCATGACAAAATTTCCCGCGTAAAAATATCCCGGTCAAAATATCCCCGACAAAATATAATATGAAATGTTAAAATTTATTATAAAAGTTGTGATTAGAATTAACAATCGTAATATTTTCCCACGAAATAAAAAAATTATCGGCTCTTGCTTTTGTACCTGTTGATAATGTTATTTCCGCATTTGAAGAACTAATAAACTCCAACTACTACGTAGAAAATGAAGAATATTTACAAACAGTTGTTGATTATTTTGAGGACACGTGGATAGGGAGACCAATACGTGGCGGTAGGCGAAGAGCCCCTACTTTTCCAATTACAATATGGAATATGTTTGATGCTGTAAAGCACGGCTCTCCCAAGACAAATAATGCAGTAGAAGGATGGCATAAAGCGTTTAATTCTGCACTGGCAGCTAACCATGTAACAGTGTGGAAGTTCATAAATATGTTAAAGTGTGAACAAGGTCTGCAGGAGGCCAAAATGGAACAACAAACAGCTGGTGTACCTCAAAAAAAAAAAAAAGGCGAAAGTATAAAAATTTGGACGAGCGGTTAATTGCTGTTGTAAGAGGATATGATGAAACAAATAACAATAAATATTTAAAATCAATAGCACATAACTTAGTATTATAATAAGACGTACTATAATAATTTTTGACGAAAACATACCATCTCAATATATTTTTTTTTTTAATGTATTCTATAAATGTATTAATAATTAATATCTATGTAACTTGAATAAAAAGGTTTAAATTTTGATATAGTTACGTGGGACATTTTGACCGGGATATTTTTTCGCGGGATATTTTGTCATGGAATATTTTTGTGGGGATATTTTGACCGGGATATTTTTACCGGGATATTTTGACGTGTCACCCTTTTATTTACGTGTTATTAACACGTGTGGATTGATCCGCGAGAACTCAGCCCGACAGAGACGCCAATGTGTGGCGGTCGGGGAGGTGAAAAACCGTGAGCGATTCAACGTCCCAGTTATTTGGACATTGAGACGGCAGTGCGGTACGAACGATCGGTTTAGTCTCGACGGAAAGTATCGCATTCGTTCGGAACACGTGTCAACGATTATTATAATTATTATTAGGATGGAAATAATATTAAGGAGACTACGCTTGAGAGGTATATTACAATTGATTAATTTATTTTTCAAATAGAATATTGACTCAAAAAAAAAAAAAGGTACGCTTGCGGGCTCGCGTGGACGCGGCTTGTCACTTTTTTATCAAAATTAATAGTCCACGCAAAAAGTCGCTTTTGGCACGAGTATGAAATTTGAGCGAAAACGTGAGCTCATAGAAAATATAAATACATATTTATGTTTTAAATATAATGAGATTTCATTGTAAAAAAACAGTGTAATATTCGTTTTTACAAAATTATAATTTTTAGTTAGAATTTTTAAACTAGCCGGTATTTGTTCTTTTGACTACACTGAGAGGCGAGAGCAATAAATTTTAATTAAAAAACAAATTTAATTCTATATGAACTTTGGTCTACTGGAATTTCGTCAAAACGAAAAATTAACAAAACGAGTATAAATGAAACAAAGGTGTAAAAAAATAAAAGCCCTCTCTCCGTGAGCGTTAAACTTTCGGGTTTCAAAAAAAACAAAAACCATAATAACAATATTTTACAGCCTCTATTCATTGCTCTTTAAAGATAACTATTTGGTATAAGCAAAAAGCGTGAATTTTAGACTGTCGGACTATTCTAGTCAGACTAGTCAGACTAATCTGACAGTCGGACGGCGGTCGGTGGTTCACGGTCTTACTGAAAACGATAGGCACACGGTAGTCATCTTGTGAGTTGTTTTTTTTTTTTTTTATTCACTTCCAAAAGTCAAGCTCCGGTATCGCGATCTCACCACGGGCCATGTCTACATGTATGTCACGGGGATCGAATCATGATCACCCACAGAACTAATTTTCCGGGGGAAGTGTCTAAACAAAACGGTTTTCAAACGAAATCTTTAATTTTGTTTCAACGCACAAGAGTAATACGCCCTCTATAACGCTAAGTTATTAATGGCAGTCTAAGTTATCTTCGTATTGTCATAAATACATAACAGTACATTGAAAAATACGTATTTTAAGCGTTACGGATCAAATGCATTGTTCGGTGAATAAAACAAACTCTAACTTTCTTCATCCCGAACACATACGAAGGCATTCCGGATAAAATCGAGGCATAAGTCACCTGATATGACGGTAATATTTATCGAATTAAAAAAGTTGGCGTTTTTTACCGCAGGGGACGAATGGCCCTCCGACTAATGAGCCTCATAACGCGTCATCACACGGGACGGGAAAATCGTGGGAAACGGACGGTGACGGAAAAGGAGAAGAGTGAGGAGAAGACGATGGGTCGGCGGGGTTTTCGTCCGGTCGGTCGCGCACGGTACGTATTATCATAGTAGCCGTTGCCGGCGGCGGCGACTCACCTGTAACTGCGGCAGCGGCGTGAGCTGTTGCTGGTGCTGCTGCTGGAGCAACAGGTGCGCGAGGTCCTGTTGCTGTTGCTGTTGCTGCTGGTGCTGCTGCTGCTGCTGGTGATGGTGGTGGTGCAGCTGGTTGAGCAGGGCCACGGCCGCGGCGGCCGTCGTGGCAGGGTGCCCGGCCAGGTGGTTCGGGTGCGGTGGCGGCGGCGGCGGCGACGGCTGTAGCGGCTGCGCGGGCAGCGCGTTCAGATGGTGCGGGTGGTGCGGATGGTGTGGATGGTGCGGGTGGGCGTGCGGGTGCGGATGCAGCCCGATGAACGCGATGGGCGCGGCGCCGGGGGCGGCGGGCGCCATCGCGGCCAGCGCCAGCATGTTCTGCGACGGGCCCAGCTGCTGGGGCAGGCCCCACGGCTGCACGGCCGCCGCGATCCAGTGCGGGTGGGCCACCTGGTGGTGCATGGCCGCGGGCGCGTGGACGGTGGACGGGCTGGACGGGCCTCGGTAGGGCCTGGAAGGCGACTCGTCGGCTCCTGCGCGTGCAGCACAGCTGCTGCGGTACTGCGGCGGCGGTCAGCGAGCACGCCTGGTGACGGGACCTCCGCTCGCGGTTGGGTTCTGAAAACAGACACAAGATTACGGTTAATAATTTTTACTATTAATATTATTATTATTATTATTATTACATGAAAACGCGACCATTTTGAATGTGCGCGTTTCCCCGACCGTAAAAAAAAAAAAAAAAAATTATGACTATTTCGAAAATTTCACACTTTTATACTTGTCGGGCAACAGATCACGGCGAGTGTTCGTGTTTATTTATTTTAAGAACTTTTTTTTTACAGACAAAAATAAACAATATCATATTGCATTAAGAGCACTGTGTAATAAACACACAGAATTGTACTTCTTTCGAATAGATTACTACAAATCCACCGATACACCCTAAAAATCAATTTCTCCGATGATTTTGGATTTTCTACAGGTAAATAATTGCCAAATTGTAATATTCTCTCCTGGCCCATAGTCGACCTCAAATAATTCTTCATAAGTTTCAGTTTGCCAAAGCTACGTTCGCGCGCAATAACTTAAATATATATTTTCCCACACAAAAATATTATAACAGTAATGTTTTAAATAACAATTTTCGAATCAAATAATATCGAATAATCTAAACGAAATACAATTGAGACTTTTCAAAAGCCACTTAAAACCGGGTAAACCAGTATTTTTAGTTTAAAATATTTTTCACGATTTGACGCCCCCTTTGAGATGGCGCCTGAAGCTAATGTCTCAGTCACCTCACCCTGGCTACTGCTCTGAATATGAATGATAAAAGTAATTAATAAGCAAAAATATATAAGGATGTAATCTATTCCGAATATTATTTTCTGGAGGAGGTTACGAGCGTGAAAAATTAATGGTCATGAGTACGAGTGACTCTCCAGAATTCAAACCTTTGATGTTGCACCGACACATCAAATTATTTTTAAATATATACCAGATCGTTTATAGTGTTTTTCCTCTTGTATTATTATTTATTGCGTCGAAATCATTAAGTTTTGTCAAAAAGATAGTAAAATAAAATCAAGAAAAATGATTCATGAGAAAATTATTAAAGGCTCGTGAGCCGCAAAAGCCAAGCGACGATCGTCTGTTTAAAAAGAAAAAATTAATAATATTATTATTATCGCTACTACTTGTTAATCACAAAATTAATTGATATTATTATTACGGGCTAATTGCAATGTACGTGGGAGGACTGTACGGACTTCTCGGCGGCAATTGGTTTCAGATGCTGCTCTACGGTATACAGGCTGATTCAAAAATTGTATCGAAGAAAATTCATCGGATAAATATTCGAAATAGAGTAAAATGTATAGCATGTAAGTTTTTTAATTAAAAAAAATTTTAAAGGATAAGTTAATTTTATAATTTTGAATTAACCATAAGGGATAGTTATGAGAGTAAAGTTTTGAAAAACAAATGGGACCTATTTGTATTTATTTATTTATTTTTATATTCAATACGTGAAGGTGTTTTCTTAGTGAATTTCAATGGTTGGAAAACATAAATTGATGCGAAACTCTAGGTTTAACAGCGAATTGAAATTTCGCGTCGTTGTACGTCCTATGTAAATGCATTATGATCGCACACAAAACCGCACTGCACATTTCTTTCTAAAAAAATTAAGTCGCTCTCAAACCAAGAGATTTGCATCAATTCATGTTTTTCGACCACTAAACACCACAAAAAAAAAGAATTTCTTAACTTTGTGTTCTCAACAAATTACACGTTCGCATTAGAATTCAAAAAGTGAGGACCACAAAAAAAAACTAGTCCTCGAGGGTAGTCGAAAATTTTGAAATTTACTAATCACTTTAGATTGCTCTAAACGAAGAAACTTCCGCGATGCACGTTTTATAGACTGTGTTTCGAATATTTATGGAAAAAACAAAAAATCGCTGTGACACAACTGCCGGATCGCCCTGTATATGAAACGCGTGCCGTCGACTAGAGCGAGAGAAATAATAATATCATACGATACACATTAAGTCATAACGCGGACGTCGTAATAATAATTATCGTGTTGCCGTGCGTCAGACGCGTACGTCCGTCTTGCATATAAATCGTCCGGGAGGCCTGCGCTCGGCCGCGCAGTGAAACCGCCGCTGTCATTACAAGCGTGAGCAGTCTTGTTCTAGTGTGCGGTGAATATAACATAACTCCCATAACGTGTCGGGACGCGTACCGTTCGCGCGCAGGCCGCCGCGATTTTATTACAGCTATGCGATTCGTTATGATTCAGTGGTTCTCAATCTGGGTATCGGGATCGCCGAGGGTTCCCGGCGGTCAGGGAGTCGCCGAAAATAACAAACGAAATGGTTTTCCATTTTGAAATAATTTTAAGAGTAGACAATTATTTACGTTCGTCTGATAACCATAAATTTAACTTTTTGGCTCTACATTAGCGTTGTCCGCGTATGTGATTTCATGAACAATATTATATAAGCGATGATATTTATTTTATATTTTTTAATTTTTTTTGTTTTGTTTTCGAAGGGGATAGATTGCAAAAAAAATTCAAAAACGGAGGTTCGTGATTCGAAAACAGTTGACAACCACTGCATTATCTGTATAAAATCGTAATAGTTTTATCGAGTGCGCGTTGATTTTCGTCTCGTACCCTGTGCGAGTTGGGTGGTCGTGGCCGTCGCCACCAAAGCCTCCCCCTTCCCCCCACAGCAAGTCGAATCGTAACCCCTTATCTTTCGTCCATCCGTCACTGATCGACGAATGCGGCGGCAACTTGTGGCGTGGTGGTCGACGATTGCGATTTTCTCTCAACGCACATACATTTGGCAGCGACACCGCGAACTGACGGCGAGACAATAATAATTATTGTAATAATAACACCGACGACGCCGCCGTGTAGTATAGTAATAATAATTGTTAAACGTGTAAATACGTCGTGTGAACGGCTGAGTATTCGTCGTTTTTTTTATTTTTTTTTATTTATTTTTTACCGTACGTGTAATGTCGTCGTGTCGTCTGGCGCGATTAACAACATATATAAAAAAGCGCACCACACACACACACACACACACACACGCTCACCGATATAATCGTTCGCTCTCCGTTTCACTCGATCGACGAACATTACAACACAAATCGAGTCTGTGTTTTATGCGTTTTTCCCCATTTAATTTCTCTCTCTCTCTCTCTCCCTCTCTCTCTCTCTCTCTCTCTCTCTCTCTCTCTCTCTCTCTTTCTCTCTCTCTCTCTCTCTGTCTCTTTCTTCTCTCTTTCACACACACACACACGAACTTGTGCACGCGCATGCTCTCTCTAGCTGAAACAAACTTCGCCGTACCGCCAGCGTATATGCGTACGTTTTACGAGACGCTAACGTCGTGTTTAACAACAATATCCCAATGTCCCGGGCCCGTCGTTTTGGCACCGGCTTTATTTTTAATTATTTAAATATACGTCCAAAACATTTTACGTCGTTAATTACGCGAGGAAAACGCGATTTTGACGCGTTCATATCCGTTGTTTCAAAAATAAAAATACGTGCGTATTTCTTCTGCCGACAGCCGTTTAAAAATGTGTGTGTGTGTGTGTGTGTGTGTGTGTGTGTGTGTGTGTGTGTGTGTGTGTGTGTGTGTGTGTGCGAGTGTGTATATGTGTGTTCACTGTATTTCAAACTCAGTACTGCTGTGCATTATAGTTATCTATTGCCTGCCTGTATAGCCTGTATATGATAATTATATAATAATGGTTTCCTTTGGGTCGAAAAATGTAAGACCATCGTTTTTGTTTTTAATTTTTTCCACCTTAAACATAATCAGATAAGTTGATTTATCGTTGTTTGCCGGTCGTGGACGTATGCGTGTATTAATTCTATATTACACGATTTCATACATATAAATGAGTGTGTATGTATATCTATGCATGCGTGTGTTATACATGTATATATAATAGTATGCGCATAGTGTACTCTAAATCAGACGATAGCACGTTAGCAGCACGTAAACACATAATAAGAGTGGAGTTACGTTTTATTGAGCACTGTGTTTACATGTATATAATACGAGCGATACGTATGCATTACTCGCAACACACCAAACATTCGCGTCTCGTATTCGTTACGGATTAAATTTGGGGTTTAGACGTACACTAATATCCTGTACAATAATGGCATGTAGTGTGTGTTATTGCGAATATCACCGCGTGTTGGATATGTAACAATACGAGCAACAAACGACGGGAGAGAGGGGAAGGAGCCCGTCGTGGAAATTTTTGCTAATGTTGCATGGAAATCAATCAAACTTTCATGACGTACCGCCTCGAGTAGACGGGAAGCACGTACGGCGATATTATTATAACAGTGAGGCGCAGTTCCAAGGGAGTACTCCTCTCCTTGAACCGAATAAATGTAAAAAAAAAAAAAAATGTCAACTTATATATATATATATATATATATATTTCAATCATTAACACAGATTTTTTTTATTCACAATAATAAATTTCATTTGAAAGTTATCATTTAGCTGTGTTGTGTAGGAATTTTGTATTGGTGGAAATCCCAGCCCTTTAGTCATATCTTGGCCGTGTCACTGTTGTACCGAACGTTCGCGAAAAATTATTTTTCATCTCGTTTCACCGACCCAAAAATAAAAAAATAAAAATAAAATAATAAATAAATTCTGCCAGTACTCAGTTCACGGACACTATGAACTTTACAAACTGAATTTCAGATTATATACGAGTCTTCTCCTAGTTACAATGCTTGGAAATCTAAAAACGACCATGAGGCGCTTTCAATAAATTTGAATTTATAATTCTTTCACGGTGAACAAAAACTCTTAAAACAAACGGAAACACGCTTGTGTTGTTGAAAATCGCGTTTATAATTAACGACGAGATACCCGCACCATGGCTAAGGAATGTACAAAAGATTAATCAATAACGGTGAACGTATGTGTACTTTCGGAAAAAAGTGCTAAAATCAAAAACACGTACATATGTTGACAAAATCAGTAGAATAAATTTTTTCCACGAAGCGTTTATGCGAAGAAAAAAATCGTTACGCGAGAGGTAGGTACGATCATTCAAAATAATTAGCTTTCGGGCACGCGAGTAAAAACAGACAGGGAACCGCTGGTGTAGACGTGGAATTATTATAAGTCGACTTCGTAGCGATAACAAGACAAAAAAAAAAAAACAGAACCTACGAGATTCTACACTTTTTCAAGCAAACGCGCTAGTATTATTGCGATCGTTATGCAATAGACGCGGTGAAAACCCCCATGGACTGTGATCCACCCGCACGATCTAAAAATCACAACAAAACGAACGCGTCTGTCCGAGACACCAGTCGGAGCCGCACACCTCGTGCGCCTGCAACATTATCCGTAGTGTAGAAAACCGACGATGACAACGTGAAACGTCTATTCTCGCCTCCGGTAAAAGTGCCCTTGTCCGCGAAGTGAATATAAAAAAAAATTGTGAAAACGCAGTCGCGGAATATCGTCCTTACGCGAATGAGCTTTGCGCCACACCGTGAGATTATTCTCCGCGCGAGTGAGCGAAAACGTATATTTATTTACACAGTCGTCGTGCCGTCATACGCCACAGAGTAACATTAGTAACTGCTTGCTATGACCACCACGGCGTGTGTCTCCCGTCTACACGTGCGTCCATAATATTATTATACATACGTAAACGGTCACTAGTAAAACACACTGACATCGAGTGCACACACATCACCCGTAAACGAAAAATAGATTTTGCTGAGATTTTATCGCACTCAAGTTACACATTCGAATCGGTAGTCCACGAGTCGTTACGAACATTAAAGTCGGTAATTAATAAACCCGTTTTCGCGTTAAAATTTTAAGTCGGCGATGTCAGGGTCGATGACCTTAAATGTCCTTATGTATGTATTATGAACGTATTACATATATATAGGTGATGCAACGTTCACGAGGTTTCGTACTTCGTGGATAAATAATACGGCACGCCGCCGCGATGACGATCGCAAAAACGCGTTTATTAGTTTTGTTTTTGGACCTGTCTTTCGTCGCGCGCGATATAACTTGAAAACAATATTCCGTGAAAACGCGCGGATCCGAGGTCCGGAAAACTTTTCACAGTCCACCGCCGCCGCCTCCGTCAGACGCCGCTGCACATTTCAATTAATTCCCATTAAACGGCATTATATTATTATTATTATTATTATTATTATTATTATTATTATTATTATTATTACTATTATTATTATTATTCTACCGGACCATCTGTATGCAGGCTCCGGCACAGGCACGATCACATTGCGGCGTACAACATATCTCATAAAACTGGCCCGTCATAATATAATGTTGACTCGTCTTAATGGTCGGTGGCGTCACCAAGCATTTTCTTCCAGGAATCCCATTACCAAACGACCAGTGCGTGCGCTTATTATGTCCGAATCGATTTTATACGTATTTCCCGCGCGCGCGTCGTTTGTGTGCATATAATACGCGCCCGTGAGTGTGTCTTTCCGGGAGAATGTAGAGGGGGAAAAAAACTATGAGAAAAAACACGATTTTCATAACACGGGAAAAATCATTCGTCGAAGTATTTATTACACATACGCTCGATTTTCGGCTTGTTATTAATTGAGTTTTATAATTTGAACCCATTGTCAACTGTTATAAAAATCAATCGAATACACAATATATCAGACGCGTTAAAAAAACAAATAAATAAAAAATCGACACTGAAAATCAAATCAATTTGGATGAATCATATGAATTTTAGCGCAAAAATTAACTGAAAATAAAAACAAAATAAACTAGTTACTGTACATAATACCCGTGTCGCAAAAACACCCGTGTGTTCAATAATTCTCATAGCGACGCTAACAACCGTTACGCCCGTCTCTTCGATAATTTACAATATCATAAAAATACAATTAAAACGAAAAAACAACTGTAAAAACGGAATAATAGGTATGTTCTGACAGTAGAAATGAAGTTAAAAAAAAAATCCATTTAAACTTATGCGAAATGAAATTTCGTATTTATTTGTTTCTTGCGCTGATGTTTGGTGCGCTTATCTAAAACAAAATTTCACTATCTGTCGCTGAGGGGTGCTCATTCGACCTGATCATAAATGAGTCCGTATTTACGCGTGTCACACAGACACCGGAATGTTTTCTTCGAACCAGCGCCGCGTAATATCATCTCGTGGCTGCCGCACGAAAACCATGACTATAATTAAATCGTCGGGTAACGTCTACGGTCGCACGACTGACAGACACACCGGGTCTGCACGGTGCGTGGACGTCCTCGTGCGAGGTTAACGGTAGGAAGTGTGTACGCGATATTTCACGACGAACGTTTTCCGCCGCCGCCACCGCCGTTTGGGTGTTGCGTTTCATATTTTTCTCGAGCGCGAAGACGGACGCACGTCAAGACAGAGTATTTCTGGCAGGTAAATATAATAGTTATTATAAGAACGGATAAACGGACTGGTGCGTGGAAACTGTTCAAAAATATGACCACGCGCGTCCGGGAGAGAGTCATCTGGTACCGCTATTAAGCAGGTATTATTATTAAACCCCGTGGACTGCGGATTTTATTGTTGTTATTTGTGTTACATCGCAGACATTTTCAATTGCGCCACTGGCTGCTGCTGCTGCTGCACAACGGTCCTTTTCGAGAAAAACGTTTGGACACGAGCACCCGTGCTTATTATTATATATATATAATATACGTCTACTATAATTTTATAAATAAACTCGAGACGAGGAACGGAAAAAAAATATTATGGACAGTACTCGAAGAGCTGTAGTGGGAAAAAAAACAGAGATCACCGAAAAAAAAAATTAAAAACAGAAACATGGTGTAAATAATTAATACGAGCACGCCCGACGAAGAACTTAAATCTGTTTTCAAAATTTAAATCTGTCCGTGTCTCAAGGTTTTGTTTGATTGTTGGGACGTGCGGACGTTTGCAGCGCGTACGTTTTTCTTTTCTTTTTTATGCCTACTGTAGCACTATAAAAACTTCGTGTACAATTACCGACAACATAAAGTATAATTATTATACGCTGTCAGCGGCCGAATTTGTGGCGAATTAATTCTGACGAGAGTTACGAAAATAGAATTGGACTAGGCGAAATACACTTTGCGCCCGATCGTTTTGTTTTCCACATTAATGTTCCAGACTAAATGCGGCTGATGTCTTCATGCGACTATTAAGTATTCAAATACATTTTGGCATTGCACGCGTCTGACGATTGTCGAAACGAACATTCCACGGAATATAAAGATATTACGACCCGTAGGCCATAATAAACATTGTGATAGCGAAATGAGATGAGTTAGAAAAACGTTCGTACGGAAAACACGTCGGCGGCGAACATGCGATCGATGGATGGTGTAGCGTTTTAGAAGCTGCCGATCGAAAGTTTCGTCAGTCGTGTCATTCACATAGTTATTTTATGATATGTATCTTTTACCGAAACGAAATCAATAGTGTCCGTATACGTGTGCCGGGATATTACGTATCTACGCGACTGTTATGGTTTTTACTTCTGATTACGCGCGTCCTTAGTCGATCTAGTAAATTAACTTTGATCGACCGAAGAAATTCGTTTGTCGGTCACCGATCACTGCGAAAATTACAATAAACGCATAATATACATGACACGCTTGTCTTACAAAACGTACTGCAACAAATTCATCAAACAGTCTGTAGTCGATGCATTATACTGTTATAAGAATCATACGGGTGGTTATCGTGAATTCCGGTACAGCGATTTATTGACATATTTTTTTCGGAAAAAAAACTGTACATTTCAACAAGTTAAACTCGTAAAATACGAAGGTACTAATGGACGAGCAAAAACGAGTTTTTTTTTCGTTAATTAGTATCGAGTGAAATTTCACATTTAAAAAATTAATACATACTATACGTTTAAGGATAATATATAAACACCTGGTCGTAATTCACGGTTGATTTGTTGAATATAAAATAATCAATGATTTTTTGTTAGTTTAGATTCCGAGAGAAGTGAATAATATTATATTAATTATACAATGTTATGTGTTATAGCCACGTTTCAGAGTAGAACACATTTCATGCAGTCTTTTTGCAAGGACTTCCTTTACTTGCAAGTTATTTTTCGAAATTCACAATAATTATTTCAATGAAAAAAATACGAGTTAAAATAAAAAAAAAAAACCGAAAAATAAGATTTTTACAAAATTGATTTCAGTTGATTTATCGAAAATCCAATAATAATAATCGTATCAGAAAAATAAATGTGCACCACCAACAATAAAGTTATATGAACTAGCGTTTAGCTCTTGATTATAATTATTAATTGACCAATCGCTGGCTAAACATAGAAACTTGACCATATTGAAAATATTTCTTTTTTCAAAAGTTTTTATCAAACTAACTACAATTTTTTATACTCTCAATATTTTCAAACGAACATTTCCTTCATTATGTTTCTTTATGTGTGTTCAAAGGTTCGTGAAAATTGGCTCGATTAATATATTTTGTACGCTTTTTAAGCTTCAAACTTTGAACGAATAAACAAATTTATTTTATTACCGTATTTTTTAAATTATTTTTGTTGGTAATTTCTGATTTAATGATTTACAACATATGATAAAAAGCTTTCTCATATTTTTAACATACATCTACTTATACAGTTATATTTTTATCTGCTAAATTAATTGAGCCAATTTTATTATTTTACCAGAAGCATGAAGTCCTTTTACTAATTTATCTCTTGTTTTTGAATTTATAAATAAACTAAACTCGTAATAAACCGAAATCCACGCGAAATCGTTTATTGAAAGCAAATCATGTATGGTTCGAATGTTATAATAATTTTTACTACTTGACCGTCCGCTGGTGAGTGATTCGTCAAAATTCTTTTTTTTCTATCGAAAATATAATATTTGTTGTACGTGATTACCCCTACATTGCCAAATGTCTATAGAGCGACTCTCCAGGCGTTTATTGCACGCCAGTAGTAAGTTTTATTTCAGGAATATCATCGTACGATAAAACTTGGATCATTGAACCACGCGTTATAATCACATGGTTGTAATGTAGTGCGGGCGATTTACAAACTCGATAAACGAGCTCGGAGGTACTTATATACTACTACGGAGGTACTATATATATACATTAGTAGGTTTATTGCCAATGAAAGGGGAAATACCAGCCCATCGAGTTTTAAAACTTTGATCAGCCTAAAAACATGTTTGGGTTAGGACGTGCAGAGACATATTTAGGAAGCCGAGATCTGCAATCTAAAAATTATCAAAGGCTACCGGATGAAAGGCTTAATTCTTTGTTTGTTTTAATCGTAGAGCCGTGTTTTACAAAGAAATCAGATCGTTACTACGATGTCATTATCGGTGCAATTTTCCATCGAACAATCTCGGCGTAAACATTTTTAATTCGATTTCGATTTTTCCTTGTTCAAATGTAAACATAACGCGTCGGTTTTGTGATTTCGTGGCCATGTATTTTAAACGTACCAACAAGTCTATTCGTTCGAGTACGCTTTGTAATAAATTTAATATTCATTGACACGTGACGTGTAATGTGAATATCGATGTATGTGTTATGTACACCTAATTTTTTTTTTTATATATATATATATTAACGCGTGTGGCGAAGAATGCGCGTTGATTTCACTACGACGTGTATTTTTTCTACAAATATTATATCGCTGAAGAAATCAGGTCTGTGATGGGGAGTATTATTTTTCGCTCGCCCGTGGGGTGTGAAATACCCAAACACGGCTTCGGGGACAGGCGCAAAATATATTATAATAATACTCGATCTATATTACCGCGCTGGTCGAGTATATGCGTATGAGATTTGTCCGCCGAATTCAACCGTGTGACTCAACGGTTCCGTCCGGGCCTGGGCGAGTAAGGCGGTCAGGCGGTAGTAAAATGACGTGCGAATGCTCACGTTCAGCGGCGGACGTCGAGAACGGCGGCGAACGGACGAAACGGGTGACGTATTTATACGGTACGTAGTCGTGCCCATAGGGACTCGCCGGGGAAAGTCGCGAATGAAAAAACCGAATAATACAATATCGTAACGCTTATTGGTTTTCGTCGAGGACACACGGAGGTAGTAGTGAGAATACATTATAGTAAAAACAATGATAACAGTAATAATATTGTTCGTCCGTTGGTTCGCTGGCAATAACTCGGGCCCGAGGGTCTAACATCGTATTGTTTGAAAAATGTCCAATTCAACGACGACGTCAATATTAATGGCTGCTCACGAGCGCACGTGTAATATCCACTGCAGGTCGTGTTACGCGTATATCCGCGAGGCGGTGATTTCGAATTGAGTCCAAAAAACAAAAAAACAAAACACACACACACACACACACACACTTTTAAAATCGATCGTCTGAATCTAATCTCGAGTTTTACAAATCATTCGTCGGAATTGAGTCCCGACTTAAATACATAACTATACAAGACGATTCCCGGCTTATCAGATAGACTTATCATATATACCTATTGTAAACGAAAATACGATAATACGAAAAAACGGCATTTGTATTGCATTTGACGTTATGTTTTTAAACATATTTTAATTACTATTGCTTATAATACCAGACTACAGTTCTAAAACACGATTAATATTGTGAAATCCGTACGTGAATATGAACGATTCGTGTGTGTTTAGCGAAACGAATAAATAAATGTATAACTGCACTACACTTTAAAGACTAACAGCTAAATTCATAAAACGTTAAAAAATAAAATTGTTTGGTAAAGAGCTATTATTTTAAATAAAGAACACAAAAAAAAAAACATCGTTTTAATTATACCTACATTTAGAATAAATACGTAGACAGTCCTAAGTCTGTGTTCTTTACTATACCGTGGTAAAAACATAAATGAATAGGAAATGTTGTTTTTATAACAACAGTAATTATTATAGTTTTGGGCTGAACTCAATTGTTGTAGTCAGTTTATTTATTTTTATTTTTTATTTATTTATTTATTTTTTTTTTTTGCGACACTCGACTGTTACAGTAGGTACGTCATTTTTCCTGCGACTCAATTAGTATGTTTTTTTTTTTTTAGCACTCGATTCGGATGCAGCCCCGCGGGGGTGGTGTGTGCTTACGTACGAGTTCGTATAATAATATTATTTCGTCGGAAATATCACCCGTGCCGTCGAGTTTCATGTTTTTCCGTATGACGTGTGAAAAAAATTAATTAAAACTAATTACTGCATCCGGTATATAACGGTACGAAATCGGGGAGGTGAGGCGTCGCGACGCCAGAGAGTACCTTCATAAAGGCGTACGGCGTTCGAGTGTGGCTTTATTAATTCTTCAAAAGCCAATTATTTATTAAAACGTGTATTTGGGTGTACATTGTGCGCCGTGAATAAAATCTTAATTGCGTCGGCTGGCAGGTATGTAATAATATGTGCGTATTACGTGCACTGTTGCAGTTGCACGCGCCCCGGGTACCTTTGCGATAACATTATTGTAATAATATTATATTAAACACGGCGCAATGTGCGTTCGCCTAGGACAGTCGAATTACGCCTAGTCTCGTACCTACCCCCCGTAATGTTATGCATAATATATGCGGTTTCCGGGGTAGTTTTGTGAAACGTGAGTTATGCGAACGTGACGGCGTCCGTACGCGAAATCATAAAATCCATAATATATATATATATATATATATATATATATATATATATATATATATATATATATATACCACCGACCGGAGTGGCTTTTTTCTTTTTTTATTTAAGCTACCAATGTAAAATTATTACAGCTTAACAATTACAACTTAAATACATTAACAAATAACAATACAAGATATAAAAAAGCCCAATAGAAATATATACTGACAAAAAAAAAAGAGAAACCAGTCAATGACTAAAAAAGTTAACAAACAGAAACCTACAATAACAAAACAAAAAAAAAAAAGAAATAAATAAATAAAATAAAAGAAACATATTGCATACAAGTTTGCAATGAAGTAACACATTTTATGTCTTTTAGTACAGACATAGACACGGACACAAAAAAATTGACCAAGTCCCCAACGGTTGGCGCGCGGCGGCGTTTTCCGTGGCAGCACTCGCACTTTCGGTTTCCCTTCTCGGCGGCGCGCGGCGATTTGGTTGATTATTAAATAACGTAATTTAAGAACTCACCCGTCTTCGCTCCCTAACCGAACAATGTACGATTAGAGAAACTAACATTCGAGCGAAGGAAGTAACACGATGGCAGGTGTCGGACAGCCGACGATCTCGAACCACAATTTGTCAAAGACTGATCGTAAGGCGGTATAAATAACGAGTACCCATAGACCTATAAGTTGTATAGTTATAGTCTATGCGAGTACCTATAAATGCCAAAGAGGTTATCAAATCTACGAAAAGAAAACAAATAAAAACGAAAACAACGTCGGTTTTCCGGCGACATCATCCATACACTCCTTGGATTTCACGATATTATGCGAATACGTTCGCGGAAAACGCGCGTGCAGATTTAGGCTGAAAATATTATGACGGACCATCCCTGTGGCAGGCGTTGATTTTTCCCAGAACTTTATCGAGATTTATAGACGCACGAACGACGAGCGTCAAAGCGCGTGGAACAGACGTTGATTTTTTTTCTCCGCGACGCGCGTCGAAATACAAAAAACGCACGCCGTAGAATCGCGTCGTTTCGAGTTTTAACGCCCCTCCCTCCCTCCACAACCCACACGGACGCGTTTTGACGGATTGTGAAGTTCGTGACGTGTTATAATATTGAAAAAATGAAAAAAAAAAAAAATATCGACGGCGAACTTTTGAACCGGTAAAGTCCAAAAACGACCGTTCTCGCGGGACACGTCTACTATCTTTTATACATCGAGAAACAATATGGCCGACGTTGCCCCGAACCAACGGGACGGACACGAAACCGTCCGTTTCGCCGGCCTCGGTAAGTCTCGGCGAGTGCGACACGTGCGTGGAATACGGAGAACGTGACGAATGTCGTTCTCGTGTCCGTCATTAGTCTTGTACCCGGAAAAAAGTCTGCGCGAAACCACCATCGCTTCGACGGGACAGCACGCGCCTAAACGGGCGTAAAAATACGCTCGAGCGCGGCGCGTGCGCCCGATTTTCCGCAAACGCGGGATTTTCCCAAACGCGGGATTTTCCCAAACGGTCACGACGCGCGTGTCGACTTCGTATTAATGTGTTTTGTTCTGGGAAAAAAAATAAATAAAAATTAATCCGTTCGACCGTTTGTCGTCGTCCCCCCTCCTCCCACCAACGGATCTAATTGAACGATCCGGGCATTAGCGTTTTCTTTTTTTTTCTTTTTTTTTGTTCTACGGCCACGACCGACGCCGTGAAATCCCAACGGACGTGTCTTGTGACGTTTATCGGCCGACGTTTCGCGGAAAACGCTGAGCGGTAATAATTAATACACGATTTACACGTGCGTCGGCGATGACGGCGAATACGATAAAATGTAAAAAAAAAAAAACGTAGAGAAAATAAAGAGCTCGTCGATCACACGTGGCCGTCGTCGAAAATAAAAACTACCCGTTTAAACTATTTCACTTTGGCAACGGTCTCCTGATCTAATCGTCGACGTATTTAGGCGTGTATCTCGATTCTTACGCCATAATTTTCATTTTACCTGCAGAAATAATTAACCGTTGAAATAGTCCATTTTGATCGGTCGATAATGGTAATCGTCAAATGGCAGAATTAAGAAATAAAATATTGCCCCGTAATTTTCCATCCCAACAGGAATAAATAATTAATTCATTGAATCATTTATTATCATTCAACGTTAAACAAATAGTAAATATCATGTATTTCAACTCCGAAATCCGAATATTCTTATAATGGAGTAAATGATAAAAAAAAAAAAAACGGCTTTGTCTTGTTTGCTTTATTTTTCGGAGCGACAAACAGATAATTTTGATCTCTGAAGTTATCTAGTTTATTTGTCTTCTTAAATTATTCACACAGTCATAAACGCTTGTAGACAATGATTTAGTCTTTTCAGATAATATTTCAAAAAACTTTTTATTCACTTGAACTTCTTACTGAATCGTCGTCAAATTCAAAGAAAAACGCAGATTAAAACCAAAAATTAAAGAGTTAAAGTTTAAAAATTAAAATTCCGTTAGTATATACCTAGTATACTAGAGGGTTTTTTATTTACGTATTTTCAAAAGATTATTAAATTTTTTTTTTTTTCATCGAAATCTTAAATAGAAAATTTCGCAATAGAATCCAACGGTTAGGTATTATTAGTGTAACATGCGAGTATCGACAATAGAACAATACCAATCTACGATATGATAATAGACAACGGCGTTGATGAATGAAATCGCCTTTGGTTGTACACCTCGAAACGGACTTTCTAAAAATGTGCCCCCGAATTCACGGGGGGCCACGGCGAGGCAACGCCAACGTACAGCACACACGCGGTTTGGGAACTGTAATACCGAGACGACTGAGCGAAGAACGGCCGTGCGTGGAAACACTTGAAAAATGAAATTGATGAACGTTTACGCGTCGCGATTTCACAATAATTTATAATATTATTGTCGAATCGGCTGTGGGGAACCGTCTCGTACACGACGAAACACTACGTGTAATGACCTCGGCGAATTCGTGCACGCGACGCCGTATCACATAATATATATATTGTGATTTCGTGTTTTGTCGGTAAGTACACAAGTACGAGACTTATCGTGTACCGGCGCGATCGCACACGCGTACACGGGCATTTGCAACGCACGCGTGTACAGAGCACACGTCTCTTCGCGTTTTCGCGTTCCGTTTCGGGTGTGTGTCAACAAAAACCGTTTTATTTACACGGACTCTGCAAATAATGGTTTTCGCACAGCCGCGAGTTTCCCGATGAAACCATGAAAATTTATCTATGTGTTTGCTCGCCGGAGCCACGCGATAACCTGTAGCCTCCGCGCAATAGGTAAATAGTATAGTAGTGGGTACGCGCCGCAGTGCGGCCGATAAAACTATAATTTAGACGAACGCTTACGTAAATTATTATAATATACTATAGTGTAATTTTGCGCTCCTACAGTGATAATATTATAGAGCACGTAATTGTAAAAACGTTAAAACGTTTGGGTCTTCCGTTTTCGCATAAAATTACCCTACCGACTTTTACGTATAACTCTAATTATTCTACACGCGCGCGTACACACAACGTTTCAAAATGTTCAACCTTTTCGAAAACGTAACAGACAAACTATTCCGATTGCCAAATGTTAACTGATAATAATTAAACGAGAATAAAGTAGGTAATCACAATGAAACTTAAAACCAACTATATCGGTAATTTTTAACGGACTACCTGAAACTCACCTCTTCTCTCATTATTTCAATGCAATTTAAAACGATTTAATACGTCATGTTGATACAGTGTAATTTATGTGTAAATACCATCGACTTTTGTATTTTATGCATTCACCTCTTCTAAAACAGTCTTTTAGAATTTAAATATATAAACGGATATGTAAGAAAATCTCCGGTGAAATACAGCTTTTTCATCTCTTTCTCAACTTAATAAGTTGTCGGATTTGCCGTGACTTCAACTTCGAGACACTAAAACAAGATATGATATACATCATAAAACAAAACTCTAAAAACGTACCGCATAATACCTTGTCTCATGTCAAGGCATAAAATCAAAATTACTCGTCCGTCTCCTTAATATAATTTAATATTCGTTTTCGCGGTTTTCTTCGTTGAAATGTGTGTTTGAATATTCCTAGAATCAGGAAAATTATTCATTCATAACGTAAGTGATGTCAGCTATACAAAACCATACTACTATTTCATCGCTGTTATTGACGTGGAGACTTACAAATAATTGGCCATTTATATTTGTACATTTGAAATGGCAGCTCAAACATTGTACTATAATCGATCAAATATTGTATTTTATAGCCCAGCCGACGGAGTGTTTTTATAGTTAAGTATTTGCTTGTGTTTTTCGAAATTATAAATTTCATGAGCTGAAATGGTGCGGTCGTAATAAAATAATTCTCAGCACTGAAAATAAGGGAAACCCGTAGGCTATGTTTCTTATAAAATTAGAATATCGTAGAAATAAAAATAATTGTTAAACATATTTTATTTCAAATTGAGTTCTTTTTTTACTTAAATAAGTTTTGTAAGAACGTCCGTAAATTCGTTGGGTCAAAAGTATTGATACTGTTTATGAAAAAAATTGTTATTTATCTTTTATCAATGTAGGTAGGAGGGGTACCACTGAAAATCCGTCACTGAAAAAAATTCGTTAACATGGGTCAGGCGACAAGTATAAATAGGTGATAATATCTATATTTAGACGTGATGGCAACGAGCCGGGACGCGGAGCTAGACGCATGATAATACGTTCTCTAAATCGCTATACGCGGACACCGACCTGATCTCCAACGGCGTGTGTACAGGGTATTGTCGACCATCGTAAAGGTTGGCTGCGGGATGAAAATAAAAATGTTTTTTGAAACAAAGCACCTGGGGTCAATAGTTGACGTATTATCGGTGAAAACCGGAACAAGTATATCGTCAACTCCTTGTCGAAAAATATTTAAAAAAATTATAAGCCCATAAACGAGAAAACTTTGTTTTTCGTTTTCCGGCATAGTTTTGTTGGTAGATCAAATCAGGAAAATAGTTTAAGAGCGAAATTAAAATTATTTCCTGCTGTCTTGCAAAACTTGAATTCTCTCTAAAATCTTAAACTAAGACACTCTATGGCCGCCGTCTAAATACTCCATACACAAGACCACTCCGTACAACAGGTTGACCTGGGTGAAGAATATTAATTTGAATTAAGCCATTCCAAATAAAACTGAGTTCTAGCTCTTATATTTACCTCAAACGCATTTATCTTATCCATATAGTGAAATCCTTAAAATATTAAAATAAAAAACTAAGTATAAATCGAATGAACAAGTCATTTTTTTTTTTAGAGTTCGAACATTTGTAATATGAATTATATAGCATAATATATGAAATATTATAGCAGCAGAATGTATCTTAACTCAAAATTAAAAACCCGACACGCGTTGGAAAAGTACGTTTATCAAGATTTATAATGTTTTATAGAAACTTCGATTATTGTAAAAAAATATTAGTAGCCCGCATTATTTAATTCGAAGTTAAATACGACTTATTTTACAATTTATATCCTGATATTTTTTATTTTCGTTCTAAAACTGATGTAGTAATAGACATGAAAGTTAAAAATTTTAAAAATACACTTAGATGTATACACTTTTTACTTTTATGTTATATAATAACAGGAAATAGTTAATTGAAAATAATTCTTTGAATACTGTTACTATGTTCAATATACAACACCATCAATAAAACTCAACTTCTTTTGTTCTATTAAGGTAGTAAAACTTGAGTGTGTTGACCGAAAGGGAAAAATTAATTCAGCTGTCGAACGTTAATAATTAAAAAAGAAAATTCTCCGAATTTAAAAGTTGACATGGATTTAACTCTAACTCATTAACGCGTTGACGACCATTCACAAAGAACGATATAACCGAAACCGGGTATTGTCGTTGAAAAACACATACGAAATTCCAAGTATTTTGCTTTATTCACATGTATACTGAATACGGTTGCGGTCATTTTTATTAGACACCGAATGCCAAATGACATTTCAAATTGTAAAACACACGAAAAGAAAGAAAATAAATAATAAAACATTCGCGTCTCGCGTCCATTTAAGTCTGCATTTTCGGCTAATTATTACACTCGTATTGTTTCTCGTGTTTATTGCATTCCGGCCGCGTTGTACTTATAAATACTTCTATGCACATCTGTATTACACATTATCATCACAGAGACACAATAATGATTACATACCGGAATTCAACGAGAACTTACCATATGCGATTTGACCCTAGGTAATGCGTACGTCTAAATTTTGAAATCTACACATAAAAATTCTGATAGAACAATATATTTTCATACAAAAAAAAAAAAACACTATTTCTACTATTTTTCTATGCGCGGATTCTTAACTTCAGAGTTTTGTTAAAATATAATAACAACTATTTGAAACATAATATTATGAGAAGAATACTTTTTTTGTAAAGTTTAACATTTGATTTGTAATAATGATCAAATATAGCTTTAGATTAAAAACGCGTTGATATTTAAAGTTTAGATTAGCGGATAGGAGGTTAGGTTGGATGTCTAACCGTCAGGTAGGATACCCCGCAAAAATGTTTAGTGATCTTACTCCAGGCTATTTCTAAATATTCAACATTTTATTTTATTTTCTATTTATTAATTAGTTTATACGCCTAGTAGTCTCAGTTACAGGTTTATAATACACATAACAAAATGTCATGACACAAAAATGACGAAACAGTTATAATAGAAATCCAAAGTTGTGATATATAGGATGAAAATAAACAAAACAAGTAGAATTTAATTAGATACCACCATTGATAGATATACTAATGATTTAAATAGTGGCGCTTTATAAGTCTGATGGATTTTTAAAGAAAAAATCGAAATTAGGTATAAAAATATTATTAAAAAAAAAAATAAATAAATAAAAAAAATGTATTTCTACAATCGTTTTAAACGATACTCGGAGGAAAAAACGACAACGTTTCTAATCTAATGTATAATCCGGGATATTATTTAATCGAGTAAATCATGTCGAATGACGCACGCATGTCGTGTATACGCGTATTGTTATCGTAGCAGTACACACACGGTACACGGTACACGGGAATATTATGTTAATATTATTATCACGAGGACGAGACGGAGAGCGGAAAAAACGTCTCGCGTCCGCCGCGTTCCCGCGGGCGCGGCGGCGGCTCGGTGCGCGCGGCACGGACGTAAAACAAATCCGACGGCGCGGCGAGTCGGCGTACGCGATGGAAAACATCGAAAAACCGTGTTTTTCCCGACCGAACACGGCGTTCGTCGTGTACACAAACGATACAGACAATAATTTTTATATTTATATGTATATAACATGAATTCGCGACAGACGCACGCGTGCCGTATACCCGCGGACTGTCAGATATCGTTATAAATCACACGCGGTTAAATACAGAGTTGAAATAAAACGCACACGCGCGCTCCGTCGTTTAATTACACGACGTCCCGCGGCCGCAGGAACACGTGCGTTCGGTACACGTCATCGCGCAAGACGGTGTACGCTCACTCGAATCGAATAACACGGAATCCGAGAAACGGTTCCGGGGAATTTCCGAGGTGGGCCCGAAACGAAAAGAGGTCGGCCGACAGCAGTAGTGCTCCGAAGACTATAATAATATTACATTTAATTGTAAAAAAAAATATATATATATACATATATGATTTGTTAATATATTGATGTTACGAAAAACGAATGAATTAGGTATTTATTTAATTTTTTTTCATAATATGTAAATCTAACGTAGTAATAAACTTGTTATTATTCACCCGTCATTTACCGGAACAGAGTTTTTCGTATCATTTCGTGCGCGGTTATCATTTTACTGCTATATAATTAAGTGTATTATTATACTTCATTTTCGTGCCATCTCGCGTAAATCTGTAAGAGCGTCAAAATCGTATACGTGTATTAAGCCATTGAGTACTTCTGATATTATATTATCGTCTCTGGGGTACAAACATTTTGTTTTCATTCATTGAGTTGTTTGAAAGTCAACGATTTCGAAAACTTTTCAAAAACACATGTTATAATATCTAGTTTGACCGTGTCGCAGACTACTGTTATCATAAAACAACGGATTTTAGGATGTAAGGAATGTCGGAGTGCGGAGACGAAAATGAATCGCGCGGTCAGCTGTCGTAGTGCATTCACGAAGCGAAGTGTCAAATTTGCACTCGAACCGATATATTTCCTCCTACAGCAGTGTCGGGATTACATGGACAGATATTAGGTCGAGTGATTTCCTAGTCCTCTGGGGCGAAGTTGAGGGTGTAAGTGAATCCGGACGGCGACGCAGTGAGCGAAAGTTTCCTACACGCAAAAATAGATTTAACCGTTGACGAACTGAAAATAAAACCAGGTAACTCCGATTACGGCCAGTGTCGTAAAGAACAACTGAAGAGTACCTGAACATTATACTAGTAAGAACACGGTAATACTTCCTTTCTGGCTGTATCGTTGGTGATTAACATAGTTTGTAATAATACGGCATATTGTTACAATACATCTGAGTAGAAGCCATAAATTAAATAAGTCACTGACGATATAATACAGGTTGTTCCCCGGATATTTTCCCTAGATTCAGCTCTGCATAGTGCATACATTTGAATTTTTTTCACGGACAATTTAAAATACAATAAAGAATTAAATTTTTATGAAAAACTAATTTATTTTTATTGATTTTCTTGAATGGTAACCATCACTCACAACACATAATTATGAAACAGGATACTTTTTTCATAATAAATAATGTCATAAACTGTGGTTAGGTGTATCATTTTAAGACACTCTGCATGATGTCTATACCTACACTAGTACACTAGTTAGCCCTTTGACAATTTTAGGAACTACACTAGTTTAATTTACGGTCAAAATACAATAAAAATAGTGTGTGTGTGTGTGTGTGTGTGTGTGTGTGTGTGTGTGTGTGTGTGTAGCAGTATATCAGAGAGAGAACAAAAATAAAAGATACGACGTAGAAGATAGTTTCTTGGATACGTATATTGTACACACACACACTCACACACACACACACACACACACACACACACACACACACACACACACACACACACACACACACACACACACACACACACACACACACACACACACACACACACACACACACACACACTTACACACAACAACTCACTCGCTATCTCACACACACATTCACATAGTGATATCTAATTGTTCTCTCTATTTTTCTATTAGACGTGCGTGGTGAGAATAAAACACACTTGTCTTCAAAAGTTGAACGTTTTTGTGTGTGTGCGTGTCTGGTGTGGGTTTGTGTGCGCGTGTATGCATGTTATATCCAGACGCATATGTTCAAGTGTACTTCTGAAGTCCTTCACATAAGAAAATAAATTCATGCATTTGTTTGTGTCGCATCGTATAGTTATTAATAATTATGTACATCAGTCTGTGTGATAATCAAGACATATTATTATGTCATTATTCTGACAAAATCATTTTTTGTGTCAAGAGAGGAACGAAGACGAAGCAAGTTTTTAGCACAGTTTTTCAATGTAGATGGATCGCAATAACCATTTTAGTGTCTGCTCATAACTAATAATTTCATTAATTTAATTTTCGATTTAAAGCAATATTTTATACAATTTTATTCCTTGAAATAACTACATGGTCATAGTTGAAATATATCTTAATCTATTGGCACATAAATTAATTGAATATAATACTATTTAAGAAGAATAAATTAAATGAAAACGCTATAACCTTGAAAAGTTTATAGATTTTTACATATAAAATTAGTATAAACTATCGTTGCATGATCTCATCGTACCGGTTTTTAAAGAAAAAATGTATAATTATTTTCCTTATTTGTGTTGGTCATTAGTTGGTATTAGTATTCTAAGAATTGCCTTAACATAAAACAACTTATTTGTTTTAAAATTTGTTAATTAAATGAACAAGGAAATTTACTACATACGTCTCTGAATAAACGACCACCGTATTATTATGTTTAAGTTTTTCACCGATACTTCTACTGCACTAAAATCACAACCAATATTTTTTTTATTCATTTTTTTTTTTTTTGTTTTGTTTTAAATTCCAAAAGTTGAAATGGTTGTATTCTTTTATTTTTTTATTTATTGTACCTGTACCGAAACGATGCAATGACACTCGTGCGTACGGCCAAACAATAAGCAACTTCGAACATAACTTGTTATTGTACCAATTCAAGATAATTATATTACACGCGCGTTTACTGCACTTTCACGATGTTTTTCGCTGCAGCGGTGGCTATTATACGGTTGATTTTATGACCGTTGCTATTAAAATCATGACGACCACAATACATTTATATAATTTTAACGGTACGTTCGCTTCATAAAAATAGATACAAAAAAAAATTAATAATAATGATAAATAAATTAAATAAAAAAAAAAAAAAAACGGGTTTTGGTTAAAACTTGCAATATCGCCAAGCCCGATTAACGGCGCCGAGTCCAGTAAATCATGTACAGTTTATATTAATATAATATTATAATACGCGCATCTAATTATGCATTAATTATTGTATTTTTGTACTTTTTATGTCGTAAATTGATAGCCTCCGAAATTTGCATAAATCATAAAAATATACGTGCACACGACGTTTGTACGACAACATAAGCTCATGATGCACGTTTAACGTGTTTAAAAAAAATATTAAAAAAATGGCAATAATAAAAAAATTCATAATCCGTCACCATCGTTCTGTCGTATTGTGTACGCCTCGTTAACGTTGTAATGATGTTTTAATGCCAAAATCGTCGTAACGCATGTAACCGTTGACAACAAGATACATTTAGAAAAGTCACAGGGTTTTTTATTTTTTCATTTCATTTTATTCGAAATCGAACGTCACGCGCATATGTATTTATAATACCAGTATTATATTACAATGATTGTACACACACACATGTGTGTGTGTGTAATGTTGACATATACTATTATAGAAGTACAATGTAAATTATAATTTCCCATATTTTCTCGAAAAACGTCCGGTAAATCCAGAGGTGTGTTCATTATGACTACGGAGAGGGATCTATGTACAAGGGATATATGAGTAGGTAATGAAAAAAAAACCGAAAATAAAAATAAAAGCCAATCCAAAATATAAAATAAATTTGAATTCGAAATGAAAAAAAAAACGAACGTTATGAAAAAAGTTTAATTTTAATTAGTAATCCCACATAACGCATTACGTACGTATACGTTATTTAATACTACGTCATGGGATAATACGCTCTGATTAAGGACTAGAGAGAACATTACAATTTCTATACCATTCGTGTTATAATTTTTTGATAATTTCGAAAATATACCGAAATAAATTCAGCACCTAGGCTTCTTCTATCTAAATGATAACAACTAAACAAAACTGAAATCATTTTCAATTTCGGTTTTGGAGCATTTTTCAAACGTCAAATAATATGTCTGAAACTCAAACTACTATGCACAGATTTTTTTATTCATAATTATTTTTTTTATTTCAATCTTCTAACACATTACAAAACATCATGTATTATACAATACATTATATATATATGATGTCGTGATCTCTGAATACCTTGCGGTATGGGTAAAATAATACAAAATATCTACGGGATAAGCATTTTTTTTTAAATTTTTTATATTTTTTTTTATATAATCTCGAAATACTAATTATGTACTTACGAGTACCCGTAAAACGTAAACGAGCGCCGCACATCAGTGATGTCCAGTGGCCAGTGGGTATAGAGATCCGCCTCCTGGTAAGCCCTAACCCACCGACCGAGTAATTATCTACTTTAAGCCTACCACCAGGTTTTTTGAATACGATTATTTAAAAAGGTCTCTTTTTTTTTTTTAACGGGAATTTCGCGGACGTTTCGGTTCTCGATTTTGCACGCCCGTAAATAAAACCTAGACCGTATTGTGTTTTGTTACCCGAGTGTTCGAGAATTACGTCCATTGACCATTCGGAAACTGTGAAAAACCACTAGCACCCGTCCGTACGATAGCGTTCATGGCGATAAGTGCACTGTTGAACATCTTCACCGCTATGCGTATTACACAGATAATATTAATTTAAGTTTTTTTTTATGTGACCTCGTAATTGTGCATCGAAATAATTTCTCCATTCGTAGGAGTGTTACGATCGACAAGGCAATGAAATAACACCTCCAAAGATAATAATATTACAAACACGACAAACCGAATCGGTGATAAAGACATCGAAATAATACGATAATCTATCGTATTTTACTGGTGGTGGCTTGGCGGCGGGAGGTGGGCGCACAAAGACGCGGCGCTCTGCTTTCCAAATTCCGAATGATTCGGTTCGACGAGGGTTTAAAAAGAGACAAAAAATAAAGTCCCGTCATAATACATAATGCAGTATGCGTGTCGAGTACCGTGATATCCGAGCAGCGCGAGCTCCGATCCTCCCGCACACACATCCCTATACGTAACATTGTTTTCGATCACTCTGAGATCCGGACATTAAAATATTTGAATGATGAATCGAAACACTATTTCTGATACAGTCACCGCATAGGTCAGTGGAGAACAAACACGTTTATTCGGACGAACATTGCTTAGTTTTATCGCCTGTACGTATTTAGACTTCTAATCAAACACTCCGATTATTATTTTAAAAATCAAAGCTTTTATTTTACTAAATACACATTTTTTCTGTTGGCTGATGATACGAGTGTAAACTTTTATGTGTGTAATTTTTGATGTATTATTATACAATTCGAAAAAACACATGAGCCATATTTTATTTGCACTGTTGTATTACTCGAAAACGTTATAAAATATTATATTTTCCGTCATATTGGAAAGGTTAAGAGTCACCAGTGTACTACTGCCGTCTCATCGGGTACAATCGATGTCGATCTGCATAATGTTCTGTTTCGGGCGAATCGCGGAAAAGTCTACTCACGCGTACCGCGCTCGTAGTCGACGTTCCTGACGTCATTCGACTCGGTCAGGTCAGGTTTGATTCCGTTTGTCAGCTACAGTTTACAAATACGTATGTTCGCTTCAAAACGCGTGTTCCTGAGCCGACTAGTCATATCCCGTAAGTATCTTGACAGCATGTCTACCACATGTAATGCGCGAGTCTGAAGTCGTCGAAACGTCATATGGAAATCGTGATTTAGCATAAACGGTACGACAATGACCGGTTCTCGCATGGATTTTGTTCTATAAACGTCATAATATTATAAATATTATTTTTTTTGGCGCTGTTTTTGATTTTCCGTCGTGATTATCAACCGATAATACGTCACTTTTTAAACTTTTGACGTATTCCGACTAAAGTACAACGAATTTTATTACGTTTTAAAAAATCGTCAATAACACAACATAAATTTATTTAATACAATCACTCAACTCGACTTCACTTGACTAAAGTTTGTTAGGTTATTGAATAGACTATATTCCAACGCAGAGTGGTGTTAGATTGTTGGACAAATGTGACAATGTAAAATATTGTGAACGCATCTCAATTCAAGAAACCCGAGCGAAAAAAACTAACAAAAAACTGTTATCGTTCATAATATTTCTGGCATTTTTTGTTACACTGGCGATGTGCTCGCTACGTTGAGCCGTGTCAGTTGAAATGACCGCATTTAATCTGTAAGTGATATTTTCCATGGAAATTTTGTTGTCATTTGACGGAGACTTTTTCCGAATTAGCATTTATTCCTACAGACTTTTTGTTCAATGTTCACGTCTTAATTTAACTTCGTCAATCGGTTTGTTACGGATCGTCACATATAAACGAATTATACTTGATTATACGCTGCATTTTCACTTCCAAATAGATTTTATATTAGATTTTTAAACCTAAAATGGCAGTTTATAATATTCTCTCGTTTCTTTTGTGGTTTGAAAATGCATAGTTAGAAGCGCGAAATGTCGCAAACAACAATGAACGTTGTTTTAAAAATCGTTTGCATCCTGGAAGTCAACGATCAACAGTAGTGAACGTTCTTGAAGACTCAAAACGTAACCGTAACAGTTCCATCATTTACTTTTCTGTAACAGTGTTACCATTGTTTTGATCATACGCGGTGGACACGACGGGTGTGAGACATAGTCGACGTAATTGTTTTCAAACAATGTTCAATGGTGTCTTCAACAGTACGAAACTAGAATTCATTTTCTCCCCAGAATTCCAGGTTCTATTCGTACAGTTTCCCATGGTTTTTGTGGTGCGATTTCAGCACTGTATACTAATTGAGTCCCTATACCTGAACGGGAAAAAAGTAATATACTAATTGATTCCCGGGTACAAACGAGACATATACTAATTGAATCCGGGGTTAGGGAACTAATTGTATACGAATTGAGTCCGAGGATTATTTTGAGTAAAATATAAAATAACCGTCTAGACACGACGGAAATTATGTCGCACCGCCGTGCCGCGCGTTATAATTTGTATGACTTGTCAGATAATATAGTAAGTTTCGGGTTTTCGTTTTTAAACCCGCCAGATGTCAATGATTGCTTCACCGATGACTTAATTTCTATTTTACCTCAAGACTATCGAGTGGAACGTTTTACTGACTATATATTAGAAAATTACATAGGTGAAAGCTCACAATATCCTCCAGAAATGTGGGCTTCATTTACTTATTTATTGGCGAGGACTACCAATAGTTGTGAATCATTTCATTCGAAAATTAATGCAATGTTTTATTCAGCCCATCCAAACATTTACCAATTTATAAACATTTTGTTGAATATACAATGCGAAACGTATATAAAAATTAGAAGTGTTCATATAATTAATTCAAGAAATTGTATAAAAGAAAAAGAAAAAGAAATCAGCCATCAAATGCAGTTGTTGCAATCGAACACAATAAGTAGATTTGAATATGTACAATGCTTATCCCATAAAACCAAAATAAAAATGTTATTTTATCATTATCTACATTTATTTAATTATACATAAATTGTTCATATTATATTATACCCCTACATTATTATATATTTATATTATAAAATATTTTTTAAAAAAAATCATTTTTAACCATACCTGTAATTTATTTTTTACAGACAGTCCTAAGTCTGTAAAAATGGGAAGGAAAATGTTTTTTTTTTTTTTAATTTTATGGGACTCAGTATTAAAACATGGACTCAATTAGTATTATACCTAAAATTTCACTGGACTCAATTGATATATACCCTAAAACAACCCGGGACTCAATTCGTCATAAAAGGTTATATTGGGACTCAGTTCGTATGCAGCCGATTTCAGATCTCGTTTCTTGTTATTAGGCTTTAGCTGTGACCTTGTGCCTAGTTTACTTTCTCTGTGGGGTTCCAACACGTCACAATGATTACAAATAAATTTGGGGAGGGCGAATCATTTTTGAATAGGAAAAAAATGTTATAGACTATAGAGTATCCAACAAATGTTTTTGTTTTTGCTGAGCTCGTTGCGTAACATAATTTTAATCTATTCAATATCCAAGTTATTTATGCAAGCGATTTCAATAATACGTTAGTGACCTAAAAACCAAAACTGAAACTCGATTTATCTCAAAAAAAAAATATACATTAACCAATAACCAAATGAACTATACATTTACCGCGATAAATGCAAAACAATAAAAAACACTAAAATTACGATAAAATCTGTGCCCTCTAGGTTGAAATATATATTCTATAATTTCGTCAAAAACCCGTAAACACTGAATAATCTGAAGAACATTCACAAAGAGTAAATAAGATTCCCGTAAGCGTCGCGGTTGTGTCAGCGTTTTCGTTTTCTAAAACCAATCCATTGTCACGCTTTTCTAGACATTTGATAACATTCAATTAATTGCTACTATCTGTGATCCGCCAAGCCAACGTCGACACGTATTTTTTACAATCACACGAAACATGATCAGAAATCAGATAAGCGGGCATTTTTAATGCCAGAAACGCGAATTTCAGTTAACTTAAAACGTAATTAAAATTCGGGTTTATAATGCACGGACGCGTACACACAAGAGTATATATTTAAAACGTCAAACGTCCACGTGTTATAAACATTGTAGATTTATGTTATTTTAGAAACATTTGAATTTTATACGTTTATATATACAATTGAAAATAATAATACATTTATGACGTACGATGCGAAAATGATTGAAAACTGACAACTTGCTGCATGCTATTAAATTTTAACGTTATTGAAAACCGATTAATCTCTTTGATAACTGTTTACACAAGGTTCAGTGTTGGTTATAATTTTATAAGTTCGTAATGGACGAGAACCAGAAAAAGCCATCTCAGAGACAACGTGTGATACAAATAGTGCGTACAACCGATTTTAATAATAAAAATAAAATACGGATGTTTATAGGCGGCCTCTTGCAGCAGCTGACTCTGGTGGTCCGCTATATTGACTATAAACCACTTCCTTTTGCCCCGGCCGCGTTCCTCTCGAATCGATTAGGTTGATTTAAAATATATTTACGATCGCAGCTGCACGGTAACAGGGTAGGTGTATAAATTATTACCCCGTGCGGATTAAAAACTAAATACTTTTATGAAACGCTTAAGGTAATTCTCTACAGTTGCATTAGCCGTCCGGTAAATTTTTTACTCCGGAAAATCAATGAATATATTTTCGCCCGCACAGTTAAATCTTTGTCGGTTAATCAAGTGAGTAATAATGTAAAATACATAATTTAGCGTGACTGAGGGATACGCGTGCGGCGCGGCGCCCGGGGACGGAAAAATGCTGAAACATATTATTATATTACAGTTTGCGAGCTCGGCTTATGCATACACGTGCGGAATAATACCTCTAATGTGATTAAAAGACGAACGCAGTGGCGACCTTTAGAGTGGAGTGTGCAGGATCCGTGTCGTCCGGGCACACCTATATCACACTTGTGTACGTACAACGCGCGCGCGGGGTAAGCATTCGCCAGAGCTGTTTGACATATTTTACTGGATATGTCTATACTGATAAAAACAATGTAGGTACCTACGTATCGTGCGTAAGTACACGGTGGTCTGGTGGAGATTTATACAACGCAATATTGAACCCTGGCTAATGCATCGTTTTTTATGTTTTCATTTTCTAATGCAATTTAAAACATGAAGAGAGAAATATGTTTCTTTATTTTCGTGATTTTTTAGAGTTATTAATCTTCTAAATGGAGATCATAATTTACGATATAATATTGAGAGAATTCATTTTTTTTTTTTCAGAAATGTCGGTATTTAAATTGTTATTATTATATACCTATAGTTTAGGAACTATAAGCTTATAAAGTTTTAAGCGTATTAGTAGTAGCAATACATTTTTGCGGAGCACCGCCACGTCTCTTAGCTGTCCTCATAAACTTTCAAACTTTCAAAACTCTTATATAATTTATCTCTTGTACTATTGGTTCAATATAAAAATGTAAAGATCAAAATCCCTGAAAAAATATTCTCTTTCGTGACATTGTGTTATTAATAGTGATTATAATTTTTCGAAAAAACTTAAGACTAAAATCATAAAGATTAAAAGTTGTTAAACAAAATATTTTTATTCGTGAAAATGTAGCGTTTCAAAATTTTATATGGAAAAAAAATTAAAATTAATGCGTTGTCCTGGGTTGACACCGCACTTTGCGAATCTCCATTGGCCATCTTGTACACGAGTAACTATAGTGTAAACATTATTCATAGTTGAAACAACAATGTAAATGAAAAGCGTGTTACATTAAGTATCGATATTATGATCTCGATCGCAATTACATAAATGTAATAACGTTGTGTTGTAACTAATTGAGAGTTATACAACACGCGTGATTGGAAAATTACAAATTTACGATTAGCCATCGTTCGCGGTCTGTTTGTGCACAGTTTCCTAATCAAGTCGACATGAGGTCGTAAAACTGTTAGTTCAAGTCGGTGAAACGCACCACATATCGCGAGAATCTACTCGAATGTAAATAAAAAAAAATTCTCCGGATGCCTCGTCGAAAATGCGGAGCGCACTCGTTCGACTTTTCGGGGATAGAATTTAACCAGGTACTTAGTCGGTTAGGATTTATTATATTTTCAGGTGGTAAAAGTGGTCTATAAATTTCATCGATAATCTTAATAAAAAAGACATTTTACCTACTTGGACTTAAAACTAGTTATTTTTTCGCTAATCTCAACATTACTTCTAAACCTAATGGAAAATTATCGCAAACTGTTACTAAAATATATCGAGTGTAACTAGGAATTCGTAAAATCGATTACCTATGTAATTGAACATTTTACAAATAACTAAAACTACTTTCGATAGATTTAATATTTTTTCTTTCATAATTAATTGTTTAAAATTTAACTGTACACAATATAATATTCTGTAAACTGAAATAATATTGTATTTTTTAAATAGCGCGATAAAAATGAGAGGCGTTTGTGCACAGTCAAGACTTGTTTGATCAGACACTTTTTTAGTATTTCGCTAATTACCGGAGACGGAAATGAATAGAAAACCCTTCACGTGTACGTTAATGAAAAATATTTTTCGCTACCCAAAACGGATATTTATAAATTTTCTAACAATGGCTCTACACTCGGAAGTCCGAAATCAAATTAGGTAAAAAAAAATAATAATAACAATACCGGATCCACCACAGTATTGACGAATAAAAACCGTGGTACGTAAATGCACACCCAAGGATCCCACAAACGACGCGTCTGTATTATGACGTGCTCATCACAATGTCATCTTCGTTTTCACCGGGCCGAGCGGAAGGAAAAGGTTTGGATCTACACGTGCGAACCCAAACGCTCTACGGATTTTCTAGTATAGAAACATCGTCGTGTACCCAAACACGTTACGACCGTTCGCATCGTTTACCCGAGCGAAACGGGTGCCGTTTATAGGGACGCGCGCGCGATGCATAATTCGATAACGCACGTACCGGGTAATATTGTTATGAAACGATGCGAGGCCAGCCCGACACACGACACGGTGAAAAGACAGGGCGCTGTGTAATAACAGCCGTCGCGTGTGACTCGAACGGTACGTGAAATCCAACCCGCGAGTCGCTGGTCGGCGGCCAGAGGAGCGTTTCACTCGGGCGTTTCGGGCCACGACGACGGCATAATATAATAATTATACGTATAAAACCAAATATTGTAATGTATACTCCACACGAGCCGCACGTACCTACCTCCCAATATCACTCGCGGCGGCCATCACGTCGGTCCGAGGACGCCTAATCATCGTGGATACGATAATATCGTTGAGTAAACAGAACGTTTAATACGTACATACGCGAGTGCCGTAAGCACGAATCACATACATAAATCATGAACATCATGATTATTTGTATTTGTGTGTTTGTGTGTGTGTGTGTGTGTGTGTGTGTGTGTTGTGTATTTACGACTTACACACGACTGCATCTACTTTGGCGTGCATACGTGTGCTAGAGATACCCACTCGTTCAAATGACACTCGTCGTGTACTACTTCGGTGACGAATGGTCAAGAACTGGGAATGCTGCAGTAGCTAAAGAGAGAAGTATCAAGCAGTGCAAACCCGTGCGTGTTGTTTATTTTTGAATTACACACGACTGCATCTCCTTTGACGCGTGTACGTGTGTCAAAGATATCCACGAGGCTCACACGACGCTCACAGCGCACCACTTCGACGACGGATGGTCCAGAACTGGGATGCTAAACAGTAGCCAAATAGAAGCGTCAAGCAGTGCAAACCCATGTGTGTATGTAAATCCATTTCGATAACCGCAAAGTAATTATTATTAAAACGGTCAACTGCTGGCAACGCCCTCGGACGACCGTTATCAATATCATGTGTTTACAAAATATTACTACTTGTTTACCCGGTTAAAATATGCACGGAGGCAGGCGGAGATAACGGCGAGCGAACGAGACTCGTTTATTAACTTGTTATTATATTATTATACAAGGTTTTTTTTTTTTTTATAACATTATTACAATGCACAATACACCCGGTCCTTGGGAATGCGTCGGTTTTTCCGAAATCTCGTTTTTCAAGATTTTCCAAACGTGAAAACGACAACAATCACTGTGTTGAGCATTTTTATTTTATACCTTCGTGATTTACATCGCGTTCGCCTAACGTATGAGACTGTATCGATATTTTCAACATTTAAATACGTACTCACTTAAATTATTTAAGTATCATAAAATATTTCAAAGATAAAAACTTACATTCAAATGAATGGAAATATTTTTTTTTAATTATTCAAAAAAATATCATTTTTCTATGGTTTGTTTGAAAAATACAGACATGTCAAAATAAAACTATAAGAGAACAGATTTTTACGATTCCATACACCCTCGAGCGTTAATTGCGACTGCACATCAACCCATTAAGTGAATCTCGTTCTATTATTATTATAACTTGAAAGTACAATTCATCACGCGGTATGATTGTAGTGTTGTCGAATCGTTAATATTATTATGAAACCACTCATTATTTTACAAAAGAACAACTGGAATTCGAAAAACAAAAGTATGGCGTATCTCCAAATAATTTTACTTTAAGAAATCGAAACGAGTTTATCTTGAACTTAAATAATTGTTTTGTTTTATTATTTCTTTCTGTCTTACTTAAAGATCTTTATGCTCAATAATGATTATAATCGTCTAAATTTGTTAACCCTTTATATTTTACGCTTCCGTGCATGCACACATTCGTGTGAATTATGAATAATAAGCGTACAGGCATCAAAACGAACGAAAAAAGTTTAAAATACAACCTCGACATCGTCACAACCACCATTGGTTTCATATCACTGCCATGTTGTATTATAATTATTTATTTTTTTTTTTTTTATAAGGTTTATTTCGGCTTCAACAACAAAGGTTTTTAGCCTACATATAATTATTATTATTACTAATATTAATACATTCACCAGACTTTCATCGACTGAATTTTCGTATAAATATTTTATAGTTTTTGGCGTTTATATCAGACAACATGCAACGGTTATACATATATTGGTTATTACGTTTTGTTTCACGTGTTCACCACGGTGGCTATACCGTTTGATCAAAGTAAAACCCTTCTCTCGCAGTCGATGCACCGGCCGGTTCTTGTTGCAACGGATTTTTGTTTTAAGAACCGCAGAAAAGTTTTTTTTTTGCGAATCGGACGCATCGTTGCGGCTTGTCGTCGGACTTAGGTGCATCACCGCATTATTATACTTGCTGCGTCCGTTACAGTCTGCTAAGCATTGCACGAAACAGCGGCACAGCTGCGAAAATTACGCGTAGAGTATTACTAAATACTATCTCGAGGTAAACAGAAATATATTTCAATTTGTTTCGTTTATTGTTTTTTTGACTTGGTAAATTATTAATAAACGCACGTGCAAAAAAACAAATTTAATTATATCGGTCTTCTTTGTTTATTTTGGCATAGGGTTAACATTCATTGCAATATGCCTCGTCTAGATTGTGGAAAAATAGAACATATCACAATCGTACAACCACGCAAAACGATTAAAATTTTTTTTTTGTATAATGTGAGTATACCAAAGTAATGTAATAATATAAATTAAAAATATCTATTGTTAACAATAGTATTATCAACATTTGAAAAAGATGTAAGAGTAAAATAAAAAATAACGTTATAATGTGAGTTAACTATGTATTTTTTTTTTTTTTTTTTTAATTGAAATATTGAATAAGATGATTTTACTATAACCATACCGTTTTCATCATAGAGAGATGTTTCTGCTTCCTGCTCCATACTATACTGTGTGCATATATTCAATTTTTTATTTGATATAGATAACTAACAACTTATGAGTGTTTTTTCCATGCTTATACGTTAATTTTTTTTGTTACACATTTATTAATAAATACTTAAGTTGTTTTATAATATATCTATTATTTCAGTCAAATTTGAGCAGTCTAATTTTAAAACTATTTTTTTTTTTTTTTTTTTTAATTTGACGCACTTAAGAAAAATTATAACGACATACCTTATTGATGGTTTATGCTACTAATCGAATAGAAATAATTTTTCTCTTGAATCGATACAACAATAGGTACCTGTTATTATTATATATTACATATTATTTTGAATATTAAAATGCAAACTTCATTTTGTAAAGTACTCTAAAATATTAATTTTCAGCATAAAATGAGTCACGTTTATATTAATAATCTAAAAACGAAACAATTATTTTCGATCTTTTGTCATTGTAAAGGAATTTATTTTTACATTCAAAGGCATTTTATTCTACATTTTAGAAGTTTTAAATTAGAGGTAAAACTTAAGCATAAAATGAAAATTTACCCTATAATGTTTTTCTTAGTATGTTTCATTTTATTATAAAAAAAAAAACTAATTACTATAGTTATTATTTCAAAAACAACGATATTACATTCTAAAAATATATTAAAATGTAGAATTTTAATGTGGATGAAAAAATCAAATAAAATAAAATAATATTGTACAAGGTATTTACGAATTCTTTTTCGTTTAGAATAATTTCAAATATATTACCTACATCATATTTTTAAAGACTTTTTGTTACTTTTATAGTAATTTAACTCACATGCAAAGGATAAATAATAATTTTAATACTAAATTTAAAAAAAACTACGTAATTAATTGTATGTAATATTATTTTATGTAACATTTATACTCTGAGAGTTAGTTGTATTGCGAAATGGAAGTGAACAATAAACGAAATTCTACTAAAACGCAAAAGTGACGAGAAAATAAAATATTATTTTGTCTTTTATAATTGTACGGCGTCTATTTTTCATTATTAAAATTAATTATTTTCTTAATAAATAAATTATAACGTGTCTACATGCCGCAGGTTAATAGTGCTAAAATACATTTTAGTGTTGACCATTAATTTACAATTAACTTATATAAAACATTAATAAATAAACATGAATATTAATTATTATTAATAACTATAAATAATGCCGCTCCGTGGTGCTCCTTATAATACAGCTAAATGGCTTAATGGTTTCAGCTTTGCCTGCATAATATAATATTATATTTGTATCGGTATTTCGAGCGTGAAGAGTGTTATTCGCAATTTATCCGCGGGAGGCACACGAACGTTTTATTGTTTTTCCGATACACTGTGGCATGCTGATTTAACCACTGCATATCATATACCCCGACACAGTAAAACGTACCGTTTTAAAAATAATGAAAAAAATAACGTCGAATTTATGCACGGCGAAAAAAAGCACCTGAATCTAAAAAAAGGTAATACGTACATAATCGCAAAGTTTGAAATCGTTGGACTAATTTTATCTGAGTAATAAATTCGTCCGGTTACGATAGCGACCCATGTGTATAACATACCTACTCAATATGTTAAAAAAACAACCAACATGCATAATATTATATTAATCTCTTCATGTCAAATTATATCATACGCACACATAAATGTAATATAATAATAATAATAATAATAATAATAATAATTGTCGTCGGCATTGCGAACGTTCACCGCAGTAATTCGCTTTACGAACGGCAGTGAATTACGATTCGGATTAGCGTCGAAGTTAAAATAATCATTACTTTATATTTTTAATAAAAACGTCTTTTAAATATTTTTCATTCCATATCGTATCTTTTTAATGAAACGAAAATATTAATAAGCAAATTCGTATTGATAGCCATTAGCACAATCTGTTGAAATGTCATACAACTTCGACGTGTTATTCTACCGTCACGGACGGTTCGTTAAGAGGTAAATCCGTACGTCTGATGTAAATGTGCAACGAGGAAAAAAAGCAGAACTTAATATCACGTAACAGGGCAGGTGTACGGTTTTATTGCAGTTCAATAAACTCGAAACTTTTCGGCCGATATCGAGATCATGAAAATTTCCAAAACGTCATAAAACTTTGTTAGATATTTAAAAGCACACGGTAAAAAAAAAAATCATTATTATTTATACATGCATTATACTTCTGCTCTAATAAATCAGAAGGCGCTCGGATTCGCGGGCATCACGCGATCTCCGGATAATAATAATATGATAATAATTACGATATAAAAAATAATAATAATAATAATAATAATAAAGTGTACGCGCGTCCGTAGTCGTCGCCGCCACACGGTAAATATTATGTGCATTCATTACGTACTCTCGTACACCACCCCGTGCGCAGTATACACGCAGGAATAATGTTTCTTATTTTTGTTTTTTATTACGTTCACGTCCCCGTTTCGCCCGTTTTATGGTCCGTCGTCGGGCGTCTAATCGCCGAGCCGATATTTTCTCTGGGCGGCGGCGGAACCTTCTTTGCCAGACCCACGTGCAATGGCCACGGCTTTTCGCAGCGTGGCCAGTAACATTCCGTCCGTGCCGTCGATTTGCATATAAAGCGGTTAATAACGCGCCCGGCGCTAATAATACGCTTATAATGTTTAATATAACGTATACGCGTGTAAACAGTGTGTGTGTGTGTGCGCGCGCGCGCGCGCGCGCGTATTACAAGACAGACCCGCACGGGTCACCGGACGTGATAGATATTTTTCACTCGAATCGGTTTCCCGTCGAACTACAACGTCGGTGGTAAACTAATCGTACCAGATGAAACGATGAATCGGCCCGTGCGACGTGAATAAAAACGTACACGTCGAGTGCACGCACGGACGGACGGACGGGAGGCCGGGGGAGCTTTATCTCGGTGTCGGGGCGTCGGGCGAATTCGGTTTTACGGAACAAACGGACAAATGTGCGGTCGGAGGAGAGAGGACGAGGACAAAACCGCGAAGATGGAAACGTCCGTGCACTGCGAGGCGAATATTTTTCATCCTGTTGATGTTCGGAAAGCGGCGGGACACTTGGACACGGCCGTGAGCGCTTGAGTATAGCATAATTGTAATATTATGTATGAAAAGTGTAATACAGCGATTCCCAATTGGTGGTCCGCGGACCCCCAGGGGTCCGCGTGTTGATTTTAGGGGGTCCGCGGTTGTTTTGTCCTGTAGTGATATTTTTATTTTGTTTTAGTGAAATTATTAACTTCGTAGTTGTATATAATGAAGTTATATATTTTCATCAACCTGAACCAATCAATACGTGGATAAGAAATCCATTTTCCTGTGATATTGAAAAAATAGAAAATCTCTCTGTACAGGAACAAGATGAATTAATTTATTTGGTAACTCATGGAACGATGAATAATATTTTCAACGATCAAAAACTAATTGATTTTTGGTTAATTGTTTAAACTGATCAAAAGCAACTTGACATTTTATTCTCTTTTGCACGACATATAGATGTGAACGAGCTTTTCCTACCTACTGTTACATGAAAAACAAATATCGTAATAGACTTAATAATGACGCTGAATCAAGTGTTAAAATATTAAGAATGCAGCCGGACTTAGACGAAATTATGAAGAAAACGAAATATTTCACTTGTCTTATAAAGTTCGAAGGTGTTTAATCAAATAATTTTTTTTATAAATATATATATATATATATATTTTTGAGAAAATTTGTTTCCATTATATTACGAAAATGTTTGTAAAATTAAAAAAATAAATCGTACAAATTTATTTTTCATTTTCATAATTAAGTAAAATTGAAAAGTAAGTATTTACAAAAAAGTGGTCTGCGGACCAATTTAAGTTAAGTTATAGCTAGGGGTCCGTGGATTCACGCTAATTGGGAACCGCTGGTGTAATATACGTTGGTATTCAATATGGTGTATTTTTCAATCGCGTATTAATTATCCACATCGATCCGAACGTTTTCTCGGATCGTTACGAGACGTACGAACACTTCTAAGTTTATGAAAAACAGTTGTGTTTTTTTTTCTTTTTTTGGTATTTATATTATATAAATATATATTCCGTCACAAGTCATCATCGCTAACTTTCTACCTATGAAATCCAAAACACCGTTAAGCATAGCAAACTACACGGACTCATGTTCGCATTCGTCTAAATCGCGTGTCATTTGTGCGTTCACGTATTTGGTGAAACGAAAAGTGCCTATTAGTCGTCCCGATCCCCGACCCCGCTAACCGTGCGCGAGACCGCGCACTCCGCCAGCAGCACGGTCGTGTCGTCGTTGTAAACGTCGTCTCGTTAAATGCAAAAACCCCGTGACGAATTGACGTCGGGACAATTTGATTTGGGTAAATTTAATATTTTGTCATTTTCGGCGTCGTGGGATTAGTGTACGGTAGCGTCGTGCGGCGATAGCGACAAAAAAAAAAAAGTAGAATTTATTATTTTGACGTTTAATTGACGGCAACGAGTTGAATAAATTGAAAAACAAGTCCTCTGTCATATTACGGTGCTATAATAGTATCGTGTACACACCCAAACGGCAGTGTTTAGTGTTTATCATATACGACGCGGCGCGGCGCCGGCGTCGTGGCGGTCATTTGAATAATAAATAACGTTGTCGCCGTCATAAATCAGATTACGTGCGATACGTTAAAATAATGTTTGCATTGCGACAACGGCAATAGCTGTAGATACGTATATGATCATATTATGTAGTTATATATTACAGCAGAAATCTGTCTAGGCTCTAATATGTGTGCCGTGTGGTAAAGTTAACATAATAATTATGATGTCCGTGGTTTTCCGAATTTCGTATAATTATGTAATTTATAAAATAACAAAATTTTTATAGAATTTACGATATCGATTTCAAAAAATTGAGTACTGCAGTGTGAAATTCAAGATTTGGGACAGTTAGCGATTAATTAACGTTCAAACAGTAATGCTGGGTATCTATAAAAGTACGACCAACAAGCCAGTGGTATGTAAGGTCAGGTTTCATCCTATAAACGAGATTTTTTTTTTTTATTTAATCAATAATTGTAGTAACGTATGATGCACATTAAAAAAATAATTCCTACAATATTTATTTTGATTTAGTACCAAATACCAAGTAGTTTTTGTAAATTACATAGTAAAACAATTTTCAATTAATACATATTAGTAAATAGTGCTAACTTCTAGCCAAATACCAAAATAATTGTATTTATTTTTATTGATTTGTTCAATTAAATATCTAACTACTTTTTTTTTTCAAACTATAGAACTGTAATTTCATAAGGAAAAATAGAGGAAATCATATCAACAGAAATTCACTATAATAATTATTTGTGTTTAAATATTCTCATTGGATAAGTTCTTAATAACGCGGTTTGATGGAAATTATTAAATAAAATGAAAAGCATGATAATTTTCGGTTTAACTCTAATGATAATATTATCGTGAAAATAAGTTAAAACAGTTGTAGAGGTAGATGAAATGTTCTGAAAAAAAAACTTTTAAATTCGTTTGGTAATGTCAAAATTAAATTAATATTGGTGATTTACAATGAACTCAGTAAAAAAGTATTTTAAGTAGAGATATAATAATTTGACCAACATCTAAAGGAAATGTATAGATAATTGATGCCCATAAACAAGTATTTGTGTTTTTGTTTGAAATTATTTAGTTAAGACGCAAACTTTTCTTGAAGTTGACATTTCCCGACCATCTTTTTAAGATCTACATAAAATAAACGTTTGATTTATTATAGTTACGAATTTTAAATATTTTGGCAAAATATACGTACACGTATTTTCGTATAAATAAATTATACACAAAACGAAATAAAAAAATTCCAGGACATTGTGGTCATACTCCTACGGGAGAACATTGTATTCTTCCTAAAATTACTATTCATAATGGGACGAAAAAAAAAACGAAATTCCACGAACGCTCGATTACTTCTACAGTGTCAATGCCGTGTCATATTATTATTATGTGCCGTGCATTCGTACAGTACGCGTAGCAACGGTACGTAGGTACGTACGGGGATGGGCAGTTTTTTAATTACATTTTGCATACAACCTCAACGTTCATAAAACGTACTCTGTGCTATTATTCGAAACGTGTTTTGTAGAATTTAATGTGGAAATTCGCATAAAACCCTTCAAACAATGCGCGCATTATTGCAAGTTTGTTCCGATAGTAATATGATTATCCTATTATAAACTGAAAATAAACTTCAATAGACGAGTTGACGACTCGATTCATTAAATATCAAACGATTCAGTTAAATTCATCGCATCGCGTCATTTATTAAACATAATTTTTTCAATTTTTTTTTCGTCCGCGTACAAAAGCTATTGAGAACGCGCTATTTAATCGGATATTAATGTATCACGTGTTTGTTAAGATTGGGAAACTCTATAATTTCAAATAATACGATACGATACGATAATATCGACGATATACGCGACACGCGTTCATTTGATCATTTTCACATCGAGCCATTTCTCGTGCGCAGAAATCTGACGAGCGCCAGTGTGCCGATCGTGAGGGCAAGATCATACAGCAAAACCCGCTGTCTTTAAATCGGAATCTATTGGGATGAGAAAAAACGCCATTTAAAACAGGTTTTCGGTTAGTTAGATAAAACAGATTGTGTTTCAATTTTACTATCATTTTTTGGTTACGTTAATAAAATGTGACATTTAATGTTTCAATATTATGTAAACAAAATAATAAAATAAACGATTCGAGTAATCGGTAATTAACTCTCACGCATAATAATTTTTTTAGAATACCTGTAAAATACAAATTTTAGTCGAATCAAACGAGCTTCCGTCCAATTTGACGTCTGTCGTAAATGAATTCGACTGAAAATTATTCTCGATTTATTCACACTTAAATGGTGTATCATAGACGGTGAGTTATAATTTATTTTTAAACACGAAGGAACGAGCGAGATTCGTCCAGCTTAAGGCTTGTTGTTTTTCTCTCTTGGCCTATATACATTGTCGCATAGTACTCGACGTTGAGCAATATTTCCCAAACGAGGAAAAAAGTACACCGCCAAAACGACGGGAGTTGATGATTTTTTTTCTTTTTTCCTCGGTAGGGTAATGATTAAATCACCATGATAATTATATTAATAATGTAATGCAATTCGATGAGTTGTTTTTTTTCTTTTTACATGAACATATTATTGAATTATTGACGGTTTATTTTATCCATTTTCGTTTGTATTCCAATGCAATGTCAATAAATTCATCACAATTCTAGTATATTGGACTAAATTAGCACTTCGAAGAAAATCACAATGCATATACGCAGTTTTTCCGCTAAAAAATGCCAATTTTATTAAAAATTGTTCCTAGTTACATTTCATCGTGCGCTTTCAAGCGATTCATACCTAACTATCAAAAATTTTTCACTTATCAGATAATTTTCATCACACGAATGAAAACTCCACCCGTATTGCCACACGAATATCATACCATGAGTTTTCTAGGTGTACGACATCACTCGCGTCACTGATATTTTTAGTCGTCTTCGAACTTTTACGATGCTAATTAAAACAATAATAATAATGAGGATAAAAATAAAAATGCACTAATCCACAAGCCGCCGTCCGCTGCCAGTTATTATTATTTTTATTCTTTCCGTTTCCGATTCGTATTTTATAAATATAAACGTACATTCGGCATTGCTATAGAGTCCGAAAACCACAGGACCATTATAATGTTTTATTTATCATTATTGAAATCATATTTTATTATGCTCGCGACATTTTGATTCGTGTAGACGCACATCAAGGGGCTTACCGGAATTTCAGCCGGCTTTATGTGGTCGCGGGAAGTCGATAACACAACGGGCATTGCTCGTTCGTGCAAAAATTTTTAAAAAATTGCGTTTTTATCGACGACGCTTTTGCTCAAAAATCTATCTACGTTATAAACATTTGAATGGTGACTGAAATACATATTTCTATGATTGCTTATAATATATATATATATATATATATATATATATATATATATATATATATATATATATATATATATATATATGATATTACAAATAAATTACCGAATACTAACTACTATTATATAGGCAAGTAATTTATACTTCGAACAGTAATAAAAACGTAATAAAATGAGTGTCCGATAAAATCACTTTGTAGAATAAAATTTAACATACATAAAAATAGTAGTTTTATGACAATATACAAGTACGGTTGCTTTTATAGAAAATAAGTTTTTATTACCGAGCAAAATATAAGTAACTTTCCGAAAAAATAATAGTTTGTATTTGGTTATTTGTTAATAAAATTAAATATGTGTACAATTATTCAAATATAACACACTAATGGTTTAAATTGTAATGTGCGTTAATAGTATTTAAAGTAAATTGGCCGACGATAATAAACGAATCTTTATTTCATTATTAATTCAGCGCGAACGTACTCAATTCAGTTAAATCCTTCAAATAGTTCATTTCAATTTTGAAAATTGGCTAAGTTACATATATTTATTAATTTGATAAAGCAACTGAAAAAATTGATCATTCTAACAATCCACAAAGTAAGAAGAGGAATCCGTTTTCAATTTTTTTTTTCTTTTTTTAAATTCCTCGTCCGTGCTTTTTCGGTAGGAACATCCAAAAGTCAAATATAAAACGAGGTTTTAAATTCTAAATTAAATTTGTTGAGTGTTCCAAAAATTATTTCAATTACATGTATGTCAATTTTAATTATTTCACACTAAGTCCCTAACTTACAACTGTACCAAGTGTGTCACACTTGAACGCAATTTCTTTTTTCATTGAACGAATTAATTTCACTATACCACGTGTTTACACACAATTTTACACTGACATCACCTGATATCAGATACAAATTGGCGTTAAATTATTTTTGTTATTTTTGCATTATTTTGCGACGTTTGAAATTTTAATTCTTTCGAATCATCTTTCTCTGAAATATATTGATGGCCTGGAATGAGCATTCATATTTATTATGAACTTGAAATATTTTTTTTTATTATTATTTAATTGATTAATTTTATAATCATAGAAAAAGTAATAGATTTAATATTCATAACACCTGAAAATTTGTTTACAACTCTAAAATGTTGATAGCTTTTAATTTAATTAATATAAATATAGACATAGATCAACATCATTATTAGTTCTCAATAGTGAGGGTTGAACAATAGTTGCTTACACCATACACCCATATACGTTGTGCTGTTTCCTTTTCCGGTTAAATAAATCGCTCTGATTCTCGGACGACGTCAAGCGTCGGTTTTATGTTTATGGTGTCGGCTGCACGACAACGGCCAGTTCTTCCAAAAACTTTTCGTAACGCGGCTGTAGTACAAACGACGCCAACAAATGGACAAACTGAACGCGTCGTAATCAAAATTACCTAAGTTAAAATTTTTTTTTTTTTTTTTAATTTTCTTTATATTATTTTTATATTATTTATATTATTGTTTATATCATTCTATAAATGTACAGGACAATATTACACGTCGTCTGCGGACATTTTTTTTGAATTATTCCTTACAACTACTGAAATGAAAAAATAGGATGTCGAATAAATCAATAGTTTTATATGACAGCCGAAAAAGCTCACCGTTGTACTGCCATACCCGGATGATGGAGAAAAATATACCCAGGCGGTATACCTTAGACTTAATAAAAGTTCGTCTTGAAAGTAAAAATGATGCGAGAGAAAACGTGAAGTGAAAAAATGAGTCTACTGTAGAACTATAACTAGTTCAGGATTTTGGAAACATCGCGAGTCGCCCCGAAGAATGGCCAGAGATGCCTCGCTGATCGTAATTCCATTGATTCTCGCTCAGTGAGAACTCCGGAAAAATCAGACAAAGTTTTATCTAAAAGTATATTATATTTCATGAACAACTTTAATTTTTATTGAAAAAGATCAAAAGTACTTTGGTTTAGATCACACAATGCTATCGGAAGAGGAGATGATTCAGAGTTTTATCGAAATCAAATCAAATTAAACAAAAAACTTTTTCAAGACAATTTTGAAGATATTACTTTAACACCAACAGTGTGTTACGTTCCATTTAATATAATGAAATTTATATTCTTTTAAATTCATATTAAATCAAGTTTTATATATTTCGTTCAGTTGAAAATACAATAATTTTTATTCATTAATTGTATTAGAAAATTTATATAATTCTCCCGCCTTATACAAATAGTGAAGGTTGTTTAGTCAATTTGTTATAATGATTTACAAATGCTAAAATACAAACTTGATTTGATTAAATTTCTCAAATAAACAACTAAAATTGTTGTAAATAAAATATCATTCAAACATAATTAAATTAACAGTATAGTACTTTATATATAATATAATATATATTTTTTTTTTTGTATCTATTTATGTATGTACGTAATATGTCATCATTTGAAAATATTTTAAGTCATATACCGTATAAAAATTACATTTTATACTTCTATAGCTACGCCAATATAATAAAGTATAGAATCAGAAACTTTCTGAAGTTTTTCTATAAGAACTTTTTTTTTCTTTTCCGGTCTAAAACTGAGAATGCAAACAATACAGACATTTTTTAATTCACTTAAACTTATTACAAAAAAAAAACAAAAAATAAAAATATGACCAAAACCAACTAGACTAATGACACATAGGGCCTAGTTCATTATCAACTGAGAATAATATCTAAATAATTGAACCAATTACTTAATAACATACCGCGTAGATACTTCGAAAAGTATATCCGATACAAACACTAACAACTTATGTCTGGTTGCGGTTAAGACGAAAGTTTTATATAAATTAAAATCCTGTAATTTACGTCGACGCAACATTAAGAAACTCTCATTATTGAAAGAACACGAAAACATTTTTGGATGAAAATATACTTTTTGATACGAAAGTTCAAATGTACTTTAAGAAAATGAATATTTCTATTCAAAATGTTAGTCAGACATATTTTGTATCTTTTTCTCGAACAGTTTGAAATCTGATTTTTAAAACGTGTTCATAACACAAAAACATGTTTTTAAAATATTTCCGTGATGGGCGAAATTCACCGGTGTCGAAAAGTTATTTGTTACAACTGGAATCATTATTATTTTTAGATATTTCATTAAAATCACTAGTAGTGATTTAACCCACGGAACAACTTGTCTCGTTATAAAACTCATAAAACTCGAACTGTAAGTATCGAGGTTAAGTGAACGACATACTCACACTGTTAATCGTATCAGAACACCGCCCGGTATTAAAATCGAAATCACATACGATGAGCACGAGAAAATCTTCGGTACGAAATCGATACCGACTTTTCTTTTTTTCCAACAAAATTTCCGATCTTCTTTGACTTATGACTTTTACTCTCGCGTCCAAATAGAGCAGGGGAAGAAGACAAATCCAGAGAGCTGAGCATACAGATGTTTTACGATCTTGAAAAATAGTCCAATTACGTGCGTTATACTCTCTACGATAGTTTTTTTTACGAAAGAACCTCTAACCGTCCTCGACTGGCGGCGTGAGCGCACGAGCTCGGTTTTCTTTCTATTGAGATCAAAGAACATCAACTCCAATTACGTCACGGCGATTATTCGTGTTTGTGCGAGCATGGCACGTGTCGACCGAGATTCCGCGGTCCCCGGGTGGTCAGTCGTCCCGAGAACAACGACGTCGACGACGACCGCCGCAAACAATACCGCCGCCGTCCGCACGCATAACGATAACACTGTGTAGAATCGCGGATAATATTACACAGATGGTTTAGAAGCGGTGCCCGGAACCATACAATAACGTTACGGACAACAATGTCGACGGCGGATGCCACGAGCGCACTGACGTTAGGCAACAGCAGCTCGTGACATCGATAACATGATAAAAAATAAAATTATTATTCTAATTATTATTGTTATTGTTGTTGCCACATCGTTATACGACGAATACTGACCGCCGCGCGGGTCTGGGTGCCGTGCGCTTCCACGCCGTGTCAGACGTGCGTGTATACGCCGTACGGAAGATTGAAGACTTCGCGCGGCGGTGCCAACGCCAGTAGTGGCGGCGACAATGATGCTACAACGTGTTAAATACATTGTAAAGGCAGATGCCCTCGAGTCCAGTGTAGTAGGATCAGTGTGTTACGTGTTCGTGCTCGTCGCGTTAAGCCGCGATCCGAACGAAGGCGACGACGGAAGTTTGGGTGATCCGAACAACAATATTATTACAACGTTTCACCGGGTACCTACTTTAATTATCATGTATTAGGTGTATCGTTATCACGATACTCGTTACCAATCGAAACAAGCTAATGTGTTTTATACAAAACGTACCTACCACGGACCCTCTGTCGAAGTTTGCTTTTCTGTTTTTTTTTTTCTTTGACAAATAATTATCTACAGGCGGAAATAACAATTTTTGCACTTTAAATTTTGTACGAAGCGTAGGGTTTTTTGATTTTACGTGTGTATTTTCAACGTAACTATTACGTTTTAGGGTGATTAACTACAGTAATGCAAAAGTTTTGTACAAACACTCGAAAATAAAAAATATCACCTAGTACTTTCAACAGGCAATTTTCAAAAGTTCTTCATACATTTTTCATACACAAGAAAACAACCACTAGAAAATTGAACAACAACAATACAAATTTCCGTCGGCCATTTTCTCACAGAACTACTTTCAGTTGTCTGCATTGTTATTGTTTTAATATTGCTTAAAACTTTAATAAATTATTATTATCAATTATTTTTAAAAAATGAACAATATTTTCTCACTAACTTTATTACTGTTAACTAAAATAAATAAATTATCTTTCCAAATCTACAAAAATTAGGTTAAATATTTGAGTTTAATATTCAATATCGTATACACATTGATTAATTTAATAGTTAGGTATGTTTACTTTTAATTATGACAGTAGTAGATATACAGATGATGACGATAATTACGATGATGAAAATAATAATAATAATAATAATAATAATAATAATAATAATAGCAATAATAAAGTAGTTACACTATTAGTAAGATACCTACCACAAATACATTACTACGGTGGATAAGGTACGTATTGATAAGGTATATTACACAAGTTGTTTATCATCGAGCCATTAATTATCAGCCTGTTAAGCTGTATTGACACCACCCCGAAGTTGTTATATTTTTCTTATCTGACAACCGTAGTTATTTAGTCGTAGTAGCGCACCCGTAATAACCTATCGTCCCGACACTTTAAGGTTTAAACATGATAACGTACATGGGTTTTATAGTTTGAAAAAATTTATACACCCCGATCACACGTTTACGTCTAGTTTCCACCACCAAAATATAACACATCAGATTGTACAATTCGTAAACTAATCAATATGGTACACGAATTCGTTTTTATATTAACTATTAAAGCTCTGTCTTTTCTGTCTTTACGGGATTACCTTTGGTCAATAATAGCCTTGGGTGTTGCTTTATTTTTTATCTATACCCGGAAATTACCCTATTAATTACGGACGCGCCTGCGTTTTACGGATCCGGCACCACGTATATTATAAATCTTCGGTTTAAATATTTTACACGCGCGCGGACCGTAAAATATCCTCTTTCGCCGATGCAGTCTCGTCGTGAGTGGACTGCTTTTACCAGGTCTTCAGACGCCCGTTTGGCAAACGTACTTACACACGCCGCAATACCTTTGCCGCGCACTGGTCGTGTTCAAACTACTTAGGTCTGTGTATACACGCATAATATCGCTCGAGATTCGTGCTCCACTTATCCTACTTATTCATAATAATAGTATACCAACTGAATAATGAAGCGCAGGAATTAAAAAAAAAAAAAAAAATCGAATCCATCAAATTATATGGGTTGATAATAATAATCAAGCATCAAGCGATTCCGGCAATTATTCTTGCTAATAATCCTGGTCCTGTGTGTAAACACGAACCGTTTGATCGAGCGATTTGATGCACCCAAGTCATGCGACCCGAATACAACGAACGGCCTGGCAATGAGGTGTATTTAAATGCAAATGCATTTACGTGCAAGTGGCGCACCGAGTAAAATTTATTTTGTTTATTAGACGTATGCGACGACGACGCCAGCAATAAACAGGTGAATGTATATCACGCGTTTACACGCGAATGTGTCGCAGAGAAACTGGTATTATGATTCGCACAATAATTATCAAACTCGCAGCATTAATCCATTTATCCTATACGACATGTACCTATAGGAATGGGGGAAAAAAATTATTTAAATCACGTGAAACGCATAACAATATAATAATTTAACGTCCAATTATATCGTGACGGAGGCCGACTAGTTGTCCGTTTTACCTGCGGTGTGACGACTTGACGCATTCTTAACATTGTCGTAATATTTAATTATGTGTAGCGTTAAATGGTTTAGCCGTTCCGGGTACGAATGAATTACTCTAGTTACCAATGTGAAACCGATGATTTTCACGGGATTCGATTATTTATTTTTCGGGATGACGTCGAAGACTGCAGTTCCGCAGCTGCCATCAATTCAGACGGTCGAACGGTCGAATCGCTTTATGTACACGTGTATTGTGTACAATAAATTGAATCAATCGGCGAAAACTGATCGGCTGAAAGCGGCAATGGAATGGAAGTGGCAGCAACTGATAACAGTGACCGGTGGTTTGCGATCATTAGCAAAGTGCTAACAGCCTAAGGTCTCCGAACCGGCAGGGTTGTAGGCATAGAAATGGACGTGCAATCAATACTGTCGTTTTAAACGCCGAGAGACGATTTTCACCACATCAAGAGACAAATGTTCTTCTGTCGACGGTGACAGATGGATTACCGACTGGCAGAGGTGTCTCTTTATAATTTATTTCGAGAAACTGAGTACATTTTACTACCCTTGCAAATACGCTAAGCAATTCTATTCCTGACCTCTGTGTGTGTGTGTGTGTGTGTGTGTGTGTGTGTGTGTGTGTGTGTGTGTGTGTGTGTGTGTGTGTGTGTGTGTGTGTGTGTGTGTACCTCTATAGATTATCGTCGTATATACAAGCTAACGACAGGATAATTAAATATAAGCCATAGAAGACGGTTTTTAAAGATATGAACATCGAATGATGTAGTTAAGATAGTTTAAGTTGCTTATTTGCAGCGTGAGAAAGATTCCAAAGTAATTTATCATCAGCGCATTGCGTTTCTCGTCACTCTGTACTCGATCATACATGATCGTCCAAACACTATATTGTAAACTTCACGATAAATTATAATATTATAATACGCTCAGCTTAACCACATTTTATTAAAAAACAATGTTGAACACCCGTTTTAGTTCCTATGTACAAGTGCACCGAGCAATACGGTGAAACTCAAATCGAGTCAGAAATTAAAACAAGCTTTTTAATAAGACACAGTTTTTTACGTCTGAATAACTAATAATTAGAATAAATTTCTTTCAACAGATTTGAAAAGAAATGTACAATACTTAATACAATACTCTAACAATACGTTAATGATCAACTTGCATGTGAGTAACTTTCTCATTGATTTAAATCGATTCATATTCGCATAATATGCATATATTATATTATATATTATATATATATATATATATATATATATATATACATAACATACAAACAATAAGGTATTAATAATTGTTTTAAAAGACTTTGCACACTGTATAATTTGAATACGTTCCGTACAAGAAATCATTACACATTTAATTGTAGTACTTATGCTTTCAAAAAATATCAGCTGTATGATTACAATACCAACGTATTAAATGGTCTTAATTTTCTCAATAGCAAATGTAATAGAGCGTTGGTTTTTTTTCTTTTAGTAAAATAAACTAAAAATAATTTCTCCAAGTTTAATTAGGCTTAACGGAATTCATCGATAATGTTACTGAAGTTTATAAAATCTGTATAGTGATTCGGTAAAATCCGTCTATAGACAAACATAGTATATATACTTTCTTTGATGTATACTCATTAAATTCACCTATAACAATAAATTACTATCTAGTTTACTACCGACCATTTGTACAATTTGTAACGTTCACAAGTTTTCAAGAATATGTATTATGTCAGTGAAAAATGTTGGTCAATTTAGAGAATATTACATTATTACATAGTAATTAAAAAACAAGCTCGAAAACAAGATAGATAGTCGATTTTATGAAATAAAAATCCGGCGTATAAATTGAAAATAAAATTATCATTAGATATTATTGATTATAATCAGTTCAGTATTTCTTCTCGGAAAATCTTTATACAATAAATGTTCATGAATTTTCAAATAACTTTTTAATCAATTGTAATTTCACTAAGAAAAAAAGATTACTAATACAGGATAAAGATTCCTGGTTTTTGTGTTGTTTAGTGTATAGCCGAGTGCCTTGGCTAAAAGTAGCTATAAATGGTACACAGAGATTTACATTGACAGTTTTTTTTTTTTACGATACTATTAAATCTGAAAACTAATTGGAATGATGTCTATACAATATAGTTTAAGTATATTATTGTACGTTATAAAAATCGTTTTAGCATGTACGCGTGAGTGATAAAATGTGTACTCATTTATTATACTAGGAAAAATATCGACTGTATAAAGTTAAATGTACGACTTATGTAGATTGTTACGAATATAAATGTATACCAAATACATATGTATACTAAAGGGATCTACGTATAACTTATCATTGTTGAACAATAATATTTTATAAGTTCACAAAGGAGGATTAAAAATCACCTCTCACACTAAGTGTTCAATGTTTTACAAAATAGTTCTCTCAAAATGCTATAAATTAATCATCGAGTTTTCTAACAATTTTTTTTTTTTTTTTAGGACGATTTAATTTTGGAAGATTTAAATGAATTAAATATGTTATTAAATATGTTCTTCTAAATTCTTACCATTTTCACGTAATTTTTAACAAAGAATCATTTTCCTATTCTTAAATTTAAAATTCTTATTTTTTAAAACTAAATAAATCTTGATAAAAAATATCAATACGTTAATTTCCTCTACTCCATTTTATTTTTATAGAATGTTTGTACATATTTAAATGTATTATGTTTAATAACTTAAATCATTTTTAGAGATGCTTACTGCTATCACTTCCATAATCTCTAGCAGCTCAAAAAAGTGTTTCAAGCAAACTCTCTCAACATGTTTGTATATATTTATTTAAGCGATTTTATTTTTCACCAACGAACTATGAACACAACAGTTTTTCTAGTGAATATGTCGATGAACATTGTGTTTGTGTGTTTGGTATGTTAATGGCGTGCAAAAATAATAATAAAACGTATACCTCTCGCCACATATATTTTCAATATCAACATACGTTCAATGAACAAAATATATTTCTTATATAAATATTGGGTTTCTGTAAATGACATGGGCCGTTCACACAATATAAAACTAAGATTTACGTACGATTAAGAATTTTTTTTTTTTTATAATTTTAGAGGTGTTACAGTCTCATATTATAATATCACAAGCATCGTTACTAGAAACAAATGTTATTGCGTTATAGCTACTTGAAATTTTTTTTTTTTGAAAATACCTTCGAAGCAAATGGAATTTTTTCATAAAAATAAACAACAATTTAATTTACAAGAGAATTATGGCTTTTTCTTTTTATAGGAAAAAGCTAGAACTAATTTTGTACGAAAATTTAAATATATATGTATTTTTTTTTTTTTTTTTTGAATGGATCATTTGTATTTGTTTGATATATTGATAATTTATTTAAACTTAATTTTAAGTAATACGGTAAAATATCTCCTATAGTGTTTCGTAGATCAATGGAACACTCCCTTAAAATAAATAATTGAGCCTTTTTTCTAAATTCTAATATTTATTATTTGTAAAGGTAATATTTATTTCTCATATTGATAAAACAAAAACACTGTATGTACAACATGAGTCTTTTAAATACTAATACTATTAGAAAAACAATATACGGTTATTTTAAACGACATTTTTAAAACTTGGGTACCAACACGTATTTTCCTAAACAAACAATGTATTTATTTTCTGTGTTCAAGTTGATTTGAACATTTTGGTAGCTAAGAAAATACTAGGGAGTTTTTGAAGTGATGTAGTGGTAATCATTTTATATTTATTAAAGTACCAAGCGAAAAATGTCTTGTCATGCTTTTATGATCTAGCTCAACTTGTATTGTGTATGCTAAACGAATATGGTCAGATATTATCGGTTCTTTCAATATCGATTGTGGAAAATCGTCTAATATCTTATTCAAAACGTATGTCAGATGCTAAATTTCCATAATTTTACAACTATCATACGGTATTAACATATGAGTGATTAGCGGTATTCACTAGTTTGGTTTTAAAGAAAAAACAATTAAAAATTCTCAACTCAATTTACTAACGAATATTAATTTATGGACTCAAATCGTGGTTATCCTAGTTTCATTATAACTTATGAAAAATCTGTAAGTTAATGCCACTCCATACTTTTACGGGATATAACTTCAAGAAGTTAAATCACATAGTATTTATTACTAACTTAAACTTCTATTTCATCAACTTCGGAAAACCCTCACTGTTATATTCGTAGAACAAAACATATTATGTTTTCACCAGCGACCAGGATAAAGTTTGAAAAGAAAGATCTGTTGCGGTACGAAATCCAACTACTGTTTTTTTTGCTATTATATTTTTATAGACTTTTTTATACACATTTAATAAATACATTTTTATACATTTCATACAAAAATATGAGAAGGGGTGGTATTAGCTAATGACTGAAATTATTTTAAATGTAGTATGTACATTTTTGTTAATGATACTGCATTGTTGCTCTCAAAAATGAATCAGAAAAATGTTAAGCATTTTCGAGATCAAAGTTATTTTTTTGTTCAGTTTATTTTTTAACATGCCAAACAATTTATGCTATTGAAATTATAAAGTTCTTTCACATAAAAAAAAAAAAAAAAAATTAAATGCGTTAAGAATATTTCAAGAATAAAGAAAAAAAGAATTTAATTATAAAGTGTTTTAAATAGTAAAATATATTTAAAACGGAATTCTTAATTTAAAAAAATCCCTAGTTATGTAAAGTTCTATGTTTAAAAAAAAAATTAACTAAAATTTAATTACAGTACGCATTTATTCCTTTTATTGGTTTTTCGCGCCAAATTCATGAACTCTAAAAAATTGTTGTACAAGAAAAATGTGATGCCTTGTAGTAAATTAATAATTTAAATTTTCATCTAAACAGTATGGGTCTATTCTTAACTACACTAGACGCTAAATACTGGTCTAATATACCTATGTAATTATAAATTTGTGCTGTAGACATGGGGTGAAAATAAATTAAAAATTGTATTTTGGAGTTATGTGAGTGTAGCTTCCAACGTTACGATCAAGTATAATACATTTATGTGAAGCGTTTCTTTACTTATATTTAGTAAAATTTCTAAAATTTTCCTAATCCAAGCAAAGGCTACCACAATATGTAAATTGTAAAATGAACAATTTAAAGTGTTCTTGAAGAAAAAATATGAACATATTTAATTTTTCCTGAATTCATTATTTATTCAAAATAGGTTTGTATGCAGATAATTATATTATTCGTTTTACTTTTGAAAATTATGGGAATGTAGTTGACTATCTATTTTCAATGTTACAATTTCGAAATCATTTGATAATTTATTTTAAACACAAATGAGATCAGTCGTCCAAGTAAAAAAAAAAAAGAGCCGTTTTCTTAGATTCTCCAAAAAGTTCTATACATAAAGTTTATGTTTTCACCGATAATTGTATATGAAATGATAGTAAACCTGGTTAACATTATTGTAATCACTCTAATTTGATGATGACACACACACACACATATATATAAGTAGACTTGTAAACATGAATGCGATTTTAAATATAAAAAACCCAAATTATTTTATGAAAAATTAGTCTGATTTCAAAATATCTCTTAAGAAATTGTACCTAATTCTGAAAATAACTCTTTAGACCAGTAGAAAGAAAAACTTTAAAAAAGCATTAATAAAGTAAAAGCAAATTTTGTAGGTTATATTATATCATTTTTATATAATTACAATATGCCGAAAATAGTTACCATCATTTTTTGAAATATTAGTTGCAAAAATTATAAAAATAAAAGAGGTAAAAATGTCGCCGTCCCCATAAAAAGGTCCACTATTTTGAGTTTTCCGCTACTTAGAGGGATCCGTTTAGGGAGGCTCCACTGTATACATGTAATTAAAAACTTTTAAAAAATCTTTATACTTATACTTAATATAAAAGTATAAATGTTCAAAGCATTTGATTAAAATGTATCAATGAATTTATCAAACATGATATAACAATTTATAACTCCGCGTCTCTTCTATTTTTTTCATGAAAATGATTTTGTTATTGGACATGTAATGACCAAATATTATGCACAACTATTATTATTAATAGATTATATTCGATTTTCTTATGTTAATCACTTGATTAAATGTTTAAATATTAAATCATTAAATAGAGAATATGTATTTAGATTTCTTCGTATCCATTACATATTATGTGATTGATATACACACGAAATTTAACTTGAATAAAACATAATCCAGGCATAGTTTACATTGAAACAACAGCTAGTTTGTAGTAATTTTATTTTTAGCTATTGATAAATTATAACGAAATAAATTTTGGAAAACCAAGGTGTTAAAGTTTTCAGTTGATTGAAGAAATATTATTATAAACTTACTTCTACGATAGTATTTTGGTATGATTATTATGATTATTTTTATTATAATGGCTATTTTTTATATTCTTGTGGTTTTCATTTAATATAAGTCTTATATGCACGTAAGTGACATAGTTTTATGTTAAGTACTTAACTTCTATGAAAGATGTTCAACCAAGTGGTTTGTCAAGTGTTTTACATGTGTTTGAAGAGGAATGGAATTGTCATAGATGAATTTTGTTGGCAAGTTTCCTGCACTCAACAAGGAATACGATCCACTAAAAAATATTTTTTTCTTCTTTTTTTTTTGTTTGAAACATAAATTAACGGCTGTAAGGTAGTCAATATTGAAAGTTATTATAAAGAAGCGAGTAATAAAATGTCAACTAATTTAGATAGGACCAACTAAAACAACTTACTCCACATTGTGTTGTTAGCCCTTTTTTTTTACACCATGTATGTGTTTAGTGAGATTACTACAATTTATTTTTGGTAGCATGAAAGTATACTTACAAATGACATAAAATTGAAATTTTAAATAGGAACAAAACCGAAAATAATCTTTGAAGATTTATAGTTTTAGAAACCGGAACCACAATTTTATTAGATTCGTTTTAATGAAATTTCGTCTAAAGTCAAATCTTTTATACATTTTTTTTTAAATTTTATAGAAATTAACTACTGTAACAAAAACAATTGTACTTAATTTTCAACAAGTATATTTTAATGTAAAAAATACGACTCTTAGAATCGAACAAATGTATGTTATATCTTATTTTTGATCCTTAACGTTATTAATTCCTATTGACCCAATAATTATTCCTAACTGATTAGTTTGCAGCAGATGTTTATACATATCGTACATTTTTATTTCTTTAGTCATCATTAATATAATAAATAAATATAAAATAATATATTGGTTTTTTGACACACTTTTCCGATTGTAGTTGCTATCACATCAAGAAACGTGTCAAAATAGTAACGATTGTATTAAATGGTTTGAACGTTATAATTATATCATTTCCCCACTACTTTTAGTACCTCTGTGAATATAGATAGAATAAGTTGTAGGTTTTCAAAACTGAATATCCAAAAATTCACTAAATTTCTATCAATAAATATTTGATTGAAAAAGCATAAAATATTATAAAACAAATGTTTAAGCTGAATATTTTTTTCTTTTACCTTAAAACTTTCCTTATCCTTTCTCCTAATAACATCGCTACCATCTACTTTTATTTATTTTATCGCATTTATTTACAATTTAAATTATATCTTGATTATCTATAAGTGTTTTTTCAATAATTTCAAGATTAAAATATTATTACGAAATACAGTTAGTAAAAATTGAATATATTTAATTAATACATTTATAATTATCAAACTGCACAAATGAAATGGTTTTAATTTAATTATGTGTACAAATCCTAGAAATATATATTTTAGTTGACAATGAAATCAATTATGATACTTTCAAATCGAAAAATGATTTAATAATCAATTTTCATTGTTAAAACTGGAACCGAAATGGTTAATTTATATTTTGAAATACCAGAACCAAAATTGAGGAAATTTCAAATTTCAGTCTTTCGTTTTACGAAAATATTTTTAAAACTGAACATTTTTTAATTTTTTTATACATTCTAATAATATTAAAAATTAAAGACATATCTATAAATGCAAAAATTTCCTATTAAATGTATTTCTACAGTTAAAACTGATAAATTTGAGACATAATATAAATTTAAATGTTGAAGTTAGAGTAGTAGTTTCCTGTGATGAAATGTTTACTACTTAATATTCATAGCACCAAATACAATGTTTCTGTAGAAAATTGAATTTAATGGAGTTAATTTTCATAAACCAATAATATTTGATTAATTTACAACAAGTACGACAGTTTTAAAACGATGTGCACAATCACTAATAATAGGTACTTTTTTAACCAAATACATATAACTTTAAAACATATTTCCATAAAAATAAATTCCATCAAGTTTTAAAAACCTCAACTTAAATTGATTGGTGAACGCTTACATTAGAATCACATAAAACTTTACTCAATTTTCACGATACGCGTATGATTTTTTCTCATACATAATAAATAACACAACTTTAATTGGTAGGATATTTGACATTTTTGGTATATTTTTTACATCGAGAGTAAAATTAACCTATGTGTTTAAAATGGTTTTGATGGTTAGCTAAATCAAAGTGGAATTAATTATTCTATTTTAAACATACAATCTATAATTTGAACATTAAATAATGAGGCACTGTAGCATTGAATCACAATATTATATATTTAAAAACAACCAAACGCCATTTAATTTTTTTCATCATAAAATATTCACCATTTTGTATGCTAAGTTTTTTTAAACTAGATCTAAAAATTCCACTGCGCACAATTAAAAAACTTTTGAAAAAGCTCTCTGAAACCTTTTGAGTAGGTAAGTATCTAACACTCAGTCGTGAGATTTTTAATTCTTTGGTAATCATGCAAATCAAATGAAAAAAATATCTCCTCACAAACATAAATTATTTTTGTATTTAACTTTAAAATTTAATTATACGATAATCAGTGTTTGTTGATTCTACTTTTGTAAATTGAATTGTGCTATAGTATAAACTATAGTTTCTGTATCGCTAAACTTAATCTATTTATAATTTAGATAATTTAGATATTGTCATTTATAAATTGCATAATACACTTATAAAAATAATACTAAGGCATTAAATAGAAAAACAGAAATTATATTTATTTGGCTCTATATTAATGCTTACGTTGAAATATTCGGAAGATAATGTATGTTTATGGATTTAAACTAGATACTAGTTTTATTATATCTTGTATAAGTTACTGGTAAAATAATTTGTAAATTAAAGAACATTTATAAGAATGTTTTTAAATATTTTTTCGATGTGAATCCCCAAAGATTCTAATGATATATGAAATATTAGCATAATAATTCTTGAACACATGATTTTTTTAATTCAAAATACAAAAAAGCCGATAAGATAATGGTGGTGGAAGTTCGTCCTTTGTCGCTTCGCTCCTCGGACAAGATAATGGTGAGGAGTGTATAGCACTTTCTATCATGGGATCACCTAACCTAACCTCGGACAAGATATTGGTGATGAATGTATTAAGTTTTAAAGAAATGATGACTCATTTCTTTAGTATAAAACGATTCTGAGCAAAGCTTCAGTGTAATATAATATATTATTTATACACTGTTTACGTATTTTTCGGTTATTTGTCTGATTTTTGGTGAGTTTTTTCATTATTAAACCCTCATAAAATATTCAATTTTTAACTCGTTAGAAATTTTCTGTTACCAAAAGATTCGAAACATGTTTTTATATCTATATTCCAAGTTTCATTGTGATCGGACACACCAAAAAAGATTTATACAGATTTTAAGTTGAAAATTAACGTAAAAACAGTCGATATTCATATACGAATTTATATGAATTTGTTAAAACGTGTATAAAAAAAAATCCTGACTAACGATTTTTGAACTTTAGTTAGGATAATTAGGTAGGTATATGAGTAAGGTCATATTAAATTTTCAGAACTTTTTGTCAAATATTTAAAATTATATTACATAAAAACTTTCAAATAATTTGGTAAATTAAAAGTTCTATATTTAAGTCAAAAGTGCTTTAATTGTTCTGAAAATTTCGTCCAATATAAAAAAGTATGTATTTGATATTGGATAAAATTTTCAAGTTTCTAGCTTCAATACTTTTCGATTTATGACTAAATACCTAAAATCTGAACAGTGAAAATCTCGTTTACGGCGGATTTTTACCGATTTTACCGTTTTTACTCAGTTTTTCGATCGTTATTCTTGATTACTGGAAAAACTATGGAGATTTTGGAAAAATGACCTCTCTAAAGTACCATCTCAGTTCAATTTTGAATCTAAAAAGTTGCTGGACGAAACTTTTGGACAAGGATTTCTATACGAAAAAGTGTTTACAGAAAAAAAAAAAATAAAAAAAAAAATAAATAAATAAAAAAAAAAAAATAAAATAAACATCATTGTAAAACCATAAGATCCTTCGCTTCACTCAGAATCTAAAATGAAAATAGTTTTCAATCAGTCTTAATTTTGGTTAATAACGAAGAGATTATGGAATATATAACTATAAATTAAATGTAGTACGCCACAATGTTTTGTAGTAGATACCTATTTTGTATGAAATAGGAGACCTACAGGTCAGGATTTCATGAAATACTGTGCCCTTCAAAATATACTGCGTACATTCGTTTGAGTATATAAGCTCTGTACATTGTACCTTTGGGGCGGAATAACGTATATCCGGCGAGTAATGGATTTAACATACATAATAATATTGATTGGCGACATTTCCAGTTACTGTACCACATAATGGGCATCAAATTGTAATTTATACAAACGATTCGCAGCAATGTTAGGGTAAATTATAGGATTCATTTTGAATTCGATGTAACTGAATTTCGAGAATTTGACCAATCTATCTATGAAACCATTGTGGCTTTTATGTGTGTGTATGTAAGTGTGTATAATGTATATGTATATATGTATATATGTATATGTATATATGTGTGTATAAATATATATCTCCTTGATACAACCACCCATATACTATAACAATCGAAACAATTTCGCCATTCGATAGTCTTTTGTCTACAAATTACAAATAACATATTATATTCAGTAACCAATTTAATATATTGTTATTGATATTATTATTATTATTATTATTGTTATTATGTTGATTATTCCACGATTAATTAGATACTTATCATGCTATAACTATTTCAAGGATCTAAAAACTCAACAAATCTATACTATAAATTTATAGTTTATATTTGATTAAACAAAATGTATTCGATAACATTTAGTTAAAATAAAGTGAAAATAACTGCATAGAGATAAATTAAATTAAAGTTGAATAATTCAATACTTAATTTTTTTATGACTACATAATAGTAATTCATCATCACTTGTACTTACGTTTTAATTAATGTTAAAATGATAATTTTTAAACATACATTTCTGATCGTTCAAATAAAATATTGGAAATTAGGTACTGTTTGAAAAATATTTGAATCTCTATTAAAAATACGTATGTATTTTATTAATATGGAGTTCAAATTTAAAACGATAATGTTCGAATTCGGGTATATATATATATATATTTATTTATTTATTTATGTAGGTAATTATTGTTTAGATTCTAAGTAGAGCTGCTAAGAATGAATCGGTTTTGCAATGACACGTTTTGTTGGGTTTTTTTTTTTTAGCTTGTTTCATACGTTTTAAATTGTTAAGTGGTTAAGTATTGATAAAAAAATTACTATACTTTTACCAACTATATATATATGTACATATACGTAGCTTTAATAACTGTTTTTCAAAAAATTATCGGGTTCATTGAAATTAAAAGAGTAAAATAATGTTTGTATGCCTGCAGTGTAGTCATGAGCATATTATTAAAACATATTGCCAAACCTATGTATTTTTAAACAGTAGCTTATGTTAGCTGCTTTCACTTTACTTTAAAATTCAGATAACAAACAGACACGTTTAAATGTTTATTGAAATTGCCTTTAACTCAAACTCTTTTGTTTATGATATTTTTTTTATACATACCGTTAGCAAGTTATATTTAAAAAAAAAGTTGTTTTACGTAAAAAAAATATTATACTTGCCAATAATATTGTGAGAATAAAAACTCTGCCAAATCGTAACAATTTTAATTTTCTATAAAATTTAAATCCAGAAAATAAGTCACACTTTTTAAGTTAAATTTATTAAAACCATTAAAAACAAATCGCTAGATACCTATGTATCATAAAATTTACAATCATAACAGAAATAACTTACCAAAGCACGTCAAATTTTTAGAAAATTTATGTGTAAGCTCCATGGGTAATGACATTGACATTGACTCTATACTTTTATTATCTACTGAACATTATTATTTCAAATATTTTAACAATTTATAAACAGCGAAATTATACCTATTGAATAAAAAACAACATTAAATCACGGGCACTCAATTAATGAGCAGCGACATTTTTTCAAAATATTTTTTTACTGTTTAATATTTTTTTCAAAGAATAATCTTTATAATTACACAGCAGGTATTTATGGTGTTTTATTGATTTAATAAAAAAATTGTAACCGAAAAACTAAAGTTGTGTCTAAAAGAAAGTACGGAAAGTTAAATTTTATTTTTGTTCTTCAATAAAATGTATAAAATATTACTTAGTGTCTTTTAATTGAAAGCCCACGAAATAAATTATTCATATTACACATGTTTTTTTACAAATATAATTTATTGATACAGTATAGTTCATTCAGTATAGACTGACTATAAACACTAAACGTGAAATGTAAATAACACTAAATAGCTGCTTATCTATATGCTGTTTTATAACTCTAATATTCAACATAATGATTTTATTTGAATTTATAACCGAAATTCTTTGGATATCAATCAAAAAATCACTTAAACCCTGAAAAAAATACAATATTATAGAAGAAATTATTTACTCCCTCATATTCTTAACAACAGCAAGATAGCTAATGAGTTTAACTTTATTCAAAGTACTTCATTTTCAGAAGAAAAAAAAAACTTTTGAAAGAGTTTTGTACCACAGGAATTATTTAAAATTCCTATGATATTTATTCATAACTCAACACATAAATACCTACATGATTCTTTTAAAAACGCATATTTACGAATTTACGGCAAATTTCAATAGAAATTAGTCCAATATTATGGAAAATTTAAGACATTTCTGGTGAATTTAAAGATAAACAATTACGATTTTGACTAAATTATAAATGTTAAATTTGATGCACTGGAGCAATTATGTATACTTTAATTAAAAACTATAAAAATGTAAATTAAAAGCAATTAACAATTTTTCACTTTTTGATTAATATACATGAAAAATATTATTTTTCTTAAACTTGAAAATAATCTTTAATATAATTCTTGCTTATTAAATTATAAATACTATACAGCATATTGTATACATAATATGTAATCTTTTTTTCTTTCACTATTAAAATTATAATTCATTGAAGTAGGTATTTATGACATACGTTTCGGTTAACGTTTTTTTAAAACAGTACAATTTGAATTTATTTATTACCAATATGTTATTCTAAACATTTTTTTTAGTGCCGACGTTGATTAATATAAGATAAATTTCCAATACTCAACCCATATTTCTTGTCAATGATTTTTTTCACGTACGTTGCACCAAAAGTTCAATTTTATGTTGCAATAGAAACCATGAAAAGTGACCTTTTTCTTTTCACGGTGGACGGGCAAGACTATTTTCCAGCTATGGTTGAAAAATAGCAGGTACTTTTTCGCGCACTATATGGAAAAGTAACTATCCGCGTTAAATTAATATACTTATTTCAGTGTTTCTTTACTGGTGTTCCGCAGAATACAATAATTACTTACTGCGTATACTTAGATTATATGTTCCACGATCATTTCAAAATTGGAGGGTAATAAAAACGTTTATTCAAACGAAAAAATATGAATTTAATCGTCTACGTACTTATTTTGAGTTTCAGTGAAGTGCTCTAATTCTATAAATAACTGTGAGATTTAAAAAAAAATGTTTTAACAATAACATTAATTTTTATTGACTGACTTGCAGTGAATTCTACGACAAAATTAAGACTATTACGAGAATTAAAAAAAAAAAATTAATTTAAATGAAAAATATAAGTAAATATCAATACATACCAATTAATTAAATAAATAAAAGCAATTTAAAAATAATTCTCCTACTACATATTAAAGTCAAAATGAATTGCTAATGCAAAAAATAAAAGGTTGTTTTCCAACTATTCAATATTGTCCCAGTTTGGTAATTTCGAAATCTGGCCACTCTACAGAAGGGGGTTTCTCTTGTACTGTTCTTGCCACGGTTATTTCAATTAGAGGCGTGAAAAAAAATGTATAGCTCGTGTGGAAAGTCATTTCAGTCCTAAGCAAAATGCAACCCTCACCGCTGGCCGGCACATACCGCACACGACTGAAATAGCTCACTTCCCGCGCCCTTACTACACATTATAAAACTATTTTAGACCTCTCAATTAGTTTTTCAATTACTTTTCTCGAATTATGATTTTTAAATTCTTATAAATTATACCTACAGTTGATTTTTTAACTCTGAGTTTTAAAATTTATACCAAAATAATGACATCACACAACATATTGAAAGCAATATAACTGTATAAATAAAATATATGAACGCATGTATAGCGTGCCTATTAATGTTTATCTGTCAAAACTCTCATCTGGCAAATAAATCAAAAACCCCCAGGTTCGAAAATCAAAAAACATTACCTTTCGTTACATTTTTCGATGAAAATATAAAAATACGGAAATCATGGCTTTAATAATAATTATTGTTGTTGAACGTTCTGATTTATCATATGCTGACGCGAGTAGATAGACAATACAGCATTGCCTTGTGTGATAAAAACTACGCCAGACGTTTTTTATTCTTTTACCGGGTTAAACATTCTTACTTTTGCAAAACTAATTTGTATTTTACCACGAAAAAAAAAACAACACAATAATTGTTTTGGGAAATAACGAGAAAAAGTTCCTTTTCGGACAAAAAAATAAGTTTTAATTAGTTTTACACCCCCGCTCAACATTATTGTAGTGCCCTCGCATGTGTATAAGAAATCAACTCACCGTGCAAGAGGCAGTTATGGCGTTGAAGGTCAAAGAGGCTAAAGGGAGCCGGAGTAGACTTAGAAAATCGGAATGAGCCAAACTACCGGTGCAATTCAAACCACGTCCTGGTCGGGCAGTGTATCACAGTAGCAGGGAGGGAAAGTACAGCCGTCGTATGGTGTACATGTACAAATGTTTATCGACGGTGAATTTTCAAATTATACGCCAGAGAAACGGACGCGAACGGAGAAAAAAAAATCGGCATGATTCACATCAAAAAATTTTTTTCGCTGCTGAACCAAACGACAACCTTCGGTTGAGTGCGAACGGCGTCGGCAGACGAGAGCACATCCTCTAAACGTCCGAGTCGGCCGCCGTAGGCTCTCGCCACGACCCTATTTACGCAGGGACGTTATGGGTAATAATATTGTCCGGGAGTCTGGCCACTAGACTCGAATCGAAACCACCATCACGGGGAACATTAATTTCGAGGATGTTATAGACGCATTCGCCGAATTAAAAACCGGAATGAATAAATTGTGGAAACTCCGCGAGGAATCTGTTATTAACTGCACCTACATTTTGATATAATACTATTTACTATCGACTACAACTATATCACATTTGCTAATTATTGTCAAACATACAATTCACAACAGTTGGCAAGTGATTAATTTTATCAATTTTTTTTTTTTTTTTTAATTTTTTTTTTTCCGTCCCGGGCCTCGAAAATTATAAATCGCAGGCTCTGGATCTCATCACCCTCACACCGTACACGCACCACGGATCGTTGTAAATTCGTGTGACGAGTGTTTCGATGAACGATATATACCATAAACCATTACGGACGCGCCAAAAAGACTTACCTGCGTCGGGGGCTGGACGGACGACGGTTCCCTGATGCTCGGCGAAGGGGTCCTGCGACACGCGGACGTCGGTGGGATTTTTATTCACGGGGGTCGGTGCCGAAAGTCAAGGCGAGAACGTGGCACGCGTTAGCCTGTCGCCTACGGTCGGTGGGCGCGACGATATCGCACGGGAACTCGGCGGCGCGGGAAAACAATAAAAATTTTAAAAAAAAAAATAAAAAAATAAACGAATACGACAATCGATCACGACGACACGTGCACAAAAAACACTGACGCACTCTAGGACAGAGACCCGACGGACGTTGTATTACAATTATATTATACTATCGTGCGAGAGTGCGAAACGCGTTGCGGCGAGATAATTCGCCCGCGCGAATACGGCGACCGGCGTGCGTGCTCTCCGCGACGGACGTGTTAGGCGCGTGGCTGGACGCGGCGAACTGACACAATAATACTACAACTACCGCGCGACTGTGCGCCGAGTGCCCACCAGACGACTACGGACGACGAGCCGCGACGGCGGCGACGACGACGACGACGCGACGTGTCGTTCGCTCGTGCGCTCGGTGCCGCCGCCGACCGTACACACAAAAGCACATCGTCACACACACACACACACACAAATACGGCATACAATAATGTATTATAGTGTGTATAGCACCGAACCGGCTGTGACTTAGTCGGCGGCGGCCTCAGGTTTATTACAGGAGCTACAAACGACGCGCGACGACGAGACCCCGAAGCCGTCGCACATCCGTCAAAACGTCCGTCTGGTAGCCCGCCGAATTTTATTATTACTACGGCGGCGCCGTATTATTATTATTATTATTATTACTATGTATATATATCGTGTTTGTGTGCGAGTGCGCTCGCGTGTGTAGTAGAATTATTTCACTCGGAGGTGATGAGGAGCTTTGTTTCTGAAGAATTTTTTTTAATTTTTTTATTTAATTTTTTTTTTTTTTTTATGACTATTCTCGAGTTTGAAAATTAAATCGTTACGTTCGGATGATAAATCTGCGTACGGCTCGTTTTCTCGGCGGCGGTAATGTTAATGTCGTTTTTCAAAACTTAATCCCGGTGATACGCGGAGGAATTCGGAACGATGATTTTTTTTTTTTTACGTACACTCGACGTAGGTAGAATACGGTACGCGTAATTTATGATTTTGAACGTTTAATGTACTATACGAAATCGTACATTTGAGTACGCCACGCTTTGGCTGAGATTTTAACTTCTTTATTATACTCGATTCGACGAACTTTTTCTTCGACGTCTCGCCGAAACACGTACTTAGTAGGTTCATTAAATGCTAAATTGAACTAAAATTTTACTACAACCCATTGAATGACGTGTTTATTTTTACGCTACATAAATGTTTAGTGTTTTCGCCACTTAAAAATTGTTTTTAGCGTTATATTTTCGGAGTGCCTTCCTATCACGTAGCCATAGGACTTATTGATTATATTCAGGCATGTTAAATCATTTAATGATATTATGAAAATATGTAGAAAGCAAAATCCGACGAGATAATTTTGGCTATAATTTTTCGTCTCTTCGGTTCTCGGATACATCGTTCATAAAGTATATTATGTCTTCAGTAAACAAATCTGAATAAAGCTTCAGTGTTTTGTTCGTCGCTTACGTATGCTACGGTTTTAAGGCAATCATCAGTGCATTTTTAGATTCTGATTGAAGTGAAGAATCTATTGGTTTTATAATGATGATTTTTTTTTCTGATAACACTTTTTGAAGCGATAAACTTGGCCCGAATGACGTCCGTTCATCAACTTTATAGGACGGGAATTGGATGTAGATGGTGCTTTGAACATTCATTATTCTTGTTTCTCAATAGTTTTTTTAGGTTTGATAATAACTGCGAAAACCGAGTAAAAAAAAGGTAACATTTTTAGTAAACGATACTTTCACTTATTCAGTCATAACTCCAACAGTAACGTCGCTGGCAAAATTCAATTTTCCCTGTATATTAATGACACGTCATTACACATTTAAAACAAATTTGATATTTTTTTACTAAAACTCGAAATTTTAAAGTTTATCCCTTGTATAATGTTTAATATTTGAAAAAAGTTCTGAAAATGTAATATGACCTTCCTCATATACTTAATTGACGACACCGGGAAAATCGTGGCTCAAGGTTTTTTTTTATATAAGCGTTTAAGTAAATTATCATTCCATTTTTACTTATTGACTTTTTTTACATTAATTATTTTAAACATCAAATGTTCATAAAAAATAATGGATCCCTACAATAATAATAAAATTTCGTATACAAATAGAGCAATATTATGTTTTAAATCTTTTGAAAAAAAAATTTGGCTTTCTTCAAACTAAATAATTTTTAACGTTTTTAATAAAAAAAAAATTCTACGGACAATTAAACTAAAAACAGTAAAATATCTAAACGGTATATTTTTACACTGAAGTTTGTTCGTTTAATTAAAGAAATGATTTATCGTTTATTAATATGTATTCATCTATCGCCGGTATCTTTTCCGAAGAGCAAAGAAAACCCATGGTGTGAAGTATAGTCGTCTTTTTTATATACCTAGGTATATATTTATATATTTTTATATACCTAGGTACATTACCTAATAAAATGTTGAATTCTAAATCTAGAAAATTGTCTTTTATCAAAAGATTCCAAACATATTTATCTATTCATAGGCCGTATTAAAACAAAAATGGATTAATCAATTATTTTATATACAAATTTAAAGTTGGAACTTCATGTAAAAAAAATGATTCCATTTAATTTCTTACTAAATAAATATAAAAATAAATTGTGTTATATTTAGAAATTTTTCATTATCGTTAAACAAGATTTATATATGTTATTGAGTCATTATAAATAATTGTCAAGTCTTTATGTGAAGAATTTAAGATTTTATTATATAAAAAACATATTTACAAAGTTCTATACGTAGCCCAAAAAGTGTTTGAAACTATTTTTCAACCTGGGTAAGAGTATACTTAATTTTAAGTGAAACCCTTAAGTTTTTAGTATAATTACTTTAGGCTTATGATTAAACTATGTCTAATTGATTTCATAAATATCTCGTTTCGGAATATGTGTACCTTAATCATGGCAGTCTTTCTAAATCATGGGAAACATTACAATAGAAAAAAACGAATCCTTTAAAGTATCAACTAACATTTCTGATTCATAGATTAGCGTAATAAAAAAAAAGGACGTTCTTAGCTGAACGTAACCTTGAACGAATTTGATTACCCAAAAAACTTATTCACGAAAAAAAGAATGAAACCGGACATTTAGTTTCAACCACAGGTAATCTTCGGACTAGGTATTAGTGATACGTATATTAGATTTTAAAGAAACGATAAATTAGTTTTTTGATAAAACGATTTTAAGGGAATCTCCAGTTTAATGTACAGGGATTCAAATATTTAAACTTTATATGCTTGCAAAAATAAAACCCTGACAAATGATTTTTTGGCTTTTTCGGGATCATCAGTATTGTACATGACTAAATTATGTTCAATTGCAATAATATCATAAACTTGTAATAAATTAATTAAATTATGGTCACTAAAAGTACAAAAAAAATCTGCCATCTTACGTTATAACAGCCATTATATCCTTTCAAAGTTTGAAAAGTTTGAACGTATAAGAAAATCAATCATAAAATATTTCTTTACGAAACTTTTGGACATAAATAAAAAAATAGGTATGTGTCTGTCATAATTTTCTTTTTCACAAAAACGCATATTCATATACAATAAAAATGTGAAGTTTTATTATGTAACAACTTGAAAAAAGACATTTCCAATATTTTCAAAGTATTTTTTTACTAATAATAAGTAAAATACGATTAATTGCAGAATACCTAGTGTTTTTGTAACCAATGTCGTCAAAATGCTTTTCAAAATCAAAATAATCTGATTTATTTGGTATTATCAAACATTAACAGTAAATAATTCGACTAAAACAAACTACGACCTAAAACGAACTATCTTCCGAATCGGTAAATATTTACGAATCAATAGAAACGTTTCTCTGTTTATTCACTCATCTACAGACTACAACACAAACTCGAAATCTTATTAATTAATATCTGACTTCAAATTATTTTATATACAGGTGAGTCAGATCTATTTGAAAAATACAATAAGTATTTTCTATTCATTATTTTTAAAATAAATACTTGAGTCATGAGCTATGATAAAATTGCATTAAATTTTTTTTTTAATTTTTGGAAATTAAATTTATATATTTTTAATGTTATTAGGCTGTTTGGTAAAAATTCAAAACAGCTATTTTATTGAAAGAAAAATCTTGATGCTTAAATCTCTAATAAATATTAATTTATTAATTTACTACGATTTTTTAAGATGATGAAAAAGTTAACAATAGTATTGTGTTTCGCATAATTTAATAAACTACTGGTATTATTGTATACCACATTTTACTAAATGGCTGATCGAAATTTAATTTATTCAAAGAGTTTTGATATGATTCGTAGCTATACTCTATTATAATTAATTAAAATCGATGTGTATCATCGGTGGCATACGCAGGAAAGGGAGAGCTAAGAGGCTAAAGCCCCCCTTCCCATTGCCAAATTATTGCTTATTTTTATATCACAGGTTGTATTATCAATTATACCATCATAATTAAAATTATTTCACCACAGTAATGTATCAAATAGTTATTTCTATGATGATGATACTATTTTAAAGGTGACTATTATTTATGCTTAATATTTGTCCTATACTGATAATTTTAATCTTAGAACTGAACTACATAAATGTGGAGATGTCAATAATAAATATATCAAACTACAATCAGTTCAAAATAGCGAACAGAAAAAAAGTTGTTAAGTTCGTCAAACACCTTGTACATACATTTATACACATACTATGAAAAGTGTCCCACTGAGATTTTTACAATTCGAATGATTTTATCCTGTATAATGTGTAAATTTGAGTCTTTTATCATGTACAATTTAATAGACTATAGGATCACTTTTTTTAACAATTTTCATCCACGTCATGTTTGTAAGTTTTTTTAGTTTTTTTTAAATGTCAATACCCTCTTTTTATAACATTATATTATGAAAGAGAAACTTTCTGTGAAAACTTTGGTATTTCAATATTTCCCATAATGATTGGACCAATAGTTTAAAAAGCTGGTAAGATAATGGTGGTGGAAGTTCGTCCTTCGTCGCTTCGCTCCTCGGACAAGATAATGGTGAGGAGTGTATAGCACTTTCTATCATGGGATCACCTAACCTAACCTCGGACAAGATATTGGTGATGAATGTATTAAGTTTTAAAGAAATGATGACTCATTTCTTTAGTATAAAACGATTCTGAGCAAAGCTTCAGTGTAATATAATATATTATTTATATACTGTTTACGTATTTTTCGGTTATTTGTCTGATTTTTGGTGAGTTTTTTCGTTATTAAACCCTCATAAAATATTCAATTTTTAACTCGTTAGAAATTTTCTGTTACCAAAAGATTCGAAACATGTTTTTATATCTATATTCCAAGTTTCAATGTGATCGGACACACCAAAAAAGATTTATACAGATTTTAAGTTGAAAATTAACGTAAAAACAGTCGATATTCATATACGAATTTATATGAATTTGTTAAAACGTGTATAAAAAAAAATCCTGACTAACGATTTTTGAACTTTTGTTAGGATAATTAGGTAGGTATATGAGTAAGGTCATATTAAATTTTCAGAACTTTTTGTCAAATATTTAAAATTATATTACATAAAAACTTTCAAACAATTTGGTAAATTAAAAGTTCTATATTTAAGTCAAAAGTGCTATGATTGTTCTGAAAATGTTGTCCAATATAAAAAAGTATGTATTTGATATTGGATAAAATTTTCAAGTTTCTAGCTTCAATACTTTTCGATTTATGACTAAATACCTAAAACAGTGAACAGTGAAAATCTCGTTTACGGCGGATTTTTACCGATTTTACCGTTTTTACTCAGTTTTTCGATCGTTATTTTTGATTACTGGAAAAACTATGGAGATTTTGGAAAAATGACCTCTCTAAAGTACCATCTCAGTTCAATTTCGAATCTAAAAAGTTGCTGGACGAAACTTTTGGACAAGGATTTCTATACGAAAAAGTGTTTACAGAAAAAAAAAAAAAGAAAAAAAAAAAAAAAAGAAAAAAAAAAAAAAAAAAAATAAACATCATTGTAAAACCATAAGATCCTTCGCTTCACTCAGAATCTAAAATATTAGAATATAAAGTTTAGAGTAGCATAGTAGGGGCAATAAATGTATGCAGGGTACCAATACTTTTCCGCACCGCAACTCTAAACTTCAAACACTTATATTATATAATGAACTATTAATTTAAAATATAAATTATTGACAACATTTCCAAAGCAATTATTCTTTTCAGTAATTTTATTAAGTAAAAAAAATTTTAATTATTTCTCAGAATAATGTACATAGTTGCATAATTAGTGTTTTAATTTAATTTACAGGGGAACAATTCTCTGCATGAAAAATTATACGTTTTGCACTATGTTCAATCGCATAAGGTTAATCATCGCGGAACACCACCCAGTAAAAGCATTACTAAACAAAAACAACTAGAGTAATAATAATCAACTCTCTAAAAATATATCGACCAAAAGGCTAATGAATAAAACATAAAATGTTATTTCGCATTATTTCGCCACGTTCTCGGGGAGTGACATACGCGAATGAGTTATGAAGGGAAGCCGCGTTGAAGCAATATGATGCTGAGTATTTTCCTTCCAAAAACTTGTAGCTTTAGAACCTGGTTTGATGATTAATTGTCTAAAACGTTTTAGCGAAAAAAAATGACTTTACCAGATGCACTTTGTCATAACGAACATACTTTAGTGCCTATATGTACTTGAAGAATAAAAAAAAAAGTACAAAATCGTAAAATATGCACAATGTACATTGTACATATTATATTCGAAAATATCAAAATGATCTATTCTTCGTTAAATAATTAAATATTTACTTAAATTACTGCATGAATACTATACGTAGATTTTAGAATGTATACGGTTTATTCGATGAGCAAATACTTAACTGTATTTAAGAAGGTTAAAGGCTACGGTCAATGTATTGTTTTATATGAGCAAAATAAAATAACAAAGAAATTAATAAAGGATCAGAAACAAAAATAAATTTTAATATTTAAAACTTTAATACTTAAAATAATGGAAAACCCATATCCCCCACACAGACACACACATGAGCACGCACAAGCTACTTGACAGATATAAATTACTTATTTTAACCTAAACTAAGTAAAAATAATCTGTTTAATTGAAAAATTAGCACAAATTTTGATTGTATTCATTATTCTGGATGCACCTCATTCTTTCCACCAAAAAAAAAAAAAATCAAAGGTTACAAAATTATTATTTTATTGTAATTTGGTAAATATCTAAAATCATAGAATTTACATAACTATTTTGCGCAAAAATTAATTTCACCTCAAATCGTCAATAGTCATACAAATTAAAAATCTTATGGAAACGAAATATACTTATTGATTAAAATTATAATTATTATTATTATTTTTTTTTTTTTTAGAAACCTAATTTTTTGAATTTTCATATCTTCAATTAAGTAACTACCTATAATATCAATATAATATTCATTTATATTTTTATAGAAAAAATGAAATTAAACTGACTATATTTAAACTCAATATGTAACTTCAAAAAATATTTAAATTATATTGTCTTTTATCAGATTTTATCAAACATACTTCAAATAATACTCTCAATACTCTCAAATGTAAAACTTTGACTAATCGACAATTTTACGAAAAATGAAGAGAAATAATGCTAACTTTATACTTCTAACCACTTACAAATTATTATACACATATTATTCATCTTATTTTACAATCTCTAAAATTATTTTATAAAATTTACTGCGTTCGGTTAAAATATAAAGCTGTTGTTCGGTTTTTGTTTTTATCGCATTAAATGTTATGATTTTAAATATTATACTTCAAAATTGTTGTCCGGCACATGGCAATTTGTCTGCACTATTTGCCACTTGCAAAATATTTTAAATCAATCAAATTGTAATTTTTACTTATGAGTACTTCAAATATTTAAGTGATGCATTAAACATCGTTTCCGTGAATAATTTGACCGACTTAAATAATTTTAATTTTATTTATGAAATGATTTTACTAGACATTCGTCCAGAAATGATTACCATGTCATCAATCGTTTATTTATGACTATGCATTGTCTAGTTGTATAATTATGCAGTTGAGCCAATCGTGAAAATTGTCTACCCTCTTGGACTACATAAATGCTTTCCAGTATAGGTTCGCCCACCACCAATAACGTCGTCGGAGAGACGAAGCGACGATGCTCGAACTCTCACCACCATGTATATTATATACAGGCTCATTAACATTTTAATTCGTTTTTCGGTTGATCAGTTGAATCTAAATGAAAATCTTTGGAACCGTATGCTCTAGCCTTAATGTACAAAAAAACATGTAAAATAATATTATTAGTGCGTATCACATTAATGTGATATCTATGTCATTTTGCTTGCAATCTAAAAGAGCAAATCAAATTCTGGTAATCTATTACGATTCAATAATCATTGAAATATTTATTATGTAGGTAATATTATATAATATATCCAGTGATGAGTCCAATGATGATCCAATGATTCCACAGATGGAATGACTATTGTCTATTCAATATTTTTGATAAATACTATATTACTATGATTCAACCGTATAATATTTTAAAATTTAATATTAATTTTGCACCGCAAACTCTATCTAAATTGTACTAAAATTGATTTAATCTTAATTCGAAAATACCGTTTTATCAAATCACGTTATTTTGAAAAATTTTGAAAAATCATAGTATATAAATGACAATTTTAATCAGACATTTTATCACCAAAATTTGTACAAAAACCTTCTTTACAAAATTACTATATAGTTTTTTGTTTTTTACTCAGTTGAATAAAAATAAAAAATTTTCAATTTGAGTTACTAAAATAAAAAAATACTTTTTATATGTTTTTATTGGGCTAATTTAAAAAAATTAAAAAATAATTAATAGAATAAAAGTTTTTTTCCTATTTCAGATCCAAAGACGAGATACAAAATAATAAGGAAAATTAATCATTTTCAAATCGTCGACAGATAATCATGAAAAAACATCACAATATAGAAAATTACAATGAAAAATTTCCAATAATAGTGGTAAAGTTCGTCTTTCGTCCTTTTAATCCCCGTGCAAAATAATGGGAACGACTGTATTGAATTTTAAAGAAACGATTAATCATTTTTTTAGCAAAATTATTCTGAGAAAAACTTTAGTGTAATAAACATTGTTTACAGTGTAATTGTACAATGTAATTTTATTGCTTTTAGTCTGATTGTCAGTTAATTTTTTTTTCTTAAACACTCCTAAAAAATTTCATTCTGAAAATAGTAGACTTAATTTAATGGTTAAATGTTAACATTTTAATGTTTGAACTTCTTCCCATTAAATGTCTTCTTTAGAATTTTCAGATTAAAAATTTCTCGTGGATGATTCTTTAAAAGATCATTAAAAATCGAATTTCTGGTTTAATTATTAAATTAACGGTTTGATATTGATAAAAGCCATAAAAATACTGGTCATCGATCGAATTTCATTTCATAGTATGAATATTCATACAGTGTTGGTGAACTATGTATATCTTTATTGACATTTTTACCGATAGTTCCGATGAAAATGTTATTATTATCTTGTACAAGCTCGAACAGTACCAGCAAGTTACTGAATATACTTCGGTGGTATAGACTAAATTTAGGAGTACGAAATTGTATACTTAATTGTTTTAAACCGTTTAGGCTGTTGAAATTAGAACTATCGGTGAGAGGTGGGTGATTTTCACTCTATTTGACAATGATACTGAATATGATCTGAGACTAACAAATATGCAAGTATAAAATATATGGCTCAATCTATACATTCTCTAACTGGATATTTCACTATTATAGCGGTTCAATAATCGTCAATATTAATTTTACTCACATCAATGACGAATAAAATTATTTTCGATCTATAGAAATGATGCGTGAAACTTTTGAACAACGTTAAATATACCGAAAATAGTCTTCAGAAAAAATGAAAATGAAATATATATTCATCATTGTATAACCCTTAGATCCTTCGCTTCACTCAGAATCTAGAACAATATTTCTGGATGAACGATATCTACAAGCTAGAATAAAAGAGTAATAGCACTATTTTAATAAATAGTAATATAGCACTATAGTAATACCATAATTCGAGTACAATAAAAAAATAATACTATCAACTTAATTTTACTTTTTGTTTTTAAAAAATGACCGCATTCTCAACTTTTCATGAAATGCTACTCACGGGCGAAACGTGTACAATCCTCCTATAGTCTCGTGCCTAATCTAATATTCGTAGTATACCCTGTATTTATAATTTCATCCAATAGAATATTACAGAAATAATTCTCTCCAACTAATTTACGTTTGTGTGAACATTATTATTCATAAACTCTACAAAAATATTCAAAATGTATTCTAATTTCTGATGCGTAATATTATGCATTTTATAAATAATTTCAAACCTTTAATTAAAATCATCACGATAAATCCTAAGCTCTGTTATAAAATAATTTGATCTATTGCCTATTAAATTCTGTATTACTGGATTAGATTCTATAATTAAAAGTTTATCTCACGTTTTACACAAAACCACTTAATAAGTTCTGATGAAAGTTTTATAGAATTAATTTGAATCTGAAGAAGAAATAAGAACCACGGTTCGTCTGAGATTTGATATACCTGTTGTATTCAGCCCATGCGAATATTTAAAACTGCCGCGATGTTGGATGACAAACTTCAAAATTAATAAAAATCTACGTTTTCAATGGGATAAATTATAAAAAAAAAAAAAAAAAAAAAAAAAAAAAAATATTATAAACAAATAAATAATTACATGAAGAAAAAAAAACACTGAATATTATAATCTTAAGAATTCGTGATAATAAGTAATACGTTTTTTTAATATTGCTTGTTAGTATAGTTTAACATTGGAAGCTAATAAAGAAAAAATATCAATTTATTGCTGGACCTCCAATAAATTATATTTGGTTGAGTTTGTTAAAGGTAAGCACACCCTTAATATATCTATGTTGTCAAACAAAATGCACACTATCTCAATAGCTCTAGTGAGTTTTCCATTGTACCTAACATTTCAAAATTTGTAATTTGGTATTCAAATTTGTCATACTATTTTTCACGTTTTTTCTCCTCTGATATTATACATGAATAATTTACTGTACGAACATTTCCTAAACGCATAGTTTTATATAAACAACGGAACGTATTTATACGTTAGATCATAATATCTAAACTATATTACAACAATATACGATATTGTGGTATGTTATAATTTTATTAATTTTATTTATATGTTTATGAAACGTAATACTTAAATAATTTTAATATTTGTGTAAGTTGTTTGATAATTAACAACATTAAATCACAATAATGCCAATTGAATATTTATTTTAATTATTACTTGAAATTAAAAAATTGCTTCTATCTATTTTTAACTATCTACTATATATTTCAAAAATATTGTTATAATAACTTCTTATTATAACAATAATATATAAGTATTATATTTGGTTAGTGTTTTAGTTAGTTCTAACTTATATAAATACACGATATGCCTACCACTATAAATTATAAAATTATCATAAAACCGTTCTTTTTAGTAATATTGATGTCTAAACTTGTATTATTGGATCAATAATGTATGCATAAGCATTTAAAATTTAAAAACCGCAATGGAAAAGCTGAAATATACCAAAAATATTTATTTTGCTGTGGAAAATAATAAAATAATATATTATTAAATATAGAAATAATTTACCGTGGACAAAAATCATTACACTCATATGTATAAATGTAACTAATTTTGGTATTAATATAATCTATTAGTCACTATTTTTTTTTTTTTTTTAGTTAAATATTTTAACCACCAAATTTTTGACATTTACTTACACTTCTATGATGTATTTTTATACAATTCATACAATTCAATGGAATATATAACGCACATATTATATTTATTAGGCATTTAATAATACAAATGAAACATCTCGAATCTGCTAGAAATTATTTAAAACATGTATAGCAATCCAAAAGCACGCTCGAAGAATAAGCTTTTTCTCTCTTGTTTACGAGAAGCAATCCGCCTGTAATAAAGTACATACAAATAAATAATGCTAAGTGGATTTTTGTATTTATTTTTTTTCCTTTACATAGATTTATGGTAGATCCGTAGATACAACATATAATGATAAGATTCATCTGAATGGTTGGCAAATTTCTTTTGGTGGTTAATTATAAATTTTACTTTCGAAATAACACTATGAGTAAATATTCAAATGACATCGAAAATAATAAAAAAAAAAAAAATTCGAAGTAAAGCTTCACTAGATGTATAAATAACTACTAATAAATGACAAAAAAAAAATTTTAATATTTTTTTTTTTTTTTTTTTATAAGGATAAATAAGGCTCATATAATAAGGCTGATATCTACAAAAATACAGTCAAAGAAATGGAAAAATATTGGATTGAAGCCCTCCTTTGAATGTCTTATTACAAGGTATAAAACTAGTTTTATTGCATTATTTTCAGTTTGAATTCTAAGTCACTCCGATGCAATGGTAGCTTTCTATTTTGAATCAAAATTTACAAATGTGTATTACAATTATTGGCTTAGTCTTTATATATAAACAAATTTTAAATAAAACAAGAGTTTTCTCCAATAAAAACTTGTTTAAAAGCTTGTTTCGTTACTATATTTAATATTTTATAATTCCAATGGATTTTATTTTTTTTTTTCACAGAATAATATCAAAATTCGAATTATATGGTTGTAACAGTATATGTGTCAACGTGTTACATAAATTAAATTAAATAATACAATAGCAACATAAATAACAAAGAAATTAACTTAAATACTTTAATTAGGTACAACAAATATTAATAAAATTAATAATTACATGGCTCTTGTTAAGATCCCATAGACCAAGTTATGAACATAATTTCCAATTAACATTAATATATTAACTGAATCGTACGGTTTTTTTTTTTTTTTTTTTTTTTTTTTTTTTTTTTTTTTTTTTTTTTTAATAATATACACATAAAATATATATTTACTTGTAGAATTAGTTGAATTTACATTAAACGTTATTCGTTCTAGAAACTCGGAACAATCAATCAAATTTTAAAATTATTTAAATAAAAATGTTTGATATTAGCATTTGATAAATTGTATTATTTTAATGAAACAATTAGAAAAAACACACATAGTAATAAATTATGAATGAGGAAGTCTTTTAACATAACATTTATAAAATAAACACCTCAGAAAATTATTTTGAATGCCAGACAGGCATTGATTTTGTTAAATATTATCTGAGTGCCAAACTAAAGAAGCATATTCAATATGGAAATGCACTAATGAATAATATAAAACATTTTCAGAGCTGAATTACCATTAAAATCATTACATATCCGTTAAATGATTCACTTCCCAATCTCTTAAAAGATGTATTACGAATTTATTCGACATGATTGTTTAAATATAATTTTGTACTAAATATTAAACCTCAAGGTCTTCAATAATAACTTTTTGAACTAAATTTGTATAATTAAATGTATAGTTAAAATACAGTGAAACCTCCCTTAACGGACACCTCTGAATAGCGGACACCTCCAATTAGCGGACATTTTTATGGGAACAGGAACATATTCTCCTCTTTTATTTTTCCCTCTGAATAGCGGACACCTCTAAATAACGGACAATATTTCGGCTACCGAGAGTGTCCGGTATTCAGAGGTTTCACTGTATACAGTTTTTTTTTTTTTAAGAATGTGACATACCTACCTAATGAACCATTATCAACATTTTTTTGAAAACGTCCCATTATTTTTGCACCGTCTATAATAGCTGTCAGTTAAATTTTTCAATGAACTATCAACACCAATTCGATCAATTTTTTAAAATAATTTTGTGTTATCAGCAAATGAAAAACATTTTGTGTGTTGAGAAAAAGTAAGGGACATAAGACTTAGTGATCTTCTTGGGGTACACCAGATAAAAAAATTACTGATTAGGTATAATATTACATTAGATATCATGTGTTTATAATTATTATCCAATGCTAAATAATGCCATTTTTGGCTGTGGAGGCTTGAATACACATTTCGCAAATAAGTATGTTATGAATTTATGATAGAACTTAGAGATTAAAATAAAACAGTAGGTACTCCGTGACTCGTGCCTTTGAGATGACACGAGTTAAAAGATAAATAATCACTTTAATGGATAAATACTTATGTTCTATAACTCAAATATATTATTACTTACATTTGTTAGTAATTCAATGCATTTATGCTGTATTATAATCGTAGCTATTATTACACTTTTTATTTATTTGTATGATACGCTCAATGAAGCAGGTCTTATTCACCTGAAATCTGAAAGTAAATTACAACATTAATATCAAAGACCCAAGACAGGTGTTAACTCAAACACTATTGAAAGTACTTGGCATGTCACCAAAGTTTTCGTGCCAAGCTATAAAACGAGAAAAAAATCTAGGCTGATTTTTGGCTAAACACATGTTCCTGAAAAAATACGAGTCAATGAATTCTGATCAAACAATTGTACCTATTACTACTCTTTTTAGATACTTATTTATATTTTAACTGTCCCAGAAAATATTTTAATGAAAACAATACATTTAATTGCTAACTGCCCATGAACTATCTTAAAAATAATGTACACTTAAACACATATGTAGTTTATCTAACTATTTGTATTATTATTATTTAAAAAGTATTTCATCAAAAATTGTTTATCCACGTTCATATTATTTCATATAGCCTATAATATGGTTACTATGTCAAATAATACAAATTGTAAAATTTTTCTTTTTTAAAAAAAAAAAAAAGATATCATATTTTGTTTTCAGTCTCAATACTAGATGAAACTATTAAGTAGATGTTACTTAAATCAAATAAAAAAATGTACAAGTGTATGTGAATTGAATAATTAATTATTAAAGTATTATTATTAAATTTTTTTTTCAAGTACTGTTATAAGAATTAAAAGAAAAAAAAGTCGATGAAATATTTAGTGACTAGTGACAAACATGTTCACCGTTCGTATAATTCAAAATTCTTGTATAACCAACTACTTAAAAATGTAGGTTATCAAAAAAAAAAAAATTAGAATTTCAGTTCAAGAATTTTAAAAACTCACAGGTCAAACGAAAAAATACCATTAAGTACATTTTTAACGCGTAACCTTTTTAGTTTTTACAGACACCAATAACTCTTTTTATAAAATAAAGCATAACAAATAATGATATAGTAATAAATAAATTGATGAAACTATTTGGATAAAGTTAAAGTACAGACTGCAGTAATAAACAATATTGCCTTTTTAAAACACATTTATTTCTCTTAAATTGTGTGTACGACAAAAGAATAAATTTGTCATATTGTTTTAATTTGACGAAATTCACTTTATTTTATGGTGTACAAGTGCGCATCTGTGTTAATAACAATTTTGAACCGTCAACGTGTTTTTGAAAATTTATCAACCGAATATATGAGGGTAAATTTCCATTAAAGTAAAAACAAATATTAAATTATTAATTAAACACATTTTAGATTTTGAGTGATGTCAACGTTTTATTAGTTTCACTAGGTACGAAGTAAGCTTTATTATTTTTTGTTTGTTTGTTTGTTGGTTGTTTGTGCATAATGAAAACAACAAAGTAAAAAGTATTAGCAGTATATTTCTGTTTGACATCACTATTGATATGAAAACTATAACTTCTGTTGCATTTTGAGTACGACAAAGTAAAAATTGTTATAATATATTTTTGATTGACATAACTATTAATATTAAAATTAATTTCATTAAAAAGTGTTGATCAAAATACGTTTAACCAACGTGACGCCACCACACACTGTGATCAACAACTCATGTTATAACATTAAGCTCGTTTTTGGATGATAAAAGTATTACGATAGTTTCATATAGCTTCTCATAAGATCAGAAATGGAATCTCCATGTGACTTTCAAGAAATATTTTTTTCGGAAATCCCTAAGCGTAGAAAAAATTACCGGAGTACCGAGAAAAGCGGTAAATATCCCGTAAACCATATTACTAAGAAATGTATTGTAAAAATAAATATCTTTCTTCGAATATAATAGGACCAGAAACTAGGGATTTCCACTAATTATGAAAACGGTGCTGTACAACAGTGTTTCCCAACTGGTGTTTCGCGGAACCTAAGGGTTCCGTGAGCCGGCGCAAAGGGTTCCGTGAAAACCTTGTGCCGGAAGTATCCGACAACCCACTCATTCAAGTGTAGAAAACATATGTCAGCATTACTACTATAGAAAAATATGGGGGTTCCGCAAAAAGTTCAAGCTCCTGCAAAGGTTCCGCGAGTAAAAGAAGTTGGGAAACACAACTGTACAACACTATAGTAAGATAGAAAATGTAATCGTCTACATATTTTAGTAAAAATAAATATCTTTCTTCGAATATAATAGGACCAGAAAAAAGGGATTTCCACTAATTATGAAACGGTGCTGTACAACACTATAGTAAGATAGAAAATGTAATCGTTTATGGGCTACAGGTTGCAATTAAAAAAAATTTGATATACATATACCTATTTCGATAAATTGTTATCTAAAATTTAAAATTTAATTTATTCACTATACATTTTGACACCAAAATAGATTCATCACAAATCGTTATGACTACAAATATGTCCCAGTAATTTCACTGCCTTTAAAATTAATTAAAGTTAAAAACGTCATCATTGCCTAATTAATATTGTATTGTATTTACAGAAAATTGAATTGGCAAGTATATAATAAAGTCCATATATAGTTGAAAAATGAAGTGAACGCTGTGAAGTTTTACAGAAAAAATATTTGTACGTCCCACTCGTGTCCCTGCATAAAACAAAAAAAAAAAAAAAAAAAACGCCAAAACGAATAGTTAATCAAACCGCAGCATTAACACGACGTAATATTACCGACCGCCGCCAGAGACTACGACAAAAACGACGGCAGAGCTACCTCTAAATATATATTTTTCGACCAGAACACATCCAGTGTGGCTAATAGCCAACTCACGAAAAAAAAAATAATAATAATAATAGAGAGCGCCAGAGCGTAATATTTTACAAATAAAAATCGTACCAAAGTGGTGGTGACAATATATACACTCGTCTATCAGTGATAAAATGTATGATATACGCTACGTATTGTGACGCTTAGGTTTTCAAAAAAAAATTCATTTCTACTGTTATAATATCGTTAAACGGTCGCGCTTCATTTGAGAGTTGTAATATTGTAATGGTACACTCAAACTATCCTTATGTCCTCAGGCCTTCTATCCGACCTAATTTTCCAATGTCTATCCATGAATTGACTATGAAATGTTAGAACAATGAGTGATCATCGATAAACATTTAATAGCGCATCATATACATTACGTACATTTGAAAGTACACTTTTTTAGACAAATCAAAAAAAAATTCGTGGGATAAAATTAAAACCCTTTCACTATTTAATTTTTTGTCGTGTTATACTCAAATCATGTACGCGTAAAATAATACTTGTTAATCCGTTGATAAAAATAATTACTGGACGCCGTATGGGACGCAAAAATTTACGCAGTTAACGAGTTGTGTCCCAAATTGTGTCACAACTGTTTTATAGCCATCCCAATATATTTCAATTTACTGAAGTACCTAATAACGAATTTGCAATGTGACGTTTAAATTAAAATTAGAAGTTCTGGACAATTATCAAAGACAACACGCGAAAAACATGTATTTCTTAGTCAAAAATTAAATGCATATAAGAGTGGACAAATTTCACGATTTGAATTTATAAAAACGGTATCATTTAAATGTTTGCCTAATATGTAATTTTAATTAATTTCATTAATTTAAATTTTATTAAAACTATTAAAGTAGTTATTTTTAATTTTAATTTATATCTATTAGACAAAACGACATCAATTATTGTTAAATTACATTAAAATGTTTACTTTAATAATATGACGTTTTTTGTATGATTTTCTTATTTTCTGTGTGAAATATAATATATCATAATTATTGTAACATTTTAATAGAAAAATTTCTCAATGACAATTTATAAAAATTGTTTTATTTAAGTGTTTGCTTTATATGTTATATTATTAAAATTATTTGTGTAGTGATTTTTAATTTGTATTTACATTAGTTAGATCAAACTTGTGTGTAATCCGAAAGAAACTGAGGGACACAATTCGTGTGACCCAAAAAAAACTTAGGGACATAATTCAATATCTGGGACACAACTCATGTTCAGCCAAAATAAAATACCTACAATTTCACCATCAACGTTCTATAGCGGAAACGTCGGGACACTTGTGAAAAAACTAAGGACCCCTTACCATAGAACCTAACCATAGAAGATCTATTCAGGGAGGTTCCTAAATATTAATAATCCATAATTGTGTACACGTTCACTGCTTTGGAAATTCAAAAGGTAGGGGGTAACGATTTGCTCTTTAAAAATCGAATAGCCGGTAAAATAACACAGAAATGGAATTAATAGTTTTCGTATTCTGATTTCCGTCGTCAATCCATTTTGAGGATCTTTTTTTAAGGTTTCGTGAACTGAATCAAATATTTTATTCAAAAACAGAATTCAGAACGATACATATGTATAACCCATATTCTATAAACGGATTCGGGGTACACAGGTTTTGTACATCAAAATGAAACGAACGCGGAAACTGAATCACTAATGCCATTCATATTTAAATTCCAAAATTATCTTACTTTAAAAATGCATAAACAATAACAAAACATAATAAATCAAAAAACATGTATGTATGTATGTATATATATATATATATATATATATATATATTTATTTATTTATTTATTTATTTATTAGTTAACATTGTATATATTCAATCAGTGAACTTTCAGTTTCATGAGAATTTTTATTGGAAATTACTGTATTAAAGTTAATCAATACTTTCAGAACTCTGATAAAAAAAATCATACCAATTATTAAACTTTATAATTCAATATAATGCTTGCAAATTTCAACAACTAATAATTAGGAATTTGGAAATTTCCATGATTATTTTCGTTGAATTCTTCTCACTTTTTTTTCTGCTCTTTTAATAATATTTGTATGAATGTCAATAGCATATTCTAATGATTTTGATAAGTCTATACTCGTTTGAATAATATGAGAAGTTAGTGGAATTTATATTTACTGAACACGATTCATTACAAATAGGTATTCAATGATGTACTCTCCATAAAATACGGAACAATCACAAATCACAATACATACGGGTAGGTACAGCAACATTCGCCGTTTTATTTTTTCTGTACCAAGTAATGAAATAACGTTATCTAAGTATGAATTGAGAAAACAAATTATGAACAACCTGTTTGTCCCATAGTTCGAATTGTAGTAAATGAAACATATTTTAATTTAAGCAATAATAGAATTGATAAAAAAAAAAAGTTTTATTAAAAAACTTGATAAATGCATATAAGTTTAAATGTATTTACATAGAAAAAAATGTTTTGTTACATTTTTATGTGCATAATTCAAACTGATATAAAATGATACATATGAAATTACAATAATTATTATTATAGTTAATTGTACACTGATTTTGATAACAATCATTAGTTTTTACACACATACGTATACTGTTCTAAGTTGAAATTTAGAAAATTTTAATTTCGAAACAATTTGTTTATTTTTCATGATATTCGAACTATTTTAATTCAAATTTATTTAAAAAAATTACATTATTATTTTTTAAGTTTAATTATTAAATGTTGATGTTTCCAATTCCATGTGATGTCACGCACGCAGGTATTAAAACATACAGTCAAATCAAACAAACGAAATCAATAATTCAAATTTAATACGTGATGTACATAACATATATCATTTGACAGTCAAGTCCTATAACAATTAAGTCTAATCTATTTTTTTCTACACAAAATATGAATAATACATTTTAAAATTGGTTTGGTCAATACAAATTGTAAGAATTTGATGTACATAATTTTAATAAATTAAATTTACCTACTTTTGGACCAATTCCTTGCGAATTCTTCAAGTTTTTAGTTTTCTTATAATATGACAACAAGCATTCTTTAACTTGATATTATATTTAAAAAATGAAAATTTTTTTTCGTAAGTCTTGATTTAATGAGTTAATGAATTTAAAAGTTGTATTTTTTGACCAATAGTTTAAAATAATAATATAAAGGTAATAATTGTTTTAAGTATTAATTAAAGTATTAAAATTTAAAGTAATTAAGTACTGACAGATTATTTTTTAGAGTACCTGTGCTCCTTTATTCTACCATTATAAAATCAATATACATGTTTGATAATCCTTTTAAGCTATTAAAAAAAAAAATTACATTATAACTAATAAATTAGTTAATAACAAACCATGTTCAATATCAATTAAATATTAGTTCTGGGTTAATATTAATTATTAAATAAAGTTAATAACAGTAGTAATCATCTCGAGCATTACAACATAATAACGTTTTGAAACTAAGTATAACACGCACAATTTACCCAAGTATGTAAGCATAATATCATAAACCCAGGATAAAATGTATGAACTATTCAAATATTATCACTTTATAATAAGTAAACTGTTTTGAGGTGGGTAAGTCTTCGCACAGTTCTATACGCACAAATGGTGATAATAGAAGACCAAAATATGTAATTCTGCCAATTAATTGAACATTCAAAGTAACAAAAAACTCATTTCAATACGTCTAATCATAATAATTGAGATACGAAATATAATATATTGTATATTAGTTGTGTGGCATTATAATGTTGCAGACATCAAGATTATAATAAATCGGTATATACAAAAAGACAATCCATTATCCATACAACCTGTGAGAATAAGTAATTTCACGATATCACAGTATCGTTAGCATGTATTTCTCGCCCTTACGCCTATCAACACATTGCTCCATTTTCGTATACAAATGTCCATATGTTTAAAGACACCCAATATAACAACATAATTACTCCGTTAAACTCCACGTAGCATAAGGGTTAGGTCAAAAGATAATTTTCAGTCGATTATCAGATTTGTTTTGTTCGATGTAGTAACTATATTGCGAAACAAATTATGAATAAATTAAATTTAAAGTACATCGATTTTCTTTACAATAAATACCTCTTATGTTTTGGCATACATTTTGATTAAAATCAATATAAAATCCACTTTATTTTCCTTGATTAAATTATTTACTAAGCGAGAGTTTTATTAAAATAGAAAGTCCATTATATAATAATATAAGTATACTGCACATGAAATACACAAAATACAAAATAATAGTACAATAACGCAGTGGAGGACTTAAGGTATCATTATAAATCAAAAATATTAATACAGACGTTCGTTTGATATTCGTACTACACGAAATAAATATATGTTGTCGAATAAATGAATTAATCAAAGAAAATTAAATGTTTTTTAAATTAAATTTAATCGTTATTTATTTACGATATCTCTATTATATATTACTGAAGTATCTGAAGAATGATTTAAGACATTTTTACACAGATTGTTTTTGTTACAACATCATTTTTTTTTTTTATTTCTTTTAGTATTTATTCATTCATACATTTAAATATTTAAATATGCAGGAAAGTAAACGTGTATTTCCTAAACATAAATCATAATATAATAATGATTTTTGACTTTTCAAACAAATGCGATGGTAATCTATTTGATTTGTTTACCAATAACCCAAGATAATATGCCCGCCACCATTCCATATTTTATTATATTTTCGCATTGAATATTTTACACGGTTTTGTTTTATACCTAAACAATTAAGTGTTTTTACAAAAAGATTGTCTGTACAATTTCATTCATCTTTTATTGCCGAAAATATATTACCTGGTTCAGTGAGTGAAAAAATTATTGTAATAGTTCATTTTATTGATACTGTGTTTATAATATTATGTTTACATGTCTGTGTCAATTGTGCACCAAAACATTATGATTTTATAATAACGACAGTTAAGATGATTTTCGCTATTATTTCCCATATTCAATATCAGATTAGAACAAATATTTAATAGATAATAAACATCATCAAGAAATAAGATAAAAAAACTAAAACGTAAATGTCGATGTTTAAATAAATTTTTCAAACCGAATTAAAACAACAATATTTATGAAAGTGTTTCATTTGTTTCTATGAGGAACTACTTCATTTCAAAAAAAAGTACGTATTTTGCCCATGAAGTATTCTTCGTTCCTCGAACAAGTTAATGGGGACGGTGTATTGAATTTTAAAAAAAATTTCAGATCATTACTTTAGTTTAATGATTCTGAGCAAAGCTTCAGTATTAAAATGTTCCGTTTGTATTGACCAATTTCTTCAAATAAATATTTAAAGTTGAAAATTGACGTGAAAACAAAAAAGCGTGAAAATTACGTTAAATACGTAAGTACATTAAATTACTTATACGCTTATAAAAAATATGTGTAATCATATTAATTTTTTAAGTGTCCAAAATTTGAAACTTTATCAGGGATAAATTTATAAAAAAAAACAAGGTATTTCCAAAGTTCTATTTTTAACCCAGAAGTTGTCAAATTTTTTTGAAACTTTTTTAAACGTATGTTAATGATACGTCATAAAAAATATAATATATACTGTATCGAATCTCGCCGTTTTTACTCGGTTTTTCGGCAGATTTCTCCCCACAAATTTCTGATCTATAAAATTGCTGCATGGAACTTTTGGAAAGTTATAACTACCCCAAAAAGTGTTCACAGAAAAAAAATGAACATCATTGTAAAACCATAAGATCCTCTTACGCTTCACTCAGAATTCAAAAACTAATATTGGTACTGTGAGAATAGGTTTACGGAAAAAACAAAATTTATATTCGTGTTATATAGATACGAAAATAAATGAAAACAATTTATATTGTTTTTATAATTTAAAAAAATAACGTCAAAAACCCACGCATAACAATCAAGTGATTAAGAATATCAATCCTGAATATTATATAATCTGCAGATACAAAACGATTTATAGCATTATCATTCCTATTTATCTGCTATACGTGCCTTTAAATGTGAATAAAGCCCTAAAAAAGTCAGATACAAATTATTATCAACGCACAATTCTTGTGATTCATCGAAGTTCTCAAATTAGGTCAAAAATCTGAGAAAAGGTGAATAATTTATTTGTAACACCCGAGTTTTTTGTTTTATTTACGTCTTTGAATTTACATAAAAATCTAAGTACAACAAAATCAAGTAATACATTTGTAATACTCAGTGGTACTGATCCTCTTCCTAATTTAGACAAAGACAATAATAATGATTAAAAGTAAATACTTGTAGTTCAAAAGCAACAACATATTTCTGTCATAGGTCTTCCGAAGTGTTTATTTCAATTAACAATTATTTTTTCGGATATTTATTTGGTCATGTCACAAATGCAGTAATTTACATATATTATACATTATTTTGTATTTTGCATTTGATGTGATCTGCAATAATTATCTTATAAATTTACTATTAGACAACACTATTTGAAACACGCTCCCGAAATTTCAGTCTAGTTACAGCCTTGGATGTGTTAAATATGAAAAACTTCACCCGACCTCGACGAGTGAGTAGCCACTTGAAATTCTTGCAATGTATGCTCTATGCCAAGGATCTGAAGGATCACGCCCTAATAACTACAAAGGATGCCGACGTATATAAAACCATGTCCGTGACTCCAGTGCCACTCAGGACCCTGTTGAAATGAAACGTACACTAACAATCCAGAACAATTGGAAAAATTCCAACGCTCACGTCTATCAAGATTCTAGATCAACAATCGATAAACTGAAACTAATCGATAAACCCAACAAATATAATATCATATAAAAAAATGTTTTTCTAGTCCATGCCCAAATACAAGAAAATTCAAATTTAAAATAGCATTTCATTCTTAAAGCAAAATATCACTACCTATTCATTGAAGGCTTTGATCTTTGATCATAATTTACGTGGTGTATCTAATATACATATATATTATAACATTGTGATTCCGATCGATTCCTAAAAATGGGAAAAAATAAGCATTTAATAGGTATAAATAAGACGTTGAGGAAAATGAAGAATTTCAGAAATTTTATTAGCCCATAAACGAAAACGGATGTTAAGACATTTTGTCTGCTATTAGTAATAATAATAACTATATAATCCAATAAAATCGTACGCAGCACACGCAATATGGTCTCATTTGAATTCCCTTCGGTAATCATACGATACATTATACAATTATTGTGTATGTTTCATTTCAATTCGATCATAAAACTAAAACTCACGTCTTTAGGGCGTGTGTGTATGGAACTCATGGTTCTTATAAATGCTTAAAAAAATTAAAATTTGCATTTTTACTGTGGTTAATATCATTGTCTAACTTGTTTATAATCAACTATTTGTTATTACTAATGAGTAATGACTAATATTGAATCTTTTTTTAAATAAAATTCATTAATCATGTTTGAATTACACGTCTTATCAAAAATTATTATATATTTCTCATTTTGTTTTATAAGATGTATGACTACAAGTACTTATTGAAAAATTAAGATTACGCTCACGTTTTATTACATTAAGTATACATACTAAATTATCGTTGGCATTTGTTTAAATATGATATTTTTTTTTTTTTAGGGCAATTTCACGTAAATTTTGTTCTCGTTTTATCTGAAATTTCTTCATAAAATTCGGTAAATGAACATATTTTCTACTTGGAAGTTTGAATACGTCGATGTTTGATCAAAAACAACCGAAGTTTGAATAGTAATAATAAATTATAGAAATACTTCACGCAGATACAATGTAAATTGGGCACTCAGATGTTCAGCTACTGATCGGGTAATAAATATTATAATGACCGACAATCGATTATATCGTGCTTTGTACATAAATCTGAAGGATTATCTACATTACACGTATAATGTTTCCTTTAGTCTATTATTTGGATCTTGATTAATGGTTTAAAGATTGTTTTGATATTTTCTTATAATCATTCTTAAACTTTGTAGTTTGTATATAATGTGTATAAGTATAACGTGTGCATGTATGATAATATGTTTTCGCAAAATATTTATTTCAATCGCATGGAAATTAATTAGATAGTTCACTTAAAAACCATTCAAAATATGTTGATATATTTGATTCATTGAGTACTCAATGCACCAGTGACGTAAGGAGATGAGGATGGATTTCCCCCAGAACTTTTTTTAAGTAAAACATTATACCTTGGAGTGTAGTAGTAGATACTCAATAATAATATTTTCAATCAAAAACGTCATTATCTTGATTCGCAAACAGTAAAATTGCTGTTAGATACCTATACAATATGATATGCCACGTGACTAACTAGTTTTTTTCAATACCTGATAATATTGATTATGGAATAGGATTAGTCTATTGTAAAGTCAAAAGTTACAGAAACGATAAGTTATGAATGACACGAGACGTCCATGGAATTTGTGTGCACATAACACCCACGAGTGCCAAAGATCTAAATCAAGATCTAGAAAATAAGATCTTATTTCCTAAGTTATGTTAAAGTCAATCATAATATATTATGTTATGAAAAACATATAATCAAATAACCCTACTAATATTTTTCAAAATGTCTATATTGGTTGGTATAGTTTATTTTAGAAAATGTAATTGTGTACAATAGACAGTTTGTTAAAGAAAAAACATACACCTCCCTGGGAGGTATGGGAGACGAAGCCCCCCCCCCTTTCTGTTTATCCATTAAATTGTCAATATTTCCCAGAACAGAATCATAACTACGCCAATGTACTGTGCCAGTGTTCTTGGCTAAATTATAAAGTTTATTGCACTAAATATACTATACATTTTACGACTTTTGATTTAAGCAGTAAACCACAACAGTCACGTAAAAGTATTGCTTTTGAGATTATAAAATAACTTTTTTCGACTAACTTACGATTATACACCGAAACACCATCGGCTCGCGGCGAGGAGGTAAGATGATGTATTTGTCATTACGCTTGCACGTGAATGGGACCAAGATCAGATAATAACATATATTTTGCAGTGCGGTTTTAATGTATTCGATATTACGAGTCGCTATTTAGCGCACGTGTCATAGATTTGCATCGAAAAGCGCAAAGGTTATTAATATTTTTCTGTTTACACGTCGTTAACCGTCCGAACAGACGACTACTGAAGTAAAATTCGAAAGTTTGAATAAACAAAACGTAGACAATACGTCATCCCCAAGTAATAAGACACTATTTTTATAGCGATAATCCGCCATTTCATTCGTTTGTTTATTATTTATTGTCGGTGAGCGGTTTTAAGAGGCTTTTATCGTTAACTTCGATGGCGGGTGACTGAAAGCCTGAAATAATATTAAACATAATATCCATCTGTATGGGAAAACGATATCGAACCCATGATGACTCATTTGATGGTATAAAACTATAAATGCATTCATATACCGCTTGCGATAACAGTAAACGGATACTTGTATTCGTTTCACATGATGCGATCCAGAACATTTGAATACGAACGTTTGGATGTCAAATAATTACATAAACATATTATGAACAATAATATTACATTTTTTGAGTTTTTTATCACTCTAAATATTACAAAATTTTTTGTTTTTTATTGAAATAACCTTGGCAACTATGGCCATTGGTTTTTACAAGTTAGTTTAATTGTTTATAGATGTCTCATAATAATTAAACTGATGTAGGTATTTTACCTACTACCGCACTAATTAAACCAAACTTACAAAACATGCTTTTGAATAGAAATACGTTAGTCAATGCCATGTATGATGTAAATATGAGATGATAATCGTATAGTAATAATGTTAATGTGTATGTCATAAAATTAAAATTAAGGAACGAGTACATGTTAAAGTTATATAATATATATAGTACATACTTTAATTATGTGGTTTTGAAAAATATATAAACTTATTTTATAATAAGTACGTATAAAATAATAAAAGTGTATGATAGTTTATAAATATTATTTATTTTAAATATTACTTATTGATGCTTGCTGAATTAGATATCGATTTTAAAATAAATAATGAGTTTTCATATAATAGGTAAATATTTTAATATTTTGGATTGTGACTGAAGCGAAGGACCTATTGGTTTTACAACTATGTTTTTTTTTCTATGAACACTTTTTGGTACCTACGCTTAACTTTATCCAAAATTATCATCCTGAATCTATAAAAATCAGAAATTTCATTAATTGTGTACTTTAAACAGGTTATTTTTCTCTATTCTCGATAGTTTTTCCAGGCGTCAAGAAAAACTTTCGAAAAACTATGGTAAAAACGGTATAATTTGAGGTAAACAACACTTACATTAAATCCAATTTAGTTATTTAATCATAACTCAGGAAGTTATGTTGCAAATAATCTTGAAATGTTCATCACTTATTTAATGACATTCGTTTCTTAGGATTTTTTTATAAGCGTTTAAGAAAATTACTATACGATTTTTACGAAATTGACTGTTTTTATGTAAATTTTCAACTTTTAATGTTTGTTAAAAAAAAATATGATCCATTCAATCAGAATGAAGCTTAAGATACAGATAAAGCAACATGTTTTGAATCTTTGGGTTAAAAATAAATTTTCTTCTTTCTCAAACTTTCTGCTAATTTGAGAAAAACCTAGGTATCAACAAGTATTCTAAAGATGGTAAAATATATAAACAGTATATTTTTATATTTCGGCTTTGCTGAGAAACGTTTAACTAACGAAATGATCTATCGTTTCTTTAAAAATCAATACACCCATCTCCATTGTATTGTCCAAGGAGCAAAAAATATCAATGGTACAAAGGGTGTCCGTGGTTTTTACTTTTATATTAATTATATCTATAAAAAGTCTTTCCGGTAGACATTATGCTCATCCCTCCGATAGATCACGAATGTCATCTACTAAGTATCTTAGAGAGAACGTCTTTCGACGAGAAAGGAAATAATATCGAAGTTATGGATAAAAACAACAAAGTATACAGTAAACGAGATGTTTTTAGATCTATTTTAGTTATTTAGTAACAACACGACTCCAGAGTATTAGTTCAAGAAAATTGAAAATTTCACAAATTATCAAAAGAACTTATTTACTAACTTGTTAAAAACAACTAAAACGGAAATTTCACAAAAATGTTGCCTCCTTTTAGCCCTCGATATACCTTTTTTGCATAAAACATCAGATTTATTTTTAATTTAATTTTATAAAATTCGTAATTTTAGATACCTATTAATTAAACTGAAGCGATTTTGAAATATCCCAGGATAATGGCTTTTATTTTATATCTTGACAATCGAATGTATATAATTTGTTAGTAACTACCGAATTGTATTCAGCAATGTAAAAATAATGTTTTCTAGTTTTTTAAGTATATTGTGATTTTTTTTTTTTTATTTAATTCATAATGCATAACTTTTTCATTATAGTTTTTATGAAAATATATCATAATGTACAAACTGGGGATTAGATAAGACCCAAAGTCTGCTTGTTTGCATTAATGATAATCAATAATGTAACTGCCTTGCCAAGGTTCACCCACTACAAAAATTAATACCTAGTTTTTGTATAAAACTTTTGGAGAAAGTAAAGTGTGCCAAAAAGTGCCTCCAGAAAAAAAAAATTTTAAAAAAGTAGAATCTAAAAAATATTAAACAATATTACAACCAATAGATACATGAGTACAAGATAAAGTTCGTAAAATAATTAATAAAAATGCAATAAATAACTTGAATAAATTTGAAAATATATGCAATGGCTTTTGTAAACACAATAATGTTACAAATATTTACAATTGATAATTAACTTTTATTGCGATTAAAACTATGTACAAAAGACTTAAAAATGAATTATTCTTCGAAAAAAAAAACTATTTATATAATATAATCTATGTACGATTTCAAACTTCAGTTTTTCAATAAAAATAAAAATTAAACAATTTCTTAAATAAAAACCCGAGTAGGTAAGTACCTATTCAATAAGACTAGGTATATTTATATGAACATTTAATAAATATTTTTTAAACATCTTGATCCACGGAGTATAATAGTTCGTTTGCTTATGACTTTGACTGAAAATTAAAACCGATTCGAGTGCAAACATGTGTACCTTTTTGTTGATGATGAACGCGATTAGTAACTTGGATGTGTTCGGGGGCAATTCAAATTATACCTACCCCTCCTCCATCGCCGCGAAAACCCGACGGTTTTAAATTCATCCAATGTATTAATTTGTCCTAGTCATCGAAAGCCGACAAAAAGTTAACACACAAGTACCTATGCGACAATCTGCGAACGGTACTGTTAATTAATCAAAGGAAATCGTTTGTAGTCGCACAGTCAATAGTAATACTCGAACAATACGCTCATTTGATTACATTCTACAGATACTAATCTAATTTTATTCGTCTAAACCTTAATGCGCATTATGTGTCCACGTTTTCACGGCGTTCCATTGTCGAACATTCACCGCGTAACGTTGCCGTCACCGTCTTGTGCCCATTAAACTCATCGTAAATCGTAATGCCATTATTATTCAGTCATTACTACTTTGTCATTTCCGTCAGATACACACGACTAATAATTAATGAAAACACCAAGTGTCCGTAATATGAGTGTTGTATTGAGTATTGGCACACAGAGCAAAAACATATTTGTTTCTTCGCGATTTATTGTCCTCGATTCGGTGCTGCAATAAAAGCAGCGATCCGAGTGATTCGTTTCGTTTTTATTGTAAGCCAATCGTCACGGCGACATGACCTGCGAGAACTCATCAAAGGAGTGGAACAGACAGGCCGGGGTTCAGCCGTTCGGAAGCGTGCAGTTTCAAATTATTAGCAACGCAAAATATTCTATCAAACAGGTAATTAAATAAATACACGTGAAAATATTCACCCGGATTTCTTTGTACCGACAACGTCGAAGTTTCAATTTTCCGCGTTTCGTAACGAATAATAGTAGCGGGTACATATTATAATACATTGATTCACTGAGACTATCGACGATAGGTAGGTCTGTAGGAGATACTTGACATACAATTATACATTCATCACATTATACATATATTATGTACCAACAGGCTACAGTTAACAGTATTCTATACAAACATATTATCAAACCTATGTCAGCTTAATGTTTGTTGCTCAAGTAGATTACCTATACGTATCAATGTATGGACGATTTATGAACCATATAATATGTACGTGCATAGGTTCTGTGGCAGACCTGGGATTGTATCGGGTAGGAGGGGGATTTACATTAATAAGTGTTAGACGTTTTTCTTTTTTTTTTTTTCTTTGACGTTATACACAGACGTAAAGACGATACGCAACAAAGAATCACAAAAGTTTACTAAACCAAACTATAGAAAATGTTTGACTTTAACAAATATGATTGTACATTTTAAACAGTATATTTTACAAGGGTTGCGAGTAATGTCGTTTCGTTTCGTTCTAATTGACGACAAGATTAAACGTTGCACGCCATTCCAAATATGTTCAAGTTTGATATTTTATAATAGGGTGGCCAGGATTCACCGGAACACTACCAATACGATTCCGACTCAGTGTCTCGGTGTACCGAAAAAAAGTATCGGTACCTACTGTGAAATGTCTCGGATTTCAAATTTTAGTGGTTGACGTACCGATTATTAAATTGATGACAAAATCATAACACGGAATTTAATTGATTAAATATTGATAAATCGTGGAATCTTCGTGTTATTAATGCATTTATTCTACATTTGAATCCCAAATAATCTTAATGGTTTTTATCATCTTGTCGGGATGGCCTGCACATACAAATCATACATTTAAAATGTATTTAATAAAATACAGTTTTCTTTGATTTTTAATTGAATATTCGTATAGATTCCATGACTATTTATACTAATTAGAAAAATATAACATGTAGCTTACTCGTATACCTATTGAAAATTAAGCATGAAAAAGTCATTTGATATTAAAATATATGCCTCGGTTTGGTGATTTCAAAGTCTTGCAACCAGTGCCGTCCTAACCACCATTATCGCCCTGAGGCAACAATATATGACGCTCCCCTCCTCTAAAAACTATAAAACCTCATTCCGTAAATATATTAAATAAATATTAATTAAAGGCTCCTCTGCTTATTAAATATTATTTTTATCTTATTTATATATGTATATGTATTTATTTATTTTTTTATGACTTTTTTGAAGTTGACGCCGATTTCATTATTATGGCTGCATTATAGAAAAAATTACTATTTTCTCGAAACAATACGTAGTTTCAGTTTTAGTTCACGTATAAATCATACCTTTATAGGCTATACAGTACCTACATCTATCCTTTGGTAATATTGATGTTTATAAATTGCAACTCTAATAGAAAAAGCATAAAGTAGCTAGGTATTTACAATAGCTAGGTTATAATAGGTAGGTACATATCAAAATGAAAACAGAAACAAACGTTTTAGATTCTGACTGAAACGAAGGATTTATAGGTTTTAAAATTATATTTGTAATTTTCTTTTATTATTATTTTTATGTTTTCTTTTTTTAACACTTTTTGGTACTCTTAACTATGTTCAAAATTTTTATGCAGCGTCACTAAGGATCAGAAATTGTATATACCTAGTTGGTACTTTATACACGTCATTTTTCTCTATTTTCGATCGTTTTCTGGGAGTGAGGAAAAACTGCCCAAAAACCAAGTAAAAACGACAAAATTTACCATAAATGACACTTCAACTAAATCGATTTTAGCTATTTAGTCATAACTGGGAAAGTAATGGTGCTAGAAACTTGAAATGTCAAAATTTTTATCAAAAGTATTATTTTACTACTCAACGAAAGTTTCAACAAAATTTGACAATTTTTGGGCTAAAAGCAGAACTTTTAAAATAGGTACAAAGAGTTCTGAAAATATAATATAACTATACTCATATATTACTTAACTATCGAAATTGAAAAAATTTCAATTTCGGGATGCAGGCCTTTAATTATAAGCGTTTAAATTATTAAACGATTTTCACGGAATAGATTTTTTTTTACATTGATTTTTAACTTTATTTTTTATTTTTTTTTAATTAGTCTATTCAATCATAATAAAACTTTGGACACATATAAGTATAGAACAGTATGTTTTAAATCTTTTTGTTAAAAACAACGTCTCTTTTGTTCATCAATAAAACTTTAAACAAATTTGAACAAATAACATACCAAAAATTAGACTACGAAAAATTGGTAAAATATATAAACCGTATATTTGTATATTAGAACTTTACTCAGAATCTTATAACTAAAGAAATTATCAATTGTTTTTTTCAAATTCAATACGCCCATCCTCATTGTTTTGTTCAAGGAGTGAATAATACTCCATCCAAAATAAAAAAAACACTCGCCTCTTGCTGGTAATAAATGTGAAAAAATTAATTTATACTTCAAGGGTATGTTACGAAAGTATAATAAATCAATACAGTCTGAATTGCATACTAGTGTTCGGTTTTTGTAGGTAATAATTGTTATCACCCAGGTCATAAAATATTCCCATGAACACGACGATAACCGCATGGCTTGTCAAACTACAAATTTTCGCTAGGTATTCACAAGTCAAATAATAATGACTGGCCATAGGTGGCGGATTCGTTCGCCCTAATTAAATTTGATATTTTCACTCTATAACTTAATATTTTTTTAGTGTACCTATTGCTCGTCGTGTTGATGCGGTATTATTACAATGTCCACAATAGGTAGTCACACGTTTTATTTGACAATAATAATCACACTAAATTCAATGATAATTGCACTCGATGACCAATCAATGATTATCTGGAAGCATTCGTGTTGATGTCGGTTGAAATATCAATACCTACTCATGGACTTCGATAACGATGTTATTACTTAACAAGCTGAGCTATAAAAGTAGTCTAACCAAAATTACTGTATGAGTTTATGACTTAAACTATCGTTACGATATTAATTAACATATCATTATTATTATAACCATAATTTATATTTTATTTGTCAAATTTTATTGTTCACTTATTTGTCTGACGTTTAAACTTATTCCTGTTTATGAAAGAAAATGTTCTAGTGGTTCGTTGTATGAATTTTTAAACACGTTTTTGCTATTGAATAAGTTCACTTTAAAATTTTTCAAAACAAAAATATTTAATTTTCAAGGATGTAATGTGTATGAATATACATTATAGTACCTATTCCATTAATATTAAATGACACCACTGTAAAATAAACAGAAACAAGCTTATAGGAAGAATTTTTGTTAAATATTTCCTCTAATTGCCAATCATTTTTATGATTGATAGATGATTGATCGTTATTTGGGGAAATTTGAATTTGTTTGTACTTATTCCCTAATGCACATATCAACAAAATTTGTTTTACTCTTTTTCCCACTAAACAAAATTCAAAATATACACCACAGTCAATTTGGATTGAAGAAATACAGAAAGTGGCCTGAAAATATCTATTTACCCGTTAAGAAATGTTGGGCCACTCGGCCTCTGATTATTGAACATATTTATTACAAGATTTATTACGGTCAACTTATCACAGAAAATACTTTTTATTTACATAAACCTACCCAGAATATATATTGTATTATAAACTGATACCTGTAGGAATGTAGGAACCTTTGTACTCTTATTTTGTCTTTGTATTACTGAAATAAAAAATCTGTTCTACGTGATACATTTGAATTTTATTTTTATTTTTCGTATACACCTACATTAATAACCGACATGTACCTATACATTATTATACAAATATAAAGCTAAGTAGGTACCAAATATCTATAGAGAAGGCTTTTTATAATCCTTGGTAGGTACCTAGGTACCTATGCAAAAAATGTTGATATATACATATCTATGTTGAGTGTAGAACAAGAACTGTTGAATTAAGATTTATATATCATGTATTATATATGGAGTGTTTATGATGGACATATATTCAAAAAAAAAAGTAATTTTATTTGGATAGATCACTTTTTTGATTACACAGACACTAAGGACATGACAAAGTCACAGGATACATACATAAGCGTGCGCAGTTTTTTGTTACAGGGTGTTCCTTCACTCTAAAGTCTAAATGTGCCCCTTAAAAAAAACAGGTTTTATTGTTTATAAGTAATAATTTTATACTGTACTTACTACTTTTTATCAGTATTTTATTGTTGGTACAATTTTAATAAATAGTATGTAACATTAGTGATTCTAATTTATTTTCAATATAAAATTATAAAAAATTAATTTAACTCAATATTACCTGTCTTACATCATTGATGCATTTTTTTTTAACTAACAAATCTATTTTTTCGTTTTACAATTGGTACTAAGTTTTTTAATTCATTAATCACTTCATTAGAAGTTTCCAGTCTAATCTTGTTCAACAAATAAAAATTAAAGGAGATTCTAAACATTGCTGCTTCATAGTAGATAAATTAATAATTAATAATAAATTGTGGGCATAGTTATTTAAATTTTAATTAGTATAAATATTATTTTATAGAATTGTTGCTTTTCGGATTTGGGCCCCTAGGGTAGAAGTGCAGGGTGTACCAGGGCACATTCCAAACACTCTGTGTGCACACCTATGAATATATAGGTTCAACTTAATCAGTAGACTTTATAGAAGGAACTAGTCCAATTTGATTCAATTAAACAAAACAAATGTGTTAAGACATTAGAAAGCTGGTTAGAATTTAAAAATAATTTATAAAATAGATACATTAATTATACATTTCTATTTAACAATGAATTTTTAACTATTTAATTATGGGAACACTTATTTACAAAAAAAAATTAATAAGTAAATAAAATATTTTAGCCTATAGACTAAGCTAAAATCAATATAATTTTATTTGATTCCTTCAATTAAAAATGAAAAAGTATAGCAAAAAAAGATGTACTTAGCTCTATAGGTATATATTACTGGGATAAAGTGAAAATTTTAAGTTTACATTTATTATTTTTATATTTATTATTACCACATAACAAAAAACAATTTAGTAAGTCTCGGTTATAGCAAATTTTACAGTTTTCATTCAAGTTTTAGAATTTTGTCTTTTCACTAACAAAAATAAAAATGAACCTTCAGGACAAAATTGACATCTTAAAATAGTATCTCCAGTAAAAAAAAAAAAAAAATAGATCTTGTAAAACCAATAGATCATTCACTTCATTAAATCTATAGTTTATTCAATAATAACATAATCCTATCCAGGTTTAATTATACTATTGAATAATGAAAAATGAAAACATTTAAAAAGCAATTCAAAATTTAATCAATTATCACATCATGATAAGACAATCAATATAAATGATGTACAAAAAAGTTGAGACACTTAAGTTATTTAAAATGATTGACATTTATAAATTACATAGCATTTTAATGAAAAATGCTTTTTGACACATGTTTAAACTTAAATTTTTAAATTTCTTTGAAAATAAACAGCTTCGTTATCAGCTCCGCATACAAGTTGTTGTTTTTGTATATCCAAAGAATTAATGGGCATAAAAATAGGTTTTATTACATCATTGATTGACAAGCGTGTTTTGATTTTTTCTGTATTCACCCAAAAGTTAGAATATTCCAAATCTCCTAAAATATAAATTTACAATATAAAATCAATAACAAATCCAAACTATCATTGATCTCTGCGAATAGAAATCTCAAATCAACATACTAGGATCATTGTGACACATGTATGATTTTTTAGAACTCCATTGCAACAACCTTCCTCCAAATGAACAGGAAAACAAATAGTCGGGTTCTAAAGGATGAAACACCAACTCGGTAAGTGATGATGTATCACCACTATTCATAGTCGTTAACAAACTGTTTGTTCTCATGTCCCAAACCCCAATATCTCCTTCTTCAGAACCAGTGAAAATAAAATGTTTTTGACTAGGGTGTTGAGCAATACATGTTATAGGCACTTGATTCTAAACACAAATTAATACATCAATTATCAATATACAAAGTCAAAATATTTATTATACTAAATTTGATTAATAAAACAATTACCGGGGAAAAGTTATTGATATTAGAAGTTATATCACTTTTGCTAATCCTTAAATCAAAAAGTTTCATTTGGCTTAATGAATTACAGCAGAGTATTTCATTTTCAGTTAAGAAACAAATGCACGTTAGAGGTGAGCTACTTATGTCCTCTGAAAAATCAAAAATTCAATATATAAGTATAAATAATGTAGAATTAATATTGTAGTTATTAATAATAGCAATATATATATTATGTATCTACATGAATAGGTATAAAAAATGTCTAAGTACACTATTTTTTATTTAATTAAATACTAACCAATAACATAATGAACTTGTTTGGTATTCAATGAAATCACATTAAGTTTGTAATCATCACCAATCGTAGCTAAGGAGTAATTACAGACGGCCAAATCCTTGCAAGAACATCTTTGCCCTTTTCTATAAATAATAAATAATAGTTAACAATAAAATATTTTGTTGTATACTTTATTTATACAAAAATAACATGTTTGCACCTATACAAATTGTTGTAGCTTATGAATGAGTTCTGATCATTTAGAACTATAAGGATGAATTACTAGGAACAGTTTAGATGAATCAAATAATACTTATTTCATCTAGATTAAGATAGGTAGAGTGAGCTTTATTTAATCAAGTATTACTTTGTCTATTAAGAAACATTTACCTGCTGTAAATACAGCTATATACATATATAGAATGAATAAAAAAAGATGATATTCATTTACGAAACTGGATGATGTGATAGAAAGGACACTACTTCAATAATGAATTGAGATTATAAATCAATTCATTACCAATATTTGTTTATTTAAAATTAACTCTTGAGTAGATTTCTAAGTCATTTTTTCTTGATTATCAGATCGAGTAATGAGTAGGTTAATGTGGTTGAGGGTATACCAGAAGAATGTTTTAATTGTTCATAAATATGAGATAATAAGACATGCACATGTATTGATGGTATTTATGGGTTGTGACTTTATTATTCATATACTATGGAGCATCAGAGATGAAACCAATATTTTAGGACTGGAAAGACTGAAAAATGTTGACTTTAGACATTTTGGCTGTTCTCTATTGTTGGATACTGAAAGTTATTATTGGATGAATTAGTTATTAGTTTATAAGAGAGGTATGTTTTTAATTTCAAAAGTGGTCTAATTTTATAAAATCTGAGATTAAGTACTTTAATTTTCAGTATAATTTTATGAATCCAATTTAGTTTCTATCCTGATGAATAACAAGATATTTGATTATGTTTTAGTGAGGGATTATTTGATTTTTATTTTTATTGAGGGAATGGTATCAGGGCAGAATATAAAAATAATGTATTGAGACATATTAGTGTTCATTTTATAGTAGAATAATTATTGAATTTAAAGATAAAAACAAAAAAAAAACAGAAAATGAAATATTATTAGGATTTAAGTCTAAATTCAAAAGTAATCAAGTCACTGCTAAACAGAATCACGGTTCTCCCAATCATAAAATCTATTTAAACAATCAAGTTTCAATCAGCAACAGAAAAATACTGTGGCTTACAAAACACTTGCGGCCAATTACAATTTCAAGTACGTGTGGACGAATAGTAGCAGTGTATTATTAAAGAAAGCAGATGATTATATGGGTATTCGAATAAGTCCATTATCACAATTGAAAAATATTGATGGTAAAAGTATTTAAGTTCTTTTTGGACAACATTAAAGTGTATTTATTTATTTTTATCTGATTATCTTATATAAATTAGTTACTATGAGTAAAATATTGCAAACCTAATCTTATGAAATTTTCTTTTGAGGAGGGAAATGCCATACTCATTTTAATAATCTTTAAATAACTTTAAATTCTTTTACAATAATTTCATAATAAGCATATTATGCTTATTATGAATTTTACACTCTTAACTTAAACAAATATTTTAATATTCTCAACTTAAATCATTAAATTTGAAAAATGTATGGTTATTTATGTATTATATGAAAAATGACATTAAGATACCAAATCATAACTTATCTACTCCTCAAAAAGCTAATTATATTGTTATTGTACCTAAAATGAGAACGGTTTTTAGACAAAATATAAATTTATTAAATATTGCATACATTGTAATTTAAATATAATTAATTTTAATAACTTAAAAATATAAAAATTATGTAGAAAATGTCTTCTAATTTTATTAAAATAATCTTTATGGTGTTTTTATGACTTAACTTAATCTAAGATTTTACAAAAATTTCACTATGTATATTTAAAATAACTTGAGTTTAAAATCTCCCTCCTCTCCCACAGCCATTGGCTTTAGAGGAGATCTATTACTACCATATTTATCCCAGTATATTTTAAGCATGTAATAATGTTTTGATGGTAAATTAATAAACTATTATTATTATTTTTATTGATTTTTGTTGGTATTAGTATTAATTATAATTGTATTACACTTATATCTTTTAACACCAAATAAATTCAAAATAGGTTGGAAATTATTCTACAAATTTACTAGTAAACCTATTGACCACCTTATCAAAAAATAAATAAATAAAAATACTTTTTCTAAATCAACCAAAGAAACCTATATATTATGCACACTCATTGCATTAATTTAAGTTATACTAATTATATTATCGAATACAAATGTGTACATCAAATAACATAAATATATGAACTAAGAGTAATATTTATATTTAACAAAATACAAAACGGAAATCATACCCAAATGAATGTAGAGAGTCCCAAGTCTCAGCTTCTTCAAGATGAACATTAGGTGCCTCATTCTCACCAATGACACGGTACAATTTTACTATTCCGTTATCTGTACTAACAGCTACAAATCTGCAATCTAAAAACTTAAAAAAAATATTATCAATCAAAAATTCTTCAAAGCATGATGATATTTTTTCAATAACACATCAATTTCATATTAAATATTGGTAGTAGGCAAAATAATTAATATTTTTTAAAACTAGACTAAAAATATAAAAGGTTAATTTCGGTTCTTCTTTCCCATAAAAAATAACTAGTTTAGGTAATTTATTATTTACTATCAATGATACGGGTATTATAAATGTTAATGGTAGGACACTGGGTATAGTTAATAAATTTTGTTTTGAAAAATTGTAAATTTCATTTACAACTAAATTTGAATTTTTTTAATACCTTAAATCATTTAAACGTTGAATTAAAATTTTTGATAAGTTACTATTAGAATCAAATATGAAGTGTTATTTGTATACCAAGAAGCACACTTCTTAGAATTTTAAAGGGAAGGTACTTTGCTGTCATATAGACTTTAGATCAGCTCGATTTACTTGCTTTGAAAAACAATTTTTAGGATAAGTAAAAATATTTTTGGTAATATTGTCAATAAAAAAAAGGAAAAATATTAAGTAAAAAAAGATTACCATAATATGGGTCTACATTCATAACATCTCTAAATTTTATCAAAACACTATGCATGTTTTTTTTTTAATCTTAACCACAGAGTTGAAAATATTTTATTTGAACTAATCAATTAATTTATTAAAATTATTTACTTTTTAAAAGATTAAACAAAACATATTATTGAAATACAATTTTATAATATAGAAAATACAAACCAAATTTTGATACAAATCAGTATATACCTATCATAATGCAAATTAACTATGAGCAAAAAGTCAAAAAACAATATTCTAATAATTAAAATTTGACATAATTCAGCTAATTGTTTATAAAAAATGAGAAATATATTTATATAATAAAATGAAGATAGTTTTCTTGAATTTTGAATTACCTATTTGTAGAGATAACATGACCAACACAATTATACCTTATAAAATACCTGTATATGTATATATGTAGTTAATATTGAAAATCCAAGTCATTTGGCATTCAAATTTATGTCACGGTTTGATGATTTCAAAATCTGGCAACCTTAGGTAATAGATAAAACATGAACATAAAATTGAATATTTTTTTATAATAAAATAAGTATAGAATACTATACGTGCATTTATTTATTTAATACCATGTTAAATACCGACAACTACTACTGAGTTAACACATCTATTTTAACTTCAGAAGAAGATGAAATATTTAGCATCGTTCATATTATTATTGATGATTGGTATTAAAATATAATTGAGATACTATCTCTTATTTGGGGAAAAAAACGGTAGGGCTAATATACTTCAGAATGATTCGAATAAATAGTCAAATTGTGTGTCATCAATAATGCAAATGACAGAATATCAAACACGTACTCTGATTTGTGTCACGTCTCCGTCCTGTGGTACAGAATCAAAGAGCTTTGGAGGGAAGTCTTTGACCGAATTCACGTCCTCGGCAGTCAGTCCCCACAGTTCCACGACGTTGTCCTGTAACACGACAAGTATAAGCGACACATTCACGTGAACCATGCAGCGGACTAGTTACCATTCCGTTGTCCCAAGATCCGGTGACGAACATTGATGGGTCCATCAGTTCTTCCGGCTTCCACCTCACTTTGTTCACCTTTCGGCCGATATACTCGGCGAACGTACCGGAACTGCTCATTGTGACCGTACCGTTGTGAAAATATCGAATCGTCACTAGACTCAAACACTCGCTGAACTCAAAACTGACCAATGTGAATTGTGAACATTGGGTTGTGAATTGTGATGACTCGCACGTCGTTTGAATACACGCCGAACGATCAACGATACTTATGAAGTTACCGTCAAATTGATAACAGAGAATAATGTTGATTATTCAACCATAAACACAAATTGTATACAATGTCTTTGATTTAGAATCACCGCGGTTATCAGTGTCGTTTTCGTTCACGTCATAGAGTAATGTAGCAACGCCGCTACACATCTAGGCATCGACAGTGTTATTGTAATGAAGCCAAATACTGGTTGGCTAGAGTCCATTTAGGTTTGTTTTGTCTACTAGATCGCAGAGTAGTGTACCGACAAATTGATAGCACGTTTTTGTTATCATTATTGTTTAATATCAAAATTACGAAAATTAATCATTTTCGTACTATTGGACTACGCGACGTTCGTCTTCGTTAAATAATTTTTTTTTTCATCATGCCAAGTTGTTTTTTATGTGGTAGATCTAAAGATGCTAAAAGTAAATCTGATGATATCACCTTCCACAAGTAAGTGATTTAAATTAAATTTGAATTACGTACCAAGCTACCAAATATAAAATATATTGGACCATTCCTTGAAAAAATTTGTATAAAAATTGTATAAAAAGTTATTATCATGTTTTATAATATTATTTCAGATTTCCTCTATCGAATCGTGTATTGATGGAGAAATGGAATGATATTTTATTGGATAATAGTCGAAGCTCAAACAATTTGACAAAAAATAGTGTTATTTGTTCTCGTCATTTTGATCCTTCAAACTTAATAAATTATAAATCTAAAAGATTACTAAAGCAAAATGCAGTTCCGAGTTTAAATATTGTAAGAGCTAAAAGTGTAAGTAATTAATAATTTTTTATAACATTAATTTAATATCTACTACATAAACATTTTTATTTTTATTTTTTTTTAATACTATCAATTTTAGGCAAAAAAAAAGTATCCGGAATTTATACATCCTTGTTCAACTTCAAATTCAAATATATCATTATCATTTGTAAAGGTAATTAATTATATTAAAAACAAAACATATTTCATAAGTTTCTTTCTGTATTTTTATATTTATTAATTTAAGGTATCGAGCAGCAATATTTCATTGAAATGTATTGAAAAGCTAGATAACTTCTCTGATTCATCCAATACTTCTATATCTAATTCACCTCTACCTTCAGTTACAGTAAATAGTTTAACACTAAAATATGCTTGAGGTTATGAAAATGTTTTATTTATATTTTTAGTTATTACAAACCAATGTAGAAACACCAGATCCTATGGATACTCCTTCATCATCATCTACCGGCCTTCATCATGGACGAGTGAAACTAGGCGTCACTGCTGACGCACACTGTCGCCTGTACAAACCTCGGTCACAGGCGGCTCTCTCTCTCTCTCTGGGCAGGCAACTGTCTAGAGAGGCCGGCCGCCATCTTACCTGTGCAGAAGGCAACGGGAAACCACTGCACAGTAATAACCCTTCCTTTCCAAGTAACAACTTCTCTTAGTGGCAAACCAACCCTCGGGTTGTAAAAAAAAAAAAAAAAAAAATAACTTAGTAACAACATTTATGTATAGTAATAAGGATGCGAACTTGTTTCTTTAGTTTTGTTCTTAAAGTTAAAAAAAGTAATTTTCGTGTCTTAAAAATTGATTTTTACTGAAAAAAATATAGCCAATAATTGACATTGTAATTTTCATACTTAAGAAAATAAATTATTTGTCTTAGTTTTAATTGATAAATATGTTGATTGCACTGATTCAATTATATATCAATATATTGATGTGTTTAATGTTATTGTACACAATTAGTTTCACTCAAAAAATTTAATTCAGTTTTTGACACATTCTACCACATCAATTTTTCATAAATTATATGTATTAATAATTGTTTAATAAACATTCACATTAATAATTCTTATTTTATCATAGATCAAACTTGTTGGCCAGTTTCTTTTGTCGTCAAAACCTACTAAACAAAAATGGATACTGCTACTGTCTCTACAAGGTATATTTGTATTATTAAAATACCTATATTTAGATATTTATTACTCATACTCACCCATTCATTTTTTAGTTTATTCAACCAACATGAACAGACCAATAATTATAACTCAAAATATGATTGATTATCTTTGATGATTGAGAGTGAATCCTATCTGTCTCATGATTTTGATATCAGAATCCATGCTAAGATTTTATCATTCTGGTATAATCATGTATGATGAATGAGAAACTCAGGCTTTCATATCTACACAGGTAATATAATATGATTTGAAATTTCATAGTTAAATATTTTATTGTTGTAACCACATTGATTTATAATAAATAATATTTAAATAATTACATTTAGATATTATGTAATAATTTAAATAATTATTTTGTTCTTTATAAGAATTTAAAAAGAAGTTAAAGATTTTAAATTGTGCATTGTTAATTTTGCACTTTGTCTGACATGTAATTTTTTTTTTAGGTTTATCAGTGAATTATATGTACAATGCATTAATGAATTCAAAATTCATTAGAAACCAGATTATATGTTATCTATGTTATCAAAGTTCTTGCTATTTATTAAGTATAATTCTTCAGTCTACCAATAATTCAACTCTAGCAAAACATCATCAAGCAAAAAAAGATTAAAAATCTAGAACATAAATACCATATACAATTTAATTAAGATTTTATTTATATTTTATTTAATATATTTTGGGTAACCATATGAGAAATTTAAAAAATCAAATATTAAAATATATTAAATTACTATTAAATTTATTTTTAACAATTAAATTGAACAATTTAATAATTATTTTATTTTGGCTTCTTGGTTATTGTGCCCTTATATTAATATCTAAATATATTAAACTAAATTAGGATTGACTTAAGACTAAATTAATAATATATACATAAAACAGAATTATTTTTCATATCAAACTATTATTGTAAAATAATATTTTTTTGTGTGTTTCTTCTATGTAATCAATTACAAAAATTCAATCATTTCTGCTTTATAGGAATCCATTATTCAATTTCCAATATTGTGATTAGTAGAGCCAATTCATATATTTTAGTGTTGGTGCTATAGATATAACTTTATTTTTATTTATATTTTTGGTAACACACAAAATTATGATTAAATGTTTTACCAGCAGCCTAGAAAATATTGAATGAAATGCTGTTTTTTTTATACATCTTATCAGTCTTACACTTAATAATTTGTTTTGAAAATATCAAGGACATTAAGAAAACATTTTTTTCAAATGTTATATTACTGAAACAAAAAAGACCAATGTATGAAGCTGTGCCTACTAAGTATAATTTATTGTTATAAACTATTTTTAATTCCATTGTATACTTTTGATATAAAACAAAATCTCTCATCTATGGTCCCAAAATATTTTAAATGGACATCTGCCAATTAAGTTATGTATTTACTATTAATTTTTAATTACCTTAATATACACTGTAAAATTTCTTATGACATTTTCTTAATACATTCATGAGTTTCTTGAATTTAATAATATTGTTTACTGTTTAGTTAAATTACTCCAGTGTTGCAACCGGTCAGTCAGGATGAAATAGAATACGGTTGTAGTAATTATTTGTAGTTTATTTGATAAAATGTTAAAGAAAATAAATATGTATTGATAATTTTTCCAATAAGTTCTAATGTATGGTTTTAATGTGTATTTTAAAATATTATATACTTCTGTTATATTTTATTTTTTTTTTTTTTTCAATGGCTAATGCATTATTTGAGCTAACATCATAAAAATTATTTTAACAGATTCCACTGTGTGTGAAATATGTAACTTTAAAAACAAATTATATAGAAATAATTGCTTAAACTTTGATTATTGATTAAACAAAATGAAAAATTGTAAAAATGAAAGTTGCATGTATGCTGACAAGTAATTTACATTGTAAGTGTGTTAATTTATAACATTATAAGAAAATGAAAGTAATTATTAATTTTAGTCATTGTGAATGAAAAAATCAAAAGAAGTCATAGCTGCAAAACATTGTTTACAAAAAATCATAGTAAAATTGTTTGAATTCCTGGATTACCTATACATTGACTATGTTTAAAATTTGCTGATTTAAAGTGTTTTAATATCATAAGAATAATATGAATACAGCATGTATTATTATTGAATAAACAAGTATAATTTAAGTATTTAGGTTATTTTTGTTTATATTTTAACATTTTACTCTTTACCCAAGGTAATATTCTTCGGTAGAGAAATCTAATGATCTTAATTGGCTTAGAGTATGATATAATTTTATAATAACTACATATTACAATGTTACATTATATTCCACAACTAGCTGAATTACCCGTCGTTGCCGGGTTTAAGTATATAAATGTATGTAACCTGGCAAGATTACATTTTGTTAAATCAATTGAAATTTAAATTAATTAAGATTTTTGAAATAATATTTTATACACATTAATTTAGTTTTTAAGATAATAATTATTATCATAACCTATTCTATAAGTTATAGCTTTTGGCGGCCGAAGCTTTGCTCACGATAAATTTTAGCACTGAAGGTTCAAAATAAATGTTTTGCTAATAGTTTTTCAATATGTTATCTACAAAACTTCTTTGTAGACAATGTTCTTCACTGATCTATTAGTATTTAGTAGGCGACAAAATCACCAAGCTACTGGGTGAGCTTACGCGTGAGCAAACTACGTAGAACTGCCCATGTGAAAATTAGTTTTCTCTCAAATCTATTCCTGCAAATTTAAGAGTTTGGCCTTGAGACTTGTTTGTAGTCATTGCAAAACAGACTCTGAGGGAAAACTTTAGTCGTTTAAATTCGAACGGATGATTACTCGGAATTAAAGGGATTCGTGGTATAAACACAGTTTCCCCTTTAGCACATCCAGTTAAAATTGGGGCTTCTACTATATTGCGATGTAAAGCTTTGACTTTAAGCCTGGTCCCATTGCACAGTTTAGGTGGTTTCAAATTTCACAACAACATAATAGGTGTGCCATACGCAGAATAAGCCTATGAATTTTGATTCGATTCGATACCAAGTAAAAGTATCGATACTTTTCTTTCGATGCCTTATTTCGAATACTCGTATGAGTTAGGATATGTTCAATCTTACTTAGAATAATCGCTACTTGATTTTTGTTAAGTCGAAAACATTGACGGTACTGACGGTCACATAAGTCAAAGTATACTCGGTCTCTATATACTCGTAGAGGTCGTTCGTCATCATAGCCATCATCATTTAAGAGCCACTCTAATCTTAACATAATAATTATAATCCTAAACTTTAATAACAGAATTTATATAATATGCACAGATGTACTTTATTATAACTGTTTCAACTAAATTGTTTTGTTAAAAAAAATCACTGAAAATTATTGTAGAGTAAAATTTCTGTTTGCATTTTTTATCAATATTTAATGAAAAGTCGAAAAGCTTTTCATCAAAAAATATAATGGTGGAATGAAAACATAGAAAACATAACGAAAAGTGGTAAACTTTTCAATCCTCACTTTTCACTTTGCATTTTTCATTTTCGATTTTTTGTGGAGCAAAAAAACAAATGAAAAGTGAAAAGTGAAAAGTGAAAAGTTGCAAAGTGTGTTGGTGGAACAGGACCCAGGTCCCTAAATGTCAGTTACGACGATGGTTGCACGCATAGACCTATAAACTAATGGACACGGACAGCGCTTCCCACACCGCCTGGCGCCTTGCCCATAGTTCATCCAGACGATATAACTGAGAGAGAGAAAACATAGTTTGGGCTATATCATGGAGGAGTATTTTAAATTTTTATTAAGTTTTTTCTGCCATGCATAGTTAGTTTATAGGTCTATGGTTGCACGTCGTTGCACCACAGAATAGATGAAATCAAAATGGACACTTCTGAAATGTAAACAATATCACGCCGCCATATTTTTGGAGTCCTAGTTTCTTATCAATTTAAAAGATAAGAAATAAATTAAATGATGATGAAAATTCAAAACATTACAAGTTACAACAGTCGTGATCAGACTGCTTTTTGCCTTTTTGGGTACTTGAGTCATTTTCACGAATATATATTTCAATTCTTTGTTAGTGTGATTATCTATGGTTATTACACCTAACACATTTACATCGTCATTTTAAAGCATCACAAATATTTTCTTTTTTATTGAGATCATTATAAGACATTTTAGACATTTGTATTTTACAATGGGAGGAGTGAGATGTGCTGCAAAAGGATGTAAAAATTATATGAAAAATAATGGCCAATATATATATCATCGTTTTCCTTCTATGAAAGATCGGTAAGTATTTGAATAATTAAATTAATTTGATGTTACTGATTTTTTTATAACTGATTAATATCAATTCAATAATTATGGCTTTGATGTACCTAGGTGTATTGAATGGCCTAAGGCATGTGGAAGATATGACCTCCTAAATACTCCAATCATGGGCGCTGGGTTTCCCAAATTTCACAGGGTGCCTAAAATCCTTAGATATTAATAAATGTCAATTTAAATAAATAATAATTTTTTTTCAACATAAATTGTTACCTTATTTAATACGACCTTTTTTCATATATTTAAACTTTTAAATACATATTAATTATTATACATAAAATTATTTTTTTCATATACGTATGTTAGGAACTAGTTATGAAAACATCCAAAATATATTGTTGTCATAAATATTATACAACGAAAAAATTATTAACGTATTAAATTACGTATTGCTCTATCTTTTTATTTCACGGGGTGCAGAGCACCCCATAGAATGATTCATGGGGTGCTTGAGCACCGCAGCACCCCAATAGTCAGCGCCCATGACTCCAATCGAAGCAATTTATAAACATTTTAGGATTTTCAGTGTTCATTTTGAAACCAAAATATACTGTAATACAGAAAAAACACGTTTATTGCCTCAAGCGATGCCAACTTTATTCAGTATGTATTATTTAGTATCAAAGTTTAAAATTACACATATTTTAGAGTTTATTGTTAATTTATATTTAAATGTTACAAATTTAGACCTTGATTGTGAACTAACGGACATTTCTATAAATCCAAATTAAACCATTTATAATTATGACATATTTTATAATTATATAAATCAATTGGATTCAATTTTCATTGTTAATTTTCCAATTTTAGCAGTAGAAAACAATGTTGGAATTAAATAAAATAATTTTATTGATAATGTTCCGTTTAACCATCCATGTCCAAACTTTAATATTGAATATTTAAAATTATTATACATACGTTTCAGAATATTTTATGCTATTAAGACTTTAAATCAAAATTTGCTTTCTGTTCCAAGAAAAAATAAAAAATTGACAATACTTACACATTTGTAGGATGAAAGTTATAATTTCTATTTTAATATTAAAGTGAGCCATTTCAAATTTGAATAGTAATTTTTGCTTTTTGCTTTTTGTTTATAGGATGCTGCTTTACTATGCTTGCTTTCAACAATTAATAGTGCATATGAAACAATTTAATATTTATCAGAATAGATTTAAACACTTCACTTGTAAAATTAATAAAAATGTATTAGAATTTGTATAATCTAGTATCGGTAAGACCAATGTAAATTACTTACTTTTTATTTATTTTATCTGTATCATCGACTGTATCTTAAGATTTCTTATTTCATAAAAAATTATATTATTTGTATACTTCTTACTTTAAAATTTTAGATTTTTTGTTTATATACATTTTGACAATTTGACATGTTAATAATTTAATTGTTATTTCATTTATTATTTTGTAAATAAAAATAATATTTTCACTATAATTTTCTATTTATTATTCTTTGTAAAAAAAAAACATGGACATTTCATTGTGTCTATGAAACAAATGATCAGTTATTTATGTGTTTGGTGGTCACCTGTTTGGACTCCAAAAACATGGCCGATGGATTTTTCTTCTTCCCTATGATGCTTGTGTAAACTATTATCAGTGTCCATTCTGATTTCATCTATTCTGTGGTACAGGTAGACGGAAACCCTCTAGCCGCCGTGCCGTACCGTATTTCCCGTAATCGGTCGACTGCTATTGTTATTATTATATGAATATAGATATACAAATTACATGTAAAAATTTTTTTTACCGATTTCAACTCTTTAAATTCAAAATTTCAAAAAATCCTTTCTTAGCGGATGCCTACGCCATAATAGCTATCTGTATACCAAATTTCAGTCCAATGGTTTAAGCTGTACGTTGATAGCAGTCAATCAGCTTACTGTTTTATATATACAGATATATATGTGTATGAAAATTGATATTTGTGAAGCTCAAACTATTATGACACTTAAGTTCTTATGATATATATTTTAAGAAATGTTCACTAATTTACTTGTTAGAGTCCACACATATGTTCGTATTATCCATTATTTAATTTTATAAAATAAGAGAAAAAGTGAATATGAATAAAAATATTTCTCAGCTTTTGAGATAGCTTAATTTAAATTTTTCATTTTAATAATACAAATATTAAATAGTAATAACCGTTTTCAGTAAGTTTAAAACAACATCTAATTTATTTTATTAATATTTTCTTTGTTATTTGGAAACTAGTTTGATATTATGAGAAGTTATTCATTACTTCTTAACTGTTAACGATAAATAGTAATAGCCGAGAAAATCTTGCCTAGAATTTTAAATCTTGATTAGAATTTTTCATGTTAACTTCGATTCTATGTAGCGAAATACATGATTTCTTCGCTATTGTATAAATAAAGGATGGCTATCGAATTTTTTTTTTATTATTCTTATGTATCAAAGAAATCTAAAATCTATATGATTCATTATGTATAATCATCAGGTATTTGAATGAATATAAAATATGTGTGTAATTTGAATGATATTCTGTTGACCATCATACAGTTATCTTATTTAAGATAATATTATTATTTATGAATTTCTTTTGTTTTTATATGTTAATTAAAAAAATAAAAAAGCTTAATCAGGTATGTGATATCTAATTTAATTTGATAAACAGCCCATTGGTGGTAGCATTAAGTAAAATAAATTACTCATACATAATATTTATTCAATCAATTGTAGAAGTCTGTAATTTTATTACAATATATATTGATATCTATTAGATGTTAAATTCCAATACAAACTTGCCTGTGAATATAATTATTCAAACTATTAAAATATTTGTTTCAGAAAAATAAACATATTATCAAAGTTGTTGAAAAAATATAAATTCTCAAAATTATTTTCCTATGGGCATTACAATTACATATATGTATTCACCTTTATGGATGATTTATAGAGTTTGAAATTTAGGTTTATTGGTGATAAATACACCTAGTTTTAAAAAGACTACCCTGATAAATATAAATAAATAAAACACAAAGTTGAAATTTTTTAGTTGAGGAAATTGAATTATAAAAATCTATAGAAAACGGTTAACTTTAGATTTTTAAATACAATTTAGAAATAAATAATATGACATGCATGTATGAAATAATACGATATTTTAAAACTAGAAATAAATTTTAGCGCCTCCTTAAACCATACTGCAATCATTAGAGGTTGAGTTTTATCACGGTTGAACATTTTTATGAATTCCATTACAATTATCATTGACTGCTAATAAAAAGACAATAAATTCGAATAAATTGTACTTTGTAGTTAAAACATTATATTTAGACTAATAATATATAAAAAGGTATATTTAAGACTAGGAAGACATTGAAATACATTCATTGATGATTAGTTTTTGAGGTAAATCGTGATAGTTCCATCATTTAAAAATGGTAATATAGGTATAGGTAATATATTGAATGTAAAAATAAATACTCATACTTTTGATTATTTTAGACATATAATATACGTCACAGTTTATTAACATAATATATCAAATATGATCATCACGACATCAATTTTTATTTATACACTTTTGTCACCCAAGAAACGCCACCATTTGTCGCGACTCAGGAGGCCGACTTTTACCGGGCTTCAGCTCGCGTCCGAAAATGGCGGTGACCGCGAAATGTTGATGACGAAAGTTCACTACCAACTGTTGTCATCGAAATTACCCCACATAATACATAAATGATAATAATCATAAATTATATTTTACACAATAAAAATTATGTTTCCCGCGCTATTGTATATTAGTGGCTATTACTGTTGTAGTTTTTTTCTAGTTCTTTCTACTTAAGAGTCCTTTATAGTCCTTGTACTTTTTATTGACTTCACTCAGTTCCCGTACCTTTTTTCGATATCATACTATATTGTACCATTGTACTATGGATTTTGTTGGAGCGAATGGTAATTATTATACTTTAAACTTTCAAACAGATAAGAAAAGTTAAGATCCAAACCTATCCAAAATGAATTTGTTTTATTAGAATTAGGTAGGTACCTACCTATATCAATGAAGAACTAATTGTACTCAAATAGAACTAAAATTAACACTACGTACCTTAAAAAAAAAGCTGGTAAGTGAGATGATGGTGGTACAAGTTCGTCCTTCGTCCCTTCGGTCCTCGGACAAGATATTGGTGATGAATGTATTAAGTTTTAAAGAAATGATGACTCATTTCTTTAGTATGAAACGATTCTGAGCAAAGCTTCAGTGTAATAAAATATATTATTATTTAAATACTGTTTACGTATTTTACGGTTATTTGTACAATTTTTGGTGAGTTTTTTTGTAATTAAACCCTCATAAAATATTCAATTAGATATAACTCATTTAAAATTCAATTTTTATAACAATTATAACTCATTAGAAATAAACTTAAAAGAAATCAGACAATATCGAAAAAAATCGTGTAATAATTTATTAAAGTGTGTATAAAAAAAAATCCTGACTCACGATTTTTGAATTTTTGTTAGGATAATTAGGTAGGCATATGAGTAAGGTCATATTAATTTTTCAGAACTTTTTGTCAAATATTTAAAATTATATTACATAAAAACTTTCAAACAATTTGGTAAATTAAAAGTTCTATATTTAAGTCAAAAGTGCTATAATTGTTCTGAAAATGTTGTCCAATATAAAAAATTATGTATTTGATATTGGATAAAATTTTCACGTTTCTAGCTTCAATACTTTTCGATTTATGACTAAATACCTAAAATCTGAACAGTGAAAATCTCGTTTACGGCGGATTTTTATCGATTTTACCGTTTTTACTCAGTTTTTCGATCGTTATTCTTGATTAGGTACTAGTAAACTATGGAGATTTTGGAAAAATGACCTCTTTAAAGTACCATTTCAGTTCAATTTCGAATCTAAAAAGTTGCTGGACGAAACTTTTGGACAAGGATTTCTATACGAAAAAGTGTTTACAGAAAAAAAAAAATTAAAAAAAAAATAAACATCATTGTAAAACCATAAGATCCTTCGCTTCACTCAGAATCTAAAATTAAATAAACATCATTGTAAAACCATAAGATCCTTCGCTTCACTCAGAATCTAAAACTGTTTAAGTATGTTCGATTTAGTGCATAGGCTCGAGCACAGATGAAGGAAGCTGTGCTCAAGCTAGTAATTATTATACTTTAGACCTTCAAACGAAAAACTTATACATTGTGCTCAGATTTGAAAAGCATTGTATACGAGTATCACGCCTGTGGTACACTAACTCAATTTGTTTTATTTTTATATTGATTACTAAGCATCTGCTTGTATACTAAAACACTTAAGTACTATATTCATTGGTAACTCCGCAAACTACTTACACAAATTTTGAAATGAGATTAAAATTATTTTTTTGATAATACTAATTATTATCAATAAACTTGGGCAGTGTCTGAACAATTAAAAATATTAACATAAATGTTTTTTTTAATTTTATTTAATAATACATATATTAAAATAATTATCATAATAGATATACACAAATCAATTTGTTATATAAAATAAAAATTAATAAAGAAGAATCATCAATTTGAATTTTGTAATTCTATATTCTTCTCTCATAAAATTATACAATTCATTAATTATGCTAAATAAAATCATTTTTTTAAGTATTTCATACTTCCTAGCACCTAAGTTGATGTTTCATTATCAGAAATGTATTTCAAAGCAAATGTGTTTTCAATAAAACATTTGCTTTTATTTAATAATCTGAATAAATCTATGTGCATAAATATTAATGTCATAAAATTCAGTACTTTAAACGAGTTTTAAGTGAACATATTGTGAGATTTGTATGTAAATATTACTTAAGTAGGTACTTAAATAATTAATATTTCAAAACTCTTAAGTAATATTTTCACAACAGTACCTACCTAAATTAATGAGATTCAATAAGTCTACACAGAATTCAGACTTTTCCTTTTTAATTTGTATTATCAATTAAATAATAGCAACAAATGATTAATTATTTAAAAAAAATATTTGTATTATGAATTATTTAACTTGGAAGCACAAAACATTTGTTATTGAATTTAATTCTTTGAACAAATTAATTGTCTACATTAATTACATCTTCTTTAGAAACATCATTTCCAAATATAGAGATTATTTTAAGAATTATTTGTACTCTTCCATCTTCAAATTCAAGTGGTGAAAGGTCATTTTCTGTGTTAAAACGTGTAAAAAATTGTTTGCGATCATCTCTTTTACATGAAAAAATGTCAAATTTGTCGATATTATGCATTGAATCTGATTTGGTGAAAAACATGAAGTGGGAAGAACTGATTCATCAATTTGCCACAATGAAATCCAGAAAAAAAGATATTTAAATTCAGAATTATTTTGTTTTAACTATTAAACATAAATATGAATTGTAAAATATTTTGGTATAGATGCTTTGATAATAAATAAATACTTAAATATTACTTAATGTTTTTTTATGATGGCAGGGGAGGGTGGCTGGAGGAGCGGCAAAAAATGTTTGCTCCATGGCGGCATTGGGCCTTAATCCAGCCCTGGCCGTCGATGGAAAAGTTGAAAATGTATTGATGGTTTGAAAATGTTAGTGTTATTGATACAATTTTAGATACACTGGTAAATTATACTTTTTAACAAGAGTTAGCTTAGAGACTTTATTCAGAGAGGTTAAAGTTTTTGCATACAAAGCAATGAACCGGTGTATGTGACTTTCATATAGTGCTCTCTACCTAACTCGATCTCGGGTGCTTGGCCTCGTATTTTGGGTGTGGTTTTTCTCAGCTTGAGACGAGTGGTTTGTAAGCAAATTTTGTTCTGAATAAATCTAATAGTTTCTAAATCCCAATTAGATATATTTTTCAATATTTTATAGAAATCGATTAAAAAATCCTAACGGATGGCATGGCCACGTTTTAATTTATTCGAGTGATTAATTATACATTCCAATATTGATTGGCAAACATTTTAGATTTGACTATAGTCAAAGTATTTCATTAATATATTCGCTAGGGTCATTATTCATAATTGACTATTGGCGTTTTCGTATTTATCCGGATTTATAAAATTTAAAGCGTTCATTATTTGTTACCTATAGCTACATAGTTTGTACAGGTATATTTATTAAGTGGTTTTATTTTGCCCTTGTGGACTCCAGTATTTCCTAGTATCGATTACCACTATTATTATTTTGTAAATGTTAGCAACGTTACTCGTAGCTCGTTAAAATATACATATACGAACTATATTTTAGAATAATTGTGTCATTCAATCTCTGTTCATCAATCTGTTGCTATCTAATCTATATTGCTGTGTAAGCAAAAAAAAAAAAATGTAAATTGATGCATTTAATAAAAACTCGATTAACGAGTCAAAAATTATTAGTATTTATCAATTACCACTAAATTTCTCAATATCATTTACCTTAAAAAAAAAGTTATACCTACCCGTTATTTAGCACTAAAAAAAAAAATGGGGGATCTATCCCCCATACCCCCCCCCCGTGAGAACGCCCATGGTAGGTACATATGTCATAACAATGAGTGATACTATTGTAAAGTCCCCTCTATGGTTTCCTAACTTTTTCTCCCTTAACACTGGGTGTTAAAGTTGATATAAAGTTCTATTCATTTTTATGAGGTCTTGGGTACCCGACCTCGGTGTGTGATACTTAATTTATTGAACAGGATTACTTTATGTAAAAGTACCTACTCGATGTAAGACATACGATTAATTAATATAACGTGATACGAAATAGTGAGTAGATGAGGACCGTGGTTGACTTGAGGATGGCATTGACGGTATTGTCTACATTGTATAATGTATTTCGAAATAAAATCATCGTTTTTACATGTGTCTTATTAATAATGTTTTTTAATAAATTAATGTTTTGATCGTGATTTGTAATTTTGTTATTAGGATTTTTTATTTGGCTTGGAGTACACTTAAAATTATTATTCTCTTGCCTTACCTATTCGTTTTTTTGGTTTGAGTTAAATGTATTTGTTTTAATTAAATTGTTTCTTGAGGTTTCTCCAGTGAAATTTGCATTTATATCCTCCACGTTAACATTTCGATGGTTATTGGTTGCTGACTGTTCGTCAAAATCATTAAAATTCCTATTTTTTTTTTTTTTTTTTTTTGTCAAAATAATTATCTCCTCCCGGATAAACGTTACCCTCGTTAAAATCATAATTGCGATTTGAAGTATTATTATTATTTGGTCTGTTTTGTATCGGATTATAATTAATATCGTCAACATTTTGATTTTGATTTCGATGTTGAATAAAACTGTTCGAACGCGAATTATATTCGGGGCAACCGATCCACCGGAGAGCGCGACGGGCGTAAAGCCTTGGGAAGTTGACCCTACCCCGTCGCCGCTCTACCACGCGATCGCAGAGAGGTACGCGTTGCCGGTTGTCGGCCGGTCTGTTCTTGGCCCGTCACCAAGGCATATCCATCTCGGGTCGTCTGCGATCGTACGTGCCGGCCTATCCGCGTGTCGACTTTATCGTCGGTTTTTGCTCTACGCGTGCCCATGGTGTAAGTTGCTGTTGTCGTCGCCGAGGGGCTGTTGGTCGGTGATGCTGTTCAACATCAGACGTCGAGTCATCGGAACTCAAAGTGGTCGGGTCGTCGTACTGGTCAATGTCGTATGAATTATTATTATTATTATTATTATTTATTGTGTTGGTCGTGTGACCGTTTAATTATAAGGTTTTTATTCTGAGCGTCCACACTTGTGTAATGTACGAGTATATCGGGCCAAATATAATTATTTGGTACCCCAGCACGCAGGCACGGATCCAGAGTAAAGATCTGAGGGGGCCTCCACAATTTTTTTCTAGGTACTTCATCAGTTAGGTTTTTACGATTCTCAGAGTAGAGAAACTTTGTTCTGCAGTAGCTACACTCATTAGTAATGTACAAACTATACTTAGAATGATGTGTAGAATTATAAAAAAAAAATTGAGAAATAATATGTCTGGAGGGGCCTGTACCCCTAGCCCCCCCCTGGATCCGTCCATGCCAGCACGTTTTTAAGTTACTTTTATCGTTATTAAATTTTGATCACCTTTGTCCCCGAAAATTCGCGCGAGTCGTTGCCGTACCCTTGTTTACCGTGAATACGGCACGGCGCAAACATTTTGGTAGCAGAGCGTCAGTGTCGGTCTTCGACAAGTTCCGAGGAGGGCGAAATATTTACTACACACAATTACAGTTCTTAAAATTAGTGGTCATAAAATACAAATGCAGTAGTATGCTAAGTCGAACATTTTGATTTACGTAAAATTACAAAATAAAAGTCATTTTGAGCTTCTTTTGTTTTGAAAATCTGTCAATTATATTTTCATGATTTATGCTTACATCTCTATGAACGTGAAGTAATGCTAAGCCACTGAGTCTAGTGTTCCACATTCTTGACTGCAGTCATGTTTTGACTCTATACGGTATACAAGCATAGCAAAGCAAAGCAAAGTATTAAGCTTAGAATAAAACAATTTAGTACAGAATTCAAGAAAACTTAAAAGTCAGCATTAAGGTGTCATTTTTAAGCATTCATTTAGGTATTTTTTAAAAGATGTTTTACAACTAATATAAGCTTTAAAGTTTTCTCGAATAAAACAGTGTGTAGAAGACTATAACCATATCATAATTGACTAGTTATACAATATGGAATAAGGGGAGAGGGGGGGGGTGACCCTCCTCCGAAGGATCGCTACTGCAGAGCGTTGTTTCGGCCCCAGTGGAGGCTCAATTAGCGTTGTTTCGGGACGTAAATACGTTATTTTGGTGACTGTTAAACGTAATCTCAACGTTAATTAGCGATATTGGTAATCGTGTGGACGTTCGGTAAGCGTGTGCTGGGCTTAACGTTCGTATTATTTTTATAATATCGTTATATAACAGTGAGGTTCTCCCATGAATAAACGGCGTCGCGCGTTAAGTCAGTAAAGTTGTTATTTCGGGCTGTTAATTGGGAGATATTGGTGATGATAAAGAACTTAGCCGTTTAAGCAGAGTTAAGGCGCGTGCGGTGATTAAGCGCACCACCGTTATCTCCAATATTAGAGCGATTCATGCGATGGCCTTGCTGGTAGACGAGGAACCCGCAATAATTCCGGAATTTTTAATTGCCGCGTCCGATTTAGAAATGTTATGGACACGATTTCGATCTGAGGATGACTCGGTGTTAGACTACTTAGTAGAGTTGGATAAAATGAATGACTATTTCACCGGACTTATTATTAGCTGAGGTGCGCAGTCTTATTCACGGGACCGAAGCTGTAGCGGACAGATTAACTCCGAAAGGAGCGGAAGCCATTGATCTATAATTCGAAATCGAATGGAATCAATTAAAATTTCCAACATGGTTCTCGAGTGAATTATGATCATTAATTATTGAAAAAAAAAGTACACAAAGCCTTTAAGTCGTTAGATGACCAAAAACTGTACACCGAATTTTCATCACTGAGAAATAAATATAAATTACTATCAAAATCGAGCTATACAAATTATTTGAAATATGCTCAACAATCTTTAATTCATAACCCAAAATATTTTAGGAAATTAGTAAAGGATAGAAAACAAAGCAATAATCTCCCTAGCATAATGTACTTTAACGATCATTCAGTAAATAATTCAGATGATATTGCAGAAATATTCAAAGCTCATTTTAGTTCCGTATATATCCCTTGCTAAGCTCCTTCCACTGATTATTTTCACAATTTATCTCTTAATAATGAAGTATTGATTTTTCATCTTGTACACTTTCTATTACTGAAATTTTTGATTTATTACAAAAGCAGGTCCTGATCAAATTCCAGAAACAATAAATCGCAAATATTGTTATGCTCTAAGCCGTACAGTTTAATGTATATAATTTATGTATTTAATTTTTTTAATTATTAATTTATGTATTTAATTACAGTTTATTTATTTAATTTATCTTTATTCTCAGGTGTATTTCCTGACTTTTGGAACACCAACTTTATTTATCCGGTGTTTAAATCCGGCAATCGCACTCATATTAATAATTATCGTTCTATATCATACTTAAGTGTCCTACCTAGATTTTGATTGAAAAACTTCTTGAACCAAAAAATTCTAATGTTTTTAAATACGTTTTAGTAAAAATCAACACGGTTTTCGTAAATCGAAGCCCACGTTAACAAATTGAATGGTGGAAACTCTGATCTAGTACATTCAATAAGTAATGGCGTTCAAGTTGATGTGGTTTACACCGATATCAAGAAGGCGTTTGACACTGTAAATATAAATATTTTAATTAATTAGGTAACTTAAAATTATGGAAGTTCATGATCCAATCATTTCTTGGTTTAAATTTTATTTATCTAATCGAACCCAACGAATCAAAATAAGAAAATCACTCTCTCAAGTATAAATGTAACTTTTGGTGTGCCACAGGGTGGTCATTTATCGTCTTTATTATTTATGCTGTTTGTGAACGATATTTATCACATATTTCGTTTTTGCAAATTTTCATTATTTCCCGATGACTTAAAAATGTATTTGCCTATATTAAAGATATAGAAGATTCCAATAAATTGCAATACAATCTTAATCAACTCAATAAACGTTGTATAAATAATGATTTTAATCTGAATACGGATAAATGCTTCCAAATAACATTTACAAAAAATAAACAAAGCTTAAATTCACAATATCAAATAATTAATACAAAACTTAATATTACGTATAAAATAAAAGATTAAGGCATTACTTTCTCATGTGATCTCTCTTTCACCGAACATATAAATGTAATTTCTAATAAAGCTTTACGTGTATTTGGGTTTTTGAACCGAAACTGTTGGTAGTTTAATGACCCTATGTGTTTACGCGTCTTATATTTTTCCCTTGTTCGATCAAATCTAGAATATGCATCAATAATTTGGAACCCATACCAAGATTATTTAGTACAAAAATTAGAGCAAATTCAAAATCGTTTTTTTACGTATGTTAGCTAACAAAACAAACAAAGTCGATCAAATACTAAAATCTATAGCAACTGAATTTAGTATTGAAACACTAGAATATAGAATGCAATTTAATGCCTTGAGCTAGTTATATAAATTGATCAGCTCTAATATTGACTGTTCTGAGTTATTATCTCTAATTTATTTAAATATCACAAAATTCTCATTAAGATCCACTAATACATTCCATTTCCCTATACAATCAAACGCAATTATCGTCTTTTCGCACCGTTAAACCGAATGTTATCATTAGGAAATAAACTTGAAAACTTTGATTTCTTTTTTCATACTTCTCACGAAATGAAAAATTGTTTAAAAAAATATTATAATTTAATGCATTAATTTTGTACCAATTTACTCTATTTTAACTTTGTATCCCTTATGTTCATTACTGGTTGTATTGTTTTTAATTGTGTTGTAATTGTTTATTCTTGTACTCTTATTTAAATTAATAAATGAAATTAATTTTGTCTGTACTCTATGCCCAACGGGCTTTTATTATTCAAAAATAAAAAAAAAATAAAAATATATATAACTCATTGATAAATAATTGTTACGCGCCCCCGCTGTTAATCAAGAGTCTCTCCAGGAGCTCGATAAGTTTTCGTACTTGTTTACTGGAAGTATTTCTTTGTTGACCACGCTTAAGATTCCCAACATGGCTTTTTTCATAGTGTTTTCAATTGCCGTCCGGTGTTTACCGATTACTACTCGTAAGTTATTTGACTCGACGACTAAATCCTATTTCCCCTCTAAGGGGGTAGAAATATCGTGGAAACAGGAAGTATACCAGTCCACGTCTTTAGCTACGGTTAAACCGAGTAAAACTTATACGTGTTGTGCGGGGAGCCACCTGATAAAGTTAAGCCTCCGTTTCAAATCGTTCGTGGCAGATGAACGCGTCCGTTAGGATCGAGAGAAAAGAGTGCGTTTTGTGTCTCTTAATGCCGATCATTTAGTTAATAAACGTAAATCTAAATCTAGTGACGTGCCCAGCTCAAAATTTTGGGTTCGCCCGTTTTAATTCACCGATAGTTAAGTGCTACATAGCCACATAGGTAAAATTTTGCTTAGTATACGAGAAGTAAATTTTTACTCAGACCGTGATAATATGTTCTAACTATACATGATATTATGTTGACTAACAATATCAATTAATATATCGATAAACATAATTTGCTTGCCTATGGTATAAAAAAATTCAACCGGCTAAATAAAATCGGGCAGGTCCGGGCCTAGTCGGCCTACCCTGTAAACACGCCTCTGTCTAAATCTCGATGTCGCGAATGTCAACGCGCGGTCATCACACCCCCCCCCCCTGGTGACACTGGCGTGCAGGGACATGATCAACGCGCGGAAGCCTCGTTGTGTGCTTCTTGAACGCCGCACAAATGTAAATCGACCTCGGTGGTATTAGTGACCGCGCTAGTACACGTGCGCGATCGCAATGGGCCATGGCAGATGTTACGCGCGTTAATTGATTGCGCATCGCAGATAAAAAGTAATAGCATTCGCGAGTGTTAAGGGTTCAGGTTTAAAGTATACGCGATGGACGTCGTCCGTCATAGGTTTGGGAGGAGTCATAAGAATCCACATCGGGATAAATTCGCAACCCTTTAGAAACATATACTAATTCATTAGAACTAAACAATAGCAACATTGATATAGATGAAATAGTATATCTATTCACAAATAGCATTTTCGAAACAGCAGAAAAAACATTTGGCTACATGAAATCATGCAACAAAAAAAAAAAAAGTCCCCTGGTAGAACACTAAGATTAAAGGAAGAATAAAATTTAAAAATAAGGCACTAAAAAAAATTCAACTATCTCATCTCTTTGAACACCTCATTAAGTTAAAGGGCTTAAACCCAGACTTTTACCAGACTTCTGGTAAAAAGCAATAAAATCATATCTTGGCGAAACTTCATTTACGTTTGACATAACAATTAAGTTGAAAAATATGCATAGCCTACGAAGACCTAAAAATGCAAATGACATATAGGTACCTTATTATGGATTCCAAGCTCAGCACTGACTCATCGGTCATAGCCTCAATGTTTGGAGAATACTTTAAAAAAATCTCCGGTGATAAAAATCTTCTAAACCTTCCTCAAAAATAACGAAAACATAAGATCATATCCTACGTCGTCCAAAACATGTAGTTCAGACGAACTCCAAACACAGATCAACTCACCATTAACAACGTAAGAACTAATTCAAGCGCTCAATAAATGCAAAAGCAAAAGTCCTGGCTCAAACAACACTCCGTTCAGTTTTATTCGCCACTTCCGCTTCACTACCCTGCAAACTCTTTTACATAGGTATATTGTACAACGTGATTTGGAACCATAACTTATTTCCATAAATAAAACAATGTACAAACAATTAAATTCATACTGTAACTCTAAAAATTATTTAGTAATGTAACATATAGAAATCTTATAAATTATAAATCCCAATGGCCAATGCCGCCGATGGTTAAACCAATAAACAAGTACGTATTTTGCCCCATGGCATAATCTTCACTCCTCGGACGAGTTAATGGGGACCCCATTAAATGGGAATGGGTGTATTGAATTTTAAAGAAATAATAGATCATTTATTTAATAATACGATTCCGAGCAAAGCTTCAGAATTTAAATATACCATTTGGATGGACCTATTTCTTTAGATAAATTGTTAAATCAAAGATTGACGTGATAACAGTTTATTACCTACGTAATAATTGTATAATTATTTACTTAAACGATAATAAAAAAATGCTCTTTGTCATGATTTTTAAAAATTTTTTCTGTATCATTTGTGAAGTATATGATTATAATATAATAAGTATATGATAAAAAAATTTAGAAATTTTCGTCAAATATTAAAAGTAAACCATTCATAATATACTTCATCAATTTTCGTCTAATTTTCAGAAGATATTTTTAAAAATTAACTTAAGTATTTATGTTTGACAAAGAAGAAAATTTTTAAAAATAATATTCAAAACATCTTGTTCTATCTTTATTCAAATTTTAATTATGTTCGACCAATTTCTTAAAATAAATTGTTACTTGTCAACTTTTCGCATGACAATATTGTTTGTCTACGACAACTGTTCGCGCAACAATTGTTCGCGGAAAAATTATTCGTATAAATTTGAGAAGTAATAATTATATCTCTTTATGTATTGTTATATTATGTTATTGTGCCTATATTATTATATTATCAAATAAAAATGTACAAATAAATAATAAAATATAGCTACGCATTTCAATATACTTACATCTACGGGTTGTCAATTAGTAGAACTTTATACTCGCAATTGTATATTATATTTTTTTTATTTGAACATATTTTTACTGGTCGAATACAATTTCTTACTTCTAATTTAATGATATCTTTAAATATATACCTAATTTATCTATAGAGTATAGGAACATAGGTACCTATATGTTCCGCAAAATAGAGTTATTAAAGACTTCGAAAAACTTTTAGATTCTGACTATTTTTCTGACAATGAAGAACTGTTAATGCCGATGATAGATTATTTCGAAGGTAACTTGATTGATCGTTTACATCGTAGAGGCCAAATAAGAGATCCAGCGATTCCTATCAGTGTATGGAATTGTCATAATTTGAAAACGGCAGATCTTCTACGAACAAATAATTCAGTTGAAGGATGGCATAATTGTTTTTCATCAACACTTAATTCATTCAAGCATCCATCAATTTGGCGATTTATTCAAGCACTCCAATAAAAGAAGAAAATATTAATAATTTAAAAATTCAACAGTATAGTGCTGGTTAAGAACCACCAGCAAAAAAAATTTATCAAAATAAGAGTGAGAAATTAAAAAAAAAATTGTGCAGATTACACTAATCATACGACTGTTGAATTTCTTCGAGATATAGCGTATATTTTCAATTGAAAGTATAAAGTTCTATATTAATGATGTATTAATGTAACTATTTGAAATGCGTAGCTTTATTTATCTATAATTTTTTATTTATACATTTTTTTAATGTTTTTTATTTGATTACCTATATTATAATATAGGTACAATAACATATAACAATACATAAAGAGATATAATTATTACTATTAAAATTTATACGAACAATTTTTTCATGCGAAAAATTGTCGCGCGAACTATTTCCCGCGAACAATTGACGTATATCCTGATGATTTGAGATGAAAGCTTAATAAACCATCAAAATACCATCAACATCAAATTTCTGATCTATAGAGTTGCTGGATAAAACTTTTGGACATTTAAGTTGAGCAAAAAGTATCTCTAGAAAAAAAATAAAAAAATAAACATCATCGTGAAACAGTAAGATCCTTCGCTTCACACAGAATGCAAAAAAAAAATATCACCAAGAATACACTTTTTAAACTGTTGAACACACACTTAAAATATTTAAGTGACAATTATTTATAAGTGAATACATATATTTCCTAAAATTCCAAACCAATGTTTTCAGATTAATTTAGGTATAAATACAAATAACTAAATACTTATTGGCTACCTACTTTAAGACAATTGAGTTTCTATAACCTTTTATTCATTTTACTTTGATTTTCGTTTGGTGTGTGAAAAAACAAGCCCGAATTGTTATTATACCGTTTGAAATCGTTTTTTTATCAACTATGTACCTACTTATTAACTGTAGTGACTGTAATCACTAGCGTAAAGTGAAACAAATACCTCTAGGCTCCAAATTCAAAAATCTTTGAACAATTAATGTACATTATTACCGTTCATTATTTATGAATAACACTTTCGTGTTGAAGATAGAAAGTGTAAAACAAACACATTTTTGAACATGCTGTATTTTATATATTTTTATGTGATTATTATACTTACTTTTCTTACTTTTCACAGTCAAAATAATGTTAGAAACAACATCATAATCATCAAACTTACTTACCTGTTTTGTTTTTCGTGTTACATAAGTTATAATTCATTAATATATTATACATAAAGTAAAAATTAGGAAGTATGGTATAATATTCTGATTATTAAAATACATTGCATATATTATTAAATAGAATATGTATGTATTTATTTATTTATTTATTAAATAAACGGGATATAACCCTTTAACACAATTACACATTACATTCATAGACATTAATTATATAACTTAAGATAAAGAAGTATATAGTAAAACATAACAGCTATAAAGTTAGTAGACACGAAGGGTGAACATTGGCATTACTCATCATACGCGAAATTGGTTAATTTTTTAGATAGTTTGTTGAGGTGAAAGGGATATAAAAAGGAGCAATAGATCGGGAAGGACGTTGAGGAACACGAAAACAAATCAAGGAAAGCAATTCAGGGGAGTCTATAATTCCATCTAATAAATTTTTTTAAATTTGATGTCCTCCCACCGCCTACGCTCAGCCAAGAAAACCAGACCTAGCTGAGTAGCGAATGGTTCGTAGTTATGAGGTTCACAGGGGATATTCAAACGAAATCCAGCATACTTCATAAATTTACGTTGAACTCTTTCTAGTCTGACAGAGTCATTGTTGTCATGAGGATTCCAAATAACGGTACCATATTCTAAAATAGGGCGTACGAGAGCACAATAAAGTACCTTAAAGGATAAGCCTAACCGAAAGTCTTTACATAATCTCAATACGAATCCCAAAGTTTTAAAAACCTTGCAACAGATATGTTCAATGTGGGGACTCGGATCGAAATTACTAGTAAGAATAAACCCAAGATCAGTAACACTGCCATTAGAGCATGCGATAGTAGTTGGCCCAAGATGATATGCATATTTGACAGGGGACCGAATTTTAGTATAAGTCATGGTCTTACACTTAGAAACATTAAGGGATAAGCCTAGAGTATTGAACCATTCAGTGAACCGATCAAAATCAATCTGTAACAACATACAGTCATCTAAGGAGGATACACACGAGTAGAGTTTAATATCATCTGCAAAACACAAAATACGACTATTGGATAGAACACTTGACACACTATTGATAAATAAAGAGAATAAGAGCGGAGATAGGTGTCCACCTTGTGGAACACCAGATGTTGCTAGATAAATGTTAGACCTCACTCCAAACAATTTGACCCATTGATAGCAGTAAGAAAAGTAAGATTAAAGCCAGGACAGGAGAGGTTCACCAATTCTAGATGCTTTCAGGACCTGAACTAGGGAATTGTGATTAACTGAATCAAATGCCTTACTGAAATCAGTGTAAATAACATTAACCTGTGATTTCTGAGCGAACGATCGGTATACATAATTACTAAAGATTAAATTACAGGTAATGGTGGAACGACCAGAGCGAAAGCCATGCTGTTCTTCCATAAGTATACTATTTATCGATGGTTGAATACATTGCATGACTAGTGATTCAACAATTTTGGAGATATGTGATTGGATGGAAATTGGACGATAGTTTGATACATTGGACAGTTCACCAGATTTATATACAGGGGTGACTGAGCTGAATTTTAACATAGAAGGAAAGATTGCTTCATCAAGCGAACGCTTAAAAAGAGTCCAGAGGGGGAAAGCTATAACATTTTTCAGTTGACATAAGTATTCACCAGATAAGCTGGACCAGTGGTCCAATTACCATGTAACTTAGATAACTTCTTATAAACATCATCAACAGTAAAATTTACATTGTTGGGTTAGGTTAAAAAAAGGCAGTATCCACCATGTACTAAACAAAAAGGCAGTAAGTGATCTCACTATGCGACTTTTTTGCTTAGTATGGCTTATTTTCTTAAGTAAACAACATTAAAGTTTATATTATTTTACTATGCAAAAAAGCCGTAAGTCCATTTAAGTGTATTATTATTATGTATTATTTGAAACAATAATTTGAAATATATTCTTTGGTATTTCTTATTTGTTTGAATTAAAAAATCCGGAATTTTTCCTTTTTATTGAATAAAGCGGAAAACTGCTCAAAGCAGAATTTTTTGTTGGCCTCATATGAATCCGCTTTAGACAGTTTTCACTGTATTTACAATTAGTTCTAATATAGTTGTTTGAATTTGAAAGTATATATTTTTCAAAATGATTGATGGCTAAGCATTATTTTTAGATACATAAATGCTACAGTTTATAGTCATGGTGTAAGACAAATAATTATTTTTTAATGAATCACTCAATGGTAACTTAAAATTATAGATCGTAACTCTTTGCGGCAGTCTTTTTCACATGAAGTTCTAGTCGGCTTCTCTCATACCACACCAGATGCTGATGGACACAGCGAGTGTGTACTCCTCTATTCTTGATGATAAATATGCATGGAAACTGCCATGACATAGAAACTTTTGGTACCCTGCAAATATCAATTGGTTATTATACACATATATATGATTTGTATGTCAATGGATTGAATAACACAGAATTACTTACCATCAATATAGGTGTAATCAGTATTTAGGAAATATAAAATACATAAAACAGTCGCCAACATACAAAGGTTGAGAACTACTGCTTCACAGCCTTTGATAGCAGTAGTATTAAAGTTATTTATGTCACAGCCCACAGGAATAATGGTCCTAAAATAAAAAAAAGTAAAATAATATTATGTTTTAGTCATATTTTACATACAATGCTACTTTTTCGCGGTGTCATACTCAACAACAACCCACACAAAGAACACATGTATAGTTTATTGAGAGAGTGAGTTCATTATATAGTATCTTAATATTTTTCTGAAGTGAAAATTGATGTGCAAAACTTACATTTGTCTTCCTTGCTCCAGTTTGATAGTTCTATATTCTTTTAATGACAATTTGTACGCAAATTTCTACAAATGATAGTTACATACAGTCGTAAAAAAAAAAAAATAATAATAATAATTTTAATACCTTTTTACATGGACGGCAATTGTATGTTCACCGCACTCCATTGTGTATAGATGTGTGCTTTTAAGTTTACCTTTTCTTGGCAACACTTAAGGACACACCACTGACAATTCACATTATTATGTTTTGCATGTGTAATCATGTGTCGGCGATACCATTAATCATAATTAAATTATCACTTGCACATAAAACTGTATAATAAGTTCAACAATCCATCAATCACTTGCTCACTGATGTCACATTTAATTTGTTTCTCACGTTTGTGCATTTTATGATTTTGCAGTGCCATTTGTAAGAGTCTTGCAGCTCTTGCTTTCGATGGCATAAAATAACCGTTATGATTTAAAATATAAAAGCTAAAACCGTAAGGTCTTTCGATCCTCTAACTCTATGAAATTCTTAAGTTTGAAAACAATAATTGTTTTCGTAAAACGAATAACGACTACAAAATTTTAAATGAAACCCAAATAATAAACTTAACAATCTTATCAGTACACGTCCAAAAATGGTGATCACAAAAAGTACTACCAACTGTTGTCATCAATTATCCCGTATATATAAATAATAATAATAATAAATTTTATTTCACATGACAAATGATATATTTCCCGCGCTATTCTAAACTGCTATTGTAATTTTTTTCTAATTCTTCCTAACCCTTTATTTTATGGTCCTTGTGCTTTTAGTGGTTTCACTCAGTTCCCTTTTTATATTACACTAAAGATTTGTTGAAGTAAATGGTAATGATGATACTTTAAACCACCAAACAAAAATGTTTACAATGTGCTCATATTTGAAAAGCATTGAAATATCATGCCTGTGGTACATTAACTCAATTGTTTTTATTAAATGCATTAATTATTTGATTTTGAAATATCTGCTTGTACATTTACCCACTTAGGTACTACAATAATTTGTAAATCCACGAACTCATAAAAATTTTAAAACGAGATTATAGTACACTGTGCTAACTACTAACTACCAAAAAACCTTGGGCTGTGTCTGAATATTTAAAAATATAATCTTAAATATTTTTTATTTTATTTCATAATAAAAGTATTAAATTATAATAATAAGAAGAATACACAAATCAATTTGTTACATAAATGAAAATTAGTAAAGAAGAGTCATGAATTCGAATTTTGTAATTCTATGTTCTTCTCTAATAAAATTATACAGTTCATTAACTATGGTAAAATAAATCATTTTTAAGTATTTCATACTTCATAGCACCTTAGTTGATGTTTCATTATGAGTTATGTTTTTTAAGGCAAATATGTTCTCAACAGAACATTTATACTTATTTGCTCATTAAGAAAAAACTCGCAAACTATTTAAAAAAAAAAACCATTTTGAATTTATGATTTATAGTAAACTGATAAGAATTATTTTTTTTTTTAATTTCATAAAATATAAAACTATGTATTATGAATTTCATGGAAAAAGATAAATAAATAACACATGTATAATAGTATTTACAAACACTGCATAACTGTTCAATTTTACCAAGAATAATAGAAATATTTTCAAACATAAATAATCTCAATATGTAAATTCTTAGAATTAAGTAAGTAGGTAGTACAGGAAAGTACAAGTAGGTACTTACATATTAACTTTCTTTTTGTTTGAAATAGTTTCTGTTTTTCACTTGGTGAAATTTAACAGCATTAAATTAAATAGATACTTTAGTCTTAAAATACAGTTATTCACAATTATTATTTTTTTTTAATTCATATTTATTATACATTTATTACTGTTTAATAAAAATATTATCATTTTACTCTTCTAGTAAGTTGGCAAAATACAATTAAATTAAAATTTAAAGATATTTAAATTATGTAGTGAGGTATTAAATAGCCACTTCATTTTTCTTGATTTTATATAACTAATATAAAATAGTATGTTCTGTGTTAAAAAAACTTTTTTTATTTATATAATGGCCTTTTATATTAAAGAGAAAAGCATATGTCTACACCCTTTTAAAATGTTATAATACTTGTTTTAATATTTGTATTTTAAATACATCCAAATAACTAGAAATACTATTTAACATGTTATAAATGTAAAAAACAATTTGTATGAAAACTAGGTAGATTAATCAATAAAAAACTAATTAAATTATTAAAATATTGATATTTAGTTGGAAACCTATGTCAATTCCTAGAATTAGGAGATTCAATTTTCCAAAAGTGGTATTACATTTATATTGTTTAAGACTAACATTATTATAATTTCTCATAATACATCTATGAGTACATGTATTGAGTTTATGTTTAAACTAATATAAAAGAAGAAGTAAACGTTTTTTAAGGATTTGATCAAGTCCTTGTACATTTCGAGTACTGTAAATGTTATTCTTATTTGTATTGAATTTAGTTTTGTGTAAAATATAGGTTATTAGTTTCTTTAATAAGTTAAAAAAAAATATATATGGATATTACAGGTACAATGCCAGAATTTAATTCTGAACGTTAATATAGACTGTACAAATGATACATAAATTATACTTTAAATTGAATATTACAAATAAATCTAACTTTTTTGTATGTATAAAAGAATATTCTTATATTTTTGACCAAATAATTTATATGAGTATTCCATTTTAGTTTATCATCGTAATATAATTTTTGATTAGTAGGATTAAATTAGTTTAATGGGAATCCTGCAAATTCCTGTATTTTTAAGTGTTCTTTACGATAAAGTATGATTATTGTGTCAAATGCTTTTTTTACATCCAGAAAAATTCCTAACGCTTTATACTATTTAACAAACGTTTTATGTATAAAATCATTAACTATGAAATGTGCATCTCTAGTAGACCTACCCAAGATAAATTTAAACTGGTTGGAAGAGGATTTCTTTTTCCAAGAAATTAATTATTCAATCTTAGAGACATTTATCTAATATTTCAGAAAGTGAAACAGATAAAGAAATGGGGCGGTTATTATTACAATCGGTTTTTTCTCAATTTTTAAGAAGTGGAATAACATTAGTTTTAAAAAAATTCAGGATATACGCTTGTTGACAATGATAAATTGAAAATTATTTATACTGAGTTTTAAGTTTTGTAATATATTTTTAAATTTTTTATTTATCTATTGAATTTAAGAATAAACTATCTTTGAAGAAACTATTCTTATTTAAATATCTGAATTATTTAAGAAATCATTTCAATCTCATTGTTTTTACCATCACTACTAAAATAGTTGTTTAATCATTACAAATATCAAATGTATTTTCCAAAATATTGCCATTATTTAATTTAATTTTATTAATTAAATTATTTTTTGTTGATTTTTGTTATAGTTATTTTCTAATTTGTATTTATTTTTGATTGAATTACAATGCCACTAGTAATCCAATTTTGTAATTTTGTAATTCGTGACATTTATTTGTGGTTTTTATTTTTGTTGTTGCAGATTTATTTATGAATTCATTTATTTTATTGTTTAACACATCAATAGCATTATTTACATCATTTTAATTTAGTAATGATCCCTAATTTTAAGTTTATATTAACTTATTTAGATAGTTAAAATCAAAATAGTAGGAGAGACCAGGGCAAGTTGACGAACCTTAGATTTGATGTACTCTCAAATGGCTAATTTTTATGATACAAGTCCAAATTCTACACCAAATTAAAATTTAACTTGTGGAACAGTAGTAAAAAAAATATCAGTGTCAAAATTTGTCTTTAAGCCCACTTTTTTTTACATTAAAAAAAAAAAAAATCAAAATTCGTCATCTTACCCATGTGCTGGGGTAAGTTGACATTTCCCTGGGGTAAGATGACTTACACATATAAATAAACCCAACAACTTTTAGTATTATATATAATAACATTTAAACAACTTATATTAATAGAACAACTTCTTTAATGTGAATAACATTAAAATTTAACAAACCTTGTTAATAATAGGTAGGTACCTATTTACATAATACCAATTAAAAATATATACCTATTAATATATGTATTTAAAAAAACTTATATAGCTAAATATATTTTAACAGTCTTGAATATATATAATATTTGTTCAAGTATCTCCTAAGTGTTGCCTCAGGTACGCCAAAACTTTTAGCCGATTTATTGCACGATGGATGACTATCAGAGTGATAGTCTTCAATAGCACTTAATAATTGATTCTTATCCCATAAAGATTGAGTTTTTCTAATGTACATCCTAGGCATGGTGCCTGAAATATAATAAATAGCACCTACATAAATAATTTGGTAGTAATTTTTATTAACTTATTTATGATAAGGTATGGCAAAATATTACACATTGGGGTAAATTGACGATCGTCATCTTACCCGGGTCAATTTACCCCGACTTGTAATATTTTACATAATACAATATTTTTTTAATTCAAATAAATCAAATATACTACTCACCTACATGAAAATAAACCTCAAAACGATCTTTTAAGTTCACATAAATAAATTACAAATATTATTTACCGTTCTTCAAAAACCCTTATGCCGGTGGTTAAAAACACACATTTGTAAATAAAAGTGATCGGTGTTATCAAAACTGTATAAAATCAAATGAAATAGACGTACCTAACTTCATACTATTTAATTATCTTATAACCTCGATAACTCATATAATCTATAATCAGTTATTATCAATTTGTCATCTTACCCTGGTCTCCCCTACATATTATGCTAATATACTAATCTATGATATTATGTGAGTTAAGACTTAAGATTTAAACCATCTTATGTATATCAACTTATGAATTATTCTTTCATTAATGGAAGAACGATATAGAAAGTGGAGTTTTAAAGTGAACCGAATCAAATTAAATTACACAATTAACAATTAAACTAGCACTATGCTTCAAAGTAACATTTTATGTTACTCAAATCCCACCTTACCATTTGTAAATTTATCTAGGTCTGAATCTTGACTGCCGCCTTACCTTGGTCTTTTAAATCAAAATCAAAAGACTTCAATTAAACTTCTGTTAGTGAATTCTTGAGCCACTCATAACTTGGTCAATAACCAACACTCAAAATGTGCCTTGTATTTTTTCTAAGCACTTGAAAATACATATTCTATTTAATAGTATATGCAATGTATTTTTATAATCAGAATATTATACCATACTTCCTAGTTTTTACTATTATGTATAATATATTAATGAATTATAACTTATGTAACACGAAAAACAAAACAGGTAAGTACCTACCTAAGTTTGATGATTATGATTTTGTTTCTAATATTATTTTGACTGTGAAAAGTTAGATATTACCTATCAATAGTCTATAATATATGAATCACAGACAAATGTATAAAACACAGCATGTTCAAAAATGTGTTTGTTTTACTCTCACGAAGTGTTACCTATTCATAAATAATGAACGGTAATACATTAATTGTTCAAAGATTTTTTAATTTGAAGCCTAGAGGTAATTATATAGTTACTTTTTACTTTGCGTTAGTAATTACAGTCACTACAGTTAATAAATACATAGTTGATAAAAGAACGATTTGTAGGTACGGTATAATAACAATTCGAGCTTTTTTTTCACACACCAAACGAAAATCAAAGTAAAATCGATAAAAGTGTACAAAATCTCAATTGTCTCAAAGTAGGTAGCCAATAGTCTGTATACGAATCACTAAAAAATTTATAAAACACAGTATGTACAAAAATTAGTGAATAATATAACTAAATTCTTTTGTGTTACACTGTTACAGTGAAACATGTTGAAAACAGCCAACAGGGATGTTGCCTGTAGGGTATAGTAAATTATGTGTTTTTTGTAATAGAGTGTACTTATTACTAGTAGGTAGGTATAAATTGTTACATAAATGATCACGAATTAACCTATTTAATTTCATAGATTATTTAAATGTATAATAGATATTTAATTTTTAATAATAATTATTGGTAAAGTTATTACAATCAAATGTAATATGTATGTAGGGATAGTTGAAATTTTGGCCATTCAGATAATCAATGAAACAATTAATCGAAAAAGCTTTAACTTTAAACTTTTAAATTAGTTAAATGAAAGTAAAAAAGTTGGTCATTTTTTGCTCTATGGGTATTCTTCGCTCCTCGAGAACATAATATTAAGGGTGTGAATGTATTGAATTTAAAAAAACGATAGAAAATGTATTAAGTAGTTCAACTGTTCTCAGCAACGCTTCAGTATAAAAATACACAGTTTATATATTTGAACCAAAATTATTGTCAGTTCAAAAGACGAAAAATAATAAACATAGTAGGTATCTAAGTATTTTCTGTTGATAGATAATATATTTTATTAATTTAGCAAAAGTTTTAATCATTAATATTGAACGGTAATATCTTAATGGTCCTAAGATTTTTAATTTGAAGCCCGGAGGTAATATTTTAATTATTTCTTACTTATCGCTAGTAATTACAGTCAATACAGTTACTATAGGTACCTACATAGTTGATAAAAAAACGACATTAAATGGTATAATAACAAATTGATCTTGTTTTTTCACACTCAAAAAGAAAATCAATAAAAGGTACCTAATAGAAACTGAGGTGTCTCAAAGTAGGTACCTACCTAACCAAACAACCAATAAGTTACTAGTTTCCATTGTCACACCAGAAAGTTAATTTTCAACATTAAAAAGAGTGAATACACATCTTCGAAATTCAATGACAGAGGTATGTAGGTACCAACTTTAAAATTGAATCGAATTCACTATAAATTTTATTTTTTATAAGAATGTCTAAATGATTTGATATAATTAGATATTCACAGGGACTCCAATAGAAGTAATAGATGAAATTGCTAAAAAACCAAGAAAAATTGTTTTCGTTCAATAGCTATCAATATTATTATTATTATTATTTTTTTTATGTATTTCGTACAATTTAATTTTTTAATTGCCAAGGTACCTATAGATTAATTTATACATATTAGGTACTACTTATTTATGTTTAGTAAACTTAACTGTCAATGAATGATGTTACTGAAAAAAAACAATTATTAGGTATATTTTATTCACACAAATATTTTGTTGGGTAACAATTTTTTGATTTTTTTGAAAACATTCCCCCTATTTGAAAACTCTGAGCACGCCACTGCCCCGAGAGGTATGAGAAATTACTTTTATTGTGTTTAATCTTGACGCGATCGAGCTTTTTTGATGGTACATATGTTGGGCCCACGATAGTTTTTTGTCCGACATGAGACCAAGAATTTTAATCGTGTTGTTGTCTTTGATTTGTTGATATTCAATTTTTAGATTAAGTGAAATGCGTTTAGTGCCTCCCCCTCCCTTAGAGCCGGCACTTCCTTGTATTAACGATTTTTTTTAGTAATAAGCACAGTGTATTTAAAAGACATGAGATTGGTCGATATCTCTGTGTTGTGAATTTATTTTACCTGCCTTTTCAATTGGAATGATTATACTATTTCTCCAATTATAAGGAAATAAGTTATGTTCCAAATCACGTTGTATATATGTAAAAGGGTTTGCAGGGTAGAGAAGCTGAAGTGGCGAATAAAACTGAACGGAATGTTGTCTGAGCCAGGACTTTTGCATTTGTTGAGCGCTTGTATGAGTTCTTCCATTGTTAGTGGTGAGTTGATCTGTGTTTGGAGTTAGTCTGAACTAGATGTTTTGTTCGATGTAGGATATGGTTATATGTTTTCGTTATTTTTGAGGAAGATTAAGTCTAGGTTCTAATCACCTGAGATTTTTTTCAAAGTATTCTCCGAACATTGAGGCTATGACCGATGAGTCAGTGCTGAGCTTGGAATCTATAATGAGGTTATATATCATTTGCATTTTTTTGGTCTTTGTAGGCTATGAATATTTTTCAACAAAATTGTTATGCCAAACATAAATGAAGTTTCGCCAAGATATGATTTTACTGATTTTTACCAGAAATCTGGTTTTAGCTTTGAGCTCTTTTAACTTAAAGCGGTGTTCCAAGATATGAGATTGTTCAAATTTTTTTAGTGCCTTATTTTTAAGTTTTATATTTTCTTTAATCTTAGTGTTCCACCAGGGGACTTTTTTTATTTTGTTGCATGATTTCGTGCAGCCAAATGTTTTTCTGCTGTTTCGAAAATGCTATTTGTGAATAGATATACTATTTCATCTATATTAATGTTGCTATTGTTTAGTTCTAATGAATTAGTATATGTTTCTAAAGGGTTGCGAATTTATCCCGATTTGGATTCTTATGACTCCTTCCAAACCTATGACGGACGACGTCCATCGCGTATACTTGAAACCTAAACCCTTAACACTCGCGAACGCTATTACTTTTTATCTGCGATGCGCAATCAATTAACGCGCGTAACATCTGCCATGACCCATTGCGATCGCGCACGTGAACTAGCGCGGTCACTAATACCACCGAGGTCGATTTACATTTGTGCGGCGTTCACGAAGCACAGAACGAGGCTTCCGCGCGTTGATCATGTCCCTGCACGCCCGTGTCACCAGGGGGGGGGGGTGATGACCGCGTTGACATTCGCGACATCGAGATTTAGACAAAGGCCGTGTTTAAAGGGTAGGCCGACTAGGCCCGGGCCTGCCCGATTTTATTTAGCCGGCTGAATTTTTTTATTTCATAGGCAAGCAAATTATGTTTATCGATATATTAATTGATATTGTTAGTCAAAATAATATCATGTATAGTTAGAACATAAAAAAGAAGTAAAAATTTACTTCTCGCATACTAAGCAAAATTTTACCTATGTGGCTATGTGGCTATGTGGCTAATGTTGCTATTGTTTAGTTCTAATGAATTAGTATATGTTTCTAAAGGGCTGCGAATTTATCCCAATTTGGGTTCTTAAGATTCTATCTAATTTGTGAGGATTTAAATTCGTGTACAATGGATATGAATCGTATATTTATTGGAAGATGATCACTACTATTTATTTCGGAAGAAATATTAATTGGATTTATTTTGGTTTGGTCTCCGATGTTAAGCAATACTATGTTGTCGTCTTCAAGTATGTATTCAACTTCTTTACCGAGCTACTAGTTTCAAATCTCAAGCGCATTTCATCGGTTCGAATCGGGAAAAATCGATAAAATGCTCGAAATGGAAACCAAAAGCGACAAAAAAGACGTAGAAAATAAGAATAGACGCGCAAAAAAAACTGGAGAATAAAAAAAAAAATGCAAACCGTAAAAATAACTCCCTGTAATATCCACACCATCAAGATTTTTTTAAAAAAAATCAGAACTAAGATGCCATTTTATTTTAATTTATACGTTTTTTTTTTGTTTTATTCTATATTATATTCTTGTTTTATTAGTTAAAGTAAAGGAAAATTAAAAAAAAACAAAAAGTGTATTAAAGTACTCAAAGATACCAGTATTTTTACGTAAAGGTTACCTGCGTAGCTTAAATAGAACAGTTTTAATATCACTTTAAAGATTAAAAGTGTTTCTGCTCATCCTGTTTCAAAATACCTATTTTTGCAGTTTTAAATGATAACATTCACTAGGTACCTACCTATACACTTAATATGAATCAACATAACTCAATTCATACTTTTCAATTTTAATTCACTTTGATTTATTTATAATTGGAACAATAATGGGTGTTAAAGATAAGTTTTATTTATTTATTTGTACATAATTATTAATTTTCTATTTCACAAAATCACCAAAAACATAAAAATGAAGCATAAAATCACGGTTATAATTAGGCCAGACGGTGCTTAATCGCAACACTGATTGGTGATTATGACAACCAATGTGTCACACCACTCTGTTAAATATTATCTATATTAAGTATCTACCTCAAATCTATGGATTAATATATTGACATGGCATCAAGATAATTGTGCATAGTTTTTAGTTTTTCAGACTTCAATAACTTCAGGAAAAATAATAAACCCTCAACAGTATTATTAAACAAAAATATAATCAAAAACATTTTTTTTTTTTAATAGTCAAGTTAGCCTACTTAGGTACATTAATTTTTAAAACAACAGAATTGAAATTGACATTATTTTATTGAAAAAAGAACAACCTTGAACAGCTTATACTATCAATCGCAATTGACTCTATGTTTTTAAATATTCGATATTTATAAACTTACACCCAACATGACATTGCACAGAAAAAAAAAGAAAAAGATGCTAAAAGAATAACAAACATATATTGAATATAATAAATTCTTAATACTTAATACACAACCTTTGGTACATATTAACATAACAAAGTATATTGCAATGCTAGATAATGTAATAAGCTAATAAGTAATTTAGTTTTGAATTTTACTAAATCAGTGGTTGATTTAGTAATGAATTAAACATTTCATACAAACAGATTAATTGAATAAAGTAAATTCAGTTTGATCCATATAAATAAAAATAATTTCAATTAAATGCTATCTATTGTATGAACAAAATGTGACTAGACTACAAAATTATAAGTAGCAGTAATAATATAATTTAGTAAATTAAAATATTTTCCTGGCAAACACTTTTCACAAATTTTAATTTAATTGTACTTTATTTATTGTGCAAATAACTAACTAACCTAATATTAAACAATGAAATCACAAAAAAGTATTTATTTTTTGAAATATATTTTAAATGTATTTTTTAACAACACAGAAGTTAAAAAGCATAACAATAATACATAAATACATATGCAGAATTATTCAATAAGTAAATCACAAAAAATAATTTCTGAAGACAAAAAGTAAAATTTGTAAAATTATAAAAGTGTATGCTTTGACAAAATATTAAATCAATGATTATCAAGTTGAGCATGTATAGGATGCCAATCTGCATTCAGTTCGTAGTATTAGCTAACGATGTTGAACATCAATCAGCATCCATGTACAGCCTAATGTTGATTTTTCATTCAGTCAGTCAAAAATGTACACAAATATTTTATAACAAACTTAATTATGTGATATAAGATCAAACATACCACGATTTTAACAAAAATGCTTAGATATAAATTTCAAAGCTATTGTTTCCCATAATAATAATAAAATTTTGTACAATTTTACTATGTGGTAAGTTTTATGAGAAATGATTTCTGTCTGATATTTAATGAATTACTACTCTCCATAAATATATAAAAAACATTGAATTAATATGATTGGTTAAATGGCAATTTAATAAATAATAATTTTACTAAACACATAAATCTAATAGTATTGAGTCAAAAATTATACATAAAGATTTAATCAAATGTTACAAAAAAACATAAATATATGACAATTGTATAGGTACTTATAATTGCACAGATCAAAATTGCTTTTAGAATAATCTAGTTTTATACATATCAAAATATTAGTCATTGTAATTTGACTGAAATGGATTTTCTACGCCTAGCTCTAACTCCTGTGTCATGGCGTATATTTGTATATTCAAACCATAAGATATTTGGAAATAATGTTGAGTCTCTTAACAAAAATAGTTCTGATATTTTCCTAAAAAAAAAAAAACAAATACGTTATTAAAACAATTGATATAAATACTAAAAACTAAAAGTACACAGTTAAACAGTAATTCCTATAAACCTTAAAAAATATAATCAATAATCATTTTAAATAAAATAAAACATTAAAACATTTTTAGTACATTTCACATAATATTATGAATTATTATATCAAAGGTATGCTTAAAAGGATAGAACATTTGTAATATAATTTTATAATTTTAGAATAATTGTAGTAGACAAAGTTGAGTGTCAAATAAATAATACTATTAAGACTATCATAGAACTACGTAAGAATTATATCTAGTAAGAATTGTACTTTTATCTCATTCATAAACTAATTTCTACTTAGAACATATTACATACATATATACCATAGTAACATATTTCTCAAAATCAATTCCAAGTCAATACTTTATGAAGTTGAACATCCAAAATATCACAGAAACATACACATTGTTATGGACTTATCAAAGTGTTAACTAATGAATACAATACAAGAATTTGAACTATTTTTTTATAATTTTAAAGTTGAAAACCTAGGAATGCAAAATTTTAGTGTTTATATCAAACACAGTGAATATGCAAGCAGAAATGATTAAGTTGTGAATTTAGAATTGAAACTTAGTTATGATACACCAATAAATAATATAGTGAATTCTGTATGGTCAAAAATATATTTTATTAATTCTCTGAGATAAATTGGTCTCAAAAGGCTACACAAATGCAAGAAATTGACTAAATATTGGACAAGAAGTATTGAATTATATAACAATCATTCCCACATATCTGCAAAGATCATAACATTGAAAAAGTGCACAACTATTAAAATGACAGTATGATTCTAGTGACACATGAATAGAAAAAGCTGTTATGAGAATTGGTTTTCTCTTTAGAATTTCAAAATGCAATATTCATATTTACCTTCTATTTCTTGTTGATATTTATAGGCGGAAAGTTCTCCAGGTGAAATCCGAATAGAATACCGAATAAGGTTGCTCATCCTATAGAACAAAATATTACACATTATTATGGATTTATAAGTGCGATAAATAATGAATATAAAATAAAACAATGGAACTATCTTTCAAGAATTTCAATGTAGAATACGTGTGATTGCAAAAGTTTAGCGTTTATATCACATAGAGTGTATGTGTAAGTTGAAATGATTAAGTTTTGTATTTAAAATTGAATATTTGTTATTATAAACCAATGATTAATATGATAAACTCTTTTTGTTATATTAAAAAATATTTTGCTAACAATGTAGAAATAATTGTTCTAAATGCAATACAACTGCCATAATTCACCAATATTAGAAAAAAAGAATATTGGAATGTTAGTACTAATTACAAATATGAGGAAAGAAAATTTTTTGAATAAAAATTGAGTTCATCTGTTGAAATCACAGTATACAATAAGTAAAACATACTAAGAAAAAGTAATTTTGAAAATTTGTATCATCTAGAACATTTGGAAATGGAATGTATATACCTATGGTTTTTTTCATATTTAAGGTGAATATTTTTCAAAATATATTCCAAGTAAACACTATATAAGGTTGAACATCCAAAATAAAACAGAAATATACACAATATTATGGATTTATCAAAGAGTAAACTAATGAATAGAAGAGAAGAAAATGGAACTGGGTTTCAATAATTACAAAGTAGAAAAAATCTGAAAGTAAAATGTTAGTGTTTATATCAAACTCAGTGAATTGGTTAGCAGAAGTTATTATTTATATATACCTGAGTGAGATTACTAATGAATAAAAAAAAAAAAAAAAAAAAACAATGGAATTATGTTTCCATTATTGCAAATGTGAAAAATTTTGAATTCAAATTTTAGTGTTTATATCAAAAAGAGTGAACTGGTAAGCTGAAAAAAATTAAATTTTTAATTTAAAATACATAAATTGATATGATATTTCAATGAACAATATGACACTCTATTTGTTGAAAAAAATATATTTTGTTAACAATAGGAAAACTTATTCTAAATTCCAAATTCAAAATCAATAATATAAGAAATTGAACATCCAAAATAACACAGAAATATACACATTGTTATGGATTTATCAAGGAATTAACTAATGAATAGAATAGAAGAAAATGGAACTATGTTTCAATAATTTCAAAGTTGAAAAATCTCTGAATGCAAAATTATAGTGTTTATGACAAAAAGAGTGAATATGCAAGCAGAAATAATTAAACTGTGAATTTAGAATTGAAACTTAGTTATGATACACCAATAAATAATATAGTAAATTCTGTATGGTAAAAAATATATTTTATTAATTCTCTGAGATAAATTGGTCTCAAAAGGCTACACAAATGCAAAAAATTGACTAAATATTGGACAAGAAGTATTGAATTATATAACAATCATTCCCACATATCTGCAAAGATCATAACATTGAAAAAGTGCACAACTATTAAAATGACAGTATGATTCTAGTGAAACATGAATAGAAAAAGCTGTTATGAGAATTGGTTTTCTCTTTAGAATTTCAAAATGCAATATTCATATTTACCTTCTATTTCTTGTTGATATTTATAGGCGAAAAGTTCTCCAGGTGAAATCCCAATAGAATACCGAATAAGGTTGCACATCCTATAGAACAAAATATTACACATTATTATGGATTTATAAGTGCGATAAATAATGAATATAAAATAAAACAATGGAACTATCTTTCAAGAATTTCAATGTAGAATACGTGTGATTGCAAAAGTTTAGCGTTTATATCACATAGAGTGTATGTGTAAGTTGAAATGATTAAGTTTTGTATTTAAAATTGAATATTTGTTATTATAAACCAATGATTAATATGATAATCTTTTTGTTATATTACAAAATATTTTGCTAACAATGTAGAAATAATTGTTCTAAATGCAATACAACTGCCATAATTCACCAATATATGGAAAAAAGAATATTGGAATGTTAGTACTAATTACAAATATGAGGAAAGAAAATTTTTTGAATAAAAAGTGAGTTCATCTGTTGAAATCACAGTATACAATAAGTAAAACATACTAAGAAAAAGTAATTTTGAAAATTTGTATCATCTAGAACATTTGGAAATGGAATGTATATACCTATGGTTTTTTTCATATTTAAGGTGAATATTTTTCAAAATACATTCCAAGTAAACATTATATAAGGTTGAACATCCAAAATAAAACAGAAATATACACAATATTATGGATTTATCAAAGAGTAAACTAATGAATAGAAGAGAAGAAAATGGAACTGGGTTTCAATAATTACAAAGTAGAAAAAATCTGAAAGTAAAAATGTTAGTGTTTATATCAAACTCAGTGAATTGGTTAGCAGAAGTTACTATTTATATATACCTGAGTGAGATTACTAATGAATATAAAAAAAAAAAAAAAAAAACAATGGAATTATGTTTCCATTATTGCAAATGTGAAAAATTTTGAATTCAAATTTTAGTGTTTATATCAAAAAGAGTGAACTGGTAAGCTGAAAAAAATTAAATTTTTAATTTAAAATACATAAATTGATATGATATTTCATTGAACAATATGACACTCTATTTGTTGAAAAAAATATATTTTGTTAACAATAGGAAAACTTGTTCTAAATTCCAAATTCAAAATCAATAATATAAGAAATTGAACATCCAAAATAACACAGAAATATACACATTGTTATGGATTTATCAAGGAATTAACTAATGAATAGAATAGAAGAAAATGGAACTATGTTTCAATAATTTCAAAGTTGAAAAATCTCTGAATGCAAAATTATAGTGTTTATGACAAAAAGAGTGAATATGCAAGCAGAAATAATTAAACTGTGAATTTAGAATTGAAACTTAGTTATGATACACCAATAAATAATATAGTAAATTCTGTATGGTAAAAAATATATTTTATTAATTCTCTGAGATAAATTGGTCTCAAAAGGCTACACAAATGCAAAAAATTGACTAAATATTGGACAAGAAGTATTGAATTATATAACAATCATTCCCACATATCTGCAAAGATCATAACATTGAAAAAGTGCACAACTATTAAAATGACAGTATGATTCTAGTGAAACATGAATAGAAAAAGCTGTTATGAGAATTGGTTTTCTCTTTAGAATTTCAAAATGCAATATTCATATTTACCTTCTATTTCTTGTTGATATTTATAGGCGAAAAGTTCTCCAGGTGAAATCCCAATAGAATACCGAATAAGGTTGCACATCCTATAGAACAAAATATTACACATTATTATGGATTTATAAGTGCGATAAATAATGAATATAAAATAAAACAATGGAACTATCTTTCAAGAATTTCAATGTAGAATACGTGTGATTGCAAAAGTTTAGCGTTTATATCACATAGAGTGTATGTGTAAGTTGAAATGATTAAGTTTTGTATTTAAAATTGAATATTTGTTATTATAAACCAATGATTAATATGATAAACTCTTTTTGTTATATTAAAAAATATTTTGCTAACAATGTAGAAATAATTGTTCTAAATGCAATACAACTGCCATAATTCACCAATATTAGAAAAAAAGAATATTGGAATGTTAGTACTAATTACAAATATGAGGAAAGAAAATTTTTTGAATAAAAATTGAGTTCATCTGTTGAAATCACAGTATACAATAAGTAAAACATACTAAGAAAAAGTAATTTTGAAAATTTGTATCATCTAGAACATTTGGAAATGGAATGTATATACTATGGTTTTTTTCATATTTAATGTGAATATTTTTCAAAATATATTCCCAGTAAACACTATATAAGGTTGAACATCCAAAATAAAACAGAAATATACACAATATTATGGATTTATCAAAGAGTAAACTAATGAATAGAAGAGAAGAAAATGGAACTGGGTTTCAATAATTACAAAGTAGAAAAAATCTGAAAGTAAAAATGTTAGTGTTTATATCAAACTCAGTGAATTGGTTAGCAGAAGTTACTATTTATATATACCTCAGAGAGATTACTAATGAATATAAAAAATAAAAAAAAATAAAAAAATGGAATTATGTTTCCATTATTGCAAATGTGAAAAATTTTGAATTGAAATTTTAGTGGTTATATCAAAAAGAGTGAACTGGTAAGCTGAAAAAAATTAAATTTTTAATTTAAAATACATAAATTGATATGATATTTCATTGAACAATATGACACTCTATTTGTTGAAAAAAATATATTTTGTTAACAATAGGAAAACTTGTTCTAAATTCCAAATTCAAAATCAATAATATAAGAAATTGAACATCCAAAATAACACAGAAATATACACATTGTTATGGATTTATCAAGGAATTAACTAATGAATAGAATAGAAGAAAATGGAACTATGTTTCAATAATTTCAAAGTTGAAAAATCTCTGAATGCAAAATTATAGTGTTTATGACAAAAAGAGTGAATATGCAAGCAGAAATAATTAAACTGTGAATTTAGAATTGAAACTTAGTTATGATACACCAATAAATAATATAGTAAATTCTGTATGGTAAAAAATATATTTTATTAATTCTCTGAGATAAATTGGTCTCAAAAGGCTACACAAATGCAAAAAATTGACTAAATATTGGACAAGAAGTATTGAATTATATAACAATCATTCCCACATATCTGCAAAGATCATAACATTGAAAAAGTGCACAACTATTAAAATGACAGTATGATTCTAGTGAAACATGAATAGAAAAAGCTGTTATGAGAATTGGTTTTCTCTTTAGAATTTCAAAATGCAATATTCATATTTACCTTCTATTTCTTGTTGATATTTATAGGCGAAAAGTTCTCCAGGTGAAATCCCAATAGAATACCGAATAAGGTTGCACATCCTATAGAACAAAATATTACACATTATTATGGATTTATAAGTGCGATAAATAATGAATATAAAATAAAACAATGGAACTATCTTTCAAGAATTTCAATGTAGAATACGTGTGATTGCAAAAGTTTAGCGTTTATATCACATAGAGTGTATGTGTAAGTTGAAATGATTAAGTTTTGTATTTAAAATTGAATATTTGTTATTATAAACCAATGATTAATATGATACTCTTTTTGTTATATTAAAAAATATTTTGCTAACAATGTAGAAATAATTGTTCTAAATGCAATACAACTGCCATAATTCACCAATATTAGAAAAAAAGAATATTGGAATGTTAGTACTAAATAAAAATATGAGGAAAGAAAATTTTTTGAATAAAAAGTGAGTTCATCTGTTGAAATCACAGTATACAATAAGTAAAACATACTAAGAAAAAGTAATTTTGAAAATTTGTATCATCTAGAACATTTGGAAATGGAATGTATATACCTATGGTTTTTTTCATATTTAAGGTGAATATTTTTCAAAATACATTCCAAGTAAACATTATATAAGGTTGAACATCCAAAATAAAACAGAAATATACACAATATTATGGATTTATCAAAGAGTAAACTAATGAATAGAAGAGAAGAAAATGGAACTGGGTTTCAATAATTACAAAGTAGAAAAAATCTGAAAGTAAAAATGTTAGTGTTTATATCAAACTCAGTGAATTGGTTAGCAGAAGTTACTATTTATATATACCTGAGTGAGATTACTTATGAATATAAAAAAAAAAAAAAAAAAAACAATGGAATTATGTTTCCATTATTGCAAATGTGAAAAATTTTGAATTCAAATTTTAGTGTTTATATCAAAAAGAGTGAACTGGTAAGCTGAAAAAATTAAATTTTTAATTTAAAATACATAAATTGATATGATATTTCATTGAACAATATGACACTCTATTTGTTGAAAAAAATATATTTTGTTAACAATAGGAAAACTTGTTCTAAATTCCAAATTCAAAATCAATAATATAAGAAATTGAACATCCAAAATAACACAGAAATATACACATTGTTATGGATTTATCAAGGAATTAACTAATGAATAGAATAGAAGAAAATGGAACTATGTTTCAATAATTTCAAAGTTGAAAAATCTCTGAATGCAAAATTATAGTGTTTATGACAAAAAGAGTGAATATGCAAGCAGAAATAATTAAACTGTGAATTTAGAATTGAAACTTAGTTATGATACACCAATAAATAATATAGTAAATTCTGTATGGTAAAAAATATATTTTATTAATTCTCTGAGATAAATTGGTCTCAAAAGGCTACACAAATGCAAAAAATTGACTAAATATTGGACAAGAAGTATTGAATTATATAACAATCATTCCCACATATCTGCAAAGATCATAACATTGAAAAAGTGCACAACTATTAAAATGACAGTATGATTCTAGTGAAACATGAATAGAAAAAGCTGTTATGAGAATTGGTTTTCTCTTTAGAATTTCAAAATGCAATATTCATATATACCTTCTATTTCTTGTCGATATTTATAGGCGAAAAGTTCTCCAGGTGAAATCCCAATAGAATACCGAATAAGGTTGCACATCCTATAGAACAAAATATTACACATTATTATGGATTTATAAGTGCGATAAATAATGAATATAAAATAAAACAATGGAACTATCTTTCAAGAATTTCAATGTAGAATACGTGTGATTGCAAAAGTTTAGCGTTTATATCACATAGAGTGTATGTGTAAGTTGAAATGATTAAGTTTTGTATTTAAAATTGAATATTTGTTATTATAAACCAATGATTAATATGATAATCTTTTTGTTATATTACAAAATATTTTGCTAACAATGTAGAAATAATTGTTCTAATTGCAATACAACTGCCATAATTCACCAATATTAGAAAAAAAGAATATTGGAATGTTAGTACTAATTACAAATATGAGGAAAGAAAATTTTTTGAATAAAAATTGAGTTCATCTGTTGAAATCACAGTATACAATAAGTAAAACATACTAAGAAAAAGTAATTTTGAAAATTTGTATCATCTAGAACATTTGGAAATGGAATGTATATACCTATGGTTTTTTTCATATTTAAGGTGAATATTTTTCAAAATATATTCCAAGTAAACATTATATAAGGTTGAACATCCAAAATAAAACAGAAATATACACAATATTATGAATTTATCAAAGAGTAAACTAATGAATAGAAAAGAAGAAAATGGAACTGGGTTTCAATAATTACAAAGTAGAAAAAATCTGAAAGTAAAATGTTAGTGTTTATATCAAACTCAGTGAATTGGTTAGCAGAAGTTATTATTTATATATACCTAAGTGAGATTACTTATGAATATAAAAAAAAAAAAAAAAAACAATGGAATTATGTTTCCATTATTGCAAATGTGAAAAATTTTGAATTCAAATTTTAGTGTTTATATCAAAAAGAGTGAACTGGTAAGCTGAAAAAAATTAAATTTTTAATTTAAAATACATAAATTGATATGATATTTCATTGAACAATATGACACTCTATTTGTTGAAAAAAATATATTTTGTTAACAATAGGAAAACTTGTTCTAAATTCCAAATTCAAAATCAATAATATAAGAAATTGAACATCCAAAATAACACAGAAATATACACATTGTTATGGATTTATCAAGGAATTAACTAATGAATAGAATAGAAGAAAATGGAACTATGTTTCAATAATTTCAAAGTTGAAAAATCTCTGAATGCAAAATTATAGTGTTTATGACAAAAAGAGTGAATATGCAAGCAGAAATAATTTAACTGTGAATTTAGAATTGAAACTTAGTTATGATACACCAATAAATAATATAGTAAATTCTGTATGGTAAAAAATATATTTTATTAATTCTCTGAGATAAATTGGTCTCAAAAGGCCACACAAATGCAAAAAATTGACTAAATATTGAACAAGAAGTATTGAATTATATAACAATCATTCCCACATCTCTGCAAAGATCATAACATTGAAAAAGTGCACAACTATTAAAATTACAGTATGATTCTAGTGAAACATGAATAGAAAAAGCTGTTATGAGAATTGGTTTTCTCTTTAGAATTTCAAAATGCAATATTCATATATACCTTCTATTTCTTGTCGATATTTATAGGCGAAAAGTTCTCCAGGTGAAATCCCAATAGAATACCGAATAAGGTTGCACATCCTATAGAACAAAATATTACACATTATTATGGATTTATAAGTGCGATAAATAATGAATATAAAATAAAACAATGGAACTATCTTTCAAGAATTTCAATGTAGAATACGTGTGATTGCAAAAGTTTAGCGTTTATATCACATAGAGTGTATGTGTAAGTTGAAATGATTAAGTTTTGTATTTAAAATTGAATATTTGTTATTATAAACCAATGATTAATATGATAAACTCTTTTTGTTATATTAAAAAATATTTTGCTAACAATGTAGAAATAATTGTTCTAAATGCAATACAACTGCCATAATTCACCAATATTAGAAAAAAAGAATATTGGAATGTTAGTACTAATTACAAATATGAGGAAAGAAAATTTTTTGAATAAATATTGAGTTCATCTGTTGAAATCACAGTATACAATAAGTAAAACATACTAAGAAAAAGTAATTTTGAAAATTTGTATCATCTAGAACATTTGGAAATGGAATGTATATACCTATGGTTTTTTTCATATTTAAGGTGAATATTTTTCAAAATATATTCCAAGTAAACATTATATAAGGTTGAACATCCAAAATAAAACAGAAATATACACAATATTATGGATTTATCAAAGAGTAAACTAATGAATAGAAGAGAAGAAAATGGAACTGGGTTTCAATAATTACAAAGTAGAAAAAATCTGAAAGTAAAATGTTAGTGTTTATATCAAACTCAGTGAATTGGTTAGCAGAAGTTACTATTTATATATACCTGAGTGAGATTACTTATGAATATAAAAAAAAAAAAAAAAAAACAATGGAATTATGTTTCCATTATTGCAAATGTGAAAAATTTTGAATTCAAATTTTAGTGTTTATATCAAAAAGAGTGAACTGGTAAGCTGAAAAAAATTAAATTTTTAATTTAAAATACATAAATTGATATGATATTTCAATGAACAATATGACACTCTATTTGTTGAAAAAAATATATTTTGTTAACAATAGGAAAACTTATTCTAAATTCCAAATTCAAAATCAATAATATAAGAAATTGAACATCCAAAATAACACAGAAATATACACATTGTTATGGATTTATCAAGGAATTAACTAATGAATAGAATAGAAGAAAATGGAACTATGTTTCAATAATTTCAAAGTTGAAAAATCTCTGAATGCAAAATTATAGTGTTTATGACAAAAAGAGTGAATATGCAAGCAGAAATAATTAAACTGTGAATTTAGAATTGAAACTTAGTTATGATACACCAATAAATAATATAGTAAATTCTGTATGGTAAAAAATATATTTTATTAATTCTCTGAGATAAATTGGTCTCAAAAGGCTACACAAATGCAAAAAATTGACTAAATATTGGACAAGAAGTATTGAATTATATAACAATCATTCCCACATATCTGCAAAGATCATAACATTGAAAAAGTGCACAACTATTAAAATGACAGTATGATTCTAGTGAAACATGAATAGAAAAAGCTGTTATGAGAATTGGTTTTCTCTTTAGAATTTCAAAATGCAATATTCATATATACCTTCTATTTCTTGTCGATATTTATAGGCGAAAAGTTCTCCAGGTGAAATCCCAATAGAATACCGAATAAGGTTGCACATCCTATAGAACAAAATATTACACATTATTATGGATTTATAAGTGCGATAAATAATGAATATAAAATAAAACAATGGAACTATCTTTCAAGAATTTCAATGTAGAATACGTGTGATTGCAAAAGTTTAGCGTTTATATCACATAGAGTGTATGTGTAAGTTGAAATGATTAAGTTTTGTATTTAAAATTGAATATTTGTTATTATAAACCAATGATTAATATGATACTCTTTTTGTTATATTAAAAAATATTTTGCTAACAATGTAGAAATAATTGTTCTAAATGCAATACAACTGCCATAATTCACCAATATTAGAAAAAAAGAATATTGGAATGTTAGTACTAAATAAAAATATGAGGAAAGAAAATTTTTTGAATAAATATTGAGTTCATCTGTTGAAATCACAGTATACAATAAGTAAAACATACTAAGAAAAAGTAATTTTGAAAATTTGTATCATCTAGAACATTTGGAAATGGAATGTATATACCTATGGTTTTTTTCATATTTAAGGTGAATATTTTTCAAAATATATTCCAAGTAAACATTATATAAGGTTGAACATCCAAAATAAAACAGAAATATACACAATATTATGAATTTATCAAAGAGTAAACTAATGAATAGAAAAGAAGAAAATGGAACTGGGTTTCAATAATTACAAAGTAGAAAAAATCTGAAAGTAAAATGTTAGTGTTTATATCAAACTCAGTGAATTGGTTAGCAGAAGTTATTATTTATATATACCTAAGTGAGATTACTTATGAATATAAAAAAAAAAAAAAAACAATGGAATTATGTTTCCATTATTGCAAATGTGAAAAATTTTGAATTCAAATTTTAGTGTTTATATCAAAAAGAGTGAACTGGTAAGCTGAAAAAATTAAATTTTTAATTTAAAATACATAAATTGATATGATATTTCATTGAACAATATGACACTCTATTTGTTGAAAAAAATATATTTTGTTAACAATAGGAAAACTTGTTCTAAATTCCAAATTCAAAATCAATAATATAAGAAATTGAACATCCAAAATAACACAGAAATATACACATTGTTATGGATTTATCAAGGAATTAACTAATGAATAGAATAGAAGAAAATGGAACTATGTTTCAATAATTTCAAAGTTGAAAAATCTCTGAATGCAAAATTATAGTGTTTATGACAAAAAGAGTGAATATGCAAGCAGAAATAATTAAAGTGTGAATTTAGAATTGAAACTTAGTTATGATACACCAATAAATAATATAGTAAATTCTGTATGATAAAAAATATATTTTATTAATTCTCTGAGATAAATTGGTCTCAAAAGGCTACACAAATGCAAAAAATTGACTAAATATTGGACAAGAAGTATTGAATTATATAACAATCATTCCCACATATCTGCAAAGATCATAACATTGAAAAAGTGCACAACTATTAAAATGACAGTATGATTCTAGTGAAACATGAATAGAAAAAGCTGTTATGAGAATTGGTTTTCTCTTTAGAATTTCAAAATGCAATATTCATATATACCTTCTATTTCTTGTCGATATTTATAGGCGAAAAGTTCTCCAGGTGAAATCCCAATAGAATACCGAATAAGGTTGCACATCCTATAGAACAAAATATTACACATTATTATGGATTTATAAGTGCGATAAATAATGAATATAAAATAAAACAATGGAACTATCTTTCAAGAATTTCAATGTAGAATACGTGTGATTGCAAAAGTTTAGCGTTTATATCACATAGAGTGTATGTGTAAGTTGAAATGATTAAGTTTTGTATTTAAAATTGAATATTTGTTATTATAAACCAATGATTAATATGATAAACTCTTTTTGTTATATTAAAAAATATTTTGCTAACAATGTAGAAATAATTGTTCTAAATGCAATACAACTGCCATAATTCACCAATATTAGAAAAAAAGAATATTGGAATGTTAGTACTAATTACAAATATGAGGAAAGAAAATTTTTTGAATAAAAATTGAGTTCATCTGTTGAAATCACAGTATACAATAAGTAAAACATACTAAGAAAAAGTAATTTTGAAAATTTGTATCATCTAGAACATTTGGAAATGGAATGTATATACCTATGGTTTTTTTCATATTTAAGGTGAATATTTTTCAAAATATATTCCAAGTAAACACTATATAAGGTTGAACATCCAAAATAAAACAGAAATATACACAATATTATGGATTTATCAAAGAGTAAACTAATGAATAGAAGAGAAGAAAATGGAACTGGGTTTCAATAATTACAAAGTAGAAAAAATCTGAAAGTAAAATGTTAGTGTTTATATCAAACTCAGTGAATTGGTTAGCAGAAGTTATTATTTATATATACCTGAGTGAGATTACTTATGAATATAAAAAAAAAAAAAAAACAATGGAATTATGTTTCCATTATTGCAAATGTGAAAAATTTTGAATTCAAATTTTAGTGTTTATATCAAAAAGAGTGAACTGGTAAGCTGAAAAAATTAAATTTTTAATTTAAAATACATAAATTGATATGATATTTCATTGAACAATATGACACTGTATTTGTTGAAAAAAATATATTTTGTTAGCAATAAGAAAACTTGTTCTAAATTCCAAATTCGAAATCAATAATATAAGAAATTGAACATCCAAAATAACACAGAAATATACACATTGTTATGGATTTATCAAGGCGTTAACTAATGAATAGAATAGAAGAAAATGGAACTATGTTTCAATAATTTCAAAGTTGAAAAATCTCTGAATGCAAAATTATAGTGTTTATGACAAAAAGAGTGAATATGCAAGCAGAAATAATTAAAGTGTGAATTTAGAATTGAAACTTAGTTATGATACACCAATAAATAATATAGTAAATTCTGTATGATAAAAAATATATTTTATTAATTCTCTGAGATAAATTGGTCTCAAAAGGCTACACAAATGCAAAAAATTGACTAAATATTGGACAAGAAGTATTGAATTATATAACAATCATTCCCACATATCTGCAAAGATCATAACATTGAAAAAGTGCACAACTATTAAAATGACAGTATGATTCTAGTGAAACATGAATAGAAAAAGCTGTTATGAGAATTGGTTTTCTCTTTAGAATTTCAAAATGCAATATTCATATATACCTTCTATTTCTTGTCGATATTTATAGGCGAAAAGTTCTCCAGGTGAAATCCCAATAGAATACCGAATAAGGTTGCACATCCTATAGAACAAAATATTACACATTATTATGGATTTATAAGTGCGATAAATAATGAATATAAAATAAAACAATGGAACTATCTTTCAAGAATTTCAATGTAGAATACGTGTGATTGCAAAAGTTTAGCGTTTATATCACATAGAGTGTATGTGTAAGTTGAAATGATTAAGTTTTGTATTTAAAATTGAATATTTGTTATTATAAACCAATGATTAATATGATAAACTCTTTTTGTTATAAAAAAAATATTTTGCTAACAATGTAGAAATAATTGTTCTAAATGCAATACAACTGCAATAATTCACCAATATTAGAAAAAAAAATATTGGAATGTAAGTACTAATTAGAAATATGAGGAAAGAAAATTTTTTGAATAAATATTGAGTTCATCTGTTGAAATCACAGTATACAATAAGTAAAACATACTAAGAAAAAGTAATTTTGAAAATTTGTATCATCTAGAACATTTGGAAATGGAATGTATATACCTATGGTTTTTTTCATATTTAAGGTGAATATTTTTCAAAATATATTCCAAGTAAACATTATATAAGGTTGAACATCCAAAATAAAACAGAAATATACACAATATTATGGATTTATCAAAGAGTTGAATATATTTATATATTAATATACATAAATATAAAATATTTATGAATATATTTCAATTTCTGTTTCCACTTCAACAACAAATGATGTTCAACATTCCTAATTACAAATAATAAGCACACTATAGTTAATATATGAGCTGATATACTTATAAATAGAAAAGATACAAAAATGGACTGATATCCAATTATTGAAAATAGAGAACATATTTATAGCAAATATTTATGTCAACATGAATCAGAAATAATTAGAGTAGGCAATCATTGACCTATGAACATACTGAAAAAACTTTATAATAACATACCTCTAAAATATGTGATAATCTGTGTATCTTAAATATGTTTTTCTTGGCACTGTGAAGTTCATTGATTTAATGTCTTTCTGAATACTCAATAATTGATTAAATACAGAAGAAAAAGTATAAGCTGATTTACAAAGGTTCAAAAAAATGTGAAATTCTTGAAATATATTCATATTCACTGATGAAATGATGATGAAATTCTACTAAAAATTGAAAGAAAACGACATTTTCAAAATTGGTTTTTTCTTGAAAATTTAAAATGAAATGTGCTTACCTATATTTTTACAAAGTTATTGGTGAATATACTTCAGTTTTTGTTTCCAAGTCAACAACAAATATGTTCAACATTCCTAATTACAATAAATAAGCACACTATTATGAATATATGAAATAGTAAACTTATAAATAGGAATGATAAGAATGGACTGAAATCCAATTATTGAAAATAGAGAACATCTTTATAGCAAATATTTAAGCCAACATAAATCATAGTTCCATGAAGAGTTCAAAATAGTTGACAAATGAATATTATGTAATAACATACCAATAAAATCTGATAATTTGTGTATGTTACATATAATGTTTTATTCTTGGCACTGTAATCTAAAAAGTTGATTTCGACTTATAAATGATAACGAAGATTTTCCAGTGATATGATGTGATTATACGTTTTTAAACTATTGTGTCGATCATACGACTAGATAGTTAGAGCTCCTTATACATTTTACTACGTTAAATCGTCGCTGTGGCCTGTGATAGTGATATTATGGTAGTACGACCGAACTGTGTCCAATAACATATAACGGCAATCCTATAAAACGATATCATTTACAGATTACTACGCGACCTTCTCATTTTATTATATAATATATTTTATTGCGTATTACTTAACCCGTAAAAGGAGCTATATTATTTAAAATAACCTCTTATGTTACATTTACCTCAGTTGACCCTATACTTTTACATTTATAAGTACAATTATGAATAAAATTAAATTTATTCTTAAATAACAATAATGCCATCAAATTTAAATAAGTAGGAACTTATATTAATTTAATAATAAATAATAAATTAATATTCTTACTGCTTTTAAATATTTAGTTATAAAGTTATAGTGGTCAAACTGGCCTACTTGAGGCAGGTGTTTAGCTTGGGGCAAAAATATTATCTATATAATAAATTAATAAACCAAACCTTAACTAAAAACAAAGTGCTCCATTGAAAAAATATCTATATTGATTAACTTTAAGTTAATTGCAATATAATTTCAAAACTGTCCCAAGTTGGAACATTTGAAAGTCGTTTCTTTAACTTAAAAACTAAACAAAGGTCCTTACCATTTTCTTTCGTCAAGTCTGTTCCAAAATCAAGTGGTTTTATAGATGATCGAGTTCCTAAAACTTCATCTCACTCTTTTTCAGAATCACATGACATTCTGTTGCTTCCACTTATTTTGTTGACACGATTCTTTTTCGAATAGCCACTTTTCAGCGCCTTCCACTTTGCTCTAACTTGTGCAACCGTTTTAGATGAACCAATTTTTTCTAAGTCCAGTTTTACAACTTCATAAATCTGGGATTCAGGAAAATTAGTTTATACAACTATTTTACTTTAAATGTCATTAGAAAATCAGTTTTGTTACTTACATCTGCGTTTCTATACCGTTTCCCATCTAGCAGTTTCATAATATTATTTTCATTCACAGAATCAACTAATGTTGCTATTTCTGCAGAACTCCAACTACATCTTTTGATGGGGTTATTCATTTCTAAGTTCTTTATTAAATAAAACTAATTAACTTATTAGCAATACGACTTAGTTTAACGTGAGCCGTGTACCAGCAAAAAAGGTTATGAGTTATGAACTTATGACATGTTACACCGGTTACACGTAAAAATAAAATCTGATTAATGTGTATTATGTTATCACCTAACCTTATCAAAATAAAAGTGATCAGTTAACTAGAGTGTTTACATGTACAAAAATACAGCCGACTTTATTAAACCGATTTAATTTGGTTAAACCACATATTCGAGCGTCCTTAAAATAAAAGCGGTTTAAGTTATTAAGGTCGCTTTAAAGCGTTTACATGATGCATGATTAAACCGCTTTAGTTTTTAAACCGACCTGAATTGCGCATGTAAACGTAGTAATGGCTATGTTATGGCTTAATATAACATTTCTCAATTTCCTTGAAATAATTTAAGCAAGGTCGTTTTTAACCTCTTTGAAAATTCAAACAAAAAGGACAAAAGGCGGTTAAATTTAAAATGTATTCATTTTTACTGTATACTTACAACTTACTTGAAAATGAATATAGGCGAAAAATGTTTATATGACGTGATGGATATTCTATTGCATACTTGTCACCACATCTCATTCGGGAATAATACTTTTGTATAATATGGTATTTAGATACATTAAAAAAAAAAAAAAGAAAAAAAAATGAAATGTGTTTAATAATTTAGGTTTAGCTCACTTGTCTGTGAAAGTGTAATATTTCAATGAAAAAATTGTTATGTTTCCAGAAATATGCATTAGAAAAATTCAAACGAAGCAGCGATGAAATTAAAATAAAATTATTAACATTGGTATTGTGAATATTATTTATTATTAATATAATTACATATTATTGTTAGAAATTGTTATTATAATATGTAATACTTTGCTCATTGTGATTTATTTGGGTATGATTTCAATGTTTTACACAAACTGCATGAAATCAAACAAAATAATATATATTATTGGCCTTTCCCCCTTGAACTCCCCAGAAAACTGGAAATCGGTATATGTTGCCGGTCAAGTTTCGCGGGCACAATAGTCCACGCGTTCGACCCTGAGATTATTTGGATGATACCGTATCGGCTCCCGCTAGACGTTAATGAGTTTTTATCGGCTCCGGGTCGTTATTCCTTGCTGTCCGTTGAATGACCGTATTGCGTCCGGTCTCGATAACGAATTTTTTGATAGCTAGTTAATCGCATATATGCAGTTAATGAAATTACAAAATATTATATTCTAATGTTACTTTTCGTTTTATTGCGAAGTGTAGTGCGTCTACGCATATTATTGTAAGTTATATAAAATTATAAAAACTCCATATGTTCAAGTCGAATACATTATTTACAAATTACATTTATTATAATATAATGAATTATATTTATTTACTAATTATATAACAACAAATTATCGTAGGTAATGGCATTTTTTTAGAAAATGTATGTACCGTGCAATGAAATATTTTCAACACGTAAGCTTTATTTTGAAACACCAATTATTGAGAGATTTCCGTTATGGATAGTGTTCGTAAATAAAGGCTTCACATTTTTTAACATTGAAATAACTTATAAATGGGCAGGACGTTTATTTTCTAACGTAAAATCCTCAACACCTAATTAAAAAAAAAGTGAGATGATGGTGGTACAAGTTCGTCCTTCGTCCCTTCGGTCCTCGGACAAGATATTGGTGATGAATGTATTAAGTTTTAAAGAAATGATGACTCATTTCTTTAGTATAAAACGATTCTGAGCAAAGCTTCAGTGTAATATAATATATTATTATTTAAATACTGTTTACGTATTTTACGGTTATTTGTATAATTTTTGGTGAGTTATAATAATTTATTAAAGTGTTTATAAAAAAAATCCTGACTTACGATTTTTGAATTTTTGTTAGGATAATTAGGTAGGTATATGAGTAAGGTCATATTAATTTTTCAGAACTTTTTGTCAAATATTTAAAATTATATTACATAAAAACTTTCAAACAATTTGGTAAATTAAAAGTTCTATATTTAAGTCAAAAGTGCTATAATTGTTCTGAAAATATTGTCCAATATAAAAAAGTATGTATTTGATATTGAATAAAATTTTCAAGTTTCTAGCTTCAATACTTTTGGATTTATAACTAAATACCTAAAATCTGAACAGTGAAAATTTCGATTACGGCGGATTTTTACCGATTTTACCGGTTTTACTCAGTTTTTCGATCGTTATTCTTGATTACTGGAAAAACTATGGAGATTTTGAAAAAATTTCCCAAGTTGCCAACAACCGTCCTCGAGCTTCATGAGTGTGTGCGTACTCCCCGGAAATGTGGGCTGATATGTCGAGTACAGGCGATCGCACCACGAACTGCTGCGAATCTTTCCACGCAAAATTTAATGCTGAGTTCACGTCTGCTCATCCTAACATTTTCAATTTCATGGAAATTTTGAAGCAGATACAGAGTGACACATACATAAAGCTCGGCAGCAAGATTATTAGGAAAAAAACAAAGAACCAGCAAAATATTTGTAGTGTTATTCAGAAATGTATTAATCAATTTAAAGAAGAAAAAAATTTCCAGAGCGGAATACGTAAAAAAAGTTTCCTTCAAGTTCAAACCACAAGTTTTTTTAATTTTTTACTTTTTAATTTTACATTATTTTTAAAACTCCAAAAAAAAAAAATTTTAACATAATTTAACATTTTTACATAATTTAAACACAATTTTTTTAAAAGAACACAATTTTTTATTTTAAACGCCAACAACATTTTTAACCATGCCTACAGCGAATTTTTTCTCACCGTAGCCAGTCCTCAGCCTGTAAATGGGAAGGAAAATGTTGTTGATCGGGAGCCGATATGTCCATACCACTGGCATCGGGTCGGAGCCGATACGGCCACCTTCAAACGAAAGGTGGGAGCCGAAACGGACAAACGGGAGCCGATGCGGATACTTCCGATTAATTTTACCAGCGATACGTGTATTCAAACACAGGAGTTGTATGGAATCGTAACACACTAGACTATTTTGTACACTTAAGTATGAACAAACTTAAGACAAGTAGCACAGAGAAAACGAAATATTTAATAGGCCGAAACACAATAATATATATGTTACGGGCAAAGTGGAAAATTCGGGCAATGTATACAATGCCCGGGCGTTGTATACAATGCCCGGGCATTGTACACATTGTCCGATGCATATTGGGCAATGTGAATTGTAAAGTATTTATACAAATTATACATTTAAAAAATGTTGAAGTACATTTATTTTAATAATTACATTATTATTTTTATTTATACTTATTTATTTCAAATAATTTTTATTTTATATTACTAATTATACTATTTATTATACTATTACACTACCTATTTATTTTCACATGTACTGCTTGAACATCATACTTATTTAGGAGTTTATAATCATTCGGCTTCAATTTTTAGGAACTATTCTTCATATTAATTATATGTTTAATTAATTCGTCGTATTTTAATTTAGTTAAATACACATTATTCAGATTTTTTTCTTTTAACACAATATTCAATTTTGTATTAAAATTTTCCATTTTAAATAAAATGTAGAAAATAAATAAATAAATGTTTGGTTAACAATAAATAAATGTTTAAGCACAATATATACTGAGTGACAGTATACAACTAAAGTAAAACTGTACGTACCAAAATTATATGAGATTAAGATATTTATCGGTTTCGTTATCGGGATATATAGTGCATTTAATGATTATTAACTTATTTCACAATTTTTATAAATAAATTGTATATAAAAATTAATACTATTAATGTATAAATACTTTACAATTCACATTGCCCAATATGCATCGGACAATGTGTACAATGCCCGGTCATTGTATACATTGCCTGAATTTTCCACTTCGCCCGTAACATATATAAATCGACAGTGTATCGTGGTATTTTGGTGTGTACCGTGCGGACCAACGACGGCTGGAAAAGAGCGATTTGTCCAGCGTCGGTAGTAGAAGAAATATTTTTCCATTGTCGGTAGAAAAAGGAACGATTGTCCAACGTCGGCAGGAGAAGAACCACTTTGTTGGTCGGGGTCGGGTTCGGTGCGCTATGTGTCACCGACAATCTGAGCTCCCCACTAACGTTCTTTGGCGGCGTGCATGGAAAATTGACGCGACCCGCGATAATTGGCATATATTTGTACGTGTGAATATCACGGACCACGTCAAGATTAAAAATCGGTCACACAAAAGTTTACCACAGCTTTCTAATGGCCAAAGAAGACCCCCGTATATGTCCTGCATGCGAATTCATATTAAACATCAAATACATTTTCACAAAATGCAGCGCATTCGCTCAGTTCAGAGAAAAGTCTATGCTTCCTGATTCAGTATAGTCAACACTCAACCAGGACCCCATCTCAATATCAAACACAATCAAATTCATCTCATCATCGAATCTTCTCAACAAAATTAAAAAACACAATGCACTATCATTATTAATGTTTGTTTTTTCTCTCTCTTTTTGTTTTTTCTTCTGTTCCTTCTTTACATTTTATTATTAATATGTTATCCGAATTGTTCACAATAGGTACCGGTTTGAGCCGATGACCTTTGTACGCCATCGAGCGTTCGCGCTATATAACGCGCATAACCGGTCCGCGATTTGTGGCGAAGCTTTCGATTCCCCCGCCGTTGCGTCGTTCTAATCGAAAGTCCTAATCGACCTGTGTGCCGCGGCGATGTGTCTCGTAGTCAGTGTACGTTCGTCGCTGTATGCCGTGGAGAGTGTCACCTCCGGCAAGTTTCGGCCGTTTTCTTTATAGCAGCCGATTTTGGTGCTGCTGGTCCGACGTTCTGGCATTTGATTTGCTGTTGTCGTCGTCGTCATAACCGCCTTGGTGTGTGGTTTGGGCCGTTGTTCGTGCCCGTTGTGCTTCAGGGCACTAAGCATTTGTTGTGGTGGTCCACTTGTTTGTCGGGTGACCGAAGACGTGTATTGAGGTGTGCACTTCCGAGTTCCACCACCATTCCGAGGAGCCGGCGTGCTACGCTACCGGATCGTCGTGACGTAGACATTTTTGGACTGTTTCTGGAAAGCTGCAGTGCGTCGGGTTGTGGCTGGGCCATCGTCAATTGTGTGTTCATCTGTTGTCCAGATCGGATCCCTGGACGTCCACTCCCCGTATTTTTTTGTATATCACATTATTATTATTATTATTACTTGAGTATTCTACAATATATGGTGAATTCAATATTCGATATTGTACGTCCGTCACCAGTCCCGTTCCTAACCCTACGCGAGTCGCGACGGTAAACTACCCGAATTCGTAAGCACCGTCGTGGCGTAGACAGTACCCAATGGCCTTAGTAGCCGCGGGATAACTAAATATTAAAAAAAAAAAAATAATAATAAATACGAGTTTATCTATATTAGTGTTTTATTAGAGAACGTATTATTATAACCTTAGATACCTATACAAAACTCAAACTTTTTGAAATTTCAAGTCTTATCGAATCTTTGAGCTATTAAGTAAACGTCTGTTTTCAACAACTCGAGACGAAAAAAAAATTGTTCGATCAAATTTCAACTTTGAATAATTAAATTGTGTTCTACTCCGTACGATCAAATACAATCACAAAATTCAATACCTTCATAGTAATACGTTTTGAAATATCATGTATTTTAGACTCATTGCGTTATTGAATAAACGTGTGTTTTCAACAACTCGAGACAAAAAAAAATTATGACATCGTATTTCAAATTCGAGTAAATGAATTTATATTCTCTTCTTTACGTTCAAATACAAAAAACAACATTCAACACCTTCATTGTAAAAACATTTGGAAATTTCGAGTCTTTTCGACTCTTTGTGTTATTGAATAAACGTGTGTTTTCAACAACTTGAAACGAAAAATAATATTTCGATCAAATTTCAACTTTGATTAATGAAATTATGTTTTACGCCTCACGATCAAAGACAATAACAACATTCAAAACCTTCATTGTCAAAACTTTTTGAAATTTCGAGACTTTTCGACTCTTTGTGTTCTTGAATGAACGTGTGTTTTCAACAACTCGAGACGGAAAAAAATTATAACATAGAATTTCAAATTCGAGTATATGAATTTATATTATTTTCTTTACGTTCAAAGTCAAAAACAACTTTCAAAATTTTCATTGTCAAAACATTTTGAAGTTTCGAGTCTTCGACTCTTTGTGTTATTGAATAAATGTGTGTTTTCAACAACTTGAGACGAAAAAACAATTTTTCGATCAAATTTCAACTTTGAATAATGAAATTGTGTTCTATTCCGAACAATCAAATACAATAACAACATTCAATACCTTCATAGTAATACTTTTGAAATATCATGTATTTTAGACTCTTTATGTTATTGAATAAACGAAACGTGTGTTTCAACAACTTGAGACAAAAAAAAAAAAAATTTTCGATCAAATTTCAACTTCGATTAATGAAATTATGTTCTACTCCTTACGATAATATACAAAAACATCATTAAACACTTCGTAGTAAATACTTTTTGAAATTTCGAGTCTTTTCGACTATTTCTAATATTGACTAAACCGTGTGTTTTCAACAACTCGAGACGAAAAAAAAATTTTCGATCAAAATTTCAAACTCATGTAAATGAATTTATATTCTTTCCATTACGTTCAAACACAACAACAACATTCTACAACTTCATAAAAAAACTTTTTGAAATTTCGAATCTTTTCGACTCTTTGTGTTATTGAATAAACGTGTGTTTTCAACAACTCGAGACGAAAAAAAAATTTTCGATCAAAATTTCAAACTCATGTAAATGAATTTAATATATTCTTTCCATTACGTTCAAACACAACTACAACATTCAACAACTTCATAAAAAAACTTTTTAAAATTTCGAGTCTTTTCAACTCTTTGTTTTATTGACTAAACGTGTGTTATCAAAATTTCAACAACTTGAGACGAAAAAAAAATTTTGCAATCAAATTCCAAATTCGAGTAATTGAAAGAGTATTCAACATCTTCCTTACAAATACAATAACAACATTCAACACCTTCATGGTTGAAACTTATTGAAATTTCGAATCTTTACGACTCTTTGTGTTATTGAATAAACGTGTGTATTCAACATTTTGAGACGAACAAATATTTTTTCGATCAAATTTCAACTTCGAATAATGAAATTATGCTGTACTCCGTACGATCAAATGCAATTTGTCTGCCGGTGAATCACACCGCTATTTTAATTCGCAGAGGACATTTTCACCAGGTGACGAAACAATTATAAATTATAATTAATAGTTATTGTTTGGTGTTTATAGCATAGGTTTGAGCACGGGTTTTGCCCAAAATTTTTCAAATTTTTTGAAACTTTTTTTAAAACATGATACGTCAGGAGTATATTCTGGTGAAATATTCAGGTTTCTAGCAATATTAATTTTGTAGTTATGACGAAATTACCAAAGTCAATTTAATGGAAATGTCGTTTACGGTGAATTTTGCCATTTTTGGTCCATTTTAGGCTATTTTTCCGGTCACCTTGCAAAACTTTTCAGAGCTTAATAAACCTCCAAAGTACCATTTACATCGAATTCCGATCTATAGAGTGGCTGTTTCATACATTTGAACAAATTTAAGTTGAGCAAAAAGTGTTTCAAGATAAAAAAAAGTACGTACTTTGCCTCATGGGATATTTTTCTCTCATAGGACGAGTTAATGAGGATCGTGTATTGAATTTTAAAGAAATGATTGATCATTTATTTAGTTATACGATTCTGAGCAAAGTATCAGTATTAAAATATACCGTTTCTTACGGACTTCTTCAAATAAATTATTAAAGTTGAAAATTGACTTAAATATACTCAATTACATAATAATCGTAAAATTATTCACTCAAACGCTATAAATACATAAAACTATTTAAAACAATATCCTTTGTCACGATTATTGAAATCATGATGTATCATTAAAAAAGTACATATATGAGTAAGGTACTATTAAGTTTTCAGAAGTTTTCATCAAATATTAAAAATATCCCATTTACATATTTCATAAATTGTCAACTAATTGTTGGATCATTTTTTTAAAATTATTTTAAGTTTTTATGTTTGACAAAAAAGTCAATTTTTTTTTTAAATATTCCAAATATCTTTAAAAGACATGCAGTTCTAATGATTTTACCTCCTACTTGAAGTCTTATATAAAACATGTTCTATTGATAGAAAAATGATACCTAAATAGTTTAAAGCGAATTAATGGATTTTGGTTTCTCCGGGCATGCCCTGCCCATTGTAGTCCCTAAGTTCTTATTGCTACAACAATGTTTGGTTTTTGGTACAGTGATTTTAATTCCTCGTTTTTCCTCATCCTCCATCAACTAGTTACATTGTCCTTTACAGGTCCGAAAATTCTTCTCAGAATTTTTCTTTCAAATGAGAGGAGTCTATTCTCGTCGGTTTTCCGAAGTGCCCAAGTATCTGCTCCATACGTAATTACTGATCTTATCAAGGTAGTGTATAATTGTTTCTTTAAGTCTCTTGACAGAGATCGAGCTCCTAATAGTTTCGCTAATCCGAAAAAGCATTTGTTTCCAGCTAGAATTCTCGCTTCTATTTCTTTTGCTGTATCATTATTTTCTGTTAGTATCGTCGCCAGATACTTGAACTGTTCTACTCTACTGAAATTTTATCGATCTATACTTAGGGAGTGGCTTAACCTTATATTGTTCTATCTCATTATAACCATATACTTTGTCTTCTCTTCATTGATACGTAAACCTATTTTGACTGACAACTTTTCTAGCCGTCTGAATAGCGACTTTAGTTCATTTTGCGATTCTGTTATCAGTACCAGGTCATATGCGTATTATAACAGTCCTATATTGTGACCCTTTAAATTAACTCCTTCGTGTTTTTCCCTTATTCGAAATATTAATTTAATAAAATAAATTAGATAAAAGTAGTTCAAAATATATTCATTTTTTCTGTTCAAATAAATGATAATAAAACATTATATCAGAAATTGTGTAAAAATATTGTACTCGATAGTTCTTATTAAAATAATTAAAAAAAGAAAAAGAAACTTAATATACTGTAGATGATACTAAGAAGATTTCTTTGTTGTTTTGTAGATTATTTTCTTACAAAACAAATTGTGTATGAAAGAGTAAATAATTTATCAATGACAAAATGTATAGCAATGTGGTATGTAAAACCATATCGAACTTTTGTAATATTAGTAACGTACTATGTTACTTCATTCAAAATTAAATTACTATACAAATTATTTATGCTTATGAAAATATTATAATATATTAAATATATAAATATTAAAATATAAAAAAACAGCTTAAAAAATTTTCAATCTCAAGTCTTAGGTACATGAAAATTTTCACATATATTTTATAACATTTTAGTATTATTCTAGAGAATCTAGATAGTAGATAGATAAATTCATTAGAAGTTTAAATAATAAACGCTTAATCATTGTACTGTTCATAAGAATTTTCTGTAGGAGAAGGGCGGACTTTTGTTTCTTGAATTATTTTATGTTAAATTTATAGGCGGCGCTTTGAGTAGGCAAACTTGCTACATCCATGTAAGCTATATAAAACCGTCGTTGCATGATTCAAGTTGAAAAAGTTCGTACTTCGCCCCATTGGATATTCTTCCCGTAACAAAAAGGTTAAAAGAGAAGTGAGGAAGGTAAATGATTACTCGAAATTAAGAGACGAGAAACAAAATAATTATTTAGAAGGCAAAAAAAAAAGCATGGGAAAACTCTAGATGATTTATCATTTACTCAATTGATAAATTTAATAATATAAACATCTTATAGGTACATAAGTTCATTTGGTTTTTTGACTTAACTAACATAATATGTATTTGATTTATAGAAAAACGTTATTTTAAAATGTCATCCGTTATTATTGCTTTGATTATATTATTATTTTTTTTTTTTTTTTTTTTTTTTTTTTATGAATGTAAATATAGTATTTGGAGTTGGCAATTAGATAAGACGCCTCCCCATCAGATTTTTCTTGCGCCGGCCCTGACCCTTGGTATCTCACGACGTGTTTAGTCGGTGTTCTATGTGCTTCTGTGTTTATCAGAGTACATCCCACAAAATTACGGTACACACTGCCCGAAAGACACTTGGCAGTTTCAAGACTTTCTGTGAGCAAAATTCAAAAATAAAACCTAGTAAAAACGATTCGACAATAATCGTGGCACCGACCATTATTATACGTTTGTGTGTTTTCATCGCACAAATAAATTGATCCTTGGAGCTTTGCAAATATTTCGAAATGTTTATTTTTCTCACTTTCGGCACACTTGTTCCAACACTGAGAGAACCGACTCTGGATACTGTAGGTACATGAAAAATCTAAAAAACTCAATACAAGAACGTCATGGGTTATTGTTATAAGTTTATGAAGGCATATTGAATCGCTGTGTTATAAACATGTGCGAACACGTTATTATTAAAATTCGAACCGGAGAAAGAAAGACGATGGCCGGTGGTACCACAAGACTATAGTGTAGTTATAAACATCTACTACATCACAGTGTTATGCTGTGATCCCTTAAAAAAAAGAATTCTTTTGTCCGGGGAAATCATTAGAAAATTCTTTTTTGCTAGAGAATTCTTCAAAATATAAAATTCCGATCACTCGATTGTCTCGAATGAGTGTGCGGGCAAATTGCTGTCACCTTTCGACGTCTTTATTTCGACTATTTAACTATATGTCTATGTGTAAATGTAAACATTCGATTTTAAACAAAACATTTGTGTATCGGTTAATTTTCAATTTCGTTTGGCCTCTTTTGAGATTAAAAATTTAATCTTCTTGGTACTTAATACGGGTGATTTTTCGAAATCTCACTAGTTTCTCCAAGCCTGCAGAAAAATTATCGAAAATTTGATCAAAAGTAGTAAAATATGCTACGAAGTAGATTTCCACGATATTTTAAGTATCGAATTGATAATACGCCAATGATGTGAATTTTCATGGTATTACACACACAGCAGTAACAAACGGTCTATATGAACAAATGATTAGATAATATTGTGTTAATAACAATGATACTTACGGGCAGAACATTTTTTGAAAATTCTCAACTGTAGAATTGTCATTTGTTTCTTGAATGCATATGGAAATTTCATCGCCACATCCAATAGCCTGTGTCATATCTATCAGCAAAAAAACAAATACTGTTTTTTACAGAAATTCAAAAAAATATATAATGGGTATGTTATTAGAACTGAATGACTTATATCCAAAATTATTTTATATTGATATTTTGTTTTCGATCTTATAGTTAAAGAACATTTTTTAAGACATTTTTGACAATTATAAAAACTGTAACCTACATGATTCGCGTGTAGAAATGAATCCAAATTTCACAATACGATCTACATATTTATGTTTTACTAGCGAACCGTTAGAGTCACAGTGGCGGCGCGAATGGGTGTTTCATGAAGCAGCTGCTTCATAGTCAAAATGGGTGGGTGTTGACAAATTGGTTAGAACATGAAAACTTTATAAAATTGCATTATTAAAACAATTGTATTGAATCATTATAACACGAATGACTATTAGATAACATGAAATACTAACATAGAAACCATAGCATAGATTGGGTATATACGTAGACATTATTATAAATAGGTTAATAATATCAATAAGTCTATGAAAGTATGAACTATGGACATTAGTAGTGTTAGTATACAATCAGTAGCGGTCACCTATTAACTTATAATTATATGACCACGGTTTAACAGGCGATTAGGTTGATAATAATTATTCAAGTTCAAAATGTAAATAATGAGTACTGGGTCCGTGTGGGTAGGTACTAAATATATGAAAATTATTACTGCTTCATCAAGAAAAAAACTTCGCGCCGCCACTGGTTAGAGATACGTATTTTTTAAATAGAACTTTGTGATCACAAGTCCATCGTCTTTATCTATAATGTTTAAACCCTCAATGATGACATTTTCCGTGCTGTCAAATTGTGAATAATTGTTTAAAAGATGCTACAAAAATTGCCTATTCTATACGCCACACTCGATAAAAGTCTTCTTTTTGTTATTATATTTGTGGTATAAAATACAATATCGATATAGTTTTGTCAAAGGATTTATGACGTGCGTTGCACCAGCTTGGCCAATTTCGAAATTTTTTTTATCGAAATTGAACACGTCATTAGCATGAATTTGCACGTCCATCACCAGAATTCAAAAGTATTTGAAATATCACGTGATATTTCACAAAATTGGTCAGAAGTTTTAAAAATCGTTTTGTTAATATGAGTAATTTTGTTAATATGTATGTGTGTTTTTGTGTGTTCGTGTGTGTGTGTGTGTGTGTGTGTGTGTGTGTATTTGTGTGTACGACTGACTGTACAGAGTACACACGATATATATATATTTTTTTTTTAACGAGTAAAGGTCCGCTCAAACCGAAGCGGTAGCAGTGGCGGTAGCGGCAGCGAAATTTAATGTCCATACGTTTTAATACGAGCGCACTCACTATCGCGAAATTAATACCGTGGCGAAAGTGTTACCGCCAAATTGAGCGTAATATTTTTATTTTTCGCTGCACACACCAGTGTATACTTTAACATACAAAGTACGTAGCACTAGTGTCCCCCAGTGATAATTAAATGCTACTCAGTGGTGGGTGATCGTCCCTTTGATCGACACATTCTCATTACTAGAAATTTCAATGTTAATTGAATGAAATTGATAATACTAAGATTATTGAAATATTTTTTTTCTTTGTAGTAGTGTAGTTTTCAGTTGTGATTGTCAACAAATGCTATCGCTGATAAAAAAAAAAATCTGTTCTAAGTTTGTATATAGCTGATCCAATATTATAAAACAAACAAGAAGACTTATTTTTATATATTTTTCATATTACGTTTATACAATTATTTCGGAGTATTCATTGTATGAAAATATGTAGTATACTCGTCCAACATCAAGAATTTATACAAACATTTTTTTCTATTAATTCAAATTTATACTTTTAAATTTTAAAACAATTTTTTTTTAACAACAAATAGTTGTATATATACATATATTCTGTTCTTTTTATTTTATTAAGGTAGCATTATTGAAAAATCGGTAATGCTGATACATGCAGTCTCAGTAGAGTTCAGTAAATAAACATAAAAAGAACGCGTAGATACAAAAGAGTAGATTTCCACTTTATGTGCCCCTTCTGGTAGTACATTTTATTGAAATGCAGTCCTCTGAAAATTCCTTAAAATATACTCAAGCAGACACTATAATTTCCGCTTACCGCTGTGATAATAAGTAGGTAGTGAATTCCCAACTATATCTACATCAGATCCGTAACAAGCCCATTTGACGCCTGAGGCAAGTTTGAGTATATGCGCTCCCTTCCGTCAAAAAAAAAAATCGTCATTTTTAAAATGTTAAACTATTATGTATATATTTGTTTATTAGAAAAGCATATAATAAGCTTCAAGTATTTATTTTAAAATTCATTTTTATTGACACACAAAAAAAATAAATCTCATAATTTGACTTTTCTTGATTTGATTGCCGTAAATTCATCGATGAATCAATCAAAACATCTTCAAAATTAATTTCTCCAGCCACTTCATTTTCTATCGACAAAATAGATAAATTCGAAAGTATCTCCTGGCCCATAGTTGATCTCAAATAATTTTTCTAAAGCTACGTTCACATGTAGCTGCAGTTACAGGCATCGTCAAAAAGATTCTAAATACTGTTTCTATGTTTGGTTACAATTCTTTTAAATTGTAGTCTTGAATCAGCTGAAGTAATTCAATAACTGTTGCAGATTTAATATGGTCAGGAATAATTGACTTCACTACGTGCTGAAAATCGGAAATCTCATCAATAAATTCTGCAACATTGATGTCTTTTTCTTATTTCATTGCTAAATCCATCCGCAAGTACTATATTGATAGAACAATATTTTAATTAAAACAATTTATCAAAGTGTAACGCCCCCATTTCGCTGACGCCCGACGCAAACGCCCCAGTCGCCTCACCCTTGCTAAGGCCCTGTTCTACATTATAATTATGCAAAATTTTTGAAAATTCAACATGACCCTTTTCATACACTTCACTAACAATAATTAACAAATTTAAAAATCGTGTAACAGCATTTTTTTTTTTTTTTTTTATAAGCGCTTACGTGAATTATTTTAAAATTTTTACGTAATAAACTGTTTTTACGTCAATTTTCAATTTTACTTATTTATATGAAATCGTTCCATTCAAACGGTATACTTGTATTTCTCGTATTTTAATTCTAACGCTTTGCTCAGAATCGTTTAACTAAAGAAATGGCGTTCAACACGCCCATTTACATTAATTTGTCCAAGGAGCGAAGAATACACGAGACGGCGTACGTACTTTTTCGTAATCATATTTAAGGCAATATTAGGTTGGTATTACTTTTTTTGTACCTACTTGTCGGAGAGCTGTATAGAGAACCCCCCCCCCACGTCACGGCCGGTTTAGTCGTTGCCGTGTCCACCGCGATCACTCGTCCGAGAGTAGTGTACTCAGTACTGCACTGAACGTTTGAATCGTCCGTTGTCTCTTTGACTCTAGATCGTGAGCATATACGTTTCGTTTAAATCTGCGTTTCGTGTGAAAGTTATCACTAAGTGTTTATACTTATACGCCGCGTCATTTGGTCGTGCGTTGAATTTTATTTCAAGATTCAAAAAAAAAAAAAAAGGCGCTCACTAACTAGGTTAATCGTCATTGGTGTTCGATCGTTCGCCAATACTCGCAAATCACCTACAGAGCGGACATAAACGTGTATTTTCAAATTACCGTAAGTAATTATTCAGTTCTTCTCGCCTCCGGAGCGCAAATAAATTAGTTATTAATTATTATTAAACATTGTCAAAGTTCATTTCATTTACCGTTACCGTGCACGGTTGGCACGGTCATGTAAAGCAATTTTTTTCGCAGATTTTCGACTTGCTTTCATGCATAAAACAATCTCATGTGAGCTACAGGAATCGTTTTTAGATTAGTAGTAGATACTCTAAAATAGTGTAGGTTTTTTTTTTTGTTCATTTTTTTTCTGGAGACACTTTTTGCTCAACTTAACTTTCTCCAAAAGTTTCATCCAGGACCTCTATAGATGAAAAATTCGATATAGATGGTACTTTAAAGCTGGTTACACACGGAGCGGTTTAGCCGCGCGCGGTCGCGGATTCTTTTTGAGACTGCGTCCGCGACCGCACATCCGCGCCTTATTTACACACGAGGCGGATTGACCGCGCGCGGCCGTGGATTTCGACCGCTATCACGACCGCGACCGCATCCGTGGTTTGCTTACACACGAAGCGGATTATGAATAACCTAACCGCTGGAAAAAACCACGGCGGTTGGCGGACGATCCGCCTCGTATGAATATGGCTATTGGAAATCCACAGTTTAATTTTAGCTAGCGGAGGCGGTCGACCGCCCGAAAATTGAACAAGCGCGATTCCAGGCGGTCGACCGCGGTCGTCCGCTAGCTATTATTCTTCGTTTGAATATACCCATTTAAATATAGCTGTTTAATTTTTAAAGAAAATCCGCGGCGGATAAAAACCGCGACCGCGCGCGGCTAAACCGCTCCGTGTGTAACCAGCTTAAGGCCGGGGCTATACACGGCGGATTCCACCGCGGTTCGACCGCCGCGTATTCCGCGGCGTTTTCCGTCAAATTCAAAATGCATTGATTTATATCGATAACACGACGATATAACACGACGGATGTACTCAACCGTGGCGGAAAACGCCGGTTGGCTTGCGTTTTGGCGGACGAACGCCAAAGTAATAAAAACGCAAACTCCTAATTTTACATTGTTTTAAATTAGGATGGGCTATACTGGTTACGGAAAACGCTGCGTTTTCACCATAATTTTATGAATACGATAATTTTAAGTGGATATTCAATATTTCATATATTTAATTTAATCCTAACTACCTAGTAAATAAATAATAAAAAGATCATATATTTTATAATTAAGTTAGATAATAGATAACAAAAATAAAAATGTTTAATTATTTCATATTTGAAGGATGTACCGCAAACTTCCTGTATATAGTTTTCTCTCTTTCTTCTTCCAATGCTTCATTTATGGCAATTATTAGCACTGGTGTAATTTTCGGCATAATGATAACCTACTACTACGAACTGACTAGTGCAAATGATCGATCGATGAGTGTCTATTATTAATTTGTGTTATTCAATTGCAATAAATATGTTTATATTATTGATACAATAATTATGGGGTTTACCATTTTTTTTAAATATTGTATAGACATATGAGACGGAATACGCTCGGCGGATACGCCTTGTATAGCTCGTCCGTCGGAAAACGCCGCGGAATACGCGGCGGTCGAACCGCGGCGGAATCCGCCGTGTATAGCCCCGGCATAAGGGTTTATTAAGCTCTCATTTCAATCGTTTTTCTAGGCGAGTGGAAAAACAGTCTAAAATGGACTAAAAACGGCGAAATTTGCCGTAGACGATATTTCCATTAAATCGACTTAAGTCATTTCGTAATTACTCCAAAAATAATGTTGCTAGAAACTTGAAATTTTCACCATACATTTTTGACGTATCACTACATGTTTTGAAAATTGTTTCAGAAAAATTTTACAATTTTTGAACCAAATGGACGCGGAAAACGCCATGTTATTTGAAAGGTAATTCTAAATTAAGTTTTAAATATAACAAAAACTTTTGAAAATTTAATGTTACTTTACTTCTCTAACGATGCTGGAAAAATTTCAAAAATCATGACAAAGCATATTTTTTCATAAGCATTACAGAATATTATGATTTGATTTTTACGTAATAATCTATTTTTACGTAAATTTTTAACTTAAACAATTTATTTGAAGAAATTGGTCGATCCTAACATAATATAACTTTGAATCAGTGGTGGCTCGTGTATATGTGCACAAGTGCACGTGCACTACCTACCAAAACTTGAGAAAAATTAAAAACATTAATTATAATAAAACAACTAAGCACCTGTAATGTTAATAAGATTATCCTTTAAAATATAAAAATGGAAATTCAGAATATGAAAATAATATTGTATTTGAAATGGTTTATTTCGGAGGCCAAACGGCAAACGGTGGTTGTCCGCACCAGAACGGTATCGGTAGGTAGTATTATAGTAGAGCAGTAGTGCACACAAACGCTGTGCACATTTGTAGAGTGTAAAAATTAAAACAAGTCAAAACACGCAGCCCACGTTATAATGGAATTGATGTGCACAATCGTTGCTGTGCACATAACCAAATAAATTGTTATCAGTGAACTATTTTGGACGTCGCCGTCGCGCGTTGGCATTATAATTTATTTTTACTCTCACTCGGTTTATTGATATTTTTACTTGTGAATTTAATATGTAAATATACGAATTAAAATAAAAGATAAGTAACTAAATTTTGTTAACAATTATTTAATACAATCTAAAGGTTAGGTTAGTAAATAAATATATTTATATAGGTATATATGAGTTATATATTTATTTTTTGAATGTGCACTACTTCATTAAAAACCCACGAGCCACCACTGCTTTGAATACAGATAGAACAAAGAGTTTTGAATTTTTTTCATAAAATAAAATGTGTTTTTTGTCAAACGAAAAACTTCAGAAAATTAAAAAAAAAAGAATCTTTCAAAAACTTGCCGAAAATTGATGAAGTATATGAATGGTATATTTGTAATATTTTACGAAAACTTCTGAAAATTTAATATTACTTTAATCATACATGTCACTTACAATAACAACAAAATATCAAAAATCATGACAAAGGATTTTTTTATATGCGTGTAAGTGAATTATTTTACTATTTTTTTGTAATGAACCGTTATTTTTACGTCGATTTTCTACTTGAACGATTTATTTGAAGAAATTGGTCAATCCAAATGATACCAATTTACATTTGAAAAGTGTCAATACTTTTCAAAAAATTATGCGTTACCAATTACAATTTTGCTGTTTTTGATTACCTAATTAAATATAGATTGAACACCATTATTTTATTACTTTTTTAAAATTATTCAATCTTTTTATGTAATTAATGTGAAATATAAATCGGACATTTTTATGGACCCGGTGAGTCCAGTTAACACAAAATGAAGTTAAGTTTTAAGTTTAAAGTTAATTCTCTTTTCTTCAACTTATAAGTTACAATTTAAATAGAAAAAAAAATACTTAAAACTTATTGAAAATCAGTTCATATTTTTTTTACTTACTATTATAAAAAATAACTTACCGGGGCTATAAAATCTTTTAAATGAAAAATAATTACATAAAATGGATAAAAATCAAGCTCATCAAGTTAAAAATACTCACCTTTTAAATTAACTTAAATTTTTCAACTCTACAATGCTCAGCCTTTTTCATCACTCATAAATATAAATGATTCAAAAATATTAAATCTTCTATATTGCAATGAATCAAAAGCTATTATTTTATATGTTCTTTGAGATATAAACTAAAATTTATAACTTACACTGCTAATTTTCAGAAGAATGGCAGGTGCGTTAATTAGATTGAAATACGAACGGAGAGATTTTCGCAAGTTTCCTTTATATGTAAGTAATATAGGTATTACAGTAAATGCAGACTTGTGTACTCATAAATAACTGTAATTATTAAAATACATTTTTCGATTGAAATTTAAATACTTTAAAATTATCATAGTTATGGCAATATTTCAATCATTCACCTATGTTTTTTTATTTTTTTTTAAGGGTTTTGTAGCAAAACCAACAAAAAATGCCGATGGTTCTTTAAATTTTATGATATGGGATTGTGTAATACCTGGAAAGGAGAATGTAAGTATGAAATTAAATGTGTTATGGATATTTTTTGCACGAATGAGTTAAAGATGTAAGTTCTTAAGAAATTCTCTAGTGGAATATACATTATAATTCAACAAAGGAGATTTCAGCTTGAATTTTATTTTTTGAACACAATTTTTATACTAGTGCATTTCAATAATTTAAAGTATTTTATATTTAGACTCCTTGGAGAGGAGGAAGATTCAAATTAGAGTTAACCTTCTCAGAAAATTACCCCTACGAGCCACCACAATGTAAATTTATCCCAACATTATTTCATCCTAATGTTTTCATGGATGGTGAGTACAGATTTCATTCTTAGTTACTATCAATCCATTAACATTCATGCATAATAATTCATTGACATTTGGAATGTTAATAAGGTTCTGTTCAAGCACCAATATTGAACGATCTCAGATATTGGAAACCTACCATAACAATTAAAAATCTTTTATTGACTATTCAAGACTTATTACAAAAGCCTATTATGCAATATGCAGTTATGTATGAAGCTGGTTGTCTTTTTTGGTAAGAAAACATTATGTTTCATTATTTTTTTGATTTGATTTAATTTAACCTAATAATCGATTTCAATAAAAAATTTTGATTTTATAATTGATAATTATTTAATTCAGTCAATCCGTAATTGTCATAATTACATATTGACTCCTTTTTTTATTGAAGGGTTCTAATTAATTTTAAAGTTAAAAATTGAAACTCAAAATTGTTTTCAAACTTAGTTGTATTGATTTTGTAGATGTTTCTTTAATTATTTCAATACACAACGTAGGTAAAACATGCATACAATTAGCATGGTAAGGCAATTTTCTCTTAAAAACATAAGTTTATTGGAGTCAAGACTTTTTCAATTTGGTTTCGTTTTGGTTATGAAATAAATAAAAATAACATACAAAAACAATTAAAAAATGCTCAGGGTTTTCATATTTGATGATGTAATAATATGATATAGGGTGAAAATACATAATATTAACATAAACCACAAGTTCAATAAACTAGGACTATATATTGTCTCGACAATTTTAAAATTTAATAGTTTATTATTATTTAATTCTCATGTGATAATTCTGATGATAAAATATAGCCAAACGATGAAATAAAAAAAATGAATTTAATATGGGTATTTATATATTTGTTTTATATATTTTATTTTCTTCTGAAGGGGTATTTTTTAAATATTTACTATTTTCAATAAGTGAATAATGTGAATCAAATTATAACTCTAATGATGCGATTTGTTTATATTATAATTATAAATATGCACAGATTTTTCGACTATGTGTTTGCAATTTATTTTTTAATTTTTTAGTAGAAATCCGAGGTCATATGTAAAGCATGTCCGGAAAAATGTCAGAGAAATAATGATGCAGAAATAATATTTGGTAACATTTACTTTTACTGTATTATTTTTACTATTTTTTTTTTTTTTTTTTTACTGTATTATTTTCATTAAAAATATAATCAGAACAATTTTTTTCAATTTTTTTTTTCATATTTCTCGAAAATAAAGTTCAAATCTAAATGTATATTGTGTACAATCATTGAAAAATTAACTTTATTTCCTTGCCTTAACCTATGAGAATGATATATAGTAATATACATTTTTCAATCATTATAAACCATTTGAATATAAAAAAATAGGTATAGAAATAGTAATTTATGCAATGGTTTGTATTAGAAATTATTAATTGAAAAATAAGATTAAAACTTCTGTCTATTCCACAAACCTTATGCGCATGTTCGCGTGTATATGTTTAAAATGTTTACGCCTAAAATTAAAACCTCACGCGCGCTTTTGTGTGTGAGTGCATGTGTGTGTGTTTGAGTGTACGTGGGCGTGTGTTCGTGTGCCCGAGTGTGTGTGTGTGTGTGTGTGTGTGTGTGTGTGTGAGAGAGAGAGTGTGTGTATGTTGTGTGTGTCATTTGTGTGAGTCGTTTGTGTGTATGTGTTTGTGTGCGCGCGCGCATGCGCTCGCACGTCTATATATATGTTTGCGAGTCTGTATGTTTGTGTGTGTGTCATTTGAGTGTATGTTTATGTGTGTGTGTGTGTGTGTGTGTGTGTGTGTGTGTGTGTGTGTGTGTGTGTGTGTGTGTGTGTGTGTGTGTGTGTGTGTGTGTGTGTGTGTGTGTGTGTGTGTGTGTGTGCGTGTGTGTGTGTGTGTGTGTGCGTGTGAAGAATACCTCTTAGGGCGAAGCGTTAACAGTTAAAAAGTATAGTATATATTTGACAAAGTATAAGTTAGTAAATATATAACAATGATATTTTCAATTCAATTTGTGATTAAATCATATTTAATTTAGGAGCACTTATTTAAATGCTGAGAAGATTTTTTAATCGACGGAGATCGTAAAAAGTTTTTTAAATATGCCAGTCATACATTTCAGTCAATAAAAACTTGAACATTTTTACAATTTTCACATTTTTTTAAAATTTGAATACTCATATATAATTTTTTTTTTAGATTCTGAGTGAAGCGAAGGATCTTATGGTTTTACAATGATGTTTATTATTTTTTTTTTTTATTTTTTTTTTTTTTCTGTAAACACTTTTTCGTATAGAAATCCTTGTCCAAAAGTTTCGTCCAGCAACTCTTTAGATTCGAAATTGAACTGAGATGGTACTTTAGAGAGGTCATTTTCCAAAATCTTCATAGTTTTTCCAGTAATCAAGAATAACGATCGAAAAACTGAGTAAAAACGGTAAAATCGGTAAAAATCCACCGTAAACGAGATTTTCACTGTTCAGATTTTAGGTATTTAGTCATAAATCGAAAAGTATTGAAGCTAGAAACTTGAAAATTTTATCTACTATCAAATACATACTTTTTTATATTGGACAAAATTTTCAGAACAATTAAAGCACTTTTGACTTAAATATAGAACTTTTAATTTACCAAATTGTTTGAAAGTTTTTATGTAATATAATTTTAAATATTTGACAAAAAGTTCTGAAAATTTAATATGACCTTACTCATATACCTACCTAATTATCCTAACAAAAGTTCAAAAATCGTTAGTCAGGATTTTTTTTTATACACACATTAATAAATTATTATACGATTTTTTTCGATATTGTCTGATTTCTTTTAAGTTTATTTCTAATGAGTTAAAATTGTTATAATAATTGAAATTTAAATGAGTTATATCTAATTGAATATTTTATGAGGGTTTAATTACAAAAAAACTCACCAAAAATTATACAAATAACCGTAAAATACGCAAACAGTATTTAAATAATAATAAATTATATTACACTGAAGCTTTGCTCAGAATCGTTTTATACTAAAGAAATGAGTCATCATTTCTTTAAAACTTAATACATTCATCACCAATATCTTGTCCGAGGTTAGGTTAGGTGATCCCATGATAGAAAGTGCTATACACTCCTCACCATTATCTTGTCCGAGGAGCGAAGCGACGAAGGACGAACTTCCACCACCATTATCTTATCGGCTTTTTTTTGAATGAATATTAAATTATAAAGTATACATAAACATATATTTTTGTCTACGGACTTTTGTGGGGTCGAAATAAAAAGTGTGCGATTTTATCCTATTAAATGTGTGTGGTTTTAACCTACTTAAAGTATGCGGCATTGTCCCGTATTTTTTTGTAAGTGTGCGATTTTAGGAATCAACGGGTTTTTTGGTAATGTGTGCCACACTATTAAACAACCTAAGCGCATAAGAAATTAGAAGAATTCAAATATAATTGTTTGTTTTATAGCTGGTAATATAAAATTAAATGAATTAATAATGATTGGTATTTGAAATAATGTATACTTTATTATGTTTTAATAGGTCATTAATTCATATATAGTATCTATTGGGAATATTGAATTTTAATTACTAGTTTATTCTATAAAACTGAATAATGATAACGCTTTTTTAAAAAGCATTAATTTACTTTTAAATTTAACTTATTTAGCATTCCAATGAAACGGGTATAGAAAATCGGGTGAATACTTCGCAACGTACATCATATAATCATAGGCGCAAATAGAGGGGGCTGAGAAGCGTAGTCCCCATTATGACTTTATTTAAACCTTCCCCCCAGCTATTGTATACATTAGCATAGAACGCTAATGTAGTAAATGAGAGTATAAAAAAAAATGATCCTGAGCTCCAGGCCCCCTCCAAAAATCAAATATTATTTGCACCTATGTATATTATGTGTTGTACAACAATTAATATTTTTCACGCTATAAATAAATGAATTTAAGTAAAAAAAAAAAAAAAAAAAACAATGAACTATTTCTTCAATGTACAGATTCTGAGCGGGATGATCTGATTCGGACTAATTTCATAAAAACAAGACCTCTTTAAACCGAAATTCATTATCGTTCGGATCAAATTTCTACATTTTAACACCAATGTAAAACGAATTCATAAATGTCTGTAACAGGATCGTCTTTCTATTTTCCACAGTACAAGACCGTTAAACCATGTTGGCATGGTTAAAATTGTATAAATAAAATTTTTTAGTATCAATTTAAAAATATTGCTGATTAGTATTTAACAATAGTCAAACTATATCCAGTTTTATAAAAATTGAATCCACCGATTATTTTTTTCACATTTGAAGTTTGAATTTGATATAAAACGTCAATTTAGTTAGAATTCTAAGATTCAAAAAAAAAATTCTGACGTATGATTTTGAGATCAGCACTGTTAATTGTGTGTATTAGTAAAAATATGTGAATTCTTATTTTCAAGAATTAAAAACGATAAATGTTCAAAGTTTTATACTTAGTCCGAAATGTTCTATGCAATTTTTGATAGATCAGTATAATAACGTTTTTAATATTTTTTGGAAATTTCAAGTTTCTACCACCAAAAGCCAATATTTTTAAAGTTAACTTCTTATTCAAAATAGATTTCTTGGAAATATAATTTATGGCATACTCGCATTTTATTATTTTTCGGTGGTTTTTCCTTGCGTTTGGAAAAAATCTACAATTCAAAAAAATACCTCCTGACAAAGAGTTTAAAAAATATTTAAAATAACATCGATGTAAATATGTAATATAAAACACATGAGTGGTGAAAAAATATTCTTTAATATGTAAATTAATAAATCGTCTTCATATTTAAATTAAATTTTAATTTTTAACTCACATCCTACAAATTATATCTACAACATAATACTGTAAACACGACTCGTCAAGTAATTTCATAAACGGTTTTTGATTCCAAATTATTTTAAATGTTTTTTATTATGTTATTAATTTAAAATTACTAGGGAGAAAATTATAACCTTCAAGTTTTCTATTTCTGTGAAAGTTCTTCACAAACATTGTTATTGGTACGGTTAATTTTAAATTTTTATTATTTGCATTTCTTGTGGTATACCTATATTAGATTAAACTAATTCTTTTGTATGTAAACACATTCTTATTAATGAAAAAATATCAATTATCCTATAATACAATTGTTCTATTGGTAATATTTCAAGTATTTTAAGTAAAGTTTCTGTTTCAATTTCAGTTAACATAACAATTTACGAAAGTAAATTCTTACAGATAGATAATAATTAATTAACATAACAATGATATTTCTAAAATGGATAGGTAGTCATATTATTATTTAAATTAAGAATTGATTTGTCAAATATTATTAACTCATATAATGGCCTTATGAATAATTAATAAAATCACAATGAATAATACAACTCATTTATCACAAAAAATATTTAATTGTTTTGTACCTATGAATAACTATATTTATTTAATTATTAATATAAACGGACTTTCAGTCCTATTACAAGTTAAAACAATTATTTTGCTGTGTACAACACAATTGAGCAATTTACATTATAAAAAAAATTAAATTTTTTAAATATACATTAAAGATATAGATATAGCCATACAATATTGGTATAGTTATGACGATTAGTTTTAAAGCATACGAAGCTATAAGAACTGATAAATTTGTGTAACTAAATAAAATCAAAGTTATATGAGCTACCTACAAGCATCAGTAGATTAGCTGGAGAGTTTAATACATAATTTTTGTTTGACGAAAATTGGATAGAATAGTATTATGAATTTCTTGTATGAATTGAATTTATTTTGAAACAGATAAGGGAGAGAAGCTCAGAAAAGTCAATATCTGCAGACATAATTTTTTGTGAAAATTTGGAGAGCAGATAGGATCGTTTTTTATCGTGTGAAGAAAGGTTAAGGAAACGTTATTTATTCACGGACCGTGTACGGGTCTATTAGTCATTTTTTTTTAACAACTATCAGTCGTATCGGCTATTTAGATTTAATAATCATAATCAATATTATCACAACTACTATATACCGAAATTCAATCTTAATTTTAATCACAGCTCAATTAATAGTTGTAATGATGTACATTATGATAAGAACAATAAGGAAAATACTAAAACCGAAATAATAGGAAAAATAAGTGATGAATCACAAAATTATTATTAGATAAGAGGGCAAGCATAAAAGTCATAGAAAAAAAGGCAATTAATTAAAATAATCTAGAATCAGAAAATGAACATTATCTCAAAACAGCAAATAACTCAAATTTAAAATTTTAGGAACCACACCATAGTTAAAATAGGAGAAGGAATAATATTATTAAATCATAAAGTCATTATGGCGGATATTTTATGTACACCGGTTGTAATAGGATAAGATTTGATTAAAAAAATTAACATATTCCAATAGAACAAAAGATGAAGCAACAAAACTCATAATAATCTAATACGGTTTTAATAAATTAATATATTATGTAGGTCCTATTTTCGAAGACCCGAATGAACAATTAGCTGAAAATAATTTAATATAGACCAATAAAAACCGTATACAGAAAAACAATTTTACGACGATTGATTTATATAGGTCAAACAACAAATTAAGATTCACACAGGATACACTCGTAAACAATATCGAAAAAATTACAAATACGATATAAAAAATTTAAAAAACACCATTGAACTCGACTTTGATACCAACTCAGATTTAGAAACGTTGCAAAGAGTAAAATTAAAACAAAGGTTAATGGCATATTAACATTTTTAAACAGGTGTTAAATATTGGCTGCAAATTTATTTAAAATACATTAAATGTATTTAAAAATTAATAATGATAAATATAATAATACATTTTATGAAAAAGTAAGGGGGGGGGGGTTATGTAACATTACTATGTGACATACATAATGTGCAAAGGCATAACTAGACTAAGACAAACTAGACGTAAGTTTCCCCAAACTATATTATGATTATACGGCCAGTTCTTACTAAATTAATTACGGCAGTTCGTCTCAATGCCATCTCAAGAACCAAATTCCGTTCTACCACGATACAGCACTTTAATTATAAAATATATGTCGGTGAGTATGAATAAGATATTTAACATTTATCTTAGACTGAACCAATCTACATTTAGTTGTAATATTAAGATCGTATATTCTATTAAAGCTCCTGCAGGGCTACGGATAAATATATTCAAAAGTCTTCATGTCCGAATATTGTATATTTAACTGGTCATCCCTGACCATGTTACAGCACATTATTATAATTCACAATTTCCTAAATACTGATTCACAAATTTACAATAACGGATATAGCTTAATATACTGTGGATGTATTGTAATGTGTATGCGTGTGTGTGGCCGACCCATGACCATGAATATAAATAATAATAATTTCGCCCTATCTCACGATGTTGGCGCGGGACAGGTAGTACATTGGTGCGGGGGCAAGTACTGATCTTTCGTTCATATCGGTTGTGTCGCGATGGCGTGCTTATTATTATTATTTTAGTTCTCAAACAATAGTTGTTATTATTATTACAATAATATTGCTTACTGATTCGAGTAGTTGGTGAATGTAATAAAACGTTTGATGTTAAAAAAAAATGTAAGTTTCAATACATAGGTACACGTATTGTGTCAGTGTGACTATTGTATAAGAATAATTACACTAGTATTTAAGTATATTAAGTATTAATATAAAAAACAAAGCCCATAGTATTGATTGTATAAGTTCTTATATTACAATACAAAATAAACGAAATTTGATGAAGAATATTTTTTGATGAAGAAAGGTAGGGTAATTACTAATTTTGAAATGTTTTGACCTGGCATTCTATAAATCTCTAATGTCGGTCATGTTTATACGTTTTTAATAGAGTTCAGTCCTTACACTTAAATTCATTAAAAATATGTAGGATTTTTTTTTTATCTATAGAAAAATGTATGCTAATCATATCATACTCTAAAATTTCCCAAAAAAATGCTTATTTTTGAAAACTGTTTTTTTAATAAAACATATAAATTTTTATTTAATGAAATGCAAGCAATTTTGTAAGAAAAATAATTTAAAATAGAGAAATTATTTTTTACGTATAAATCCAACTAAAAATGGATTTAACTAAAACTATATAGGCATTAAACAACAATGAATACTAATCTTCAATTTGTCTGTTTGCTCCAACTGTTATTTAATGAAATGATGAAATATTACGAAAAATTTAATTTTAAATAGAGTTCATTATTTCAAAAATCAAATTGATATCTTACCAGTTAACCCGAATACACCAAACAATTTATAAACATATTCAAAAGCTTCAACAGTTTAAATCATTCATATATATCATCGATGATTAAAACTATAAGTATATGTAATTGCTTGAACTTCAAAACAATAATGACTTGCATAGCTATTATTATATTATTTTCTTATTTATTATATAAATTAAATATTAAAAACCATGTTATTGTTGAAATTGAATTTTTGTTTAAATTTTCAATGCTGAAATAAATTATTTCAATTTAACTAAATGTTTTAATAAATATCTCTCTATACAGTAATTTATATCTATGTTGATATTTTTATTTGGATATACTCACGCTGTCTTTCCCTCGCTATTTTCAACGTTGTAAATAGAGATCGTAGATCAAGGTGACCATCTTCAAATGTCTATATAATACACTTACAGGTAGACGATTTAAAAAAAAATTTTACTCCATTCAGTAGAGTTAATTGGGCACACGTGTCGTATGCTATCTACAAAAAATTAATACTTATGTCGTATGCTATTTAGGTGGAAAAATGTATTCACATAAACTCAAACCACTTTTATTTTTTCCATTTTTATCCACGTAGGTAATAAATGGATTTTGGGAACGCATTGATTGCCATTTTTGACAATCTCTAGTTTGGCATCGCATAAATTTGGTTTTAACTAATAGACCGGTTGCATCTCGTTTTCGACTATTAGATTCTGAGTGAAACGAAGGATCTTATGGTTTTACAATGATGTTTATTTTTTTATTTTTTTTATTTTTTTTTAATTCTGTAAACACTTTTTCGTATAGAAATCCTTGTTAAAAGTTTCGTCCAGCAACTTTTTAGATTTAAAATTGAACTGAGATGGTACTTTAAAGAGGTCATTTTTCCAAAATCTCCATGGTTTTTCCAGTAATCAAGAATAACGATCGAAAAACTGAGTAAAAAACGGTAAAATCGGTAAAAATCCGCCGTAAACGAGATTTTCACTGTTCAGATTTTAGGTATTTAGTCATAAATCGAAAAGTATTGAAGCTAGAAACTTGAAAATTTTATCCAATATCAAATACATACTTTTTTATATTGGACAACATTTTCACAACAATTATAGCACTTTTGACTTAAATATAGAACTTTTAATTTGCCAAATTGTTTGAAAGTTTTTATGTAATATAATTTTAAATATTTGACAAAAAGTTCTGAAAAATTAACATGACCTTACTCATATACCTACCTAATTATCTTAACAAAAATTCAAAAATCGTAAGTCAGGATTTTTTTTATAAACACTTTAATAAATTATTATAACTCACCAAAAATTATACAAATAACCGTAAAATACGTAAACAGTATTTAAATTATAATATATTATATTACACTGAAGCTTTGCTCAGAATCGTTTTATACTAAAGAAATGAGTCATCACTTCTTTAAAACTTAATACATTCATCACCAATATCTTGTCCGAGGACCGAAGGGACGAAGGACGAACTTGTACCACCATCATCTCACTTACCAGCTTTTTTTTAATGTTTCTTTCATGTCACCACCACACACTTCACCTGTAGCATTTAATTCAGTACATACATTTGAATTCGATAATAACCTACGTTCTTTTAAAAATTTGACACAAAATTCATTGTTAAAAATAATATTTATGTATAAATCACCTAAATTACTCATTTTCATGAAACTAAAATAAACACAAAAATACAAATACGAACACGTTTATCGTTTATCAAGCACCGAACATATACTAGACGACACAACATATACGAATACAATCGTTTCGTAGTTGGTAACGTATTAAAAATAGGATTGGAAAATGTATAGATAACTTTAATAATATAGATAGCATACGACACGTGTACCGTTAATTATATATAGTTCGTTCCGTTATTACCATCTAACGAAAAATCGCAATATTATGGACAAAACGTGTAATATATCAAATTGAAATTGTTCGCGCTACAGTCACGAACAAATGCAGATGTCGCCGTCGCAGTCACTACACGCCGTTATCGGCATAATTATTTATATAAAAATTCGCAATCACCAGTCGACCACACACACACACACACACACACACACGCACATATTTAAATTAAAGTAAATGTTTAATTGTTCTGTGAGTAATATGATACAAATTATTATATAATAAAAATACCAACGCCCGCCGCCTCCCGGGTCGTTCCCGTGCTTTTCTTCTTGTTCCGTCTACCGTACGGGTAATATCTACTGTGTGCGATTTATATTTTTGAAGTTATACTTCTTTACGCAGGGTAGTGAGGAAAAAAAAAGCGAACGGACGGCCGTACGAACGCGAAAGCGTACATGTCCGTAAATAAATAAATATTGTCATGGTAGTGTTGTTATATTATATATTATAATACATATATATATATATAAGTGATGCATATGAATGAGAGTTAAACGCAACTCTCATAAAATAAAATAATAAAATATGTGAGAGTCAAATTTAATGCTCATAGCCCATAACAACAACCACATTGTGTATCAAATTCAACTCTAAAATCTGATACAGACGGTTTTTAAATTTCTTATCCAACGAAATTGCAAGGTAAGGTGAGAGTTAAATATGATGCCTGAGGCATGTGCAATGGTCATGAATGGGGATTTCAATGTTAATTTTGCATCTTCTGATTCAGCACCTCTCGTAACTTAATTGCGAGACAAATTCAGTTTGCAACTGAATAATGATCCAGCAATATCGACTACTAAATCAGGCACAACAATCGACGCAATTTTTACGCGATATATGGATAATGTTCAGTCACAAATGTACGTTTCGTATTTCAGTCATCATATGCCAACCATAACTAAATACTATACCGATTGAGCAAAATGATAATCAATCATTAGCATAAAAAATAATAATTAAAAAAAAAAATATATAAAAAATATAATTTACATTGTTTCTTTTCTTTCTTTATTATCCTCATTACCCAGTCTATCCATGCCTTTCTTTCTTTTTCACTCACTCACGTGTACCATTCAAAAGAAGTTTAACTTCCCGCGTGCGTACTGGTAACACACACACTTCTCTTTTTTTCTTTAAGCGTGAGCGTATCACCGTGGTTTATTTAATATTAATTTGTGGGCTCTAATAACCGCGATTTATATATATATATATATATATATATATATATATATATATATATATATATGTATATATATATATATATATATATATATATATATATATATATATATATATGTATATATTTATTTATTTATTTATTTATTTTGTCTGCTCGAATAACCATAGTTTATTATAATTTATTAGGCACAAATTAATTATTTTTATTTTTATTTTTATTATATATTATAATTTTATACGTGCGTGAACCGCCACGCCGAATTGTGTTTTTTTACATTAATTTTATTGTGCGAATTGTTTATATTGTGTTAAGTGTGTGTGTGTGTGTGTGTGTGTGTGTGTGTGTGTGTGTGTGTGTGTGTGTGTGTGTGTGTGTGTGTGTGTGTGTGTGTGTGTGTGTGTGTGTGTGTGTGTATGTGTGTGTGTGTGTGTGTTCGTGTGTGAATTTTAAATCAATATATTGTAGGTATTAGGTAGCGGCTGGCCAGCAGTGCGCTGACAAAATTGTGAGTTCTTTATTTTATTATCATATTTCATACTGTTGGGCCAAAAGGGCTATATTATCATTATTATTGTTAATTACTGGGCCAAGAAGCTAAATTTGTTCTATTATTTATTTATTTTACGTGTTGCCGTGAATTTTTATTTATGTTTTTGTCAATTTATTATTATTGCAATTTGTACCATTTAATACAGCAACACAGATAGTTAGGTGCCGATTTTCGTTACATTTTTTTCATAGTTTGTAGTCACCTTCTTGTCCCTAGTTTGTAAGCACACTCCAACATATATATATATATATATATATATATATATATATACACCTTAAACATCCACTTCACCACGTAACTCACCAGTCTTGCGCAGCGAACTCAACCACTTCTGGTCGAGTTACTTACACAATACACACACAAACACACAGTGTGCCCGACGAATTCAGCAACAAAGCGAAGTAAATGGTATACGTGAAAAATAGGGGGTGTCCGAAGAGCGCGTAATAATATTTTACGCTCCCGACCCGTACAGAAATCAAAAAGTTATCAGTATTTACCTGTTAAACACATACTTAAAACACAATATGTACGTATGAACGTTGGTGGCAGGAGAATAAAATATACTCGTATTTTCCACCTTGTACGATTATAGATTCGTCTGTTTCTTGACTATAATCGTCACAAGTATACTATGTATGAGGAACTTATAAAACTAGCATAAAATACAGTAGATGTTTATAAAAGTCAACGTTTATTAAAGACAAATGCACAACATGTAAACAAGAAGTAAAAAATCGGCGGTCACAATTCATAGTATAATATGCTTGAATGCAGTGAAATGGCCGTAAATGGAGTGGTCTCTTTTTCGAGTGTAAAAAAAAAAAAGATCAATTATGTTATATAATAAAACGTTGTATCATCCTCATCATCATTATATTACAATGTTTACCCTGTATTAGAATTAAAATTTAATATACCTAATAATATAATAATATTAATTAAAAATAAAAATAAACCTCGATAGGATTGACAATATAAAAGATAAATAAACACTCACGAGGACTTGACGTTAAAAAAAGGATCTTAATACTACATGCGAGGTACCTACTATATATACACTGTTTTTTTATTATATTAATAACGTACGCGGTGAAAGGGGATGGGAGCGGGGGTGGATCAAAATACGGCGCGCAGAGGCACGCGTTCATTCCGGCGGCGGCGCATTGTCGTCGGTCGGAGGACGCGGCGACGACGGCGGCAAACCCGGGCTGGACAGAGTGAGTGTGCGCGGGGATGGGAACGAGGTCAGGGTAGGGTGAGGGTGGGAAGGGTCACGACGCGTGGAGGCCCGCGTTTCTCCGGCGGAAAACCAAGACGGGACGGAGTAGGTGTATGCGGAGTACGGGGGACGGGTTGGGGGGGGGACAAGACACGTAGAAGCGCGCGTTTTTTTCTGTCGGCGGACTGGCGTCGGACGGAGGGGGCGGCGAACTGAGGTTATGCTCACGAACCCAAACCGCGGTTTGCTACGATCGGCAACGGTAACAGCCGGTGGGCCGGCTGGTGGCTGGACCTCGGCGACAGTACCACGTCGATATAGGCGACTTCGGTGCCGGCATTAGCCGCCGTCAACTGGTACGGCGACCGCGGGTCGCGGTACAACCTCAACCTCCGCAAACCGGTGGTGCCGACGTACAGACGCCGCGAACGGCGGGACGGCGACACGCTCCGCGTCCACGGAGTGCTCGGCTCACCACCATCTCGTGGACGGCCAAAGTGGACTCGGTTTATGGGTGCGGCGAATGGATCGCCGGGGTCGTCGGGGTCGATGTCGGCCGGCAAGCGGCGTCGCATGCGCGTGGCGGGCATCGGGAGCCTGCGGCGGCGCGGCGGCGGCCGTGTCTGCGACAACCCGCCGCGCACCAAGCGCAATCGCGTCGGGTCCACCACAGGCACCGGCCGGTACATGCTGATCGCCGCGAACTCCGCGATCATGGCGTTCGCGGTCAGTTGATTGCGCCCGTAAAATATGTCCTGGTGCTCTGGACGGGATATTATACTCTGGTAACATTCGAACACCCATACCATTAACTGGACGTCTTCGGCTTCATCGTACGCCAACGACGTTATCAACGCCTTGACTTGACGGCGGGTCAATAGCTTGACGTTGCCCGGCCGCTGCGGCCTTTCTTGTGTCTCGCTGTCCCTGAAACGATACGAATATTCAAAATAGAAAACAATGAATCGTGTGGAGTTCGTTTTCGATTTTGAAAAATCGGAGCGTGAAATTGTCTTTGAACACACCTACGTTTTAGTGGTCGAATATCATTGAGTGATGCCAAACTTTGCTCGTGGACGATTTAAAGTTTTTAGAAATCGCGTTATGACCGTGATTACAAACGGTAAGTGCACCGAACTCGGATCTTATAATGCGACTTTAAACAGTCTTAAATCCTCCTATACATTATATAAAATACTAACCGATCCGCCACGGCTTCGCCCGTAATTGGTTGTTTATTTTGTCTTCGGACGGTGACGTGTAAAATTTTTTATTCAAATTTTGTCGTTTAATGTGATCGGCAAGTAAATATAAAAATCGGTTTATGTAATTTTTCTAGCGGTATGAATGATAAATATATTTTTATTTAAAATGTGTCTAAAAGAAATGTTAACCAATTAGTTTGTTGTCGATAAAGAATTTTATAAAACTTTCGTGTATATAACGTTTTTTGTTCTATCTCCTGTTGAAATCAAAATCATTAGATGAATCGGGTCCCCAGTTCGAGAAAATCCTACGTATAATTGTCAACGTGAAACGCACTCTGAACAAAGATCTACGCCATCGTACCTAAATTTTTGACCTTGAGCTTTATGAATCGAAATCGCAAAAGAAACTTTAAATGGGAAGTTTGAATGAGAACGGCAAGTCAGTGGAAATCATGGGAATTCTCGGAATAAATGCAATCTTGGTAGTTTATAATTTCTTCCAGTGTTTATTTACGATAGAGTGCGTTAATGATTGTGACTGTAATGAGTCATTACTAATGAGTAAATGACGAATAAAATTAAATTGTGAATAATACACACTCGTAGGAGTATTTGGTATAACTTTTAGAAAAAAATGAGAAAATTTTTAAATAGTATCGTCACGAAATGAGAACATAAATATAAGATACCCCCTCTCCTGCCCATCCGACACAAAAAAAAGCAATGAAAAATCGGATGATGTTGTGAAACTCAGGAGGGTATTTGAAACAACTGTGTGAATGAAAAATGAAAAAAAGATAAATAGTGTAGTCACTAAATGGAAACGTAAAAAAGGCCTGTTCTTGCGGGCCTCACACAAAGGCCCAAATTTTTTTTTAAATTTACTTTTTACTTTTTACTTATTTTTACTAACAAAAGTGGTACTAAAACCTTCAGCAAACTGTCAGGTATAACGGTAAAAAATCGGTTCAGTATTTTTTTCGGTCGGCGCGGTCGTAGAAACCCCCTTAATTAACTGTATACAGCAGTAGAGATCATAGATTAAAACCTTCCCCGAGACGCGATCAATTCTTAACCAACTTAAACAATATTATAAAAGTAATAAGTAAAAAGAAGAAAACAAAAGGGCAAACAGTGCAAAAAATTTTGTACACCGGACTGTGGTTCGAATTCGAGATACTCTAAAAGTATAGTAAAGTACCACTGCGCCACAGGGTTCCTATATTACTATTGACTGGTGGACTTTTTCCAAACGTAAATGGTACTAAAACCTTCAGCGGACCGTTAGGTATAACGGTAAAAAATCGGTTCAGTATTTTTCTCGGTTAGCGCGGTCGTAGAAATCCCCTTACGATTTTATACATTAGCGCATAGATAAATATAAATGAGTATAAATTATAGGGCAAAAAAGAAAAAGAAAATGTTCAACAGTGACGTTCGGGTAACCAAAGGGTCAGATCGCGGGAAGTATTCGTAGAAAGAAACCCATCCTCGAACCACGAAGAAAACGAGTTCGTCAGGTTACGGATGACGGACAGACGGAAATAAATAAATAATCATAGACCTTATACTCATATGGTATATATAATACCTCAGTATAAGGTCTATGACTATATATGCTTATCCTTATCTACCAAGCTAAATCAAATAAAACATAACACAGATTACTGGACATTCCCCATCGAAACACCCAGAAAATTCGAAGTTATCATAACGAGGCTAAGAATTGGCCACTCGCAAACCTCACACAGTTTCCTAATGGCCAAGGAAGGTCCTCCAACATGCTCAACATGTGGCGTCCATATTACGATCAAACACATTCTCACTGAATGCCGCACATATTTTAACATGCCCGAATCACTCGCCGATATACTCCACAATCATCCCAAAGCCATAGCCGACATCATGCAACTCATCACAGCAGCAAACCTTCAATCGAAAATTTAAATTTAAGCTCTCTTATAGTATAACCATATTCAACATCTAACATGAATTTAAAACATATGTAAACCCAATGGCCTATGTTGCCGAGGGCTCTTTTATTAAAAAAAAAAAAAATAAAAAAAATAATAAGGTCTATGTAAATAATACGCCGAACAGACCGCCGCGCCGACGTCCGCGACTCGACGATCATTCGACACTTACCACACCATGTACGGGATGGCCGAAGGGTCCACGAAGCTGTAGGCCAGCACACGCATTCGCAGACGGTCGGCCGGCCCGATTTCGTTCCAGTCGGTCATCACCGCAGCACGTATTTGGGTCCAGCGGTGGTGCAGCCTCATCACGAACGCGACCGCCTGCCTCCGTAAGTCGCGGGACGTCCCGGGTATGAAAGGCAAGCCCGGTACGGTCGGGAGCGGCCGGTTCCGCAGCCTCAGCGGCAGACTCCAGTGCCTCTCCGCGGGCATGTGGCGCTCGGATCTGGCCAAGATCACCCGCGTTTCTTCGTCGTAGGCCAGCCTGTCGATCGGCGTCCGGTATTCGTGAACGTTCGCGGAGTGGATCGGCATCCGGTGGAAGTGGTATTCCACGATGGTGTGTTGCATTTCCACAATCCAGGCCATAAAGTTCATGTCGCCTTCGTAGCTGTCGTCTTCCAACAGCGAGTGCACCAGCAGTCGGACCAGGATCGGGCTCACTCTGTTCTCTCCGCGGTGCGCCATAACGCCTGTGAAACGGATTGCGCCACGGCGGCGCGGCGTTATTGCTATGGTACACAGCACGCAGAGGCGCGACGGACCGTTTATCACGACCGGTGGTCGAGAAACGTTTTCACCCGACAGATACGTCTCCCGATACCGTTTTCCCCGATTGTTCTCGTTCCCGACACCCGTTACTCTTGACATAAACCATAGTTTTACGCGATAAAACCACTAATATAATATATATATATATATACAGTGAAACCTGTCTTGACCGATACCTCCGAATAACGGACGTTTTTATGAGGACGGGGACACATTCACCTCTTTTATGTTGCCCTCTCAATAGCGGACGTTTCTAAATGACGGACAATTTTTCGGCGACCGAGAGTGTCCTGTATTCAGAGGTTCCGCTGTATATATATATATTTATATATATATATTATTATCATTATTATTATTCAAATATGAATAGATATAATATGTTATGTGTGTAAGAAAAAAACTCTCACAATTATGACTGAATGTAATTATATTACCTAAATTAATGAATATAAAAAAATTATAAAATATTTTTCGTTATTTACGACCAATGTCCGTAAGTTAAGAAACGTATACTTTTATTAACAACAAGTTTGATATAGTAAAATGTAGAATTTGATTAACTTGACATAGCTATTAACGACACGTCATTATAGCTGAGAATTGATTGCTTTCGCCTTTTTTTTCGCTACCAAATGTATTTATGTGTTATATATAAACGAAATACGAAATGTTATTTACATATTTACGGGAATATGTCTTACAAACGCGTAGTTATCAGTAGTTCTTCGAGTTAATCAGGGGCGTAGCCAGGGGGGGGGGTATCAGATGACACACCCCCCATGAGTTTTTGAAAACCCTTAAAAAAATGGTAGAAATATTTTTCGAGATTGAAAAACTTTAAACTTGATACTGAAATTTTTTTTTTAGTTTTTGACCAAAAAAAAAAATCTATTATCAAAACAATTAAACTTGCCATCAAATATTTCGTTAATAAAACGTTTGATTATATTCTATATAATATGTATTAGTATAATTATATACGTTGATAAAATATAAAGCTTTAATCGTATATAAAAATTATCTTGGTTTTCGGGCATTTAATTTTTAATTTATTTTATATTATAAACTAGTACCTACTTATACACAATAAAAATATACTTTAGTAACTAAGTTTGTATTTTGTAAATTATTTTTCCCGTTATCATGTTCCCTACTTGAGTTTTCTTAAAAGGTGAAAAAAAATTAAGTAAAAAATAGACTGAAATATTATAAAACTAATTATAAATACTTTATAATTTAATTAGTAAAAAGGTAAAGTATAAATTACAAATCTTTATATTTGTAAATATAGTACCTATAATGTCAATGCTTAAGTTATTTATATTTTATACATTTGAGTAAAAAAATGTCTGCTACATAGAGTAATGCTGACCTTTTAGGGATTAATATAAATATAGGTAAGTTTACTAACGAATTTTGGCAACCCCCCCCCCCCATGAAAAAATCCTGGCTACGCGCCTGGAGTTAATACTTTTTTTTTTAAATAATATTTAAAATCAGTTTTCATATAATATTTTATTTAAGTCTGCGTACACGTTGAAGCAACAATAAAATTCTCAAGGCATAGTTATAATTATTATTATTTTATTAATAATGTATTTATTTTTTTAATTCTAAAAAGACGGAGACGTATAAACGCGAAATCACACGGCTTTCGCTAATTACGTCCGACTAAACTATAATTCGACACTTACCTCGATGTACAGGAATAGGGTAGACGAAACAAACGGGAACACAAATGTCTGTAGCAACGAGAAACGTCCGGGATCGAAAACGAAAACACTTGTCCAGTACGCGAAATAAACGGAACGGAAGGTCTGTAGCAACGAGAAAAGTCCGGGACTGAAAACGAAAACCCTGCTGCACTTGTCCGGTTACTCGAAAAACACTGCTACGAAAAAAACTGCTCGAAAAACACTGCTCGTACTACTCGACTGTGGCGACAAGTGCTCACTGACAAACGGTGTGCCGAGATAAATCGGACACACCTACGGGATCCCAGTACCCTCCTACAAACAGTCAACCGGTCAGAGCGGTATTGCCAACGAGGAGAATACGCCATCTGCCGGCTGTAAGCATCCGACTGGTTCAATCACAGTAGAAGTACCCGAATCGTGTCTAATAACACGAAAGACGCAAAACATTTTTTTTTTCTACATTCGAGGTATAAAAAGTAATTCGAATGTTTGTGTTCCACGTTAAAATAACCATAATGATTTTGAAGGTGGGTTAATACAACGCCCGCGGTACACGCAATCTGAGAACACGTATGTTTACCTAAAATGTGGTATGAAAACCTGAGTATATTTAATTACGCGCGTAATTAAGTCTGATTATCGAAACTTTTGTTGAAATGCGCATGTATACAGGGGCGGACTGGACCGCTGTGCTAGTGTGCAAATGCACAGTGGGCCGGTGTCATATTATGCCCTCAGGGCCGGTACAAAATAACCTATTATATTAAACTTATTAAAGTATTACTGGAAAAAAATTATTTTATCGGTGGATAAGACGTGTGTAAGTTTGCAGTTTGTCATACATGTAGACGATTGCATATGTATATAAAAGGTGATAATACGTAATCTAAAAATAAACTTGTAAAAATTTATACGTACTAATGATTACGATTTACGAACTCCCATCTGCTATTTATAAGCTGTTATCGATTTTCATAAATAGAATGAATCTCAATATCTGTATTCTGCGTTGTGAGTTTGTGACAGTCTGTATTACAGTGACGGTATATTTCAATATTTGTGTGATAGTGTATTGCGTCAAAGTGTATAATAGTTTTAATTTCTACTTTTTTTATTATTTGACTAGGTACCTTTACTTAAAATATTTGTTATATTTGTAATTCATAAATTTTATCTCATTGTCTTATACATCTTTCGTATTTTTATCTATTAATTTTAATACTTTTTCGTACCTATAATGAATAATAAACCAGTAAAAGGAGGAGCAGAAAAAGCGAGGTTGATGAGGTGAACCAGAGCAAAGTAAATCAGTAATTGCAGGGGGGATTCAAGCTAATGCAAAAAAAAGGAGTCCCCTCAACCAATTTTGTAGCCAAGGGTAAGGCGTATACCCCCCTGATTTTTTAAAAATAATCACGGACGTATATAATATGTATATATGTATACACATATTATTATGTATTATGTACATACTCAGTGATTATAACTCTAAAATATAAATTACCTATATTCTGGCCAAGGAGAGAATGTCTCGAGAACAAAGATAAATCAAAATAGTTTTTTTTTTTTATAATATAGATTTTGCAACGAATTTATAACTAAATACCATTTTTTAAACTTTTTTTATTTAATTTTTAAATATTTTGTCAACTTTAGTCTCAACTTTTAAATAAAAATGTAGAAATATATAAGTACAACATTATACTTATAGAAAAAAAATCAAATTTAATCTTATTAAATACACCTTAACACCTAATTTTTTAATTATGAAAATAATAAAATTATATGAATAACAAAAAAAAAAAAATAGTTTTAACGTCAAATGCAGTCTAAACTTTTAAATAAACATTTAAATTGATCCTTGGTAATGTATAATGTAGTATTATTGCCTTATTAATGATTTTCATATGCAATATGCATTTATATCTATTAGTACTATACTGCGGTATTCATAATTTATAACAATATAAGTATAACATTATAGAAAAAATAAAATGTTGGACAACATCTTCAGAACAATTATAGCACTTTTGACTTAAATATAGAACTTTTAATTTACCAAATTGTTTGTAAGTTTTTATGTAATATAATTTTAAATATTTGACAAAAAGTTCTGAAAATTTAATATGACCTTACTTATATACCTACCTAATTATCCTAACAAAAATTCAAAAATCGTGAGTCAGAATTTTTTTTTATACACACTTTAATAAATTATTATAACTCACCAAAAATTATACAAATAACCGTAAAATACGTAAACAGTATTTAAATAATAATATATTATATAACACTGAAGCTTTGCTCAGGATCGTTTTATACTAAAGAAATGAGTTATCATTTCTTTAAAACTTAATACATTCATCACCAATATCTTGTCCGAGGACCGAAGGGACGATATTTATAATATTAAAATTTAAATGAGCAATAGAACTTTTGTGTTAAGCAATCTTTTTTTTGAAAATTTTTTGAAAAATTGAAATGATAGATGTATTTTAGACCAAACACAAAACCCAATACACCATTCAATAAGTAATGTAATCATTGTAATCACTAATAGGCCCAGGAGAAAAAATCAAAATAATCTAACGAATATATTTTTACTCTATGTATAATATATAATAAATGTTATGATTTCAATAATGCAATCAATAATCATCATTCATTATCACTTTTACGTTACCTACCTATACTCAGATTTATAATTTTTTTTATACATTTAATGTAGATATTAACATTCACTTTTTATGATTAAATGAATATTTTAACCGTCCCCCCGGAAATTAAACTAAAGGGGACGCAAAACTTAAGCTAAACAAAGAAGGGAAACGCCGTCCTCCTCCGTTCCCCCACTTAAACCACTGTTTAAAGGCTGCTGGAAATGATCCCAAGCAAAAAAAACTTTCATTTGCGATCCAAAAATTATCAGGTTGTAGCAGTTCTTCAGTAGTTCCAGGTGAATGATTATGACCAAAAATGTATACAATTTAAAATATGTAACATGATTCATGATCATCAATTTAAATAAAATTATGACCATTACAAAATATTAGATATTAATTAATGATTTTATAAATTATGTTAGGGTTATCAATATTCATTACTTACTACTTGGTTTTTATATTTATTCATTCGAATATATGATTGTGAGCTAATTATTTTCAATATGATTTATTAATAATTAATACCTAATTATAGAAAATTTTACAGAAATAATCAATTAGGCATTTTAGAGAAGCTATAGTTAAAATGTATCCAGATTAAGTTAGTTAAAATTAATTTAGTTTCAAAGAAAATAGTAAAAATAATTAAGTTTATTGAAAATTACAAAGATGTTTTATTGGTTTGTAATATGTTCCTATATTATTGTAAGTAATTATTAATTAATAAATGTATTAATCTTGTTTTGATTTTTAAAATAAAATTCCTTAAACTATTTGAGAATGCATAGTTAGTAGCGAGGTTAGTAATTAGAACACTTCTATTTTGAGTTACTTAAATTTTTATATAGGTATGCGCTACATTTATATTTTATTGTTTCTGCAATAAAGTACATTAATATAGTGAAAATGATTTAATCTACTAATTATTTTACTTAGATTTCTATAGTACATCAGTATATCACTGAAATCTAATTATTCAAAAAAAAATTTACCTGAAAATCATGTTTTATTTTTCTTATGGCTGGGCCACATAACATTTGGTTGCACCTCTACCGATCTATACCAAGTTACGGTACTGTTTGAATACATATTAATATACCTAATGATTTTTTTAATGAAATGTTTTATTTTCTGAATTCATTTTTAATTCAGTGCTTAATATTAATAACTAGGAACTGTTAATATATGATAAAGTATTAAGTATCTATTTTATTGCTTTCTCAAAATTTAGGCGATAGTGAAACACAACAGATAATATATGAAAGTTGCTCAACTAAATCTGCAGTGGAAAATCCTTTGGTGAGTAAATTTTTTTAATTTTATATTTATCTTCTAAAATAGTTGATGTATACTTAAAAAGCTGGTAAGTGAGATGATGGTGGTACAAGTTCGTCCTTCGTCCCTTCGGTCCTCGGACAAGATATTAGTGAAGAGTGTATTAAGTTTTAAAGAAATGATGACTCATTTCTTTAGTATAAAACGATTCTGAGCAAAGCTTCAGTGTAATATAATATATTATTTATATACTGTTTACGTATTTTTCGGTTATTTGTCTGATTTTTGGTGAGTTTTTTCGTTATTAAACCCTCATAAAATATTCAATTTTTAACTCGTTAGAAATTTTCTGTTACCAAAAGATTCGAAACATGTTTTTATATCTATATTCCAAGTTTCATTGCGATCGGACACACCAAAAAAGATTTATACAGATTTTAAGTTGAAAATTAACGTAAAAACAGTCGATATTCATATACGAATTTATATGAATTTGTTAAAACGTGTATAAAAAAAAATCCTGACTAAAGATTTTTGAACTTTTGTTAGGGTAATTAGGTAGGTATATGAGTAAGGTCATATTACATTTTCAGAACTTTTTGTCAAATATTTAAAATTATATTACATAAAAACTTTCAAACAATTTGGTAAATTAAAAGTTCTATATTTAAGTCAAAAGTGCTGTAATTGTTCTGAAAATTTTGTCCAATATAAAAAAGTATGTATTTGATATTGAATCAAAATTTTCAAGTTTCTAGCTTCAATACTTTTTGATTTATGACTAAATACCTAAAATCTGAACAGTGAAAATCTCGTTTACGGCGGATTTTTACCGATTTTACCGTTTTTACTCAGTTTTTCGATCGTTATTCTTGATTACTGGAAAAACTATGGAGATTTTGGAAAAATGACCTCTCTAAAGTACCATCTCAGTTCAATTTCGAATCTAAAGAGTTGCTGGACGAAACTTTTGGACAAGGATTTCTATACGAAAAAGTGTTTACAGAAAAAAAAAAAATAATAAAAAAAAAAATAAACATCATTGTAAAACCATAAGATCCTTCGCTTCACTCAGAATCTAAAATGTCTATGGTTAACATAACTATAGGTTAAATGTTGATATGTAAAAGAAAATTAATTACTCTTCATAATTATTATTATTTTTAAAGCAATAAAACATAATCAAAAGTGATTATTTTAAGTACCATTTTATTATTTAGATACTTTCAACTATTGAAGATCAATCTGAGCAAAGTAGTTTATTCTGTTCATCATTTTTACCAAATGTTGAGGAATTTCTTGATGCAGATAAAATATATTCATTTGTGATCCCCAAAAATAGCTCTATTAATCAAAAAATGGAATTTATGAAGCAACATCCTTGCCAACTATACTGAGAAATGTTACATGGTCTCTTTTCAAACTTTATAATAGAGAGGATCATTAGAGAGGAAAACCTGTATTAAGAAAATGGTTGACATTACAATGTGAAAATAATAATAAAGTTAAAGCTTTGTATTGTAGTATATGTATCGCTTTTTCTACATCACTGAAAAATTTTTCCACTGGCTGCACAAATTTTAGAAATATTTATGCAGCAGTAGAATCTCATGAAACAAGTAAAGTGCATGTAAGTGCTGTTGAGAGTTATATCAAAGCATCAAATAATAATAGTATTGAATACTTGATCAATTGAAATGTGATGAACATGAAAAAAAAAACAAACTGAAGAAAGAATTCATGTATTAAAACAAGTGTTTGAAATGATAAAGTTTTGCTGTTAATAAAACAATTGATGGTATATACTTGAAACTATGAGAAAACATATTTGTGAGGAAATGGGTGATCAGCAATTTAGTATACAAGTATGATTCCCATCAAAAATTTTTTCTAATATTTCTAAATAAATAATTTAGTTTTTAATTATTTTTAGTTTGACAGTACTCAAGACATTGGAGCCACTGATCAAGCCACTATATGCCTTCGCTACTTAAATAATACTGATATTAAAGAGCGCCTTTTTGCTGTCATTAAAGTAGAAGATTCAACTGGTAAAAGTTTATATAAACTTTTGAAAACTTGCTTTGATAAACATAATATAAATTTTAAAAATGTTATTGGTGAATCGTTTGATGGTGCTTCTAATATGAAAGGAGAGTTTAACGGTTTGCTTTCATTTATCAAGCAACAAAATGAAAACAGAATATATGTATGGTGCTATGCCCATATTCTTCATTTGTGTGTTTGTGATACATGTGACACTCTAGCAGCTAAGAATTTATTTGGGTTTTTGAATCGCTTGAGTACCTTTTTTCTGATTCTTATAAGCGAATGGATATTTGGAAGGAAAATCAAGAAAAACTTGGTGTTGGAGTAAAAAAACTTAAAAAGCTCAAAAAATTGGGGAAACTAGGTAGTGGTTTAGAGAAAAAGCTCATAAGTGGGTTTTTAGAGGAAAAGATTGTTTATATCCAACTATTGTTAGTGCTTTATATTTTATTTGTTCTTCAAAGAAGTTTGATCAAAAATCCATATCTGAAGCAAATTCATTAAAAGATAAATTGTGTGAATTCAAAATTATTTTAACAGCTCATTTATTTCTTAAAGTTTTGTTTAATGTATACCTATCAACGTGGTTATCTTTAAAAGACCATCGCCTGTAAATATTGACATTATAAATTTGAATATTTTAATATAATTCGTCACGGGCTCCTGCCGATAAGTTGGCCCGGTTGACCACGAGTCAGTGGAAGACAATAGAAATAATAAGTTAGATACAACAAAAATTAATTGATCATACGACGCCGTGCGCCCAATAATATAATATATAATAAAAAAATATCGTACAAGAACAATAATACAAAAATATAGTCGTAATTATGATCGGCGCCCAGAAAAATACACGAATACAAAACAATAATGGTGAAAACGGTCAACAAGATGAATACAATAATACGATATAAATGACAAAAAATAACGGCACCCGTGATGCTACACTTGATCGACGTCGTATCGGTACACCCTCGGACAACGTGAACGCATTAAGACCGCATGCGCCGGAACAGAAATGAGAATACCGGAACTTTCGAACTTTCGAGAAGCTTCGTCGTAGAACCGGTTCGTCTGCAATGGATATCGACCCGAACGTCTCGGGCGATAGCAAATAATTATTAAACAAATATAAAAAAATAATATTTTTGATGTTGTTTACAGCGCGATTTTCCGTATGACGTGTGTATTACCGCGTTATCTTGTCGATCAGTACCTACTTACCACTCAAAGTTTACCGTACCGACTCGCGTGAGTGCCGGACTAGCTGTATACATTAAGATAAACATACAAACTCATAACTCAATATTACAATTACAAATTACAAAAACGATCGATTACTATGTTTCAATCAAATACACCGTCCTTTGATTACTGCAGGTGCTCCGAGAGATTCATAGGCAGCTCTGCAGACCTACCGAGTATTCTCTGGCGAGTGTTCGAATATCGCGGGGCGGCTTACGAGCCCGGTTGTTGGTGTATAACGTGCTGCACTATTATTGGGCAAGTACCGCCATCACACCGGGGTGGGTTATGCGAAAGAGGTGCGGATCCATACCGGTCGTTTAACGTCCTTTGCGGGGTTGTCAACCCACCAATATTATACGGGTAGACGAGCACGCCGCGGAGCTGTGACCCGTATAATATACTTTGGTAGGTATAGGTACACTGCACGCGGCGGGCGAAGAGCACCAGCTGCAGTTGACTTCGACTCGTACACGCTAGGGGAAGACGCACGACGACAACAGCACTATAATGGTATAACTATACGGCTTTTGACGACGTGCATTTGGCTACTATGAGATCCACGCGCACGCACACGGGAGGAGGGATTATCGTTAACCAAAAGAGGGCTTGCTGCAGAGAATCGAAAATTTAGATTTCTGTGTCTTACGTCTGATGTCTATGATTACGGTTCATCGAATACGTTTTACAGGTTACATTTCTAGATGTCGATTTCAGTCATAATACCTCTTGAAAATAGTCGAATAAATTCGGTATATGAAATATCGATGGTCAATAACATTATTATAAATGCATATATTACATTACATCAAAATATATTAATATACATTAATACATTAACATACGTTATGTTATTGACGTTGATACTCAAAATGACACACATCGAGTGCAGGAAAAAACAATTAAAAAGCTGCTCGTTTTCGGTTTAATTTAATTTTCAAATGTAAGACGCATTTTACTAATATTTACAAAAATTATGACAACAATAGAATTGATAAATAAAATAAAGTCGATGTAAGATCAAATTTTAGTGGTGGAGGGGTAACTACTTTCTTCTACCCGCTTTTCAACTCGCTTGTGTGTATATTAATTATTACGTCGTGGAACGATCACTTTTATAAGTTATAACACAGAATGAAACGGCAGACCTATATAGACAGTTAAACAGTGACGCGTTGAAGTGGCCTCGTTGGGTGATGGTACGATTTTCACATGACATTATATAACTAACTAAATATAGCCATTTAAAATCAATACCAAATACCTAATTATAATAACGAAATGGAGTCCTCAAAAAAAATATGAACTACCGCCTACCGATCATATTGCGAACTGTTGATTGCTTTCGCAGAAATGTTAACTACACCTGTTACAGTGTACATAACGATCGCCTATTAGATACATTTAAACAATGAACCATACAAAACGATCATTTAGAACCGCTATTAACGAATTTATTTTGAACTGTTTTCCACGCACGCGAAATACATAGTGTATTGCATAAACATGTCATTTATGCACATGCCCGGGTCAACGGGCAACCGAGATACACGCCTAGGATATTTTTTATAGGCGAATCTAAATGAGCTGAGTGGGAATTAGTCCGCATTCGCCGACAGTTTACAATGTTTTTTTTGTATCTACTATTATTGTTTTACTGTTATCATTTTAATGTTTACACAATTAATTAAGTGTATGTTTATATTTTTCGTCATACGGGAAAAAATCACTGTCTTTTTTATGATACTTTCTCTTTACTCGCGTCGAAGTTTCGACTCGAAACTATACCATCGGCCGTGCACACGTGGCGAAAACGGAAAACTGTATTCGATTACTGTACCAAATCACCGTGTCGGTAAAAGTGAATAATTGTGATCTGATCGAATCGGGTGGGAATGTGAGATAAAACACTATTATATTATTATTAATAGAATTGATAGTTTTGATCTTCGCCTAGTGGTCGCGTCCTCTTGGTAGCCGTGGTATAATGGAGTTATCAAACGGTATGAAAATTGCTCAAATAAAATAAATTTTCTTTAGATTATTCTAGTCTTCACTGTTACGTTTAAGAAACAACTAAAACAAAAAAAAAAAAAACGGGAGTGTAAACTCGGTCCGACGTTACGAGTCGTGGGCAAAACTCGAGTTTCGACGGATTTCGAGTTCTGACCGTGGCATATTATACAAATATATATGCGTACGTGGGCGCCCCATTCGTATCACCACGCGAGCGTGTGCGCTCTCGTTGGTCGCCGGGTTGTATAGTATTCGTCGTAATAAGCGCCACACCGCGAACACCCACGCGTCAAACTTACACTTCTCGTTTCTACGGCCGCCGCGCCGGCGACGGCCTCGACCGCCTCGCGCGCACGCCTATCGCCGCCGCGCGTACGATCCGATTTGACGACGACGTGCTTTCGAGTTTCGTTCCCACTCGAACGACCGGGTGTATTGTCGCATCCAGTGGCGTACCGAACTAAAACTTCTAATGCCAGTGGCAAACTAATCCAGCGGCCCCTTACTTTTACAGATTTTGTAGAAAGGGGTTCAAGATACATGCGATTACCCACAATATCGATATTTATATAGATCCACCACTACTTACAAGCTATAAATAATTAAAAACACGTTAAAAAAAATCACTTATTTTAGACAGTTTGAATAATTTTACTTGTTCTTGTAAGAAGCCTGTGAGTAATGACGGTGGTTGTAGACGGACTGTGTTTTTTTAAGATAAAAATTGACTGTAATCAATACGATTTTTTAGAATAGATGTTATACCGTTCTAAATATAATTGCACCCTCCTAGTTTCTAAGATGAGATTGCGGAGCGTTTCATTGTTTTTCACGTACCACAATTAATTATGAAACATCGCCGATACGTCGACGTAACAATCAGAGAAAATAAATATCAGTGATAAATAAGGTAGAGCATCATTCAATATTCTAAATAATACATTTATTTAAACAGTAATTTTACAAGAATACAGTTTTTTTGTTTTAAATAGTTGTATTTTTAATTTCTGTTATAACGGTGCTTTATTTATTGAATTTGCTACATTTCTTAGCTGGGCCTCTTGAGTCACGGGCCCATGGCTCATTGCCCGTCATGCCACCCTATCTGTACGCCACTGGTCGCATCGTAGGGTGGTCGTCGTGCAATAATGTTCATATTAATCAAAGCAATAACAATAATAACTGTATATTGTTAGGTACGTGATGTTCAATAACCTCGTAAACGCTCGCTCGTTCGTGTAAGCGATACGCGTCGCCGATTTCCGTTCCGTCTGCACGTTTATACAATTATATCGTCGATTATTCGTCCTTTCGTTTTCTCGTCTCTTTTCCGAAGTAATCCTATCGTCACCGCGTCGATTCCTACATACGACTTTTTGTTCTTTTTACTCTACCCGCCTCTCATCTCCTATTCAGCCTCTTATACCCTTTCATTCGTCCGTTTGATTTTTACGGACAACTTGCGCGTTTTTCGTCCAATGCATCGCGGTTCTCGACATTTTTAATAGCCGAGTACCTACTATACTTACATGTTTTTTTAAACGTTCACTCACTCGAGTACTTGACAATCTTGCAATAACCTCTTTTTTTTCTTTTTTTTTTTGATTATCAAAATTACACAGTTATAATATATTATAATATATTATACATGATATGCGTTGCTATACATCGCCATACACGTATATGAAGCTTTTTATTAGTGGTTACAATTATAATTTATTATGAGGAAATTACGAGTATATAAAATAGACAAAAGTAAAACGAAATGTATAAAATAACTATTGTTTTTATCATTATAATAATTGTTATTTTTATATGATAAGAATTCCTTCGTGTATATAGATACCCGTATGAACTTTCCGCGTATATAAATCAGGTTGAGAAACGCTGCGTGTAATAAGATTAGAATCAATGCATTCGAAAACCATACACTTTTTATTTTTACCCTAAATAAGCTGGTAGATAAAATTTAGTGTACATACATAAATTATGCCAATTTTTTTTTTTTTTATATATACATAAATAATGAAACGGCTAGTTTATATATTATTTCAACTTAAAATTTAATACAACACAACAGAAAAAAAACTGTAAAATATAAAATGAAACATTTTTCTATTCTTTAAATATATACATATTTTTTTTTAGTCGAAAAATATATTATGTGCACACGAAATATTTGTACAATAAGCATAAATGATTATATAAAATATTAATATAATACAAATTCACAGGAGATAACACTTGCGGAGATGCCGTCCATTGATTGACGAAACTCCGTTTAACTAATTGAATAAAAATATTAATAATATAATTCTATGTTTAATTCTAAAAAAAATATTTTTGTTCATTAAATTTAAAAAATGTTAGGTATCATTTTTTCAAGTTAAAATCAATAGTATACAATATTGAGTTAAATACCAATATGGTCATTAAAAAAAAAAAAGGTGCGGTTTCTGGATGCAACCAGCTAAACCTACTTATCTACATGTTTTTTTAAGTTCATAAAGTTATAGGTATCTACTAGCTGTTTCCCTCTTAACAGTGAATTCGATGTAATAAATTATTACTTTCGCACTCGGTTATACACGTACACAAAACTGTATAGAAATATATTATACACACAAGAAGTTCATTGCTATCGTAAAAATCTACGATTGAAATTGAAATTTTTAAACGTTAAAATCGATCTCGAACATACAATATACACATACATTAAGAATTTATAGACGAAAACGAAATCATTTCAAATACTTAAATTATTCAAATACTTAACTGAAAAATTGTAATGTTGAAATAAAATTCACGCTCTCTCATCTCCTCCTTAGACTAAAATTATCTTTGGTCATATGGATATGATATTCAAATCTGGGGCCAAGCCAAACCATCTAATATAAGACCTATACAAGCCTTCCAGTATATACGTCTTAGAAAAATAACTGAAGCTCCTTGGTACATGACCAACGACACATTACATAAGGACCTACAAATATCAACAGTCAATAAAATAGCAACTCGACACTACAAAAAGTTCCACTCAAAACTCCATTCAAACCAAACCCCTCTTATTTCTCGTATGTCCTCTTTAACCATCCCCAGCAATCCTTTAATCCAGGAGATTAAAAAGAAAATGATCAAGAGACGCCTTTGCCTAACACAAAAAAAAAAGGTCTCTCCATATTATGAACCCATCACCAAATTAAACAGGAGGTACTGTTGATGGACGGGTTTCCTCTCTTGAGCCAATCAATTAGTCATAATTGTTAGGTACTTTATTATTATATACTATCCAATTTATTTATTGTGCTTTTCTGTATAGATTGTAAATATAGCTTTTATTAAATTTAAAAAAAAAAAAATAATAATTGTTCATAGTTTCGTCGGAAAAGTGGGGAAAAAACCCAAAACGTGTCCTCTCTTGTCCTTCTCTCCCCTATTTAAACCGAAAATTGAAAAACAGAAACGTCCAAATGCGGCACGAAAAGAAAAATCGCTCATATTCATTCATATAACACGAGAAATTCATTACGAATATAAAAATCGTATATATAAATATAATATATACACTTGCACCGTATATTCGTATTCTAGCTCCAATAACAACTATGATATAATGGCGGGTAACAACAACTACGCGCGTATGTATGACGACAAAATATGAAATATACATTTGAATTACATAATATACCGTCTGTCACTCATACGTCAGTCGTCGAAAGCGTCGCGTCGTAAATTCCATTAGTTTTTATTCGAACGAAATCCGATCCGAAAAACCCCGCAGCCGACATAATAACATACGAACGCGATAAAATTAAAAAATTTTAAAAACCCGCGACCATTTTGAAATAATACATCAATAGCAAAAACCGTCGTCGATCACACACACACATATCATGTCGGACGAAAAGCCGTGCGGCCCGTGCCGCGAGACCGAGTGCCTGGACGTGACGGACGACGAGGCGGCCGCGCTCAAGTCGCTGTACGTGCGCATGTTGGACAAGCCACCGCGGCCGTGCGAGCCCTCGGCAGCCGCGGCCACCGGCCGCCCGTCCGTCGCCACCGTCGTGTCGCCGCTGGTCCGGCACGCGGCCTGCGAGGACGAGGGCAAGTCGCCGCGGTCGCTGCTCCAGCGGTTCGACGAGCTGGTGACGGCCGCGCTGGACAGCCGGACGGCCGGCACGTCGGACAGCGCCAACGACAAGGCGGCGCTGCCGGACGCCAAGCTGTTCCGCAAGTGCCGGTCGGTGCCCGCGGGCCGGCTCAACACCGCGCTGTACGGCATCGACGTGGAGCGCACGGTGGTCGGCGCGCCGGCCGAACGGGACGAGCTCACGGACGCGGTGGACTCGCTGCTCAAGGCCGAGGCGGCGTGCAAGCACAGCGGCGCGGTGCACGCCGCGGAGATGGCCGCCAGGTCGCAGCCGGAGGCCAAGCACGCGGAGGACGCGGCCCGCATCGGCGCCAAGGCGTACACGACCGCGGACGAGGGCAAGACGGGCGGCCTCAACTGCGAGTACCCGGTCGTGGTGGTCGGCTACGTCGGCTGCACGCGGCCGCCGGCGCAGCGGGTCTTCAACGAGGACAACCCGTGCAGCGGTTGACGTCGTCGACGAGATATGTTTTAATTGTCACGCCGTGGCGACGTTATACGACGTAATAAACCGCCGATTTTAATCGCTTTTACTTTGGAATTTTTTATTTTTTTTTATTCCTAATCGACTGTCCCCGCGAGACTTATTTCCGTACGCATGTAATGCCCCTTGTTCGCGTTATCACGCCGCTTAACGACACGTAATTTACGCGTCAATGTATTTCAAAATAATCGTTAGATTCAAAGCTCGATGTCGTGTCGACGAAGTAACGTTTACGACTTTAGAGCTTAAAAATAGGTAAATCGTTTTCACAAGTCCAGTGAAGACCTGAAGCATTTGACAGTGCAATCATTATAATTATTGGTCGCGAGTTGTAGGTCGATATTATAGTTTTATTTAAAATTTTGGAATTATTTACGATATTTAGATTTGAATATTTATGTCGAATTAATATTTCTACAACAAAGTGCCATTGCGTACAATGTTTAAAATACAAAAATGTTTTACTCGATAGTACCTACCTACCATTAATAATAATGGGCATGTACCAGTTGCCCCCAAAAGTACCTTTTTTTTACACCAAATCCTCCCAAACTACCTAGAGGAAAAAGTACCAGTTGCCCTCACATGTTAATATATACACAAATACAATATATAGCTCGTAAAATAGGGGAGGTAAATATATAAATAGTACAAAATCAAAATATAATAATTTATGTACTATTTAAATGTTGACAAATTATTATATTTTGATTTTGTACTATTTTATATTGACAAATATTATATTTTGATTTTGTACTATTTTTTATTGACAAATTATTATAATTTTGAATTTTATATTTTATTTATGATTTGTGTATTTACCTTCCCTATTTTACGAGCTATATATTGTATTTGTGTATATATTAACATGTGAGGGCAACTGGTACTTTCGATTGGGGGCAACTGGTACATTTGATTGGGGGCAACTGGTATATTTTTAAAATTGCGATAATAGCCATGGGGGGCAACTGCAGTAAACACCCGTTATAATACTGTATATGCAATATATATTATATAAGGTTAAAGAGTACGGGTGCTAAATAGGTTTACTGCAGTATTTTACCGATAATACACCCGATAAAAAATGCTTGAAAATGTTGCATAAATTAGTATAAGTTTCTTAATTTGCAGTATTTTTACTAAATATTTTTCTAGATACTATAATAATTATGATATACTGAAATCTGAATAAACAATAAACATAATATATGTGTACATGTACAATTGATTGTACACGATTGTGATAACGAATTTCGGATAAAACTTTAATACTGTAAACAGTATCATTATAAATGAGCCTACCTGCATGGTATACCATTGGCGTAGCTGTATTTTTTTCATTCTTAAGACATTTTAAAATATTAAATCATCATTTAAACAACGTTTGTTTAAATCATTATATTTCTAACGCGTTGCAAATGATTAATACCTATCTTTTGAATTATAATATTAATAAATCATTAGTAATTTTATTATTATTATTTTTATTCAAGATATAACATTTTCAATATTTTATTTTCAGCTCATGTCATTTTGACTATTATAAATATATATATAGCGTCATCATATTTTCTATATTTGATTTATGAAAATTTGTTTACATTTTTTGAGTTAAAGAGATAAAATCAGTGCGATTTCCAAAATTGTATTTTTTAGTGTTATGATTTTATATTGAATATTTATACTTTATAAATTGAATAAAATCTGTGAAAAAAAATAATTTGAATTATTAATTAATAATAAAATAAAAAAGTTTGAGGAAAAATTAAAAGTTTCTATTGAAAATTAAAACTAATAAGGCAATTATGTTTTTGTTTACTCCAATTATCCTTCATGTGTTCTTTTAATTGGTATATTTTTTAGTGAAAAATGTATCTATTTTTTGTAGTATCACGGATAACATTTTCATATAATTCTACACATTTTGGAAGGTTTTTTTATCTATGATTTTTTATTGATATATTTTATTAATAAATATCATATAGCTATCTGCTGTACATAAAATTTATATTTTCCAAATTTAACTTATTCATTATCCATTATCCAAATTCACTTTATAATCGATTCTTGCATTTATACTCATAAAAAAAATAACAATAGACTAAACAAATAGAAATATAGTTTTTTTTTTCATGGGTGACACTACGCATTTTCAAGAGATTTTAGATCATGTACGAACATAGTTGATAATGCACATACACACGCGCGCGCTCGCACACACACATACACACATGCTCACACACACATACACACTCGCTCACGCACACACACACACACACACACACACACACACACACACACACACACACACACACACACACACACATACACACGCGCGCGCGCGCGCGCGCAAGGAAAAACTTAGGAAAGTATTGAAATATGTAGAGGCATTAATTAGGCGGATATTTTTACCTTACACATTAACATAAAAAACATTTTTCAGAAACGAGCTTCCGTCTACTAGCTAGTTTACTTCATTCTAGCTAAGGTGCCATATATTATATAAATAGATAATGAGTAAAGGTAATAATGACAAAATACAGTTAAGAAATAAATATGTTATTGATAACTACTGCACTTCTTATTTTAAAGCTATAAATCTGTCATTTTCGGCAAATATATCAACAATTTCATTATTATTGGTACATGTAGTATGTAGATAATATACTTATTTTTATGTACGAAGTGTATTGAATATATTGAACTATCGGTGAACGATTAATTAAGCATAGTAAAGGAATAAAAACATTCCGAGAGAGCTTTAAAACGTACTGTAATATTCGCCTTTGTGTAGAGGGCAGATCAACGGCTTGGTTTTCGCATGCATTTTATAGCTGGTTTTGTAAGCTAGAAATAATTACACAATGTATTGGTGAACACAATACATGTATTCGTAGGACGTTGGTAGTAGGCAAATACACGGCACAATCCTGGTGGCCGATACGAATCAACACGGCCGGCAGAACCTCTCGACGGGGTGCGTTGTCGCTCATACTAATGCGCTAGTAGAAAACTATTATAATGTACGAATCGAACGCATATACGCATTTCGAAACGTTTATTTCTCTGACAACACGGCCACGGGTAAAATTTATTATGCGGGTAAAACACGTTTTAGGAATAATATGTTTTTACTCGTTATCGGGGTAGAGAAAACCAGTCTTCTCTCCCTCCCGTGGCAAGTGTCCGGGGCGTATGCACACGTGTGCTATACGAACATAACGAGTACCCGGTCGCTGCAGGTTCAAACCCAATCGTATAATACAAATAATAATAATAATAATATGTTCACAGTAGAAATTTGTTTTTAAAAATAACATCATGGAGACTGGCATGTGGTCGTCGTTGTCGAAGATTATATCAATACGTGTACGTTCGACATTATTCATTAGTGAGTCACTGATTTTCATCGAGTCAAGAAAATTACTATTATAATTATTATTAAATTATTATTATTGATATTCTTTAGTCAGAGTAAAGCGTCCTTTCTGCAGTACCGAATATTCATACCTAATCAGTATTATACCGTTGTAATAACTTCCATTGTAATTATAGAGGTAATTAAATTTACATAAATGTATTAAAGCAACAGCAATAAAAATAATAATATACGTAAGATACCGGTACGATTTTACTAGTCGTACACAAATAAAACCACGCAACCGAAGACTTAATAATCTATAGATAATTAGCGATGTCGCAAATATTGTATGGTTATAAAAGATATTTAATCTTGAGTGGGGGTTTTTTGAGATGAAAAGTGCAGAGGCAAAGCATCCTACATTTTGGTTTGATGAAACTCGGTACGTGCGCTGCGGCGCATTGTAAATGTATAATATTCACGACTACGTCCTTGAGCATGTTATCCATATTGCCTTGAAACACGAGCAAGCCGACCGTATACCCTGTAGAATTTTTACAGGCGAGTTTTACTTGTATTTCATACTCTCGTTGGTTTTGTATACGTCCGAAGAAATAATATTATACCCTGTATATATATATATATATATTATACTACATGCCCCGCACTGCCTACGCGTAGCTGTGGCGGCGATAGGTCGTCCGACAAGACGCATTATTATTGTCTGCTAGCGGCAACCTAGGGTAAACACGAACGCGGTGGGATGCGTTCGGACGATCGGAATGCAAGGGAGAGAAAGACGTGAAGTCGGTAGGTGGTTCACTGGCGTCGTGTGTATACATTCACACACACACACACACACACACACACACACACACACACACACACACACACACACACACACACACACACACATACACACAAATATATATATATATATATATATATATATATATATATATATATATTTATAATGAAAAACCAGTTTTATTTTATTTTTCATTTTATTTATACGTCTGTATATTTTTTTCGATTTCTTGTTCTACGGCAACAACGACCATTTTATTGTCCTATACGGCTATACCTAACCCTCTTACCCGAGTGTCGTACACGTGTGCACGACCCAAGACGGCGGGGTTCGCCTGTAGCGATAATAATATTCTATTATGATATTATGTACATGCTGCCAACATATTTGTGTGATGTGGACGACGATACAATAGCACTCCCTAACGTGTTTTAAAAATAAGAAAATGTTGAATTTCGATTAGGTACCTATATTATATTTATTAAAAGTTAAATGAATCAATATTAAAAGTAATAAAAACACAACGGTTGTTAAATAACAAAAATAATTAGTTTTATTAAAAATAAATATATTTTGTAATATGTGGTAGGCATATTATTTTATTTGGCTGATTAAACGCACCGTCGTCCAAGTATGTAATAAAATCGCAAGAAAGAATGCACGTGATCGTATAAATGCGATTACGTGTAGATACGTGTGCGTGCGCGCGCGATTTTACCATGTGTACGAATGACGCGCCACGTGACCAAAATTATAAATATATATTACCGATAAATTATTTGAAAAATAATTTTAACAATATGCCTTCGTTTATACATGAGACGTTCTCAGTAATTTTCAATGGACATCTAATTAAAAAATATATTTCTTTACTATTATATACATATTAAAATACACAGTACCTACATCTAATGCCCAACATAATATAATAATAATAGTTTATTTATTGGCCATATTATTTAGTTACAATAGTTATAATAATAGAATATCAAGTTTAATGGCCCAACTCACCACTGAGGAAAAACCTCTTATCGGTGAAATAAAGTACTAAAAAAAACCTGGGTAATTAAATTAGTATAAATATTAAAAATTAAAAATGGAAACATTAAGCGACAAAATATAATAAACATTAAAAATTAAACATTATTAAAATGTATTTTACCAATACCTGTGACTGTCATTTCAACAAAGAGGAGTATCCCAGGCATGTTAGGATTTCGGCGATTCGCCAGGAAAACGATTTCATAATTTAGTTATTTTAACCATTTATTTATTAAAATCATTTAAGATTAAATTGTTTACCAAATTAAATATTAATATTGCACTAGGTATTATGCATTGTTATTATTTTTTGATTTGCAATATGAGGAAGTAGTATTAAATATTTAAGTCCATCACCAACAACTGCAAATCGCCACTGAGACAGACAGCTAGAGTGTCTAAATGACCAATTTCCAATCGCAAAAAGAACGACCGTAATTAAATTGCATTTAAAAGCGCATCTAATCGCGTTCGAAAACAGGAGTAATTAAACAGGTACTCTTCTTGCCCATCACTTTTAACTATATTTTAATGTTTGGCGAACATGTACCGCGTATTACAGATATGAAGTCCCTGCACGACCACCATTACATTTTTTTTTTAGTTCAGTAATTATTTTATCTGTGTGTACACTGTATACACATATTTAATCCGGTAAAAATGCAGTGTAATATGACTAGTGAAAACATAGGCATGACTTGACTTCATAAGCAGCAGCATTTGACACCTTTGGCCGTGAAAAATCTGGCGTTCAAAAGGCGCTTGCCTAAACAACGTTCACCCATATACCTACCCCATCTGTACTCTCTCTGGTGTTAGGTGGGACATTTGTCCTCGAGGCATTGTTGTAGTGGCTGAGCGCAGTCAACACGGCGCGTGATCGTCAGCGTACAATAATAAAAAAAATACTGCACGTTATGTAAGCACCTGCCGATACGACTATCATAATATACTAAGAGTTATACAGAGAGCCACGCAACAGGTATTCTATACCAGCCCGGTCGCCTCGCGGGTTCCTATTGTACGGGATGGCGGTTAGAGTGTCAAGTCGGATTCCCACAACTTGGCCAATATAGGTCCCCACACACTGCAGCGGTGGCGGTGACATAATTTTTTTTAAATCTTTAAATGTTTAAATTTGTTTAAATTTTTAAAAGTTTTTTCTGATAATCGTATCACAATATTGTAACCAAAATTATAAATAATGTAATTAATTATTATTTGTTCATTACAATAATATAATTACGAGTATACGACGTATGGCCGTATGGGCTATAGGTAAATAATCATAATGAATATATTAGATTGGTTAATAGACATGTAAGTCATTACTCATTAGGAAGTCGCTTGTATAGTTAGAACAGCTATTATAGTATAATAACATTATTGACTGACCCAAAATAAAAAGGGAAAGAGGAGAAGGGTGAGGAACAAGCATTACTATAAGCTGTAGGTAAATATATATAAATACTAGCTGATCCCGTGCACTTCGTTGCCCGTTAAATGTACCGACTCTATATGAATCAAACTTTGTTAAATTTGTTGTTTAATATTCGGTGTATGGTATTCAGAACTTATCTTCACTTTTCCGTTGCCCGGTGTAACAGGCGATTTTTACGCAGCAGCAGTGGCGGCTCGTGCCTAGGTGTGCAGGTGTGCGCACACCACATAGGTAATTAAAGATAAAATAGCTAAAATTAATTTTAATTTTATCTATTAAACTGTATTTATTCCATAACACAAAATTATTAGTTTTATAAACGTGAAACGCTTGAGTTCGAAAATATCACGCCTAAAATTTAGATGAGTTATGTAATAAATACGCACCAACTGGTGTGCAGCTCGGGCTGCACACCGAGAGTCCATGTAAAATACGTTTAGTCGATGAGTGGGGGCATTGACGAATAAATGGGACCGTGGTGTGCACCTACTGCTGCACACTCGATCACAAATTTAATTTGTATGCGCTATTTCAATAACAAAGTTATAGAACTATTTGCCACCACTAAAGAACGAAAACTTTACTTCATATATAAAAATATGTAATTTTTTCATTTATGTTTTAAAATTGTTTTTAGTTACGACACTGTTGCTTGTTCTGACAGTAGATAAAATTTACACCTGGTTATATGATATATGCATTTAAGTAAACCTATTATTTTCTAAAATTATGGTTGATTATCATTTTATTAAAGTAAAATATATTTTAATATTGACTTGGATGTGAATAATTTTATTTTATTTCGTTAATATACATTTTCAATAATCGCACACCACCCATTTTGAACATCACGAGCCGCCACTGCGCAGCAGTATATTATTGTCAGATAGGCAATTTACCGCGGCGGTGAAATCGGTCATGTAGCAATTTGCCGTCGCGTTATTTTACCGCCAGATCCACCGCAGGTTTCGCCGCGGCGGTGTGTGGACCTAGTACTAAATACATGTGTACAATTTTACCACCACCGATGCAGTGTGTGGGGACCTTATTTGATATTGGTGGTTATGCCGTGCCGCCGGATCGGTATATACTTTGACAATATTATTCGTCACCGGTGCCGCACCCGAGGATTGTCGGTAAATGTGACGCGAGTCGCTGTAAACGGCCAGTATACATATTTGTGCTCAAGTGTTGGCATTTTGGCTGCAAGTACACCAGTCGTGGGCATCCGGCTCTAGACCGATTTCAACTGGTTTCAATTTCGTTATCAACGCGCGTGAGGCGAGCGAAATATAAAATATATTATATACTATTTGTACGCATTTTAATCAAGGACGGTAAGTCGGCAACAATAACACAGTATGAGTTTACAAGCGCCTTCGCGGCGACCACAGCAGATATAAACGATTATAAAAATGTATAATCGACACCGCGCAAACGATACAGGGTATACAGGGAAAAGACGTCCCGGGGGGGGGGGGGCAGAGGTAAATTCAAATGAAATCGCTTAAATCCAAACGCTTATATTAACGAAAATAACAGAATACGATTAAATTGAGCAGTGCGCGTGAATACAAAATACCGGTTCGACGGCGTTCTTGTTGACGACGCGCGGCCGTAGCGGCGGCGGCCGTAGCAACGGAGCCCGTAGCAATGGAGGCCTTAGCAACGGCGCCACGACGACGGCGGCGACGGCACAACCGCACGGATAAAACACCACGCTAGTGGGTGCAAAAGGGGCGAGGGGGTTCAGGATCGACGCTCACAGATATTATATTCTGTACACGGTACACGTTTTCCACTGCAGCCGCTTGTGCGTACAAACACCTGCTGTACCATATGTATACATTTATAATACATCGTATACGAGGATTCTGCGTATAATATGTTGGTCCAGGACCCCTCTTTTATTACCCACCGACTACGCACACTATATTCGATAAGTGTATATAACACACTAATAACAGTGTGCAGCAAACAGGAACGCCAACATACTATATTATAACCTAACGATTCGAGTATAAAAATGTGGTCGTATCAATATAGAGTTCTACGTGATGAATTCGTCTTCTTCGCGGAAAAAAAAAAAACGATTTCATTACAAAATTATGACATAAAAACGTGTTGCAACGGAGTTAATTTTCTTCGGTGTATTTTATTTAGCCATCTATAATACACACACACACCCGCACGCACGCACGCACGTACACGCGCATGCACGCACACACACACGCACACGCGCTCGCTTGCTCGCTCGCTCGCACACACACACACATACACACACACACACACACGTACACGCACGTACACGCGCAGGCACGCACACACGCACGCACGTACACACGCATGCAACTATGTATGCGTTTTCTCGGTACGCATAAATTGGTTGCGGTAATTTGGACGCCGAAAATATATGGTCGCCAGGGTATTAGCTCCGCGCGTCATGTGGGCGATAAATACATAAAAATTGACTAAAATAATTTTTAAATGAACTAAATAAAACATTTATTTTTTCGATTTTGTCATGTTTATGAATATTGTAAAAAAAGTTTTTTTTTTTTTTTAATATTGCACATCGTCAAAATAATTAAATATTACATATATTACATTATAATTATATCTGAATTTATTTAAAAATAGTTTTTATCAAAATTTGTCATTTATTACAAAAATTATATTTCGTTTGAATGGTGACGACCCGTTTCGCCCAAAATCGACCTTTCCCGTTTCGCCCAAAATCGACCATTCCCGTTTCGCCCACAAACCCGTTTCAGCCAACGAATTTTTAGTCGTTTAAAAATTAAGTTGACAATGATTTTATTAAATATTATGATATTTGAGTTTCATTTAGCGTTACCCAGAGAACACCACGAGGAGGCTAAACTCGTTGTTCTCCAAAAATATGTTTTGCATACAGACCTTATCTGTAATTGTTCACAAATGTATTATATTAATTTATTTCATCATTTATATTGTTATAAGATTACATTAAGAGTTATTGATATCATTTTTTTAAATTTTTTCACATAGCTTTGATAAATTCAAATCGAGTCATTTGTTTATTTCTATATTTAATTATTAATTTTTCATTACGTTTTTGTCTTTCCATCACTGTTTTGTCCTTTGTATTATTTGGTATTTCTATGCTGTTATAAATTGTATTTAAACTGATTAAAAATCACCATATCTTTATCTCGCTTACTCTTAACAAACATAGCCATCATTACTGAGTTAAAAAAAAATATAAAATAGGTTAGGTTATATTAGAGGAATACTCTAAGTACTATAGTAGTAAACACACTGAACTCGTAGTACTCGTACACTTTCAGTGTATAATCGATAATAATACAATTGTAGAATAGGTAGGTACACAAGTTTTTTGTAAAATTAGGACATTTTACGATAGTAAGAGTCAAAATAAATACTTGTTACCGATAAAGCATTGAAAACTCTTATATTATATTAATGTATATAATAAAAATAAACACTCGGATATAATAATATTTAATAAAATCATTGCCAACTTAATTTTTAAACGACTAAAAATTCGTTGGGTGAAACGGGTTTGTGGGCGAAACGGGTCCCACCCGTTTGAGCATAAAATATATGATCAACTCTCAGCCTTGATTGAAAATTAATTGGTCAAGAGTATAAATTAAATTTAGATCAAATGTTGATAAAAAATTTTTTATTCGAATTGCGGAATCTTTATATTATACTAGAATATTTTTTTTTCGGATTAAGTTATATTAGAGAGAGGAATTGTTTTGTCACAAAATTACTAGATATGATTGGATATTTCTCCCTTTCAATATTATTAAATTTAAGAATACGATATAAAATAAAATGACCATATTCTGATGTCCGAAAATTTTACTCGGCCCTTATTTTACCACTACCTGTTTGTCGCTCATAATTTACCTCAGCCCTATTACATGGAACCGTTTTTCTCTTGTGAAAACAAGCACACCGTATAATATATTTATTCTCGTTATGTTCACATACACATCCACTTATACATACATATCATATGTTTAATTAATTCTGATAAAATCTGTACATTTTATATGAAGTTTACCGATATCCATATATTATTATGATTACTGCAGACGAATATTGACAGTGTATATTCAAATTTTAGATTCTGAGTGAAGTGAAGGATCTTATGGTTTTACAATGATGTTTATTTTTTTATTTTTTTTTTTCTGTAACACTTTTTACACTTTTATAACACTTTTTCGTATAGAAATCCTTGTCCAAAAGTTTCGTTCAGCAACTTTTTAGATTCGAAATTGAACTGAGATGGTACTTTAGAGAGGTCATTTTTCCGAAATCTCCATAGTTTTTCCAGTAATCAAGAATAACGATCGAAAAACTGGGTAAAAATGGTAAAATCGGTAAAAATCCGCCGTAAACGAGATTTTCACTATTCAGATTTTAGGTATTTAGTTATAAATCGAAAAGTATAGAAGCTAGAAACTTGAAAATGTTTTCCAATATCAAACACATACTTTTTTATATTGGACAACATTTTCAGAACAATTATAGCACTTTTGACTTAAATATAGAACTTTAAAATTGTTTGAAAGTTTTTATGTAATATAATTTTAAATACTTGACAAAAAGTTCTGAAAATTTAATATGTCCTTACTCATATACCTACCTAATTATCCTAACAAAAATTCGAAAATCGTGAGTCAGGATTTTTTTTTATACACACTTTAATAAATTATTATAACTCACCAAAAATTATACAAATAACCGTAAAATACGTAAACAGTATTTAAATAATAATATATTATATAACACTGAAGCTTTGCTCAGATTCGTTTTATACTAAAGAAATGAGTTATCATTTCTTTAAAACTTAATACATTCATCACCAATATCTTGTCCGAGGACCGAAGGGACGAAGGATGAACTTGTACCACCATCATCTCACTTACCAGCTTTTTCATTTTTATATTTCATTAATTTATTTTCGGGTGGAGTTTATATAAGTATACTTTAATATTAACCAAACTAAAAATCATGCAGACGATTATGTTTTCAACAAGTTATTGACTATTTTAATGTGTATTATATATATTGTGTCGCATCTAACTTAAATTATTTCATTAGAAATCGATGTATGGCGTTTTCATAACATCGTTTATTTAATATACGTATTAATTATATCACTCGTTGTAACGCGTAGGTACTGTACTTTAAATATACCATAAATTAAATACTGTATAAAACTATACTTTGGCCCTGCCAATTGTTAGTTTTTCAAGAGATAAACTTTATTTATTAATTTTCAATAAGAATCAAAATTATAATATACGGCCCATCTACGCTTGAAGTGTGAATAAGAGTGAAGGTGTTCAACTGCTATGTTATAATAATTAGTCACAAATATGTTTTGAATTGTAAAACACGAAATCAATGCGATCTACCTAGAAGCAACAGTTTTACAGTACACCTATTTTTATTTAAATTATTTATTAAGTTTACAATTTTTGGGCAATACTAAAATTGAACTTTTTGCAGGCATATATAAAAAAAATTTATATTCACTTAATTGGGACATATATTATACATAGCATATTTATATATATATATATAAATATATATATATATATATATATATATATATATATATATATATAATATATTATATTATATTATATTACGTATAACATATATATATACATATATATAAAAAAAAAAAAAAAAAAAATGCTGGTTTTATGTTCAGTATAATTTAATTCGTTTAAGTAAATTAAAAATGCCATAGTACCTATGTGTAAATAAATTTATGATATTAAATTATATAAATGTGAATTACTTCTTTTTGTTAACATATAAATAATATAATACAAGATTAATTTTTATTTTAGGGGCATTCATTTGACATTTGGTCGAGATTAAACAATTATTTACAATTACACATTTTTGATAATGATATACTTTATCAATGATAAAAGGTTAAAATTAATTGATATTTGGTAACATGATTTTATCAGTTTATCTTATTTTATCTTATAGTTAATAGCCAAAATATGTTTACTTAATTTATGAGTCATGTGTTTAGATTTCAAATTAATATATTACTAACGTTGTATCATTTCAATTTTTAAACATGAAATTGTATCTATTTAAACATTTATGTTTTTAAAGCAAATGACATTTCTTGAAAATTTATTAAAAAAAATCATTATTCTTCATGAAGGTAAAGAAATATGTATAATGTAAAAAAAAAAATGTATAAATATTGTATACGGTGTTGAGCGTTAATATATGAATTATGAGCAGGTATAACGATTCGATTCTACTCTCTATAACAGAAAAATTAATATTCACTTTTCCTTTGAATATTGCACGTGTGTGTGCTATGTGAAACGATTCGAGGTAGACAATAGAAATAGGGTTCCAATCGTAGGTATACACGGCGTGTGACTCATGCCGAATATGTGTTTGACGCACGATATTGAATATTAGGTATCTATGTGAGCATCATATTTACTTTAATAACATAAAATAACAATAACGGCCGTATCTGGCGGACGATATTATACGGAGTTTCTGACAATATGTCTCGCCGAAACCAAATAAAAGGAAATATGTGATTTTTCTGTGTTTATTATTTTAAATGAGATTAAAAATCAATGTTGTTTAAATCAATTTGCTTAAATTATTATTTTTTATTCTGAAATGTATTCAGGTTCTTCATCACTGCAATAATTTATGTTTATCTTCGACTTCTGAGAGCAGTTTTTCTATATTATGTTTATCAACTTTTGTAAAATTGCTTAGAGAGGATCCGATAATAGTAATAGCCTTTGAAAAATGTCAATATTAATATTAATCCTCGAAGATTTTCGGCTGTAAGACTCTCTGCATCCCTTAATGTCTTTATTGCGTGATTCTTGAGCCTTCTACTTAAAACTCCAATCGGCAAAACAATCGATTTTATTATTGATGAGCCATGTATTAATATCTTGTGTACACTTGGAGGCATGTCATACCAACCATATAAATTAGTTTACAACTCTACCATTCCCCAACAATACATTTCGAACTTATCAATATTGATATTTTGATCAGAATATAAACATTGTTAAATAACATAAAACTGATAAATAATATTTTCAGAAACTTTTATTTTTTCTATTCCTACTGTTTTATTTTATAAAATATCTATAATTAAATACAATTTACCTATCGTTAGCACTTCTATAAAATAGAATATCTAAAAATAAATAAATAAACAAATACAAAAAAACCTATTAAAAAATGAAGTAGCCAAACATCTCGTAATATCTTCAATAAAGTTGTGTACGTCACCGTCATCTTTGTTGATTTTTAAAACATTTAAAACATAATTCAAGGCAGTGGCGTAGCGAAGGACCTAGTTTGAGGCACGTGCCTCAATTTCAGGGGTGGTGGGTGTCTGGTGGTCACCGTTTAGTGATCTAAGATCATCATTTATCATTCGTTTTCTTTGTATAAAACGTTTCGAGTACCCTATAGTAATTAAATACATGGGTAAACTTACTCATAACGTGGGGTGGTTAAGAAAAATTATTTTGTGCCTCAACAATATTTTAAGTTCGCCACGCCACTGATTCAAGGCAATATTATTTTTCTCCTGGATAGTATATACTGTACTATTTGTTAGTATACATATATATTATATCACATAGTGCATATATGAAGATTTTCAAGTGAAATTTTATTTAATAAAGCCAGCATATTTGCTTGCGAGTTACGGCCAATCAAAAAAATGTCAAGATCTATAAGTTTGGGAACACTGAACTAGGTTATACTATAATTATTGTAAATCAAATAGTCGAATATTTTACAACCATGGTTCACATACATTTAATATGACTCGAAATATTTTAGATGGTTATTTTTACGCCACACTATTCATAAGACATTTTCTGTTAATGTCGTATTTTTATAATTCTTCCTGTTTAAATAGTATGTAATGTATGTTTAATTTAACTAGGCAAACGTTCAGAGATCGAATATTTGTGTTTTTGACCTTTTACTGTTATAATTGATTCTTTAAATCAATATTGAAGTCCGAAGTTAAGTTACACTGAAAAATAGTATTTTTTACTTATAGCGCATTTATTTTAGCGGGTATTTATATTCAATAAATACAACTAATAATACGCTATATTTTCGTTATCGTCCAAACGTTATACTCTCGCATCGGTATTTTAAATATCCACAAACAATAGTAACATATTAAATGTCAAAAGAGATTATTTATTAGTTTATCATACAAAAGAGTTCCTGTGTTAATAAAGATTAAACATAGTCCAAAATATCGAAATATTCAATAATGTCCTATTTTTCATTACCTTAATATGACGATATCGAGTAATGAGTTATAACAATAAAAATAAAAATAATAATTAATCAAAAGGTCCAGTGCTGGTGACATGATAATATTAATGTAGTTAATGTTATTCGAAAATTGATTCGTTTTAAGAGGGACGACGGAAACAGGGCGATGGAACAAAATATACCTTATATTACGTAAAAAAAAAAAAAAAAAAAACAAAAACGGGCGACTATATACTCACGGTATCAGTGCTACTCGTTTGGGCAAGTAATAAAATGAAAGCTACAACTCGCTTTCGCACAGTCTTAATTATTTTTACCCGCAACGGAACTTTTTGCTTACACACGAAATTAATGTGCAATCGCTATTGTGGAAAAAAATCTATAATTATTTAAAACGATATAAACGTAATTATTATAATATGTATTTTACTATACGTTAGGTGTTTTATAGTAAAAACTAACGTATTTTGAACAATAAATATACGAAGAAATATTCTCATCGACAGCTAGGCCTAGTCCGCGAAGTGTAGAGGAAAACGTATACGTATCACGTGAGAAAAATAATCACCCAAGATTAAATGTGTCGGTGTGAGTTTCAATTAGTTTGTCAATTGATTTTGGATGGAATCAGGTTAGGTTAAAAAATAAACCCCAAATTTATTCGAGTATAGTAATATAAATGTAAATGAGAAGGGGGGGAATGGCTATGTCCGGTATGGGACGGCGACGTCCTCCTCCTCTTCCTCATTCTTCTTCTTCTTCTTCTCCTCCTCTTCCTCCTCCTTCTCCTCCGGGACCTCCTCTCCGACAGGGATCGCCACGCGGCGTGCAGCCTCGTACGCGGCCGTCGATTGCGCCGCGACAGTCCAGGCGTAAGTGGGACGTTCCGGGTAATCACACAGCTCGGGAAACTGCCCAGTCCCGAGGGCTTGAAGGCAGCTCACAGCGGCAGCGGACTCGGCCGGTGACGGCGGAGGCGTCGGTGGCGGCGGCAGCAAGGCCGTAGGTCGGCCGCGAGAGTTGGGTCGCGGCCTGGGTGACAGCAGACTGATATGTCTCTGGAGAACGAACGGGCCGAACGGCGGCAGGTCACGGCGGGCCCGCAGACCGCTGTCCGGCGGCACGTGCGTCCCGGACGAAAGCGCTTTTTCGGCCGGGTCCACGTCGTCCCGCCGTCGTGACCAGTTCACCGGCACCATGACGAAATCCCTGAAATCGTTTCAAGTGTCATTGAGATATCAAGGGCGTATTTCTGGGGGGGGGGATGGGGCGATCGCCCCCCCACCTGGACTTTTTTACATTATTTGTATTATATTATAATAATCATTAGAAAAAAATTACGAAATTATTTAAAGTCATAGATTATGATATAGGTGTGTAATATATTGATAGAAGCGCTCGGAATTTACCCAGCTCGTATCGAATCGATTTTATAACGATAGATACTTTTAGATACACGTTATCTGATACTGGACGTTTGATAATTTTTTTTTTTGTTAAAAACGAAATAGTAATGATATTATTGTAGTACACGAATACACAAGGCCGGATTAAGCACCTATTGGGCCTCGGGGCTGAAATTTTATATGGGCCCTTTTGACAAAACATGCTTTACAAAGCCGCTCGCAGAACGATACATTTTTTAAACTATTTCACAAATTGTCAATAGCATTATATAGGTATGTACAATTTATGTCTATAAAATTACTAATTTTAGAATAATGATAAAAGTAAGTACAAATTTTCATAATAACTTTTAAATTTATAAACAATATACAACAAATATCAAAGTAAAGTTAATATATAAAACAAAAACTATTTAATTAAATACATTTTTTTTTCTTGAAGCCAACTCTAGCAGTACATCATTTAAGTCTAATGATTTCAACATTGAGAAATCATTCTCAGAATACAAAATCATTTTTATATTTAAGTTTTCTTGGGTTTAACTAGTTCTATACTTATTTTTTATTCTAGTTAATTTAGAAAAAGCTCTCTCCGCAGAACAATTAGCTACAGGAATTGTCAAATATATTTTTAAAGAAGTAAATATATAAGGAAATACCTCTTCGAGTGATTGATTAACAAACCAGGCAAATAATTTAGGAATGTCAGCTGCTAGATCAAAAGAAGGTTGACAAAGCTTCCAGTATTCTCTAAATTGTATAAGTTCGTTCGGTAAAGTAAAATCTACATCATTTTTATACTTTGAAATAAATATTGAGACACTCAAATCAATTTTTTCATTAGATGTATTAAAATATGTATGGGCTTAATATTGTTTTGGCCCCTTTCATTTGGGTACTCGAGAGGGCCCTGGGGCTACCACCCCGGCTAGACACCCCTTTAATCCAGCCTTGCGAATACGTCTTCACACTTCACGTAATACACTAGATGCGTGCAAAATAATAGATAGATTTGCTGAACACAAACGATTCTAAGAATTTGTTTTATAGAATAATAACTTTAATTAGTTTGTGCTTCATTTAAAAGAATTTTTATTTATTTTTTATCCTAAATATTATAGTTAAATTATTTTTGTTTATTTTTTATTCCTCAACATTACAAGTCTAAAAGTCGCCCTCCCCCTGAAAACAGAGTCAGGGACGCCCTCGTGTGATGTCCATGGTATGTCTACTTTCACGATCGCGCTACAGCAACGCGGGATGTTTTGCGTTAAAATACGGGTTTCGTATGACGCTCAAAATTGTGCAGTTGCAAATAAAGGGGTGTTGATTCAGTGGGGGTAAAGACATAAATATAATATCGTGATATATTTTATTGTAAGATTCGTACAGTATTATAAAAACTAATCGTATGTTTTAACCACATCTATGACGAAAATATATTTTCATATATGGACAGTCCTTGGTTGGCGTATAATGAATACCCACGTTAATTGATTCATACTACAGTGTATCGACGGTGACAATCCAAAAGGCATAAGCGAAAATGTCGAAATTATTGAGGAGGGCTAAAAACAATTTTTACCAATTACTTAACATACACCATTGAATGTTTTTAATTTAGAAAAAATAAGTCGTGAAGAAAAAAGTCAGATTTTAATCAGCTTTGAATGATCGTAGAATTGTATTTTTAAATAACGATTTATATAAATTGAAAGCTGAATATATTATGGATTTTGGCACTTATGCCCTTTTGGAATATTGCCGTCGAATTATATTTGTGTGAGTTTCGATTAGTTGTCATATAATGTTTTCAAACCATTTGTTAATGTTACGGGGTGAAATCAAAAAAGTATAACATTTTAACACTTGACAACCAACCACTCATATGCTACATTTAGCCAGGTACTGAAAATGCTATTTATAACATAGATAAAAAATGTATGGCAGTTAAAATACTGTTGACGATACAGAAAAAGAGGAAAGTAGAGGAAGAATCTTGAAAAAATGTGTACCTAGAGCAACAAAATTTTAAGCATACCACGTCATTCGGATGTAATTATAAGAACATTTAACCACATAACACATATAAAATAATTATCTTATTAGGTATCCTATTATTATCACTTCCGCCACGCACGTTTTAGTCTTTTAGATGTGGACATGCCGGAGAATCACTTCCACGAGAGTAGAAAATACACCTTTTTCTACCCACCTCCTAATACTTGTAAGCTACTCAAATTGTAAAACCTTGTGCAGCTTTTAAGCTGGTTTTTACTAAAAACTTTGTCGGAGTATTCGACTCGTCTTCGCACCGATTCTCGTTTATAGATGTTTATGTTTAAACAATATTTTTATGATTATTTAGCCAAAAGCGTCTACAAAAAAATAAATTAAAAATACCACTACATTCATTAACCTAAATACATTATAATTTTCCCTCTTCCGGAGTTCGGTAAAAATATTATTTTACGTAATGTGTAAATTATGTTGCGTATCACCCAACTTAAAATACAAAAACTAGTCAATTATGTATTTCCGCTTTGAAAACATCTGTAAGACCACTTTGATATGATTTATTGAAGTTAGCTGGCATAAGTTAGCTGGATAACTTGTCTTATCGATATAATTTATCATTAAGCGATAAACTTAATTATTTATTATTGTATTTATTTATATTGAAAAATATAATTATATAAGTTTTTAACCAAGTTATAACTAATAAAAAATATTAATAATATTTTAATAATTAAAATTTTTATGACACATAAATACGGTATGATGATAAATAAATAAACATTAGTTTTTTAGAAACTATTATATTTTTCATTTTGATATTATCCACTAAGATCATATCGTAATTTTACCCGTATTACTCATTACATACACGTTTCCTTTAGCAGATATTTATAAATATTTGCAAATATTATTTTGATTTTAATACTATATTTATTGTTATTACTTAGAAAGCTTTAACTTATCAATGAAAAACGCAGGCCTTTCAATGCGTTATTGTTATTATTATTTTATGATAAGTACAAAATAGAAGTGGTGTATAAAGAAATAAAATCAATTGAATGCGTAATATTATGGTAGTATATTATGGTATCTCTAAGAGATCATAACACCATTTTAATTTTTAGTGCCTTCTATAGTCATTTGGAATTGTATGAGCAGACAGTACAGATATTAAGAGGTAATAATGGTAAGAAAACGTTTGTAAAATATTTTGACTATATTTTGGACTTCGAAATACTGAAACATTTATGGGGAGTTTCAACTAAAACATAGAACGAAGCTTTAGTTATTTGACGCCAAAATTTATGAAGGAATATGGAAATGTTTGCACTTAGTTACTGTTGAAGGGTTTAGCTGCTCTTTACAGTTTTATATCAAAAGTCCTAGTAAATGATTGGTTTGAGTAGATGCTCCAATAAAAGTACCTATAATTTATACTGTTGAGATAAACGTGTTTAGGTGTGACGAGATGACGTAGTTAGCGAAAACTATTATTTTAAGGAAGTTTTGGTTGAATATAGTTAGCCCAATTTAGTCTATATAAGTGAATACCAGAAAGTACTTATCATCGACATAAAAATACATCTGTTTCCATAAGATTTCCACCAATTTTCATTTAGCTATGATAATATTTAACTATTCAATCGCACATTCGCACTTACCTCGATTACAATGGTCCGGTTCTTTGGTATAGTATTAATTGAAGAGAACGTATAAAAATGAAAACGACCAACGCTGGAAAAAATAAATAAAATAATTATGAATTAATTATAATTTGTGCACATCAATAAAACATAATGATTTACCGACGAGACAAAAAGTTGGAAAATAAATCAGTATATTATCTGCGTGTTAATTAAGGCGGAGTAAAACTTAATATCAACGTTTACTCTAGGTACACGAAACGAAATGATGGCAGTAGCGAACGACGGCTTCTGTGGCTGTGCTTCAACGTTTACCATTCCCTCTATAAACACTGCCTCAGTACATGTTCACCGCTCGTACTACAAATTATACGTTCGAGAAGGACCACGTCAATTATGAATAATTGTTTTACATAACATACTTTATATATATATATATATATAATTTTTGATTATATGCACTCGTTAAATAATTTTTTGAAATTAAATACTTGATAACATGACTATCATTATATTTATAATATTATATTATTGATACACGACACACGCTCAATAGTTGCTGTTGTTTACATTTTCGTCCAATTTATTTTTGCCGATGTTGACCGATTTGATTTCAAAAAACGGATGTTGAAAATATTCGTTTCAATCAAAATATACACCATTTCTTTACATAAACTATTGATTTAACTTAATAACATTATCGTTTTTAAAATAAAAAATACCTTTCAAATGAGGATTTATTTAAATTAAAACGGGAGTCAACGATCAAATGATATGGACAGTTAATATTTTATTGCTGCAAAACATATCATCATGACGCTATAGAGAGTGTTACAAAAATATAACTTACATAATATGGAACGAATACAAATTGTCCACGAATAAGTACTTTATATTTTAGCGTAGTTGACAATGTGTACCTTTTTATTTTTTTTTATTTTTTTGTAATTCAACCGTCAATAACATTACTATTAAATAAAAAATGTGTATTATTTTAAATCTTTCATGAATCAATAAGTGTTCAATTATTTTATTTGCCTTCTTCTTATTATTAATATTATTATTTGTATTATTATTATTTTTATTTATTTATTTATTTTTTTTTTGTAAAAACAGTGTGCGTCATATATGACTGATTTGCCTTTGGTGATACTTGGAAATAATCCAGTGTAACCACAGGGATTCCGTGTAAAAAATTTTAAAACTCTGTAGGTAGAGAATACGAATGTATGTGCGCTGGCATTAAAAAATGAATTTGCACAGAATTACTGATTGTCATATCACTCATATCCACGGAACGTTGTACTAAGCAGCCGTGAAAATAAATCCTTCGAGGCGTGATGCGCTACGCCCATATTATCATTTATCAACAATCAATCGTGACTCGTGTTACTGCATAACAATTAACTACTCACTATTATACATGAGTCGTATATCTTATCATATTATTTATGATATGAGTATAATATGTTGACTAAATTTGATTCTAATTATGTTTTTCGGTTCTTACTTATAATTATTTAATCATTGCTTAATGTCAAATTTAATTTAACTATTGGTTGCTAAATGGTTTGTATAATTAGTGATTTGATGTTCAAAGTATTCTTCTAGAAGAACATATATATATTAGGGTGGCCCTTAGTCAGAGATGAAAAAAAAAAATTTAATATTTTAAATTTCTCACCCCCTCATTTTGTTCATTACTATAAAAAAGTAATTTTTGTTAAATTTGATCATGATTGTTCACCCCCTTCGCGTGCCTCAAGGGGGCTAAAAAATGCAAAATAGGGGTTTTTTGTCATTTGACTCTCGCTGACTACTTGCAGTAAATATTGCTTCTGATCTTCGTTTTTGGTTAATAGCTTGTTATAATCTTCAATCAACTTAACTCCTCTCTCCGCAATATCATTTACGACATTTATATTATTTACCAATTCTTTACTTTCTATGTACTGGTCATTTTCATTCCACAATTTGGGATCTAAATCTAAAAAGTCCATGGGTATACCAAATCTATTAAAAAGATTACTAGATTGGATAGATATGAAATCATTGATATCTTTATTAGCATAATTGTATATTTCAATTGGTTTTAAAAGTATTCGTTTGTTGGCTTCTGATTCAATATCACGAGACTGCATTGCTTTAAACATTTGTATATTTAGGTTTGTGATGATACTTTGTCATCAAAAAATGCTAATGAAGTCGCTTCTGGAGTTAAGTACCATAAATGACCACTCATTTCTTTTAACGCTGACTTAGAAATTTGTTCATCAATGACATCATACAATATAATATCTTTAATAAATTGCAAGTCCACGTTTGGAGCTAGAGCAGCAGCTCTAGCACAAAACCATTGTTTTATATATATACGAACTATAAAAATGCATAAGTCACGTAAAGCATTATTTTCTTTTAAAGTTAATTTAAATTCGTTACTAAATAAAAATATTTTCATACAATAAATAGCTTTTGACATCCATCGAGCGTGATGTATTGGCCCAGGAACTTTGAAAAATATACCATTTGGAGATGTTAGACCAAGAAATATAATAGTTAACTCTAGCAGCTCCTTATAGTCATCTAGGGGTTGATATTGTTTTAATTGATTTATACAGAATATTAAAAGTTCTTCCTTTAAATTTTGTAATGATTGAAAGACAAAAGTATCTTCCAATCCAATATGAAAATTGTTGACATTAATGTTAGGCCAAAATTTTTGGAAACGTTTAAAAATCGGTACATCTGGGGCAGATGCAATATCAATCTTTATTTCAAAAGCACTTCTTAATACAACTTATAATAAATTTAATAATAAATTTAAAAAAAATAAGTATCTAAACGAACGGTATTTGTAAACTTTTATTTCTTATGCAAAAAATTAAAATTGTGTTTAATACATAGGTATGTAGACAATTAATGTCAATGGTTTGAATTGTGTCAAACTGCCAAATACTTGAATGCCTTGCCTCTACTGTCACAATATAATATTATTATCGATAAAATTATCTAATTTATATTAAAATAATTATATTAATTATAATAATGTAAAATATCTGCAATTTGTCGATTCCAATATAATACTCTAACGTTTCGTTTGCCGTTTGCCTGTACTTAAATAACTATTAGATACAAAGTCAATTGGGTATAAATTAATAATATTATCTACATTTTACCCGTACGCATTGTATTATTCTCTAAAAACGTGATTATAAATGAAACTATTGTGATTTCATGATTATAGATAGATCAATTGTATATACTTTTATTTTTTTTTATTTTAACTTAACTATGACAATAGAACATTAACTCCAATACAATTTACACATATTAACTTTTTTAGGAGATAAAATTTCTGATCATCTTTATACGGGATATTAAGATATTTTGTTTTATCACCAACCGTTATTCTAATAAATGTAAATAACCTTAGAAAAACCAATTTTTTAAATATATTAAAAATTATGTATTTTATCATTTTTCTTAGAAAATAATAAATTTATAAGAAATTGTATAAATATGTTTATTATCAAAAATATAAATATCTATAATTTAAGTTCTATAAGTTTTATCGATAAGTGCAATATTTATTTGATAAAACTCAAAAAACGACAAAAAACCCCTATTTTGTATTTTTTAGCCCCCTTGGGGCACGCGAAGGGGGTGAACAATCATGATCAAATTTAACAAAAATTACTTTTTTATAGTAATGAACAAAATGAGGGGGTGAGAAATTAAAAATTCGCGAGTTCAAAAATAAGGGCCACCCTAATATATATATATATATAATGCCTGGTCGAGAACAATCAATCAGCCAAGTCACCTGCTGGAAGCCGGAGAGCAAAAGACCACTCGGCCGCCCAAGACAAAGATGGTTGGACAGGGTCCATAAAGACTTGGATATGCTGCGAATCCTGAACGGCGTAGAGCTATCCACGGATAGAGACAAATGGAGGGAAGTGGTGGTTGCGACGAAAGACTTGAATGGGTCTATATTAAGCCAAAAAAAAAAAAACCTGAATGCGAGTATGTATAGTTCGACGGCGCTTTTGTATTTTTATACACATGAATATACACACACTAATTGTTGCATAAACATAAAAAAAAGTAATACAATATAAGTGAAATATTATATTAATACAATGACTATTTTCAAATCGTCGTTCGTCGCAGTGCATGACACAATGCAAAAACTTGATAACTAACCTGGCATGAGAACGAGAAATCAAATCTCATTCGCAAAGCCTAATATGAAGTTTATCTGTAACAATAAAAAGCAATACCATTTATCTCATTAACGTTACAATTTTTAAAAGTCATAATTCATTGTCGGGTTAATTTTGAAAATATTATTTTAATGAAATACGTAAATACTATTATTTTATTGAAATAATTGTAATTTTGGCTTTTAAAACCAGGCGTTTAAACAAAGTGTAGGGTTTCCACAGTAAAATTGATCGTTAAAAAAGGATTCACTGATAAAAAACAATATAAGAAATGCTGTACTGCAACAACATATTTCCTACGGTCGGGAATAACCTATAGTAATAATAACATACAAAAAAGAAAATTAATTATAATTTATGAACTGCATATTTTAATATGATTAATTTTATGAGCAGAAATTAAAAAAAATAACTAATTTATTTTCCTTTATATAAAATAATTCAAAAACATTTCCCAGTATTTTGCTGTAGATGTTGTGATTGAGTTAACATTATCTGTGTGAGGTAATATGTTTTATATAAATATATATATATACAATATCTAATAATATAATATGTTTTATCGTATTGTATACATATTTGGTTGTTGTCATATATAGTATATACTGCGACTCAATAATAGAATTCCGTCTTCGTGTTTGTATCTTTTGATTTTCTAACCAACATCGAAAATGTCACAAATATTTTATTTGATTAGAAAAACATATTTTAATCATATAAAACCGTTATTGTGTCGACTGAGTAAGAGTAGAGAATAAGACAAATATACGTAAAATTTGAATATCTTTTAAATTTCGAAGATTCAGCGAACAAAACCAATGAGTGTATTATACTGAGTAGGTTAAGAAAAAATATTTTCTTTTCGTTTAATATTTCTGAGTTGCCATTAATACATGAAACGCCAGATATATTAAAGTATCATTATAAATGTGTAAAATCGGACTGTTGTTGATTTTATTGAAATTTAACAATACCCTAATAACTTAGATTTTAATGTTAATCTCTATATAAATATAAACAATTTACATCTATAGACTATATAATATTAATTGATACACACACACACACACACACACACACACACACACACACACACACACACACACACACACACACACACACACACACACACACACACACACACACACACACACACACACCAACACGGCATATACGATTACTATATAAATATTATTCCGTTAATTATACAGAGTACAAAATGCGTGCATTTCAAAATGAATGTCGATTTTTGCGAAAAATCAGGCAATATCATAAATTTTTTTTATGCGTTTCACGCGTCGTGTCTGAATACTGTAGCTGTATTCACGTCGTGAGGTATAATAACTCATAAAATAATAATAGCAACATAATATTGCTATTAATTACGTAATTATAGTAAACACTGACTGTATAGTAAATTATCAAATATATATATATACAGTAGTCACTCGATAATTCGAAAAACTGCATAAATCGAACTAAACCTCTATAATTAGAAAAAAATACGTGTATTCCGGTCCCCTCGATAATTCGAAATGTCTGTCGGTGAGGCACACTCTACAATTCAAATTTTTTTTCACGAATCTCTATAATTCGAATTTCTTTAAACACAATTATAACTATTATGTACGTTCATATGTATAATGATTATGTACAATCTATTTAACGTACTCGTAATGAAACTAATAACGGAGATGGTTAAATATTATCGTAGTTTAATGTTATCGTGTCTTACCTAGGTACCTAATTATACCAAAATAAACCTCTGCTATGCAACAGACTAGAAGTTCCTGTATCATTTGAAGGCTTTATTCACTTTGACGATAATGTCGCAACTTCTGGTACTTTTACCGACGAGGAAATTATTCAATCTACTTCAGCCAATCAGCACAATTCTGACAATGATGACGAGGAAGAGGAGGCGGAGGTGGAGGTTCCTGTCATATCGTTAAAAGAAGCAAAATTTTTTATGTCAGGATTACGTCAATTTTTTGCGCAATCTGTAATGGACGAAAAAAGATGCGATACAATTTTCAATGGTATCAGTAAGTTAGACAACGCTATGGACCAGATTGTGACCAACAATTTTTCACAAAAAAAAATAACAGATTTCTTTAATATGTAATATGTATGTAAAATATAATAATAAATAAATATCAATTAATAATTTTAAAATATAAATAATAATATTTATAATAAGTAAATGTCAAAATAAACGTAATACATTATGTAAAATTTTCCACCTCTCTTTAATTCGAATTAATTTTTTTCCGCCGGTTATTCGAACACTCGGTAAATCGAAAACCTCTATAAATCGAATTTTTAACTCGGTCTCCTGAATTTCGAATTATCGAGTGACTACTGTGTATATGTATATGTATATATATATATATATATATATATATATATATATATATATATATATATATATATATATATATACTATACAGACTTAAAGTTATATGAAATATATTCAAAAATACCACTGTACTTGAACTGCATGTAGTCATGATTTTTTTACATAAATGGAAATAAATATCGTTCAACCATTAAGAAATTTTAAATAATATCATAATTGGAGCTCACTATTTGAAAAACACTTGAGAAGTAGGATAATGTTATGTGATCACAACTGGGTTCATATGAGAGTCACGTTTTGGCGAACTCAACACGCTATTGTGTTCATGCATCTCCCTGCCGTATCACAACAATAGGTATATGACGCCGTCAGGTACGATATTATTTATGTACACATACGTGTGTGTATACAGCATCAAAAAACGGTCATCTCGAGATACCGACGACCCCCGTTTCAACCTTCACGAATATATTTAAACATATAGTACATTGTATATTGTTTTTACTTATTATACCCGTTGTTGACTGAAGGCACAAGGCTGGCGGCGTTCATAGGATTTCGCCCGGTGTTGCTTGCGACGAATGAAAAAATTAGCCTAACCGGACTGTGCGAAAAGTATTTATTTGTATGTTTTATGCAATAAATGTATACGGGTACTAGACCAGATTTAAGATGAAAAATATGAAGGCATTTTGTTCTCGTGTGTTAAATTGTTTAATAATTAAATGATTTTGGGCATAAAAACGTGAAATAGATCATTGATGAATTTACCTAATTCTAATTATGGTCACATATAAATATTTTACCTTAATTGTTATATTTTATAGTAAAAATATTATGGTCTATATAGTAATATATATTTATTGATTGACAATGTAACGCATTTAAATCATGCCACTAAAAATAGGCGTAGTTTATAATAAATTTCCCCAGACGTTAAAATCTGGGTATTCTGGGACTCTGTGTATTTATATACCTATACATACATATTATATTGTGTTGAATTCACGAAGTGCACAGTAGTTAGAATGGAATTTAGTGGTTGAAATATCAACGAAAAAATGAAAATAAATGTTGTAAAATTCACAGCTGTAACATTTTTTGACGTAGTAATTTTCGTCAATGCTCTTTTTAAAAGTGATTCTAAACTAAATAATTACGTCTAATAATTATAATAATACTAATAATTATAACGTCTTTTGAATTACAATTAACAAGAAAAACGATTAAAACGTTTTAAATCGAATATTTATAAATATTTATTAATACTTATTCCATTAAGAATCGAATCGTTGTACTTTTAGTTGAACATAATAATTTGGAAAACAAATACACGATGGTAAAATTGGATTAAATAAACGGATTGGATACGGTTAATTGCCCCTTACTAATTAATGGCATTTATATATGGTTTTCTCACATTTTACCGGTATCAAAGAAAATTTAGGCCCTTTTAATAATTAGTACCATATTTAGTCGGACCATATACAAAAGTATTCAAATACATATATACATAATATATATATATATATATATATATATATATACACTTATTTTGAAATAATCTATAACTATGAACTGAATGCTTTCTTTTGTTCTTCCAAATGCTACTTCGTGGGTGGTTGAATTCGATAAACACATTTTCACGAAGTACCAAATATACAGACCGTATTTAACATGCTGTTCTTATTAACACCATTTTAGATAACGCGTATAATATTCTGAACTGCTTTATACAACGTTTATCACATGTTTACGAATACGGTTTCACAGCATCGGCATATACAATGTTATAGGAAATAGTATTTGTTATTTATTAATTTCATGGCGGCCAAGCAATAAATCAAGGCGTTATCGTTAAATGGCTAACAATACGTGACAAGGGTCAAAGATGGACCAAAAATGAATCTTCGAAAACCCGAAACGTGTTATTACTGCTTTAGTATTTCAGAAACCATGCTTTTTGTATAAATCTTTTCATACGCATCTGTTTTACAGACGTCGGTTCGAATTTTTTGCCATATGCGTACCCTCAATAAATCAATAAACCAATACGTATATATAATGCACAAGGCGTCATTTAGTCGGAGCTCTACCCCGCCCCGATCGCAACCATCACTTTACGACGGAAACAATATTTCAAGAGATTATTGTGTTTTGGAGCGAACAGTCAAGACGAAAAGATTTTCTTTGAGTTTTTATCTATAAGTCTACGTTATATACGCGTTATTTTATATTCAGCTTAAAATGTCTATTCACTTGTGTAAAACGTATAAATTAACAATATAAATACTTAAACTCGCAATCGAGCACACGCAGAAGACGTTCTGAACATTTTCGAGGCATTTATTTAATAACTTGATAATCACAACTTGATACACTTGATAATCACTTGATTGACACGCGTTGAATTTAGGACTAAATATTATAACCGCATCGCACATATTACTTAATATACCTACAACCTACATTAATGCATTTAGGTTCTGTACAGGTAGTGATGTATACAGCGTATACTCATTAGTCATCGTGTAGTTTTGTTGAACGGTAATAGGATGAAGTGGGGGGGGCCAACTTCACGAACGTTAAAAAGATACGGTCAAAAATATATTCATTTATAATTCGTTTTTTAATTAATTTGAAAAGTGATATTTTATCTATGTACCTACTCTTAAATTAAAAAAAAAAAAATCAAGGTAACCGGATCAGTAGTTTCAAAGAACATGCGTGACAAAGATGTGTATGTGTGTGTGTGTGTGTGTGTGTGTGTGTGTGTGTGTGTGTGTGTGTGTGTGTGTGTGTGTGTGTGTGTGTGTGTGTGTGTGTGTGTGTGTGTGTGTGTGTAGGTATATATAGATAGGTAGATAATATAGAAAATCATACGTTAGATTTTGGTTTTATTTTCATAAAATTATACCACATTTTGATTATTCGTCGATTTTAAATTTGAAAAAAAGTACAATAAGTATTCAAAACGTGTTTGACTCAAGAATTCGCGAATAACTAGGAGTTCCAATGTGATTAAAATCGGTGGTTCCTACACGGATAATTTTCAAACAGATTGGTTGTATACAGGGGCGGACTGAGGTGTTGAAGGCCCAGGTGGGTAAGTTTTAAGATTTAAATTGACATAATCAATATAAACAAGAGACTTCATATTACAATTTTTATTTTAAATTGATTAATTTGATAACTTATAAAAATATGGGAAAAGTATTTGTGATCTAAGTTAAAAAAAAAAAAAAAAATGTGTTACATCAAAATGACTATTTTAAACCTTTTTTAATACAAGAAAAAAAAATGAATTATTTGGACATAATATAAATTCCATTTTGATTATTAGAAAATATAACACTTATTGTTACTGTTGTTTATTCGTATAATTACGGACGTAGAAGAAGCGATATTTTTGTATTGTCTCACAGTGAAAAAAAAAACGCATTAAAAGAATCGTTTTGGTGGATCTTGTTGTCGAAACTAGAGATGAGAAAAGTTTCGCCGCCGTCATTTAGTCTCCGGCGCGGCCAACGCGGCGCGACTACGCGCGACCGGTGACCCAAAGAACGGTACCGGTGGTGGTCTAGGCCCTAGGGTAAACTTAGACAAATATACAATATACAGCTACAGTGGCATATATACCATCATGTACGAAAACCAAGTGCCTTTAGCTTCCAACGTATAAGTCCTTAAATTTTATTTTTTTTTTCTTCTCGCACGAATAAAACATTAATTAAAAATAAACTACAGATTACACAAAAAGCAAAAATATAATACGTAATATTATACACAACACACCTACGGATATATCTAAAAGAAAATCGATTTTTCATTTTTCTACAAATCAGTTACCGATACGTACCTACGTATACTTACTTATTGAACGTCTACACTTTCCGAAAACGTAATGATGTGCAAAATAAGTAAATCAATGTAAAACTGTCCAAAAACGGATTTCGCTTAAAAATTGTACTCTGAAGTTTATTTCGATAAAAATACACAGTATTTACACACTCGCATTTACTGTGGATATGACTTTAAGTAGCTTATTATTATTATTTTTTATGTAAAAATATACGCATTTATCAACAAATATAAATTACCGTTTTAACAAGTTGACTGCCGAGCTATTTTTATTATGATGGTCTTTGGCACCGTGAATACCAAAATTGGACTTAAACAATACTGTTTACTACGCCAAGCCAAATTTATCGGTTTTATTAAGTGGGCCTTGCGTGTTTCATTAAAATCTATTCATATTTTTGTCGTAATATTATATTGTTATACTTTAAATGATAGGTAAAAAAAAAAATCATAATCGGAGTACATACCATTTTAGGTATTCAATGCCTATTATAACATAAATTGGCGATTGTAAATACTCCCAAATCCATTTTTTGCACATTTATGGACGTATATCAAGTCAAAATAGACTGTATTATTATGAATTTATTTGTATTATATAAAAAACTGATAAAATGATATAATTGATAGTTTAATTAAAAAAATTGAAATTCAACCAAGTGAAGAGAAACACATTCTTATCAATGCGCAATAGGGAAAATGTAATATCTGTTACAAAGAAATGGTTGAATAAGGCGGAAGACAACATGCTCAAAAAGTTTCACGTAGAGTCCAAACCAAATGTAGCAAGTGTTTAAAATATTTTTGCCTAGAACGCAGGGCTTGGACCCGAAAATAAAAATACGGGTATTTGAACCGGAAATTTTAGAAAATATCAGACCCGGAACCTTACCGAAACCCCATATTCGATTTTCTTCAGAACCTAAACCGGAACCGGTACCGATATTTGTTGATAGAAAATTTTTTGGTTTTTTCAGTTCCAATTTGGTTTTTAAAAATAGGTTAAATGTTAAAATTACTCATCATATAATATAATCTACGAATGTTTCAGGAAGTAATACAATATTAAGGTCCGCGGTATATACTGCAGCGGTGGCGGTGGCAATCACGGTGAATTGAAACACACGTATTTAATACTAGGTAGTATAGGTACACACACTGCCGGCGGTATCGGTGGCGGTAAAATAACGTGGCGGTATTTTTATAGTACTAAATACGTGTTTCAATTCACCGCCACCGCCGCCACCACCGCCACCATCACCACCACCGCCGCCGCTGTAGTGTGTGCGAACCTTTAGCAGTTACTAACAAATATATAAAAATTGTTTATGTCTTATCCGGGACCCATCGTCTCGAATCATGGGTATCACCCATGGCTACAATCTATTAATAGTTTTGTTCGGGCGACAACGTCTCCTGACTGTTGACTAATAAAATATTAAATCCGAATAATTATTATATAAAATGTTTGTGACGTATACATTTTGTTTTACCCGAGTATCACTCACATATAAAAATAAAATGTTATGTAAAAATGAGGGGGAGAAATACAACATTAATTAGACTAATCGTAATTAAAATCGTAAACATTAAATACAAAATTATTAATTCAGACAATTTTCTTTACCTATTATATTATTTCTTGTAAAGCATACACAATTATTTTTTGCAAAAACAATTTTCTACCTGATTAATAATTTAGTGTTTTATGAGGTTTTGATTAAAAAAAAAAATATATATATATATATATTATATATATTGATTTACCTAAAAATGACCAGTTTCATACAAATTCTAATTTTAAACAGCTATACAAAAATGAGTTCACTTACGATTTTTTTCGGGTTTATAAAACATATTATATGAATGTATGGAATAGGTGACAGAAATGGAATAAAAATGTTGGAGGGCTCTAAAATAATTATTTGTTTAATTTATCCTCTCTAATGGTAATGACCTTTTGCGATTTATATAATTAAAAATAAGGGAGGCTGAGCCCCTCAATTAGTGATAAATAATCAAAAATGTACATTACTCTTCTCTATACGCATATTCGATTTTCATTAAATTGGTACATCAAAGAAGTTATTTTCAAATTTCCCAATCGTTTTCTCAGGAACAAACTTCTGAAAAACACTATTATAGTATATTATTTTTATTTGAACTGATAACATACACAGGTGGTCTGATCGAAATATTAATCAGTAATTAATTATTATATTACTATACCAATTCGTCACAGATTCAAAGGACATTAAATTCTCCGTCTCATTTCAAATTTTCAATTCAAAGTGAAAAAAACTATTCTGAGCCTATTGTCATTTTCATGTTGTATTATTGTGATATCAACCACCGATTCAAAAACTCAATGTATTTTTATAGTTAGGAAGCGAATTCGTAGAAAATAAGAAAAAGTCATATATTATTATTTTGATTGAAGTTTTAGGGAATTAGGGTTTCATTCAAATCCATTACCACATATGGTACCTATAAATGTATATGAGATTTCTACCATATGAGAATGAAATTCTATAGACGGAAACTGCATTATTACAGTTGACCTTTTTTTAATTTTTTTCTTTTATTATACACGGACTTTGATTTTACATTTCCGGACTAGAAATATATAATTCCTATTTATTATTATTATTATTATTTTTTCAACGTATAATAGTTATTTATAAATTATAACCTTATTTTTGTATACATGCTTATATTCACTGAAATTGTGGCATTTTTATTGCCCAAGTGTGTCAACGATTTGAATTAAATACCGCAGCTTGTGATACTTTCCTTTGATCCCTCGGACTATAGAATAACGGTCAACCAAAAAATATTTCTTACTCTGTATCATATTATAAACACAATACACTATATCGACGTAGGTAGAGCAAACCCTATTTTATAATGCACCTACAGTGTATAAAAAAAATTGATAGAATGTGACCTGCATTTATTTTTACAGAGTGATTTGGTGAAATCGTATCCGACGGATAATTCATTCCATTTGAGTATTTAGCAAATTTGTATTGCCGGACTATTCATTTCAAATAAGTTTATTTTGCCCGATGATCGTATTTCAACCGTCCGTATCTTTAATACTACAATATGCCCGATTGTATATGTATGTACAATACACTATAGTAATTCGGCACATCAAATGATAGACAATTCCTTTAATTACATCATATAATTATTATAAGAATACGTTATAGGAGCACGTAAAAAATTGGAACGTGAAAATCTGGACAGAACAAATATGGACAATATACGTATAAGTTAACAACGTAAAAATTCGGACGGCGTAAAGCTGGAATTTTATATTTTTAAATCCGTTATAAATATTTGGACGGTGCAAATGTGGACGGCAAAAATGTATAGACGGTATGAATGTTGACGGTAAAAATCTGTATTTTATAATATTACCAGTAGGTAGATATTGGTATATTAACTATTAAGTAAATTGACTTCTAATAAAGTAATGATTTATTTTATATACCACATTTCTCTTAGAATTACATGTCAAATGATCCCTTTAATATTTTGATGTCTTGCGGAAATAATCAAGTTTTTAATACACTATTAAAGTAATTATTTAATAAACAAACATTATGATTGTCTGTTAATTTTATTTGATATTATTTTGTATCACATAACTCCATTCTGTTTCCCACTTTTTAGGTTTTGTATCTATATGTAATCTTTAATTATTATTATTATTATTATTTATTCCTTTTATTAATAGCTAGCGTACTATTTATATTAAATTATTTAATAATGTGTTAACTGTCTAATATTATTATACTATTATTGTCATTGTTATCCTATACATATGTATATACACATGTGTATATGTACATATGTGTATTGTTAAATTGGACACTGTCCGTATGAATATTAAATAAATAAATAAATAAATAAATAAATAGTTATACTATTTTAATTAACTATTATATATGCCATCAAAATGAAATGATATTATAAATTTAACACATTAATTCTGTACTGCAATTTTATTTCTGTTGTATGGTAGCAGTGGCGGCTACAGTGAATTTACCATGTGTATCCAAATGCTACTGCAGTACTGCAACCATCGTTAATTAGAGCAATACAGCAAGATAATTATGTATACTATTTAATATTTACGCTCTATTATAATATAATACCTATAATATTATGTCAAGCAGTCAACCACCTACCCAGAACCCACCCTCCCCATAATCATGTGTATCCGTCGATACACTTGAGGTATAGGGTAGCCGCCACTGTATGGTAGATTCTGATCGCAATTATTTCTGTGTACCGTACTAAGTAATCTATTGTCGGCGAATTAGAATTTTTTTTAAGTAACAAATAATTAGGCCGTTTATTAATGGTGGTATTAATTATTTATTAATAGGTATTTATGATACTACAGTTACATGAAACACAATGGGCGATTGTAAACTCGGCCTGTGTTTTTTTCAGGTAAAAATAATTTAGGTGTAAACTCGGGCCGGGGTTTTTGCAGGTAAAAATAATTTAGGTGTAAACTTGGCCTGGATAAAAATGTACATATGATTTTCTTACAATATTTTTGAGAACCATTTAGCATTAACCGGAGGACACCAAGAGGAGGCGATTCTCATTATTCTCGAAAAATTATTTTCATTGTCTTATTATGAAATTTGTTATATAATCAATGTAAAATGTATTTATGTAAATGTTTTTAAGTAAAAAGCCATGAGTTTAACGTATTCACTCACTGATATTTCCTTATTTTTATATTTTGTAAGTGTTCTTTCTAAGAGTTCTCTCTTTTTTTTTTTAGTTTTTGGATTTTGAAATTGAAATCGTTCATCTAGGCTGTTGATTTTAATGTAAATTTCTGTTGGTAGTTCATTTAATTTTGCAATGACGGCATATATATTGGGGTGAGTGGAATTAAAACTTGCATTAAAATGCGCACGAAATGATTCACATGTATTAGTTGTTAAACACGTATCAACTGATGCACAGGGCCATATATCAGGTGGAAACTTCTCATATGTATATGTATTGATTAAATAATCTGTGCTTATTATATTTTATTGGTAAATATTATCGGGCCGAGATAACAACCGATCTTTTTATTACCTGAAATTCCGGGCCGAATTTACAATCTACCTACTTAATTAACTAAAATTTTCGTGGCCGAATTTACAAGAAAAAAGGTAATCGTGGGCCCTGTTTACATTTGCCCAATACAATAATATTAAATGTCAATTTTTTCACTAACTTGAAAAAATCGTAGAAAATTAACGGATTAACCTTTATTAGAGATTGAAGCAGCAACATTTTTCTAATATTCTGTCTCACAAAATAGCTATTTTGAATTTTTACCAAACGGTAAGATTGATAAATTTTTGAATTTGAGTTCTAAAAATGAATAAAATCTTTTAACGCAATACTGTGGTACCGCATGAGAATTTTTTTTTTAATCGTACAAATCAAACCAATCGCTTATTAGAAACAATTGGTTAATTGACACATTTTACCTTGGTCCCAAAATGTTTCTAATAAGCGGCTTCTACTGTATATATATATATATATATATGAATGATAAATAAATATGTTTAGGTATATGTTTTTTTTTAAGCAGTAATTATACCAAAAACTAAGTTAAACTTAGGTATGACTGTGAAAATTGGTAAGGTACTGGCGAAAAATGCTCTAATTCGTTTGATATTTTTTAAAAAATATCCAAAAATGTAGATAGGTACTACAATTGGAATTTTATAATTTTTTTAAATTTGTATTCTATTGAAAGTAAACTTTTAATAAAACTAGCTTTCTTTTCTCAACTAATTCACATCGGGTGTATCGCGCAAAGTAAATGAAATGAAAATAAATAATATTTTTATAGGGCAATATCATACGTGTATACCTGTAAAAAAAAAAAAAAAAAAAAAAAAGAAACCGCATCGAATCGTATACAAAATCCGTGTGTAAATATCAGTTAGTACCTATATTCGCGGTGAGCGAACGTGTTCGCTGTAGTCGATAATATAACACACATATTGTGTTGGTATGACTGCAGAGTGTCGGTACGAGGATTTTTGAAAATAAAATATATAATACAACGCGATTTCACGAGCCCGCGATTATAAACGGAATGCGCGCGCGAACGCTACGTGCCCAGTAAGTAGCCAATGGGCACACGCGATAGAAATCTGACGCGGCTAGGAGTGTGTGTCGGAGGGAAAACGTGTTGTACGGAGTACAATACGCAGGATCGGTCGTAGTCCGCTGCCCTCTCCAACGCCCTCTCGCCCTCGCTCCGACGCACGCACACGCCGCGACGCGCTCTAGTGCGGGGGGAAGACCACGTTGTGCGGCCGGTATAGCGACATAGGCGACCGGCCCAAATTCGTTTATTATTCGACCGCATACCGGCCGCCGCGGACCTCGAGCACCGCCGTTCGCCCGCGCGCACCACCCGAACGATAAACGTTTTCTAACACGCGGAAACACGATGAAGAGATCCAGAGACGAACCGGAACAATCGTACGCGTCCGCGTCGAGAATGATGCGGGCGTCGAGTCTGCGACCGTCTTCGCGGTCATCTTCTCCGTTGCCGTCCACGCCGACGCCCCCGTCGTCTTCACTGCCGTCCACGCCGATGCCTCCGTCGTCTTCACTGCCGTCATCCTCACTACCATCGTCCTCGCAGTCGCCGTCTTCTGCGCAGTCACCGACGCCGATGCCTTCGCCGTCTTCTGCACAACCGCCGACGCCGGTGTCTCCGTCGTCTTCGCAGTCGCTGACGCTCGAGTTCGGGTCGCCAGGTTCACAGTCGCCACCGCCGTCGGCCGAGTCTCCGTCGTGGTCACAGCCGCCGACGCCGGTGTCTCCGTCGTCTCCGCAGTCGCCGACGCCGTCGGACGAGTCTCCGTCGCGTTCACAGACGCCCACGTCCAGTTTACTGTCGTCCACGCGGACGGCCACGTCGTGCATAGTACTGTCGTCGGGGCCGGTGTCTCCGTCGTCTCCGCAGTCGCCGACGCCGTCGGACGAGTCTCCGTCGTATTCACAGACGCCCACGTCCAGTTTACTGTCGTCCACGCGGACGGCCACGTCGTGCATAGTACTGTCGTCGGGCCCGGTGTCTCCGTCGTCTTCGTTGCAGTTGTCGTGGGCGTCTCCGTCGTCGCATTCGGACAATCCGTCGTCGCCTTCGGACAATTCGTCGTCGTCTCCGCGCTCGCCGCCTACAATGTCGCCGTTCTCTTGGTCGTCTTGGGCGACGTCGTCGTTAGCGTCGTCGTCGTCTGCGTCTACGTTCGGGTCGTCGCCTCCGCCGTCGTCGGCGGCGTTGCCGTCTTCTGCGTCGGCGTCGCCGTCTCCGTCCACGTCGTCTCGGTCGCTATCGCCGCCATCGTCGTTCTCGTCTGCGCCGCCATCGTTGTTGTATTCACCGTCGTCGCCGTCACCGCCGCCGCCTTCACCGCCGTCGCCGTCGCCGCCGCCGTCGCCGACCGCTGGCCCGTCGGCTTCCTCGACGACAAGACGTGAGTATATACCACACGTATCACAATAGACTAATCAATCTTACAGTAGCCAGTCTACGTTTTTTAATTGAAAACTATAATCACATTCGTATTGTCGGAAAATTTAAAAATTACGTTTACGTGCAACGCCCTCTCGTTGAATACATACATACCTATATGGTACCAGTGGCGTGCTCACGGGAGGGGGGAGGGGATCAGGGTGCCATATCCCCCCATTGGATTTTTCGTAATGATTTATTATTTACATGAAAAAACAATTTAGGTTTAAAATTCAAGATTTTGGTCGTAGATTAGATCGCGTTCCTGTATTATTGTCTCCGCACTCGGCTGCATAACTCATAAGACGACACGTATCAACATGTTTGTTCTAAAAATAAACGTCCTGTTAATTTTTATTTCAATTTTTCCCGAAATGTAGAGACGGAGCTGATTGTATTACCATTTACTATTAAGTATTAGTATTTACAATATATTTATATTGCATTTGCTTATTATCGTTTAATAAATGATACTAAATTAAATATAGAAGTTTCCAATTAAAATATCACTTATAGATTATAAGCAAATATATGAATAGGTTCTACAATGATATACATGTTTGTACCATGATATTATAATATTATAGTCGAATACTCGAATGCATGTATATTTATAAAAATAATAATAAAGCAGAGCAACGGTGGCCGATGTCGACCCGATTGCCAAACCAGATGAAGTATTGGACGAGATGGTCAAGAAACCAAGAAAGGGAGCATTCAAGTATTACGTAACGCAATTTGGGGGGAGGGGGGGTCTAGTAAAACGTTACAATGCGTTACAAGGGCGGGAGGGGGAGTATTTAAACAATGCGTTACGTAACATTTTTTTATTTTAATAAAAAAGCTAGGGCTTTGTTCAACATAATTGTGACTTTAATGGTCACTTAAATGTTACGTAACGTTTAGGGAGGGGGAGGGGGGTACAGAAAACCGATACGGTGCGTTACATGGGGGGGAGGGAGGGTCTAAAATCTTCAAAAATTGCGTTACGTAATACTTGAACGCTCCCAAAGCTAGAAATTCTCATTTAGTTAAAAATTAACTAATGTATTGTATAATTAAAATAATATATTAAACTTGTATGTATATTAAGTATTTACAAATGGAAAATTTGTTGAATAAAATGAATATCCCCCCCTTTCAAAAAAGCTGAGCACGCCACTATATGGTACCGTACTTCCGATGTGTATTCATACATATATGTGTATATATATATATATATATATATATATATATATATATATATAAAACGCGTGCACGTACACGTATTTCGCCGAGTCCGTTCAATTAAAAGAGGCCGAGAGACATTTTTTTTTGTTTTTTTTTTTTTTTTACTTTTTCACACGACCCACAGAACAATGTAAAAACAATAATACCGTTAACGTTTCTTATTGAGTAAAAGTACCATTTCATTTTTCATATCCGATGTGAAATTTCGTTTGGTGAGTCTTTTAATTGAGCGTACACGATTTATAGGTACAAAATGTAACGACGCATTACACCTGAGATACATATTTGGTTCCGTAGGTAGGTACTCAGAAGTGTGCAACGGTTGTAAATATCGTAAGATTTCGACTATCCGAACGTTTGTTATACGAACTCTGTGTTATTCAACGTACAATCGACGTATCCGAACGTCAAAAAGTTCTCGCGCACTTTCCATGGACGGAAACCGATTTTATCATTGTCGTTATTTATCGACCCATGGCTCGCAAAGGTATTCAATATGTGACTCATTTCGAATTTCTAAAATTTGATGAAATATCCCAAACAGTTTTAGGTGAAACTTTTATATTCCTATTTCAGTATACCCTAATCCGTAATCGTTTTTATCGTCAATATTAGGTATTAAAAACAAGTTCAATATAATTGAATAATTTAGGCGATGGTAATGAATTGTGATAATACATTTGGTGACCCACTCGAAAGTAATTATTTGCTTGAATGGCCCGCAAGGGACAAGAGGTTGGGCATCACTGTTCTATACTGTAGTATAAATAAAAAATAATTTTAAAGGTATAACATTGGTTGTTAATTCAAGTGATCAATTTTAAGAAAATCATCTTTAATTTACGTAGGTAAGTATACGTTGCTAACTATTGAAACTAGAATCTGTACACACATAGTGAGATAAAGATAAAACATAGGGAATTGTGTGAAAAAACTTTTGTGCAAAGATAATAAGTTAAACTGTTCATATCGTAATTAGTTTAGATTGTTTATATATACAACTATAGGACTATAATAGCAAGTCTATACGTATAATCAGGCGCGTAGGTACACTATAAAATATTTGGGGGGGGGGGGGTTAAGAAAAACATATAGTTTTCATACTTTTCATATCAAATTATATATATATATATTCTTTATTGAAAAACTTTCCTGAAATTTTTGGAGGTGCTTTAAACTCTGAACCCCCCTTGTGTACGCACCTGCGTATAATACACATAGTAATTTATACACAGGTACGCTCATAGACGTAAGAAAACCTTGATAGCAAGAGAGGAAGTATATATTTTGGTTTGTGGCCTCTTTAAGTAAGAAAGATCTGCAGGAATGATTTCTAGGGGAGAGGGAGAAACTTAATAAAATGAAAAAAGTCATAATTAACGTAACAAAAAACGTATACTTCCAAAACACCAGAGTCTAGAAACAAATGTCTCATTTTTTATCCTGATTTTCTCACGGTTAAAAATAACTAGTAACTACGACGTAATCAGAAGTTAAACGTGATTTAATTTAAAAAAATTTTAATTGATTAAAAAGTACATTTCTTCTTTTGTTTTGTAAAAAAAGTTACTGAATTTCCAGTTTAATTATATAATATATATATGCAAGTAGGGTAAAATACTTAGAAAAAAATGCGGTAGATTCAGTTAAAAAAAAAAAAAAAAATTTCATGAAATGATAAACTAAAAGAGTTAGACTCCCTCCCATTAAAGGATTGATAACGTTAGCTTTTAGGCATATTTTCATATGACGCCGGCCGGTCACTTATTCACGGTACACCATGTGTATATGTATGTATGTATGTATATAGTATAAGAATAGAATCAGTGGCGTATTTGAGGGGGGGGCGATAGGGGCGATCACCCCTCCCGAGAGATCTTTGAAAATAATATTTTATGATTGTTGAACTAAATATATTAATTGTGTATCTAAATATTTTAATTAATTAATAAATAATATTTTTTGGATGAGAAATTTTTGTGATAACTGGCAACTGATAATACATATTATTATATCGGATAAATACGAGCGGATCAAAACCACCCTGATCCATGCACATTATCAACTTTTCGTTATCACTATAACACACATAGATAATATATATCTATGATAACACATAACTTTTTTTGGCTGATGATGAAAATATGTACTGTTTTATATAATTATTATTATTTCTGTTTTAATATTTAATGTATATATTTTTTTATCTAATTACAATTTTTTTTCATAAAATATAAGTGTTTTATACAAATTTATTTACCCATTGGTTTTTAGTTAAGTTTAGGTACAATAACAACAAAATAAAATAAAATTTAGAACATAAAACATTTATCTATATAAAATTGCAAACACTTATTGTACCTCTCACGACGTTTTTTTATGTAACTACAAATTTTAAAGTTCAGGTATTAGTTTATTATTTAAGACTTGACTTTTTTGTATAAAATATATTTTAAATGTTAGTTAATTAATGAAATTCAAATAAAAAAAATATATATATATATATTTGGAAAGTTCCTTACATTATAAAATAAAAATAAATAAAAATGTTTTCTTACTCCGTATACATTAGGTAGGTAACACATTTCAATACTTGAACGCCATGTGTTTTACAAACCGTTTTTTTGCATACAGAACAAATATTTGAATATTTCGTATCTTTAGAACTTGGACACATGTTAAATACCAACACGTAATGGAGTTCGAAAATATTCGTCTCAAAATAACTATTATTTTCGTGATGGCAAAAGGTAAGAAAAAACCTACGCAACTGGTATCATCAGGTTAATTATGACCCGAAACCTTTATAAATAGCTTTTTTGAACGAAATACTTAATAATTGTTGATAATATACGTTTGATATACGTTGTCTGAAGTATTGTGATAAAATACAATGCATTCTACAACAAAAAAAAGCGCGATTTATGGTAGAAAAGTTAAAAACAAAATGTCATGGGTCTTTTTTGACCCGACGATACCAGTTAAGGGTTAAGAGAAAATAATAAAACAAATGATATATACAACGGTATGTCGGTATACGAGTCTTTAGAAGCTTTTGAGTGATAGAATAAGTAATATTGTGGGACGCAAGTAATAATATATATTAAAAAATAGTAGTTTTGTTTTTTTAACCATAATGTACATTAAAACATTAATAATAATTTTATAAAACAGTACATTTCATCATCAGCCAAAAAAAGTTATGTGTTATCATCATAGACCTTATACTTATATATAGGTCTATGGTTATCATAAATATATATTATCTATGTGTGTTATAGTGATAACGAAAAATTGATAATGTGCATGGATCAGGGTGGTTTCGATCCGCTCGTGGATAAATCGGATTACTGATTAGTGATTGCTCTATGATACGCAAAGATGGAACATTTAGCCCGAGTAATGGGTGACGTAGTCGTACCAAATGAGTGATGGAACGGAACGTCGTCTGTCGAAATGGTTACTTAGGTGACCATTTAGGGTCACGATAGGTCATTTCCATAGACATAATAGAATGTCTATGGTGTCTATGGTGTCTGTTCTATTATGTCTATGGTCATTTCGTCTGACGAAAGTGTTGCCAGGTCTGGGGAAATTTCCTCTTTCTGGGGATTTTTGGTGTATTATTTGGTTTTGGAGATTTTTCTGGAGAATTCAAATATTCTGAGGAAATAAGTGCTAAGACTGGAGATTTCTTGCATTTTGATTTTTTACCATGTTATGGAAAATTGTATACGTTGTTATGTTGGTCATAAGTCGTAAACTCATAATACCCTACGCGGACTTTTTGCCGAAAATGAAACGTATAAGCAATGACCATAGATATACAACACTTGTGTGTGGCAATATCTATGGCAATGACCAAGAAAATGCGACGCATACATGGGTTATAAGCGAATATATTCTAGATCCTATAACCTAAAATTGTTATTCGTCGGCCGTCGTTTCTTACTCGTGCAGTGCGTAAATTGAATTATTTTGTTTTTTATTATTGTGGTTATAAGCGACAAAATGAGTGACATTGAAAACTCTAATGAAGGACCATCGTTAAAATGGCCTAAAAAAAAAATCATATAAGCATACGTTTCGTCAAAGTTGGTTAAAGTCCACAGAGTTCAAAGCGTGGTTAAAAATTCTTTAATAAAAGTGCTTAAATAAATAATAAAAATGCGTTGTTTTTTATGTCTAAAAAAAATGTTTTTAATTGGTGGGGGTGGTTTACTCCTCTTAATATCGCCCCCCCCTAGGTGAAGGCTCAAATACGCCACTGAATAGAATATGGTATTAAACATACGGAAATCAGTCGATTGTCCACTAATATGTTGATAAAATGCTTGAAAAGAAACTTTCAAAACATCATAAAATTCAGACGAAAACTAAAGTATAACCAACTCTGGTTAGTTCGAAACTTTTGGTAATTATTCGAAGTAAATGCTCTGCAATCTCTATACTCCCTTTTAATTATAATGAAAACAATGTTTTTAAATACATTCGGTAAATGAAGTAAAATTTAGAGTTAACTAGCCGCCAATGCGTGACAGGTAGGTTCCCGGGTTTTCAGCTTTCGCCATACGATCGCACGGTGCGCACGGTGCACATTTTAGAGCTAGGTGCTACTCGCGGGTCGCGGACGTGCACGAGCGACGCCGGCGTGCCGGGCGATCGGTCGCGGGTCGTCCACATTTCGAACTTTGAATCATCAATAATCGATTGTATCGTATAATTTGAAAAGGTAAAGATCATAAAAAATTTTTTATGTATTAATTAATGCGTATTTAATAGAAACTGTACAGTTATATTGGCTGAATGTCAAAAAAGTGATAATCAAGTGGAATATATTGATAGTATGATTATGTTGATAATATAATTTATTTTAAAATTTTCATTTGCAAATATTGTTCATAAATTTGTTGAACAATATATTCAAAACTATCCCTGTATGTATAAAAGAGCACCTGCGTGAAGTTGGCACCACCACTTTCTGCTAGGGACTTCAAACATTTACAAGCATTTTGCAAAGAATTTTCTAAGATTTTCTAAGTGATTTTCAAAATTTGCATAATTGCCATTTCCTCGAAACAAATTTTTTTCTGTTGGTGGTACCAACTTCATGCTGGCACCACCACATTATGCTAGAGACTTGAAACCTTCGTAAATATTTTGTAAATTATTTGCTGAAATTCGCTAAAAAAATTTAAGGAGATATTTTATTAAATTATTTTAAATTTTTGTTATGATGATTAAAAGGGATATCACTTTTGTTAGGTATTTAAATTAAATAAAAAGAATTAAATTACTTTAGAGAGGTCATTTTTCTATTGTCTCGATAGTTTTTCCGAGCGTGGAGATAAACTACCGAAAATTGAGAAATATAAGTGAAATTAGCTGTAGACGACACTTTCATTAAATCGGCTTCAGTGATTTCATCATAAATGCATAACTACTTTGAGATTTTCACCATATATTTTGACGTACTACTTTATACATTAAAAAAAGTTCAAAAAAAAAAAAAAAAAAAAACAAAAAACAAAGTAAATCACACCTTTTCTCACTAGTAACAATAAGCTTTGAATTAATAAATATTTATATGTATTTAATTTATGATATGTAACCCTATATATATTTAAAATGAATAAAAATAATAACTTATCTTTATGCGGTTTCATAAAAATAAATTAGAAAAACTTAACTTAATGTAAAAGAATGAAGGTAAGAAAGTAACAAAATTCGCTTTTGTTCCTATGTTTCAACCCATTCTTCGTTTTAAAGCCTAAAGTATGATCAAAGTATATCAAATAACAGTATATTTATTCTTCAAATTAGGAAATACTTTGAATGGTTTTATAATATCCATTAAATAGGCCGAATTGAGGTAGCTTATTATTCATCCGATTAACTCCAGCGCAATTCCAAAAATTAGCATTTGATTTAAAAATAATAATATAATAGTAAAATGATTTTTAAAATAAGCAACAAAATTACCGCATCATTTATTATAAACATGAATTTTTATAAGCCAAATAATTTTGTCATTTATACCAAAATTATAAGAAGCCAAATTGGTGTGAATTTGAATTTATATTTGAAAATAAAAATTATTCGATATTAACAATACGATTTAATTAAAAACTGTACATATACAATCAACAAACAATCAAATAAAAATTGGTAATAATTGAAAAAACCAGATAAGATAATTTAGTAAGCAAATTTTATCATTCCAACTCACTTTTTCAATAATTTGTCCTACACGTAAAAAAATATTAAAAATATAGACAAATGGTCAGTCTATAATATCAATTAACTAAAATATTTAATTTCTAAAAGTATTTGACCTAGATTTAGGGTTAGTATTACTAAACAAAAATATAAAAACATACTTATGAAAAAAAAAAAACAAAATCAATTCGTCATGCTTCATTTCACTTAAAATCTAAAATTGTAATAAAATTGAAGATTTTACTTGCAATATTTAATTTCCAACATTATTGTCATTTTATTAGTCATATGATGGTATTGATATTTGTTATATGTTTTGTTTTTCTTAATTTTATTAGTTCAAGTATTGTCTAGAGTCTAAACCCTTATTCATTGTTCATCTCAATAATAATTGAGGACTGTATTTTATAATAATATAATAATTAAAAATACTCCATAGAATAAACATTATTAGGTCGGTACTAAATGAGAATTTAAAATATTCTATAATTTCTATCTTTGATTTGACTCAAACGAGATCCATATCATTTGTGTTCTTGTCCTTAATATATATATATATATATATATTATATATTATATATATACGTAATCGTTATCTATACTAATTTAGTATTGTGTCACAATTTGATTTCATTATTGTGAAAATAGTAAGCATAATTTTTATAATAAACTTTAATATTAAGTTTATATTATTAAAATAATTTTATTGAATATCATAATTAAATATATGATAATACCTAAAAAAAAATATACCCTAGGAATGAGTAGGTATTGGAAACATTAATATTTGCTATGCAGGTGTAAATTATTTAACGATTTTAAAATAGTAATTTTATAATTTATTCAAAATAGATAATAATTGGATTCTTAGATTACATTTTTTTTTAGATTCAATACTCGTATAAAACACGTTAAAAATTATTTTCGCATTTTATGCATATAAAAAAATAATAAATAATAAAATAAAGTGAGAAAGTGATTTTATCAAAAGTTCTATACATTTTTAAAGGGTTATTTATCCTGTTGGATAAAAGAAAAAGAAATAAATAATAGTAAACAAAAAAACTAGACACGGAATTGTAAGTATATTTGCATATCGGTACTTATATGCACGACACTCGTAGTCGTATCGTGCCACGACTAAGAGAGTTTAAAATGTTTAATTTTTCAAATCAAGCATATTTCACAGAACAAATTTTATACTGCATATGTATGCATATTTGAAGGGTTAAGGAACATTTTGTTATTAAAGTATAAAATTAACATATTTTATTGACTATTATACATTTTTTTAATCTTTTCTGTGTCTTTTATACGAATACAAATGCGAATTTCGTTACTTTCTTTATTTCATTCTTATACACTACGTAAAATTTTTCAAATTTATTTTTATGAAATTACATAAAAATAAGTTACTGCAAAATATTTGTAAAGGTTTGAAGTTCCTAGCACAAAGTGGTGTTGCAAAGACACGTACGTTAAAAGAGCAGGCCTTATAGATTCCGATTTTCTGACGATACTAATAAACTGTTTTCCGATTTTTTCACAGAATTGTCCTAAATACCATACTGAGTGTCACCATGTCACATGATATTTCATTTTTAGATTCTGAGTGAAACAAAGGAACTTATGGTATCACAGTGAAAAATTTAACAACATTTGGGATAAAAATAGACCTTTGAGAATACCTTGTTTTTTAAAGTTTATCCCTTATAAACTTTTAGAAATTTGATAATAACTTTTGAAAATTTATTAGAAATTTACCATACGCATGTTTAAAGATTCAGAAAAACTTAAAGAAATCAACCCTAGATTTTTTTTTATAAGCGTTTAAGTAAATTATGATACAACCATTACGTAATAATATGTTTTTACGTGAATTTTAAACTTTGATAAAATATGTTTGAAATTTATTTGAAAAAAATTGGTCGATCCAAACATTATGAAACTTTGAATACAGATAGAAAAAGATTTTTTGAATATTTTTTATAAAAAAGTGGTCTTCTTTGCCAAACGTAAAAAATTAAGATGAATAAAAAAAAACCTTCCGAAAATTAAATAAAAATTGATGAAATATAGATATGAATGGTGTGTTTTTAATAGTTAATGAAAATTTCTGAAAACGTAATATGAACTTACTCATATACTTTACTAGAGATACCGAAAAAATTTCAAAAACATGACAAAGGATTTGTTTTTCAAGCGCTTAAGAAAATTATCATATACTTTTTACGCAAAAAACCATGTTAACATCAATTTTCAATTTTAAATATTTATAGAAAAAAATTGTTCCATCAAAACGATGTATTTTAATTCTGGAGCTTTGCTCAGAATCATTTAACTAAAAAAATGATCTATCATTTCTTTAATATTCAATATATCCATCAGTGGCATATTCACGGAGGGGGGGATCATTTGATTCCTCCCTCAAGATTTGAGATGCATACTTTTTTTATTTAAATCTAAATTTATTTTAGCTCTATGCCCTTTTGATACTGGTAAATAGTAATTTGTGAAATATTTCGATTTTTTGACTAACAAGTTATGGACGAATTATCTAAAAATAGAGGAAACTAAATTTTGTTATATAAAATAAAAATAAATAATAATTCAGAATAAAATACATTGTTGTTTTTTAATATCTGTTAACTATGCCCAAGGTCAAAAATGATTTACATTCAATTTTACAATTAAATCATTAACATTATCCAAAATATTATCTATATATCCTTCTTCCAATAATGCAGCAACTTCGTGTACAGTCAGATTTCTAACAAAATAATAAATATAAAATAATAACATTACAAATAATTGGCGACATATATATTCCCAATGTCCTACATATAGGACACTACTACTATTATGCTTAAAAATAAAAATGTGAGTAATATAACAGCAACATGATACGTGCAATATATTAGGTACACACTTTTCAACATTTTATAGTAAAATACATTTATATTATCGACAAAAAAAAAATAGTTTACTTACTTTGAAAATGACGGCATGATAATCAAAAAATTCTCAGAAGAAAAAAATTCGTTTTGAACTAACATATCAAGTTAAAATAAAGGATGACTGTTTAAATCTAATCTCTATACACTGCTGTAATCGATATAACAATGATTTTCGGGGAAAAAATTTAAAAATAGAATTTATAACAATTATATAAACTGGTGTCCTATATGTAGGACACTGGGTATAAATGGGTATAAATATAAACACTGGGACACTGGACACTGGGTATAAATATAAATTATATTGAGTTTTTCAAAACATATCTACTGTAGTTTTATACTACTCATACACTTTTCTAACCATTTTGAAAAAAATTTCGAAAATCGTGACGCAGAATTTTTTTTTATTATTTAAGTATTTTTTCTACGATTTTTACGTAAAAAACTGTTTTTACGTTCATTTTCAACTTAAGCAATGAATTTGAAGAAATTGGTCAATTTAAACATTATGAAACTTTGAATACCGATAGAACAAAAAAATTTGAATCTATTTATAAAAAAGTGTGTTTTTTTTTAGCAAACATCAGGATTTTTTTTTATAAGAGTTTAAGAAAATTATTATACGATTTTTATGCCATAAACTGTATTTATGTCAATTTTCAACTTTAACAATTTGTTTGAAGAAATCGGTCCATCCAAATATAATAAAACATTGAGTACAGATAGAACAAGATATTTAAAATCTTTTTTTATAAAAAAAAATGGTCTGTTCTATCAAACAAAAAAACATAAAATAATTTTTTTTTTAATCTTCCAAAAATTAGACAAAAATTGATTAAGTACATTAATTATACATTTTTAGTATTTGATGATAATTTCTGAAAATGTAATAAGACCTTATAATCATATAGGTACTTTAATAACGATACTGAAAAAAATTTAAAATTTATGAGTAATATTTTTTTAGATCCTTTTAAGTGAATTATTTTATAATTCTTACGTAATTAACTATTTTCACGTCAATATTCAACTTTAAATACTTATTTAAAGAAATTGTTCCAATGAAACGGTACATTTTAATTCTGATGCATTGTTCAGAATCGCTTAACTAAAACAATGATCTATCATTTCTTTAAAATGCAATACACCCATCCCCATTTACTCATCCGAGGAGCGAAGAATATCCCATTGGTACGTACTTTTTTGTACATGAGAACAGAGTGAGAGAGAGAGAGAGAGAGAAGAATTTTATTTTAGATTCTGCGAGTGAAGCGAAGGATTTTATAGTTTTATAATGATTTTTTTAAACTGAAGACACTTTTAATCCAACTTTACATATTGTTCAAAAGTTTCGTCCAGCAACTCTATAGATCGGAAATTCGATGTAGGTGGTACTTTGAGGGTTTATTAAGTTCTCATTTCAATAGTTTTTCCAGGTGAGTGGAAAAACAGCCTAAAAGGACCAACAACGGTGAGATTTGTTGTAAAAGACTCTTTTTTTAAAACATATAGTGATATATCAATGATATATTTCAACATTTCAAGTTTTTAGGCACATTATTTTTGGAGTAATGATGAAATTACTGAAGTCGATTCAATGAAAGTGTCATTAATTCCAAATTTCACCGTTTTTGGTCCATTTTAGGCTATTTTTCCAATTGCCTGGATAAAATATTGAGATTTGACCTTGATAAACCCTCAAAGTATCATCTTCATCGAATTTCCGATCTATAGATTTGCTTGATGAAATTTTCGAAAAAAGCTAAGTTGAGCAAGAAGTGTCTCCACAAAAAAAAATACAAAAAATATAATAAATAAACACAATCGTTTCACTCAGAATCTAAAAATGATCGATTTCGATTCTGAAAAATGAAAAAACCCAATTGATAGGGTTTACATAAACAGATTTAGTAATTAGATGTTTAAATGTATTTATTACTATTTAAATTATAAACTCATTAAATCTAGTTTATGAATTTTTATTCATTTGATTAATTGACCATATTTTACGTTCGAGTATGGGTAAAAATCGTTCACTTAAATGAATATAATTGCTATGATTGAACAAAACTTGCTACTGTTTGAATTCTACATTTAGTAGTTATTTGATTTATTTACGTAATTCATGTAATTATTATTATTTTTTTTTTTTTTTTTAATTTTTTTTTTTTTTATTTATATTTTTTTAGATTATCAAAGAACAAGATCCGCCATGTCAGGTCAATCTGATAGCGATGACGAGTATACTAAAATGATGTATGAATCCTGCAAGAGGAAATGCTACGTAAGTCGATACAAGTTTATTATTTTTAGCGCTCAATATATTATATGTATTGACTCAAAGAGGTTTTTTTTTCATTAAATATTTTTAACACTTTACTTTGATAAAACGGTATTTTTAATTAAATCTACGCTACTTAAAAGCTATTCTTTATTATCAGTATACTGAATTCGTCAAATAATTGTCAGTGTTTTCGATTGTTATTGATTATTAATTTTCAATTGTATCATAATCGTTTTCATAACGGGAAAGCTTTTTTTTTAAAAAACACAAATTTTTCGGTTTGTCTTCCACTATTCTAAACTTAACATATTTACCTATAATTATGCAATTTAATTTAATTTTCTACGACATTAAAATAAAAAATTTATCGCACGTTTATTTTACTTTGAACTTTTACTTCTTTAATCAAAATAAATTTTAAATTGTTATAGTAGAAAAACTAAGACATTTTTATAGATTGTCCCTAATTCACACACCTAAATTCACATAGTAATATATTGTTATTTTTCTCCTTTATACAGGTCGTGTTGGAAGATTTAGTTCAATCTAAAAAGGGAAATCTGCATGACTCAAGTAAGTGTTTTATAATTCAAATCAGTATTTCAATGGTCTAACTAAGAATTAAACTGAAATTGAGGATAAATTATCATTTGATATTTCCTCTATAATTTGTATTTAATCAGTGAAATGATTAATTACTGTTTTCATCATTTCGGCCAAATAGGTGTCATTAATTTAATAAAAATGAGTTGTATTCGATTGATCGCAATCAGTAATTCGAGTGTGTATGAAAATAAGTGTTCAAAATAAACAATCAATTTACAGTTACAATTTACAGAAACCTCTATATATTCAGTCTTGAATCCTAATATTAAGTATATCATACACAATCATTTATTATCAATTTATTATCAATTACAATCAATTTATTATGTAAAACGTATATTTATATATGATATTCTTATGAATTGTAATTAATTTTAGTTTAAAATAAAACTTTAAATGAACTATAATGAAAAATACGTAACAGTAAAAATTAACACACTCGATCTATGTTAAGCATGTTAAGATATTATTTTAAGATTAGGCAATTTATTGGACATAATATCTATATTAATATTGAGTTTGTTTTGCAGCACAAAATCAATGATTGAGATGCGGAACATTCGATTACGCAAACGCTCGTATTTACGGGGATGAACCAAGTTGTACATATTGTCTATTCAAAACAATGGAATTAAGAAAAAAATTTTAAAAATAAATTTTCGAATTTAGAAAAAAATGTCACAAATGTTAGTGAGTGAGTGTGTGTGTGTGTGTGTGTGTGTGTGTGTGTGTGTGTGTGTGTGTGTGTGTGTGTGTGTGTGTGTGTGTGTGTGTGTGCATATGTACTTTAAAAATAATATACATTTAATTTTTTTTTCAATCTTGTTGTTTTTTATTTCAAACATGTCTGCTGTATAGTACTCAATGTTTCATATATGTTTATTGTCAGTCAGCACTTAATAGTTGGGACTTAAATTTACATAACATTAAGTTTCAAAAAAAAATTGTGTCCACAAAGTCATTACTCATTGAATTTTTTTCATAATAACATTCAATCAAATAAAATTAGTTTATGGTGAAATAGAATAGTGAATTTCGAAAAGGGCTCATACATGAAAATTGCAATTTTTCAAAACAATAAAAGAAATAGATTTTTTTTAATCAATATATCCATTTCAACAATTTTTTTCTAAAATTAGACTATTATTATAACAGCGTTATGGCCACGTCAAATAATATTCTTGAAAGCGGAGCTTATTGAGAAAACGGTTAACAAAGTTTTCCAAGATGATGGTTTTTCGAATTTCATCCAATGGATACATAATATAATATAAATATATAACAGAAAACATGAGCCCTTTTCGCTCATAAAATATAGGTTTATATGTATGAATGAAAGAAAAGTATAAAAGTGTCTATTTTGATAAAAACTTGAGGTGGGCGTTTTTCAAAATTTACGATTCAATTCATATATGAGTTTCCCTTAATTTCGTCTTCAAAAAACAATGATTAATTGTAAATTTAAAACAATATCACACTAAATCGCATATTTAAAAATGGCTAATCTAAAGATTCTCTACATTTAACGCCTTCATATTTTCCGATGACCGAAACTTGAACTTCCACTACCGTCCACTAACCAGATTTTTATGATTGTTCAATTTTTAAATAACTTACTGATATTTTAAATCAACACTATAAGCACTATGTTAATTTGGTTATAGGTTCATAATTTCAGGTTAATAAGAGACGCTAAATCAACTCATAAATCTTCCTTGCCATCAGTCGTCTGCATGTTATATACGATAATGACTAAAGTTAATAATGCGTTTATTATCTATATATAAATATAGTTTTACAGTTACTATAAATTAATGGATTAAATAACAATATTTAACGTAGATTACAGTTCAAGTAGGAACTGTGGTAACAGAAAGATCCTCTAAAAATCATAAAAGTTCAATATTGGAATGTATATTTCACAAAAAAGAAGTATCAGAAATTCAATTTTTTTTCCTTTTTTTCCTGCACTATTTCATTTTAATAAGATAAATACAAAACTTTGAAAACCACCAAGATAAAAATAGTAAAATTCAAAGTTTTTCTAATGTGCATTGTTTTTTAAATTCAACAATTTAAAAACAACAATTTCTTCTTGAGTACCCAATATTGAACGTGAAAATGTGTGTAAAGTAACAAAAAAATCACTTTTTACTCGTATAGATACAGCATACTGTATACACGGTGGTGAAAAATGTGTGGGTATGAATTTATATGTATTTTTAAATATATATATCTATATATATATACGCACCTAAAAAGGGTTGAAAATATCCCAATTTTTTTTCTCGCTACGCTCAAGATTAACATTCAACTTACTAATAATTTATTACAAATATAAGGTAAGTACCAGATGTGTCAACGTAAATACATTTTTCAGGTATACTTTTTAAATTTACTTTTCTGGTATCTAGTGAAATTTATATATATATATATATTAATTTTCTGACAAATATTTACATAGTTATAATTTTCGGAGTCGGTAAATTGCGTCCATATAAGTACGGTCATGGTCATATACAATGTGAATTGCGGCTCGCGTACTTTTAAAACATACGTAAATTGCGGCCCGTGTACTTTTAAATCATACGTAAATTGCGGACCGAGTATTTTTAAAACATACGTAAATTGCGTCCCGGGAACTTACGAAAAAAAATGAACTTTGCTTACTTTCAGTCTCCTATTGACACAACCAGACACAGAACAAGAAACCACCATGATGTTGAATTACTTGGATTGCACTTTATAGTTTATAGTTTATAAATTATAATCGAAAAATTGTGTTTCAATCCGAATCCATGTAAAAAGATAACTGATATATAAAACAACATTTTTATATTATATCTTTAGTTTCAATCACAGAAAAATTATATTTCATGGAATAATATAAAATGTCATGGATTAATCAATCATATTTTGCCCTGTTCGCATATGGATTCTAGACTTCAATTTTATTCGTTGAGTCGGCTATCTAGTTGTTTTATATATCTGTGGTTTCTCTACAGTTAACAGTATTTTTTTTTCAATCTAATAAAAATGGACGTTATGAAAAGTGAAAGGAATAAAACGTTGCAAATAGTTGATGGTTTCAAATTTCGTTTTCATAAATTTCTAAATAACTTAATTACGTCGAAAAGTTGTCGTCACCATGGCCGACGAAAATGATCTGTTGATGGTTTTACTATTACCGTTTTTATGGTTTGTCGTTATTTCCCGTCCGACAAATGGACATTAAATTCAAATATTATTAATATTATATACAACCAGTGATGTAAATTGTATAATACAAATTGTATTTTATTGTAAAATACACATATATAATTCGTCATGTACAAAATAATAAAATACAAATAGGTATACTCGTAATTTCAATCTAATAAAAATGGACGTTAAGAAAAGTGAAAGGAATAAAACGTTGCAAATAGTTGATGGTTTCAAATTTCGTTTTCATAAATTTCTAAACAATGATATTCAACGTTGGTGTTGCACAGTTAAAACGTGTAAGTATTTTTTGAAATTTGATGAAAATAATATTTGTATAGATAGTTTTAAGTCTGTTATAGTTATAGTCCTAAGTCTGAAAAATGGGAAGGAAAATATTGCTTTTGTGGAAAAAAGGCTTAGACGTAATTTACATATTAATAAGAAATAGTTAGATAGGCATATGTACAAAAATATACCCAAACCGCAATTTACGTATATATAAAATATACCCAGGCCGCAATTTACGTATGTGTAACATATACCTGGGCTGCAATTTACGTATGTATAAAATAATATACCCGGGCCGCAATTTACATAAAAAATTTGAAATGGGACGCAATTTACAGAGACCCATAATTTTTAATCTAATCTAAAATTGCGATTTTAGTAACGGAATTACAACGTAGATTCGTAAAATGATTATATTATATAAATATAAATATATATATATATTATTAACTTTAAAAGATATCCACTACAAACGTCATATCACATTTTTTTTATTTTTTCATTTTTTTTTTGTAAATAATGAATAATTTAATGTTAGTTGAAGTGCATAATATACAGATTGTATTTTTTCTAATAAAAAAAAAAAATAAATAAATAAATAAATAAATAAATAAATAAATAATGAATAGTAAATATAACATTACAGAAGTTATATGAAGTAATAAAAGTTTTACTTTTAAATTAATATAAAATATTATAATATTATGCTGGAATCGCAATTATATAATCGGATAAACTCAGAACGATATGATGTTTAGTTTTCATATTGTCACTTGGTATAATTATGTTTTGTCTATTGTCCATATTTTATCGTCACTCCTGTATTTTCATTTTTATGACAATATTTGAGTATAGTTAACCGTTTTATAATAAGCTTAATTTTATTTAAAATAACTAACTCAAAATAAATTGAAAAATGTAATTTACGTGACTCTTAACTTCTAAAATAATTTTTAATACTAAATTCTTAAATAATGTCAAAGCAAAAAGGGGTTTTATGGCAGAACACTACTTATTTCTATAGTAACATGCACAATTTGTTCATCCTCAAATTATAGGTATTACGTTTAATTACGTTTATAAATATAATAAATGTAATCATCAAATCATGCTCAAACGAAAAATGGGAACTGTATAGTGATCCTGCCATTTTTTATTTTTATTTATCATTTTTATTTACATCACTCATTAAATCAAATTTTAAACATAAATAACACTTTATAATTAGGTAAAATCAAAAACAACATCACTTCACTCCGATGTTTTCATCAAAATTTATAAAAATAAAATTGATAAGTAAATTAAGAACTCCTTTATAAAAAACAAATTTACAGCAACATAACAATTATTAAATATTAGATAATCTGTAAAAGAATTTTCCACAAACTTTTAGATTCAGAGTGAAGCGAAGGATCTTATGGATTTACAATGATGTTTTTTTTTTATAAACACTTTTTTAGGGAATAATAATTTTCCAAAAGTTTCATACAGCAGCTCTATAAATCGTAAATTTGATTTTATAGATGGTACTTTAAAGAGGTCACTTTTCGATTTTCTCAATAATTTTTCCTAGAGTGGGGAAAACTGCCGAAAATTGATTATAAATGGAGAAATTCGCCATAGTTGACACTTTCATTAAATCGACTTTAGTTATTTCGTCATCACTCCAAAAATAATGTGGCTAGAAACTTGAAGCTTTCACCGTATACTACAGTCGTATCAAAAAATTTGAAAACTTTTGGGCTAAAAATAAAACTCTGAAAATTCCTTGTTTTTTAAAAGTTTATCCCTAATGAAGTTTTAAACATTTGACAAAAAATTTTGAAAATTCAATGATTTTATGGTTACACTTCAAAAATCATAACTCCTGATTTTTTTATAAGCGTTTAAGTAAATTATGATACGATTATTACGTAATAATCTATTTTTACATCAATTTTCAACTTTAACATTTTTTTAAAGAAAGTGGTCAATCCTAGCATAATGAAACTTTGAATACAAATAGAACAATACGTTATGAATATTTCTTATAAAAAAATTGTTTTCTCTGTCAAATATAAAAACTTAAGTTAAATTAAAAAAAAAAATCTTCCGAAAATGTATGATGTATATTAGTTGTGTATTTTTAATATTTGATAAAAACTTCTTAAAATGTAATATGATCTTACTCAAATATTTCAATAATGATACGAAAAATTTCAAAAATCATTACAAAGAACCTTTTTTTAAAATGTTTATGAAAATTACTATACGTTTTTTACGCAATGAACTGTTTTTATGTCAATATTCAACTTTCAATATTTATTTAAAAAAATCTTCCATCAAAACAATATATTTTAATTCTAAAACTTTGCTTGGAATCATTTAACTAAAGAAATTGTCTATCATTTCTTTAAAATGCAATACACCCATTTATTCGTCCGATGAGCGAAAAATATCCCTCGAGTCGAGGTAAGTACATTTTTATATATTTTTTTTTTTTTGTGGAGACACTTTTTGATAACCTCTACTTTGTCCAAAATTTTCATCCAGCAATTCTGAAGATTGGAAATTTTATGTGGATGGTACTTATACAATAGTTTTCCCTGGTCCCTGGAGAAAGAAAACATGGCTAAAATGGAGAAAAAACGGTGAAATTTGCCGTAAACAACATTTTTATAAAATTGACTTTAGTAATTTCGAGGTACGTTTCCCTGGCACCACAATAATGGAAAATCCATAATTTTTTTGCACCATTAATTGTACCATAATTTGTACCAATTTGTACCACTCATTTCAGAATTTGTACCAACGAATTTCCCAGGGAAATATCGATTTTCTCCACGGGTGCCAGGGAAACGTTTCCCTGGCACCCGAAATCACACCCAATGAACTTTTCCCCTTTTTTTTTGTACCATTAATTGTACCATAATTTGTACCAATTTGTACCACTCATTTCAGAATTTGTACCAACGAATTTCCCTGAGAAAAATCGATTTTCTCCACGGGTGCCAGGGAAACGTTTCCCTGGCACCCGAAATCACACCAAATGAACTTTTCCCCTTTTTTTTTGCACCATTAATTGTACCATAATTTGTACCAATTTGTACCACTCATTTCAGAATTTGTACCAACGAATTTCCCTGAGAAAAATCGATTTTCTCCACGGGTGCCAGGGAAACGTTTCCCTGGCACCCGAAATCACACCAAATGAACTTTTCCCCTTTTTTTTGCACCATTAATTGTACCATAATTTGTACCAATTTGTACCACTCATTTCAGAATTTGTATCCAATAAATATTATATTGTATATTATTACAATACAACCTATATTATAATTCCATTATACTATACATGCATATATTATAAAATACCATAATTTGTATCGATTCGTACCACTCATTTCAGAAATTGCAAAGGCAAGCCCTTTGAGGTACAAGGGGTTTGCATTAGTCAGGACGAAACTTGACGAACTTATTAGATAATAGATATTATATCTGATTTAATCATGTCTGTTTACGCTAATTATCAATGATTTTTAATTGATATCAAGATATGTGGCGTAAAAACTGTATTTAAGCCGGATAAAATCGGTTGGTTATTATTTAAAATACTTGATACCGTTAAAAATTGGTCATTGATAATTGTTTTATTAAAAACTTGTTACTGGTTTTTAAAAATTGTCTGTCTGATTACCTCTAAAACTATGTGAGTGCTATAATAGGGCAATAGATAATAATGAGTTTTTCCCATAGAATGTTTCTGTTCAGCAAAGTATAACTAATTTAATGTTTATTTGACTTAAAATATAACATATGAATGATACACCTTCTAACTTATTGTTGATAACGATAACAAAAGCACAAATACAAATTGTCAGCATGAAATAAAAATACAAAATAAAATACTAATAAAAATTTTCCTAATAAACGTTTCCCTGGCACCCGTGGAGAAAATCGATTTTTCTCAGGGAAATTCGTTGGTACAAATTCTGAAATGAGTGGTACAAATTGGTACAAATTATGGTACAATTAATGGTACAAAAAAAAAGGGGAAAAGTTCATTGGGTGTGATTTCGGGTGCCAAGGAAACGTTTCCCTGGCACCCGTGGAGAAAATCGATATTTCCCTGGGAAATTCGTTGGTACAAATTCTGAAATGAGTGGTACAAATTGGTACAAATTATGGTACAATTAATGGTGCAAAAAAAAAGGGGGAAAGTTCATTTGGTGTGATTTCGGGTGCCAGGGAAACGTTTCCCTGGCACCCGTGGAGAAAATCGACTTTTCTCAGGGAAATTCGTTGGTACAAATTCTGAAATGAGTGGTACAAATTGGTACAAATTATGGTACAATTAATGGTACAAAAAAAAAGGGGAAAAGTTAATTGGGTGTGATTTCGGGTGCCAGGGAAACGTTTCCCTGGCACCCGTGGAGAAAATCGATATTTCCCTGGGAAATTCGTTGGTACAAATTCTGAAATGAGTGGTACAAATTGGTACAAATTATGGTACAATTAATGGTGCAAAAAAATTATGGATTTTCCATTATTGTGGTGCTAGGGAAACGTACCTGTAATTTCGTCATTACTTCAATAGCAATGTTGCTAGAAACTTGAATATTTCTCCATATATTATTTACCTATTACTACATATATTAAAAATAAGATTGACAAAAAATTTAACAACAATCGTTCTAATAATAGAACTTTGAAAATACCTTGTTTTTTTAAAGTTTATCCCTAATAAAGTTTTAAATATTTGACGAAAACGTTTGTTAATTTATTATGATTTTACTCTTACACTTCTCTAACTATTCTGAAAAAATTTCGATGATCTTAACTCAGGATTTTTTTTATAAGCGTTTAAGACAATTATTATACGATTTTTACGCCAATTTTAAACTTCAACAATTTATTTGAAGAAATCAGTCCATCCAAATATAATAAAACATTGGATACAGATATAACAAGATGTTTTGAATATTTTACTATAAAAAAATGGTCTACTTTGTTAAACGAAAATCTCTAGATAATTTTGGAACAAAAACTCTATTGATAATTAGACGAAAAATTTGAAATTTACGATAATATAAAACATCTGCATATATTATCTCCAGCAACTCTACTGATCGAACATTTTATTTGGACGGTACTTTGAGGGTTCATTAAGTTCTAATCTGAATAGTATTTCCAGGCGAGAGGAGAAACTGCCAAAATCAGAATAATAATATCAAAACTCGTCATAAACGGCCCTTTAATTAAATCGACTTTAGTAGTTTCGTCATGACTCCAAAACAAATGTTGCTAGAAATATCTCTCTCCTCGACATAGCACGAAATGTGTTTTAAGTCTACCTATTCCCATGAGATCGCCTAGTCAATCGTAAAAGTTTTGAAAGAGCTCTTATAAAAGAGCTCTGGACGCGATACGCCCGCACTTACCTTGAATAGTTGAATGTTGATGGTTAATAATAACTTAATTACGTCGAAAAGTTGTCGTCACCATGGCCGACGAAAATGATCTGTTGATGGTTTTACTATTACCGTTTTTATGGTTTGTCGTTATTTCCCGTCCGATAAATGGACATTAAATTCAAATATTATTAATATTATATACAACCAGTGATGTAAATTGTATAATACAAATTGTATTTTATTGTAAAATACACATATATAATTCGTCATGTACAAAATAATAAAATACAAATAGGTATACTCGTAATTGCATAAAAAAAAAAATCATCTATCTGACATTGAAGTTGTAAATATTAAATTGAATCATTTAGTTCAGAAAATCGGTAGGTATTATCTATAGTTAATTTTATTCTCTTTTGATTTGATAATAAGCGTTTACTAGCGTTTACTACAATATAATCACGGTTTGACACACGATATAGATAAATCGTGGTTTGAGATATATTTAAAATTGTGAGTATTACCAGTAACCACAATATGGCACATTCTTGATTCTACAGCAAATATTAAAATTTCACATGAGCATGAAGTTTTATCCCGCCAATTTAATCACACCTGTTATTTCTGAATATAATTTAATTGATGATCTGTACAACATCTTTGCTAGTGATTTCTAAATCATGATACACGATAGTAAATATTTTCTAATAAGTATTAAGTAATAATTTAATTTAATATTGAAATTATTAATTCATTTTTAGTATATTGCTATCTTAGTTTTCAGTATGGGTCGTTCTTTCAAATAAAAAGCTATTGCAGTTGATAAGTATTTCATTAAATATTTCGATGGAAAGACTGAAAAATGAAAGTTTTTATTTTGCAAAGAAGCTTATATGCTTAAAATGCGTTTCGTTTAGCTAAACATTTACTGATTTGTAAAAAAACTGTTGATAATTTCTCCATAGAAAAAGGAAGAATTACGTAAAAGTTTAAAACAACTGACAGTAATTTATATTGTTAAAATACCTACTAAAAAATTGTATTTTTACCAAAAACTAGAAAAATTCCTTTTTTTTATGTTGTTTGTTTCTAATACACACTTTGTAAATTACATGGACACATTTATCAGTTTTTAGTGCTTAGGTAACTACTATAAGATAGCTACTATAAGTTTTTTTATAAAATATCTAATAATACATGTATAATACTTGTGTAATGCCACCTACACACGATCAGTTTTAACTGTCAGTTAACACTGACTGTGTGCTGGTTGAAAACGACAGTTCTCTCGTTATCAGTTAAAATTGATTGAAATATGATTTCACGTATTTTTAAACTGAAATGACGGAACTATTCGGTTAAAAATAAACGTAAACTGAACGTTTGTAGGTAATTAACGGCAGTACCTACTTTGTATTTTCATATATCTGTGAAACCATTACCTCTCTCATTCTGAGATAGTTGTGCCAATCCTAAGGAAAAACTTTTAGTTCATTTAATAATTGTACATGGGAATAAACATTCCTTTTTTTCAACCATTCTTTACACCACTCTTTGCGTTTACATCGATTTTTTTAATTCTTTTTTAACACTAGTAATAGGCCAAGTATCGCTAAAGCATCATCCGATGACATCTTGTGTCACACACTTTACACTACACTACACGAGATGTAATAAACAGACTACAGAGGACACAAATATATTATATCTGTATTCAATTAAAAATGAACGTGTGTGCAGGACTCAAGGGGCGTCAGTTTGAACTGATAGTTTGAACCGACAGTTAAAACTGATCGTGTGCAGCCGGCATAATAAAAGTATTATACAAATGAAATATAAAATACGGTATTTTTACATCACTTTATACAACTTAACATACGTCTTATCACAGTATACAAGTGATGAGTGTTTTTTTTTTCTATAAAATAATAAATGAAAAATGAAAAGAACTCAACAATGCTATTACATTTTGGTGAAAAATCTAGTAAGTTTACTGACTGGTTAACAGCATACTGTTCTAAATTATATCGAATGATTCCCAATCAGTAGTGAGATTTCAGTTTTTGAAATGGGTGGCGGGAGAGGCACACATTTTGACAGTCCAATATAATTAAAAAAACCATTCGCTAACTTCTGCCCGCTCACATTTGCCAACAGTAGCAAAAAGCAAAATTTCAATTTAATATAATTTGTCTTTTTTTTTATTAGTTTACGTACCTATATTATATAATACATATATTATTACAAGGTTCTGTTATTGGATTTTCTCTAAAATGTTGCAAATTATTTTATCCTATTATCTTATTGTGCATATAGCATAGATTTTTTATTTTCTTAATAATAAAAAAAAAATAATACCTAATATTAATAATAAATTCAAATTGTACCCTAAATTCCTAATTTTTGATTTTAAATGGTTAAATTTTGAGACTTTTATTTGGCAAAAATACCTCCTCGCTAAATAAACCTAAATACGCGCCTGTATTTTATGAACGTAAATTCCACATATATAAATATGTACACTAAATGTATACACTAAAAACAAATCTAGGAGGGCGATTGTCTCATTAGCTCCGTGAAATATGCCCCTATACAGACAGTAAAGCATTTGATGAACAAGAAAGCACAATTAAATTTACCCAAGAACTCCGTGTGTGGCCAGTGACCACGTAACCATTAAATGCTATGGTAAAACTCGAGAGATGCTTATATACTTACGTAAGTTACCTGTTACTAAAAGTAATAGACCATAATATTAAAGTAATATCTATTACTCAAATCGATCATTCTTAGAATACCAATTTACTTGAATAAAAAATGACTTGTGACATGTGTTGAGCTCATACAAATAATAAATACGAACTCTTTCATATTCTAATAATTAATATTTGAAAAATAAAAATGTCTGCTGAACACTTTCAAAAGTGATCATATCAAGTGAAAATTTCAATAAAAAAAAAAAAAAGAACATATGTTAATTTTATTTTTATTAAATGAGCAGTATTACACCATTTAGTTATATTATTTATAAGTATAAACACTGATAATAATAGAGATATAACTTATAAAAAAAAAAACTATTTTGAATTTAATATTTAATGAAAATAATAAACCATTCTAAGTGTAATGTAGCTTTTATTGTTTATATTCTTGAGCTCGTTCATGTGCCCGTCGGACAAAATCCTTTTTTCTGTTTTTAAATGTAACAAAAAAAGAAAAAAAATTATTACTAAAGTGGTTTGAAAAAACTTAAAAGTTATATACCTAATATATATAATTTAAATATAGTAGAGACGGGCATATCCGAATTTTGAAAATCGGGATAAACGAGATATGCTAAAACTGTATTTTTACTTCAACTTACCCCAGTATCCTACTAGCTCCGGTCTACCCTACTACACTTTTAAAATACACATTTTGAAGAAAAAAACTAATTTAAGTTAAAATAAAAGAATAAATCTTTCCTCTAAAAATAAATTTTGTTTATCAAATAGCATTGTTACTATTATGTATTATTTATTGTTAATATTATTATTGTTACATATTTATGATCATATTACTTACATCAAGAGAATTTACTTGGTCGTGAGCAACTTTATAATTAATGTTTGTGTCATTAGATTAGATAGGTATTACCTACTTAAAGTCGTAAACAATAATTTAATACTTTAACAACTTAGTGTTTTGATAACTATAATTACAATTAAGCACTAACAGTTAATGTTATGATAAGTAGATAAGTATTCACTGTCATAAAAAAAACTTAATTATAAAATCATCATTTTCAAAATTGTAATGTAATAAATTAAATAAATTGATTTCACTTTAAATTCAAAACAATTATTAATTATACAAACAATCAAATCCTAATATCTGACAAATCGGAATTTGAGTTAGATTAAAATCCAGATATCCCAATTATTCAATTACTCGGGTATTGTCGTCGCTTAAATAAAAATAAAATAAAGAAATTCATTCCACAAGTTAGTTTTTAGAAAAATATATTTGTAATTAATGTGGAAAAAATCAGATAACTTTTGCTCAAAAATTACCACTTTGGTACCCGTTCAAAGCAAAAAAAAAATACATTTAAAAACAATTCAATATAATTTTGTAAGAAGGAACTTACGCTTCCTGAGTTTCAGCATCATTTTTTAAGAATAATTCTATTTTAGGCTCATCCAATATTTGTTGGATACCGAGCAATATTTCTTTAACTGTTATGGATGGACGCCAATCAGCATTCTCGTCCAATATTGATAAGCCGAGCGTACCTAATAATAAATATTTCAATGTTTAATGAATGTTGATGATTATGAAATTCATGCTTACCAAATGGTTTAAACACACAGGGATGATAAATTGGAGGGTCGAATTCGCATTTAGGTGGGGCATTTGGATAATCATCAGGGAAAACCATGCGCACTTTGTATTCAGCTCCTTGCCATGCAGTCTGAACATATAAATTGAATAATTTAAATGTGTAAAAATATTGCAAAATGTATAAAATGTTATTCAAAAATTAAGTTCCAAATTATCCTAATGATATAATTCACATTTCAAGAAAATACATTTATAAGAAAAATGTAAGCACATACTGAAATTATGTTTTAGATTTTCATTAATATTATAATTTATAAAGTTTAAAGAACACAAAATATTTCAAAATATAAGAGATAAAATAATGAATTTGAACAATATATGATATTAAGTGAAAATTAAAGTATTAAAACTGAATACTCGGGTAAAAATGTATTATAGTTTGAATATTATAGTTGAAATATTTTAAATATTCCTTCTTCGGGCAAGATTCGATAACCGGGGTGCCAAAAATGTATGACGATTTTGTGTCGGATTCATCCATTCGAGAAGAAAAGCCCTAGGAGAAAAAAACTTCTCGAATAGTTTTCGAGATAGCGAGTATATTAAAAATATATATTTCTGCGCGTGTTTCGGCACTCGTCGCTGCATTCCTTGGCGCCGTAGCTACGTTTCTCTCAAATGCAGGTACGTTTGATTTATTTCTCGTAAAAATAATTTGAGAATAATAATAATAATAGTAATAATACATACAAACGTTTTATTAAATTTAAATAATTTAATAACTAATCAATTATAACTATTAAAATAAAATAAAATAAAATAATATTATACATTGAAATATTTTTTTTTATTTATGGAGGGGCGATAACAAACAAGTACCACTAATTTATTTATTGTTTGAATATTTATTGTAAATTATATCACAGAGTATATAAAAACTACATCTGCCTATAGAATATGATAATAGAATACATAGAAACCATTTTAATACAACGTATTCAAGTTCGAATCTCAAATTCTATTTTCAAATTTTTCTCAATTTTTTTTCTCTTTCACCAGTGGACTTTCAGAAATGTTTTTTTACATCAGTCTATAAACTATACTATCTCTCAAGTCGAAACAAAACACACATTTAAAAAAAAAAAGTTAAAATTGGATTATTATTTCGGAGTTCATTCCGGACAAACACCGTGACACGGAAATTATATAGAATAGATATATCTGCTACCTATCATACAAAGTCACCCAAGCGTAACCTTGACATTCAACGAGGACTTACTGTATTTACTAACTTAAGAAAAATAATTGATTAAGTAATAATATTTCATCAGACGATTTTTTGAATTTACATTTCATACATATATAATAATATTACAAATTTATGTTTATACTCACTCCTTTTTTTCCAGGGATAATGCAGTCCCATATTTTTAAATTAAGCGTGCCGTCTCGATTTTTCGAAGGTTTAGCCGAAAAGCCCTATATAAAATAAAGCGTTAAGTCAAAAATCAAAAAACAAATATAACTATGATAAATTGAAATATTTTGAATCAAAATTCTTTTATCATACTATCATTATTGATTACGTATAATTTAAAATTATCATAAAAATAAATTATGTTATTTATTCACACATAACACTTTCCGTGTTTTAGATTCTGAGTGAAGCGAAGGATCTTGTGGTTTTATAATTATGTTTTTTTTTTCTGGAGACACTTTTTTCTCAACTAACCTAAAATCGACCAAAAATTGTGAAATCCGCCGTAAACGATACTTTCATTAAATCGACTTTAGTAATTTCATCATTACTCTAAAAATAATGTTACAAGAAACTTGAAAATTTCACCATATATTATTGACGTATTACTACATCCTTTAAAAAAAGTTGCAAACAAATTTGATAACTTTTGGTCTAAAAATACAACTTTGAAAATACCTTGATTTTTTAAAGTGTATCTCTGTTGTAAATGTTAAATATGAGACAACAACTTTTGAAAATTTAATAAGACTTACTCATACACTTTTCTAATGATTCTGAAAAAATTGCGAAATTTTGTGACTCCAGATTTTATTTTATAAGCATTTAAGTAAATTATGATACAATTTTTACGTAATAATCTGTTTTTACGTCAATTTTCAACTTTAAATATTTATTTAAAGAATTAGGTTCATCCAAACGATATATTTTAATTCTGAAGCTTTGCGCAGAATCGTTAAACTAAAGAAATGATCTATTATTTCTTTAAAATTCAATACACCCTTCTCCATTAACTCATCGAAGGAGCGAAGAATATGTCATTGGGTGAAGTACGTACTCGTACTTTTTTTTTTTTAATAATATTAAACCAATTGATATATTAAACTTTTCACAGATATCGGCTAAATCCATTATTAATAATTTATGAAGGTCACTCATTTTGCAACGATACTATAATACGACTGATGATATATGTATAGGAAGTACAATTCTTGTTACATAGAAAAGGTAATGTGATAAATCTAGATTTAGATTAATTGATATCCAGTTTAGAATACTTACACCGATAAATTATATTTGCTAAACTTATCAGTTCATAACGAAATATTCACTCATTTCCCACATTGACCGGCTTGCACCGTCGTCACTGACATTACCTAGTCATTACCGTCATTGCCGGAATTACCGACAATATGAGGCCGTTTGCACACATGCCGATAAAATCGAAACCGAAATCGGCGCTGATACCGATACCGATCATCAGACCGTTTCACGCACTCACACACACACACACCGGTAAAATTGAAGCTGAATCTGGTGCCGGCGACACAGGTTTATATTCACTCACATTGGGAAAAATGGAGACCCGTACATGTACCTACGATTCCAATTAGTTTTTTAGCTCATTCGGAGTTAGTCGTCTTCAAATTGACTTGTCGGCACAAAAGAAAGAACCTCTGTAGGCTACTTATAAGGAAGTATTGTAAAGACAAAATCGAAAGACAATACTGCGTTCTCCCCGCGTTGACTTGAAATAAAATACTTCGAAGGTAGTTTAAATGCATAAAATAGCGAATAGAACACACAACACGAGATCGATATCAAAACTAAATTAAATATCAAGGTTCATCAAAGTAAATGAAATGAATATATTTCTTCGGTACCGACCAGATATAGACCTGTGTGGGCATGTTTGCATAAGATAACATTAAAACCGACTATTCGGAAATCGGCCTGACATTCGCATAGTCGAATTCAACGCCGATCGTATATTCCGGCGTCGCGTCGGCGACCGGGCCGGCAAATTTGACGGTTCGGACTACGAGTAAAAGAATTAACTCGATTATATTGTATCCGGCATCGGCACCGACTCCGGTTCCGATTTTATCGACGTGTGTGAAAATGGCCTGACGGTAATATATATATATATATATATATATATATATATATAATATATATATATATATATATACAGTAGAAGCCAAACACGGATAATTGATACAATCGCGTTATTGAAACAAAATGTCCCGGAACGGACCGGCCGTATATTAGAACATTGAAAATAAATCGGATTATTGAAACATCACATCAGTTATTTGAAACAAATTTAGCCACATTTTAGAAGTTTTTAGGCAATTGTAGAAGCTCTAAAATGTCCTCAACAGTGTCGTCCAGTATCGTACGGATGAAATAGGTTTTGAACAGCATTACTCGTATGAAAATATGGTCATGGAGTTACTCGACGCAAAAAAACAAACTCAGATAGATAAATATTTTAAATAATATAGAAAAATATATACGTTTGAACACACTTTTTTTAAATATACAATATACATACATAGATAAATATATACATATACATAGTTAAATATACATAAATACATATATTTATCGCGTATTTTTCATTTTTTTTTTTCATAGTACAAATCAAACCAATCGCTTATTAGAAACAATCTGATAATTGACACATTTCACCTTGGTCCCAAAGTGTTTCTAATAAGCGGCTTCCACTGTATATATATATATATATATATTATATATAGATGGCTATATTATAATTATAATACTTACTTCCGGATGATCTGTACTCCACCTCCGGCGTTCCAGTAACAACTTCCTGAGTACATCTTGATTGTCAACCATTTTTCTGAAAATCAGTAGTACAAATCATAAATCCAAGTTTATATCATAGAAAATATATACAATGAAAACAGTCTTGAACATACATAAAATGTAAATAATTCTTAATAGGTACACTATTACATCAAAAAAATTACAATTCGGTATTTCAATCACTAAAATATCAACTCCAGTACCTACACTTTTGTCATCCTGACACATTTTCGGATCACCGAGACACCGGCGGCGCACAAAAATTAAATATTTCGTATAGGTACTTTAGTTTAGTTTACTTTTGTCATTTCCTCTAACATAGGTACCGATTATTGTCACGATATATTTTCTGTATATTTTCGCATATATGTAAAATATGTACCAATGTAAAAAAAAAATTGAGGCTCACGTCGAAAACACAGTTCTAGAATCTAGATCATCCAATGCATGTGAGTGTGTGCGCGCGCGGGCACGCGCGTGCGTGTGTGTGTGTGTGTGTGCGTACGCACGCGCGTACGCGGGCGCGCGCGTGTATGTTTGTGTGTGACTGTTATCACTTATCTCACATTCGATTATTTATTTAGAAGAAAAATATATGGGTATATGCTAAATAATGAAGCTAATGACTGTGTGACCTGGATTTTATTAGGATTCTTTAGGATGTACATTTCACATTGTATTGCATAGTAAATATTATAGCCAGATATTGAGAAGGTACATGGCGTCGCTTAGTCGGTACTTACAAGTCACAGATAGGTATTATACTATTGTGTTTTTTGATAAAATAATAACGCTAGTTTCTGATTATTCGTGACGACTAGAGTTAGGGTTTCAATGCAATTAAAATTGTAAGAAAAGCACCGTAGAAAAACAATAACACGACAAACATGTGTATTTACCTCGAGTTATGATGCGACGTCGTTGGTTTTACACGGGTGTTTTACTGCCGTTCGACAGAAAGAACCGGTCCAGGCGGCGACGAGATGAATACGCTCTAAAAACGGCGTGAAAGAGAAGAACGCGTCGGTCGGACCGTGTAAGTGTGCGTGTGGGCTTTTGTTAATACGTCGAACGCACGAACTATACGCGAGAGATGCCAATCCGCCACTGGACCCAAACGTGTGCCCGGGCCGAAACCGTTATCGTTCTCCGGCGTCCTCACGACAATGTAAGAAGGGGGAGGTACGCGGGCGTCTCTACAACGTTCGGAAAGTGTACAACACAGCCAACGATCGACGTATGAAAAGGGAGCGCGCGCGTCGCGTGGTATAGGTATACACACACACACACACATGGTGTGTAATCTTATAGCACACAGTAGACGTAAAATAATATCTGCTCGCTGGGCTCGCGGGCCGTATTTTCCGCGGTGTATTTAATTCAAAACGACGTGTTTACAAAACGTAACGCGTAGGTACCTATATATTATTATTTGGTTTCGACATGGGTTTAAGATGGTCGAACGAGAACAAATTTCGTTTGATGCCCGTCGCTGGCAATAAATAAATAATCACAATTATTGTTATAGCTATGCCTTCTCACACATGGACAGTATTCCGAACTGAACGTATATTAAAAGCGTTAACGAATTCAAATTAGTACGATTAAAATGTTCGAATTAAAATGCTAACAGATATATGTTTTTTTTAAAGCATTAAAATTAAAACATCTTTTTGAAGTTCAGGCTTTATTGTAAGAAAATGTTCTAATAACGCAAATATAGTATATATGTCTAATATATAAATGTGAATATATATATATATATATATATATATTATATAATTTTGTTAAGTTAGTTAACTTATTATTATTAATATTATATTAACTATTCTATATTTTATTTTGTTGTAAAAATTTAAATTATGTTATACTGTTGTTATTTTATTCTTGGGCTTGCTCGTTTTTGTTATAAATAAATAAATAAACAAATAAATAAATAAATATATATATATATATATATATATATATATATATATGTTGCAGTGACTTATGATAAGATTCAACTTCCCTACCACAGGCCCACATATTCCAAATTTAAAACTCTAATTAATTTATTTTTTTTAAACATACCACGAAAAATTATCCATCTGTTTTTATTTCAATTACATGTTCATTACAGCCATGTGATAAGCATATATCATGCCCACAGATGTAATAAAATTGATTATTTCGACTAAAATGATGTGTGCCATGTATAAATTAGTTTTATAATAACGATAATAATACAATTATAGTGTATACAGCCGAGTAAAATGCCATGAAAAAAATTTCAATAGCTTTAGGTAAATATTTATACTCAACTCGTACGTGAAGCTCATCTTCTATATGTATATTGCCACGTTTATTAATTTTTTATTATTTATTGAATTTAACATGAGATTATATTACGTGTAGACGAACTGCAGAGGTACGAATAATTGCAGACATAACACATGTATTATATTATGTCATGCACGAGCCCTCAATGTGTATTTCAACCACCGTATAAAAGCTTGGATATTATCCCGCTTTACCGTGACTGGTCATTCACATGTAAAACTGATACGGGAATCGCCTATACACAAAAAATGTGTTTGATTTTTTTCGAAGACACTTGATGAATTGTTTTGAATTGAACGCTCGTAAGAATTAATCAGTATAATAGAAGTGCTGCTTACCTAGTTTTCCCTGACCGCACACCACAAGATATATATTATATTTATTTGGTGTGGTTTAGTGGGATTTTCTGTCGTTATAGCAATTGTGTAATTATTTTAAAACATACATTTTATGGATAACGTTGAATGAAATAGAAATAGAATGAGTTATGTAATATTATTATCAGTGTTGTAGTGTTGTATGAAGGTTACTACTATTTATATGTTCATAATTAGTTCATGTACCTACATAAGTTTGAAATTATTAAATTTCTTCAAGTCATAACATTCAATATCAACACATTATGATAGATATGGACGTACGATAAATGCAGTACAACACATATTACGATAAAAGATATTAATATTGACGCATCGTTTCTAATGATGATTTCCGCACGTTAAGATAATAAATAAAATCACTGATGCATTAATGATAAAATATGTAATAACCTTTTATCGGTTTTCAATTAATATTTCAGGTAGGTACGTCTAATTTTCATTCGTATATAATTTTTAAAATAAAATGTAAAACTAATGGCTTTATATAAATAAATTAGATTTACTTTACATTATAGTAATATAGTGTAACAACAAGAACTGTCATAACTTAAACCAATTTAGTAATTTTAATCTTATGTCATGGACTAATTATGAACATACAAATAGTATTTACCTTCATAGTACGTGCAACACCGGTGATAACATTATGCAGCTCAATCTATTTCTACTTCATAAAACATTATCCAAATAGCGTATGTTTAAAATAATTACACAAAGCATAAATTAAATTACTCCATTTCGCGAAATCCTTTGAAAAGTCTCAGGACGCTCTTAGTCCTGTTTTTTAGAATTGTTTTCTAAGAATGTAAATAAATAACATATATTCATATTCTTTGTAGGTATATCAAATTATATATATATATATATATATATTTTTTTTTTTTTTATTTTATTAGGATTGGTAAACAAAAACTCTAACGGAAATATATATTTTAGATTCTGAGTGAAGCGAAGGATCTTATGGTTTTACAATGATGTTTATTTTTTTTTTTTTTTTTCTTTTTTTTTTTTTTTTTTTTCTGTTAACACTTTTTCGTATAGAAATCCTTGTCCAAAAGTTTCGTCCAGCAACTTTTTAGATTCGAAATTGAACTGAGATGGTACTTTAGAGAGGTCATTTTTCCAAAATCTCCATAGTTTTTCCAGTAATCAAAAATAACGATCGAAAAACTGAGTAAAAACGGTAAAATCGGTAAAAATCCGCCGTAAACGAGATTTTCACTGTTCAGATTTTAGGTATTTAGTCATAAATCGAAAAGTATTGAAGCTAGAAACTTGAAAATTTTATCCAATATCAAATACATACTTTTTTATATTGGACAACATTTTCAGAACAATTATAGCACTTTTGACTTAAATATAGAACTTTTAATTTACCAAATTGTTTGAAAGTTTTTATGTAATATAATTTTAAATATTTGACAAAAAGTTCTGAAAATTTAATATGACCTTACTCATATACCTACCTAATTATCCTAACAAAAGTTCAAAAATCGTTAGTCAGGATTTTTTTTTATACACGTTTTAACAAATTCATATAAATTCGTATATGAATATCGACTGTTTTTACGTTAATTTTCAACTTAAAATCTGTATAAATCTTTTTTGGTGTGTCCGATCACAATGAAACTTGGAATATAGATATAAAAACATGTTTCGAATCTTTTGGTAACAGAAAATTTCTAACGAGTTAAAAATTGAATATTTTATGAGGGTTTAATAACGAAAAAGCTCACCAAAAATCAGACAAATAACCGAAAAATACGTAAACAGTATATAAATAATATATTATATTACACTGAAGCTTTGCTCAGAATCGTTTTATACTAAAGAAATGAGTCATCATTTCTTTAAAACTTAATACATTCATCACCAATATCTTGTCCGAGGTTAGGTTAGGTGATCCCATGATAGAAAGTGCTATACACTCCTCACCATTATCTTGTCCGAGGAGCGAAGCGACGAAGGACGAACTTCCACCACCATTATCTTACCAGCTTTTTTTTAATCATGGCAATTATTTCAGCACTGTTTTTAATTTTTTTAAATATGGTCTACCTAACCTAATAGTAACAATACCTAGTCTAAATAGTAAAGACTCTTATAGTAATAGTCTATTAGTACACACCAACGTTAATAAACGGAATGTAATGCGACAGCTATAATAAAAATACCATAAATATATGGATCGTTTTTACAGCCGTTACAGGTACTCAAAGAATATTCCGTATACCTGGTAAAAACATTTAAATACCTAATATTATACACGTGAAATACGACAATGTAGTTAATGTTGTATAGTCAAAAATCATAGTAGACATTGCCGGCGGTTACCGAGTTCCTAACGTCGTCGATTATCGGCCGAGTGAAAGAACGGTTTTACGACTATACCTAATAATATTATGTAAATACGATTATTGTGTCTCTGCAGCCGGCACCACGTATTTTCTCAGTGGCTCGTCACTGTCGTGGCGCACTCAGCGGGACGGCCAACGTTAAAAACACAAACGCATGCCGTACGTACACGTAATATCAATTATTTCCTATACACATGGCGGCGGGGATTTCAGGCCCAATTTTCAATGCCGGTCTATTAAAATGTTTTGGAGATGATTCGACGCAGCGTGAAACATCGTACGGGTTCGTCATTCGTGTAATAGATGGCGGGTGAGTATATATATATATATATATATATATATATATATATAGTATATAAAAATTAAATAATAATTTAATACTAAGTAATAATAATAATAATATTATAAATTAATTTAAATAATTAATTTGAAAATTATTATTTTCATATAATATAATGTAATTAAAATTATAATAATAATTCATTAAATTTTTTAATTAATTTAATTTCAATGTAAGCGGTCCATTAATTCGAAACAAAAAAGTCTAAAGGACCTCAGAATTTGTATTTGAAATCACACCTGCAACATCATCTCGAAGTCTGCCTAGATTGCAACGCCAGCATAAGGGGTATGAACATACAACTGTGGCGGGGGTGGTGGTTAGCAACAACAATGCCGGGGGCGTGCGCGTGCGCTCGCAATATTACACATACTAAAGTAACATTCCTACCATGATAAATATACTACCACTTCAACACACACACACACACAAACACACACACATGAGCACACGTCTATATGTATATAGGTATACGGCATGAAGACGAAATCGAACCCGATATAATATATGGTGTTCCGCCGCATCGGTATACCGTGAGATGTTTTTTTTTTGTCTATACGACTATGTAATCTATATACGTTTCTACAGAAGGATATTATTGGTCGGTTTATACGTGTATGTATTAAATTATATATATACACACACGAAATAACACGGTACACATACTGATGGCATGTTTTATTTTTTTTTTCTTATTGTCTCACGAAACTCAATTTTTAGGCAATAAGGTCATAAATCAGAATTAAATCTTCACTTATAACTAACACATAAATAACAGAGTTTACGGGGGTCAAAGACGGTCCTTTTTAATTTAAGATGCGGAATGAAGCGAAAGATAATTGGGTTTTTAATGATTTTTATTTTTTCCCCCTCGTTAACACTATTTGGAACGCTTAACTTTTTCCAAAAGTTTCATCCAGCATCTCCATAGTACAGAAATGTCATCTAATTGGTAATTTGAACAAGTAATTTTCTCTTATCTCAATAGTTTTTCTTGGCACGTGGAAAAACCGCCGCAAAATTGAGTAAGAACGGTAAAGTTTGTCTTACACGAGCCATCCAGCAAATAAATTTTAGCTAATTACATATCACTCAAAAGCATAGGCGTGCGCAGACCTGCATTTCGGGGGGTGTCTACAATTTGTTCGGGCCCTTTTCTTAATTTGGGCCCTCTCTTAACAAGACATACACATATTTTAATAAATTATAATGCACAAATAAATATTACTTATACAGTTTTTTATTTAATATTCTAATATACAAATGATAAATTTATAATAACATGTGCCTATTACTTAAATAAAATAACTAAACTCATTTATAACCAAATCTACTTCAACATTAGAGGCCATTTCTTGTTCTGTGAAAAGTAAAATTAATGATCCCAGACGGTCTTGGGCCATGGTATTTCTGAATTTACTTTTTTGGTACAATAAATTTGTCTAAAGAACCTCGAATTTTCTTCAGTTCCAAATCGTTTTTAATTTTTCCTTTACGTTTTAGGCAACCGCTTTTAGGTGGCATTATTTTAATTTAAAAAAATAAAATAATACAACAACGTTGGTTCAGTAATCAGTGAACACTGGAGTACTGGACAGTGATTGTTGTAGAAACTCGTAAATAATATTTATTTTAGTTATCAGTCAAATCATAATATTTCAATATTATAACTATTAATAGTAGATATCAGTTTGTTGTGTTTACTTTCGATTTTGTTATTTAATATTTTTATTATTATTTTATTAATATTTTAATTATGTTTCTAATAGTGTCACGGAAATCAGTGGTATTACTAGTTCCAAGTTATATATAATATTTCATTAAATAGCTGTATCTAAAATCTATTTATAGATAATTGCATTATTTATTTATTATTTTTACTTTAGTAGTCAATAACATCTAGCAGCTAGCTATTATAATCATAAAAAGTTTTACCATGCAAATTTAAAATATTTTACGTTGTAATATTTTTTTATCCCTAAACATAAATTTTTTTTTTTAATCACATATTTTAGAAAAAATAACATTTTTATTCTAGTAAAATGAGTTAAAATACGGACCCATACATATATATATATATATATATATATATATATACTATAGGACTTAAATTGTAGGGCCCCAATTACATGTCGGGGGGTGCCCAGGCACACCCGAAACCCCCCATGCGCACGCCTATGCTCAAAGGTAATGTTGCTAAAAACTTGACTTTTCTATCGTATATGTTGAAAGTCTCATACTTAACACAAATGTTATTTTGAAAGAATTTTAATTTTTTCCAAGAGTACTGTTGATATTCGGTTAATATTTGAAGTTTCTAAACACTATATATTAGATTGGCCGTCACACGTTAGGGTACAAATGAAGACACCGTTTGGGTACACCTGCATATCTCTAGAAAAATAACACGTTTGGGTAAATAGGGCATAGGTATTAATATTACATAACAATATAACACTAAAATACTTATATATTGCTATTAACTATTAATATTAGGAATCTTTTTTGTTATGAAAAATCATAGCTTTTGCTTCAAATAAAGATTTTGGTATCTTAGGGAACATTTTTCGTCTAGCTTCATCCATACTTTTCCTGAATAACCTGATGTCAAAATGACTCAGGTGCTCTGATTTTGGGCAATTACGTAGTTCTTTTTGTGTAATTTTATTTGGTTTCACGTTAAGATCAGTAGTTGCTATTTGCGCTTTAAAAGTGACGTCACTGTTTGTTTAATGATGGTTTCTTCAACTAATTAATCATGACTATGTTCACCATTTATAACTGTTAATCGCAACACACTTTTCCCCACGTCGGGTTTCAAAAACATCGGAAATGTTCACGTTCATAATTACAAAGAATAAAATAATCTTGCCGATTGAAAATCCAAATCGGAATTGAACATTGAAACGTCGCGTCGAAACATTTAGTTAGTTACATAAAACTTAAATCTTATAAAGATTGTAAAATCTTTTTTTTCGCGATAACCTAAAGGCAATGAGCGTATGTACCCAAACGTGCTATGTGTTTGTGTACCCAAACGTGTTCTACATTTACAAGTAAAAATAATTTAATGTACCCAAACGTGCTTCACCCATTAGATTTTGAGTTGGCTAATTAACTTAAACCGGTATTAATGAAAATCTCGTCACAATACATTGTATCATTTTCCAGTAATTTTTTCTCACGGTCATAAAAAAATATTGAGAGAATCGATTGAAATAGTATTTTAGTAATATTAAAGAAATACAAGAGTACCAAAAAGCACATAAAATTGTAGTATATGGAAAGGTGGACCGTGGCTTTTTAATTACTTAAAATAGTGCTGTAAAATGATCGCTTAAACCGGTACCTATGTTATAGATGGCGGCGAGCTTCTGTCCCAAGATTATAATATAGTATAGCCGGTGTTAAATGTGAAAAATAATATGACAAAACCTAAGTTACAGTAACACGCTCGGCTATAAATAATCGACGATGGGTAGTATAGAGATAACTGATAAGTATAATATATGGTGAGAGGACGAGACTGACAATACGTCGTGTAGAATTTGTCATGGGGTAGCGGCTCTGTGACGCCGTATTTCAAAGCCATTATAATATTGTATGCGCCGCCGTATTGGTGCACTGAGAGACGTTTTGTGTATGTGTCATTTTTTTTCTTGTCTACACTTCTAAATCAGTATAAACGATATACGTTCAAACGGCACGATATTATTGGTCGGTTAATATATATATATATATATATACTAATACTTTTAAGGTGATATAGTCATTACTCAGGATTTAATCTTCATATATATATATATATATATATATATATATATATATATATATATATATATATATATATATATATATACATGTATATACCTACATGTGAGCTATAGTTCAACAAAAATAATGGGTTTACGAATGTCAAAAACGGTTTTTTATTTTATAATCTCTTTTACTATATGAAAACGGAAAAACATCTAGACCACTCAAGCACCTATTTTCTGACATAAGAAAACTAAGATGTTTTTAGGAATTTCACGATAAATATGATTATAACCATTATCTCCAATATAAATATATATGCACGTATATGCACGCGTTATTTTATTTAGTCGGTTTTTTCCAAATAGTTAAATAATAAACTTGTTAACTTCATTGGTAGAATTCAGTTCATCAAACCAAAAGTAGAAGACGAAAACAAAAAAACAAAATAATTTAATATCCCAGAATTGTCCGATGAAACGAAATACATTTAAAAATTATGTTTTTTCTTGATTTCTCTTTAATAAAACAGAAATAATTTAGGTTTTAAAAAATTCTAAAAATCTGAATAGCAATTTTAAACAAAATTTAGTAAGTTTAATTAAAACGAGTGAATATTTAATAGTGGTCATGGTGTACTTAAGACTACTGCGATCTAAAAAACTGATCACTACTTAATAAATAGCAAACAGACTGAGACGTTGAGTGTGCAGTTTGATATACTATAGTTCTATCACAAATAAACACATAATTGTCCATAAGTTAGCATAAAGTTAAAAAAATCTTAAAAGTCAAAAATTCTTGAAAAAAAAATTAAAGTGATTAACATTCGAGTGAAACGAAGAGGAATCAACGAGTCTATATACTGTGGAAGTATATAGTTATGACTCATGAACAAATACTTTAAAAAAACATTTTTATTTTCTGAGTTGCTGTCAATGTATAAAACACCGGATACATTAGTCTTATTATAAACAGGTAAAATTAGACTGTCGATCGTTATATAGAAATTTAACAACCTAAGAAATTAGATTTTAATGTTAATCTGTATATTATGATTTTATATATAAACAATACATCTCCAGACTAAAAGGTTAATTGACACACACGCACACGCACACACACACACACACACACACACACACACACACACACACACACACACACACACACACACACACATACAATTGAATGACGCCTGATAAATATCCGGTGAGTTGAAGTTATATGGTATTGATGTATTCCGATCCTTCGTGGCCAAACAATAGTATATTCTCACAGATACGTCCCTGCACTAATGGTACTATGTAGTATGTATCAACAATATCAGAACTCATTTGAAAAACATTCTAACGATCATTCGTTTAGAGTTTAACAAAAAAAAAAAAATTTGTATACCTATATATATATATATATATGCCTTAATACCTTATTGTACATTAATTTATAAACCTATTCGCATTCTATTACCTACTAATATACGAAAAAGCACGTTTAGTATGCTATCGACAATACTACCAACTCAGGATTTTTTTTCTCTTCATATTGAAGATTTGAATAAAAAGCCATTAAACCGTTCCAAATTATAATAAACGAACAATATTTGAAGATCGATTTTAGTGGGGTGTGGACCATATGTGTATTCAACAACGAAATATATTATCTTCCTCGATTTTTTCTTCCAACTTAAATTGAAGCGAAATAAAGTATTTTTTTAGTGTATGGTTATTAGATACTATATACTTTCAAAAAATATTTTAAACACCACGATAAAGATACACTTTATATATAGGTACCCACGATAAAGATGGCATATTTTTTATCTGATCATTAACTACTTGAATATTATATAATTTGAGGTGTACTACAAATACTATTTTATGGATAAAAACGAATGAATGCTGTATGTGCAACGTGCGTACCTTATTAAAAAGGCGTCCCTGACCCTATTTTCAGGGGGGAGGGGCGACTTTTAGACTTGTAATGTTGAGGAATAAAAAATAAACAAAAATAATTTAACTTAATATTTAGGATTAAAAATAAATAAAAATTATTTTAAATGAAGCACAAACTAATTAAAATTATTATGCTATAAAACAAATTCTTTGAATCGTTTGTGTTCTGCAAATATATCTATTATTTTGCACGCATCTAGTGTACTACGTGAACTGTGAAGACTTATTCGTGTACTACAATAATATCATTATTATTTCGTGTTTAACAAAAAAAAATTATCGAAAGTTCAGTATCAGATAACGTGTATCTAAAAGTATCTATCGTTATAAAATCGATACGATACGAGCTGGGTAAATTCCGAGCGCTTCTATCAATATATTACACCCCTATATCATAATCTATGACTTTAAATAATTTCGTAATTTTTTTCTAATGATTATTATAATATAATACAAATAATGTAAAAAAAGGTAAAAAAAAAAAAATTGAAAAGGCCCAGGGGGGGGGGCGATCGCCCCATCGCCATCCCACCCCAGAAATACGCCCTTTCCTTATTAGCAAACTGTCTTCACAGTCAACCTATATTAACGGAACCCTTATCCAATACTAAAAAACTCTCAATATTCAATACTTTACAACGAATCTCATTGGATACAAAATACAAATACATTTGAATAATTTGATTAAAAAATCGATGTAATAAATGACCGAATGACGGAATTTTTTTCATTCGGTACATTTGATAGATACATGCAAATATAGCAAATAGTACAAACATTTTGTGAATGCCCCTGCTTCTGTTCTCTGGTATTTTTCAACTTAAATGTTTGTTTCTTAAACTAATGGTCAAATAATAAAAACTTAAATATCGAAATTTCCAAAAACTACACCCTTTTTATATCATTATTATTTTCTGTAGTATACCTAACTCCTAAGTACTGGTCGACAATTAAGAAAACTAAAATATCAATGAATCAAGTTGATTAAAAATATTAGAAAAATTATTTTGTTCATAAAAACGTATAATTAATCAATAATGATTATACTGTACAGATACAGTTCTATAGTTTTATCGTTTGATTGAATTGTAAAACATTACAATGTTAGCTGATATGACGACACTCACACTTCTATTTGTATTTTAATTATATTTTAGCGTGCGCGTGCGCCCACACACTTACACATACACGGGCGCGCGAGCGCGCGCTATTATTTTTCCTTTTAATCACGTTACGTTTTCTGTTCTTGACTTGGCTAGGTCAAAATGATTTTCATTTCCATTTTTCCCATTGAGATACGTCGCTAAATAGGCTGACTACACACGAGGCTTTTTACGTCTGTAACAAGAACTGCTAAGTTCGGTCGACGTTCATTATACCTAATATGGAGAAATAGATATTTACCTATACTCTATATTCTATAATCTTTACAACTACAGCCACATACCTAAGTATATATTTAAGGTATTTTTTTTTTATTTTAACTTCTTTATCACATTTCTTTATTTTTGTCTATAGCTGTATTAATGTTAGACTCAGTATTAATAAATAATAATCAACAACATACATTTTATCGGGTAATTTATGCCAATTACCGAAGATTATCAACATTATCACGTAGGTAATTAGGTGATTTTCAATAATAACTAATAGAGATGTATACAGTCACTGTAAGCTAGATTTCGTAAAATATCACGTGTAATATCTACACTAGCTATTATATCCATTTACACCAACGACTTTTGATTAAATAATTGCCACTCATTTTATTACATAGGTAAACAAATATATATATATATATTTCACAAGAGTAACACTGAACTATCAGAAAAAAAATTAAAGTCAACAATGAGCGCATTTTAATGTTTTTATATCAGTATAGTATACACAATACTATTCGCGTATTATACAAATATATCAATATTATCACAGCTATGTGAGTCATTTCTGTCCGTTATTAGAATGTTGATGAATTTTCAATAAATTGTGCATAATAACCTTTAACTGAATTTCACTGCCACGCAGTAGTGAAAAAAATAATATTACAAAATATTATTATAAATATGGGTAGGTACATATAAAAAAAAAGGTAAAAATATTTACTTTAAAAATTCAATAATTATTTTGTTAATATTTTCATGTTCATACATTCATAAAAAAATGAAGTGTTTTTGAATATATGTCGAGATGGTCGACTAATTATCTTGGTTTCTATGTTTTAAGTCCAAAGTATATGCACTGTTATTCATTCTCACAACAGTTTAATGAGATAAGCGTTTGTATTAATATTGATAATATGAAATAATATTTCTAATTGATGAGCATGTATACAGTGTACCACATAGGCATCGAACCGAAGCTAATCTACATAGTAGGTATAACAAAATCGGAACACAACCCAACAGTAACACATATTACATTATATTAATATTTTTATTTTATTTTATTGCATACGGTGGCTATTCCACACATCAAAACGATTTATTATTCAACGTTTTCTACGAATGTTTAAAGACATGTTCAAATCTTTTTGACACTTCGATTTACCGCAAATGCACACACGTGTTGTACCTAAGTGCCGAGCCGGGGAATAAACCTAAACAACTCGTGACGATATGTGTCTATTGTATTGTTACGGCAACAATATACGTGCAAGACAGCTACGGCGGAATTGAAGAAATCGTATTTATAATGTGAGGTTTGCAAACGCGTATTCACGCTGTATCGTCATATGCCATAACGCTATACTGGTACCCAATTTCATACAATATATATACTCGTTTACTGAAATACCATATTATTATTACTTTTATTATTATTATTATAAGTATTATTATTATTATCGAACAGTCGGCTGATTATAATAATACGTTCACTGAAATTTCCACCCTGCGGCTCGATCCAGTCCACAGTGGATTAAGCGCGTTTATTTTTTTCTACCACTACCCGATCCCCCTTGCTCACGGAGACTGGTCCGCCGCCCGTCGCGTCGTAAACCCCGTGTGTTGGCTGCCCACGCCGTGTACTGCGCAGTATAGTTTTATTTACACCCTCGAATATAGCCGCGCCACTATGCGTACCTACCTACGGACCACCTTCCATCGCTGTAAATTCCTCCTTCATATTTTCTTCTTTTGTTCGCCTGCTTATGTACTCGTCACACACAAACACACACGCACGAACACACACACACACACACACACACACACACACACACACACACACACACACACACACACACACACGCACGCACACACACACACACACAAACACACACACACGCACACGCACACACACAAACACACACATAGCATAGGTTAGCACCATGTGCGTTATAGAATATATTATCACATGAGGATCTGCATGGTGTACATTATTGATTAAAACAATAACGGGCAGTGAATTATTAAACCGTATATTTAAAAAACAATTATCGGCGATTGAAACGCAATACATAAACGTGATATAAATGGCAGAGGATGCCGTATAATTTGAAACTTATGCCCAGCGAAATCAGTCTAAATTATAATATAATTAAAATAACATGAACATGGGTATTTTTAACACTCAATTAACTGATTGGTGTCGATGACTATAACAACTTATTTTATTATGGCACTTATTTTTGTTTTTATTTTATAGGTAAAAATAATTTTTATACAAATATAATAATATTATATTCTTACGTATTAATCAAAAAACTGCCATATTTTTTAAATAATGGAGTCTTTATATAGTTAACGAGTTTACTAAATTATTAATAATTATGTAAGTTATAACTTACAAAAGAAAAAAAAATTAAAATAAACCAAATAAGCACAACGTTTCTTATTATATGTAAATCAATTTAATATTATTTCATATAAAATAGGATAGGTATTAAAATAAATTATTGTTATTAATATTACAATTTTATCTTTCTAGCCTTTTTTGCACTTGATTTTAATAAAACATTAAATAAGTTACGAGAAAAAAAGTTACAAAAAATTTTTTATTTAACTCAAATGCGCCCCTTACTTTACTACGCCCTTGGCAAACACCCATGTCACCAACCTCTAGTTACGGCACTGCTGGACTGTATAATAAATAATAGTATAATACACAACGGATATGACGTATTCGAATGTGAAACAATTAACGCCCAACACGCATTAAAAAATATTACATATAATAATTTCACTGAATTTCAGTGTCTCTCATAAAAAGACTGTATGATTTCCACTATTCTCGCGTACTGTTAATTACGATTCTTTCCTTTCGCAACCTGTATAACATAAGTATTACGTTATCAAAAGCGGCCCTCAGCATTTTCGGGCTGTGCGATCATACCTCAACCAGACAAATACGTATTTTTCATTTTGATTTACAACTAATTAATTATTCATTTTATTGTATTTAATTTTATTTTAATTAAATTAATTTCACGACAGTCAAATAAGTAGTTTCGGAGCCAACCCGTAAAAAATTATTTCCTTTTCACTTTTACTTATGTATACGCACACGCAATGTACGATCGACTCATTATTATTATGCGCGAACACATGTGTTTACGAATATAATATTCAAACATGTACGTTGTAGGTATAAACGGTTCAAAGCGGACTATAAAAACTACCACGCACATAGGTAGATATATACTTTTTCTGACGGTCCACGGTATACTTTACGACGGTCCGCTCACGGCGTGAACATTTCATTATTACCGTATATCGTAGATAATTATACCGACGATGATAATAATAAATGATAATGTAACATTATTAAGCGCCGCGCATAGTCCCGTTTTTCACAGCATATCACGTCCGTGTGGTGTCGAAGAAAACACCGAGTGGTATGTGTTTTCATCTATATTTCAGTATTCGCGAATAATACACGTATATAGGTACACATACATATACTAGCGATCAACGCTAACTTCAGGAATCTTAAAAAGACGAATCTCAAAAAATTGATTGTCAACTGGTTATACACTCATATAGACCAGTGTTTTTTTTCTTTAGAATATAATTTATGTATTTGTTTATTTATTTATATTTTTAATCAATTATTATATTATATTAATTTCTAGATTTTGTAACTCTCTACCATCACCACAAGCTTGCTTACAGGTGGTAGATAGATTCATCTTATTATATTATTGTAAATTTGTTCTTTTGAGCTGTGTATAATTTATAATAAATGAATTTTAAAATAAAAAATAAAAAAAATAAAAATATGTATATACACATCTGCACACACTAATTAGTCGTTTACTTACTACTCACACAAACACACTGCGTAACGCGGTCAAATGATGAAATGGCCTAATTATGATCCCTTCATAAATAGTCACTTCCGATCCCTTTCCAGCTCAAATATACTTCAAACGGCGTAGTTTGTTCCACGCCGACGACAACATATTTTTTACATTATATAGTATATGTGTATGTGTAGGTATATGTATGTATAAACGTAATGTATTTTACTGTCGTGGTCCATGTAAAGATACTCGCACTCATACAACGTAGTTTCTTTTCGCTATTGTACTAAACCACCGCAGTCGAATCGAGCCACGCAGAGCATGCGTCACTAATGGGCAATACAATTTGTATAGCTCAGCTCACGTTTCCACTAAACGGTCGAACACAAACCATTAGGAAAACCGCGGCGTTTATGTATCGCGTTGTCCAATGAAAATAACTCGACTTGGAAAATGTAATTTTAATGATTGACGGCTACTATAATAGTGTGTATTTTATGTATTATGCCAGCACATGTTATTTCCGCCGATTAATGTTAATCACCCATGTTAACGCCGATTGTTGATCGTTAATGATGAGCCGAGCGATCAACGAAAAAAGCAGTTAAGGAAGATATGCGAATGCGCTCGCGATCTTACTCTATTAAACGGTGTTTTGTTTATCCTATACAGACATTAATTTCCTATTCCGTTTCAATTTACTTCAACTTACTTCCGTTTATGGATCTACTTCTTCTGTACTTTGGCCGTGACCATGAAACGGATTTCGGATATAGCGATTTCTTCTCTTCTAAGCAAACTGACTCGTTCGGTCAATGAGCGAATTATTTTTATATTTATTTGATATACGATACAAAGTTCATACGTTACACACGTACTATTGGATTTACAATAAACTACAACATAAAATTACGTAATATTCTCGTTAATTACAAACACTTCGTTTTCCAAGCTTTATCATAAAAATAAATATACTATTTATATATTTAACCGTTTATATATTATTATTTAACTATATATATATATATATATATATATATATATATATATATAATACCATTTTTAAACGTTATGAAAATGCATTAAATCAATTTCATGACTAAAACTATTTTTTAAACATATTTATAGCTTTTAAAGCAGTCCCAATAGTCAAGCTGTTTAAAACACAATTATTAAAGTGATAATTATCGAATTCTAATCAATTATCTGGAAAATACAATTCGCATATTCTATATCATTCAAAATAATAAGATCTAATGAATTAATTTATATGTTTTAAACTTAAATAGGTATAATATATAGTATAATAATATCTATAAATTTAATATATTTGAAGATAAGAATTACGTGTAGTAGAAATTATAACTGACTAAACTCGTATTTGTTATGGAAAAGTAAAATACAGTCTCGGGTTTCCGTCTCATTAAAATGTATAATAATCAACATGTACAGTACCTATACATTGTACTCACGAAAAAAAAATTATATGCAGAACGGCATATGTCTAAATAATAGTACCCATATCATGTACTTATATAATTGTCGAGCTATAATAGTTTTTACTGTAAGCTAATAAAAAAAAATAAATAAATAAAAAATAATAGTACCCATAATACAAATAAGTATTACGATAATGAAGCACAGTGTATCACACATGTATCAAGGTAATAATATATACATAATATGTGATTAAAATATTATTATTTAATTTTCATTGCAATTAAAATTACGCTCGTCTGATTAAAAATCAAAACTCTATAATTGCTCAATGCCATCAGATTGCAGTTTTCAAACGAGTCATACTGCACAATGCTTCAGTGGCACTCGGTAAATATTTCATACATAGTCCGCTATAAATAGCATACGTAATGTACAGTATAATATACAAATATATTAGTTCATCATTATTTCAATTTTTACCTAATCAATGGCAGATTTAAGTGTGGGCAGAGGAGTCTGTTTTCCCTATTAGCAATACGCTATACATAGTGTGCAGTGTGTGTCGAAGTGGCATTATATTTTGTCACAGTAGGAATGCTACTTCGGTATATGCAATATCACGAGCGCACCACCGCCGTTGTTGTATGCGAATATTATTATGCTGCCGGTGCCATCAAGGCTGACTTCGAGATGGCGTTGCACGTATCGCTTTGAAAATAAATGCTGAGGTCTTTTAGGCGCTTTTTTTTCGAATCAATGAACCGCTTACATTGAAATTAATATGTTAGCGTCTATTCTAGAATAGACGGCAGGCACCTATCGGGTCTGCGAGATTGCCGAACGATTACGATAACGATTTGGTGTTTCCGTCGAATATTCTAGAATCGATAATGTTTATAAATATGATCGATTTGCCGCGTAATAATGCTAGTCGTCCCGATGCGTAATAATGTGTTTTTTGAAAGAAATGTAATAAATATGTATGTTATTTCTGTAAGAATAAATTGTCAATACATATTTTGCATCTATATATGTCGAGGGACCCAATTAATAATATTTAAATAAATCTCCCTATTTGCTCTCCAACAAATATAATTAAGCAATTTAATCAATTATTATTATCATTAAAATTATTTTAAATAATATAATAATTCGAATTTTTAAATTAATTAGAAAAGTGGGTTTATAATTTAAGTTATTATTCGTTATTACTTAGCATTAAATTATTATTTAATCGTTAAATGTATATATATATATATATATATATACCTATATAGGTACACACAATCAAGCACTGCGTAATTGTATAAATTTAAAGTATCAAATAAATTACGTACCTGTCGTAAACCACTACACCACGTATAAAATCAGATTTTTAACAGCCGCAATAAATTAGGGTGGTGTTTTTTTTTAAATCACAGCGATGGACGCGTTGTACACGTTCGTTCAGTAGACTGAACTCACACACACACACACACACACACACACACACACACACACACACACACACACACACACACACACACACACACACACACACACTTACACATACACACCTTACTCTCAAGTATACATACAGGTGTTATGTAGGATTTTACAACTATGCTTTGTGTGCACGACGAGTATATAGATGAAGAAGAAGATAAGTAAAAAAAAAATGAAGGAGGAATTTACAGCGATGGAGCCGATGGAGGGTAGGTACGTATAGTGGAGGCTATACAAGGGTGTAAATAAATTACTTCACGGTATACGCTGTGGGTAGCCAACACAAGATACGACGCGCCGGGCGGCGCGACGGACCGGTCTCCGTGAACGAGGGTGACTGCATAGTGGTAGACAGGAAAATTAAATGCGCGTTATCCGTTGTTCACTTGAATTCGGCCGCAGGGTGGACATTTTGTTTAACGCATCATTATAGTCAGCCAACTAAATAAATCTAAAAAAAACTCTATAATTACAATGGTTCAATTACGCGTTTATGATATAGGTAATTGAGTTTCGGCGACTAAGTGGGTACGTTTACTATATTATTATATACAATTTCATCATCGCCGACGCCACTGCCATTTACACGTTTTGTTGTAACAATAAAACAGGTGGTCTCGGGATATATTTCTCGGTTCGGCATTAACGGCTAGAGTGCGCACTAGAGATATATTCGAAATATAAAAAGGATTCGCCAGACATTCATAAAAAACGGTAAATAATAAATCTTCTTAGTGTTAATAAATAGCACCGAATGTAAATTTGTATTAAAATTAAATTTGAATATTAATATATAGGTATAGTAAAATTATGTGCTATTATTGGATTGTGACCCAACCTCTTACAACCATTCAGATTATTAGCCACAGTCCAATATCAACGTGACATACTGTATACAATGTACATGGCTTGTAGATTTCATAATATTATTTCATATGCATATTGATCTCTCGACGATTGGATATAGGTTAGAACGTATGGAGTATTAATATACTGTCTCATGGGTATGTTATAAAATAAAACACGTAAAACATGACAGAGCGCGAGTTGACTATCCGTTTCTGACCTATGGCCTATTTACCTAACATCTTACCGAAATATCACATAAAATATTTGATCAAATGCGTTGTTTGTTTATGATTATGAAAAACTCGGGTGTGTTATTATTATTAATAACAAGTATAACAAACATAATAAATCCAAACATGATATTCTCGTGAGGTATGTAATGCAGTACGCGTATTTCGCTTAAGGCACGTATATCAAACGAATATTAAAACCAAAGACACAAGTCTCAATAAAACCCGAAGTCTCCTATATATATATAAGTATGTGGTCACTGTGTACTTCGAGATAAATAATATTACAATAGTGATATATCGTCGCATCGAAGCGAGTTTGTTGACAACGACGGGCGTGGTCAATGTTAACTTCTCCGATTTCTAGGAAGTCTGTTCAAGGATAAAATGTGTAAATACACGTACTTACCTTTTTCCTGAAAAAAAAAACAATAATTCCACCGATCGTAAACTATACCTTTTGTTTTATTATTTTTATTAAAAGATTTAGTAAAAACCATACAGCTCAGCTATGCCGATTTTACAACCCTTATAAAGTTAGCAGCACAACTATGACAGACACATATGCAATACATCCAACAAACTTGTTGGTAACTTGTTGGACATTGTTGGAACACCCACAGACTTTGTTGGACTTTATTTTTGTCGATAGAGCTTTAGAAACTTTTGTGCTGCCATATATACTCCAACAGCACAACTTTACGTGAACGAAATTTCACCCCTATAAAAAGTGTCCAGCTTGACTTGTTGGACATTGTTGGGTCACTCTGAAAATTTGTTGGACATTATTTTAGCCGGTAGAGCTTTTCAAAGTTGTGCTGCCAACAGCACAACTTTACGTGAACGAAATTTCACCCCTATAAAAAGTGTCCAGCTTGACTTGTTGGACATTTTTGGGTCACTCTGAAAATTTGTTGGACATTATTTTAGCCGGTAGAGCTTTTGAAACTTTTGTGCTGCCAACAGCACAACTTTACGTGAGCGAAATTTCACCCGTATAAAAAGTGTCCAGCTTGACTTGTTGGAAACTGTTGGACCAGCTTTATAAATTCAATAGTAAAAAAAAAGGGGGTAAGTGGGTGCCGCTGCTGAACAGCTTATTACAATTGGTTCACTGTAATGTATGGTTTAAAATTTTAATATGATTATATAAAATCACTATATTATGTGAAAAATGGTTCTCAAGGAAGATGGTCTAGAACTCTAGAAGCCTATGATATTACTAACTAGGTATATTTTATGATATTATTATGATTTATGTAATTTATTTTACTATTAGGCATTAGTATATCTAAAACAGTATGTTAAATTCATTTTACAAAAAAAATTACATTTGAAAATTTCATGGTATGTTTAAAATATAGTAATACACTCTAAAAGTTTCACTTACCCTCAAATAAAATACTAAAAAATAACCTTTCCTGAAAAACATGTAAAATGCAAGTAGTACGCTTTGCATCCAATGATTGGTTCATGAACTTAGCTCTCGATCCTCTCGTTCTAGAGATGGGTTTTTAAAAACTATCCCAAAACTAACATTTAAAAGTTGAATTAATTAATGCATTTAATGTAATAACAATCTTATTATACGAGATTATTTCATTTTTTATTTTAATTTTATTTATTTAAATTGTATTTTATTTTTAATTGTAGTTTCAGATTTATTGGTGTGATTGCCTATATTGCACCAACAATAGGAAATCTGGGTCATTACGTGTCATATGTGTACCGGGCCAGTGGATATTGGGAACTCCACGATGAAATGAGCCGCAAAATAAAAAGACTCAGCAAGTAATATTATTTAATTAATATTTTATTAAATAAACAAGGTGGTTTGTGTTTAAATTAAACAATTCTTACTACATTTTAGACAATTATTAATTTATTGATTAAAAAACCAATGAATAACAAGTCAAGCTTGACACTTTTTATACGGGTGAAATTTCGCTCACGTAAAGTTGTGCTGTTGGCAGCACAAAAGTTTCAAAAGCTCTACCGGCTAAAATAATGTCCAACAAATTTTCAGAGTGACCCAACAATGTCCAACAAGTCAAGCTGGACACTTTTTATAGGGGTGAAATTTCGTTCACGTAAAGTTGTGCTGTTAGCAGCACAAAAGTTTCAAAAGCTCAACTGGCTAAAATAATGTCCAACAAATTTTCAGAGTGACCCAACAATGTCCAACAAGTCAAGCTGGAAACTTTTTATACGGGTGAAATTTTGCTAACGTTAAGTTGTGCTGTTGGAGTATATATGGCAGCACAAAAGTTTCTAAAGCTCTACCGACAAAAATAAAGTCCAACAAAGTCTGTGAGTGTTCCAACAATGTCCAACAAGTTACCAACAAGTTTATTGGATGTATTGCTCATGTGTCTGTCATAGTTGTGCTGCTAACTTTATAAGGGTGATTTTACAACTATCATATTTTGGTCTGATGTTTTTAATTAACCTGTGCCACAAAACTTTTCACTGACCTATCTAGATTTCCTGGTTATCTATCCGACACCGGTCCATAGAAAAATTTCATATACTACAGCAGGGGTCGGCAACCTTTTTGGTGTTAAGGGCCAAAAATTAAAAATAGATTTTTTTCACGGGCCATAATTTGAAATACACCTTTTTTATTTAAACAAAATATTATAATAATTTAAAATTGCATTTATTTAAGAACATCACTGTTTGGTACATTAACTATTGAGGTATCTACAAACAAAGTTATAATAATAATTACACGTCGTAATAATAATAATAATAATAATAATAATAATAATAAATACATAGTAAAATATAGTATAATATTGGAAAAAATAAATAAATGAAATAAATAAATAAAAATTAATGTGATTTTTAAGTTTGAATAACATCATAAAGTTTATTGATAGCAGGTTTTATTTTCTATGTAGAAATTCTCAATACAGCTTTTAAGTGACCATCGGTTAATCGTGAAGCATATTTGCTTTTCCGATATTTCATTAGTGAAAAAGTTTGTTCACAAATATGTGCTCCCAAATATGGTCAACATTTTTTTTTGCAAAATATTTTATTTCCCAATTTTCATCAGTAAAGATTACGTGTTGTGTAATATTTTTAAACTTATTATAAATTATTGTCACGGGCCGCATAAAATCGCTACGCGGGCCGCATGCGGCCCATGGGCCGCGGGTTGCCGACCCCTGTACTACAGCAATATTATGTTAAAGCGTACTCAAAATCATTGTACGTATTTATTTTTGCAGTATTTTTAATTTATACGTTGTCTTAACTTGACTTCACGATATACGCGTATATTATGTGTATTTTAATAACGAAATAATAATTATAATTATTAAAATAATGAAATAGTTGGTGAATGCTACAAAATGTTCGCTCGTTTCGACAATTATTAGTTTTGGAATCGACCGAACCTCGAGTCCGGTGGATATGATTGAACGGTGCATAAAGTGTTCCGCGTTTTCCAAAAAAAAAAAAAAATTAAAAATTATAGGTCTGAGTGCAATTAAACAATATCGTGATTTATTACAAACTGCTTTCCAACGACACGGCGTGTAACCTGCACAAACGGTCCACTGAAAACACAATCGAACACGGCGTGTTGAAAAAACCGATAGGTGCAGGATCATACACGATATTTATTCGGGTCGAAAAAAAAACGATACCGATGGAATTTACACGGGAATAGGTCTAAAAGGGTCGTGGTCGGGGGGATTCGCGCACGGTGTGCGCTATATATATTATGTACAGTCACTCGTGTTATAATATATAATACAATACGTTAACGTGACTTATGCACGATGAGAGCTGCACCGCATACCCAACCACGTGTCTCACGATTCAAATCACGCGGCGTGACCGACTGCGGTATAATATTATTATAGACGACCGTGAAAACCCTTGAATACGCCGAGATGACGTCCAGATCAACAGGAACCGTTCTACCTAATGCACGCACGCACGCACGCACGGACACCGCCTTGCGGCGAAGCCCAGTGCAAAACGCACACGCGTGTAATAAATTGCAACGTCGCGGCGGGAAAATAATAATTTTATTGTTGAGATGCACTCTGAACAGAGCCTGCGATTTACATTGCGTCCGTACGCCCCGCCCCGTTGCCATAAAAAGAGCGGCAATGAATCGAAACGATGAATAACGAAAAAACACGTGCAGAACTGATGCGTTCAAGAAAATAATGAATAAAAGCGAGCTACACTGCATGTTCAAATACAAAATACGATGTACAATTTTTGAAATTAAAATTTTTACAGCAAAACTTGAACTACGCGTGGTTGTAGAAACTGTATAGAAAACCGTGTTTGTCAACACACGCATCGTCTTATCTGTACAGTTTAATAGCCACAGTTTTATTAATTGGTATTTTCGATTTATTTCGGATTAACTGCACAGTTCTAAAAAATACATCGTATTAACCTACACACCTATGATTTATCTGTACAGATAAAACTGTTCAGTCAAATCGCTGCACAGTTTTAACTGAATACGTGAGGCTCGCTTCATATTTTATATGGGATTCAATAATTATTACTAGTTATTATTACTATTATTTTCACTAGGAATTTTTTTTTTTCATGAATAACATTCAATTGCGTTTAAACGAATACACAATAGAATTGAGAAACTCGTTAGCAATACACCATTATTTAATTGCAATTAATGTTATATTGATAAGCTATATAGCACATCGTATTTGGGTAACATATAACCCGGAACGCGTTTTGGTACGACGATAGTGACGAACCAACTCATCAAATATTTATATTTTATAGAAAATAATAATATGCTTAAGTATCACTAATGAGTAATGGGTGGCCTCTTCAATCAAACCTTTCCACGTCTATTGAAATATTGCGTCAAATATTTTTAACGTGAATTTTTATGTGGATGGTTTGTATAAAAATTATAATTAAATATATACATATATTTATAAAAAATAATAATATAACAAGAGTAAACGGCAAGGAGAAATACTCTTGTCGCACCATTTAACATTTATTATGAGTTGAATATATATATATGTTACGGGTAATGTTAACATTTGGATAATGTCAACATTATCCGGCTAATGTCGACACTAGCCATGCGTTTTGGTTAATGTGTAATTTTTCGTTTATATTAATGAAATATTAACATTATCCGGATAATGTCGACATTAGCCAGTCAACATTGGATAATGTTTAAAGTTAAAACTGAATTCTATTAATTAATAATAGTTAATATTATAAACTTGGCAATAAATATGGTACTTTGCCACAATTATACACCAGAAATCAGTTTGGTGTTGGTCCGTTATCTTTAATACCGCTTGATGAGTTGGTACATGTAGAAAAATCATTGAGAGAAATTGCGAGTAAAATGTCAGATGGTGGTGGTCAAGGATATAAAAGGTGTTCATGTAAGGGGAAATGTGACACCAATCGGTGTAAATGTAAAGCATCTAGCATTTTGTGTAATTCAAAATGTCACGGAAGCATGCCGTGTAATAATAAAGAATAACACATTATGTATCATTAGGAGGTTAGGTTGTTAAAAATTAAAATTTAACTCATATTATTAATATTATGTATTTTATGGTTGTTGTCTTAAATATAATTAATATTGTTAATAATTTAAATTATTGCGTCTCATGTATGATACATTTTTATGATTGTTAAGACATTATCCGAAAGTTTTTGGCTAATGTAATATTACCCGGTTAATGTTAACATTAGCCAATATTCGTGGCGGCTTATGATGACAGTTGGCTAATGTCTCATTAGCCGGATAATGTCGACATTATCCAAATGTTAACATTACCCGTAACATATATATATATATATATATATATATATATATATATATATATATATATATATATATATATATAATTAAATATTATCTACTGTGACACTTTCAATGAGAGAATATCTATACTATATGCATACGACATATACCTATATTTTTAACCAACTCTCTTCGGATCATTATTAACGATATTCACTAATCAGTGAATACACATCAAATGCAATAAAATGTGAAATAAACCAATTATTGGGTATAAAATACTTTGTTTCAATGATTTTATTTTATTTACTATGCAATGAATTCAAACAGTTAATTTGTACCTATATTAATTATAAAATTACGAGTAAACACGTATAATATTATTAATGGGATATACAACATAGATTTTTTTTCTATAAGTGGATTATGTATATATATTATTTTCATTGCCTATTTTTAAAGTTGGTAAACGTGTTTTAAACTCTACAGAAATAAAAAATATCATTTCCGTAAGTGTATTTTTACATAGAATACAACTGAGGTATTTAGGTATAGTTGTAAAAGAATATAAATAATTTCTGATATCATACTTTACGTGCAAACACGTTAAACTTCCATCATATACCGATCGTTATGAACAAATCAAACAAGCGATAACTATTATAACAACTTAAATTATGAAATTTTAGCATGTTAACTAAATACGAAGGTGTCGGCAGACCGGAATCAATCTGACAAAGGTCACTGTGTAGATAATATTGTAGACTGTGATCAAATAATATCACAAAACACTAACGCCCAATGTTCGTATTGAGTTCGATTTAATTAAAAAAACTGACTATTATAAATAAATCACAATATATGTCAGACGGCAAGTAGTAACGGACGCTATATACGTCTATACTTATACATGACGTGGTCTAGTGATTTCTGGAATAATAAAATTACGGTCAAAACTATTGTGTATTAAAACGGTGAAATGACTCACAGGCTGTCGATGTCATTCTTACGATATCAACAATTCTTGAATTGTGTCAAAGCAAACCATTGTCCCACAAGGTTTTGTGTCGGTATAAGTGTAGCTCGGTTGTCGCAAAATGAATTACCTTTTCGGCGGCAATTTTGATCGCTCGGTTTTTTTCACCTACTCGGAAAGCATTTTCTGAAAATCATTGATATTATATAAAATACTTAAATATTAAATAACAAAATAAAACGTTCGTCTTATACTATATGTTACTATTGTATAGGTTTGATTCGATTCGACCCCCTTATTGACATACATATGCTGTTAAAGATGGTGATAATAATAATTAGGCGTATGATTCCCACGTAAGTTGTATTTTCGATGAATGTAGCTCATTAGTAGGTAGTAGACAAGACGTAATTACCGCAAACACATTACCAGTAGGCAGTACATTTTTATTAAACAGAGAAATTAATCTACCTTGACCGACTTTTTTGGGTCTATACAAATATCTAACATTATAGAAGCTCAGCATGCGGGTTTATTAATTTTACCGAAATATATTGAACATTACAGAAAAGAAACAATACGAATTATAGACACGAATTGATAATAGAATAGAAAAAACATTAAAAACATTCCAAGACGTCAAGTATTTTAAAAAAATGACTTTTAATTCTTTCTTTTATACAAAATATTTCTTAAAATAAATAAATAATAATAAAACAACTGATTCATCTTAATGAGACGTAAACAAAATTAACTAATTATAAAAGTACCTATAAACATTTTCAATGTGTATTGAAAATAAAAATGTTTTAGGTACCACGTCCATGAATAATGCATTTTTTTTATTGACAGTCAAACTTGAAAAGTATGAAGGAAAGTTTTATTTTAGTTTATAATATAACATTTAATTTATAATTTTTCTTATCAACATAGATGTTAATAATATATTATAATTAAATAGTATTGGTAAAAAACTGAGTAATCGCCAAAAAAGTGACCTTGATAACGTATTGTTGTACATATAATTCTACATATAACTATTTTAGACTATAAACTAATAATTAGTACTACCTATTTATCTTGCGTATTCTTGTGTTCCGGTCAACCCGAACGGATAGTGTTTAGTCAATAGTCATATACGTACTTTGTGAGTCACATAAAAAAAAATAACTGGTAACCTTTATTAACACCGGAGATAATGAAAATAGTTAAATTTTCGTGGAGCATTATGTATATCTGGGGATTTCATTAATTAAAGCTTCCGGGCTTAATTACACACACACACACGTATCGTTTATGTACACATGCATGTTGTATCCCCATTTTTATATATTGGTTTAATTATAGCTAATTTAAGTTTCTCGGAAAAAATACCATTTTTAATACTTAAGTTATACATATATAATATATATATATATATATATATATATATATATATATATATTATATATATATATATATATATATATACCGAGATACCATCAAAACTAGTAACAGTATTTAATATTCTGTTGTTTGATTAGCAGTCACTGGCCACTGCTATTTTCACTGCTATGTTGTTAGAGTAATAATTATTATCAGTTCAAATAATAGCTGTTATCTCGAAAAACAGCTATTGTACATGACTAGCAAAATAGCAATAGCTGCTATTTTTCACTGCTATTTTCAAATAGCAATACCAATAGCAGTTGCTAAGAAAAACAATAGCATTTTACCACTACTAACACACACACACACACACACACACACACACACACACACACACACACACACACACACACACGCACGCACACGCACACACACACACACACACACACATACACACACACACACACACACACACACACACACACAGTACACACACACACACAACACACACATACACGTATCGTTTATGTACACGCGGGTATTCGCGCGTGGGTACCATTATTACCCGGGACAAGACCCCCTGCCTTGGATAAAAACACGGGCACACGCGTGTAGTTCAATACAAGTGTAATAATAGCAACCTCCAAAAATGCGAAACGGCTGTGAATTCTGAGAATTATTCGGCGTCGCACAGTCGCGTCGCCGGGACGGCTTACCATCGAGAAAAAAAAATAATATCAATAAATATACGACACGTGCAGTAGACGCCAAATACGTATAGAAAATACTGTACGTATAATATAATAGTAGTAATAAGTTATTATTATTAACAATACGGCGGCGCGGCAGACGGGCGCCGGGCGTACGTATTCTCGTTGGACGCTTCGCCGCACGGCTGCACAGACCGCTGCCACTCTGAATTCCACATTTGCGCACGCGCATCACGCATTACCGCTCTCTCACCGCGGCCACCGTTTCTATCAACCGCGTGCGCGCTCTCCCGCCTCGTGCTACAACCGCCGCCGCCGCCGCCGCCGCCGACGAAACGGTCACGCCTTTCCCCTCGTGCCGCGTAGAATCACATTTCGACCATCGTTTCGACGTCTATATAATATTATGTTTAATAACTATAAATAATAACTTGCAGAATTTTTTTTTCGTCCCTCAGCATAGTGTTTGACGCATTATCGAAATGATCAACATAACGTTGTATTTGGGGTAAAAATTAACTCGGAAAGAATTAAAAAAATCTCAAATTTATAATATAATATCACAATCACAATCATAAATCCATATATAAATATAACACAGAAACGGGAAGAAATGTTTTACTGTTTATTATTTTATTAAATTCTTATAATATGATTGCAATGAAATGTGGGTTTTCGGGAAACGCTATTCAGGCAGATAAAAAAAAAACCGAGCGATCACAAATGCCACCAAAAAGGTATTTTCTTTCACGGCAACTTAGCCACTACCTGCCGTCACAAAACCTTATGGGACATCGATTTGCTTTGATTCAATTCACGAATTGTCGATATTAAAGAACGATATCGACTGCAGGCAGTGCGTAGGCTATTATTCTAATACAAAATAGTTTTGACCGTAATTTTATAACTCTAGAAATATCTATACCACGTCGTATACAGGTATAGACGTATATTGTCCGTTATCACCTTTCATCTGTTTATAGATTGTGATTTATTGCATTAGTCAGTTTTTCAATATAAAAATTTAATTAAAATCAAACTCAATACAAACGTATCGTGTGGCATTGGTATTTTTATCGGGTAATATTTTAAATTTCATTATACGGTGTAATTCGATTATCTGCGCCGTGACTTCGTCATCCGAATGAGCTGTAATAATATATAATAATATAAATTATTAGTAAATAATTATCATTTTATTTTAGCTGGAATTTGAATCGTTGTATAAAAGTCAACAGTCACGGTGAACATATTTTCCCTGTAATTTTTAAAATTATAATTCTCGTGTAATACTGATTTCATTGTGTTGGTAAAAATTGAGGTAAAAATGTTATTTAAAAGATAGGTACATACCTACCTATAAAAAAAAAACAGTAATATTCAGTTTAATTAAAAAAAAAATAATATTGTTTGAAAAAAACTAAAAAAATCCTCTTAAAGCTTTTAAAATATTCTCTTAGTTAACTTCAGCTATATATTTATGTATAACGCTGACCTGTCACTATTTTCCACGGAACAAAATGTATATATTCAAATGTTACAGCTATTGTGCTATTATTAATCGTCATATACTGTTATTATTTATCGTGTGACATTATAATTAATGTATATTAAAATAGTGCAAAATTTTAATTTGCGTATGTCTATGTGTCTAAGAAATCTAGATAAACGGTGAAATTAAGACGAAAACGTCAGAGGTGATATGTGGATGAAAATGGACGAATACGGCGCAATGGCGTGGATACGTTATGAGAGATTGGGTTACCTATCGAACTTGAATAATACTGAAGAGCCTGAAATTAGAATTAAACTCATTACGATGTATATTAAGTCATAAAGTATAACTATGTAAACTAATAAAAATATAATTGCACACTCATTATGATTAATAACTATAAATAGTTAATAAGTAATAATACTATATTATTATTTATTAAACGCTTAATGGTTATTATAATGTATTTAACCGCGGGTTGTTAAATATCGGTAGGTATTGTGATAATATATAGCCGCAAATATCAATTATTCGTGATTATATTGTTATATTGAGTTTATTGATTGTTGCCACTTAAATACCTATATAACGAGCTATAATATATTCTGATATAACTACTTATTTTAATTTAAAGTAATAGTCAATATACTCAATAGTTATGGAATAATATTATGGCGAACGATTGATATTTGCATAAAGTTTTATGTGTTTATATAAGGAAATATATAACTTGAACGCTCCGGCGCAAAAGATGTATACTTTTTTTATTAGCCCTAAATGTTCCGGCGTAAAAGACGTATACCTTTTTTCTTAGCCCTAAATGCTCCGACACAAAAAATGTATACATTTCAGGTAGTCTTAAAAAATCGGCGCAATTGACAAACTCCGGAAATTGTCAAGCTTTGGACGTAGTATAATATAATATTATAAAATCAAAATATTATTATGTTATACATGTTTTGTCATCGTCAATGACAATAGGGTTCGGGGTCGGCCGATTATAATTTTTAATGCGTCAAACTAACTATATACGAGTCTCGGACCTAGTGTTTATTCTTTTTCCACCATAGAAAATTAGTATTTAAAGTGTTAAGTCGAAAAATTAATATTAGAGATAATGTCGAGAGTGATGCTGCCGGTAAGCGGCAGAGTTGACAAGAATGGAGTACAATAATTCGACGAAACCGTATCATACCATATTATACAAATTATATTCATTCAATATCGCGTCTACAACATGCGGTGCATATTTCTATACCTGCTCCCCGGCTACCACCTGCAACGAATCCAGCGGTACAATATTATTATATTATGTATATTGGTTATAATTGCTAAGTGACAGTTTTTATTATATCGATGACATGCGCCGAAACGTTTTAAAATAACTATTTGTAAAATAAAATGCCTAAAATATATAATCATAAAAAAACTATTATTTTTCAATTTAGTTAATAAATATTCCTGTACGTTCAAGTTATTAATAGATTATCATTCATCAGTGGGTCATGTTGTTTTGCATCAAAAGACTATTTTTCAATCTGGTTGGGATTATTTTCGTTGGCGCGGCCGTCGTCAACACGATCGAATTGTGTCGTACATAGCAACGATGACTGTTGTGATACAATTTTTACATGTGCGTAAGTGTGTGTGTGTTTGTGTGTGTTTTAGTCGGATGTGTCCTTGATTTTGTTTATACAGGTTATAGAGACTATACGTTGAAACCATACAACGTAATTGTAAAAATTAACTGTCCTAATTCTAATTTTATATCATTAAAACATATTTTAATGAAATACCATTGATTTTATAATATTATAGTATACGGCATACCTATTATAAAACAAATGATTTTACCAAAAATATTTTATGATCTGGGTATTAGCCGTAAATAGTACAAATAATGTAACGTCTTTTCTTTCTAAAACCATCTTGGCTGATGTTAGGAACACTACAACACCTGTTGTTTATTTGAATGAGGTCTCGCGGGGACATGATTTCGGAGTGTGTTGATTTAGGTATATATACCTATATGAAGTCCGTCTACTTCGCGACTTACTCGTCGTTGGCTTTCTATTACAATAATTCGGCCACGTGCCAAAAACTCTTCGTCGATATTTCACTAAATACTCTTTCATAGGTACCTATATATATATATATATATATATATATATATATATATATATATATATATATATATATATATATATATATAAATATATATTATGTACTCTAAATATTGTACCACCAAAGGAATACCTTTATTATACTGTACAATTATTGCACGACAAATCGTTAAAGTGTACCTACATACAACGTAATAAAAGTAATTGATAACATATTTTATCATTACTAATATGAACATAAAATAAAAATAGTTGTAAAAATATTCGTCCTTGATACACGTATACCTACATAGTATTTATTAAATTAAAAATGAATTAAAAAACCATAAACGAGTGTGTTGTGTATACATTTTAAATGTTTTTAGTGGTATTGGTGTAATGTGGTATTTACGACTGATATACTTTACACATCGTATATATCTCCTTTAGATATTCGAAAAAAAATTGTTGATTTTCTTCAATATAGAGATTATTGCAGTCTGCGTTAAATTCAGACCTATACAGGTGTCTTTCTATTATATGCCTATACAGAAAATAAATTCCATTTTTATTATTATTTTATATTTATTTGCGACTTGAATATAATACTAAAGAACGATAAATAAAGTCAAAAGATTTTACAAAGACGCGGAGTCGATGATTTATTTTCGATATTCTTGCAGGGTACGACGCAGTCCGGCGTAGCAAACGAAACCTCGAACAAACGCGGCTACACTCAAAGAATCTGCATGCGGCCCTACGTGATTTTGTGGGCGCCCAGACAGAAATGATGGTAGAGTTATCCCACGGGTTTTACACCTTTTTATTTAACGTTGAAGATAATAAAAAGTATACAATATATGCGAAGTGTCGTTTATATATATATATACACACACACACACATACATACACACACATACACACACACACACACACACACACACACACACACACACACACACACACACACACACACACATTCATACGAAAGGCACACATATAACGTATTTCACTGTCGTAGAGTTGTTTATTTATGGCACGATGGGGCGTATAGACTTCGAATGCAACTACATACTTTGAAAGTATTCGAATATTTATGGACTGCAAACTCTCCCACGTGGTATTCTAAAGCCTATATCCTGGGGTACGTTTGAATCATGCCGCTACATTGTAGGTAATATATAATGAGAGATCTGTGCTGGTTCGATTTCTCTCCCCTACGCTTCACGACCAGAATGTTTTTACAGCGTATAATTGGATAACTCGTATACAAAATAATATTCTGCTTCCAATAACAAGTTTTTTTTTTTGTATATTTCTCGATTTTATGGCGGCCCAAGCCATAAATAAGGGTTGAATCTTGACACAGCTAAAAGCATCTTGACAAGGGCTTAGGAGGGTCAAAAATTTAATCGCTTTTATCCTATAATGGACTCGAAATCCTAACATGTTATGTATATGCCTCCATTGTCTGACACAAAATAAAATACGATTTGTATTATGTTTATTATATCCACATGTAATATGTGATTTGAGATAAACAAAAATAACAAGCATTTCTAAAAGAAATGTATTCACATGGATAGCATTAAATGTACAACCATATATGTATAATGCAGAGGATATTTTAATTATAATTGGGACAGCAAAGCCAGTCGTAAAATATCTAATGGATTACAAAGAGCATTAAGCTCCGATCTAGATAATACATCGCATGACTGTTTTAAATGATTAAAATTAACATACTTGAACAATCTAAATTGACATCAATCTAAGTATTAAAACTTAACTGTGTACTATTATTACCCTTCTTATTTCATTTATCTCATTCTTCATGATATAAAATACATAGTGGGTCACACCGTATCACGACATTCTTTTTATACTTATATATTTATTTTGTAAATTTCAAAAGGTATTAATTCATTTACATAAAATTAATTATTAAACCAGGTAACCATTGTTGTGGCTTCAATAATAAAAATATATATGTATTGTCAAGCAATGAAAAATTGTTGTCACCTAGTGAGTGTTATTATTAATAATAATAACTGAGCAACATATTTTTTTTTTGGTTTCATTAACATATACCTGGAGTCTAGATCCTAAATATCAATAACAACGAACGAGATACATATATGGACCGAGAATAGAAATTAAATAATTTTTAATTTTAAAATAATTGAAGTTACGAAATTATTGTCCCGACATATTCACTTATAGACTTATAGACTTATATTCACTTATAAATAAGTGAATATCCATGATAATAGTTATAAGTAAAGACCGGATTCCCGTGCAATTGCATCTTTTTATAGCGTATTCTAAATTCAATAGAAACAAGCTACAAATCCAAATCAAGAGATGTAGATTAATTTAAAGAATGTTTTATGTTGCACAAAATTGCACGTTTCGGGTTTTTTTTTTTTATAAAAATGTACTTTTTACAAAGTATTGGACTTTTGTATCTAACAATATAATTTTATATATAACGATATAATGCAACGTAATTAATAAGCTGCTTTGTTTTACTCTGAAAATTTCAGTAAATTTAAAGAATTGGTATCAAATATAGAAAATGCCGCCCAATCTGTCCAAAAAGTAATATCCATTTTGAGTAGGTACTACATCAATTATATCTGATTTAACATTTATTCGATTACATTTGTCCGAGTTTCCTAGTTCAATTACAAAACTGGAAAAACAAAATTCTTCTTTAAATTATCAAATAAATGTAGTTGAAACAGTAAGAGATGGACTTAAGACAATTGAAAATAAAAAGGGACAAATACTATATGAAAAATTCAAATCAGTATTAGATATAAATTCCGGATACAATATTTTAAAACTGTACAACGATTCAATAAATGGAAATGACGTAGATTTAAAAGAAGATTCTGCTATTATAAGCTGCTATAAAAAATTCCCTATAACAGGTGTCCACGTAGAACGTGTGTTCTCGCAGTTAAAACACATATTAAGTGACAGAAGACATAATTTTAAAGAAAAAAACTTGGAAATGTACATGATTACAAATTTAAATCAAATATTGTAAATAAATAAATATTAATAAATATAATTAGTAGTAAATAATAATATAAAAAAAATACTATGAAAATTAAAATTTGAAGTACCTATATAATGGAAATTTTGTTTTTCCACGTTTTTCCACATTTTAAAATTTTAATTGCTCATTTTTTAGATTTTAGCTGTACGAAAATCCGGTCTTTAGTTATACACATACCAATTAATATTGCATGATGTCGGACGCGTCATAACCCACTTACGTGTCAGGTATCAGATTAATTGCATATCCGATATACCTATAAGAGTATAACACATTACCTACTATTACCTGAAATTGTACCAGATATTAATTACCTGGCCTTAATGACAACGCGCATATCATTAAAATATTGAATCATGTTAAAATATTATCGACAAAACTTAAAACGTAAAAGTAATTATTTTGAATTTTTCCGAACATAATTTTCCCGACATATTTTTTGAACCTCCAGAGTTTTTAATATATAATACACCGTGCTTTCAATAATAAATTGCCATCGATGGACGGTGACATTATCTATGCCGGATGAATTATCGAAAAGACGGCTAAGCGAGAAACTAACATCTTTTTAAAAAATACCAATAATATTATGTTTAGTCGTCTGCTGATAAAAAAAAAAAAATGTTTTTAATAATTATAACTTATAGACATAATATTGTGATATTTTGTTTGCAGATATGCTACGTCATTTATTTAAGGTTAATTTGGACTTAAGTGACATTAATTTGACATTTAGTTGGAATTTAATAAACATTTATTGTAAATAAATTAAGTTAAACGATATTGACATATAACAATAAAAATAAATATAAAAATAATTGCAAAATGTATAAATTATTAGTCATTAGTGGCGTGATTTTATCTTATTTTATTGTACCAATGTTTATAAAACCCGTTTACTCGATTTTATGCGTCATGCTTTTAGTATTCATAGTATAATACTATCAAATTTGAAACATAATAATTAGTAAACATACTATTGTATTTCTTTTGATGTTAATTTTTTTTTTTTAATTCATATATTTAGCAAAAATCATAATTTTGTAATGATTCATTTTTCATAGAATATTAATAAACTTATTAATAAAATAAAGTTCATAATATTATTAATTAAGTTCAATCAAAAAACATGTATTGTTACGTAAACGAAATCTTTAAAGACAGAGGAAGAGATACCTAAATATAAATAACTGTGCAAAAATACGATCAAATTTTTTAAATCTATACCAAACATGTCCATCCAAAGAGGGGGTATAAGGGCTTAAGTCGCCCCTTTTAACTTATTATATAATATAAATAATAACACGTCATAAATATGTATTAAAATTATATGTTTCTTTTTTTTTGCACACGTTAATTGGCCCCTTTCATTTCAAATATCTAGATTTGTGCCTGTATACATATCAAAAAAATGTCACGTCAAGAGAATACAGAGTCAAAATTATTACAAATAATACACCTTCGCTGTACACACGTTGACCTGAAATTCTTACAGTGAGTTTTAAGACGGTAGGTCCATAGATTAGTTCACGGTATGTGTCGCATATACTATATATTATATACTCGTGTTTACCGCACGCCATGAACATGTGCGTATCAACATTATAAAGGTACATTTATATACATATTTATTATATAAATAACCAAAATACCTCGTATCCAACAAACGATACAATATTGTGTATACCTAAATATTTTAGAATACAAGGAGCATATAAATATCTAGTTGAAGTGAAATAATGATAACAATACAAATGAATATTAAACTTTTATTTTTATTGTTCGAAATGAATTACAAATATATTGAGTTGTTACACGGATAAAATTTTAATCAATAAAAATATAATATATCAAGTACAATTTGTTGAAATACATTTAATTTATAAGGTATATAGGTAATTATCGTGAGAAAAACAATACGTGATAAATATCGGTTGATAATCATGATTAATGAATTTACTTAAAAAAAAAATCCTCTCGAAACGATTACAAAACAAAAGAAAATATGTAGAGAAAGAGAGAGAAAATTTTTTATTTTTAGAAAAAAATGTATTCAAATCGAAAATACGTTTTACTGACTACCCGAGTCGGCGTGTGGGCCACGAAACCCGGGTGCAGTTAGAGTTTACATGATGGCACAGCTTCCGCAGCAAACCTCGGCAGTGAGAGCGAGACAGTTCTCTGCGTTGTCGCCGCCGCCCGGTCGGCCGTCTTCTCTCGGGCCCCGTGCACCGTCGACGGTGTCGTTCGCCGGGGCCGCAGCGTCGGCGGACGTGCAGTTCTCCGCGGTGACGGGCACGCTCTCGGGGTCCTCGTCGTTGACCACGGTTGACCACACGTCGTCGCACTGCAACGTGCCGGCCGACCGGTACCCGAGACGGTTCAGAGTGCTCACTTGGTTGTCCGCGCCGCCGTCGTCGTCCGTCCAGAACATCATCCAACAGGGCATTTCGGGCGCGCCCGGCCCCCCGGAGTGGCCGCGAGGCCCGTTCCGGCCGGCGGTCGGGACGCCATGGCCGTGCCGCTGCACCGTGGCCGCCAGGCGGCAGCCCGCGGTGAGCAGTTCGTCCAGGTGCGCGGCGCTCTGGACGCGCAGCATGACGCACTTGGTCCCGGCGGTGGTGGCATTTCCCTGCAGGTCCTCGGAGAATTTCATGACGTTCCGGAAGAGCGCCGTCGACGGGTTTTCCTGGATCCCCTCGATTTTGCCGTCCGAATGGGGGAGCTGGGGGCACACGGAACACGGCGAACGGGGGACGGCGGCGACAGGAGGCGCGGCTGGACAGTGTCTGCGCGACGGTGGTCGAACGCGGTGGTGAGTCGGTCGAACGCGGTGGCGGGTCGGTCGAACGCGGTGGCGGGTCGGTGCGGCGTGCGGACGGCCGGAAGGAAACGGGCGGACGGTCGACGGTACGACGACTGTGGTGCGGCGACGGACGGAAGTCGAACAGCAATGCCGCTAAAACCGGACACTACCTGGTGCCGTGGCGTGAATCGGACGACACAATAAACGCGGCAACGGCTGCGCCACACAAAGGTCCCGGCGTATAGCGACCCTAGCGGCACGCGGCGACGTACCTACGTGTCTCCGACCCGGCAACCCCCCACTTAAACATTTTCAACATTTTTCTGCGCAAATAATTTTAAGGTAAAAAAAAAAAAAAAAATTGTCCGCAAAATGTGCGATCTGGCACACCGTATGATGGCATCAACACTGTATCTCTGTAAAATTAAAAAACATACGAAGACAACGATTTAAAAAAATGCCCAACAATTTTTTTTTGTACAACATTTTTCAATATAATTATTCAAAAAAAAAAACTTTTAAATACGCCAATCAATATTTAATTCATTTTTATTAGCAGTTCCAAGCCTGTAAAATGTGAAAGAATGTTTTATTTTTGTAGTTTATTGTATAAAATTGTATTTACAATTATTTTATGTTAATATACAAAAAACATAAAAAATAAATTAACCGCAAATGCCATAAAAAATGTAGTGACCGCTAATGTGCCGGCGGAATCGCCTGAAAAAATAAAAATAAATTAATACGCAAGTTTAAATAGTTAAACATTAAATGTAGGTAGGTACCTATTATGTGCTACAATAGAATTATTTTTATGAATAATTATTATAAATATGTGTACAACGAATAAAAAAAATATATCTACTTAAAAAAAATCAAGGATATACTTACATTTATACTTTTTATTTTTTATTTTTCTAAACCATAAATAAAACCCTCTCTGACGTTACTAATGTGTGTGTGTGTGTGTGTGTGTGTGTGTGTGTGTGTGTGTGTGTGTGTGTGTGTGTGTGTGTGTGTGTGTGTGTGTGTGTGTGTGTGTGTGTGTGTGTGTGTGTGTGTGTGTGTGTGTGTGTGTGTGTGTGTGTGTGTGTGTGTGTGTGTGTGTGTGTGTGTGTGAACCAAAAGTTCTTTGAATTCATCTGGGAGTTCTTTATTAGATACACTGATGGTTAATTAACTATATACATTATTATACGTGTATCAGAGTACACATTCGTATCGTTATTTTAAGAAGTATAAGTACTTACATTTTATGAATAATAAATTATTAACAGTTTGTTACATACTACTCTGTACCCAGTACATATACGTTTTTTTTCATCTCAGCTTATACATAAATTAAATTATAATTTTATGTAAATGTACATTACTAAAAAGAACCGCTAGTATACGGCCGACTACAGATTTGAAATCCTTTCTAAATACGAGGTATAAAAAGTATTATAGCTACAATTATTTAAAATACGAATTATCTGATTTAAGAATAACGTATAGTACCCACTATGCACCGCGACTAAACACAATCAATTTTATATTCTGAGTGAAGCGAAGGCTTTACAATGATGTTTATTTTTTTTTTTTTTTATCTGGATACACATTTGATCAATTTTACTTTGTCCATAAATTTCATCCAGCAACTCTATAGATCGGGAATTTTTTGTAGATGGTTCTTTGCAGGTTTATTAAGTTTTCATATCGATAGTGTTTTCCAGGTGAGAGGAAAAACAGATACGAGAGAAAAATCAAGATACGCTGTATACTGTATATAAGTACTACATTTACGCATTTATTAAAAAAACGTACAATAAGATAATTGTGCTAATACGATGTATTTAAAATAATATTGAATTCATAGTTGATCATCTCTGATAACAAAATAAAAAAAAATACGTATGACTATATATGTATATAGGTATATTTATATAGATGATCTAGCTTTCGTTATCTAGTGTTGACTATAATATATTGTATACAATTGTATTTGTAATGTGTAAATTTAATTTTTTAATTTTCTCCTAAATCATGCTGTAATGAATTTTATTTATTTATAATTTTGACATAACGAATTTCAATTAATCGAAATTTTTTCTTTGTCCCTTGAAATCAGTTCGTGATTCCTACGTTGCATAAGGAATGTTTGGGGCAAAATTTCTAGTCCCTAGGTCTAATAGTTGGGGTCATGTTTTGATCGATATATTAAACGTTGTACTCCTTTTTCACCCCTTTAGGAATTTAATTTTGAAAAATCCTCTTGAAGAACTCACCTACGTTGTGTAAGAATAATGCTCTTGGCAAAATCCATGTTTCCAAGTTTCCTGCAGACCAATGACGGTTCGGTCTGCGCGTTCATGACTCATTCAGTCAGTAGAGATAAAAATGTGTTTTTTATTTTAGTTAACAACTAATTAATTATTATTTTATCGAACTAAATGTATACCTAAAAGTAGCTTCGTGACGTCCGATTTAATGTAAAAAAAGCCGATAAGATAATGGTGGTGGAAGTTCGTCCTTCGTCGCTTCGCTCCTCGGACAAGATAATGGTGAGGAGTGTATAGCACTTTCTATCATGGGATCACCTGGTTTACGATAGTTTAGTTGTATGGTACTTTACATTTGAATGCAATGATAAATCATTGTAAGTTAAGTACAGAATACAGTAGTTGGGTGGGATACACGAGATGCATTGCTAGATTAGGCATTATTGGATAGATTTTGGAATTATTTTATATTATAAAAAAAAAAACGATTCTGAACGAAGATGAAGATGTCAGCCTTAAATTGTAATATATATTTTATTTTAATATCCTAGATTGGGTTAAATTTACATTTGTCTATTCATGTGACTTCTGCTCGTGAGCATTGGACAAACCAGGATGTGCATAGATAGGGCGTAGGTAAATACCATATTATTTGCCTAAATGCACTATCGTGACGGTACCACCCGACCCCGCCGTCCATATATGCTGAATGCTCCGTGGCTACGTCTATTTAAATATTAATAATTAATAATAATATATAAAATCCGCATGTTTATGGAACTGATACACACATTAAAATAACTGGAAATTGGAAGTTAGTAACGTTCTATTCAACCATGTAAAGGTACGTTATACACCTTGTGTTTACAATCTACCAATATTTTGTATAGAACAGCTGTCAGCTACTGATTATATTATAATAAACTTAATCTATTTAATTATCTTTATCATCTGTGATATTACATAATATTTTCATTTCTTATCTTTGAATACAAAAATTTTTATACATTTTCAACTACAAAATAATTTGCAAATATTCGTGATTTTGACAAATTTTGTCGATTTTTGAACTTCAACTGCTTATAAAAAAAAAATTGTGCCTATGTATTTGAATAATTTTTGAATCACTCTTAGATCAACTTATTCAAAACCTTCTATTAAATTTTCAAGCGATTTGGTAGGGCCAAAAAATTGTTATCGACTTTTATAAAAAAAAATCTAAGAAAAATCGAATTATTCAAATGCCTATAAATAGCTAAAAAATAAACGAAATATTTTGAAAATACAACTATGTAAAGAAAATGCCTATTTAAACATTTTGTAAAAGTTTTAAGTTTCTACGACCTATACTTTTTGAATAAGAACAAATATCAAAAATCAATGATGCCTAAATTGTTATTTTACGCGATTATGTGAAAAAATTGTAATTTCAAACACTCATAAAAATTTTTGATTTTATTCCAGTGCAAATTTTTTTACAGATAATTGAAGGAAAACGTATGTCAAACTTTGTACCGAATTTACAATTCTTAGTTTTGAATACTTAAAATTTTATGAATTTTCAACTGCAAAATAACTTCAAATTTTCGCAATTTTTACATATTTCGTATAAATTGGAACTTTGAGCACTTATAAAAAAAAATTGTGACTTACGATTTTGGATTTTTTTTCATCAGTTATGGAACAACTTATAAGAAACCTTGTATTAAATTTTCAAGATTTTCTGGCGAAAAAAAAAAATTTTATCGTTATTTTAAAAAAAAATACTTAAAAAAATTGAAAATTTCAATTGTCTATAATTAGCTCAATAAAAGTCAAAATACTTTGAAAATTTAACGGTGTATAGAGAACGCTAATCTTAACATTTGGTGAAAATTTCAAGTATTTACATCGATTAGTTTTTGAGTTATAGCAAAATAAAAAATTTGATTTTGTCGAAAACTGGTTTTGCGTAAAATATACCGTTTTTCCCTCATTTTTTAAGGGTTTTTCCCGGCGCGTTAAAAAAATATTGAAAATTTTTAACTTTTGACCCCCCAAAGTACCAACTAGATTCAATTTCCTTTCAGAAAAGTTGCTATATAAGGCAATCGAAGCATCTTTACTGCCCCAAATCGTGTCGACAGACACAAAAATAAAAAAAAAAAATAATAAAAAAAAAAAAAAAAAAAACACACATCATTGTAAAATCAATACATTCTTCACTCCGTTCAGAATCTAAAACAAGGGAATGATAATCGGATAAGTAGGTTTAGAGCCAACTTGTAACAAAAATTTCCATTTCGCTTACATAATATGTTAGTATATAATTATGATTAAATCACCAGGTCAAAGCCACTGCTCTGTTTAGTCATCTCACAAAAACACAAATTTAGATTATACTAAAAATGATGTAAGAATATCAAACTACGTAAATAGCAAATCGAACCAAGTTAAAAGAAAATCTAACCCAGTTTCACGAATGTTAAGGGCATTTATGTCGCATGTGGACTGTGTTAAAACACATAATTCTAAAATTGTTTTTTTTTTCATAATACGTTTAAAGAGCTTGTTATTGTAGTCAAAACAATTAACAAAGTTTAGTAAATATTAAAAAAAAAAAAAAAAATGATTATTGAACGAAATAGCGATAGAGTTGATATGTAGCCGCGTGCAGCTAATGATTGTATATATAGTGTACCGCTGCAGTACACTGTACAGTCACTCATATTTTTACGTTTAAAAGTTTTTTGATTAGGTACACAAAGGCGATGATTACAATAATTTACAATTGAGTTTTAGAATTTTTTATCAATCTAACGTATAAATAAATATTATTAAATATTATATTATATGTGTGTAAGACAATGGTGTGATTTTTAATTTTTAATCTTGTATTGTGAATACATAGGTACTATACATTTCTTAAAATTGTGTGTGCATCGTATCGGTGAACGTATACGGAAACTGACTAAATTTTACGAAATGGTCCCTGATAGTTTTATGTACCTATACTATGAAAAATCTAGAATAATCTTGCATTAAAAATTATAATAACGCCAATGTCATTAACGAATAAACGCACTTCAAATTACATTAAAAAAAATAAATATATTAATAAATAAATATTATCTTTGAGGATTAAAAACGTATTAATTTAAACTCTTAGATTACATTTTTTAGACAGCTCATTATATTGGTATCACGCTTAACGTTTTTGGATAACCGATCGGTAACTAAATCGCATCCGCCAAAATGATGTATAGGTTTAAACAGGAAACGCATTATCGCTTCTAAATTAGGCCGATTCTCCGAAACTATCCCGACTATTTACCATAGCACGCGATACGAAAGTATATTAACAACACATGTTTCACAATCCAATCACACATGGTGCGGTAACCGCGATTACGAAAACATTTTTTTTTTCTGGAAAGCATCATAGGTACACAATGTATAATATAATATTCATAACTAGTTGAATTACTCGGCTGCGCCCGTATACAGTTTTGAACGAAAATGTAATTATTTATAATATGCTTCATAAATATGATATATAATGCTTAAAAAATTGAACTTAATTGATGATATTTAAAAATGATTCTATACACATAATATTATTAAAAATAATTGTACTTGTATTTTAAAAATGTATAACGGGCCACATAGAATACAATTACGGGCTACATGTGACTCGCGGGCCGCGGGTTGGGCACCACTATCGGATAGACGGACGTCACGTGCGGATAAGTTTACTAGGGATTTATAGACTGTTTTAGACTCGTTACCGTCGTCGCCAAGACGTCAATATGTAAACGGTTTAGAATGTTTAGACAATACACCAATTGGGAATAAATAAATATTTTTCCTGTTCGTAAACGAATCGACGAGTTTTAAATGAACAATTTTAAATGTCTGCAAACGACCGTCCCACTTTAATGGTGCGGTTCACCATTTTCCTCTTGTTGACAACCTACGTCAACCTACAGCGTTTATGAATTCTAAACGTATTATTATACATAAGCTGTTACGGGTTCCAGTATTGAATATAATTAGGTACTAAGATACAAGTGAATTATTCATTGTAAAGGCGTTCGGGCATGCCGACCGTTACTGGCAGTGGCGACTGTTAGACCTTATAGACCTTTGTTACTATGATAAACGGAAAACACCAAAATGGACTAATGTCTGTGGATTACTGCGTTTTCCTTCGGAAATTTTCGCGGTACGTACCCATGTCGTATATTCGATACGCCTTCAATACATTTAGTGTCGTGAAATACACTTTGAATCTTTGTGTCACGTTCTATATGGTTTCCCGATTGGCTGTAATACGTATAATTCGCGTATTATATAAAGTAAACGCCCTACGGACGTATTCTTATGACTGTTTTTAAACATACCGTCGTAAGTGGGCCGTCTATATAGCTTATAGTCTTCGAAATATTTAAATAATTGTTATAATTACATAAACAGTAAAAACCGTTTGTGCAGAGAGCGGCAGTGTAACCGGAACTTTTGATAAGGGTGGAAAATACCCAATAAATGTTAGACTGGGTCAGCAGGGCTATATCATTGTTTTATCTTATCATAGAGCATTTTATTCATGATGAAACAGTGGACGTTTGATTAATTAAAAAAAAAATAGATATGCAACTTTATGAAATATTTACATAAAATTTCATTTTTATTTTGAACATATATTATTAAAAATCTGGTAAGTGAGATGATGGTGGTACAAGTTCGTCCTTCGTCCCTTCGGTCCTCGGACAAGATATTGGTGATGAATGTATTGAGTTTTAAAGAAATGATGACTCATTTCTTTAGTATAAAACGATTCTGAGCAAAGCTTTAGTGTAATATAATATATTATTATTTAAATACTGTTTACGTATTTTACGGTTATTTGTATAATTTTTTAAATGCTTGGAAAAAAAATCTTGAGTCACGATTATTGATATTTTTTCGGTATTGATAGTTTAGTATAAGAGTAAACTTGTATTAAAATTTCAGAACTTTCTAACAAATACTCAATATTTCATTAGAAAAGAAATCAGACAATATCGTAAAAAATCGTATAATAATTTATTAAAGTGTGTATAAAAAAAAATCCTGAGTCACGATTTTTGAATTTTTGTTAGGATAATTAGGTAGGTATATGAGTAAGGTCATATTAAATTTTCAGAACTTTTTGTCAAATATTTAAAATTATATTACATAAAAACTTTCAAACAATTTGGTAAATTAAAAGTTCTATATTTAAGTCAAAAGTGCTACAAATGTTCTGAAAATGTTGTCCAATATAAAAAAGTATGTATTTGATATTGGAAAAAATTTTCAAGTTTCTAGCTTCAATACTTATATATAATATTATGGTTTTCGATTTGTGGTGCTGAAATGTTGAGTACAAATTTCAAGTAAAATATATTAACGAAATCAAATGTCAGAGTTGTTGGGATGAAAACTTGCTAAATTCAATATAAAGAAAGATTTCGAGCGTATATAGTAATAAAATCAATTTTCTCAGCTGCTAGAGAAACAAAACAACACAGAACGGATAGTGCGTTATTCATGAAAATGGACGACATTTCTCGTTACCAACAAATGCGTTTTGATTTTAAGTAATTATAATATACGACCGCTCATTAAAAAGCATACTGCGGACGTCCAGTTCACGGATATCAGAAGTGGAAATAAGTTTGCGGGTGGTTTAGACATTCGCTGCCGCGGCGCTCACACCGTATACATTAAGTTCGGCGAGAGTCGCGAGCGTCGCACAGTGGAAGGAAATAGACTTTTACCATGGCAAAATATAATTTTATAATATTTAAATGAAAGTATATAATATAAATAACATATAAAAACCTGACTATATATCTTTAAATATTACTATTATATTCAGGTATTCGGTACATGATTTAGAAATGAGAAAAAAGTTTTGTTACAATTTGAAAGTATAACTTATTTCCAGTAAAATATTTAAAAATAGAACCTCTAATCTTAATTAATTTAAAATTAATTTTAATAAATACGATTAAATTAAACGTGGATAGTCACTCATAGATAACTATGTAGGTATTATAACATTGTATTAATAATTTATAAATAATATCATTTAAAAAAAAGTGCGTTCTTCATCCATGGGGTTAGTATATACTATATAATATATAATAAATATAGTACAATATATATATACACTGTACTATATATATAGGATAGCCCATAGGATTCTTCGCTCCTTGACAAATTGATGGATATGAGCGTATTGGATTTAAAAGAAAATGAAAGACGTAAAACAATATGCCATTCAAATTGTATTGATATGACTATAGATTATCGGATGCGAATAATTTAGGTGTCGTTTTTTATGAACATGTAAAATGGACTAAGCACATAAATATGATAATAATACGAATAAGGAAATGTTTTTACATTTTTAAAGAGCTTAGAAATATTCTAGGTCGTATAAATCATTTAAGAATGATTTTCCATTCGTTTAATCTATACTAACTATAACTTATGTGGGGTTCATGCTTACAACAACGCATTAGAACCATTAATGATAATATGCATAAAATTGTAATTAGAGTAATGATGCGAAATTACTATCTAGATTCTAGATAAAGACAAAACTGAAACCTTATTTAAAAAACTCAAAATACTCCGTATGAATGAATTATAATGCATTATATTATAATGAATTATAATATACCATATTATATTTATATGGTAAATTGTCAATAATAAATATATATATACTAGCAGACCCGGCGAACTCCGTTTCGCCACCAGATTCGTTTTATGTAACATTTCGTTTGGTGATTAAAAGATAAAGAAAAAAAATTTTTTTTGTTATATATTTGAAAAGGAAAATATTTATTTCATTTCACAACAGTAATAAATTCATTTCAATTACCTACTAAAATGAAGTGTTATTTAATTGTTTCATTGTAGTGCTCTTTGGTAAACCACATTTTTTGTTTTTTGGTCTGACGTTAACACAAACAAAGCGGATGGTTTCCCAACTCGTGAACACGCAACGTATAACTGTCCATGTGAAAAACAATGATTTTCCAAATTTTTCCCGCAAACACTAAGCGATTGGCCTTGCGACTTATTAATTGTCATTGCGAACGCAAGGCGAACTGGGAATTGCAATCGTTTGAAGTCAAACGGAAGATCAGTCGGAATCATTGGTATTCGAGGAATACATACATTTTCCCTTGCGTACTTTCCGTTAATAATGGTTGCCTCAATTAAATTCGGCATAAGTCTCTTTACCGAAAGTCGAGTACCGTTGAAAAGTCGCGGTGGATTCAAATTACGCAGTATCAAAATAACTGTACCAACTTTCAGTTGCAAGTTATGTGGTGGAAATCCTGGTATCTCCAGAGAGTTCAAAAACTCCGTTGGATAATTTACTACATCATCGGGATTTGTTATTGAATCAACGGTTTTGTATGTCACCAAATCGCCAGCAATTTTTGATTGAATGGTGAAATTCAGTGCGTGGACATCATTATTCATTGCTGCAAGAATTGCGATTAGGTGCGAAGAAGTGCGATGTTCGCACGTCGTTCTCTAGGCATTTTGGACTATGGACAGAGTGTTGAATTTAACTTCAAATGCACGATCCACATAATTTACACTGAGCTTAAATGAAATTAACTGAGCAGAGAATAATGAAACACTTCAACAAACACTTTATCACGCACCGTTGCTATTGGTTTGAAGTACATGCTATGTATAATAGATGGCGCTGTATGTGAAAAACGATTTCCCCACTTTTCTGTTGAATTTTTCCTGAATTTTCCAGAATTTTCTTTGCTATAAACCTCACGGAGCCCAAGACCTTTCCAACGAATGCAAAACCGTGGAAATCGGTTCGTGCGTTCTGGAGTTATAGCGTCAGGGAGGAAAACCGGACTTATTTTTATATATTAGATAATACAATAAATAAATGTAAAAACAATCTTAAACTAACTAAATGTCATACTACCTTAATGCAAATGTTTTACATAAATAGAGGAATTAAATTATTTAATATGTTACCCAATGGTATTAAGGCAACTAACAATATTAAATTCTTTAAATTTAAAATAAGAAAAATTGTATTTCCAATGATATGACGAGTATCGATTATAATATTATAATATGTATACCCGATTCGATACGATATAGATTTTATGATTGTATTCCTATATTTAATAGATAATTTTATAGAAGTTAAGAAGAAGCAAAATTATTAGGTAATATATCTCTAATCTCACCACAAGCATTGGTTGGCGAGATAAGGTATCAACTATACTGCAGTTACCACACAACTTTGCCTTCAATTGCCTTCAAATCAAATCTGCACGAAATACCTATTGCTGAAGTCGAGAGACAGTATAAAATACCTCCTCTAAGTAATAGACGCGATTATTATGATTGTCTATTTTTATATAAGCTATATTAAACGGAACTATAAACTTCCCTGAATTATTGAGTCTTCTTGGCATTAGAGCTGCTCAGGTCAATACTAGACAAAACACATTATTTCATATTGTACCCAGCAAACATAATTTTGCTACCCATAGCTTTATAAATAGAATTATACGATATTGTACGATATTGTAATGAACATCTGTTTGATTTTGATATTTTCTTTGATAATAGTTATAAATTAAAAACATTGTTATTTATTCATTAGTTAAATACCTTATATTGATAATACTCACCTATGTTATATATATATATATATATACTGTACTAGCTCGTTTGCCCTAGCGGACGTTATTATTAAACAATAAATAAATAAACGATAAATTATTGTAGTATTAATATACTACAACCTAAGGCCTATAAAGCTAATAAATAGTATTCATTCGTAATATGGAACTGTAAGGACAAGACTAGGTGAATATTATGTAGGTAGGTATACCTATAATGTTGTGTTATACGGCTGTTTGTTGATTATTCCATGGAATACTTTTGTAAATCTTTATTCCTGTACTTTATAGATTTTAATAAATATAGTTATTTTAGAATCCAAAAGGCTCATTTTGTAACACACAACTTTGCTTCGTGGAGATATTTATGCACCCATGTGCGTAAAAATATAAGTAGGTACTACATATACCGAATTTTCATGTAAAATGTGTATTATATACATGATTAATACATATAAATACCTTACCGAGATATACTCATTGTAATAGGTCCCCTGATAACAAATTGTTATTCAGTAACATATGTATTAATTTTTTTTTTTTATATACCTTTACCTATTCAGTGAAATCATCATGGGACAGCATTTATCAGTTGTTTACATCCAAAGAAGAGAAGTGGAAGATAATTGCAAAGGAAGCTCTTTGGAAATTAGTTTTCATTAAAATGTTGACACAATATAAATAATATTATTGTACTTCAACATACATTGATATATATATATATATATAGGTATAATTGTTTTATTTACCCCCTTCTCTTTTTGAAAATTTCTGTTTACGCTAATAGAGGCCGTGAAGTTTTGAAATCGCCCAAACACATTTTAAAAACTTCGGCGCCACTGTATTATTATTATTATTACACATACGGTGAACATCGTCAGTAACTCCGGATTGTAGTAACGTATAGGTATTACACTATTCAGAATTGAGATGATACACTAGCACGAATTAGTGTGAAAAAGGACTCGATGAAGTTTACATGTCGACTACTATACTGTAATATTCAGATGTGTTAGATGTTCAGACATGTTAGGTTGGGTCATAACACACAGACACGTGCACGTGCTCGCTTCTACCCTATCGTGCCATAATAAAAGGCGTGTATCGCGTGGTTTTAGATGACGATGCAAAGGATATGAGCAACACTATAAGGGACAATGAAGGAAGAGAAAGTGGCATTGCTATGAAGAGTAATCGTTGTGGCAGCCATATCAGGGTGTGAACGTTACTCGGAGGGTTGACGGCAAAGACATGGCGGGCTGGCTTTCAGGTTGAAAATGGCGCGGGAGGTAGATAGAATAATTGAGATGTAAGAATAAAAATCGCGTAACGGCTGAAAAATTGGGTCACGCCAACTGTGATTTGAATTTGAAGAATCGCACCACTGACAGCTTATATTCCCGCGACTATATATATACGAGGCTATATTATTATTGTTCAGTAAATGCGTTTATATGATAATATATGTATTGAGTTTAGCGTTCAGCGGATGAAACTTCGCATTGTCACGTTTTGGTAGTAGCTTTGCGCCAAATTTTACTTCGAATTACAGAAAGCTTTGAATTACACAGAATGATCGATAGGGTTGACCTATATTATGCAAATTATTATTGTTAATTGCAATTTATGTTTCAATATTGTTTTATAATATTTCATAACTGGAGGTAATGAGTAACTCACAATTAACGACAATAATACCATTCAATAATGATTTTAGGAATAAAAATCAAGTCACACCTGACGTCCCGAAAGATTTACTATATCGTAAATAACACATTAAAATTTCAAGTTAAACTCGCCGCCTAAAGGTATAAAAGGCATTGATTTCCAATCGGCGGTCCATGGGCCGGTAAACGGAAAACTGGTACGGTCTGTATAAATGCGGAATACTGGTACGGTTTCCCAAACTTTTATAAAAAAAAAAAAGGATAAAATATCAACGATTATTTTTAATTTTATTTTACCGACGATCGATGACAAAACTCGACTTACGAGTGACTGCAAGTGAAAATAATGCGATAACGATAAGATACGATAAATATATATTAATCAATAAATGTCATGAACTATAATATACAGCAAGTTCTCATCAGTACAATATCGTCCGCAATAGTGGATTGAGTGTGATATTACTTCAATAAAAATTATACCTAATATGGACAATTTTGAAAGTCAAAGAGGCTCAGAGTGAATATAGTATATAACTATAAGAAATATTCTTATGTGGTTTTGGGGAAGAATAATAATTCTATCAGGTGGAAATGCACACAAAACACAAATTTGAAATGCCCGGGAAAAGTTACAACTAATTTGATCAAACCGCGGTAAGTTATAATATTATTATATCATAATATGTATTTATGGAACTTACTGAAATTCCAGTACGTAAATTATTCAAATTAAATTTCACATAAGTGCACAGTTAAAAACAAAATAGAGGAGATAATTGTTGTTAAAAATAGTATAAAGGAAAAATCTGCAGGAACACGAGAAACCCCAAGTCAAATATTGTCAACTATCATGCACAACATTCCAAGTTAGACGATAATTATTTTATAATTTATTATTTAAAAATGTATCTTTCGAATGTGAGAACTTCTTAAATAAAGAAATTCAATAAGGACAAATTTTAAATAATATAGCAAAGTATACGAAATAATTATTATTAATCATAAACTATATTACATTATATTTATTGTACCTATATTTTATATTTATTTTACCTGCCTGCTACTTTGTATGTACTTATTTGTGTTTTTTGGTAATTTTGATTGCTAACATATTTTGTTTGTTTGTTTTAAGTATTATTTAAATTTAACTTGTTGACGATGGTGATTTATCAAAATTATTAAGTAGAATGCGACGTGTCGTTTATTCTTACCAAACACCGGCTTCATCTCGACTGTACGCAAAAAAAAAAAAAAATAATGCGCTTAAAATCTAAATAAATATGTGTCGATCATCAAAGACTACAATATTGTAGCTCGCTTATTGAAAAAATTCGGCGACCACTGTTTTAGTGTACATACCTATATTGTGGAAAATATAAAACTTTTCCTGTACTACACTTTTTTTTTTTTGAGGTGTTAGTAACAATGTGCTTGCAATGAACTGTATGAGGTATAGAATAACACAAATATAATTACAGAAATATTACTTTTACATTTATTTGAAACTTAAAAATTAAATTTGATGGAATACAATTACAATGGTGAATAAACAAATTAAAAAAAAAAAAAAAAAAAAAAAAAATGCTTTATGTATTTCGGATAAATTTACTTTAAATCGTAGCATATTATATCAAGTCATTTCACGGAGTCCTCCTTCTCCTGGCATTTCCGTGTGAAATAATCACAGATGATCAACACGATTTCCAACTGCACTATCCGCGATACCGTGCTCTTCTATGAACCTTCACAAATAAATAATTGTTTGATTTGAAGTATTTGTTTACAAAATTGAGTGCGAATAAAAGGAAAGTGCATGGTGTAGGTTATCAAATAAAATATTTTCAACTATAGAATTTTAGTATTAACAGCACTAAATACCTAATATTATAACTACAATTACTATTTAGATAATGCTGTGTAGTATTTTCTGTAAATTTGATATTTTAAGAAGTCCACAAGCATCTAATAACCATTGTCGGACGAAACATGTTTCGTTATACATTATAACTAGCTGTAAGTGAAACTAGTGACGGCTGAGGTACGGATGGTGTGAGATAATACAGGGATAAAAAAAATGACTGATCCAATACAAGCATTAAATCAATACCAGGAGGACAACCTACGGGTAAGCAATAATCGCTAACTGAACCCTAGCACTCATGGGAGAAAATCATAACTCATTTAAACATGAGGTACAGGAGTAGAATATGTCGTTGTCTAGTGATCATCAGCGATGATTGGATATGATAAAGCACGTAGAAAATATTTAAATTTGTGTGTGTGTGTGTGTGTGTGTGTGTGTGTGTGTGTGTGTGTGTGTGTGTGTGTGTGTGTGTGTGTGTGTGTGTGTGTGTGTGTGTGTGTGTGTGTGTGTGTGATAACGCACCGTGTTTGTTCGAAGAATTCGCTAAGTTTATTTAAAAGCTACTTACATGCATCACGCCTGTTCCGGAGATAAATATAACATATAGTGTGTATAATTTTGAAAAATTAGTTTGGTGGTCGATAGTACATACCGGTAAGAAGCATACAGTAAAAAGGATAGAGGAGAAGCGACCATATAGAGTAGGAGAATTTAAGAGTGCAAGAAACAATCGGTAGAGAATGAAATTACTTTGGCGAGGATTGCGGAACAAAAATTAAAGGCAAGAAAAATATTGAGATAGTATATTTCAAAATCTCAGGACGAGTTGCTATAGGATATATTATAGAGATACTTATTGTTTGCGTTATATTATTTCATTATTGAATAAATGTATTATTTTTTTTATTTTTAAGTGGACATTTACAGAATATTATATAAAATAATTTGAATTTGATTTGTTAGAAAAAAAAACAGGTAAAACTTACACTACTTATATTATTATTTATTTTGATTTTATATTATATATAGGGCATACACTTTAGATTTCCACCGTATGAGGTATAGTTGTTATTAATATTCTTTCAATTTATTAAGAAAAAAAAGATATTGATTTTGTTAAACAGAAAAGTTTACTTATGTTATTCGTTAATAAAAATATAAATTGTATACATTACTTTAAAAATTCATTCCAGTGCAATTTCATTATTTCATATGTCTCCTTGGTAAGACCATCAAAAAAATGCAGATCTTCCCATTTTTGAAAATTTACTAAAACAAAAATTAAACTAAATTATTAAATTATTTTTCAAAGATGATAGAAATGTACGTTGAATACATTTTTATATTGCTACTTCTTAGAAATTTGAGGAAAAACTACCGAAAAATCGAGTAAAATTTGCGGTAAAACATCACTTTTACTAAATCGATTGAAGTTATTTAGTCATTACTCAAAAAGTAATGTTGCTAGAAACTTAAAATGTTAACCATACATAAATAGTATTTTGATACATACTTTACGAAAGTTTTAAAAAAAATTGACAAATTTTGTGCTAAAAAATTGAACTTTAAAAATATCCTGTTTTTTTTAAAATTTATCTCAGACATTTTTTAATATTAAAAAAAAAACTTCTAAAAATTTAATATCTCATCTAATTACAAATATTAATTTAATATTTAAAAAATATAAAAAAATACTGAAAAATTAAAAAAATCGTAATTCAGGTTTTTTTTTTATAATTGTATAAATAATTAATAATTTTAAGATTTGAAATTTAAAATTACAAATAACTGGTTTGAAAGTTTGTATAAAATAAAGTACTGTTATGAATACTCACTGATATATCGAATTAGAATTTTTAACGAAACGTAAACACTATTTAGCAGCGTATTGGTTAAATGTTCCTAAAACAAAAAGTAATAATGGAAACAAAATTAGATCAAATATTATTAAGATAATATATAGGTAAGCAAGACATATTATGCGCTTAAATTCCATTACTTCATCTTTGCTTCTGTATAGTAATTCCGAATTAAATACTGCTTCGAAATAATACGGCATTAATGCTCTCATGCGTTCGTCAATGCTGCAAACAAATATTAAAGCATGAATAAAATTAGAATAATAATCAATAACAAATAATTAAAATAGATACATCTACTGGAAAAAATAAAATAAAAATAGGGACCAACAATTTAAACTAAGTAAAAACCCAAGGAAATCGAGAGCCACGTCGGCCACGTGGTGAGATTTAGTTTTAATTTCATTAATACCAACTTATTATGATGAAATAACAGTGAAAAAAGACGTTTGAAATACTTCAATGATATAATTATATTGTGTTATGAAATTGATATAAAAACGCGACTAATTATTAGCGACATCTGTAATTTTAGATTAACAAAAAATATAAACATGTAATAATATGTATAATATATTATATATTCGGTATAAATTATATATACCTATATTTCAATCAATGCATTCACAACTTTTAGTTTTATTCATTATTTAGTTTAATTTATTTATTGGAAATAAAAATGTTCAAGACTACTTGCATCTATTCCATGGAAAACGTTTAAAACATATAATTAAATATACAGTATACATATTATATACTTACAATGGCGTGTTTATATTTTTTTCAAAAAACCATTGTAGCCAATTATATGCCGATTTTTCAAACAGTTGTCTCTTAATCTGTAATTATTAGTAATCGCACATATATAATCGTCATGTGTATTGTTATATTATGGTATTTTATGGCCTCATTACTTACTTTCTTTGAAGTTGACTTTACATCTGCCTTAAATGTTTCGAGAATACCTAACGGGATATGTATACCATGTTTTTTCTCAAGACTCAAAACTAATTCTGATAAACGCTGAAACAAAATTTGAACGATATAATTGTGATCAGGAAATGTAAATTTTATACGAGTGAAATCATGATGTTAGAAATAAATAAATAAATAATTAAACATATAGTTCCTATTTTGGTTCATTATTTCGATAAATTATTATAATTATTATTTTTTTTTTGTATCTTTAAAACCAAAAATATTAAGTAAGTAAGAAAACGAGACTGAAAAACGAGTTATTTTGAATTCACTGGAACTAGTAATACAAAGCATTCGTCCCCGGTCGTGAAATTACTCATTTCATGTAATGGGTAATTTTTTTCTCCGTTCGTGAAATGGGCATACTAAAAACCTGTCGAGTTTATGAATTGGATAGCAAATAGATAGGTATTTATAAACAGGCCATACTTAGATGATAATTGTCTTGGAAGGTACTATTCAATTATAATATAATTTATTTTATTTGCAAATTTTAATTTCCCACAAATATAATTCAATCATAAAATATCAGAGTTTTTAAAAATTTCAAAAAAAAATGTTTAATAAAATGCTGACTGAAATAAAATTGTTATTTATATTTAATTTTATTCTTTTTAAATTTCAGATTTATTTAAAGTATAATAATAATTTGGCTTGACATACACCCCGATGTCTCGGTCGGTTACTTAGTTTATCGCAGTTAATAGTAACAGAGAGAAATAATATTATGTAATGTTTATTCTTTAATAGTGAAGTATAAAATAATTATTTTACACTTTATCATTATCTATATCATAATCTTATATTATGTTATCTAAATTACTAAATCTATGATCGGTATTGTTTTAGGTCTATCTGATACAATACGAGTAGGTCAGTAGGTATACATAATATGAATACAATATTATTGTCCGTGTGTTACTAGTGATAGTGACTTTCAGGCGCGGATCTAGGAATATTTTTTTGAATGGGCCCATACATTGAATCACAAAAGTTAATACAGTAAAATTAAAAATTGTTATTTTTATTAAATCAACTACAGAATAATTTTTATTCAGTTTTTAGTATCGAAATAAAGTTAAAATTAAAAATGCGAATCTTCTTATCTTGTCACATGCAAACTAATTTTGAATTTCCTCGGGATTTTTCATTAAATCTTCACCTTTTTTTCGTTCAATAGATAGCAGACCTAGGCAGTGGCGGCTATCCTATGGTATATGTGTTGCTTAAGCAACACATACAAAATTTGGTAGGTGGGTGGGTACCTGGGTTGGTGGTGAAATGGATGTTAGGTGTTAGAGTATTTATTTATAATACTATGACTTATTACTTAATACTTATAAGTGTAATATAAGTAAAAACGAAACAGTACTAAAAAAAGTGTGGTTTTAAGCAAACATTTAATTTAATTGTACTAAGGGTATTGCACACTGTATATTTTGTAATTAAAAAACGGTTGTTCTTGTTTTAATTCATAGTTATAAGTATAATTTATTAATTTTGTAACTAATTTATAAAATAGAGGATAATGGTTTTTTTTTAGCTATTACAAGTTATATTTTGATAATTGGTAATTATATTTTCTAATAAATATATGAAGGTGGGTGGGTCCTCGGAAATATTTTCAGCAACACATATTAATTTGAGGATAGCCGCCACTGGACCTAGGTTATGTAAGCGTTTGCTAGTCATTGTTGACCTGTTGAAGGTTTTTATTCTTTTCATGGCCGAAAAACTTCTTTCAGCTGTAGCACTTGAAATCGGAATAACTAAGATTCATCTGTATATTTCATCCAACTCTAAAAACAATGCTCCCAAGCCTTTGATGGAGATGTACACTTCCATATAATTTGATTCGGTAACAAAAGACAATCGATATTTATAAATAAAAATACATTTTTCACATGGAAAAATTACATGATACCTATTTTATGAGGTAGATAAATTGTTGTTTTCTTACTCTTCTACGCGATTATTACTATATTAGATAAAGTATTAAGTATTTTCAAACATTTGATGACAATTGCAAAAGTCAACATCGTGATCGTAGAAAATTTAGGGTGGGCCCAGGCCTCTGGATCCGCGCCTGGTGACTTTACGTAAGTATTTATAGGATTTTTTTATTTTTGTTAAAATTCATTTAGGAAAATGTTTAAAAGATCGAAAAATATTGGATTAAAAAAAAAAAATGTGTAAACGTGTCCAATTCGTGAATTGTGCAAAAAAGAATTTAAAAAATGTCCAGTTCATGAAATGACCGCATAGATTGTCCATTTCATGAACTGAGAAAAAATTGCCTATTACATGAAATTAGCAATTTCACATTTGGGGCGTAACATAGATACTAATTGGCAATTCGTTCATTATTAAATAAATAAATTATAAACTAATTTTATAAATTTGTCGGTAAAATTACATCAAAAATTCACTTACTTCATCCAAGTGTAGAATCACATTTTTATTATCCGAAGCATGTGTTTTGACATTTTCTTCGTTTGGATTTGGTTCTTCCAGAAATTCGTCAAATACAGCATTCGAATATTTCGACAAATCATTTATGCCTTTAGATGTTAAATGCTTCTTTACATTGTCAATAACCACTTTGTATAAATCACTATTAATGACGTTTGGATCTTCTAAAAACACAAATGAGATATAATTAATTCGTGTAGAAAAATAAGAGGATCACATATAAATCAATAAGTAGGTACTAGTTTTTTATAAATCAGAATTTTATAATCATTTTAAAATCGATAAAAATATGACGATTTTTTTAGATTTAAGATAAAATCGCATTAAGATTGGTAATATTTAGTGGATTTTTCTCATTTGAATGGTATGAATACAGAATAACTGATTAACTTAAATTAGGGGCATAAACAAAGGGGCGATCGCCTCCTTGGATATTGTTGAATTTCTTTCATTTTACTTTCATGTTTATTATTAATAATAATATTAATCGAACATTAAAAAATATAGCTATTTTTTTTTGGGGTGGAAACGGTTATCAAATCATGTAATTAATAAATAACAATCGGTATTACAATAAAAAAAAGATATTATATGTTGATACCTAATCTTAAAATATACAATCTTCATAATAAAATAAAGTTATTTTATTTGTTCATTACATCTTTGATGTGATTTACAATAATTATGGGTACTGTAGAAATGTAATGTTGTCATACAAGTGAGTAGAAATCAATTATTTAAGTTTTAAATTATGAGTGAGCGAAGCGTCCGAAAAATGTAAAAACTGCCTAATTTATTTATAATCTGGTAACACTGTCGTTGTTTTATATTTTCGACATATTTTCATAAGTATATTGAAAGTTCAAATTTTGCCCCCCTCGTCTAGAAGATGAGCCGAATATGCCCCCGACTTAAAGACTAAAGTTAATAAAAATTCACAGGTATAATTCTTTCTCCACTTTCATTGGTAAAATTATATAAAATTAGACGGTTCTTCGATGTTTATTTTTCGTAATTTTAACAAACCATTGTTTATAATTAATAACTTTATATGCATACATTCAGCAATTATCACGGTAATTGAAGTTTTTTAATTTATTTAATCTAATGTTGTTGCTATAGATGGCTTTTTACCTTATTAAAATAACACTTTTTATACTTTTTTATACTTAAAATAATATAAGATTCAAATAGTTGATATAATATAATATCACAATATAATTATAATTATTTTATCAATGTATAAGCTATAGATACATTTCATATATACAATTTTTTTTTTTTTTTTGAATTTACATCCATTAATAAATACAAATTTTCAATTTCCTTCAAATGATATTTGGTATAAACATATATATAATGACGTAGTCAGAAGTATCAAAAGGAGGGGGCCACCATATAATAAATCCCTATATTTCCACACACACACACACACACACACACACACACACACACACACACACACACACACACACACACACACACACACACACACACACACACACACACACACACAGACACACACACACACACACACACACACACACACACACACACACACACACACACACACACACACACACACACACACACACACACACACACACACACACACACACACACACACACACACACACACACACACACACACACACACACACACACACACACACACACACACACACACACACACACACACACACACACACACACACACACACACACACACACACACACACACACACACACACACACACACACACACACACACACACACACACACACACACACACACACACACACACACACACACACACACACACACAATGTTGTCATCCCAAGTTTCATAATTGTTGCATGAACGAATTATTTTTTTATAAATATTGAAAATTCATGTAAAAAAATAATCGATTTCAAAAATATTAAATAAATTTAATTGACCTTCGAGCGCTCGCATGGGCGGCATTTACACCGCTTTTGTTTTTAAAAACGCGCCAAACCTAAATTCGTCTGGTTACACTTATCGCACCGATGCGTATTCTCTAATTACTTGTTCCCTTACTTGGTGACAATCAAACTTTTATTACAGCTTACATCTTGTGATAATAAATCCGTAGTGAACTTGAAGTGGTCGTCATAATCTTATCTCGGCGGTGATTGTGCCGCCACACGGTTTATCACATATCAGTTTTTTCGAAAGTAAAATAAAATGTAAATAATCATTTCGCTCACTTTAATCTGTCTCTCTTCCTAATACAATATTTCAAAAATTATTTTATTTGTTTTAGGGCACGATACACCAGACCTGATGATATTAGGAGAGTTATTGAAGAATTAGAAGAGGTTTTTATTTTTTATTTTTCTTCGTGCCTGGAAAATCTGTCGAGACTAGAAATAATTACCTCTTTAAATCACCATAAATATATTATTTCTGATCTATAGAGTTGTCAGGTGAAACGTTTCTAACATTATAACTACTTGAAAAAGTGCCCAGAAAAAGAAAAAAAAAATTTAAAAAAATTAAAAAAAAAACAATTTTGAAACTACTGTATCTTTTGCTTCACTCATAATCTAAATATGTTTACAAAGCTACAATAGACAGTGAAAATCAGTTATTACTCAGAAAAACTAGATATTATTTTTAATATTGACTCTTACAAAGTGATTCTCTGACCATCAACTACATAAAGTTCGTCGTTATCGTTAAACAATATTAAAGTAAATTAATATTTTTTGATAAACAAAAATGGGTCAAGGGAGACGACCGGGCCTCTCTCCCCTCCTAAATACGTCACTGTATAAATATAAATAAATAAATAAATATGTGTGTGCATATATAAATATATATGCACACACGAGTATGGAAATTCTTAAAATACCTATAATAAAGATATATAATTTAATTATATAATTTATAATATTAAAATAATTATTTACCTTCTATTTCCTCGAGAACGTCATACTCAGGTACGATTTCACTATGATTCATATCGTCGTTTACTACCACAACCTGATCATAAAAATTAATTACAAACAATACAATCAGTTGTTATTAAATATAAAATATTTCATTTCTTAAGTGCAGTAAATATTAATAGAAAGTTTTTCATTGTATTGAGTAACATTGACCTACCAGGTGACACTTTTATTGTTTTTACGTATTTTCTTTGTCAACTTTGAATTATATCTCTTTCAGACATTTGAAAATTGGAATATACATAATGCGATACAATCTAAGCTGTTTGTACAAGCATAATTCAATTTTTACACATTTTAGTTACCTTAAATATCTACTACTGTATTAAAACATATAATTTTTTTAAACACTATATTCATTATGAAATTATAGACGTACAGTTTTCTGTTTGGAGCTCGCGATTTTGACCGACTATTAACCAACATTTTTGGTAAATGATTCTTAGCAATGCTTCAGAATTTAAATTAACCGTTTGGGTGGACCTATTTCTTGAAATAAATTGTTAAAGTAAAAAATTGACGTGAAAACAGTTTCTTACATAACATCGTATAATAATTCACATAAACGCTTATAAAAAAATCTGGAGACACGATTTTTAAATTTTTTCTTCAGAATCGTTAGAGAAGTTTATGAGTAAAGGCATATTACATTTTCAAAAGTTTTTCAAATATTTCAAACTTAATTAAGGGTAAACTTTTAAAACAAGGTATTTTCACATTTCTATTTTTAGCCCAAAAATTGTAAAATTTTTTGGACAAAATAAACATCAATGTATAATTTCATAATATGATCCTTTGCTTCACGAAGAATCTAAAATATGTTATGGAAAACGAAATTACGAACACATATTAATGGAAAAAAAAATTCTTAACTGTTCAATCATGGGTCTGTTCACCCTCAAAGTAAAACTGATATATTCTTTTCACTCTGAGTATAATAGTATATCATTCAAACAATTACGTGGTTTTATAGGATCATTTCAGAAAGCTAAAATTAATAAAATTACTTAAATAAAAAAAATAGTCGACATGCGTTTTTTTTTTTTTTTAATGTAGAGCAATGAACTTTTAAAATGTCTAAAAAAAAAATGTGAGTAAATAACACAAAACGGACTGAGAAAATAAGTGTATACCAATAAAAGTCACTCCATTAAATATTTATATCAAACGCGTTATACAAGTATTATACTCGTGATATCAGAATAATCTAGTTTTAATAAAACTCGATTAAATTAGCAATGACACATTATGATATTTTCAAACTTTTTTACATTATGATTGATCTAAATTGTTCAAACTTACCGCACAAGGACTTATCTTATTTTCAGGTTTAATTAAGCGGTCATTAGAATTGCCTGGTTGCTCTAAAACATAAAAATTTCACACCAAATTATACATTGTATTTGAAAATCACTTTTTTCAGTTAATAGGTATAATCAAATCAAAATCTAAATGATCTATTTAGAACTTGAATTGCGCTATGTGAAGAATTGAATGATTTAAGAAAATATAATCTCATTACCAGATGAAGATAACAAAAAAAAAAAATTATTTTCTTACAAAACATGAATGTATTAAATTCAAAATAAACCATAAGGTACTTTAACACGTTGACGGACAGTGACTGTTGTAGCAGTCACTGGTTTTTATGATGTGATAGGACAGTGACTGTTATAGCAGTTATAAATACAAGAGTCATAGAATGGCATAACTGCTGTAACAGCTACGTTTACTATGGCATATCGTATTAGGACCAACTTAATGTCCAATAATTGTGACTTAATAATTGTTTGGGAAAATCATTGTATGGCTTTCAAAAATAGATTTTTATCGGGCTTTCACTCACTCAATTATATTTGCCATCATATGTTATAACATTCCATATAATATATTGTTTCTTATTTGATACCATTACATTCATCTTATCATCCCAAACTTATTTGATAACCAAAAGTTATTAAATGTACCTAAATATATATTTATGTAATATACAATTTTTTACGTAACTGCTATAGCAGTGATGTGAACATATCAGTAGAAAAAAAAGTCACCAATGGTAACCAACTGCTATAGCAGTTGTTAATTTTTATATATTACATGTATTTATATCGCTATTTGTAAAAAAAAAGCTCTTACACATTTTTATGCAACACCAATACTTATTCAGCTACAGAAGTGATGCTGGAATTATAGCCAAGTGCATGACTGCTACAGCAGTAATGTCCGTCAATGTGTTAAAGTAGATTATTCTAAGTATTTCACTTGCCTGATTCTACTGGTTTCTTTTTTAATTTTTTCTTATTTTTAGTTTGTTTTGTATTCTTGCGTGTTATCTATAAATTTATGAAAAGTGAATTAGGTTGGTATTACAATAGATACATAGCTATCAATTATTTAGGTAAAAATGATATTTTTTTAAAATTTTATTTTGTATGGAAATAATTTAACTTAGTAGCTATTTATTTAAAAATATAATAATATTAATCATTTTGAAAATTATTTTGAAAATTCACATCTACCGTGACCACTCATAAAAATATATTGTTTGAATACCATAAAACATAAGTTACATCTTCTACCGACAAAAAGTTCAAAAATTGATGTTTATGCAGCAGCGTATGTCTACCATAGTGGTCGAGTTTAATAAATAAAAGCGAGAAGAAGGAAATTACAATACAAAAGACGATAACTAACGATATACGTTAATGCTCACTATAAAAGTTTAAATACGCAAGTAATAAATGTTGTTATATTTTATACGAACAGATTTTTGCTTTTCAGCCGAAACGAATATAAGGAGGGGTTATGAATTTTATAATATGAAACTATAGTTCATTGTGTATTAATGTTGTAGTAAAACATATGATATTTGGAAGAGTTTCAAAATAATTCGAAAATTTTTGGACTACAATTTGAACTTTAAAGATACCTATTTTTTAAAACTGTATTTCTAATAACATTTTTAATATTCTTTAAATATTTTTGAAATTGTAATATGACTTTACTAAATTAGTAATATACATACGTAGCGATACAAAATTATATTAAATAGTATTCTTGATATTAATTAAAAAATAAACTGGTATACCTATTTTTGAGTCTTAAATATAAAAAATATGTAACTCGCCGCGTAGAGTATTCTACGCTCATCGGACGAGTTTATGGGGATTGGAATATTAAATTCTTTAGAAATGATCTAATATTTCTATAAATAAACGACTCTGAGCAAAACTTTGGAATTTAAATATACCATTTGAGTAGAAAAATTCGTTAATATTAATATTTTAATTTGAATATTGACGTAAAAAAGTTTATCACGTAAAAGTCGTAAAATAATTTATTTAAACGCTTGTGAAAAAAAAATTACATCTCTCGATATTTAAAGTTTTTGAATGTTTTTAGTATAGTATACGAGTAAGATCATATTAAATTGTCAAGTTTTCGTCAAATATTAAAAATATACCGTTCATAAACTACACAATTTTTTCAATTTTGTCGTAAGTTTTTAAACGGAGACGTTTATTTTTACCCAAAAGGTTCAAAACTAATTGTTCTATCTGTATTCAAAAATGCATTATGATTTAATAAACCAATTTCTTCAAATTAATTCTTAAAATTTAAAATTAACGTAAAAATATTTTATTACGTAAAATAATTTACTTAAACTAATCCTTAATCCTGAGGCACGGTTTTTGAAATTTTTTTCAGAATAGTTAGAGAAGTGTATGAGTATAATCATGTGAAATTTCCAATTGTTTTTGTCAAGTGTTTAAAACTTGATTTGGAGTAAAATTTTAAATATAAGATAATTCCAAAGTTCTAAATTTAGCCCGAAAAATATCGAATTTTTATGAAACTTATTTCAGAGTATACAGTAATACGTTAATAGTACATGATCAAAATTTCAATGTGCTAGCAACATTACTTTTGGAGTTATGACGAGAGTATTAAAGTCGACTTAATGAAATTTTAGATGCATATTTCAAGTGCATATAATAGGGTTTTTAAGTGCAAAAGTGACTGCATAGTTAGTGCTGTTTTAGATCTACAAGTCCTATGCCTAATTCATTAGTGAGGCAACAGCCGACGTCTCCTCTTTTTATGTTTGTTTTTGACGATTTTTGAATTTTTTTCAGAACAGTGTATGAATATGATCATACACAATTTTCAGAAGTTTTTGTCAAATATTTAAAACTTTATTGGAGATTGACTTTAAAAAACACCATGGTATTTTCAAAGATTTTTTTTACCCTATAAGCTGAAAAATGCTACGAAAGAAATAAACATCACTGTAAAACCATACGATCCATCGCTTCACTCAGAGTCTAAAATACGTTATGGAAAACCAGTTTATGAACATATTTTAATGACAACCTAATTCAAAACTGAACAACAATATTGTTCATCCTCATTGTAAAACCGATGAATTCGTTTCACTTTGAGTATAAAAATACTGGATATAGGATACTGCCATTTAAGAAAGCTAATACTCTACAAATCATTAAAATAAAAAAAAATAAAGTAAAATGTGTTTTTTAAACTTATTTGAGTAGACGTTACTTGATTTTCAGGCATTGGATGTATAAATTTATTCGCCACAGGTTGCTCTAAAACATAACAATTTAACACCAAATTATTCATTGTATTTGAAAATCATGGGTGAATCCCCCGCCTTATTCTATATTGTATTAAATTATTTTAAATCATAAGTCTGATAATATGGTTATGATTCATTATATTATTTTATTTATATTATTTAATTTCATTCTAGTGAATAATTTTGATAAGAAATCATTTATGATTTCACTGTTTATTGCCATCACTTGATTAGTTTTAGAATTACGCTTCATACTCGGTTTTATGATGGTTTTCCCCATACCTGGCAAATCTCTCGAGAATAGAGAAAATTACCTCTCTAAATTGCCATAAAGATATCATGTGTGATCTATAGAGTTGTCGGGTGAAACGTTTGGAACATAATTACGTAATTAATAAAAAAGTGACCAGTAAAAGAAGAAAAAAAATTTATAAAAATAAACATAATCTTGAAACTACTGTATCTTCTGCTTCACTCATAATCTAAATATGATTACAAAGTTACAATAGACAGTGAAAATCGATAATTACTCAAAAAAACTAGAACCTGCACTAACTATATGTAGTTCATCGTTATCGTAAAACAATATATGAAACTAAAATGATATTTTTTTATATACAAAAATGGGTTAAGAGACTGGACCGGACCCCTCGCCTCCCCCTAAATACGTCACTGTATAGACATAAATAAATAAATAAATATGTATATATATATATATGCATACACGAGTATGGGAATCTTAGAATATATATAATAAAGACTTATAATTCAATAATATAATAATTAATAAAACAAATTTATAATAATATAATAATTTACCTAGACAAATTTTTTTGGTTACACGATGCCCAGGCAACATTTCAGGATACTTTTTAATATCGTGTAATACTACCTGTAGATCATAAAAATTAATTACAAATAATACAATCAGTTGTTATTAAATATATAATATTTCATTTCTTAAGTGTAGTAAATATTAATAGTAAGTTTTTCATTGTATTGAGTAACATTGACATACCAGGTGACACTTTTATTGTTTTTACGTATTTTCTTTGTCAACTTTGAATTATTTTTCTTTCAGATATTTGAAAATTGGAATATACATTGTATGATACAGTGTATACTGTTTTTATTAGCATAATATATTTTAACACATTTTAGTTACTTTAAATATCTACTACTATATCAAAACATATAATTTTTTTAAACACCATATTCACTATGAAATTATAGAAGTACATTTTTATGTTTGGACCGATATTCTAATGGATGTATGCTCTATAATTGTTAATGCTCATCATGTATCCCTTAATTTCTAATATACGATAACGATAATAGGATAATGGATGTAAAGAACTATATTATAAAGAGCTATATAGTATATAAATTATAGCTACTTTTACGATTAATGAATGATATGCGAACTGTATAAATTTTAACTTAATGATAAATCATTTTTTTCGGAAATCTGTTCTGGGTGAAACACAAGAAATAATTTATTTTAGTATAAATTAGTTAAGTTTTTGAAAAACTGACAACACTTCTAATAAATTATTAATGTTTTCAATTTTTAAGCTAAAAAGTACAAGAATAAGTAATAACAAAGTAATAAAAAAATTCATGTAGATTTTATAATATTCGTAAAATTGCTATTTTTCACCGTATATAGACATCTAGGTTATATAAAAAAAAAAAATCAATTCATCTTTAACTATGACAATATAGAAATAAATAAAGGTACTTATGGAAACTTTATATATATATATATATATATATATATATATATATATACAGATATAAATATAAATATATATATATATATATATATATATACGCTTATACGCTTGTTGTGCAAAATGTATAAATCAGGGGCGTCATTTGGGGGGTGGGGGGCAGGAGTATGCATTTGCCCTACCCTAGATTTCAAAGTAACTTTGGGCCGGCTGCTTCTTACACATGGGACATTAGAACACATAATACACAATAATTGAACATTGACAAATTTAATAGAATATTATATGAATATCTTATTTAGAAACTGTGGTTAATGTTATAAAAAAAAAATATTTGTCTTTTTCAGCATAAAATGTATTTAAAAATATTTGTATGTTTGTTTGGGGGAAGATAATTATGAATAATATATATGTCAAATTATTAACAAAAGTGAATGAAGTTTTGGTTTATAATTTATGTCAATAAAAAAATAGGTGTTGAATTATAGCTGATGAATGTTGCGAGCGAAGCGAGCGGTTTTTTTTGTGTAGGTACTTAAAAATTTTACACTGATTGGGTCGGTCATTATTATGCCCTACCCTATCATAAATTGAAATGACGCCCCTGGTATAGATTGTGTATGTGCATTTGTAAAATAAAAATAATAAAAACGTATTCTTCATACGGGTTGCTGCGATCGCCAGTCTGTGCCGCGCGGAGACGTCCGACGCAATGACGTCACAAGTATATTTGGATGTCACCGTAACTCTGTAAATAATTTTTTTTCACATTCTGTTTTCATGATATTTTTTTTTATACCACGAAGTGTAAAAACCTAGCATATTTTTTTATTTTATTATTTTTTTGGGGGGTTTTGTGTATGCCTTTAATACAAATTAAAAAAAAAAAAAAACATCATTGTAAAACCATATATATATATTATGCAGACGAGTGAATCGATCGTTGTTATTTTTTTCGTTCGCTTTGACTTATACGCAACGAATCGAATCGTCAGACGTTTTTTTATGCCATGCATACGTCAAAACGATACGTGGTACGTCGTTGCGGACAAAAACGAAAAAGTCGTTTGTGCGTTTTCCGTCGGTCTTTTACAGTCCCGACGACCACGACCGTGTTGTCCACAACTTTTTACAACGGATACTTCACTTCGATCAGAATTTAAAATATATTATTGAAAACTAATTTATGAACACATATTCATTTTAAACTAATTCTAAACGGTTCAATAATGGGTCTGTTTACCCTCATTGTAAAACTGATATCATTGTTTCACTCTAAGTATATAAGTTTATCACTCAAACAATTAGGTGGTTATATAGGATGCTGTCATTTCAAAAAGCTAAAATTAAAAAAATAATCTACACGTGTTTTTTTTTAAAATGGGAATAATGAACTTTTAAATGGTCTAAAAAAAACACGAGAAAGCAACACAAAATTGACTGAGAAAATAAGTGTACACCAATAAAAGTCACTTCATTATATATTTATATCAATCGCATTATACAAGTATTACACTCGTAATATCAGAATACTTTAGTTTAAATATAACTCGATTAAATGAGAAATAAAACATTATTATTATTTTACACATTACATTATATATTTTCGAACTTTCTTTCATTATGATTAAACTAAATTGTTTAAACTTACCATACAAGGGCGGATTTTATGCTCCGGTTTTATAAGGTGGCTAAAAGGATGATGAGGTTGCTCTGAAATATAACAATTTAACATCAAATTATACATTGTATTCGTAAATCGCTTTTTCCAATAAATATAATTAAATCAAAATCTAAATGATCTACTTAGAATTTGAATTGCTCTCAATAATGAACTGAATGATTTAAGAAAATATAATCTTATTACAAGTCGAAGATTATACACACACTACACTACACACACTACACTACACACACACACACACACACACACACACACACACACACACACACACACACACACACACACACACACACACACACACACACACACGCACTCACGCAAGCAAGCATGCACGCGTACACACACACGTAATAGTTTCATTTCACTTTATCACTGCATGCATGCATTCCATCACACTTATAGACATATAAATAAATATATATATATATATATATATTTATATATATATATATATATATATATATATATATATATATATATATATATAAATATATATATATGTTATAACAAATAATAATTCTCATGTATTTTCTTAACATTTTATTGTATATAGCAGAGGTATTCAAAGTGTACATCGTGACTCCCAAGGGCGTCGTGGAAGTTAGTGAGAGAAACCGCGTCAAAGAACCAAAACCACGATTTACGTAAAATTATCTATGTACACAATGTATGTATACAATTATGATTTATTTTCGAGTGATAGGTATTTGATTGAAAAACTATTTGATTTCAAATTTTTTTTAAATGTATCTCATAATTTATAAATTTTTAGACATAATTCGTACGATAAATAAATAAATTTACATATACATATAAATACGTAACAATTTTTTTTGTAATCAATAATTTGGGAGCCGTCGTAATACTGTAAAAACTCAAAGGAATCCTAGGATGAAAAAGTTTGAATACTTCTAGTATATTGAAAAATATAAAAAGGAAACATTTTATGTCGTTAAAATAATTTCCTACACTTTGGTGTATGGAGGATCAGATGACATGGTCATAAGTATTACGCGTTGAGTGAAACGCGCAGATTATGGTTTTACGATCAGACTATATCCAAAGTCGGACGAATGCGTGTTTCCACCCTCTCTCTTGAAATTTCAAATCGTGGAACAAACAGTGGTACGCATATTTCAAAATGGTGTTACGAATTCACGAAAATTGCGTGCTAAATTATTCGCATAATATTATTCACAATTACAAAATGGGAGATGCGAGGCAGCCTAACGGTACGTCAGATTAGGTTAGGTTAGGTTAGGTAAGAAGAAGGTGAGAATCCAGAGCACGCGTGACAAGTCGGAAGGAGAAGAGGGTGAGAATCCGGAGCGCGCACCACAAGTGGAGAGAGGACGGCGGCGGCAGCGGTGGCGGCAAGAAGAAAATCGCGTACGACCGGACGGGAGGGAGCGGATGACAGTGGCGAGAATTGTGCTGGGACATGGCCACAACGACGACCAGTCGTATGAGACCGAAACAACGCATATTGTGGCTTATTAAAAATATGATGAATACTTTATAGTGATTTTCTAAATTTTCGTATGGAGAAAAAAAAGAATGGCTATCGGTAACTTTTTTACAATTATTAAATTATAATTTATATATGAAACCTAACCACCATCTTACTAAATATATTTATATATATATATATATATATATATATATATATATATATATATATATATATTATATAATATATTATATTTAGTAAGACGGCAGTGGCGGAGGCTACGGCGGTGGCGGCTACGACGGCGGGGGCTACGGCGGCGGCGGCTACGGCAGCGGTGGCAAAAAGTAAATTGCGCATGACCGGACAGGAAAAAGGGGGTGTTGGAGGCGAGAATTCTGCTCGGACATGGCCACGACGACGACCGATCGTGTGAGATCGAAACAACGCATATTGTGGCTTATTAAATATATGATGAATACTTTATAAGGGATTTTTTAAATTTTCGTATGGAGAAAAAAAAGAATGGTTATCGGTAACTTTTTTACAATTATTAAATTATAATTTATACATAAAACCTAACCACCATCTTACTAAATATATATATATATATATATAATGTAATATAATATATATTTAGTAAGACGGCGGCGGCGGTGGGAATGGCGACAGCAGCGAGGACGGCAAGGATGGTGTCGGTGGCGGCGGCGGCTACGGCGGCGTTGGGGGCTACGGCGGCGGTGGCTACGGCGGCGACGGGGGCTACGGCGGCGGCGGCTACGGCGGCGGTGGCTACGGCGGCGACGGGGGCTACGGCGGCGGCGGCTACGACGGTGGGGGCTACGGCGGTGACGGCTACGGCGGCGGCGGCACGGCGGCGGCGGCACGGCGGCGGCGGCACGGCGGCGGCGGCACGGCGGCGGCACGGCGGCGGCGGCGGCTACGGCAGCGGCAAGAAGTAAATTGCGCATGACCGGACAGGAAAAAGGGGGTAGTGGAGGCGAGAATTCTGCTCGGACATAGCCTCGACGACGACCGATCGTGTGAGAACGAAACAACGCATATTATTGTGTATTTGTGTCTTATTAAAAATATGATGAATATTTTAAAAAGAATTTTCTGAATTTTCGTATGGTGAAAAAAAAGAATGGTTACCGATCACTTTTTTACAATTATTAAAGTATAATATACATATATTTTTATATTTTAAGTTCATAAGTCCTCTTTATAGATACATAAGTAGAGGCAAAATATAAATTTATATATTTTATTTTTGTTGTGTATAATATATATTATGTATCTTTGAATGAAAATGTAAGCACTTATTAAATGACGAGCACACACACACACACACACACACACACACACACACACACACACACACACACACACACACACACACACACACACACACACACACACACACACACAAATAATCGTGCGCGTAAGTATGCACACACGGCTACGACGGGGGGGGGGGGGTACGGCGTCGGCGGCTACGACGACGGCAAAAAGCAAATTGCGCATGACCGGACAGGAAAAAGGGGGTGGTGGTGGCGAGAATTCTGCTCGGACATGGACACGACGACGACCGATCGCGTGAGACCGAAACAACGCATATTGTGGCTTATTAAAAATATGATGAATACTTTATAAGGGATTTTCTAAATTTTCGTATGGAGAAAAAAAAGAATGGTTATCGGTAACTTTTTTACAATTATGAAATTATAATTTATATATAAAACCTAACCACCGTCTTACTAAATAAATAAATAAATAAATAAATAAATAAATAAATATATATATATATATATATAATATATATTTAGTAAGACGGAGGCGGCGGTGGGAACGGCGACGGCAGCGAGGACGGCAGGGATGGCGTCGGTGGCGGCGGCGGGGGCTACGGCGGCGGCGGGGGATACGGCGGCGGCGGGGGATACAACAACATTATCGCAAACGGGCCCGCAATAAGTCCCTGGTATCACTGTATATACGAGTGGTGAACAATTCTTAAAAATCTTCATAAACGTAACGTATAGTTAAGACCGTTTCCACACGTGCGGTATTCGCCGGACACTGAATTGTATTTTCTAAATTTAACCAGATCCCATGTACGTTAAAAATACGTGCGAACGTTTGACAAACGTCTCATTTACACCAAGGATCGCCATCAATTCAGATTGAACAAAGTTTTAAAAAAAAACGCGTGGAAATTGTATAATTTGTTTTTCGAAACAATTGGGAAAAAGACGAGGGGAAATTACGATAGACTCCAAGCCATGTCGCGATCGATTTGTTGGCCGTGATGAAAACATCATCATGAAAAAAACGTTGGGCGAAAATAACGCTCATGTGGAGGCGGTATGAATAGGCGTATTTACTTACGTTGGCCTGACGAAGACGATGGCAATGGAGCAGCCGATGACGATGATGCCTCTGTGGTCGACGTGGATGGATTCATTTCGATGTTTGGATATATAGACGTAAGACACAAGGCGGATGGGAAACGCGGAGACGCGGATAATCGGAAAACTGTACAAAATACGACTACGCGAAAATATCGCAGCGACACAAGGCGGATGGGAAACGCGGAGACGTGAGCGATGGGAACCACGTGCAAAACTCGACTGCGCAAAACTTTCGCAGCGACGCAAGGCGGATGGGATACGCAGAGATGCGAACGATCGGAAAAGAGTACAAAATACGACTACGCGAGACTGTTGCAGTGGCGCAAGGCGGATGGAGAACACGCAGAGATGCGAACGGTCGGAAAAGAGTACAAAATACGACTATGCGAAACTGTTGCAGTGGCGCAAGGCGGATGAGATACGAAGAAAGACGACCGGACGTAAGAAGTCACACAACACGAATGATCGGCACAGTTGCAGCGACGCAGTGGTGAAGGCACGTGATAGCGACGGTGGTGATGGTGAGCGTGCCGCGGGGTGGGGGTCGGAGGACGGACACGGGCAGTGCGTGATACAAAACGCACATAACAGGTTGGAAGGAGAAGAGGGCGAGAATCCGGAGGGTGCACCAAAAGTAGGCAAAGGTCGGTGGCAGTGGTGGTGGAGGCAGTGGTGGCGGTGGCGCAGTCGCAGGTAGCGGCTACGCAGGCAGTGGTGGCGGCGGGGCAGGCGGCGGTGGTGGCGGTGGTGGCGGCGGCGGCGGCAAAATGTGAATCGCATACGACCGATCGGGTGGGAGGGGAAAGCGGTGGCGAGAATTCTGCTGGGACATGTCCACGACGACGAACGATCGTATGAGACCGAAATAACGCATATTATGGCTTATTAAAAATATAGGCACTCAAGTCTCACCGTGTTTTAATATCACACAATAATACTCGTTTTACAGCGGACCACCATATAAATGTATCATCGACTAGCTTTTTTTTTTTTATTATCGGTGACACGAAAAATGTATTATGAGCGTTATTGTTTATACAATGATCTTTTTAATTTTTTTTTTTTGTTTTTGGAAAAAGCGGCAAATGCTTATGGCAATTACTAATCAACCCGGAATCGGGAACAAAATCAATCCATTTTTATATTTATAATATTATCTAATTAATATATATCGAAACATAGAGAACCCCCGGAGTCTGAAAAAATTGTAGTTCCGATATAGCGGGACGCAACACGTGTACACCTTTTTCATTGGACGCAACTAAGGTACTCCGCAATCATGAATATTAAGTTATTTTAACAGGTTGTATAATGATATTGGACCCATTTGAGCACATTCACTTTTGATATGACTCATTAGCGCAAAAAATCACTACTTGATTACGCACACAGATTTGAAATACTTTTTTTTCAAATGATCCAAACGTAGAACTCATTTGTATACGTCATCATTTTTGTCAAAAGATAACTGAAATTCACAATTTTCACGAAGTGACAGATATTGTTTTCAAACATTTTCCTTTTCACTATTACAGTAAAGACATTTCTCATAACTTGGAGGAAGATCAAAGTTAGGGCAGAATATAATTATCTATAATATAATAATCCGTTAAATCATCTAAATAGTATATCGCCAATTTGAAATTCTCAATACTCATTTTGTGTGCAAACGTGTATTACCGAACGATATTGGCGTGTTATACAATATGAGATTTTTTTTTTTCTTAGCTCGAAAAATATTTCTTGTGATTTACGCGGCTGAACATAAAACGAACATTAAATGTTAATTTTAATTCTGCGAATAACATTTAGAAAAGAATAATTGTCCGACTATAGTTTAATTGTTCAATGCGTGAGTCACACGAAAATACGAGATCTACCCAATTCAATGAGAAATGTACCTTTTTCAAAGGAATGACAAACGTTAACGTATATTCAATATTTTTACCTGAATCATTCGCACACACGGACAATGCTCACTTTTAAATGTTGGCCTGGCCTTAACGGTCACTGACATTATTTAGTTCAATAGTAGGTATAAGTGTAACTGCGTAGGTATAAACGAGAACAGTCTTAACGATCCACGTCCGTTCTATATTGATGTGCCTATCTAGAGATTTGTATGATTCTCTGTCACAATATACATTCCTGAGTTATAAAAAATTATTTTTAATTCCACACATTTGAGCCATTATATTTCTTTATAGAATACCTATACGTCGGCCTATTTGCTTGTACCTGTTTATTTTATACATATCATGAAAATATTTATTGAAATATCTCCGATATACATGTACCAATACCCATGTATATTTATGTTCATAGAAATTCGCAACCAATTCCTGAGAACTCTGATCAGCTCGTTAAAAAAAAAACCCAACACATACGTTGGTACATATCACAACACGTGGGATGTACTATATGTAAGACGCCGCGTAACGTTTTAAATCCATTTTTAAAAAATTTCTAAATAGGTACTTAAGAAAATCATTTTTAGCGAAACTTGTTGTGCAGAGGTACATGGTGTATGATCACCGAATAATAAACATTCGTCCGCGATCAATGAAATGATATAATAATTTGGGAATCGATTTAGGAAAAACTCATTTTTAATAAAATTGACTGTTAGTATTGAATTTTAAAACAAAAGTATAGATCACTAACAACACAAACGATGCACGTAGGTACCGAAGTAGAAAACGAGGAGGTCTGTCGTCTAATATACTGCCGTGAGCGACGTGTACGAAAAATATTATACAACCGGTACAATAATACACGCACTCACATTCATATTGTATATATATATATATATATATATATATATATATATATATATATATATATATATATTTATATTTATATATATATATATATATATATATATATAGTGACGTGTGCGTGGACGGAACGAAAAAAAAAGAGGTTACGTTTTCTCGGCGAGCAGAATAAGTTTATAATACAGTCGTTTATCAGCGACGGGGGAGATGTGGTTGCCTAGCAACGGCCGTAGTCGTATACTCGTATGTACGAAATAGCATCGTAGAGTTTTTACACATTTCTAAACATCCAATGAACACTGCACGCCAACGATGGGCAACGTGATGAACGGGAACCGCGCCATTGTTATTATACAATTCCTATATACCTATACATATATGACGTGTATTATATAACACACCAACAATTTTTATGTGTGTGTGTGTATTACAATTGATATAGGTGTATGTATATGTATAATATGTAAATATATAATTGTTCCCGTAGTAGGTACCTATAATTCGATAATAATCACTATGATGAAATCAAATACGAGTACCTACATTAGCATTTAGCATTGGTACTTATCATTATAGGCACGTAGAACATTACAAAAGTTCTTTCCACAACGTGGGGTAATATAGGCAGGGGCGTGCCTAGAATTTTTTTTCGGGGGGGGTTCAATATTTTTACTGACACGTACCTATTTTAATATATATATATTATAATATTAAGTAAAACTTTTATTAACAATTATTTTAATTTTTCTGGGGGGGGACACCCCCCCCCCCTAGGCACGTCCCTGAATATAGGTATTCAGACTAGCGTAGTTGAGTCTACGTAATATATTCATAATAATATACACCAACGTAGTATAGGTACCTACATTTGTTTAATTCGGAATTTCCCTATTAACGAATATAAAATACTGAAAACGTTACTCGAACCATTTCGTAATAGTTTCAAATATATATGAGTATATTATACATGTATGTGTACTTACATGCGCGTGATGTTGGCGATATATTGTTCTCACGAATTAACCTATATAGCAAATTAATCGTGAATATTTGACTGTTTCACAGTGTTCATCGAGTTACAATGTTGAATATAAAATAATGTTGCTTTTTTCGACCATTCTGTTTATTAGAAATGTTCTCGATTTTTGTATAAAGAATAAAATCAAAACGAACGACATTCAATAGGCATGAAGTATGACGCGACTTGAATAAAAATAACGATATCTTTTCTTTTTGTATAACCATTAGTTCTGAGATTCTGTTATCGGACTTCTTCGGATGATTCACGACAATATTACTCATTTGTTTATTTTGTTTGGAAATCAATTTGTAATATATTTCAGTTTATAAAAATTATCCTTGAAAATAGAATTTTATCTCTGTTCATTAATTATATTTATGTAAGGCATTTTAATTGTATTGAATATCGGAAATGATTTTCGTACTATCTACTGCGTGATTAGTTCAGAATAATCATTGATGCATTTGTTTCGTCTATCACCATAACCTATGGTCCATAGTTTAAAGTGTATAAACACAGACCGAGAATTATTTACACTATTCTTGATTTGCTAATGAAAAAATCCCGGTCGTCATTCAGGCATTACTAATAAATTAGTCTATATAAATTAAAGAATTTTCTACATTAGCATTGAATATTTTATTAATTACAATAGTTTAAATGATCGCTGCTAATGATCAATGTACAAATGTCTATATATAGGTTATAACTAGGGATCGGATCTATATGTATTAAAAAACCAAAATATTTAAAAACATGTGTAATAAAAAATCGCTATATATGTGGTAAAAAAAAAATTAAAATATAGAAGGTTATAAAAATATTTCAAAAAAAAAACAACATTTTTTTTATACATGACAACAAAATGCGAATTAAAAAAATTAAGACAATTGCTTTGAATTCATTGTAAAATTGAAACTTATTCTTTATGAACTTGATAGCAATGAATTGTCATATAGGTACTCAAATTGTCAAAGTTAAATGCTCTACGGTTCGGCCGTAACACAGATTTGTGCCGACTAAAGGAACGCTCGACCACAACTGATGTAATGGGTGCAAATTTCAATTTTACTTTAATTGAATTTATCTCTTACCTAAATTGATTTATCAAGTTACAGTAAGAGTATTTATTTACATATAAATCCAAGCCCTAGTTATAATAATTTTTCCAAAAGACGCCCGCCTAAACACGTGGGTTTACTTTTTCACCGGAGCAACATTTTTTTAGTGTACGGTTGTCGGCTGAGTCTATACACATGTACGTTTAATACGCCGTTTTGCCAGGTAGATAACGTCATTGTCAACCGTACCCGAGACCTTTAATATAACCGACCGGTTTACAATGACCGTGAGAACAATCGAAAAGATCATGAGGGATATTTCACATTAGTCGGCTCTGTACAAGACGACCGCAATTGTATGTGCAGTAAAAGGTGACCTCGTCCGTGTTATAAAACACTATTGCCTCTAAGCACGAGAGTTGATATGTTTTAACGGACGCTTGTAAATTCCGCCCGAAAATTACAAATACAAATTTTTGAATGTGTCTTATTTATCTTATAATTATTACTAACATAACATAGATTATAATCATTATATTTTATAAGTATTTAAATAAACATAATATATTTAACATATTAAGTCAGTAATTACAAACAAGTCATGTATATCGTATATAATTATTAAAAAAATATAAAAATAATAATATTTATAATAATAAAGACGAGTCAAAATTTAATGGTTATCAATAATTAGCTCAATATATAACTATACCTATAACAGGCGCGTCTCCAAGGGGGGGAAGGGGCATTCGCCCCTCAATAACAATTTTGAATGTATAAAATTACTATTATATCAACAAAATTTTAATTTATTTTTACACCTAAGTAGAAAAAACTAAATCTCCACAAAGATAATTAATCAAAAGATAATAACTACTAAATATTTGGTATCGGCATAGTTTCTGCGGGTATAGGTTATTATAGAAGAACGCAACACATATTTTTACAATCATGGCTTCAGTCTGTCATCGGTTAGATATACTGCAGTAATGTACTGTATAATAACACCACTACATATCAATGTTGTCAGTATATATATATATATATATATACATACAGGGCTGGATTGGCGTAAAAGGCCCACCGAGAATATAATTTTTACGGGCCCAAAATTACGACCACTATCCCATAAACTACATCAAATAATCATTTTGTATTATTCTCGCTTCGCTCGCGAATGGAATCATTTTTTTCATAACACTCATTATACAAACCACATATTAAATTTTATAAAACAAAATTATTTTGAGCACAAACTAAGTAAATTACACAAAATTTAAAAATTTACAACATATACCCTGTTACTTACTTTTATGTACAAAAATACTGCAGTTCATACTTCATACTTAAGTATAGTTTTTATAAATTGAAAATATATAGATGATTGGCAATTGAAGTTATACTATATGAATTAACCATTAACCAAACATTAACCGTTAAATAATTTGATTTCATTTTATTTTATGTTGAAAGACTTAATAGACAAATAAGATCACAAAAATACCACTCATATACAGACATATTTTTGCATTAACAGTATTATAAGACAATGTCCTTAGAGTAAAAATTAAACAAACATTTTACATTAAACTTATACTTATAATTAACAATACCTAGTAATTATTAGATTATTATCTATACCTATATTATTAACAATACCTAGTAATTATTAGAAATAATATGATTAAAAATCAGTTAAAATTTTAACAAATCAGTCATTTTTGAGTTTATTGTAGTTAATAGGTCTATAATTTCATCATTATTTCAATTCAAAAATTTAAATAAAATTCATGGGAATTCGGGATTTTAAAATATAACTAGAACAGTCTATTATTAAACATGACTAAGAGCATGGTTTCTTGATATGAACAATAAACCTTAACTGATAAGTTAAGACCGGATTTTTATGTTTTTACATCTTTTTACTGAGAGTATGCAGCTCCAATTGGATAAGCTTTCTGGACGATTCATTTACCTATGATCTGATATAAAAAAGTTTTTAGAGCATAAAAAAGAATATTTCAAGATTAGAGAATATTTTGTGCAAAAAACATGTTTTAGGAATATATTGGTATATTGGGGTTTAATTTGAATGTTTTGTAAAAACTCTAATAGTTTATAAAAAAAATCCAAAACAATTTTTATTGTAGTATCATATTATTTATCTTGACGAAAGGAATATTGAAAAGAACATAAATTATTTGTGTTATATACTGTTTTTTTATATTTAACTATTTTATGCAATATTATTTAATTTTTTAAATTCAAAAGAATGAATTATTTAAGTTTAAATTGTTCTGATACATAATATTATTTTGTTATTTAACTATATTATGAAATACATTTTTATTTTTTGATTTCATAAGCCTGAATTATTATTTTTTTAGTTGTTTTAATACATAATATTATTCTGTTATTCAACAATACACAATACATTTTTGATTTATTATTTAAAACATGTTATTATTATTGTTTGTACACTCACACATCTAAAATACAATTAAACAATATAGGTACACAAGTATATCATCATATTATTACTGTTATTTATTTTTTCAGTATTCAATATATTTTTACGAAAAAGAATATTTTTTCATAAAAGAATATTTTTGAATATTAAAGAATATTTTGATGAAATTATAGAGCATAGAAACATCTTATTTCTATGGTTTTAAGTGCATATAAATCCGGTCTCTACTGATAAGGCTTGATGATCACTACACTACTTGGTAGCGGTAGCCGGTACCCCGGTGGTGGTGAGTTACTTGCGCATTGCAGTTATTATTGGTAATTTATTATTTTATTAATAACTAGCTGAATTACCCGTCATTGCCGGGTTTAAGTATAAAAATTTATGTAACCTGGCAAGATTACATTTTGTTTAATCTATTGAAATTTAAATTTTTGAAATCATATTTTATACATATTTTTTAGTTTTTAAGATAATAATTATTAACATAACCTTCTATAAGTTATAGCTTTTGGCGGCCTATGTTCACGATAAGTTTTAGCAGTGAAGGTTTAAAATAAATGTTATACTAATGGTTTTTTCAAAATTTTATCTACAATACTTCTTTGTAAAATGTTCAATGCTGATCTATTAGTAGGCGGCAAAATCACCAAGCTATTGGGTGAACTTACGCGTGAGCAAACTACGTAGAACTGCCCATGTCAAAAACAGTTTTCTCACAAGTCTATTCCTCAAATTTGAGTGAATGGCCTTGAGACTTGTTTATAGTCACTGCAAAGCAGACTTTGAGGGAAAACTGTAATCGATTAAATTCGAACGGAAGATCGTTCGGAATTAAAGGGATTCGTTGTACAAACACAGTTTCCCCTTTCGCACATACAGTTAATTTGTGCAGGCTTCCACTATATTGCGATGTAAATGCTTTGACTTTGAGCCTGGTCCTACTGCACAGTTTAGTTGGTTTCAAATTTCGCAAAACATAATAGGTGTGTCCACACGCAGAATAAGCTTATGATATGGCTTATTGCTTGGTCATTTTTTGGAGTGAATATAGCTCGTACACACAACCTTTCCACAGGCTTATCATGAATATGAGCAATATCTGGATACATTTTTGACATTAAAACCTGAACTGTAATTACAACATGTACACAAATTTTTTGGGATATTTATGATTTCATCGAATGACGGATAATCACCATTGCCAATTTCAAGTAAAAGATCTGCAAATCTACCAGCAAACTTTTCCCCTCCAAAGTATACCCTCTGACCCTCATATTTTTCGACAGTTTGAGTATATTAATCTGAGGCCATAAAGTAGATCTTTTAAGACATGACTTAATCAGTTCTGGTCCCTTTTGGTACTACTGGTAGAGTCTGACTAAAGTCTTCAGTCAGCAAAACCGTTTCACCACCTATTAACCTTTTATTTCCCCTCATACCCTTTAGAGATCTATTTAAAGCCTCAACACCACCCTTATGTGCCATTGTTATTTCATCCCACACTATTATTTTTGTATTTTTTTAAACTTCCGCTAAATTACTTTGTTTTAATATATTACAAAAGAGACTGACCGCAGTTGTTAGATTGAGACGATTGAGTGGTAATTTAAAGGTAGCATGGGCCTTTCGACCACCCACGAGCAGTGTAGCTGCGATTCCAGAAGATGCCACAGCTAAGGCAATGTCGCGAGTACTTCTATTTTCGATAAAATTCAAATTGATTAAGATAGATATCTTGAAATATAATATATCCGTTATAACTTATGTCTTATAGTATGTTTTTGAATCGCGTTTTGCGTATTATTATAATTCATAGTATATGTTATTACTCATAATTGGAACAATAAAATCAAATAGACTTGTGAGAAAATAGTTTTTCACAGCACCAAAATTATTACTAACAACTCGCGACTACTAACAACTAACAACTGTGGAATGCGCACATTTAGGTTTTGTTCTAATACTAAGGTTTCGGCATGGGGATTATTTCCATATTTATACTTTCTTAACCCATTCAACCCTCTTAGGGGTTGAATTTTGAAAAACCCTTTCTTAGCGGATGCCTACGCCATAATAGCTATCTGTATGCCAAATTTCAGTCCAATCCGTCCAATGGTTTAAGCTGTGCGTTGATAGCAGTCAATCAGCTTACTGTTTTATATATACAGATTATTATTATAGTTTTAACTTTTCTATGTTTAGACTTGAATATTAGAATGATAATTTCAATAATATTCTACCAAAGCCGATGGTCCATAACCAGACAACGGGACCCTTTTATAGAGAAGGCCCACCGAGATTTCCTCGATAGCTCGCCTAACCAATCCGGGCCTGTATATATATATATATATATAATACTAATAAATAATAATATTAATTATTGTACAGTCATAAGTCACACACGAAGTGCGCCCTCTATCTACGACCGTTCTATGTGTACGAAAGACCAGTCTATTAGTATGAGCATAGAATAGATAGATCTATTCTGTGGTATAAGGTCTATGGTGTATACTTACTTATCTGTGTGATAATGTAATTTAGTATCAAACAATTATAATTATAATATTTCATTTTACAATTGTATTTATTTTTATTATTATTATTATTATTATTATTATTATTACGTAGATATGTATAATAATATATCGATTTAAAAAATAGGTTCGCCCCCCCTTGAAAACTGTTTAGGGACACCTCTGCTATATACGTCATGTATATTAATTAACTTAATTTAACTAATTACTTAATTTCTAAAAATACATATTATTATATTTTGGTTTGTCAATATCCCCAAAATAATTTCTACATAATCGTCTATAGATATTTCGTTATTTTTATATTTTTTTATCATATTTTGCATGTTTATATTTTTTTTGATTTTGAATTTCTGTAATTATGTGGGTTAATTTATAGAATTTATTTTTATGTAATTTTTAAATCGAATTTTCTTAAGTTTGTCTAAAAATATAAAAATATGAGGATGATTAGAATTAAAACTTTTATTAAAATGGGAATGAAATGACTTACAAGCATTAGTTGTTCTGTACAAATCTGCTGTAGCAGCAGGCAGCAGCCCATATATTTAGGGGAAAAGACGCGTCAATTAAATTATATATAATTATTTAATAAACAATTTGAAAATTGTGTTAATCTATGGTCGTTTGGCTTAGAACAGTGGCGTCATTTCAGTTTTCAAGAGGGGGGGGGCGAAAGTTTTTACCTGCCCAAAATATAACTAAAAAAAAACCTATTATCTGAGATAACTCACTTTTTGAGGGATAACAATGACTAAATAATACAATAAATAAATAAATAAATAATACATATTATTATACTTATATAGTTATATAATAAAATGTACTATGTAGATTGTAGATTATAGAGGGATACCTTATATTAACTATTAGCTATTATATGATGACTTACTTTGAGAGGAATTACCCCAATTGGTGCCCTATTTACACCAAATTTGAGTATAATTATATAATAATATAATATAGCGAATTAAATAATTTGAAATGTAAATTTATAGCGGGCTTGCGGCACATATCCGACCGCTAATGTATTACTCAAAGTAATCAAAAACCATCTCGGGCTCAAAAAAAACTAATCCGAAACATTTAACTATCCAATTTCTAAATATTTCGCTTGGTATTATGCAAGTCACTTACTTAATGCTTCTGACTGAGGAATGCTTCTAATAACCGTACACACTATTTTACTAGTTTTCTCATTATTATCTTCAGTAGATTGTGATATAACTAGTGGTGTTGAAATTGCCGTGTAACTTCAATGAAAAAAAAAATTTAATCTGTATTTTTATAAAAGCTAATAGGTTTATCATCGTATTATTTGAAACATTATTGTACATTTCAATTACCACATTGCTGGACAATAATGGGTAGTCATAACTCTGTAATTGGGTCATTGAATACTATCTTTTAAAAACTTATCTAACATTGATAAATTGATAACACTTCAATTTAATTTAATTTGATTTATTGTACACAATTAAATTATATGACAAATAATGACAAACAATCATACTGAAATGGATGCGCGCCACGCCGCTGAACTTAAAAGGTTGGCACACGTGGTATGCTTTGGAGAAACGCTTCGGAGAAACGGCTTCGGAGAAACGCACACCGCGCGAGTTGCGGCCGCGAGGCGTACAGCCGTCGAGCGGTTTCCTATCGGCGCATCATGGCGGGCGGCCGACGGGGTAGAACGTTCTCGGAAGATATTGGACGATATTTCGCTGGAAATAGCCGCGACGGAAATTTCCACTGATAATCGTATGTCGGTACCGAAGGTGAAATATTTAGAGCTTGAACGAGTTGAACGTCGGCACTCGTGCGGATGAAAGCTAGTCGTGCACACGTAGCGTTTAGTGCGTTTCTAAAACTCCGCGTTTTTCTATCCGAAATTAAATGCACGCGTTTAAACACATGTATTCACACGATGAGCATAATCGGGGGGGGGGGGCGTTCGAACGCCCCCGAGACGCGACGGTTCAATTTTTGAGCGTTCACACGCTATCAAACTCTAAATGTAAAACATGGGCAATCGAACGTATCTATATAGGTACACACCATGCGTTTCTTTTTTCGCGTTTTTCCACTATTTCGCACAACTTTCTTCATAAATGCATAAGTAATCACAAAGAACTTGTGCTCAGTGCAGAGAACACTGTTGTATTACCATGAGCTTCAATAATGTATTGTTTTTATGGCGTTTGACACGGAGCAATTTATAACGGAAGTCCGAGGCGAAGAATGTTTATGAAACATATAATGTAAGTATCTATTAAATTGATATTTTATAGCACGCACAGGCCCGGATTACAAATTATTGCACGCACGCACGCGCGCGCGCGCACACACACACACACACACACACACACACACACACACACACACACACACACACACACACACACACACTCACAAACGCCATGTGCGCGTATAATTGTCATTTTAAAGGGATTTAATGGTTAAAATGGTAAACCGATGGCGATGCGAAAGTTAAAATTCAAATTTCAATGACAATCCAATTTTAGACCCAGATAGGCACGTGGTTTTTATGTTTTAATTAATTTTTTTCTTTTAACAATCCGAGCCATCTCTATCCCCCGGCAGCCAGCCCACAGTGTAGCTTTTCACCCTCGTATATAGCTGCCTATACGGTTACCCTTCATCACGTTGTCGCTTCCTCCTCCTTTTTTCTCTTTTACATCACTCTTATTCTTTGCATCGCTAACCAATCGTCGTACATGCATTTATAAAAAAAAACCGGTACACGCCCTATACTTACAAACTAGGGCAGGTGTGTGTGTGTGTGTGTGTGTGTGTGTGTGTGTGTGTGTGTCTGTGTTTCGTTAACGTTAGCGATGATTGATCTACGGCTAAGAAATTAGGGAAAAGAGGGTACCGCGCCGCTTACGAGTGGTACAAGTGTGTTCACCACGTGGCGACGTGGCGTATATATAGCATTCGACGTCGCGTTTCCCAAAAAATGTCTACCACGTACGACAATTTGATTCTTATTTTAAATATCAGACCTTTCAGTGTGATTATTAAGCTCAACAATAAAATTTTATATATTTTTTTCCATGTTTAAACTGAGGACCGGGCGCGAAAAACGGTGATTTAACTTCCTCCAAATTACATTGTATATATATCTAGAATAACAATACAATATACCTACATAAATATTACAACATTAAAATATATAATTTACCAAAATATAAACGCGGAAGATTAGATGCTTACAACGACTTTTCAGACCCGATGTAATGTAGTATCATCGGTCACGCCCGATAAGTAATTTAATTATTATTCAATAATTGCGTAGCGTTAGATACTCGTATACCTATGTGTTTACATATATTGTCTATCGATTAAGGAGACGATCGGAAATACAATAACAGCGCTGTCTGCACCATAATAGAAATTATAAATTATACATATATTATATATCATTTAATATAGGGTTATTAAAACCTAGATGAAGTGTAAGCTATATTGAGTCCTATACCCGACCATTTCATAGTAGTGTATCATATGCAGAATACTGAACAGTTTATTTGCAACTACAGCTCAGGGTTATTGTATAAAAAATTTTCACTATAGATAAGTGTAATTATAATAATAATAATAATTATTATTATTATTATATTGTTTAGAGTATAGACAGTTCACTTACGATGATTTATTCAAAAACATCCAAAGGGCGTATATTTTATAGGGCGTCGTTCAAAACCGCACATTTACCGTTCATAACCGCACGTTTTACATCTTCAATACCGCACACATTTGATTGACAGCTAAAAAGTAACAAGTATTAATTGATAAAAAAAATCATCGTAAAAATAAAATAATGGAAAATTGTCTTTCACGATACATAGACTGTCTCATAGCATCAATATGATCGGCACTCACAGTAGAAATGCATAATTCTTTCCTGATAATTTTCAATGGTATTTCATACAATTGTAATTGCGGTTTACGTTTAACGGCACATCGGATTTCTTTTAAATCAGTATTAATTTCTTTGTTTTCATGGTTATGTTCACTTTTTTTCTGTTTAATGAATACCTCGATGAATACATTAATATCTGAATTGGTCATCACCAGGGTCCGGATTTCATAGCATTTGCTAATAATTATAGAATACAGATAAAAATAGCAGGGTGGGCTATAAATTTGTTTTATACACCAGGGACTCTAAATATGAAATTTTATTTTGCTATTTTTTGCATATTTGATGCATTTTAGATTTTTAGTGCTATTTTTAAAGTGCTGGTACCATTTTTCTTTGTGTCGAGAAAAATTGTGAAAAATTACCACATTTTTGTTTCGTAATTAATTTACAAATAATATTATAGTTGTAAGTAAACTATGTTAAAAAAGTTAGTCTATTTTTAAGAAGCTCGAAAATATCAAATATTAAACATTTTATGCCCTCTAATCTGTTTTATTTATATACATTTCATTACTGTTTAGATTTTACAATTTTCTTTAAGTCATACGTATTAATTCAAAAGATACAAATTTAAACCACCAGTAAAGGATGATAATTTCAAAAAAATTTGTTTTTTTTTGCTATTTTTGATATTTTTAGGGCATATTACAGCGCATATTTTAAGGATTTTTCGGTAATATTATAGCGCATATTTTAGTACTTTTTGGTGCTATAAAATCCGAACCCTGGTCATCACAATAACACTACATAACTTACTATTACAACGCCAAACTAAGTCTCCAGAATTTTTATTTTTACGAAAAACTCGGAATGTATAGTTTCGGTAAACTATTTATTGCGTACTTTTATTATTAGTGTAAAACTTGTATCCATTATGCAAATTCTATGTGACTTATTTTACTTTATTTATAAAATATAAATTCGTGTCGAAGTGGAATTATAGAGAGAATTATACTAATATTTGACATTTGTAAAATATAAACGACAGGAGTATTTTATCTAGAGAAACGAGAAACGTGTAATATAACAATCTGTGGATAATCCCAAAAGTTTTATTTTGATTAAATATGATGTGCGGTTCTAAACGATAATGTAATTTCAGTTAAACATGATGTCTGTAATTGATACATATCAATGTGTGCGGTATCGAACGGTATCATTGTGTGCGGTTTTGAACGATGACCTTTTTTTGAAAGTGTGTGGTTTTGATGATCACCGATTTTATATGATAAGCACGTATTACAATCAATCAGGAAACCATATAGGTAGTAGGTGTCACAAAGATTCAAAGTGTATTCCACACTACTAAATGTTTTGAAGGCGTATCGAGTGCAGGCTGAGTAGGATAAGTTCCTCATAAATTTCCAAACATAATGTATAAATAATAACAATGTAGTCCATTATAGTGTTCACGAGTATTTTCCATTTAGAATCAGTCGAATAATCTTTACTGCCCGTTTATTGTGCTTTGTGTGTTTGATTGTATTTTCGAAAAATCAGTCCTATCGTGGAACCCATATAATATATGACATACGTATAAAATGTACAATGAAGGTTGACAAGAAGAAAAATGTTTACCATTTTCGCTCTATTGTCGTGGAACACGTTTGTGTCGTGTGTCCATTTTAAATTGTTGACTTAAAACTCATTGACTTGTTTACGAACTAGCACAAATATTTATTTTTCATATTTGTAAGTCGACAAAAAAATGAAAATGTAATTAGTAAATTTGATCATTATTATCAGTATAATAGGTAGGTACCGGCTGTATCCGATGTAGATTTTAGAAAACTTATCAATAACGATGATGATAATTACGACCCATATCGGTTGGGATTAGTTTATCGTGAATCGGAAATACGATTTTTGCTTTCAAATAATACATTTCACCAGCAAACTTTAAAAACCAAAATCAAAACGAACGGTAATAGTTAAAAAAAGCATTATAAGGCAGGAATGCCCACAGATATGTCACTCAGGGGGGCAAAAAAAAAAAATGTGTGACTCGTGAAGTAGGTACAACTATTAATTTTACGAGTAGGTACCTACATAATAAAGTATATAGGCATTTTCAAAGTGTACTCTGTACGTCTGTGCTATATGTAAATACCTACCTACTTTCTAAACCAATAATATAGTGATTCATATGTATAACATTATGTATATAAAGAACAGGCTCCTTTTTATGTACCATGTTTCAATGAACTTTTTTCGATTTTTTCGCTAAGTTGTTTCAAATACGGTTCGGCTGAAAATATTTTCGGCGACGGCAGTACGAGTTTTCAGTTGATCGAAGTCTGTTTTAATTATTCTTATTTTGTGTTTTTTTTTTTTCACTAACAATTGAGTTTAAACTTATATATTTACCGCCACTGGAATAGTAACAATAATTACCCACCTTTTAAATTAAAGATATTATTCGATGGGTATAACCGAATAATTGCATTATCGTAGAATGACATCATTTTTTAATATCTCTATAATTATTCTAAGAAGAAACTATCCATAAAAAAATCCTGTGGAACGTGGTTTTCATTTCTAAAAAATCTACACCGGTCGTTGGTAAGCAGTATAGATCAGTTGATTATTAATTATCGTCACAATCTAAAAAAATATTCAACTCCTCCGACAAATTGTTATTTTTATTAAAAAGTGAAAAAACTCATCATTTTGATCATATATAACCTATATGGGTGTTCACAAAGTCTGGTCGTATTGTGATTATATGACCACAGACCCAAAAATACGTGGAATCAATTTTTAGGAAAATAGAAGAGATATAATATGGTTGATGCCAACTGCAGGTTGGCGTCCTCTTCAATCGATACCGTGTGGTCTGCTGTATTCCATTTATAGAGAAATTTAATTTTTATACAAATGAAATTGTATAGACTCGAATTTCAATAGTTGGTCACGTTTTCGTCCCTTTTTATACTCCGAATTTAATACCATATATCCGGGTAGGATATGTACCTTTTTTTCTGTCAAGACAGTTATTTATTACCGTACCTTCGTATTTGATTAATTTCTGTATACAATGTGTTGGGTCCTTTACATTTTTTCAAATATTTCTCAGTGCTTGAATAACCTTTACCATACTTGATGTGTCGTTGGAATTGCACGGGCTATAGAATTATGGCCGGCAGAAAATATTTATAACTCTATGTCTTAATATCATATATTGGAGCAATAAAAGAAGCGGTATTTACATAAAAAGAACCTCAGTCTATTGTATGTCGGATGGAAAAATAAGGTCAAATTCCACTAAATATTGGTAATTGGTGAAATAATATTTTCTTAAGATATTTCATGGGTAAAGTAACATGAGCATCAAAATTAAAATACCGTGCATTCAATTCAGTATAGGAATATAGAAAATTAATGTTGCTGCAGACCATTCAACTTCAAATCCATTTCAAGGAAAAATGTGTCTACAGTTTATTTTTACTCAATGATCTATTTTTTAAGTCTCCGTATCTTTAACATGTATTTTACAAACAACTTACCATACATAATAATAGCAATTCGTCAACATTAACTTACAAGCTACAATAATACGTTTGATTGAGATAAAAGTTTGCGAATCACAATTTATGATTATGATTTGTGTTGTGTGTATTACGATACTAGACTATAAACGTTTAAAGCAACTTAACGACCCAACACAGGCATATTTTGAGTTTGTTATCATTTTAATTTTTTAATTTTTCAATTTTTTGAAATTATTTAATTTTTGGTAAAATTTGATTCGAAGATATCTACAAAGTTTATTTAAAATCGATTATCAATTGAGGATATTTGACTTGTAATAATCTCTTCAATTTACAATATATTCAAGTATAAAGATAATAGTACTTAGGAGTCTATTTACTATATTTAGTAAAAGATTGTAGTTAAAATTATTTTCGGGAGAGAATTTCAGAAAAATGTAATTACATATAGTGGTGTTTATCCTGCCTACTATGTCTACTCACGGCTACTTTAGTATTATAAAGATATATACATATATATATATATATATATATATATATATATATATATCAGGGATGAGCAACTGACGGCCCACGTACCATTTTGACTGGCCTGCGCCAAAATCGATACAATGTTTAATAAATATAAAAAATAAATACCAATAGGAAATTTTAAACTTAATAAACCTTTTTTTCTTGTTTTCACGTTCTCTTTTTAGTTCTAAAAATTAGCCCTCTAGTAACTGAAGTTGCCTATCCCTGATATATATATATATATAATAGATGTTAATTGTTATTTTTCTATAAACACTTTTCCAAGTCAATCCTATAGTTAATCTATACGCAGTAACCGCGTATATTAGATTATTAAATAATAGGAATAGTTTATTTGAGCATCTACTATTAGTGTTAATATACACGCGTTTATAATATACCAAATTAAAAAAGGCCATATATCATTACATTTTATGTAAATCACCTATTGAAATACTCTGCAGTATACTATGATCGTACCTTTTGAGATCAACGATAACTAAAATTAATATATTACTAAAATATTCAAGTTCCATGTTATAATTAAAAAAATTTTTTAATAATTACAACATCCAAATATTACTTACAATAATTTTGGTTAAATAATAACGATTATTGTTTTTAGAAAAACGAGTCCATGATAATAATTTTGAGCCTTGTTTTATACTTACCTACTTTCAATTATAATTTTTCTCTTTGTAAACGTTTATTAGTATGTATTGCTTATTCGTCATATACAGAACTCATTATCCTGGGCCCATGCCGTAGTTACGCCTATATGTATATGATGTTTTTATTGTGATCATTAAGCATCATTACTATAATATTGTTTGGTGCCTTCAAATATGTATACTAATTAAAAAATAGTGGTTACGAATGTTAACTATTCTACGGCACATGTGCCAATTCATAGTTTTTAGATTATATTCAATTTTAACGGTATTGTTATTTCACCTGTTTTGTCTCTGGAAGGTCATATTGTAGCCAACTATACCTACTCGTAAACAGCTATAATAGATAATCAACGTATAATAGGTACGTATAATTTTAGTTTTATAAAAATATATCAGTTCGATTTCAGTCAATATTTATTAAGTCTGTCTAAAATCGTCGAAACTTCTATTGAATCGAATATATAATAAATAGTATTTCGTCGTTCATAATAATATATGCGATTATATGAAACGACGACGACGTGCTCGCCGCCGGAAAAAACGCCACGCCTACCCATAGCTCCCACAGCATTTGAGAATAAATTAGTCTTGAATAGCGTATACGAGAATAAATAAATAAATAAATATATTATATTTTATGTAAAATATTTTACACGGCGGCTACACCTTGCCACTTGGGAAGTGAACATTTTTGAGCATTACCTATTTTTGAGTTTTATTTTGCGTTACATTTGCTGTAGATAACGTGATGGTTAAAACCATTCGCTTACAACTACGATATTGCGGGTTTGATTCCAGTTAATAGGGAACCAGCTTTTTTGCCCCTTTTTTTCATTTGTTTGTCTTCTCGGACAACCACGAAGCGTGGTAATCTTTTTTATTTGTGAAATTATTTACTATAGAAAATATTACATTATATTAGCATCTAGACCTTTCCGATGGGAATTTCGTCATCTATGACGACCACAGTAACTGTTAGTCAATAAGTGGAGAGCCATCTTGTTTTCGTGTATTTTTGTCGGATATTCGTCACGCACAGGCTTCATTATATCTTGAACTTGAAACTTGACATCTGGAAATTTTTTTACAAGCATTTTTACGACGTCATCGTCACTCTTTAGACTATGTGTAAAACAATAAAGAATCTATTGGTTGTACGGTGATGTTTATTTATTATTATTATTATTTTTTTTTTTGAGACTTGCATTACTTCTACTCAAAAATGTGTATAAAAAAAGATTGCACCATCCAACCATTAGTAACCTTTTGAACACGAACAAAACAACATATGTTTAAGTCTTTTGGTAAAAAAAAAATGTCTCCTTTGTTCAGAAAATCTTTAAACGATTTAGATAGAAAAAAAACGTGCTTACAATATGTCTTAAATCGGTAAAATTCATAAATAGTATATTTTTAACCGTCTTTCTGTAGAAATAATATATATAGTTTCTTTAAAATTCAATACAGCCATCACTATTATTTTAACATTGAAACGAAAAATACCCCATGGTGCGAGTATGTTCGGTTTTTTTTTCATTATGTATGTGTTTTCAATTCATTCGTTGCTGATTTCTGTGCAGCCACTGTGGTCTGCTCAGCGTGATTCGTTGTCCAAGTTGGTCTCCATATGGCGATTATACCTTCCGTATATAATACGATTATACGATGTGAGTGTTATTTTATCGGCTTCGAAGAGGGACAAATATTAAATCAAACAGCTTGATGTGTTGCCATACAATTCAGGAAAATCGTCTCTATAATTTATTAGTATACATTTGAAATAGGGAGACAAAAGTAGGCGTATTAATAAAGTGCTCGTCCGTTACGGTTTGTATTTTCACCATAACATTAGTTCATGCTCACGACCACTTACATAATATAATCGAGCTCTCTTCGTCGACCTTCCAAATAACCCAAGTACGCTCATCCGATTTGCTGTGTACGTGTGTCTTCGTTGCCTCAACATTGTTGTCAGCGTTATATTCGGTCCAACATATATTACGTTTATCATTTAAGAAGCTGTTACATTTATTAATATTTATTCGTTTATTTATATATTTTATTATTAATCATTAATACTGTTCGAGATAACTAGTAGTTTGATTTCGTGTATAAATTTTAATTTGTCCACGACATACAATTAGTTCGCGCATGGGCACTTCTATAATACATTATGAGTTCGTTATTGAATTTGATTTACTGGTTATACAATTCCTTCAGTTCTCAAGTCGACGGGAGCTAACTGCTGGGTAAAAACCCACATAATTTTGATGTGGTGTGATTTAATTTATGTATGGTTATGACGGGGTCCCCAAATATAATTTGCTCTTCACGCCGCCGGTGCCGTTCACTCATATCTAAACGTGATTGCTGTTTACAAATGTAAAATGTTTTACCTATAAAATATGATATAATGATATAAATGGCACATTATGTGTTATAAAAACTATAATTGTAAAATATAATTTTACGTTTATAATCTTATAGATTATGCGTTTAATCTTTCTTCCTATATACGACTATAGGTGTATTTTCCAGAAAACAATACATCACACACATCAGGTAAAACGTACACACGACTGCAAGTAAAAAAATGTTGCGATGTTTCAATATTTCTTTAAAACTGTAAAAATATTATTTATTTATATGGTATATTAATGTAATGTTAAAATCCCAGGTTCATAAATAACAAATAATTTCATCATAATTATAAAATCACTAAATAACGATAGCCAAATGTTTAATACATAATTTATGACTACCGTCAAATAAATACTATGAAAATATCATTCAAACAACTATAAGATAATGATGATGATAGTTCGATTTATCGAACCTTAATGCCTCTTCGGTCTTCGGACAAGATTATCGTGATTGGTATATTGTACCTATTTTAAGAAACGCTGGATAGTTTCATTTAATATAACGGTTCTGAACAAAGCTTAAGTATAATATATACTACATATTTTACCGTATTTACTATAATTGTCAGCAGTTTTTTTTCATTTGAACTTTACAAAAACTTTTATTCCGACACGGTAGAAATTGTTTTTACTATATGATCCAAAACATGCAGTTTTCTATCTTTATTGCAAGTTTCATAATGATTAGATCCATACATTTTACAAATACGTTTCAAGTTATACATTGCTGTAAAACCAGTAGATTCCTTAAAATTGAATAATAATTTAGTAAAGCGCTGATGAATACAAATCCTGACAATCAATCATTTACAGTTTTTAGTATCATGACTAGTGAGGTCAGTATATATGTGTAAGGTAGTGTTATATTCAATTGTTAATTCCTAATAGATATCAATTATCAAAAAACTAAAAATATGTATTATAATTAATAAACTTTTAAAAAATATGGTATTTTCAAAGTTCTATACTAAACTCAAAAATTGTTAATATTTTTTGAAACTTTTTCAAAGTATGTAAAAATGTTTTGTTAATATATTATGAAAATGTAATGTTATTCGTGCTATTATATTGTAATTATGATTAAACAATACTAAAACCGATTAAATGAATATCTGGTTTAAGACACATTTTATCGTTAATTACTCAATATTTTCTCAACTTAGAAAAATACTGTGGATAGTGAAATCGAATAACAATATCTCATACTATCAACTACATCTAATTTCTGATCTATAGAGTTAGTCGTAACTTTTAGATTAAGTTTATTATACCGCAGTAAGTTTATGTAAAAATTAACTAAACATAATAATTGTAAAACCAATAATAGATCCTTCGCTTCACACAAAATCTGAAATATAATACCATCAAAGTTTCAATTTAGACTATACGTATTTTGAAATTTTTATCATATTAGCCACCAAATTATTATATTGATTAACAATATTGTATACGGTGCATGAGTCATCATTTAGAAAAGAAAAAAATATACTTATGTATACATACATACATACATATATATATATATATATATATATATATATATATATATATATATACTCGTATAAATGAATATGGCAATTTCTATACAATCAATATTGCACCTATTATTATTTCAATGAAAGGAAATTATGTTATGAATGTGTTAGGTATATGTGGCATTATCTCTGCGATGATTATGAGAAAACCATTAGTATTTATCATGAAGTTATTGAAGCTATAGAACAATAATAATTATACTACATATCCTTTTTTATCGTTAAATGATAACGCTATAAAAACGTATGGTACCCAGTACCCACACATTAATGTTATCATACTTATACATTTTGATGAAATATGTACCTATGGGCTATGAGTCATATGGCAGTTAAAATAATTCCACAATGCGTTCGTGATTAAAATTAAATGACATTACATTAAACACAAAATTTATGCTGATATCTAATACATCGATTATACAACCAAAAAGTGCTCTCTTCGTTAAAATATTTAAGCAATGTGTCAATGTTATTGCCATAAAATATCTATGTACTTTTATCCTAAGTAAATGAATATACTTTTACATTGCATAAAGTCAATTCGTATAACTGCCTGAGTTCTTAGAGTATATTATTCAAAGGTTGACCACTACTTGATTAAATTAATGATGTTGAAATAGAAAAATGTATTTTTATACGATTTATGTTGTTAACCGTATTTAGCAATCTGTATTATGAAGCTTGATCATCCTTGCAATATCGGCTTAATTTTTAGATGTTAATTGTTCTTTTTCTATGAAAACTTTTCCAAGTCAATCCTATAGTTAATCTATACGCAGTGATCGCGTTTATTAGAACATTAAAATATAATATGAATAGTTTATTTGAGCATCTACTATATTAATACGCGTTCATAATATACCTAATTAAGAAAGGCTATATCATTAAATTGTATGTAAATCACCTATTGAAATACACTGCAGTATACTATGATCGTAACCTTTGAGATAGACGATAACTAAAATTAATATATTACTAAAATATTCAAGTTCTATGTTATAATTAAACATTTTTTTAAATAATAATAATATTCAAATATTATTTACAATAATTTTGGTTAAATAATAACGATTATTGTTTTTATAAAAAAGAGTCCATGATGATAACTTTGAGCCTTGTTTTATACGTATCTACTTTCCATTATAATTTTTCTCTTTGTAAACGTTTATGAGTATGTATAAATCACGCAATAATATTGTAAGGTTGTTAGATTTACATGTGATTTGTACATTATCTTGGATTATAAAACTAACATATTTGTAGTATGTTACTTAAATGTTTCAGCAAAACGATTAAACAATATTTTCTGAGTGACAGCCGTTATAAGCATTAACAATCACATACATATAATTACAATTACGTAATTTCAACTTAAAATGCGATGTTCCATGTTTCCATAAAATATCATTTGAATATCTATGGAATATGACTATGCATAGTGGGTAAACACGCGGGCCGCCGTGTCTCACAATAATATGTATACAATATATAGGTACAATTACACGTTTATTTTAATTAATAATAACTAATTATTTATTAACTTAATCGGACTAAGTTTATGCCTATAACTTTCTCTGTGATGTTCTCTTTAATTAAAAAAACTGCACGACGATTGAATAAGTAGTTTCGGAGTTTATCCCGAACATACAAACAAACCCTATCATTTTATACATTAGTAAAGATATTTATGTTGAAAAAATTTTAATAATATTATTCATTTTTAAAATTGCACTAAAAGATTTAAAACACGTTTTTCAATACACACACACACACACACACACACACACACACACACACACACACACACACACACACACACACACACACACACACACACACACACACACACACACACACACACATACACACACACACACACACACACACACACATACACACACACACACACACATATATTTTTATGATAATGGGATTGAACAACTATTTTTTCACAATCTTTTAAAGTTGGAAATTTATTTAAATTCATTCTAATCCATAAAAGTGATAAAACTCGTATGAGACTATTTAGTTAAACTTTTATAAACAAAAATACTGTTTAACGATGTTTAAATTTGTCCAGTATTGTTATTAGATAAGTGTATGATTAAAGTCAAATTATGTCTTCAAGTTTAAATATTAAAAATGTTATGAGATGAAAACTTTCACAAATACGATTTATTTTTGTCAAAAAAGTATTCATATTTCTTTGAAACTTTTATTAAATATATTATTGATTTGTGGTAAAAATTTCAAGTTCTTATCAACGTTAATTTTAATGTCATAATTAAATAACAAAAATCTGTTTTGTAAAAGTCTTGTTCACAGCATACCTATTTATTGTTTTTACTCGATTTGTCATAATTTTTCCTTACGTTTGGAAAACTATTAAGAAAAGAGAAAACTGAACTCTCAAAATATACTCGCAATATCTGTTCTATAGAAATGTGTCTAAAAATCAACATCATTGTAAAACCAAAATTGATCCTTCGCTTCACTCAGTATCTTTAAAGTATTATGTGATTAATCATTTACTGTCATTTAAGATTCCTGATACCTGATTAATTAATATAGTTGTTACCTAAATTTTTTATGGTTGATTTATATGTAAAAACTACTATAATTATAGCTGCAATTTCAAATCGAATTCGTGTATTTTATAATTATATAATATATAATATTATATTATTAACATTTAATGTTCCTCGAGTAAATTATTTGTACTTTGCGTCGCAGATAACAATAGTAGACAATCTATTATATCTAATGCATTTAAAAAGAACAATATTATTTCAAATATACACCATTTATCTGAACACACACACACACACACACACATGCGTCGTCTGAGAAATTGTAGGTTTCATTGTTTAATTAATTATACTAATTAGTTATAAACAAATATTTAAATACGTGACAAACTATATGTCGGTAGTTTTTATAAGGCATTATATGGTTTTTATTTAAATTAAGTGTTTTGTTAAAAGTAAATTATACCAATATTATAGATTAAAACTGTATAATTGTTACGAAGATTTTTTCACTATAGTCAATGAAGTTTCTACGAAAAATATTTACCTACAGTATGAATTATTATTATGCATAATTATATATAAAATATATTATGAATATACTCAAAAAATTGAACATTTATGGTTGCGGCATAATATACTACGACCAATTAGCTCAGTGTTGACGTCGAACAAAGTGTTTTTCGATCGCTGAATGCACTGTGGATACAATTATGTGAATTTATTTAACATTAATACATTATTCTTTTTATGTTTCAAGTTTCAAAAAGATTAGTCCATGAATTATTTATATAAGATTTCATTTTATTATAATTTTATAAATTATTTCAATTTTTGCTTATAGGACTTAAAATGTTATGTAAGAGTTTCAATATATATATATATATATATATATATTTATAGAATCCACGTAAATTAAAAATATCTATAACAATATTTGGCTGAATTTATAATTTTAATATAAATAATTGTTCTCTCAAGTCATAAATATATGTTTAAATTAGAGGCCACTATTATATATATAATATATATAATATATTTATTTATATATTGTATAAATGAATAAAATCGAATTTAAATAACCATAATAAATGATTATTGACACTTAAATAATTTTATATTAATATAAATAATATTTACATTTGAAAATATATCCAAGTGAACATACAATCATGAGTTATAATTATATGGGTATTAAAAATATGTATATTAAAAACACGGGCTTTCATATATTTATATAGTACGTGTGTCTGGGCGGCTCCGCGTACTAGAATAATAATTTTATTTAACATAAAACAATTTTCATTATTTTGTTATTGCTCCAAAAAAAGTTCATATTAATATTGAATATATCTTAGTATAGGTTATAGACTATATGTAAAATAGGACACTCATCTCGTGTAATTCACTTAGGACTTGAGGTGTTAAAGTATATAAAGTACTCGTTCCTGTAACGAACAGTTATAAGTGGTAGAACATCCGAATATTATTTTATTTTTTTACAATAAATTCACCAATTGAAAAAAATAAAATTCACCAATAGATATTAAGTAAATACATTATACAATTTTATTTTAATTCTTAAATGTATTCAATGATTAATCTTCCGTGTAAATTGTAAACTAATGGCCACAGAAGCCGATGTTTTATAAGATCAATAAAAAAAAAAAAAAAAGATTAATCTTCTTAATTTTAATAACAGAAATTGTTCTAGATTCGTTACTTAGACATATTGTCTGCCTTAAAGAAGGGAAATGAGGGCATATTTTGACTTTTAAATATTAAGCTTTTCGATAAAACATATTATGTAAATCATTCCTCGATTTTATTTATATTTGTTACAAGAATTCTTTCTTTTCATTGTCATAACCGAATTATACTTCCTCCTCATTTTTTTTTTTTTTTTTTTTTTTTTTTGAAACAGGAGGAGAAGGCACAAATGCTATTATATCGATAGCCTAAAATAAAAATACTTAAATTATTTTTTAACACACGAACGAAGCCGGGTTATTCAGCTAGTACCTACCCTACACGGAAACACTATCTGTTGTTATAAAACATTTGCGGGCGTTTACTTAAGTATATCTGTATTTATCTTGTCGTCTACAATTATAGAGGTCGAGAATCGCGGTAGGTACTGTGAATTTTTCCTTTTATGAAAATAAATAAAATACTGAAATCTTTTAAATTTTTCATGGAATCACTATACCTATTATAAAACACATACGTATTAAGGATTACAAAATTACTGAAATGTACTGAAATGAGTGGAATAAATGATATGGCTCTCTCAATAATCGTACGATATGACGATATGACGTTAATGGCATTGACGTGTAACATACCTCAGAATACATACCTATAATGGACGTACTATTATACCTATAATTACCTAAATAAAAGAGGGCCTTGTGCCCTTGTCACTTAGGATATGTATACACACCTACAATAAATAACGATAACGATCGAACAATATATTAATGTATCAACATTAGAGTTACTCTGATACATAATAATAATGTAATAAACCAGCCGAATACACGAGCGGCGGCGGCGCCACAGAACGGCGCTTGAGTAGCGGGTGGTAGTGGCCGGAGGTGGTCATGGATGGGAGTGTTGTACGGCGGAATAATATTACTGGTCGGCATTGACGCGTGACCCGCGTTTGCACTGCACGACACACGATGGCGACGTATACTGCAGTATAGCGATCGGAATAAATAGCCCCGTCGCAGGAAAAATAACGCCCAAAATAAAATTTTTCGATCAAATATACGAAATGTGTTTGTAGATTAAATAAATCGCAAAACGCGAGTTAGTAAATCGATTATTATAACACCGTTTTCTGAAATATTGTAACGATAATGTGAGAACTTGAAATGTATTATTCGGTATCATTGACAATACAGTGTATAATACCTAAGGTACCTATATAATATTATATAATTACGTGCAAAATACTTTTATTCTAAAGATTTTCTATCTGATATAACCCAACTGGCAACTCGATAACTTTTAAGTGTTTAGGTACACCTGTTTAATATCTTTGACGGAATACACGGGTACACGTAACGCGTACTGAAAATATATTAAAGCCGTTGTATTCAATAAATACCCGTGTATAAAATACTCGTGAATTTATCAACCATGTGTATTGTATATTATATTGTTCGGATATATTTTTATAAATGCTAACATTTACATTGATATAAATATATAATATTATTTTGAGTGTCAATAATTATTGATTAGTTTTTTTAAATATATAAGTATTCAAACGCACGAGTATTCATGGGTATTTTTATTATACATGGGCCTTAATCCCCGTCTTGAATAAAAACACGGGTACCCGTGTAGTTCAATAGTAATGTAACTGTGACATCTAGTAGGAAACCTTTTCAATAAACGATGATATTTAGGTGATTTCTGATAAAACGCAATAATATAGGTAGGTACTCAAAGTGCATGTATAATTCAATCATACGACTGTGACGACTGTGACAATGCGAATCGGAAAAAATTCAAACATAATTCTAATATTCCGTTTTTTAAACTTTTTTTCTTTTCGAACAACATTTTTAGTTTTAGAAGATCTGAACATTTAACATAGATCTACTCATTTTCTCATCCTGAAAAATTCTCTAAAATCGTTACTCGAGATTTTTTTCTCATAATACCTGTATATTCCACCGAAGCTTTCTTTAGAAATGTTTCACTAAAGAAATGATGAATAATTTTTTTGAAGTGAAACTTCTTTACACAGGCCCGTCATCAGATATTTTCCGCCCTAATGCAAACGTTTTGATAATGCTGCTCTTAAATACTAAATTAAATAGGTAGGTACATGAATAATATTGAAATTAGCAAATGTGTATTAATGTCAAAAAAAAGGCGAGAGTCAATGTGGTTATATGAGCTACAAGTTACAATCGACGTATATAATATAGCTACAATACACTATACGAGTATATACTGTACTCGTTATACTCGTGTATAGTGTTTGACGGGCGTACATCATTATTATTGTGGCGATCATTCGCAATCAATCGATATAGTAAAATATATTCGACAACAATGAAGACGCGAAACAGTAATATTATTGACGTCTTTTATGAAGATTTAATAATTTATTTTGCCGCCTCAATTTATTTAAAATGTTTTGCCGCCGTAAACCAACGCATGGCTTGCAGGTTGTACCCTAACGATGGGCCTGTCTTTACAGAGTGTAAAAAAAAAAGGTTATCTGCTGTGACGGTCGACTGTAACGTTACACACACACACACACACACACACACACACACACACACACACACACACACACACACACACACACACACACACACACACACACGCACACGTACACGTACACGTACACGTACACGTAAACACTCACGCACTCACGCAAACAAACATGCACGCGTACACACACAGCATAATGATCAAAATCATACGTTATTACGATTTTACGAGTTCGATTCCATTCGGGAGAACTAGATTTTTTTCATTTTTATCGTTTTCGTGTCTTCTGCACAGTGAATAATTATTGATAAATAATTATTTATTGTTATTTTTGTTGAATTATTCGCATTTTTATATATTATTTATTGAAGTCTGTATATCTGCATATACCAATTATTTTTGTCATAGAAAATAAATAAAAATCTTTATCTTATCTTTGAATATAATTAAGGCGGATTCCCACGGCTCGGGTTTCGGCGAGCCTAGTACCTGATAATGAAGCTCGGTACACTAAACGCGCCATGGGAACGCTCGTGCTCGGCTATGCGCGATACTACTCGATCTTGCTCGTGGTTATCCAAAAATTTTCGGTAAATTGTCCCCGCGCCAAAGTAAACGAGCCGCGTATTTATACAGCGATCTCACTAGCGCGAGGTTCGTCAAGCTTGATCGTAGTATATTTTAATTTTATTTAAAATTGTATTTAAATTTGGACGAACATATGGAAAAAACATGGACTGGACAAATGATATGGTTATAGAGTTTATTGAGGCTCATCCCCAAATTTGGAACCCACGGCATGTAGATCATAAAAATCGAAATCTTGTGAAAATGCTTGGAAATAAATTGAAAATAAACTTAGGTAACTTAATTGTTTTAATCACAATGAAATGTTTTTTTTTCTATACCTATTGAATTTTATCTTATAATTTAAGTTTCAAATGATATATTCAAAATCAATGGCTGACATTGGACAAAAATTTTGAAATTTATTTGATGGATTTTTTCTTAAATCGTCTAATAAATCAGTCGCATTGTACCTAAAAAGTATATAATAATCATATTATCGAAATCGAATATTCTAGCGTTTGAATGGCCGCGAAAGAAGTCTCACTTCATCCACGTACGCGTATATGCTCGCTACATATATACAGTTTTTTTTTTTTATCTTACATACCGATCTCCAAAATCTTTTTCGATAATTGAGAAACAGGTACCTACCTGTGTGTATTTACTTTTTTTTTTGGTCTGTGATAGCCCGATTAGATTTGCCTGATCGTTAAATCCTTCACAGGCGCCCACTGCGGTATACCAGGCTAAACCAGTGGTTGAATTGGGGGAGGGCAAGAGGACGGATCTACTCTTAATTTTTTTCCATATTATAGCGTATCCCTTTATTTTATTCGTCAAGGGACGCAGGGAACCTTTCTTTTTTCCACAGGTTTTTAGTTTTGTATATCGGTAGTCTGTCGCCATACTATGTTGGTAGGTTAATTAAAGTAAACAACAATTATTATCTTGTATTAAATTTATAGAAGCTCGGTATATTCTGTCATTGAATATTCATGATTTACATTGTAAATAAAACTAGGGGATGTGGGAGACGAAGTCCCCCACGGGTTACCTTTAGATTTGTTAGCTTTGGAACGCTAATTATTGTTCAACTACTCTTAGAGACCGTCCTTATTTTTTTTCCAATTCTACCACTGGGCTAAACGGCGTGTAAAATGCACACGCGCCGACGACGGTACGCACGAAAATATGTGCACGCGAATACGACGCGTGTTGCACCTGCGAAAAGGTAAGGAGAACGGCGTGGCGTTGAGGTGCGGTGCGGGCGGGTCGTTGGCGGCCACGATGAAGTCCGCAGCGGCTTACACCGGCGTGGCAGACGCGGAGGGGAACGGGACGACGCGATCAGCAAAAATCGCGTGAACAAAACATTACGTTATGTCGTTAAGGATATTTTGTTTTTTCAACGTTATTCTATCGAATCATTACGTTTTTGGTTTTGATTCGATCGGAAGTTTTTTGTTTCGTGAACATTTCATATCAGAATTTCGATTTCGGTATATTTGCATACACTCAATTGTCGTGGTGTACATCACACCGAAGTTTGTCAATTATTTTCATTTGATTAAATTTTAATCCGCCCGTCTCAGACGTTTTGTCCACGAACCGAGACGTGAAAAATACCCATTGTGATTTTATTGTTCGTCAATGGCGGCCTGATCGGATTTGTCCGGCCGTTAAGTCCGTCACTGTACAGGTGCCGACGACTGCGCTGTGCAAGGCGTATCAAACGCGCACACGCGTCGACGGCGGTGCACAAAACGAGCGGCTCATAATGGTCTCGACTCGTATGGAAAAAAATACCCTCGAACACGACGCGACCATGCCGAAATGTATATGTTTTGCGGCGGCTGCTTCGGCGACCGCGACACGAATTCAAACTGACGCGAACAAATTTATTATTAGAAATAATTCGTTTTTCCGACTTTTTTTTTTAATCACATATTTGAAAATGAGTATTAACATAATAGGATACTTTTTCATGAGCATTTTGAGTCAGGATTTTATGTCTGTACGCAGGAGCTTTGCTCGACAATTGTCTGGCTTGTTTATTAATTTGTTTGTTTATTTTTTTTTTTTTTGTTTTGTTCGGTGGCAGTCCTTTGTTACGCGAAATTCGAAATTACTTATTGTATCAATAACTCTTTATCTTAAGGTTGTTCATTTTTTCAAAAACAGCGATTCATCATTGATTTAAAATTTAAAACAAAATCATTACTAAAGCTTATCGATCAGTAACCGTAAAAGTGGTTCATCCAATGTAGCCTACAACCAACACCATATTTATATTTGATTCGAGAACCATAAGAACGAAGGACGAAATTCCATCATAATGATAATGGTTATCTTAAATGATTTGTTAATTATATTCTATAATATTATAATATATTTATTCGTCGTAAAATGTTTTATAATACTCGTATACGACGTAGATTTATAATATTTATCAATAATATAATGGCAATTCTATAACAGCACGTACATTGTGAGCTATTCAAACCGGTATATGAATTTATGTGCGTTAGGGTCGTTCTATACAGATCAAGCTGCGCGGCGTGGTGGCGGCGGTAGTGTTGGCGGTGAAGGAGGTGGTATTTGGGGGGTTGTGGTGGTGAGGTCGGAGGCGACCATGGTTGCCAAACACGTCCTTGCACGACGGGGATGAAGATAAGGACCAACTGGTGTCAAGTGCACTGGTGGTCGCACAACGGCGTGTACCGGCGCAATTCTAACTCACATTGACTATAGAATGTTTTATGACCTCGTTCTATATGAATGGTGGCGAATGGCTGTGTGAGAGATGTTCACAAACTACGGGGAGTTCATGAAATAATAATATGTTACACATGCGCGCACATGCAAACACTAACACACACACACACACACACACACACACACACACACACACACACACACACACACACACACACACACACACACACACACACACACACACACACACACACACACACACACATACACGCACACGCACACATACACGTTTGTTGTGGGGATGGATGTATTTAAATACAAAGAAATGATAGATAATTTCTTTAGCTTATAACGATTATGAGAAAACCTTCAGAATTAAAATATAGCGTTTGGGTGGGAAAATTTTTTAAAATAAATATTTAAAGTAGAAAATAAGCGTAAAAACAGTTAATTATGTAAAAATTGTAAAATAATTTACTCAAACGCTTATAAAAAAAATCTTGTGTGGCGATTTTTAAAATTTTTTCAGTGTCGTTCGTGAAGTGTTTGAATAAAGTCATTTTGATTTTCCGGAAAATTATGTCAAGTACAACATATATGCCGTTCATAAATTTCACATTTTTCGTCTAATTATCGGCAGGTTTTTTTTCAAAATTATCTAATTTTTTTTTCTCTCAAATAGACGTGACCTACACGTACATGTTTCGATGCCCGCGTCAAATTCTCAGTGTTTCGATGACACAGCGATAATTAATCACTTCGATCGAGTAGGATATTTTTACAACGACCGACAGTACAGATACGGAGTACAGGATACCGCCCTACCGACACAATGGTCCAAACACCACCGTGTTCGGCCGGCAGTTAATATCTTGTCCGTAGTGGCAATACTGCTCCGAATAGTCGGCCGGGTGAAGGAGGGTACTAGAGTCGTGTAGGTGTGTCTGAATGATCTCGACGCGTCCTTAGTGAGCTCTTGCCGCCACAGTCGAGCATCTGTGTTTCGTGTAACCGGACAAGTGCGGCGAGTGTTTTCGTTTTCGGTCCCGGTCATTTCTGCGCCGTTTTGTTTTGTTACATATCTCTGTGTTCCCGCTTGTTTCGTGTACCGGACAAGTGCAGTTTTCATTTTCGATCCCGGACATTTCTCGTTACTACAGACCTTTGTGTTCCCGTTTATTTCGTGTACCGGACAAGTGTTTTTGTTTTCGATCCCGGACGTTTCTGCGCCGTTTCTCGTTGCTATACAGACCTTTGTGTTCCCGTTTAATTCGTGCACCGGACAAGTGTTTTCGTTTTCGAACCCGGACATTTTTCGTTACTACAGACCTTGGTGTTCCCGTTTATTTCGTCTACCTTGTTCCTGTACATTGAGGTAAGTGTCGAATTATCGTTTAGTCGGACGTAATTGGTGAAAGCCGTGTTTTTTCGCGTTTACACGTCTCCGTCTTTTTAGAATTAAAAAAAAAAAAATACATTATTTAAAAAAAAAAAACAACTATGCCTAGAGGAATTTTATTGTTGCTTCGACGTGTACACAGACTGAAATAAAATAATACACGAAAACTGATTTTAAATATTACATCAAAAAAAAAAAAAAAAAGTATAAACTCGAAAAACTAATGATAATAAAGTGTTGTGATGTTGTTATGTCGAGTAAATCAAATTCTACATTTTACTATACCAAATGTGTTGTTAATAATAGTATACGTTTCTTAACCTACGGACATTGGTCGTAAATAACATAAGAAATATTTTGTAATTTTTTTACGTTCATTAATTTAGGTAATATAAATACATTTAGTCATAATTGCGTGAGTGTTTTTCTCACACACACATAACATATTATATCTATTCATACTTTAATAATAATAATTATATCTATTTATGTATCGTTATATGTTATTGTGCCTATATTATAATATCATCGAATAAAAAACAAAAAAATGTATAAATAAAAAATTCTAGATAAATAAAGCTACGCATTTCAATATAGTTACATTTATACATTATTAATAAAGAACTTTATACTTATTAGATATTAATTTATTATAGTTAAATAAAATGTTAAAGATACTTGAAATATGTATATTGTGAGTGAGTATAGGCATGTATGTGTTATTATCGAATAAGCTATTGGGTAACTCATGCAGATAGATAACGAACAGTAATCGATCAAATTTTATCAGATTTTTATAATATTCCATATTTCACACAAAATCATAAATGTACCTACCTATATACTCTATACATAAAATACGTACTTATTAAAAGATATTATTAAATTAGAAGTAAGAAATTGTATTGGGCCAGTAAAAATATGTTAAAATTTAAAAATATACACAATTGCGAGCATAGGCGCCCGAAGAGGGGGGAAAGATGGGGCATTCCTCCCCCTGGAATTTTAAAAACCAAACATAAGCCATTAGCATAAAGCAATATTTTAAATTGGAATTCATTACATGAAAATATAAAAAAATAATGGATTTTATCATTATCTTTTACCTTAGTCGATTTAGTTATGTTATTAAAACTTTTTTCTAGTCATCCATTTGTGAACAGGATAATAAGTATTATTTTGATCACATTAGTGGATTAGTGGATTAGTGGACGCATTAGTAATCACCAAAAATGCATAAAAATATCCCAAAACAATATCCTGATAGCAATTTGTTTACTTGAAACAGTTGGAAACACATGTATATCATGTATAGTATACCTTGAATTGGATCAAGCATTTTAAAAACAAATGCATTGAAATTTAAATTACCTACCTACCATAAATATTTTACAGTAAATACCACATTTTTTCTAGTAACGTATTGAATTTTGCCCCCTCCTGGGAAAAATTCCACGGGCGCCTATGATTGCGAGTATAAAGTTCTACTAATTGACAATCCGTAGATATATAAGTATATTGAAATGCGTAGCTATATTTTATTATTTATCTGTACATTTTTATTTGAAAATATTATAATATAGGCACAATAACATATAGCAATACATAAGGAGATATAATTATTATTATTAACATTTATACGAATAATTTTTACGCGAACAATTGACGTTATACCATTTATTAGTTGTTTTATCGCGTAAAATGATATGCATTTTGGTTTATAGCAAGAGTCGACGGGAATAAGAATAATCGGGGAAAGCGGTATTGGGAGATAATATTATATTGATTGTCGGGTGAAATCGTTTCTCGACCGCCGGTCGTGATATAAACGGTCGGTCACGCCACCGCGAGCTGTGCCATTGCAATAACGCCGAAAAAAATCTTTTCAGGCGTTATGGCGCACCACAGAGGAGAGCACAGTGAGCACAGAGAGAGCCCCATCCTGGCCAGGCTGCTGCTGCACTCGCTGTTGGACGTGGACAGCTACGAAGCGGACGTAAACTTTATGGCGTGGATCGTGGAAATACATCACGCCATCGTGGTATGCCACCGAGACCGGATAACGATCGGCCAAAGTAACGTCCATTACTTGCGGAGCCCGGTCGACAGGCTGGCCTACGACGAAGAAAGGCGGGTGAACTTGGCCAGAGCTCAGCGCAACATGCCCGCGGAGAGGCATTGGAGTCTGCCGCTGAGGCTACGGAACCAGCCGCTTCCGACCGTGCCGGGCTTGCGTTTCGTGCCTGCGGAGCACCGTGACTTACGGCCGAACGCGATCGCGTCGGCGGCGAGGCTGCATCGGAATAGGATCGAAGCGCATGCCCAGATGTCGCCAAATCTTGGGCCATTAATGTCCTATGACTCAGTGGACCCTGCACCCATTCCGTATGTACAATGGTAAGTGTCGACAATTATTATATCGTCGAGTCGGACGGTGCGCCGGTTCGGTGTGTTTTTGTTTCAGTCTACGTCTGTTATCAGCTGTTACTCGACATACTCATTCTTCGTGGTTCGAGGATGGTTTCTTTGTTATATTAACAAATACCCCCAATGATCTAATCCTTTGGTTTCCTGAACGTCATTGCAGCTGAACATTTTCTTTTTTAAGCTATTGCATAGTAAATATCGCGGGCTTTGAGTGCGGCGACCGAATCAAAAAATTCCGTAACGAAAAAAATCTAACACGCATTTTTTTTTTTTTTTATGTATGGAGAAACTTTTTCTCATCGAAATACTGGTCCAAAAGTTTCATCTAGCAACTTTTTAGAACGTACGTTTTTTCGATATGGTACTTTTGAGAGCTCATTTTTCGAATTTCTCAATAGTTTTTCCAAGCGTGGGCGATAACTACCGAAAAATTGACAAAAAACGAGAAAAATGCCGTATTCTCGATTTTCGTGAAATCTATTTAAATTTTTTAGCCATAAAGGTCCCCACACACTGCAGCGGTGGCAGTGGCGGTGGTGGTGGTGGTGGTGGTGGCGGTAAAATTGTACACATATATTTAGTACTAGGTACACGCACCGCCACGGTGAAACCTGCGGTAGATCTGGCGGTAAAATAACGCGACGGTAAATTGCTGAATGACCGGTTTCACCGCCGCGGTAGATTGCCTCCCTGATAATAATATACTGCTGCGTATCACAATTTTTATTCCGGGCAACGGAAAAGTTAATATAAGTTCTGAATACCATACACCGAATATTAAACAACAAATTTAACAAAGTTTATTCATATAGAGTTGGTACATTTAACGGGCAACGAAGTGCACAGGATCAGCTGTATTTATATATTTACCTACAGCTTATAGTAATGCTTGTTCCTCACGCTTCTCCTCTTTCCCTTTTTATTTTGGGTCAGTCAATGATGTTATTATTATTTTACTATACTAGCTATACTAACTATACAAGCGACTTCCTAATGAGTAATGACTTACATATCTATTAACCAATCTAATACATTTATTATGATTATTTACCTATAGCCCAGTGTTTCTCAACCTTTGTATTATAGCGACACACCATTAAACTATTTCATGCTTTGTGACACACAATAATAAAAATAAGAATAATGGGTAATATTAAATATTTATAAATAATAAATAATGTAAACTTAAAAATAACAAAGAAAATAAAAAAATAAAACAGCATTTTAATGAGAAATTCGTGACTGATATTTCTTACATAATGTATCGATACGTGGCTAAATCTTCGACAAGGCGAATCTTAACTCCTCTTCGACATTAAATAATCTTTCCCTTTTTTTTTGTTTTTAACTTCGTTCAATGCAGAAAAAGCTACCTCGCAAAATTATTATGTTGAACATAATAATAACACGAAAAGAGCCAATTGTGTTTAACTCGGATATTCTTTTTTTGTATAAATCTAAAATGCGCCTTACTCGAGTTCATAAAACTTCGTTTGAAGAGTTCGATCGTTTTTTTAATTCTGCAAGTCCTTCTCCCTCTTTTATTTAAATATGTGTGGTTTTTAAACTAGGATTAAATGGATTTCTCAGTGAATCAAACAATTTCGTTTATCAATTTGAATTACGATAATAAAATTATACAATTTATTTAATGTCGATAGCTGATAATCTATTTTTATTCATCACAGAAATTATTCCAAGTGCCTATTAATTTTTGTAAATAGTGTCAACAATGTTTGTATATTTATCCAATTTATTTAATATTAGTACTTTTCGCGACACATTTGGACTTATCCGGCGACACACCAGTGTGTCGCGACACACCGGTTGAGAAACACTGCTATAGCCCATACGGCCATACGTCGTACTATACTCGTAATTATATTATAGTAATGAACAAATAATAATTAATTATATTATTTATAATTTTGGTTACAATATTGTGTTACGATTATCAGAAAAAACATTCAAAAATTTAAACAAATTTAAACATTTAAAGTTTATAAAAAAATTATGTCACCGCCACCGCCACCGCGGCAGTGTGTGTGGACTAAGACGTCACCGCTACTGCCACCGCCACCGCTACCACCACCGCCGCCGCCACCGCCACCGCTGCAGTGTTATGGGACCTTAACTCCATAAATTATAGAGATAAGAACTTGAAAATTTTACTGACCACTAATAATAGTCACGCGCATACTCAATTAAAATTTCAAAAAGATTTGACAACTTTTGACTTATATATAGAACTTTGAAAATATTAAAAATTTCTCATTTTGTGGAAGTTTTTGCTTCGTAAAATTGTAACCTTTAGATATTAAGAGCTGAAAATGTAATACAATAATACTCATTAGTATTTCTACCGATGATGAAAAAATATCGAAAATCGTTGGTCACCATATTTTTTTACAAGCGTTTAAAGTTTTCATTTTGACGAAATTTCTTATTTTTACATCAAATTGCACACTTAAACGCACGCAAAAAATAATTGGTACTTCCTAAGTTGATAAAAATGCTATGTAATAGCTTTAACGCGGCAGTCCCCGTGTGCCACACGTATTTTTTTTTTTTTACAATTTTTACTTAATTATATTATATAAATATGGAAATATTTAAAGTTTTCAAATGTCGCATTAAGATCTCAGCTCGGTGCATTTACAGTTTGTACTCGCGGTCATAATGCAATTTCTAAAAACTTTATATTGTTCACAAGAAAATTTTAGCATCTTCAAATGGTGTTGACCGTTAAAACGTACGAACAAATAATTGCACGTTCTGATTTTTCAAAATCGAAAAAACTTTCTTACAATACATTGTTTTCGATTTTGAGTATTTGTATCGTTTCAGGGACAGCGAGATGGAGGAACGGCCGCGGCAGGCGGACACCATAGTATTTTTGAACATGTCGTATATCAGGGATTTGATCCTATCGCTGAGCGTCGAGAACGATGAAGACGTGCTATTCATGGTGTGGGTGTACGAGTGCTACGGCAGCATTACGTCGCGCCCAGAATGCTGGGATTTATTCTTCGGCAACAACCGACTGAGCGCCAGGACCATGGTCGCGGAGTACGCGTCGGACAGCGTTTTCGGTCCTTTGCCAGTGGTCGACCCGAACCGGTGTCGGCTGCGGCGCGGCGGTTTGTCGCAGACTCGGCCGCCGCAACGCCGGCCCAGACATCCGATGCCGGCGATACGCATGCGGCGCCGCTTGCCGACCGCCGCCGCCGCCGCCGCCGCGTCCGCAAACGACGTGGCGCGGGACGCGCTACCCCTCGGCCCGCAGGGCGAGCCGAGTACTTCGAGGACGCGGGGCCCGTCGCCGCGGCGTTTGCGCGTCCCGCCGAATGGTTTGCGGAGACTGCAGCTGTACCGCAACCCGCGGCTGCCGTACGCGATTAGGATCGATCCCAGGCCCGAGGAAGACGATGCCGACCACGCGACTCCTGAGCTGCCGAGGCTCAGAAACCCGCCGGCCCACTTGCCGTTGCCGTTGCCGTTGATGCCACGGCGGCAGTTCGAGTTCTCGAGCTCTCAGTCCGACCCGGGCCCGTCGTCGCCACCAAGTTCTCCGTCCGGCCCCGATCCGCACGCAGCCGGACCGTCACGCCCGCGACCTCGGTCCGACCCCGACACTTCTGACGCGCGCGCGCTTCCTATGTTCATCTCAGTTCGCCTCCGTTCGCCGCTGTCGTCCCCGCCTCCTCGGTACGTTCTCAGTTCGCCGCCGTCGTCCCGGCATCCTCCGTACGTTCCCAGTTCGCCGCCGTCGTCCCCGTCTCCTCTGTACGTTCCCAGTACGCCGCCGTCGTCCCCGCCTCGTCCGTCCGACGCCAGTCCGCCACCGGAGTAAATCCGCGCTTCTACGTGCTTCGTCCCTTCCCAACCCACACTACCCCGATCCCGTTCCCGTCCCCACGGACACCCACTGTATCCAGTTTTGGTTAACCACCGGAACAGACGCGTGTCTCTACGCGTCGTGTCCCTTCCCACCACTGCCCCCACCCCGTCCCCCGTGCACGTACCTACTCTAGTTGTAGTTTGTCGCGTTGCCTGCACGTCCTCCGGCCGACAACGATGCGGCGCGGCGCCGGAATAAACGCGTTCGATTTTAACGATACCACGACCGCGACGTCCGTGATTTTCACTCGCGTCGCCGGTCTTTTAAACCTAAAACCATTTGCGATCAACGTTTCTCATCGTGATCTCAATACTTTACTATTATGATAACATTTTTTTTTTCATACACAAAGGGTTCAGCCTGTACATTTTATAATTTATATAAATAACAGTTTAAGTGTATATAGTACCTCGCATGTAGTATTAAGATCCTTTTTTTTAATCTCAAGTCCTTATGACTGTTTATTTATCTTTTATATTGTCAACCCGATCGATGTATTTTTTTTATTTTTAATTGATATTATTATATTATATTAGATGTTAGTTAACCTTATTGAACTTTGTAATAATGATGAGGGTAATATACAACGCTTTATTATTAATAAAATGTAATTGATCTTTTTTTTTACACTCGAATAAGAGACCCCCGGCCCCCTTTACGGTCATTTCACATTCGAGCCTTAACTATTAATTGTGATACCGATATTTTACTCCTTGTTTACATGTAATGCATTTGTCTTAAATAAAAATTGTCTTTCATAAACATCTTCAGTATTTCATGCGAGTTTTATAAGTTCCTCACACATAGTATACTTGTGATGATTATAGTCAAGAAATAACGAATCTTATCGTACGAGGTAGAAAATATAAGTATATTTTATTCTTCCGCCACCAACATTCAAACGTACAGGTGTTTTAAGCATGTGTTGAACAGGTATATACTGATAACTAATTGATTTTAATTTGATATATTACACGTTTGATCCGTAACATTGTGATTTTTCGTTCAATGGTAATTACGGAACGTACTTTTCAATTAACTAAAATATTAAAGGAAGCAAAATAAAAAAAAAAAAAATTCTCTATCTGTAAATATATTATATTGGCTTTTGGAGGTGGCCACCTTGATCTACGATCCCTATTTACAACGCCAAAAATATCAAGGGAAAGACAGCGTGAGTATATCCAAATAAAAATATCAACATAAATATAAATTACTGTATAGAGAGGCATTTATTTGATAAAAATTAATTTAAATCGAAATAATTTCTTACAACGTTAAAAATTTAAAACTAAAATTCAATTTTAACAATTTCGTGATTTTAGATTCGGAGTGAAGCGAATCATCTTATGGTTTTACAATGATGTTTATTATTATTATTTTTTTTTTTTCTGTAAACACTTTTTCGTATAGAAATCCTTGTCCAAAAGTTTCGTCCAGCAACTTTTGAGATTCGAAATTGAACTGAGATGGTACTTTACAGAGGTCATTTTTCCAAAATCTCCATAGTTTTTCCAGTAATCAAGAATAACAATCGAAAAACTGAGTAAAAACGGTAAAATCGGTAAAAATCCGCCGTAAACGAGATTTTCACTGTTCAGATTTTAGGTATTTAGTCATAAATCGAAAAGTATTGAAGCTAAAAACATGAAAATTTTATCCAATATCAAATACATACTTTTTTATATTGGACAACATTTTCAGAACAATTATAGCACTTTTGACTTAAATATAGAACTTTTAATTTACCAAATTGTTTGAAAGTTTTTATGTAATATAATTTTAAATATTTGACAAAAAGTTCTGAAAATTTAATATGACCTTACTCATATACCTACCTAATTATCCTAACAAAAATTCAAAAATCGTGACTCAGGATTTTTTTTTATACACACTTTAATAAATTATTATAACTCACCAAAAATTATACAAATAACCGTAAAATATGTAAACAGTATTTAAATAATAATATATTATAATATTACACTGAAGCTTTGCTCAGAACCGTGTTATACTAAAGAAATGAGATTTCTTTAAAACTTAATATATTCATCACCAATATCTTGCCCGAGGACCGAAGGGACGAAGGACGAACTTGTACCACCATCATCTCACTTACCAGCTTTTTTTTTTTAATATTTAATTTGTTTAATAAATAAGAAAATAATATAATAATAGCTATACAGTTAATTATTGTTATGAAATTCAAGCAATTACATATAGTATTCATCATCGATGATATATATGAATAATTTGAACTATTAAAACTTTTGTATATATTGAAGAATGAACGTTTGTGAAGTATATGGGTAAGGTCATATTACATTTTCAGAACTTTTTATCACATTTAAATAACATTGAAAATGTTATTAGAGATAAACTTTTACAAAACAAGGTAAGTTTAAAGTTCTATTTTAGTCCAAAAATCGATTCATTTTTTGGAAATATCCGTAAAGTATGTATTAATATGCCATATATGGTAATGTTGTATGGTGAAAAATTCAAGTTTTTAGTTATATTAATTTCTGAGTTATAACCAAATAACTAAAATTGATTTAGTGAAAATAACAGCAAATTTTACCATTATTTTCTCGGGTTTTCGCAGTTTTCCTCGTGGCTGGGGAATAACTATTGAGAGAAGAGAAAAATGACCTTTTGAAAGTACAATATAAATGCATTTTCCAATGTATAAATATCGCTGGATTTACGTTTGAACCACTCAAACTACCTGAAACAAAGTTTACAGAAAAAAAATTAAAATAAAATAAACATCATTGTAGTTCCATAAGATCTTTCGCTTCACTCAGTAACTAAAAATATAAGCATTACTTATTGAAACGTATTAATTAGAATTATTCGTAAAACTACAGAATTATTTTACATTATTACAAATTCCAAAAGTTCAAAAATGTTCTAGTGAACTTGGTAATTCATTAATAATATAACTAGAAAAAGAATAATTCAATTTCAGCTGGTTATAATATATATATATGTTATTTTTAAAAACCATCTTGGTTATCTGGACCACTATACAAAAAGAAATTTTAAGAAATTTAGAAGTGTAGTTATTTGTGAACTTCTCTCATATACATATTATGTACAACTATAATTAAACTATAAACACTTTTTCTTTATTTCGAAACTATTCAAATTTTATTTTATATCAGCTCTAAATTAGCTTTATTTTATTTTATTTATTTATGTCATTGATTTTTTTCACTTCACGCTAAAAATATTCTGATAAACTATTTTTAGGATTTTTTTAATATCGTTATAAAAGTATTAGAGTTAAGTAATATTACAATTTTCCGGTGTTTGATTTATGAGTGAAAAACTTGATTATATAAAAATGTTTAAAAACGTGATATTTTCAGTCTTATTTTAAGCACAAAACTTGTCAAATTTTTTTGAAGCTTTTGAATTGACTGACATATATTGTACCTACGTATAATGAATTTATACTTTATATTAATTGATTAATGATTAGTATGTTTTAGCAAAACAACACACATTATAAATAATTCATTATAATACATTTTATAAATTAATAGCTTAATATTTCAACGATCCCAATTATAGTAAGTAATCATAACAATTACTCCACTTTTTTCTTAAAAATTAATGGTTTCATTACTAATACACTGTTTATTACTGATGATTTAAGCATAGATAAGGTTATAATGAACAGAAAAAAACAAACAATACTTTTTAAAAGTACAACTGTTTATTTTTAAACCTTTCAAACATCATAAAAATTAACTAATAGAAAAACAGAAGGAAAAAAAACATTTAAATATCGTACATCTATCACTTAATCATATATTTTGATAAATGACTTTATTTTACAGCGACAAAGTGGGCAATCTTCTATTTGATCAGGTCTTTCACGATCTTTATCATAGCATGGAGTGCAAATTGTCATGTGACCACAAGGGTAACAGGCGTACACTCTCTCGTGCTCCAAGCAAATGACACATTTTGGTTTCTTCATTACAGTCACCATAGTATCTAAAAATTAATTTCTTAACTTTTAGTGAATCATTATTACTAGCAAGTCAATTTCTCATTATTTTAGTTTTGAAATTAATCAAATAGTGTTATTTTAATAATAAAAGTATATGTTTCCTATAATGAACCTTTTTGTAAGAAAATTACTACTGGTTAAATTATTTTATTTTCACAATATGATACCAAATAGAAAAAAACTCGCCGTTCAATCACAACTATAAATAGATTAACCGTAATACTTATTTCAAATTTAATGAATTGGTCTAAATCATCGAAAACCATAAATTTATCGAATTACGCATTACATTAAGATGATGTCACACTTGCATGTGGTATATTTTGTTTTCATCATGCACATCGCGAATTACATTAATTTTCATGTATCTTATCAATTTATATTAATGTATCTTAATAATTTGTAAAATTAGAGTGAATTGATCTATAGTCAAATTAGAGGTAAGAATATTATCAGCTGTATTTAGGTGGCTTTTATTTTAATGTTAAAATAAGTTAAAAACATTTAAAAATTTACATTGAAAATTACAGAGAAAAATCAATATATTTATTACCAACATATTTGATTCATGCTTTAAAATAATATTGAAAACAATTTTTTGACAATTTGTATTTATATATATTATAAATATATATAAATATATATAATTTTAATTATTATTATTATAATAATAATCAATATTATTAACTATTCCATAAAGCTATAAAGAAAGGAAGAATAGCCGAGGAACACCACCACTAGAATATATAAGCAAATTAGTCAAGGACCTAGGATGTGATACATACTACGAATTACCACGAAAAGCGAAGAAGCGTGAGGAATGGAGGAATGCTGCAAACCAGCCCCCGGGCTGTTAACGAAAAAAAAATATAAATATAAAGATTGCTTTAAATAACCCACCTTGAAATCATGACATAAATATAATTATAAGCTTAAATACTGTTTGAAAATTGCGTGTCTTTTTTCTTACATTATAGTTTATGAAAAAGGAACATACAAGTAAAATTGTTAGTTTTTAAGCACCAATTTGCTTTTGTTTTGTTACATTTATTAGTTTTTTAACTAATAAATGTAACGTATTGTATTATATACTCACAATGTAATGTGAGCCGTAAGTAAAAATAATCAAATTCTCCTAATTGTGAGTCAAATTATTTACATAAAGCCACATTTAAATAAATAAATCCAACATAAAATCAATAAAAAAATAAAGAGATATACTTTGCACTATGGTGTTTTTCGCATCTTGGACGAAATTATGGTGATAGATATAAAGAATTTTAGATGGGCTACTTTTATGACTAGTGAATGATATATATAGAATAATTTTATTTAAATTTTAAATCAGTATTAAAATCATTGTTTTTTGAAAACCCTTCTGAGCATCTCAAGTATGTTAACAATTAGTTTTTAATTTATTTTCATGTTTTCGGAAAAATGAAAAACCTAAAATTGTTTGATTGATGCGATTTTCAAGTTTCAAGTTAAAAAGTACTGCAATAATAACAAGAAAAATCTATGTCGATTTAATAATTTTTCTTAAAATGCTCTATTTAATCGTATTTAGTCATTTCTAGCTTATGTAAAAAAATTAACACATCCGAATACTATTAAATCATCAAATTCGAACTTTAAACGAAGTTTTGATAAATGATTTTTGAAATTTTTCAGTACTGTTAGTTAATCATATGAATGAGATGATATTAAATTGTCAGGTATTTATATTACGTATTTAAATTTTCATCAAATAAAAACTTCCAAAAATCAAGATGTTTTTAATAATTTAATTGTTTTATATATATAGCCCGAAAATAGTAAAATGTGATCGTAAATTTTTCCGATCTGTATTAGGATCATATTGATATATGGTGAAAATGTCAAAAGATGTACCATTATTTTTGAAATTATAGTTTATTACCGAAAATAGGACATTATGAAACTGTTGTATAGGTATAGCAAACTTTATCGTTTTTACTCAATTTTTAGGTATTTTTTTCTTGCGCTTGGAAAAACTATCCATAATAGTGAAAATGGACTTTTTTAGTACCTACTTGTAAGGGCATCTATTGAATTTTAAAGAAACTGGAAATCATTAATTCTGTAAAAAAGATTGTGAACGGAGATTTAATGTAATAACAAGAATGAAAATTTATACTATACTTAAAGAGAAAAACTTGACATGACATTGTTTCAGTATCATTAGTTAAAGTATGTGAGTAAGAGTATATCATACTTTTAGGTCTTTATGAAAAAATTAAGATGTTATTAGCTAAAGATGATGTAGGTATTTAAAATATTTTCAAAATTCTACATTTAGCCCAAAAATAGTCAAATTTATCAATAGCTTTCTCCAAACCGTATAAGAATGTTCCTGATATTTAGTGAACATTTCAAGATTCTTATTATATTATTATTAGAGTTATGACTAAATTGAAAATTTTGTTAACGGCTCTGTTATTTTTTAATTTTATTTATTTGTTAGTAATGTTTTCTAAACCCGTATTAATAAGTCATGGGAATAAGCATAAAAAATGTGGTATGTTAAATGGTGCAACCTGAAGTATATTTAACTTAAAATACAAAACTATTCTTGCAAATAAAAATTTTTATTTATTTTATAACGTATAATTAATTTTACGTAAATTTAAATTTCTCACCCGAACTGTTGTTTGACATTGAATTATTGCCAAAGTTTGATTGCTCTGAGACCTGTAAATTCAAGAAAATTAATTAGAATGAAATAGAAAATATTATTTAGTAAAAATACTATTATTTTTTATTTCTTTAGATGTGGTGAATTAAGTCGTGATGTGCATACAAAATATTATAACCAAAACTACATCTTAAAATACACTAAGTACTTATATATACACACTTAGTACTTATATATATATATATATATATATATATATATATATATATATATATATATATATATATATATATATATTACTGAATCTGTACTCAAAGAATCGTTTAACTAAAGAAATGATTTATCGTTTATTTAGAATCCAATAAACACATCAACATAATCTTGTCCGAGTCGCGAAGAATTCCCCATGGTGCGAATGTCCTGATTTTTTTAGTATATACATCAACGGTCTCCTCAATCAGCAATATTGGAGTAAAATAATAACCGCTGATGATACAATTATATTGATATGAAATAACAGGAGAAAAGTTTACTAGTTTACTAGGTATTATTAAAAACTGGTTGGATAATTCATTATTTCATTAGAATAATTTATAAGAAATAAACACGGAAAAAACTAAATACATTCATTTTGAAATAAAAAACCGTTACTCTTGCATATAAGTATAAAATCATAATAATATTGTTCATTTGTATAAGTGTATCACTAATAACAATTTAAATGATAAATGCAACTGTAAAATTTGAAATAGTCACTCAATTAAAATATTTAGGCCTATATATACACACACACACACATATATATTGATGAAAACCTAAAATGGAATGTTCATATCACATATATAAGTAATTCACTGAAGAAATTCTTATATATGTATAAACTACTTGAACACATTCTAAATTTCATACTCAAAAAACTAACATGTATTGCGCTGGTCAATTTCTTATAAATTATTTAAGTTGAAAATTGACGTAAAAACAGTTTATTACGCAATAATCGTATAATAATTTATACTTACACGCTTATAAAAAAAAATGCTTTGTCATGATTTTTGAAATCTTTTCCGTATCATTAATGAAGTATATAAGTAAGGCCGTATTAAATTTTCAGAAGTTTTCATCAAATAGGTATTAAAAATATATTATTCATATATTTCATCAATTTTCGACTGGATTTCGGAAATTTTTCTTTTTAACTATCTAAAGTTTTATGTTTGACAATAAACACAATTTTTTTTTATGAAAAATATTCAAAATATTTTACTCTATCTGTATTCAAAGTTCATTATGTTTGGATCAACCAATTTCTTTAAATAAATTGCTTAAGTTGAAAATTGACGTAAAAACAGATTATTATACGTAAAAATCGTATCATAATTTACTTGAATGCTTATAAAAAAAGTACCTTAATGCACCATCTACATTGAATTTCCGATCAATAGAGTTTATGGATGAAACTTTTGGACAAAGTTGAGTTGTGCAAAAAGTGCCTTTAGAAAAAAAAAATAATAATAAAATTTTTTTTAAATAAATAAATAAACATCATTCTAAAATTATAAGATGGATCCTTCACTTCACTCAGAATCTAAAATAAAATATCACAAGTAACAACGCCGATTATTTATAATCGAATAAAATCTCTGATATTATAATTATGTGTACATTTCACACCATTCAATTAATTCATAAAAATCGATATGACATACAATACGATGTTATTATTATCTTTGATATCTTGTACCATTCATAAGCAATGTTGTTACATTAAACTTAAAATATACTATAACCCGTAAAAAACAAAAATAACTAAAATAACATTTAAATTTCACAACTCGTGCATGAGACTCTTAGTGTAATATAATATAGGTAACATGTAATACTGTAAAATAAAGAAATTTAAATAATGATGTATATTACCATAGATTAAAGAACCCCGTTATTCAATATACTCGTATATTACCTACACTAGTCCAATCTGGGGAAAATGTAACTCTTTTCACATTTAAAAAATACAAGCCTTCCAAAATAAATTTCTCAGAAAAATTACAGGCAACACTTATTCATAATCTAACATACGTGGCTGCAAAATGTTGGCAATTAGTTTGAAGTTGAAAAATGCAATATTTCGCAACAAAGTGGGGACAAACGCGAATATCAAAAAAACTTTTTTACGGGTGAAATTATGGTTTCCAAATTTCGACGATGGTTTTGCGAATTGTTACTAGTTGGCTGTTAAATAATGGCCCGTGACAACATTTTAAATGGGATTTCATATATGCGGGTGGGGCTGGGGACATGTGTCTCTGGCTCCACCCACAGTATTATTAGTTATATGATAATTAAATTAAAATTTTGAAAATTCTGAAAATGGTTTTGCGAATTGTTGTTAATTGACCTTTAAACATTAACATAAAAAATAATTTAATATTTTGGTTGAGTGAGGTTGATGACATGTATACGTAAGAATGAGAATATTAATCAACTACCTATATATTATTATGTATTAAGGGGGCTGGAGCATACCACGTTTTAAGGAGTAATATTTAGGCATTTTATATCACATGAACATTTTGACTGTGTCAATGTGTGAGTAGTTAATGAACATTAGTGTGTGTAATCCGTTATCGCATTTTTCACGACGAAATGTGAATTCCCAGATTTACGATAATAATCAAAATAAACCGTGCCGCATGAGAATTCGTCGAAAAAAGGTATATTATTATTTTTCAATACAATTACTACTATAAGACGTATTCATTCATAATAAAGTCAAGTCGTACCCGCATCATAGAAAAATTAATTTACATACAATACAAATTATAACTAAAAAAAAAAAAAAAAAAAGAACTGAATATTATAATAATTAGTTTATTCCTTCAGCAAGTATTTGATTTAACATGTTTTCTAAATAAAATGTTTTTAGCTTCATTTTCATTTTGTTTTCCCAAAAGCTGTCGTCACGCTTTATTTTTTCAAACATCAAACCTATATAAATATACATGATATAAATTATAAACCATAATAAATATACATAAAATATAGGTATCCACAAACCTTTAGGCGTCCAAATACAAAAATAGCAGTATAATCTATTTGAAATGTGCAATTGCCCTTGTACTTGGTAATAGTAATTGTGATTACGTTTGAGATGCAACTGTCCGTCTTTTATTTCACAACATTTTATTTTTTTCGTAGCGATTCCGTCTTCTGGACTCATACTTTTCGCTGATGTTGGACACTTTATTTCAATTAAAGCATTATTGTCCACAAGGCCATCAGGAGATGCTGCCAAAAATGATAGACCATGATCTACTATCAGGCATGCATTTTTTATATTTTTCCCTATAACTTCTTGTAGCTGCTCTTTGGCCATGTCTTCGTACTGGATTCCATATCTAGTTGCAGCATTACCGGCAAAAGTCCCAAACAATAATTCCTTGGCGACTTTGTCTCGTGAAGTGGATTCACGCAATTTACATATTTTACCGAATACAGACGCTGTTAACCTATATAAAGTTTAAAGAAATACACATTTATGCAACAAGAAATACAATTATACAAATATAGTTTTATATAATAAAATAATTAAAACAAACCTTTTTTTCCTTTCTAAATGCCATTCTTCACATTGGTTTTGTCTTACTGTTCTTTTTTCTAAATTATGAATTTCATTTTTATCGAGTTGTAGTTTTTTTAAAAAATTATTTCTCAATTTTTCTTTTTCTTCTATTGTTAAGTGTGTTAAACTATTCGAGACGTTCCCATAATTCTCGTCGGGTCCAACGTAAGACATTTTAGATTTATTTTTAGGTTTCGTAGAAAAAAGTTGAAGTCGTATTTTACGAGCGTCTACCGTTTTTTGATACTTTTTTATAAACAATTTAGTATATTTCCCTGGGCTTTTATTTGTAACGTGTTTATTAAATAATGATAAACGTTTTGATCCAGCATTATAAGCCATTACCGCAGCATTACACCTTAGTTGATATGAACCTTTTAACGAAAAGTTTACCCGTTTTCCTCCTATAAATTTAGTCAATATTGAATTGTATAGTTCAGCTGCATTGTTATTGTGATTAAGTAACAAGCTTTCTGCGTGGTAAGTCATTAGATTTCGAGCTTTGATTATGTCATCCCAAACACCTAGTCTTGAAAGTTCCGGAACTAGGTTTTCCTCTCCATTAACACACGTACATTTATTACATAAATATACGAAAACGGTAACTACGTAAATTTAAATATTTTCAAATCGTTCAAATTAAAATGTACTATCTTATTATTCTTACCTTCTTTATTCCCCTTACAAAAATAGGATTTACAGTTACTGTGATCTCCAAATACATGAAATGGTCCATTTATCAAATCACTTTTTAAAAGAGTTAATATTTCTTCATATGATTTATCAGTAAGATGTTGTTTTCTATACTTGATCGCCTCTGTCACTGCATATCGAAGCCTATAAGTAAATTTAAATATGAAGTAAAAATGTAATAATATTAACCTATAGTAGTTACTAACCTAATATAACTTTTAAATGATTATTAAGTGGAAAAAAATTATCATATAATTTTAAATCTGTATATTAGTTATTATATATATATATGTACATATATATTATTTTATACAGTGTTTTGTAGTAACCTAAAAAATATGTACATTACCTAAGTAGTCTATCTTGAACAGCTTTACGATAGCAGCCTGGTATAATATCACCTTTATCGTTTTTTCTTTTAATGCTTATATCCCTCATTCGATTTATATAATTTCGCAATAAGTGATTGATACATTCAATCTTTTTTATTAGGAAATTCGGACCATATGGCTTTTCCGTTCTTAATCGCTTCATTATACTGCTATCACCATCTCCTAAATTATTTAAAACATTAATAAATAAGTATACAAATTAGAAACTCGCAATGCTAAAAATTATTATAAATATTTTAATAAAATAATTTTAAAAAAACTCAAAACATTTTGTGAATTAAACCATGTACCTATAAATATTTCTGATACAAACTTATGGTAGAAATTTATATATTCAATTACACCATACTAATAAAAATGATTTTGCGTAAACATTTTCGTTTTTCTCTGCCTACCTAATTTATTGGTTTCTCACCGATTATTTTGAAGTATTTTAATCGAAGATTGAAACATTTTTACTAGGTACTCAAAAAAAAAAAAAAAAAAATGAACACAAATCATAGTAAATTAAATTAATTTATCACTCCATTCTGAATCTAAAATAGTATCTATCTATATACTATTTAAATTATAATAAAATTTTAAAAAAAATCAATATTAAGTATTAAATTAAAATAATTCATACCTATTAATTTTCTTACCAATTAACTGTGAATATATTAGATTATGCATTGATACACTTTGTTTAAATCCCTCTACTATAATATCAGCTTCCATTGCAGTAGAAGGAGCACTCCAATTTTTAAAACATAAATGATCAGTAATCTGTAATGCTTCTTTTTTCTTCGCTACATCACAAATACAACAATATTTATAGCGAATTCCACAAAACAACATTTTCTTTGTCCTGGCCCCAATTATATAAGCCTGGTTTAAATTAATTAAAATTATATTAATAATTATTAAGTGTAAAAAAGTGTAGATATAGGTACTTACAACTCCAGATAAAGCATTATATTTAGTACGGTATGATCGTTTACTCCATGCTCCATCAGCAATAACAGCTATCTTTGGTCTACCAAGATCATCGACTTCTCCATTGTCAAACGCTAATTTAGCCTCCTCTTTACCAGCTAATAACATTTCTTTCCAAGCAATGTCATTGAAGTTATTAAAAATAGTATTATGCGTTTCTTGGTACATTCGATTTGACATATTCGGCATATTTAACGTACCAGTTAACTCTTCCAGTTGAGAATAACCTTGCCCAATATTGACTATTGACGAAACTATGGCCAATGGTCATGTTAATATTTATATCATTGTCATTTTTTTCACTGTCAATTGTAACCTTTACGCCACACATTTTACATGCAAAGTAAAATGTGCTAATAAATCCTTTTCTTCTTCTTTTAAAAATTCCAAATCACGAAATGAACAATCAAATCCTTTGTGATTTATCAATTGTATTGAATTAAAAATATGTCGCACGTTTACAATTCTTCGCCCTTCTAAATTTTCCCATGGATCGCCTTCATCGTCGTAAGATGAAGACGGTAATGTCGAATTATTGCTTATTTCACGATTTACTTCTCGATCACTACTCGGATTTCAAATTCAGTGAAATTCGAAACTGATGACGAAGAATCATTTCGGTGTTCGTTCTTTTTAAAAATATTTATAGAAGGTATTTAAAAACATTTATAAAATTTAAAAAAATTGTATATATATTAATAATTATAAATGTAACAATAATTAATAGGCACGTGTTCTGTTTGTTTATTTAGAAATTATTATAAAATATTATAATTTGTCGTTGAACTCTATATTAATTTACATATTGAAAATTCATAAAATTTATAAAAATGTACAGGAGACAGAAGTTGGGTAGGAATGTAGGATGAACGAGATGAATTGATAGGTTAGGCATTTTAGGATAGATTTTGGGATTATTTTATATTACAAAAAAAAAAAAAAGTACAGGATACAGGATTTGGATGGGATACACGAGATGTATTGATATATTAGGCATTATATGATAGATTTAGACATTATTTTGTATTATAAAAAAAAACGATTCTGAACGAAGATGAATAGTCAGTGTATAATAAGTGTATAGTAAATCGTTATTTAACGCTTGAATTTTTGTAAAAATTACAGCTTCAGACGCTCGTTAAAATTGTTTAATTGAACCGATCGTGATATTTTTTATATTTTTTGCAAGCAAAACTTTTGCAAACAAAATAATTCGTGATTTCAACAAATTTTGTCGATTTTTGAACTTCAACTGCTTATAAAAAAAAATTATAAATATAAACGAAATATTTTGAAAATATAACTATGTAAGGAATTGTATTGAAATGTATATTATATTGAAATTTAGGAAACTATGTAAATAAAATGCCAATTTAAACATTTTGTGCAAGTTTCAAGTTTCTACGACTTATACTTTTTGAATAAGAACAAATATCAAAAATCGTTGAAGGCTAAATTGTTATATTTTACGCAATTATGCAAAAATTATAATTTCAAACACTGATAAAATGTTTTTACCTTAATCCTGTAGAAATTTTTTTACAGATAATTGAAGGAAAACTTATGGAAAATGTTGTGCTAAATTTACAGTTCTTAAGTTTGAATACTTAAAATTTTATGAATTTTCAACTATAAAATAACTTCTAATTTTCGCGATTTTTTACACATCTCGTAAAAATGTGAAGTTTACATGCTTATAAAAAAAAAAATAGTGAATTACGCTTTGGATTTTTTGGACGAGTTGAAAAATTTAATTGTCTATAAAAGCTCAAAAAATGTCAAAAGTTTTCAAAAATTTTACCCCGTATAGGTGTTTCCAATATAAACAATTGGTGAAAATTTCAGGTTTCTACATATTTTGGTTTTTGAGTAACGGCTAAATAAAAAAATCGATTACGTCGAAAACGGGTTTTGCACAAAAAGTACCGTTTTTCCTCATTTTTTGTTTGTTTTCCCGCGGCATTTGAAAACTATCACTTTTGACCTCTCTAAGGTACCTCCGATATAAGATTTTCTACCGAAAACCACCTATGAAGTTTAAAATCAAAGCATTATTTCGACCAGTTACGGTGTACAGACACAAAAAACAAAAAACACACATCATAGTATTATCAATACATTTTTCACTTCGTTCAGAATCTAAAATTATAATTTATAAAATAATTGAATAATTTATAATGTTATATAATATTATTTATACCGTTTTTCTGCGATTTTATAATTCGTAAAAAAGCTGGATAGAGGTTCCCCTGCTAATATAACAATTATATAATATAACATTTAAGAATATCATCTCTTATTACTATACAATCTGTTTTATAATATGCTAGTATATTATTGAATTATTCAAAAATAAATAAAATATACTTACATTTCTAATTTTTGACGTAAGTATGGCATTTATATTTCCATTTCTTTTTTTTTCTTTGTTAAAAAAGATCTTTTTTTATTTCCATGACGCCAATCTTTTTTGTGTTCCATAGCGGTACGTAAATTTTCGTAAATTAAAAATCCAGATCTCACTATACCGTTTGTACCTGAGTACGCGCGATTATTGAATGACAATAATATAAAGTATAAACATAATATTATCATTGCAGTTGAAAAATAATAATCATATACCTACCAAGTCAATATAATATATCCCTAATATATGATGACATAATATTATATACTATATAGTAATAAACTAATAAATATATAGAATTCACCGTGTTACTGGCGGTATTCGTGTAATGAGGTTATAATAAGATTATTTTTTGATATCGAATGGTTTCGAAGAATTGAAGTAGCATAGTAGGATATTGGTAATTCACGGGACGATAACACATTCTCGCACGCACAGGAACATGTCAAATACTCGTATGACCAAAATTGACACACCGCGTTTTCAACATCTGTAAGACCAATAAGCCAGATAAAACTACGAGACTTGGGGCTTATGGATTTTATTTTTGAAAACAGATTTAAATTTGCGATGTTGTCTTTTAGGTTTCGATCGAAGCAATTTTAGATATTCAATTTAATTATTAAAATATAAATAATTAAAAATCTATACATTTCCTTTATTTTAAGACTTAAGTACGTGTTCAATTTTTCAAATATCAAAATTCGCCTCGATCGAAACCTAGAAGACTAGAACACAAATTCAAATCTATTTTCCAAATTAAAATCCAGCAAACACAAGCTTCGCATTTTTGTCTGGCATTTTGGTTGTTTTACATGTTTTTTTCGACCTGCTTCAGCCCCCTTAATATATTATTTGTATTGTATTATAACTTGTAATCCAGCGACAATGGTAAAGAGAGCACCCTGAATATAAAAATTATTTATTTGACCCCCCTCCACCAGGGAACTTTAATATATATATATATATATATATATATATATATATATTAATAATATACTTTGTGTAATATATTGAATTAATTACATCAATAGGTAACTTTTCGTGAAATCGAAATAATAACATTGATACGATAACACGAATCTAGTATTTTAAATTGAAGGCATTAGGATACTAAATAGGTACTGTAGATTGTATAACTTACCGTACTACTATAATATTAATATGTTATCGATAAATAATCGGATCAATTGTGTGATACGACCAAGAGACATCCTGGAAGAGTTCTAAATTTTATAATTTTTATTTTTATATGATGCCAATAGGTACGTCCTCTGACTTGATGTGAGCCGAATATTACCGTTTACTACAAAATAATTATTTTAGAGAAAATGGAATTTGATTCATATTCTAAATTTTATGAAAAATTAAATGCTTACTACGTAGACAAGTCTGGGAAAAACTACCTACCAAAAATGAGGTTCAATTAACGATTGAAGAAATTTTAACAGCAAAATTAAAAATGTAAGTAATTGTTAATACGTAAAAAATATTAGTAAATATAAATTACATTAGATACTTCAAATAAAATTATTACAATCAGCCATCAGGGCTTGTATTTCAAAAAAATATGTTGTTTCATGTTTTCTATTTATAATAAAAACGATTTTAAAATTGTTAAAACCTTAGATTGATAAATGCTGAACTAAAATAATCACAAAATAATAAATATTTAAATAATATTATTTACACTAAATATTCATAAATAATAATAATATGAGTACCTAATTATAAATATACATAAATATACAGTATCTATTTAGTATCTTAATGCCTACAATTTAAAAATACTAGATTCGTGTAGTTGTATCAATGTTATTAAGTATTTCGATTTCATGAAAAGTTACCTATTAATGTAATTAATTTAAAATATTACACAAAGTGTAAAGTAAGAGTTTCCATTTCATGAAATGGATAAAATAGATGAACATTTCATGAATTAAAATTTGAATTTCATGATATGATTGAAGTTCATGAAAGGAACATCCGTTTCATGAAAAATACGGTTACATTAAGTGGATGCGACATATAATATACTGTTGCCGTCGTAAGCAAAACGCCGTAAGTCCAAAGAAATAAAATAAAAATGAGGTAAAAAGAAATAAATAATTGTAAAATTCGGCTTGTGTAGATAAATATGCCGTATGTTTGAAATATTACTCCAAAAGTATAATATAAGCAATAATCAAATAACTAAAACACCGTAAATCTTAGAAAAGTTAGTGGGTACTAGGTACGAGCATTGATTATAGAATTCTATTCTATAATCAATGGTACGAGTAATAAACGCCGCAAATACACCTACCAAGCATTAACACCGTAAATATTGTTGAAGATACGGCATTTTATCTTAGTAGGTACATAGAACAAATTATAATTGACAGCATTTAAGCTTAAGAACACGGACCGGTTTACTTATAGGCTATAGCAAATCAAGTCGACTATCGAACAATTTGTTTTTAATAAAATTATTTGATATTTTATTAGTTTTATATTATACAGTGCATCATATTTAACAGCGTATCATTGCCACGTCCAAATACTATAAATTGTAAATTTGTAAATACTGCAAATGCAAATACTATAAATTGACTTGCAAATTAGAGTTTTATTTTTTGAATTCTTTAAAAATAATTATACGCTAGTAAATATAATAATTAAAATGTATAAATAATATTATCATATCAAAAATTATTACTTACTGCATTCTTGCTTAGGAACAAAGTATCAAAAGTTTTTATTAATACTAAGGTGCAACGTGAAAAGTAAAATATCTTTTTAAAAATTAATTTGATAATATTTATTTTTGTGTCATTGTATTTGTCTGGTAAAATTACACTGGGAAACATATATCATATTTAAATAATTTTAATGAACAAAATGTTATGATTTTAAGAAAATATAAAATACAAAAACACATATTTCTCAAAATCGTTTTACGGTGACTTACGGCGTTTTTGCTTACGGTGGCAGTATATATATATATATATATATATAAATATATATATATATATATATATATATATATATATATATATATATATATATATATATATATATATTACAATAAGAATTAAGCACTTGTCAGAGCTTGGAGTGTATATTACACTAATTTTACCCCATAAAAAACTATTACTTAATTCAATAATTTTACTAAACATATTACATTTACAATTATATATATACACGTATATAGAACTTATCTAGTTGTCTTTAATACAATAAATACAATTTGGAATCACTCACATCATCAGGATTCATCGCATCACTCCTCATCTTCGATCTTAATGGATCTGAAATATTTTTATTAATATGAGTTTATTTATTTATTATAATTAAACACATGTGAAGTTCACAAATATAGGTAGGTACAATAATTTCATATTCTATGTGGTACCAATTTTGAAAATTATTTGATATTAGATATGATAATTCGGGAAGATAATAGCACCAAGAAAACACGTTTAAGATGCATTTAAGAATCGGAGAGAGTTACTCACTCGGTACGCTTACTGGGACAATTTAAGAATAACATATTCCTCGATTATTGCGGGAGCGTTCTTAAACTTAATTTAAAAAAATTGGTAAGACAATGGCGTGACTGTAAAGAACTTTAAATGAACCATTTTTACGTGTGGCTAACAATGTATAATATTATTTTAAATATAAACCAATGAAAAACAATTGTTTTTAGGATAGGATTCTGATTTAAACTTATATAAAATAATTCTACTACCGAATAGTTTAGTTATATTAAAAATGAAATATCTTATTATTGGTACAATTTTCAAGTTTTTAACAAAAAAATGTCTGGAATAATATCAAAAATAATCCATTCCTATTTTATAATATTCGCATAAATGATTAATTTCTCTTATTTAGATACTTCAAACTAATAAAAAAAAAAATCTATGCAGCTTTTATATGCAGACTACAAATGAATGCAGTCTACAATCATATATGTAGACCGCATATCCGAGTAGAAAAATACAACCATTTAATAAACGAACATCTATTGAAAGACTAAAGTGGTCAGATAAAACGTCCTGATATATTTTGTATAGGTATAAGTTCAATGTATATTGTATTAGTAAACTATATTTATAGTTACTAAAAGATAAAATTGTTAATATAACTATAAATGTGTGATATAATTACGTATTTAATAGATTTCTTAGTTGCTCAAGTTAATTATTTTATTAATCGAGGTTTTTTTTTATAAAATATACCTACATGTATTATTATTATTTATTATTATTACTATATTATAATTGATGACTTCATGTTGATAAACTAATATTATAATTATAAATATGTTGAATTGTAATTTATAATACACCATTTTATTTTTATTTAGTAGGTAGTCTACGTATAATATATATATATATATATATATATATATATATAATGTAAGAGGTATACCTGAGCAAAATCATGTTGGTAGATGGTATATATGAGAGCAGCACATAAAAATCATTGTAACCCATTTATATGATAAATTGATAATGTATATATGACTCGAGCTATACATAAGAAGTTTGTACGTGTAATAATTTGGGATAATATATAATAATCAAAAATTACAAATTTTATAAAGTAAAAATAAAATTAATCAGACATTTTATACCTACGTAAAAAGATTAAAGATTAATTTAGCCGTATGCGCATGCACGCAAATACCCTGCACACACACACACACACACACACACACACACACACACACACACACACACACACACACACACACACACACACACACACACATAGCGCGTACACATAACCTAACACGATGACACGAAAATCTCGAAGAAATTATGTGATTACCTACATCGAATTACCCAGTAGCAATGATTGTGTCGGTTGTGTAGAATGTAAATCGAAAAGAAATTGAATACGTCTTAAGGTCCGCGCACACTGCCGCGGTGGCGGTGGCGGTGGCGGTGGCGGTAAAATAGATCCCATGTAAAGCATAGTCGGCGCGCACACTGCAACGCGGTGGCGGTGGCGGTAAGAATATCGCAGCGCGGTGAAACCAAATATCGCGTCCGGACCTATTTTCACCGCCACCGCGACGCGGTAAATCTAAGATAAGATAAGAATCAACACTGCTTATAGTATATACAATGTATATATTATATATGTTGATAGTATTCTACAGTATTATATATAATATGCTCATGTAGTTACTGTCGTAGCGTGTCTAGGGGAGGGGTGTTCAACCCCCAGAAATTTTATATATATGCCAAAATTATTAAATAAATATATTATGAAAATTTCTACGCACACCCCTGGTTAGTGGTTACTGTAGTTACTACTTGCTACTAGTACTACTATATTTACAAGGTTTCAAAAATTATTTTAAATTGTCATTTTAGTTGTTAATGTATGTTAACTATAATTTATCTAGAATATATTACGTTAGATTAAATGTTACAATATTATAATTTTTCATATTCATTTGATATTATATTTTTTTATTTTATAATCTAAATATTTATAATTTTACACTGTGTGTTTTATTATATTAGACTATTTCTTCTAAATACTTTGTTTATTTGGGTGTAACCGTGTTTATATCAAAATCATAAATATATTGAAACATTTTCAGATAATATTTGAAATATCAAATATGTGATAGGTATAATTTTATATAATAATTATGAATGTGGCATACGTAGTTTATTTTTTCCCGGGAATTTAATTTTAGAGACCAATCAACAATAATATAAGCTATGTTGTGTGATTTGTAATAAACGATTATTGAATAGAAATACTTCAACAGCTACAAATGTTCATTGAAAATAATACAAAAGGCCACATAATATTACCTAGATCCTATAGGCATACGTACATAAAACGTTTCTATTACAAATTGTGAAACTTAGTCCATATCATATTACATAAATTATTCTAATTTAAAGAATATTTAATTAATCAACTTTCATTAGGTATATTTATTTATTGCATTAGTGTACATGAAAATCTTTGCAAATTATGCAGTGTCCGTGTACCCGTGTGCGTGGACAGTGATAGTCACCGTCACCGCCACCGCCACCGCCACCGCCGCAGTGTGCGCGGACTAGCGATATCCGTTATCGCCACCGCCACCGCTACCGCCACCGCCACCGCCACCGCGGCAGTGTGCGCGGACCTTTATTTGGGTACAAATTATTGAAAATACAGCTGTTAGTAGTCAGTAATCATAATGTCATATAATAATTATTATGACTTATATAGTTATATTAGTAGTCGTATAATTATCATGACTTCTATAGGTCGTGTCCCGATTCGCCGAAATCCCATTTCGCCGACGTTCCATTTTGCCGACGTTCCATTTCGCCGAAAGCATTGCATCCGTATGCTTGAACACTTATCTTGGATCTTCCCTACAAGTCACTATGTTTACAATACTTTACTATACACTGTATAAAGTCGATAAAACCGATAGTGTGTGGAAAACTTTAAGTAATCTCACCATAGGCATAATTCATATATTATCATCTTTATCTTACTACCGATAATCTATATAAATAAGCTTAAATAGCGATGGAAATTATGAAACGACGCGACGGCCGTTCAAATTGTAGAAAGAAAAGAACACGCTAAAATTGAGGATGACATGAAACTTATCCATCGTGGAAAAAAATTAAAAGAGTTTATAAAGAGCATATAAAACTCGAAGAGAAAATATCTATTTTAAAAGACAGAGTCACAAGTAACCAGTTAGAATGGATTGAATATTTAGATAATATTAGCTATTTTATCATTATGATATCATTATGATTAATAATTTTTTATATTGTATATTTTATTTTTAGATTGATATTGTATAACTCTTTTAAATGACTTCGCAACTAAAAAAATATATGTTGCATTTATATTATATATAAAACAAGCTTATAATAATATAATAACCACTAACTTTTGTTAATTTACCATAATCACTTGTAATAAATATTGTAATGTTATCTTATCATTTATTTTCGTTAACTTTCGTCACAGATATCTATACGTATAATATGATATAGATAGCTATCTGGGATTTTCGTCAAGTCGACGAGTTCGCTATTTGAAGGTCTCCCATTGAAAAGTAGGGAAAAATTCCGCTACAGAGAGGTTTCGTTATTGTGAGGTGTCTGTCAAGTAAAATTTAACTTTACATATAAATATAAAAAAAAAATTCGGCGAAATGGAACGACGAAAAAAAAAACAAAAAATACCAATTCGGCCAAATGGGATTTCGGCGAATCGGGAACGAACCCTTCTATATTGACTATATTAGTCCAGTCTATTTCTGGAAGCGTCCGATAACCATCGACCGACCGTCACCGCACGATAGTTGTGGTAGTGGGGGAAAATCGCGGCCGACGTCGCGGTGGAACGAAGGTGGCAGCACATTACGGCAATGAAAAATTAAATTGAACAACGTGAACATGTTTACGAAAAACAAACATTAAAAAACGATTTTAGATCAAAAATACCTATTATGAAATTTATAGATCACAATATTTCGGAGACAACCTCATCGGGATTTTGTTCTATTTCAAATAAACAACTCGCTATAAAAGGCACAAAAACATTTTTTTTTACATTTTATTAAACAACTGTTACTTTTTTAATAATTCGTATTTCAAAAATAGGTAGTTTTACTCTAAAACCATTTTTTAATAGCATTTCGTTTGTTTTTCGCAGACCTGTTTTCACCGCTAAATATTACGGGTGAGACGTCCTCTTAAGCATAACAGGCTGTTGTAGTACATTATAGCCAACAGTATATATTAAAATACGAGTAAAAATATATGATATACAGTGCCGGATTTACCATTAGGCCAACTAGGCTGTAGCCTAGGGCGGCAAAATTTTCCTCTTTTTTCGTCTCTATAAACAGTCAAAAAATTATTTTACTCTTTTATTAGCGCTTTCCTGGTCACGTCGACTGATGGGTCATATTATACTCGTAGATCCGACGTTTCTAATCAAACATGCTATTTTTAGTGTGCTATAGGAATCGAACGTTATTATTATTCTGGGAATTTTTTTTTTCAATTTTTTTTTTTTCGTCGTCGTCAACTTACGATAACGATTATTATTGTTATGTTAACATTTACATCATGGGTAAAATAAAGGTACGCGTTCCTAGGTGCGTCTAGACGCTGCGCCCAGACGCCGCGTCAGACGCAAGTGTACTGACCATGTGTATTTTCCCGAACTGCTTTCCTAGACGCGTCAGACGCTGTGCGTCTAGCGTCAAGACGCAACTTTACTGCTCCGATAGGAGTCAGACGCGTCAGACGCAACAGACGTGATGTATTTTATTGGGTAATTTAAAGGTTTTCAATAATTGTTTCATTTTTTAGTAATTATTTCAATTTTATGTGTGACGTTTACATTTATTTTTTATGATCAATTATTATAGTTGCAGTGAGATCTTCACATTGCTAGTCACTTGCTGGTTCCATTTTACAAATACATGAAATACAAGTTTTGGCGGTTCAGCATTAATATTTAGATTTGTTATTTTTAAACTTGATTAACCTATTGGCTATTATGGCTTTACAATTTAATCTTTTAGGTTAAGGGGCCTCGCTACTGCCGTCAATTTCAGGTTAAAAGACCTTAAGTTTTGACAACATTTAAGTTAGTTGACGTTGTCTGATTTTAATTTTGAAAAAATATTTGAATTCAGCAGAAAATTCTCTATAGATCGTACGAACCATTTTATACAAATTAAATCTTATATTATTGTGAACTGTAATTGAAAATTTGAAAATATAACTTTTTTCAAATCATAATTAAAATTAAAATTAAAATTAAAAACGGAAAGTGTTACGTACGATCTACAGACATTTTTCTGCTGAATTCAAATATTTTTTCAGAATCAAAATCGGACAACGTTAACTAAGTTTTATTTTGTCAAAACGATAAGCATATTTTCGTAAAATTCGTATAGTGAATTTTATGTTGTGATCGAGTTATTGACATGTGCATGCGCGTACGAGAGTGGCATCCGTCCGTCGCGTCGGCGCGTCGGCTCTGGCAGTGCGCGACAATTGCCGCGGTGCGGAAACAATTACCTAAACGATTACTAGGAAACTAAAAATGAAACTAATAATGCAATAAATAATCTAAAAGAGAACTATAAGTTATTAATCATTAGTATAACCAGTAATCAATAATGTACAATATTATACAATACGAATTACACAACATTTTTGTTTGGCCGCCATTCACTCGTCAGTCGTGAAGTAGATCTAGTGTAAGTTCAAATAATAGGTGGAGTAAATTTTTAAATTTACTGTGTTTTTTGGTACTTGCACCCAGATCCAATAGTTAATACTACAATGTGCAAAAATTGGCGTTATAGCGCGAAAACAAAAAAATATTTTCCGTCAAAAAATAAAAAATGTTGTGGTAATATTGCATCTTTATGGAAATGGCGTGAAAATAAAAATTTTGCAAAGGTAAATAAACATAAATAAATTATCTATCGGTCTATAATGATGTATGGTATATATAATGGTATATATGGTATAATGTAGGTACCTATATTGAAAAAAATATTGTATTTTGTGATATATTATTATGAATATTAATTAAGTCATATTTGAATGATTTATGTAAGAAGCCGTAGGTACCTACATCAATATATATTATTGAATTATAAATCCACTGTCTTATAATTATTATTATTACTAAATGTATACCAAAAAGTGTTTGTATTATGTTGTACCTATATTTTGTATATTAGAAATCCTCTGTACAAGAACCCACAAGTCAAACAAGTACTTTACATGTGAGTTTTGCGATGAGTACTCCTGTTCAAGAAATTGTCAATATCACACAGACAACATCGCCGATTTTACCAGAACAATGTACGTCTTCAATTAATAAGTATAAACTGATTAAAAGTATTTCACCTACTAAGGAACAAAATAGTTTTGCTGTGCATGGAAGAAGAATAATAAATATCAACCATTTCTTCGAGGAAATTAAAAAAGCAAACGACCACTCTCCTTTCGATTGCAAATTTAATGATATGGTCCTAATTGACGAACAAATGCGTGGTTTCGATTCAGTTTTCCATTTTAAATGTTCAATGTGTAGAAAAATTTCAAAAATTTCAACCGAAGGAAGCAGCTTGGATTCTGGAATAATGCAAATTAACACAGCTGCTGTAGCTGCAATAATGTCAAATGGTTGTGGGTTTACACATTTACAGCAATTTTCGTCAACTCTTGAAATACCATGTCTGTCTGGTAACACATATAAAAAAGAGCACGATAAAATCTCTGAAGGATACGAAATTGCTGCAACTAAAGAAATGGAACTAGCTGCTCGAGAAGAAGCACAATTGGCAATTGAATCAGGTGAAGTTGGCGCTGATGGCATTCCTCATATTTCTGTTGTGGCAGATGGAAGCTGGTGCAAAAGATCATATAGAACTCAATATAATTCATTATCAGGAGCGGTAAGTTTTTATATAAGTATGAGGAACTAATTATATAGTGATAACAAGGGCTCGTAACTAGTTATTACTAAAGAGTAAACGTAGTTCCACAATTTTATTTGTAAGCATTTTAAATTCGATGTGTATGCAATTTGTTGAAATCGCAAAAAATTCTAAATAACTTTGTAGTTAAAAAAACTAAGAAAGTCGCTCTGCTTTATGTTTCTAAACATTTTTATAAATTTTTAACTACAAAATAGCTTACAAATATTAGTAATTTGGTCGAATTTTGTCAATATTTAAACTTCAAATGCTGTATGTTGTAACTACTGTATTTTGTAATAAATTATAATTCATTACAGCAGAGCGAGTTGCTGAGTCCCCCTAATTTATTGAATTTTAAATATATATATATATTTTTTTTTTTTTTGTCAAAATAATATAATATACAATATATTTTATTTTAGGCTGCCATTATTGGTTACAGAACTAAAAAAGTTCTATATATTGGCATTAGAAATAAATACTGTTCAACTTGTGTACGTAGTAATGAACCATCCCCTCACAAATGCTCAAGAAATTGGCCAGTGACAAGCAGCTCATCGGGAATGGAAGCCTCCATAATAGTTGAAGGATTTAAAAATAGTGAGGAAATGTATGGGTTACGGTATCATAAATTAATAGCAGACGGCGATAGTAGTGTTTATCAAAAAATTTTAGAATCAAGACCTTATAAAAATATAACTGTGGAAAAAGTTGAATGTAGAAACCATTTGCTTAGGAACTTGTGTAATAAATTAAAGGACATTTCAACAAAAAGATCAGCTGGTAAATTAGAGCATAGAAAATTACTAAGTAATAATATATTACGTATCCGAAAAGGTATTGTGTGTGCAATTAGTTACAGAAAATCGAACGGGCATTCAGTTAGTGATTTAAGAACTGATATTATGAATACTATTCATCATGTATTTGGTAATCATGTGGCATGTGCTGAGTATTTTTGTGATAAAAAAAAATTAATTGGTGCGAATTATATGGATAAATTAATATCCCAGGATTATGAATTTTATGAGGCGATGAACAAAATTTTAAGGAACTTAGCAAGACACAGCTCAAGCTTATTACAAGACGTTGACAGTAATATAGTTGAGTCATTTAATTCAATTATTGCCAAATTTATTGGAGGTAAACGTGTTAATTATGCTTTAAAAAATTCATATTATACAAGATGCATGTTAGCTACCTTAAGTAAAAACAACAAACGCCCAATATATTCGTTACATAAAGCGTTGTATAAAAAAAGTCCGTTTAAAAAAAGTAATTTTAAAGCTCTAGAAATTTTGCGTAAAGAAAAACAAGAAAGACAAAACCAATCGAGATCCAAAACTAAAAGATTTCGAAAACAATTATTTAAAAATGATAGTACGGATATTTCATACGGGAGTGAAGCCAGTAAACCAGATATGGATGTGGAAGAGTTTTCTAAACAAAAAGAGGAAATCTTATATGAAATGAAAAGCCTAATGAAAAACCGTGAAGAAATTGAACGTCAAACTGTTGACCAGTATCAAAACATAAAATGGTTTGAAACTAGGAGAAAACTATTAACTGCCTCCAACTTTGGTAAAATTATTAATCGTCGACTTGATACCGGTTGCGAAAATATAGTAAAAAGTTTATTATATACAACACAATTCACTGCTCCTCAATTAGAATATGGTCGTGAGAATGAACCAGTAGCGTTAAGGGAATTGGAAAAATATTTAGGGAAAAAAATTAAACCATGTGGTTTATTTATCGATGATAAAGATTTTTTCCTGGGTGCTACTCCAGATGGACTAATCGATGACGACGGAATCGTGGAAATAAAATGTCCATTTTCCGCAGCTGAAATAACCCCCGAAGAAGGCATTTTAACAAAAAAAATCACTTTTTGGCAACTACAAAAGAATGGCACTATTGGAGGTTACAAAAAAAAACACAACTATCATTTTCAAGTGCAAGGGCAATTACATATTACAAAAAGAAAATATTGCATATTTTGCGTATGGACCAAAAAAGGATTGAAATCGGAAAAAATTATGTACGATGAATTATTTTGGCAACAAAATATGTTGCAAAAATTAACAAATTTTTTCTTCGACTGTTTATTGCCCGAAATTGTAGACCCGAGACACCCTGGGAGACCTATCAGAAATCCAGACTACATCATTCAAGCTCAAAAGAAAAAAATGCCTCTCCCAATCGTTGTTCATAAATTATAAATTAAAATTAAAATATGGGTACTTAGCTATTTATTATTTACATAATTATTATTATTACTATTAGATTAATGCATTATACTTATACTTGAACTATATATCAAAATATACAATATAGTATATATATATATATATATATATATATATATATATATATATATATATATATATATAATAGGTACTATTTAAATATTATTTGCTTATGTGTTTCTCTTCGGGTTTTTAATTTTTAAGCGAGTTATGAGAAATTTTAAATTGTAATATTAATATACTGAATAACTTATAATCTCTAAAGGTTAACGAATTATACACTTTACTCTCAAACAGCGGTATGATCTTTTCATGCCTGGACTAAATGTGAATACTGAATAGTATAGTACTGTATACTATAATATACCTATAATATAATATATATGTATATATAATATAATATACATTATACCTATAATAATTATTGTACACATTATTTTACACTGCAAAGTACAGGAGGTGCTGAGTACATATTATTAGGTAATTATTGTTTTATTCAGTAGCTCTCTACTGTTGAACTGTACGACAAAATATCTGACAACTATTATTGTAATAAACAATCAAGTAATAAACCCAAAAATAATTTTCCGATAACCATTCGATACGCGATAGCGATTACGACTACATGTTCTGATGGTATGGCAGGGAAAGGTCGCGGTACCCGCATTGAATTTCACTCACACTAATAATCATTTACAACTAACACATAGATCCCGGGCGGCTAAGACGAGATTAGAAATTGCCTAAATGTTGCCCCTTAAATAATAGCTGTAGCGAGGCCCCTTAAGTAATAAATATTAATAATTTTCTAGTTGTTTTATGAAATTCTGCGTATAATGAACTATTCGATTTTAAACAAAAGTGCCCGATTAGCTAACCTAACCGATGCAAATAAATCTAATATGTCTGGTCCAATGAGTTGCATAATAATTAACAAACGTCTAATACCACATATTGTTTGAAATACATAATAATTTTAAAGAGACCCCTCAAAAAAAAAAAAAATTAAAAATCAGTCACAGTAACAAGCTAGACGCAACGTCTAGACGCAGTGTAGGAAAGCAATCCGGACGCGGCGTTCAGACGCGGCGTCTGATGCAGCGTCTGGACGCGGCGTCTGATGCAGCGTCTGGACGCGGCGTCTAGACGCGCCTAGGAACGCGTACCTCAAGAGACCAGCTCGAAAATAAATACGAGCTTTACCGAGACATTTTTGAGAAATTTACAGCGCTTTTAAGATTTAGCGAATTAGATGAGACTGATCTCAGAGAAGAAGCTAAAGCTTTACGAAATTATTTTCCAGATGATTTAGAGTCGTCATTTTCAAATAAATTGATTCATTTTTAATTATACTGCAAAAATAAAGGTATATTGAGAAAGATTCCCCGTCAAAACTACTCCAACACATACGTGATCACGATTCACGATCTGACATCTGTTTTTCCGAACATAAACATTTCGTACAGATTATTCAATTGTATGCCTGTTACAAATTGCAGAACCGAGCGTAGCTTTTCATGTTTAAAACGTATATAAATTTGTTTAAGAAACACGATTAGTTTGATGCTTCTCAACGTTGAGTCTGAAATATTGACAACCCTAAATTTCGACGATCTAATCGACAAATTCGCCAAACAAAAGACACGAAGAAAGTTTTTTTAAAGGAATTACTGTATATCTTGACTTTTGTATTTTTGCATTTGTATTTTAAAATTAAATCTCCATTTTTTCGAGCACCTGAATTCAAAATTTTTTAATTGTGCACTAAAATAACACATAATTGAAGCTTATATTGGTTTAAAAAAAAATGATTGTATAATTTTGAGGTGGCATTTTCCTAACAGCCTAGGGTAGCTTAAGAGGTAAATCCGGCACTGAACAAATATCAAACTAATGGCAATAATTTACGTTAAACAAAATATAAATTAGGAACACAAGCTCTGACAGTTTATTTTACATTTAGTTGGCTATTATATGTGTATGAATTCAAATCAAAATCAAAAAATAATTTTGGAAAGATGAAACTTAAAAATATTGTTTTATTATACCAAAAATTCTTACTACAAAAACCGGTGTCATAAATTCTAAGTGTGGCCAAACTTATTCATACTAATTGGTCATTACATATACCAAATTGTAGTCAGAGAAAATTTACGAAACGTTTATCGGTGTAGGACTCTAGAGACATATACCTGACACGAAAATGTGTCGGCGAAATTTCACTTCGCCGAGCACGATAACAACGGCCTAATTCAAATAGGACAGCGCATGAGCTCATCTCAGCATAGGTATTCGTAGGTATCTAATATCTATAGTAGGTACTATAAGAGTGTGCTTGGATCGCGGTTTTTTTCAAACGGAATAAATTACTTTGAAAAAGATTAAATAAACATGACCTAAGTCGGACCGCTATCAATTAATATAATATCTATTATTATCAGTTATCACACTTTAAGGGGTGAAATAAAAAAAAAAAATTACAAAAATAAACATGGTCATAAGTAATGTACATATAAATGCGAATACTCACAGCGATTGGATGTTGTTGGAGTCTGTGTGGACCGGGATTTCTTCATCTTTCCTGACATTGTTACCAGTATGTATGCAATAACAATATACGCATGCGGTTACTGCTGTAGCGTGGACTCGTAGTCAATTTATATATAGACGTGCACTCTGCGTCTGTCGTCGGCCCACACTGTCGAGTCGTTATATGTTTTGTTCGAACGCGGACCACACTGATACGGCGTTTATGGCGGCGTGGCACAACTAGCAGTCCGTGACAGTGGGAAAGGGTTCGCGGCGGGAGTGGCAGCGGGGGCAGCGGCGGTGACTGCGACGGTGGCGACCATTGAGCATCGGCACTGAACTGCAGGGCGGATGGTGGTAAAACACACCACTTGATTTATATCGATGGTGAATATATTTTGTAGTAACGACCACTACTTTGGTCTAAAGACAAAACGATAATCGAACGAACGAATAATGGAGTTGCCGTAGGTACATTTTGTACAGAGACGATTTTATAATATTGTTTACAACACATAGGTATACATAAATTATTCATCACATCTATTGAAATGATTAATACACTCTAGTTGTACTTACACTTGTTGCTCAAAATCCATGCAGTCATTTGTTTCCCATGTAAAATGCGCGAATGTATGTGCGGATGAGTTACGCATGTATATATGTGTGTGTGTGTGTGTGTGTGTGTGTGTGTGTGTGTGTGTGTGTGTGTGTGTGTGTGTGTGTGAGAGCGCGTGCGTGCAAGGCTGAAATTAATCTTTATTCTTTTGTATTTTACGTGACATTGTCACAAAGATTTTATTTTTACATCATACAATTTGTGTTTTTTGATGACGAGATCTTAACTAACAGTTAACGAGATCTAAACGAACAGTTATTTATAGTTATCATAGATTATTTTAAATCAATTTTCTCGGTTAGCCGATAACGTGAAGTTACTATCGTATCGTATCGGCTTGTAATATTGTAATGAACCAAAAATAAGCTGGATAGCTAGTCCTTTTTATTTAGAAGACATCGACTAACTATAGTTATTAATTTTTAACTCGTATTTAAGCTATTGGAATTGTTGTTGTGCAAAGTCCCTCTTTTCTTTATTATGACTTCCTATGTAATATTAGTTGACTTTACTAAAAGTAGCTAGAAAAATTGATAGGAACCTCTAAATCTCATTTCGAACCATTAACCGATTTATTGTTGACTTCGATGCAACAGTGCGTATTTAATGAACACATATTTTTCTCCTGATAATACGTAAGTATTATTATTTAGAAATCGTAAGTATTTTTTAAACATCAAGTCCCATATAAATATTACGAATTACAATATGGCGAATTTTTTCCATAGAAAAATAATATAATGCGTCTCAACCTCATTTTTACTTTGACTTCTCTAAGAAAAGATGGTATGGGTCCAATTCCAATTAAAAATATATGTGCAACTTAGGTATACCGAGGATCACTATACAACGTGATTTATTAATCTGGACACGTCTGAGAATAAAATATTTAAAATAAAATCAGAGGATTAGTATTTGCTTTGGACATCAAATGTCACGCGCACGTGTGATCTGTAGAAAAAATGTTTACATTTAAAAATATATCCGTTATTATTGCTTTCGTGAAACCTATGCTTTTGAAATTTTGAATTGTGGCGATTTTAGTCACATCGGTTGATAAGCAGGTCTGACGAGAGGGGGGTCGGGGTGTTTATACCTGGGCCCGGGATTTTCATTGGGGCCTGGTACAAAAACCAGAAATTAAAAAAAAAAATTGGTTTTACGGAAATTAGATAAATCCGGGCCCTCATGAGCATTCCGTCAATTCCTAGTAAAAATTTTTATACATTTTGTATTTTGGATTTTCGAACAAAATACGACTGCAGCCGGATATTTATCTATGTTACTACGTATATTGTGCACTAGGCATTTCAAACAAATAATATTAAAAAAGCCGGTAAGACAATGGTGGTGGAAGTTCGTCCATCGTCGCTCCGCTCCTCGGACAAGGTTATGGTGATGAGTAGAGATACAGGAGTTGGGTGGGATACACGAGATGTATTGATAGATTAGGCATTATAGGATAGATTAGGACATTATTTTATATTATAAAAAAAAAAAACGATTCTGAACGAAGATGAATTGTCAGTGAATAATATGTTTATAGTAAATCGTAATTTAACGCCTGAATTTTTGTAGAAATTACAGTTTCAGACGCCCGTTAAAATTTTTTAATTGAACCGATCATGATATTTTTATACTTTTTGCAAGAAAAACTTATGAACACCCTTGTATTAAATTTTCATTTCTTAACTTTGAATAGAAATTTTTTATACATTTTCAACTACAAATTTTGTCGATCTTTGAACTTCAACTGCATATAAAAAAAAATTGTGCCTATGTATTTGAATAATTTTTGAATCACTCTTACAAGTTTACAAATGACAGAGTTACAAATGTATACATATATATATATATATATATATATATATATATATATATATATATATATATATATATATATATATATATATATATAGTTTAAAAATAAGCAAAATATTTAAAAAATTAAACTATGGAAAGAAAATTCCAATTTAAGCACTTAGTAAAAGTTTAAAATTTCTATAACGAGTACTTAAAGAAAAATAGCATAAATCCAAAATTATTTTACGGTAAATTGTTATTTTAGGTGTAAAGTTTTGATTTTGTAAAAATTGTCAAATATTGACTGTTTGAACTTATGGCCAACCTTGTATTAAAATTTCAATTGTTAGCTTCTAATAAAAAATTTTTTATGAATTTTTACCTATAAAATACATAGCAAATATACATGATTTTGACGAATTTTGTCAATATTAGCACTTATAAACGCTTATAAAAAAATTGTGTGCCTATGTATTTTTATAATTTTTGAATGGGAGTTAGAACAACTTATGTGGACCCTTCTATTAAATTTTCAAGTATTTCGTCCGAGCTACATTTTTTTTATCAACATTTATAAAAAAAAAAAGCCGATAAGATAATGGTGGTGGAAGTTCGTCCTTCGTCGCTTCGCTCCTCGGACAAGATAATGGTGAGGAGTGTATAGCACTTTCTATCATGGGATCACCTGGTTTACGATAGTTTAGTTGTATGGTACTTTACATTTGAATGCAATGATAAATCATTGTAAGTTAAGTACAGGATACAGCTAGTAGTTGGGTGGGATACACGAGATGCATTGCTAGATTAGGCATTATTGGATAGATTTTGGAATTATTTTATATTATAAAAAAAAAACGATTCTGAACGAAGATGAAGATGTCAGCCTTAAATTGTAATATATATTTTATTTTAATATCCTAGATTGGGTTAAATCGGTTACAGTTATAATGTTTGAGGTATTGGTCCAAAAATATTTCATTCCGACGAATCGGTTTAAAAACAAATAATCTCTGTTCAGAATCTAAAATATTAATCACACATGATTACAACTAATATTTAATTCTTACAAAGAAATCATTATTAAAGCAATTACATGACAAATTTAAACTCACCTTGACGAAACAAGAACCAACTCGTTGTATTGTCTTGTGGATGCAACAATATAGTACAGTAGAACCTCATTAATTCGGACTATATGGGGCTCTAGGTTGTCCGAATTATTGAAAGTCCGGATTAAACAAAATAACCAAAAATCGTAAATTATAAATTTGTAATCGCAATAACCTGAATTTATGGGAAATTTGTAGAATTCGTTTTCATGTTTATTTTAATCTATGGCATAAGCTATGTGATAAATATGTAATCGAAATAACCCGCATCTATAGGATATGTATTTTTAGAATTCGTTTTCTTGTTTATTTTAATCTATAACATAAACTAGCGTAATTTACGTATTATAAATGGCTGTCCGGATTAAGCGAAGTCCGGACTAATGATATGGCAATTATAATATATTGTACCTAGGTAATGCATACTTGTTAAAACTAAATTAAATCAAAAATTAAAAAACAATTCTTTCTTAAATATTAAAATAGCCGTCTATTTTTTTTTAGTATACAGCAAAATCAAAATATGTTGTACCTAATGATTATTAATAATTAATTAAAATACTGTCATTTAAAAATTATAAAAATACATAGGCACAAAATTTTTTTATAAGCGTTTATGAGTGCTAATATTGACAAAATTCGTCAAAATCATGTATATTTGCTATGTATTTTGTAGGTAAAAATTTATAAAAATTTTTTTATTAGAAGCTAACAATTGAAATTTTAATACAATTTAATTAATTAATAACAATGAATTACCCTCGTATTTTTTACAATTATGGTAAGCCGAACTTATGGCCAACCTTGTATTAAAATTTCAATTGTTAGCTTCTAATAAAAAATTTTTTATGAATTTTTACCTACAAAATACATAGCAAATATACATGATTTTGACGAATTTTGTCAATATTAGCACTTATAAACGCTTATAAAAAAATTTTGTGCCTATGTATTTTTATAATTTTTGAATGGGAGTTAGAACAACTTATGTGGACCCTTCTATTAAATTTTCAAGTATTTCGTCCGAGCTACATTTTTTTTATCAACATTTATAAAAAAAAAAATAAAAAAAATCGAATATTTCAAATGCCTATAAATTGATTAAAAATGAGTGAAATCTTTTGAAAATAAAATTATATAAAGAAAATGCCAATATAAACAACTGATAAAATTTTCAAGTTTCTACAACTTATACTTTTTGAAAAAAAAAACAAATAGCAAAATCGTTTGAGGCTAAACCGTTGTTTAACGTGTTTTTGTAAAAATTTAAATTTCAAACACTCATAACATTTTTTTGTCTGAATGCGGTAGAGTTTTTTTTGCAGATAATTGAAGAAAAACTAATGAAAAACCTTGTACCAAATTTTCAAAACTTAGTTATAAAAGAAAAAAATTTTACGATTTTTCAACAACAAAATTATTTGCAAATTTTCGCAATTTTTACATATTTCGTATAAATTGGAACTTTGAGCACTTATAAAAAAAAATTGTGACTTACGATTTTGGATTTTTTTTTATCAGTTATGGAACAACTTATAAGAAACCTTGTATTAAATTTTCAAGATTTTCTGGCAAAAAAAAAAATTTTATCGTTATTTTAAAAAAAAATACTTAAACAAATTGAAAATTTCAATTGTCTATAATTAGCTCAATAAAAGTCAAAATACTTTGAAAATTTAACGGTGTATAGAGAACGCTAATCTAAACATTTGGTGAAAATTTCAAGTATTTACATCGATTAGTTTTTGAGTTATAGCAAAATAAAAAATTTGATTTTGTCGAAAACTGGTTTTGCGTAAAATATACCGTTTTTCCCTCATTTTTTAAGGGTTTTTCCCGGCGCGTTAAAAAAATATTGAAAATTTTTAACTTTTGACCCCCCAAAGTACCAACTAGATTCACTTTCCTTTCAGAAAAGTTGCTATATAAGGCAATCGAAGCATTTTTACTGCCCCAAATCGTGTCGACAGACACAAAAATAAAAAAATAAAAAAGAAATAAAAAAATAAAAAAAACACACATCATTGTAAAATCAATACATTCTTCACTCCGTTCAGAATCTAAAATTAAGTGTTTAAAAATTACCTAAAAAAAAATGTTTTTATAACTAAAAATTAAATATTATGTACAAAAATGATTTTAAATAGTGTTGTATTTTAATTTTTAATTGGAAATACTCAATTTAAATACCAATCTTGATCCTCGTCCTCATATTGACTACGTATTTAGCAAGGCTTTCCGAACTCTTGGTTTCATCCTTCGACTATCAAAAGATTCCCGCTCCTATTTATCCACCAAATTGCTTTTTTGTTCTCTAATCAGGCCGATCCTCAAATACGGAGCTATTATCTGGGACCCTTACTCTGAAAATAATTCCAAACAGCTCGATAGAGTTCAAAGGAAGTTCCTCGAATCCATAACCTATTCCTTCAATATCCCCTGCGAACCTCATGATTAAATAAATAAATAAATGAATAAATATTCTGTTAGAATTACTACTTGCTATAGGTCTGTAGACTATATTGGTTAAAACAAATGTGACATGTTATCTACCGGAATATTAAGAAAACAATACTTTTCTCTGCATAATACTTCTATGGCGGTCAGCACAACTCTCTTAAATCTGAAAATATCTTCGGAACGGGTACAACAGTATAGGCATTGGTAAAGCGTATGATCTACCGGGTCCGCCGTGATTTACTATTAATATAGGTAACGGATAATGTGCCTTTTGTGACTAAATACACTGCAACAATGTACTATAAAGTCTTAAAAACCGATTAAAGAAATAAATATATCTTATTTCATAGCTAACAGGTCACTACGTCTATCGCCTGTGCATTTGTATGTTTACCATTAATAGAGTCGTGTGTAAGCGAGTCCATAGTGTGTTTTAAAAATGTTAGCATCGGATTTTTATAAAATTATTAATCCTGAAAACTCTAGTGTAGAATTTCTTCAAAACCATGGACTATTGCCCAAAGAACGTTTATAGAAAATTAATAATTGCGAAAATGTGGTGGTGCCACTAAAATGTGTGTACGGAAAAAGAGATTAGCATCTGGAGAGACGCGAGAATATAAATATAGTTAAATATAAATAGAGTTAAGTAAATATAAGTTAAGTATTAAATATAGTTATTTTTTAATTGAATAATAATATAATATAATATAATATAATATTACATATTTATTTATTTATTTATTTATCTACTGTGTTAAACTTTCTACTTAACACGCTCTAACCTAACCAACTATATTAATGAACATTTTTATAATCCGACGAAAATGTAAATTCATAATATACAAAATATGGCATGCCAGGACTGTACGAAGAGTTTTTACGTATCAGTGATATAAACACAGAGGTATCAGGTTAGAAGAAATCATTTGGTTCTATTAAATTTTCAATGTAGACTGTAGTAAGGCTGTTCGCCCTCTGGCGATGATACGATTTATAATAATTGATAATACCCTGCAGGGGCCGAATAGGCCACCAAATGTGCGCGATGACGACTATGACAGGAGAGGAACGCTTATATCTAACGCAACGGAATGAAACACAATAGGAGTAGGAATAAGTTTATACACCAGGAATGAGGAGATTGAGTTTAGTTATTGGGGGGGGGGGAGGTCTCTGTGGCCGATCCGGTCTGGTGCAATGACCACAGAGCTCACATAAAATTGGACAAACCTTAACTCTAAACAATCAAATCACACTTATAATCTACGACGGTGACTGGTAACTTTGAACGATGACTAGAATCACGACGACCTGGGGCGGTCTTTCACACAAGAAGTCATTTTTCTCTATTTTTAATCATTTTTTCAAGTGTAAAGAAAAACTCTTAAGATCTTATAATAAACATTTTCAATTTATTATAAAATTTATATTAAGAATATGAGTTGGTCGTTTTATACTGTATTAATTTATGTCCATAGTAACTATAAGTTAAAAACGAATTATTTATTAAATCCATTTTTCTAATCACTAATTATTCAGTCAAGTACAAATATTTATATAATAATTATTTTTAACAGAAATATTGTGGTCATTTTATGATCATGAATCTACGTCTGACACCCGATTTAAAATTCATAAAAATCCAACAAATAATATCCGAACAAAATGCTAGCGACGCGCAGTGTAAAGAAATGAAAAGGATATGTTTGAAGGCAGACAAAGTTTTGGCGGCCAGGCGAAGGCATTTGGAGGCAGAGGGAAATATAATGTACAACAACTTACAAAAAGTATAGATTATAAAAAAAAACTTTATTATAGTATACAACACTTGATTTATGGCTCAGGCTAAAGAGGCACAAGAAAAGCAAGATGCCGAGCTGAAAGAGGTGCAAAAACTTGCACAAGTCGTTGCAGAACTGAAACACCAGGAGCTCGTCAAAATAAAAACCAAGTAACACAAAATCATACATCAATATGATTATACGTACCCAGCATCACGGTTCAAGTAGTTAAGTAAAAATCAAAGCTCAGTAATCAGTGGTCACCATCTTATATACTTATGTATATCTGTGCCATATGTATATACGTGGATTATAAATACATGAGAAATAAAAATATTCACCAACTTATATATTTATTATTTAAATTAGCAAGTGTTTTCATAAATTTAACATTATAATTATGCACTTTTTGACGGCGTAGTTTGAATAAAAAGGGCAAGAGATAGGTAGTTTCAGTAAAGACGATTTCTAGTAACTCATTTTAAACTTGATTTCACTAATAAAACTAAAATATCACAACAAATCAAATAAATATTAAGGATATTAAAGTACAATTTGATTTAGTTTGCCGTTTTTTCTTTTTTAAGATTCTGAATGTAGCAAAAAATAAATAGATAATGTTCAAAGAATAATGCACAATAAAAATAATATATGTGTCAATAATATGATGACAAGTAATTACACACTTGCGATTACCTACAATCCAGCCATTAGGTCGTAGTGTAAAGTTGTTGGTAATATAAAAGTTTTAAAACATAACGTACATAATACATATAGGTACTTATTATACTAAATTATTCTTTTATTAGCTATTGTAAATATATGTTTTATTTCTCGCCAATTTCGGTTGGTCAAATGTAATATTTTAACATGCAATTTCCACTGTGTCTGCATTCACTCACACTACCGATCGCTAATTTTTCTTTTTTTCTTTGCGTTCACTCTTATGTTTTCGTTTTTTGGCGTCGCTCTTTTTAAGGTATACCACTGCTTTTGATTTTGATCTTTAAATATTTACTTTTAACACTTATGTAAATCTAAATCAAGTGAAATAAGTAAAAAAAAATGTTACCCAATTTTAATTATTTTCTATCCACAGTGTATCGGCGGAAATTCGGAATAAATTATCAGAATAGTTGATCCTCATTTTTATGTATTACGTACAGAAACTGCAGGGGTTGATAGCAAACCCAGGCTCTATACTAAATCAGTTGAGTTATTAAAATACATCATGACCATTAGTTTTTGTGAGGTATTAATCGATCAGAAATATTAAGTAAAACTGGATTGGGTAACTAACTTGCAAGCCAATTATGATATTTAGGTTTTTATTTTTTCTGGTGTTAAATTAAATAATTTATTTTAATTTTATCAAAATTCCACTGTGAAAATACAATGTACAATCGAAAATGTGTAATTAATTTATAGAACTAAAATGTATTTTGTACAGTCAGTTGTTTCAAAATAATTCGCATGAATTTCGGTGTCTCAAGAAAAAGTCAGAAACGGCTCGAGTGCAAGATGAATTATTGTGTCAAATCAAAGAAAAAGAAATCATGCAGAAAGAAGAAAAAGTCAGAAAATATTACGAAGATAAAGAAAAACTGTATAAATATCAGTTGTTACATTTATGTAATGGTTTTAGATTCTGAGTGAAGCGAAGTTGGTTCTCCTATGGTCTATAATGTTTATTTTTTAAATTGTTTTTCCTAAACACTTTTTGGTACACTTCACTATGCTAAAAAGTTTCATCCAGCATATTTTTAGATCAAAAATGTTATCTAGTTGGAACTTTAAAAGCTTTTTTCTCTATTCTTGACTAGAGGAAAAACTACCGAAAACCGAGTAAAAATGCAAGTCAAATTTGTAAATGACACTTACACTAAATCGATTTTAGTTATTTAGTCATAACTCCAATAACAATGTAGCTAAAAATTACTTGATATTTTCACTATATGTTGATAACATACCTATTGCTTCATACTTTGCAAAAGTTTCAAAAAAAAATTGACAATTTTTGATCTAAAAATAAAATTTTTAGAAATACTTCATTTTCAAAGTTTATTTCTAATAAAATTGTTAACGAAAATATTCTAATAACACTGAATGACAAGTTCTTAAATTTAATATGACCTTACTAATTTGCTTTACTAACGATACTGAAAAATTTCAAAAATCGTGACAGCTTTTTTTTATTAGCGTTTAAATAAGTTATTACATGATTTTTATAGAATAGACCGTTTTTATATCAATTTTAAACTTTAAAATGTAGAAAAAAATATTAGACTATTCAATCTTAATGAACGTTTGGATACAGATAGAACGACATGATTAAAATCTTACGGTAAAATTAAAATAGAAAAAAAATTGTTTTGTCACACAATAAAAGTTTTAATAGATTTGATAAAAAAAAAACCCATCGATAGTTAGACTAAAAATAATAAAATTGATAAACGGTGTATTTTTATTCTAAGCTTTACTCAGAATAGTTTGAGGGGCCTCTCTGTATTTTGAACAAAAAACATTCATTTTTATACCAAACATCATCAATACGTATGTAATAGCGTGGACCGAAATTAAATATGAAAATAGATCTGAATCATAAATTAAGTCTTTTTTGAATTCAATATCACCTTTTTTTCAACTATATTTTTCATTAAGTTTATGAACTACTTTATGGAATTGTAAAAATTAAAATAGTCATGTATTAAAAAGTGACATTTAAAAATAATAAAAATAAAATTTAAAAAAAGATGATGTAGGATACAAAGAAGACTTAATTAAGATTTCAAATCTCTTTTCATATTTGATTTCGGTCCACTCATTTAAACGAACTCGCAAGACATGTTAGCTAAGAAAACGCATGTTTAGACCCTTCAGACATAGTCTATCGTTTCTTGACTGAGAAGCGGAGAATATCCCATAGTATGAAGTATGTCCTGTTTTTAGTTGATGATTTCTCAAAAATGCTTCTATGAATACATATTCTATAATCAAAAACTAATAAATAATTAATTATTATAGTAATGATATAATTTTGTAGAGATTTACTTCAAAACAATTTTGAACAAATTCAATATATCGAGAAGCAGTCACGTACTGCTCGTGTAAAAGAAGACTTATTAAGCCAGATTCGAGAAAAAGAAACTGTGCAGAAAGAAACAAAAGCTAGAGAATATTACAACGATATAAAAATGATTGAAGCCAAGAACAATGATAATATGGAATGTAAAAAGACTGGAAATAATCACAAACCACAAGAGAATACAAAAACGATATCTATTCGAGAAGAATGGGAATTGCAACTAAAAATTAAAAATGAGTTAAAAAAAAAAGAACGCGAAAAATTCAAAGATGAGGAAAAGCAAGTAAGTACGAATAGTACTTCACTAATATTTGGATATCCAGAGGTGTTTTAATTAATAATAGATACTAAATGTAGCCCTCCCTACTGAAAATACGCATAACAACTTTTAAAGTGTTTAACTTTTCCATATCTTTAGAACATCAAACATTTAAAGGAATAAAAAATTGAATTTCTTCGTTGCATTATTGTAATTAACTTGTTTTAATTCATTTTTAAAACTAAATAATACAGATATAAATAAAAAGTACGATGTTTTCGATTACTGAGATGAATATAGGTCTTTTTGATCGTTTAAAATCCTTCAAGTCTTCCATGATTTATTAAGTTATTTATTAATTTTTAACTTAATTTAACATACCACTGGTTTTGATATTTATCGAACATTTTTGTACACATTCAAATATAAAGGAAGATCATCTATGTATTATTTGATTTCGATATTCATGTAAACAAAATTACTTCTATTTTAGTACAACTTTAAAAAATAGAAAGTATTCATGTGATTATCAATTAGAATAAATTAGAAATGAACATTGGAAATTCAGTAACAAAGTATGAATAGGTCATGACAAACGGGTATATCGTAATTGATAAAATATGAACGGATTACGTATTGTGCAGTAATAATTCGTTTCATGTATATATTTTTGCATAATATGTTGTGTATTGAGTTCAATAAGATAACTTTAATTTTTTGAAATATTGATGTCTTAATAAATTAAAGTAGATGTACTTATAATAATTATAATTATAAAAATATTTTATATTTTATATTTATAATATTAATATTATAATAATAATATGAAAACATATAGCTTTAAAAAGGTGATATAACATAATGGTGATGTAAGTTTATCTTTCATCACTTCAGTCTTTGGACAAGACAATGGTAAGAACTAGGGCAGAGAAGTTATAGAAGGTAAAATGGAAAAATAAGCTCATGAAAAATTGAAAATATGCATTCAAATTCAATAAATATGCATAATAATATGTGAAAAAAAATATATATGTATTAGTGAAATAAAAAAATTAGATATAAAAGATAAATCATTGCATTGCATCACGAATATTTTTTAAAAATATTTTCAACCTTAAATGATTGGCGATTGTCAGCAACCAGTATGGTTTTATACAAAGTAAAACTTCTTTCGAGGTGTGTAGATGTTATTGGTGCATATATTCTGTAAAATTTAAATCATTATCCGTTATATCTTGTAAACCATCCATCGATGAACTTTCTCCATTCAAAATTTTTTTTTAATAATATTTTTAATAATATTGCAAAACTATCATTTTTTTCCAAAACTTGGTTAAATGAGGCATTTACTTTCATTCCAATATCATCCGCAACTTTGTCCAATTTATGTTTCGTGAATACTACTGTTATTACTGAATCAGTTAATGATACTCCTTGCGATTATAATTTAGTTATTATTGGTGGTAGGAAACCCATAATTTGAATGTATAAAAGTCAAATTTGGCTCCATTGAATTTTCATTTAAAAGGGCTTGAAATTTTTTATAGATACAGAATTTTTAGAATCAAAATGTTTGATGGCATCTCGTACTTGCTTAAAATATTAGCAGTAATACGAAGTAGCTTCGATCCAAGTACCTCATCGTGTGAATACAGGATCGGGAGGAAGAGGGACTCCGAGAGCTTCTGTTTTAAAATATAAAACACGTGAAGGTGCTTTTAAAAATACTTGCTCTGCTTTTGTTACTAATTTATCAACTCTAGAAACATGACTTCGAATATTTTCTGCTGAAAATTGGACTTTTCTAGAACTTCAGTGTTTAATAGATATATTTTTCCTGGTCTATCCTTCAGCAGAGTTCCGATTATTAAGTTTGTTATATATCTTCGCTGTACATTTGTCGTTTCATCTATAGAAACCCATATTTTTCTTCTAACAATGTCTTTTCTAATTAGATCAATAGCTTCTAAATAACAATCATTTGAATAAGTTTTCCGACGTAGGCACACTAGGAATGTCGTTAAGAGTATACTTACCAAGAAATGATCGGATTCGGAATTGAACATTAGAAATTTTATGTTAAGGAATTTTTGAACACATCAATAGACTTACATAAGTCAAGTGAAAAAACAGATTTTTTGTTTGATGGCTGTGATATAAATTGTTGTTTATTTTCGGTATGTTTATTTCGACGAGCTAATAATCGTTGTATATGTTGAGTTGATGTAAATTTCTTTCAGCACTTCAACTTCATAAATCTCACAATAGAGCGTAGTACCATCGGTAGCTAATAGATCTTCACCAAAATATTTCACATACTTATAAAATATACTTCCATTTATTTTTGGCACTATGCGAACTGTTAAAAGAAAAATATAAGCACAGAAAACATAGCGAGTGGCACAAAGTTACGTGTCGGACGACACTTGGTTTTAACATACTATCAAAGTAATACTAACAAGATTACTAACGAAAAATAATGTTGATATAAAAGTGAATATAGATACTGAATTGCTACGACGTAATGATAATAAAAATAACATCATCCGAATGCCCTACCTAATAATAATATCCCCCCTAAAATATGTGGGTACCTACGATAATACATAGTCTACACGGGCATCGGGTGATGTACATATAGTTTAACATATAACCTAACATACCTAACATATAACCTTACAATTTTTAATTAATTGAAAATTGGGCCATTTTTCCATTAAAAAATTCCAAAAAAAAAAAAATTATATATTTAATATTTCAACTATGGGGCTTATGACTTATATTTATATCTTTGTTTTCTATAAAAGAGAGGCTCAGAATAAAACATGCAAATCCTATAACTTCTCTGCCTTATTAATAAGGTTTATTGAATTTTAAAGAAATAATAAATCATTTCTTTGTTAAACCGATTCTGTGTAAAGTTTCAGTTTAATTATTAACTAATTGAAAAATACCATTTACAGATTTTAGCATTTGGTGATTTACTCTAAATATAATGGTAGACATTATTTTTTATTAAACGATTGAAAAAATAATTTTCTATCTAAATTCCAAGTTTCATAAAAATTGGATTGATCAATTTTATTATTTTACACATTTTGAGTTGACGTAATATATGACGTAATATAGTTGATCCTGTAAAACTTGTATAAAAATTGTGCTAAACGCTAAATAAATAAAATCCTGACAAACAATTTTTTAAATATTTCAGTATCATTACATCAGTATACGAGTAAAATAATATTAAATTTTCAAGTCTTATTACAAATAATAACAAATTTTATTGGAAATAAATGTTCAAAAAATGAAGGTTTTTCAAAGTTTTACGTTCAGTACAAAAGTTGACCACTTTTTTTTGAAACTTTTGTCGGATTTGCAAAATTAAATTATTAATGTAATATGGTGAAAGTTTCCAGTTTCTAGCAACATTACTTTTGAACTTGTGATTAAATAACTAAAACTGATTCAGTAAAAGTCTTGTTTACGGCGCATTTTATCGTTTTTACTCTATTTGTCCGTAGTTGTTCCTTATGTTTGAATAAACTATTGTCAATACAAAAAATTTATCCCTTAAAGTACATAAAAATTCAATTCATAATCTACGTAGTTGTGGAATGTAACTTTTGAACAGAAGTGTTTTTGTTAGCACCTTCGGTAAAAACTATTTAGCTCAACAATTACATAGAAACAAAAATCAGTTATAGGTAGGTACATGAAAAAGAAGAAGAATAAAAACTAATACGTTTACTTACACAAATAACATACACACATACACCCATAGATATAAATATGAATATACATGTGGTATAGGGAACACTGAATATAAATAGTTTGATATCACATAAGATATAGTTTAAAATGTGATATAGTATAATGACAGTGAGTAAAGATAATTATAGTTATGTTTGATTTAATAATGAAGTAACAAGAGGGAGAAGATATTTTATTATGTAAGTAAATTCGGATATGAAGGAGATTAACGGATTTTTTCTGGTTGAAGGATTAAGATGAAGGGATCACGCCTAATTAGACGATTAAAATATTTAAGTTTTTTAAGCTCTTGACGAAGCCTTTAAACAAAGTTTAAACCCAAAAAAGGCCTAAAAAAATAATAATAAAAATAATAAGATGATCAATGTTAAACTAATAAATCTTTAGCGGTTTAGCTTCACTTAGAACCTAAAATATGCCCTATCTAAGTATCAATCACTAAATTAGATATTTTGAATTTCTTATAGTATTTTAAGAATAAAACTACTTCATATACCTAATATACTTCATATGTAATAAGACATAAAAATAATAGTATTTGGGAATCTGCCAATCTCGGATATTAACAATTTAGCTGAAAAACTTATAAAATATTTCATAAATTGTGTCAAAAGCTATTAAAATTAATGACTTTGGAATATTATAGTATTATTATTTATCAGCAGTTGAAAAACTTTCAAAAATTAAATGAAGCAGAGTATAACAAGATCTGCGAAAAACGGCAAAAAATGATCGAATATAGTAAAGAGCTGAAAACAATGATTGACCAAAATGCCGATATTAAAAATAAACAGAGAATGCAGAACCTAAATGATGATGAATATTTGATTGAAATGAATGATATAACCAATAGATGTATATAAACTTAGAAAATAAAAATTACACGTACAAAACAACACAATTTATTTTATATACAAGTCAAGAATTAATTTATTTTTGATCATCAACTAGTTAAGTTTTCGAAAAAAATGAAAAACCTCATGACAAACGATTACTGCAATTTTCAAGTTTTAAGTTAAAAAGTATTGGAATAACAAGAAATATCAATATCGATTAAATAATATTCGTAAAAATACTCCATTTCACCGAATTTTGACATTTCTAGCTTATAAAAAAAAATGAATGCATCCGGTTATTAAATAAATGTAAATATAGCTAAGGCTACTTATAAAGAAGCTTGTAAAATAATTTCAGATCTGAAAACAAAAATTACAAATTCTATGAAATATAAATAAAAATACATTTGTCATTTTTCGTAATAAGAGTAGGAAGTTTCAGAAAAGTTTCAACGGGTCATTGAATACATGAAATTTGACATCTCTGCATATTATTGTATAGATACCTGGTATATGCATACACATAGGTACATTATTATCAAAGATAATACCTGAATCGAATTGAATATATCGTATTCTCGAATTCTCGATACTTTTTTCGTATTCTAACAGGTATTAAGATAACAATTTTTACCATCATCGCAGCTAGGTACATACAGTACCTAATTTTAATTTTTTTGTATAATTGTAATTTTATTTTGTTCCTACATTTTTACAATCATAAACCGGGATATATTTTTTTTGTTTTGAAAAACATTATATTTTTTATTTAAGAAAGTACTTACACTATACATTGCCAGAGCGGGCCATGAAAGTAAATAAAGTTTTAGTATAAATTATTTAAAAATAACATTTCAGTTGATATCCAACGACCCGGCAGGGTCGCGCTAGGTAAAAAAAAAAAACGCCTTAAAATGAACGCATCGGCAATCACAACGCGCGACAACTGCCGAGTATCCAACGACCCGGCAGGGTCGCGCTAAGTATAAAAAAAACGCCTTAAAATGAACGCATCGGCAATCACAACGCGCGATAACTGCCGGGTATAATTACAGGAAGCATCGGAAATCACGAAAAAAAATAGTTGACAATGCATATCTAATTTCTTGTAGAATAATTTAGTTTGACAATGCACCAATCTTATTGGAAATGTTCCGTAGAAGGGAATGCTGCACTTTTTAATCCGATTTGAACATTATAAATGGAGTTATAGCCAAATATATTATGCATTTTTATGGTAAAAAAGAAAATGTTATTCGATAATATTCCCTGCGGCTCGCATGAAGTTCCCCGCCCACTGAGGAGATACACGCGCGTGCTTTGTCATTTTCACTCGGCTGCGCGACGCGCTGCGAACGCGCTACAGCGCTTGCAGCGGCGGTGTTTCCAACGTAACGGCTCGCGGTGCGATTATAACGCGATAATATCATAATAATATTATGTACTATGTATTGTATATTCAATATTGTTCTTTCTCGCGTCAACCGCTGTCTGTTATGCACGTCCAGCGTTATACGTCTTATTGACTTCCGTAGGCCACTGTATTATAACCTGATATTATTATATTTAATAATAATTCTTACAAAAACAACAACAACAATAATAATAATAATAACATAAAAAAAATTTGTGATATCCCAACAAAAACACTACGCCAAACTCCGTGTAAAAAAACGCTCAGTATAAAAAAAACCACCTCAAAAAGTTGTGATATCATTTTATAGCTATGTACTTAAACTTTATAGGAATAGATATATTATTATAATTTATGTTAAAATTCACAACTTATAAATTGAACTTAGCTGGTGACATTATTTAAAACTCATGAGAATTAATTTCGTATTGAGTATACCTACATGTTATCTTTGAAAATGAGTGACACTAATTAAGTGTTATATAAATTAATTGTTATAAATTACTAATTAAGTGTTATAATTTTAAAGTCACCAGCTAAGTTCAATTTACAAGCAGTGAATTTTAACATTAATTATAATAATATATCTATTCCTATATAGTTTAAATAGGTACATAGCTATAAAATGATATCACAACTTTTTGAGGTGGTTTTTTTTTTATACTGAGCGTTTTTTTACACGGAGTTTGGCGTAGTGTTTTTGTTGGGATCATAATTATTAATTATTTAAAATATCGGAGCGATAGATTGTAAGTTAGGGACTTAGATCATATACTAGTACATGATCTAAGGTTAGGGATGGGTACAGTCTTCCCGAATTTGATAAGAGCGAACATAACCTAAAAAAAAAATGTAATTCCAACCATCTCGTACCAACCTTCGAACATGAACGAAAATCCAAAGTCCGTATCGAAATGTAAATGAGGCCAAACTGAGTTTTCCATAAACTTCTATAGAGAAATTTATTTTCTATATCCTAAAACCCTGTTTAGTTAGATTTTAATCGGAGTAGTTAGCATCACGAACTATGATTATAGTTCGTGGTTAGCATTTCACTGATTACTCACTACACGAGTTTACGTAACACGAGTTAAACGTAACGCCGTCCGAAAACTATGCGGCCATCATTCCGTACGCGACGCCTCGACGCAACTTTGCGCGCCGGTTAGGCAACACTACGTACAACTCCGTCGTTATCAATTATCTCATACGTTATCGCGCAGTACGAAATCGTCGTCGTCCAGTACTTCAGATATCCAGTTTTCACCGACTACCAGCTAACTTACGGACGATAGTCTTGTTCGAAACGTGCCGTGAAGAATGTCTCATATTATTGCAATATAATACTATTATTATATCGTTTTACGTGAAGAGTAAAACCGCAACGGTCCAGTCGGCGACTCCGGAGCGTAACTGTTTCTTGCGAGCAACGACGGTAATAACAACAATAATCACACATAAGTAACAACAATAACGTTCTGTTTTAATGGGTGTCTCGTGACGTCGAGGTGGCGCACGCCGTAGGTTCCTTTTCTTTTAGGCCTCCCCGTTCTGCGCGTCTGACACTCTGACCACTCTATCGTGGAATATTCGATGAGGGGGGTCCATCAAAAGCTTCAGACGTACGCACACACTGACTCCCGTGTCTTTCGCGCGACCGAATCAGTTCGTTTTCAATGATCGGAGTCGCGCACGATATCTACGTTCTAGATATGTTCTTATCTTATGTTATTCCAAGCCATATTTTTATTCTTTCACATAATATCATCCTATTTATTTGTTCATTGTAAATAACTGTGATCGATTGATAGGTAATACACTAATATCTAATGTTGTTAGTATAGGTTTAGATAGTTTTTAATTTAGAAAATGTTATTTAATTACAAAGCGTATTTAAATAATATCTACCCCTTAGCAATTTAACATTGGATAATATGTAGATTTGTATGTTTGTTCTTGTACAATTTAAATTACTTTGATTTGAAAAATATAACTGATTATTTTTATGTGTATTTTATGTACACACGTTTTAATATTTTTCTATATGCAATTGTTTTATTTTTTATTTTCAACACTACTTCCAGTGTGTTATGATGTGAAGAATTTTGTTTTGGGAAAAGTTGATATTTACATTTAAAACTAACTATGTAGTAGAAGTAGTCTACTCAGACATTCAGAGGCACTTAAAATTACTAAAAGACATAGATATGGAAGACTTGGGTTTTCTATAATTGTAGGTTACAAGGTTAAAATTTAAGTAACCAGTAGTTAAGTAGGTACCTATTATTAAATAATAGTTTTTACATAAATAGTCTATTCACTAAAGCACTTGTAAATTTGGTGTATAACATTTTAATACAATTAGAAGCTCATTTTTTTTCTATTTATTATTTATTTCATATTGCACATTAAATATTTTTTAACTAAATTGTATTATTTGGTATTTATTTAATTATTTTAACATATTTTTTAAATTTTTCATTAAATTTGAGACCATGAATATTTTATTTTTTATAGATACCTATCTGTATTAGTGATTCAATGAGCATAATTCACATTTGATCAAAGCCATTACAGTACAGTACAGTAAGTCCTCATTTACTGTTATTTTGCATTACATCTAGAAGCTAAATTCTTAGTGTTTTGTTTAACATTGCCACAGTTTCAGTAAAATATATTTTGTAAATTATTAATTTAATATTGTTGACCTTTTTCAGATAATACTGCTATTGTTTTTATTGAAATATCTGTTATAGGTAGGTACTTTTTTAAATTAATTTTAGGTAATATTTACTAACTGTTTTTCATTTTATTAACAGTTGTTTAACAAAACTTTTGCTTTCTATTATATGTTGTCTGTACTATTATATATTATTTAACTGTTACATAGTATTTTTAATTTATAATTCATATGGTTAAAAAACTCCTTATTCACCGTACAGTTATAATAATCATAATAATACATACATTATTATTTATTGGCAAGAACCCATTATAATAATTTTTTTGTAAAAAATGTTTTTCGGTTAACGTGTTTTTCTGGAACCTAGTCTCGACGTTAAACAAGGACTTACTGTAGCTTATTAAAGTATAAATTAGGTATCTTAATAACTAAGTAAATTATTATAATTTGCTATTTATACTTGTAATCAATAACCATTTTTTGTACTAACTGTAAACTTATTGTATTGACAAATTTTTCAGGTCAAAATTTGAAGAACTTTAATCATCACCTTGAAATGAAAATAAATTTAAATTCATTTTACCATTTCTCACTGGATATTTTATGAATGGAAGCATTGTAAATTCAATTTATTTTAATTGTCATCGCTTTTAAAAGGTTACTATAATAAAATTATACTAAATATATAACTATATTAAAATAAATTAGTGTTAATTATTAAGCTTATTATATAATAATGAAATTTTGATGTAATTTAAATTGGTTTTCCTAATAAGTTTCGGAATTATTTTATTTAAAGTTTAAATTATGACAAATGAACATTATAGTAAGATTTTTCAGATCACGTCTCAAAATCATTAACAATTTCTACTTAATTACCTCATAATTCTTATTTGAGTTAATAATTTCCCAAAATTGTTTACCAAATTAATTTAATTTATTTGATCATATTTATTTATCTATTTTATTTAAATGTTCTGTGATGAATTGCTCTATCTTATGATTTATAGGTTGTAACCAATATAATTTTGAAGTATTTATGTGCACCTTATGATTTAATTGTATAATTTGAATGAAAAGTTAAATAATATTTAATTATTTACCAATAAATTATAAATTATTGATTATGTAATTAAAATAATTTAATTTTCAATATAAAGAGTTAAAATACATATATAAAATAGCTTTTTAAAATTAGGTCTCATTTAATGTTCGGAGAATAATGAAAATTAATTTTAAGAAATTAAACAACAATTTATAAGTTGATTTAAAACATTTGTATATTTTTCATATTTATAATTTGTCTAATAACTAGGGCTAAGGACTTCTAGTACTAAAAAAACTAAAAAAAATATACATGCACTTATGCACTAAAAAAACAAGTAATATGCATTTGAAATATGCTCTAAAAATTTATTTTATTTTATTACTTCATTTTTATTGTTAATATCGAATTATAATATTTATATGGAAAAAATCTAAAAAATTATATTTTGATTAGTTAATTATAATGAATACTTGAAAATTTATATGTTTATGTCTTCTTCTCAGTTTTTTTGTTTTCTTTCTTCTTCATCTTGAAATTAAAAAAAAAAAAAAGCATTTAGTACAATTTATTTTTACCTATGAATATGTACTAATATATAATTAAATTTTGTATAACTTATCTTTGCCATTGCATTAAATGACTAGATATTTTCTTATATTTTCAAATTAAAATGAATGTCTGTTGTCTACTAACAATGTATACAATTTGGAGAAATATCTCTCTACATCCATGGAAGCTGTACATATTTAAAAAATAACAATTAATTTGCTTTTAAGTTAATAATATTTTTATTTAAAATTTTAAATGATAAGCCATTCATTGAAGTAAACTTTTTATTCAATATTTTTGAAATAATATTAAATGTTTTATAGCCAATGTTTTCCGTCACAATATCGTCTATTTTTTGTGGCATTAATTGCTCACTGAACTCGAAGCTTGCAACAATTTTAAATATGCATTTTCTACTATCTCAATTCTGTTTGATAAAGGAATATTTTTCGCTCCAATGCGAGTGATCACATCACATAAAAATCAAAAATTTGATTTTGTATTCACCAAATTCAATCTGTTGTTCATCAGTCGAAACCCAGATTTTTACCAACTTTTAATTTTCACTTAAGTGTCTTCATAAATATCATTTACATAGCCTTTACGAAATGTAGTTTGATTTGAAATTTCTTTCAATGTATTTTTCCAAAAATGACTTAAAATTATGATTATTAAGTTTATTTAATGGAATGGTCTCAGATAACAAATCATAACATAAATCTTTATTAAAAGAAGACTTTTTTGTATTACTTAAGAGTTATTACTGAGTTTTTTGGGAACCAATTTTATTTCGATTTTGTTCTCATTTGATAGCGGTTTTATGTTTAGCTTGGTCAATGTGTTGTTGAACGTTGAATTTTTTATCACTACCAACTTTAAAATCTCACAATTTACAATATAATGTGTTTCCCCCAGACCCCAGTGGTAAATATAAAATACTGGACCACTACTATTACTGAATTCTGACACATAACTTTTTAAACGAAAAGCCAATGATTGTTTTTCTTTTGGCATATTTGATAAACAAAAAAAATGAATATTACTATAAAAATTTGAAAAAGATGAAATAATATACCCGATGAAAATATTGCATGCACACGATATAACAAAACATGAGCTTGCTATAAAATATGACAGACGACTGAAGTTCACTTCATGTATATGTTTTTATTTTATCAGCTAGATAGAAAACTACCTAAACGATGATAAAAATATTATTTTTAAACAGACAATTTACCAATTCGTTCTTTTTTATTTAAGCTAATTTAAAAACTTATATTGAAAATTATCAATTATATTCTTAGTTTTTCTAATATACTCATATATGCATTTATATGCAATAATGACAAAATATACAAAATAAAATTTTAAATATTATTTCCTGGTGTTATGAAACATATTTGTTGATCACTTACATTATTCTACGGTCCTTCAAAAAAAAAAAAAAAAAATTAAAAAACTAGAAGTCCTCAGCTCTACTGATAACACTATGTTTAATATTTCTCTTCTCGTCAATAATTTGAAATATAAATTTAAAAAAAGTTTTGTTAATATATTATGTTCATTCTATATGTAAAAATTATAATGTTCCTAATAACCCAATTATTCTCTTGTATATTATGTGCTATATATTAGACTATAAATGTTCTACTGCAATTTGTTTTTATTTTTACAAATCATATTTTGCTTGGCTGATATTTATTTATAACTTGTCATCTATTCTATATACTGTATAATTTTAAGTTGTTATAAAGAAAAATTATTTTTTAATCGTTCATTCAATTTTTGGATGTAAATTTCCTTGTATTTTTTATGAACAAATTTTAATAGATGAATACATTTTTTATTTGTTCACAGGTAATACATCAAAAATCGAATTTTCAGTAATCATTTTTGTTGTATTAATAATTATAATAATCAACATACTCTCATCAGTTATCATGTTGTCTTTAGCTAGACTTTCATATTATTCTTGCAATGAAAGTGATAAACAGTGGTATGATACTACATCACTACTTGTTTTAAAAATAGATATAGAAGAATGTTGTGAGAAACTTATTCATATTCTCAAGGGATCTAAACAAACATGTTCATGGGAAACACAGACGTGCTCCATTGCTGCAAGTCATGGCCATTTAGATTGTTTACAGTTTGCTAATAATCTAGGATTCTCATGGGACCGTGATACTTGTATATCTGCTTCAAAAAATGGACACCTAGAGTGCCTACAATTTGCACATGAAAATGGTTGCCCTTGGGATAGTAGTACGTGTTATTCTGCTGCCAAAAATGGACATTTAGATTGTCTCAAATATGCTCATGAAAATAACTGCCCGTGGGATAAATTTACTCTCAATTATGCTGCAAATGGTGGCCATTTAAATTGTTTAGAATATGCATATGAGTATGGCTGTCCATGGGACGTAAAAACTTGCATGTTAGCTGCCTATAAAGGACATCTGGATTGTTTGATATATGTTAGAGAAAATGGATGCCCTTGGGATGAAGAAACATGTAAATGGGCTGCCAGCAATGGCCAAATGATCACTTTGACTTATGCTCATACAAATGGATGTCCTTGGAATGAAGAAACATGCAGTAAAGCTGCAGAAAATGGTCAATTAGAATGTTTAAAGTATGCCAGAGAAAATGGATGCCCATGGGATAAGAATACATGTAAAATGGCCGCTATTAATGGTCACTTGGATATTTTGATATATGCTCACCAAAATAACTGTCCATGGGATGGAACTACCACTTTTTGTGCTGCAGAAAATGGTAATTTGAACTGTTTGCAATATGCACATAAAAATGGATGCCCATGCGATGAAAAAACTTGTAATGCTGCTGCAAAAAATGGACATTTAAACTGTTTGAAATATCTACACGAAAACAATGTTCCTTGGGACAATCTTATATATAATATAATTGCAGACCGAGGTTATTTAGATTGCATGAAGTATGCTCATGAAAATGGATTACATTGGCATACACAAACATGTTACATGGCTGCATTGAGTGGCCATTATGAATGTTTGAGATATGCACGAAAAAATGGCTGTCCTTGGGATGAAAGAACTCTGGTATGGGCTACAAACCATGGAGACTTTAAAGACATTTTATAACTGTTTACTATGTAGATCACAAAGAGTATGTTATCTATATAACTGGGAAAAAAAAATTTGCTTAGTTTTTTAAATTCAAACTTTTAAAAATTTTAATTTTAACTAAAAATAAATAGTTAAAAAATTAATTAAAAAAATATATGGACCACAACGTTTTGATAACACTGAGTTTTATCAATTTACATAATAAAACAATTTTTGAGAATATTGTAACATACAGTCCAGGCGCGGATCCAAAGCCTAAGCCCACCCTAAATTTTCTACGATCACAATTTTGATTTTTTAAATTGTCATCCAATGTTTAAAAATACTTAATACTTTATCTAATATAGTAATAATCGTGTAGAAGAGTAAGAAAAAAACAGTTTGTCTACCTCCTAAAATAGGTGTCATGTAATTTTTCCATGTGAAAAATTTATTTGTATTTATAAATACTGATTGTCTTTTGTTACCGAATCAAATTCTATGAAAGTGTACATCTCTATCAAAGGCTTGGGAGCATTGTTTTTTAGAGTTGGAAGAAATATACAGACGAATCTTAACTATTCCAATTTCAAGTGGTACAGCTGAAAGAAGTTTTTCGACCATGAAAAGAATAAAAACCTTCAACAGGTCAACAATGACCAGGAAACGCTTACATAACCTAGCTCTGCTATCTATAGAACGAAAAAAAAATGAAGATTTAATGAAAAATCACGAGGAAATTCTAAATGAGTTTGCATGTGACAATATAAGAAGATTACATTTTTCATTTTAACTTCATTTTGATACTAAAAAATGAATAAAAATGATTCTATAGTTGATTTAATAATAATAACAATTTTTAATTTTATTGTATTAACTTTTGTGATTCAATGTATGGGCCCACTCAAAAAAATATTCCTAGATCCGTGCCTGATACAGTCATCTCGTTGATAGGTCTTTAATTATTGAAAATGATATGTAATAGTTTTAATGGATGTATTTTTCTATATTCAGTAGTGCAATACACAATGAGCTTCCTGAAAAAAGTCAGATTTCATTGTACAAATGATTGAGTGAAAATTTGATATGTTATTCATTTTTTATTAATACAGTATAATCTATTTTCATATAACTTATTTTTTTTGTAATTTAATTTTATTGGATATTATCATTTGATTGTTGTAATGAAACGTTTTTTTGTAACACTTCCTTTGATTTAAAAGTTCAAAAATGTTTCTAGTTTTGAAAAATATTCAATTTTTGAATAATCAAAATAACTTAATTTGCTGTACATATTTTTAATTTATAAAACATAAAATGATCTTAATGTGACAGAAAATGACTTATTTTTAATATTTTAAATGCTCATAATTATAATTTGAAATAAAAATAGGCGAAGTAAAATAAGTTGTATTGTAAATGTACTCAATATTTATTTATATTTTATTTAATTTCATTGTTTTTTTTTTTTTACACAGTGAACAATCTATCTTTTTATGAAATACAATTTTTATTTTGGATCAGCAGTGTTAAAGTAATTGATGATTAGGCAGTAAAATAATGTCAACTTAATACAGTTCTTTATAACAATTGTTTACTTATCTCAGGTATTCTAAATTACATTATTGGCTTAAAAGATTTCAATGGTTTCTTTATTGTTACAAAAATCAAACTATCGTGTTATGTATTTTAATTTTATTAATTACTAAGAGTTTAAACAAAGTAATTAAATCACACAGATAAATAAGTTTTTGCTGAAAAGTTTACTTTGAAGAAAAAATGTATTGAACTGTAATTTACTTTAAATTTATTCTGGTAATTTTAATTAAAACTGTAATTTATGAAAATTAAAATTTCCAATTTATTGTTTGCTTTTCTATTATAACATGGATTACTATAAATTGTTTAATTTCTGCCAAATAAAAACACTTTTTTTTTTTTTTTAATAAAAAAATACATGCTATATTTAATATGCATTGGGCATTTTAAGTTTTTCAAATATTAAATTTAAACATTTTTACTAAAAAATATTTTGAATTATTCATGGTAAGAAGGGCGCTTAGAAAAATATGTCACTGAATCATTTTAGGTACTGGGTGAAACGAAGAATGTATTGGTTTTACAATGATGTTTTTTTTTATGTATTTTATCACTTTTTCGAGAAGTGATAATGTTCCAAAAGTTTCATCCAGCAACTGTTGATTGGAAATTTCATCTAGTTCATACATAGTTAGTACTTATCTTATTTAGGGTTCAAGTTTCATAAAGATAAATTCAATAAACTACTTTTAAAAGGCATTTAAAGTTGGAATTAATGTTGAAATGACTTTTTATGTAAAATGTCAAATTTATTTTTATTTTTGTATCATAAAATTTGTAATTTTTTGTTATTAAGTCTAATATTTTTACACTAGATTCTTTAAAAGTAACTATATTTACATTTTCTTAGAAATTGGATGCGTTAATATTTTTTATATACGCTAGAAATGTCTAACTATGAAAATGGTGAAATGGAGAATTTACACAATTCATATTATAAATTGACATGAATTTTTATTTTTCAAGTACTTTTTAACTTGAAACTAGAAAATTGCATCAATTGTTTATCATAAGGTTGTTTTTAAATTTGTTCATAAAATGTACTAGTTTATATATAAATAAATTGAGTTATGCTAAGAATTTTCTTAAAACAATAATTTATCATTGATTTAAAATTTAAATGAAATCCCATTACAGGTATCGTTCACTTATCATTAAAGTAGCTCATCTAAAATTCTTTTAATTCATCAACATTACCTTATCCAAGAAGCAACGAATACCCATGGTTTGAAGTATCTGTCGAGTTTTTTTTTAATCTATCCATCATTTCTATTTTAATTTTAGTGATATTTAGAATACTACATCTAATTTGACAATAATTTTTCATAATGATTGATCATTTTTTATTTTAAGTGCTATTTCAATGTTAATAAGTAGGCTTATCTTGCATATTAATGGATATGCGATTGGTTATTTAAATGTGAAAAACTTAAATTACCTTATTTGTTGAGCATTAGTGTTATACTATCCTTTAATATTAATTATGTGTATATATTTTAATTGTATTTTGTTGTTTCCTTATTTGTTTCAAACTTGTGTTCTTTTATTCCTTATTTTGTATTTTAATTTAAAAAAAAAAGTTGTTCAAAATTTGGTATTTTATACCATTTAAATAATAAATAAAATATTTTAAACAGGGTAAATAATATTAAGTGAAACGTAAGCAGCTATTTATTAAGGTGCTAAGATTGTTTGGAGTTCAAAAATGTATGACTAATTAGCGCTGTTAATAATTTATTTATTATTGGTGATTATATTTGACTTCTTTAAAAGACTTAACTGACTTAAATACATTTTAAAATGAAACAGTCTCAGGTTCAAGATGAATCAAGTAAGTTATAATTTATGTATACAGCAAAATATTCTCTTACAAAATGCTTTTTTTAGAAATCATTTTCTGTTATTCAGTAGATTTAAATAGAAAACTTTTTTATTACAAATAGAAAAATATTTCACAGGGTAATTAGTTTTTATTTAAAAAAAAAGCTTGGAAATAAATCAACAAATTTAAATATAAAATTGTATAAATGTTATTACCTAATTTAAATTTTAATAGAAAAAAAAATGTATCAATCTGTTACATATTCAGAAAGTGTAGCCACGTTATAGTGTTTTTCAAATAAAATCAAGCTGTTTTCGTTCTCTCTAATGTTTCGGTACATACTCAGTTTTTTTTTCTGAGGTATTAAGAATTTTGTATTTAATTGTAATATAAGTACAATGCTCATGTATAAATACTATGTATGTTTTTTTAATTACTTCGTGGTATTATATTATACTTAAATTATGTGTGTGACAATAAATGTAACTTTATGTAAATAATTTAAAAAAAATAAAATGTCATTTTTAATTGTAAGTTAATTTAATTTATTGTTATAAAGTAATAATATAAGTATTTAATACATGAGTATCATAAATTATTTTTGATTTGGTTTCAGAATTAGAAAACTTATATTTGATATTAGCTGACAGTGTATTTTCAAAACAATTTTTTTTTTAGTTTACAGTTAAAAATAAATTAAATGAAAAAAAAAATAAAATGATAATTTTACTATGAAGATAGTTAAATTTTATAAATAAACAATATACATTTAAATATTAAATACATGATGAAAATAACCATTCAAGTATACGTTTTTTAACATTTAAACTCTTATTTATTTATATACATATATATATATATTTGATTTTAAAATTTAATGGCATAGAATTATAATAGGTCGGTGCTAGATAGTCCGCAAATTGTTTACATAAAGATTTCTTAAAATAAATAACTGGCATTAAAAGTTAAATGTTTTCTTTTTTTAACATTACAATCAACTCAGTTATTAAAATTTTTTATTAGCCACATTAAAACTATTTTAATAAATAGCGATTTGACTTGTAGCACATAAAATGTCTTAAAATTTTTCTTTGAAGAGCTTTCTAACACACCCTTTCTCAGACATAAACATACAATTTATAAAGCATTATCATTCAGGCCAATATCAAATAACTATTAAACCGCTTTAAACTTACATGTTTAATACTGAAATCTGGTAATATTTTCACAAGTTCAGCGTGATTTACCGTGCGTAATAACTATTAAACCGCGCTTTTTTTTTTTAATTTTTAAAATTCAATTTTTGACGTTCTCAGAATTCTCGTTAAGTTTTTTTTAAATTTAGTACAGTGAAATATTAGATTAATATTATTTGGGTGTTTTTTAACAGCTTTAGATAAATCATTTTTATGACGCAATGAACGAAGTAAACCAAGAGTTATCCATTCTTCGAAGCATTTTGATTTAGAATTTACGTTGATAAAGGTGGTCAAGTTAACAATAATATTGTTTATTTTATCAGTAAATAAACCCACATACCTAGGTGTTTAAGTCAATAATATTATAAAATTCTTGCCATGATTCTTTTTCGAATATTTCCTTTAATTTAATATAGTCAATTGATTTTAGTATATTTTCCATCTTAACTATTTTATTTACAATTTTAATATTTATTATAATAGAAAAATGGTCTGTTACACATGTTTGAATTACTCCAGCCTCTATTTTCTTATTTTGTTTGTTTACCTCTTTAATAAAAATATGGTCCAGACAAGTGTTTAAAACCTATCGATGTACTCGTAAATACATTTATAAATTACTTAAAACCGTGTTCGGAAAGAATATCTAAATATCCATGATCAGTAACACCAACTCTTACAATATTTAAATTTATATCACCAATAATCAATTTTCATAATTTTCTTTTAAAATAATATCATTTAGACTTGTAAGAAATCCGTGTCTACCACTAGCAGGTGACCTATAAATACATAAAATACTTATTGTCAAATTATTTAAAGTAAGTCGGACTTTTACAATATTCGCTTCTCAAATATAGGTAGGTAATCATACACAAAAAAAATCTAATTGTAAATGTTCTTTTGCAAAAACCATAACTCTATCGTTTTGATTTCTTTAAAATTTTGAGAAATATAAATTATAACAAGGAATAATGTAATCACAGAAATTAACATCTTGCCATGTTTCAGTTGATATAATAAAATCTAGATTTTTACTAAATACATCATTTTCTAAGTACAACAGTAACTCATAAAAGTGAGTAGGTATTTACACATCTTAAATTACAACTAAATACATTAAAAAGTTATCATTAGCGAGACGGTAAATTTGAAAAAAATCTGTTATACTATCGAAATATATACTTTCCTAACTAAGTTTATTAGTTTTATAATCTAATAAACTGTTTAATATACTTGAAAATTTGGAAATTATACGAAACAATATATATATATACCATATAAAGAGATTAAAGTTGAAAGAGAAAATTACAAAAAAAATTATGTAGGTATTTAATGGTTTCTGAATATTTAACAAATATCATACTTATCATAAATAATAAAGACCTTCTTAGTTCTTCATTATTTTTTTATAAAAATTTTAAAGTCCTTAAACCATACAAATGTACAGCCTTTCTCTTTTGAAACATTTCTGGTTTTATAGAATAGTTCACAATTAAACTTAGTAAGATAATTATTAATAAAAATCCTGTTTTTCCCCAATTTTTAATAACAAAACTAGCTTTCAATAATAATTTCTACGAAAATTCCATAATTTTCTTTTCTTTTTTTTTAATCCAAAGAAGTTATCTCAGCAATTATTTTCGAAAATTTGTTTTGTTTTGAGATTATACGATAAGCTTTGGTTACCGTCATACTGTTACTTGTTGATCCATCTTCTTGACAATATTCTCAACTATTCTTACACAATTTTCTTGTTTAACTTCCGGAATTCCAGTTATCTCAATATAGTTTGAAACGGATTTTTGTTCTAACATATTAATGCGTTTTGATAAGAGATCACATTCATTAGGTACCTATTTAAAACTTGATTTTTTTCTTTAAGTATAATATTTTCATTTTTGAGTTCTTTTATAGTGTTCAGTACTTCTCTTAATTGTTTCCCAAAATCGTCAAACTGACCACTGAGGAATTTTACAGATTGTGTTAGAGTAATTAAAGCATCATTCGATTTAATTTTTTTGTTTACGTTTTTATCTTCTGAACTTTCGACTGTATTTTACAAATTGAACATGTAAATTTATTTTTAGTTGCAGTAGCTAGTTTTCTGAAAGCGCTTTCTCTGAAGGAAGCACATGAAAAATGTAGAAATTCCTTTCAGCTTGAAAATTTAATACCATTTCCTTCGTATATCTCATCGATACACACCGAACATAAAATTATTATTTTGCTTCAGTTTTATATAGGTCCGAACTATAATACTTATAAAATGTATACCTACATTATAATAGATATAAGATACACATGAATAGAACGCAGGTTCCGATCGAAGCGCACAACCGTCCAGATCAAAGTCTGGAGCAGGACTTAGTGGTCCGCTACTTTTTCTAACCAATAAGTTACACGTCTTAAAGTCTTATAACGTTTTTAGATAGATTGATGATCAACTCTTTTTTTCTATCATTGTTTGTTATAGGTGTTAATTATAATTTTTTACATTCTTGCTGAATACCAATAATTTAAACTCAAAAGTAGGAAGTACTTTTAAAAAAAATTGAATTCTTAATTGTCATTTTTAAAAAAATATTTAGAGAGTCTATAGTGTTGTACTGCTTATACATAGTAAAATTATTATAATTTTTATTTTCAAATCAATATACACCCATGGATCTATCAATAATATATGTTTTTTTATGTATTTAATATTATTTGAAAACACTGTTAGCCTTCCTCCACTAACAAAATCCTAGATCTGCCATTACATACCAATGAGTGTAAATTAATGTGAGCACTAACTTTACAGTGCTCAACCTGCTGTTCCACAGATTGTTGTTCTAATAGCCATGTTAAACGACTGGAATGTACTTTCACAATTTAGCTATACCATAAATACATCTTCCACTGTAGTTACAATATTTACTTCTAACAATTTTATTTACACATAATTTGTTGATAATGTTCTTGAGCTCAGTACTTTTCCAAGACCAAAAATACTTTTGTTACCTTTTTGTATCCTAGCACTGACTTCCATCTTCAGATCGTTATCTTGTGTTAGCAAGTGCCCCAAGTATTTGAAATGTGTAACTCTTTTAAATACCTACATGCCCTTCTACATTCAAAGACTGTCCTTGTTGATATTCTCTGTCCTGGCGATTTAATATCATGTACTCTGTTTTTTCGTCGTTTATCTCCAGTCCGACCTTACTAGCCATCATGACGAGTTTGCTGCATACTTGTTTAACCGTTTCTTCAGTGTCTCCTAATATCGCTATATCGTCCGCATAAGCCAAGATATTTATGTTCGAGTTTCCCAATACTATTCCATTGTTACAATTTGTTTCTCTGATTACCTTTTCTAATACTAGATTGAACAATATTGGTGATAGCGCATCTCCTTATCTTAGGCCTGTCCTTACCGTTGCTGGCTCTGACAATTCCAATTCCGATATTGGCAAAGATGTAGGCAAAAAAAAAAAATATTTTTCATATTTTAGATTCTGAACGGAGTGAAGAATGTATTGATTTTACAATGATGTGTGTTTTTATTTTTTTTTTTTTTTTTTTTTTTTTTGTGTCTGTCGACACGATTTGGGGCAGTAAAAATGCTTCGATTGCCTTATATAGCAACTTTTCTGGAAGGAAATTGAATCTAGTTGGTACTTTGGGGGGTCAAAAGTTAAAAATTTTCAATATTTTTTTAACGCGCCGGGAAAAACCCTTAAAAAATGAGGGAAAAACGGTATATTTTACGCAAAACCAGTTTTCGACAAAATCAAATTTTTTATTTTGCTATAACTCAAAAACTAATCGATGTAAATACTTGAAATTTTCACCAAATGTTTAGATTAGCGTTCTCTATACACCGTTAAATTTTCAAAGTATTTTGACTTTTATTGAGCTAATTATAGACAATTGAAATTTTCAATTTGTTTAAGTATTTTTTTTTAAAATAACGATAAAATTTTTTTTTTTTGCCAGAAAATCTTGAAAATTTAATACAAGGTTTCTTATAAGTTGTTCCATAACTGATAAAAAAAAATCAAAAATCGTAAGTCACAATTTTTTTTTATAAGTGCTCAAAGTTCCAATTTATACGAAATATGTAAAAATTGCGAAAATTTGCAAATAATTTTGTTGTTGAAAAATCGTAAAATTTTTTTCTTTTATAACTAAGTTTTGAAAATTTGGTACAAGGTTTTTCATTAGTTTTTCTTCAATTATCTGCAAAAAAAACTCTACCGCATTCAGACAAAAAAATGTTATGAGTGTTTGAAATTTAAAATTTTACAAAAACACGTTAAACAACGGTTTAGCCTCAAACGATTTTTGCTATTTGTTTTTTTTTCAAAAAGTATAAGTTGTAGAAACTTGAAAATTTTATCAGTTGTTTATATTGGCATTTTCTTTATATAATTTTATTTTCAAAAGATTTCACTCATTTTTAATCAATTTATAGGCATTTGAAATATTCGATTTTTTTTATTTTTTTTTTTATAAATGTTGATAAAAAAAATGTAGCTCGGACGAAATACTTGAAAATTTAATAGAAGGGTCCACATAAGTTGTTCTAACTACCATTCAAAAATTATAAAAATACATAGGCACAAAATTTTTTTATAAGCGTTTATAAGTGCTAATATTGACAAAATTCGTCAAAATCATGTATATTTGCTATGTATTTTGTAGGTAAAAATTCATAAAAAATTTTTTATTAGAAGCTAACAATTGAAATTTTAATACAAGGTTGGCCATAAGTTCGGCTTACCATAATTGTAAAAAATACGAGGGTAATTCATTGTTATTAATTAATTAAATTGTATTAAAATTTCAATTTCAGGCGTTAAATTACGATTTACTATAAACATATTATTCACTGACAATTCATCTTCGTTCAGAATCGTTTTTTTTTTTTTATAATATAAAATAATGTCCTAATCTATCCTATAATGCCTAATCTATCAATACATCTCGTGTATCCCACCCAACTCCTGTATCTCTACTCATCACCATAATCTTGTCCGAGGAGCGGAGCGACGATGGACGAACTTCCACCACCATTGTCTTACCGGCTTTTTTTATTTTTTATTTATTTATTTTTTTTGTTAGTAATATAATATAATAAATCTAGTAATAGTCAAAAACTGTACAAGTAATAAATTAATAATTAATAAGTATAATCAGTAATAAACAACCGTATATAATTATTCAGTTTACATGTTACATATAATGTACTGTGTTATAATCAATAACCCTTGAAATAATATAATTTAAATTGTTATTATGATTGTAGTTCTTAAAAGGCCTAACTGCTATTAGTCTGTATGCAATGAGCCTGAAAAACAGCAGGCTGTTTGGAAAAATAATAAGTAGTTCGTAAACGGGCTACCCCATTGCAAAGAGCCTAGTCTTTTTGCAAAAAAACTAATTTCCCAAATGGCCTACGACATATATACCTGTATAAACTTTATTACTTAATTGCAAAAATACAGTATTTTAAAATTATTTTGGAAAATATTGATTAATATTGCAGCACCTCTTATAAGCTAAGCTCGTGCTAGGGGTGCGGTCCGTATCAATTCAAAAGTATAATATGCGATAGATATCGATATTAATCACTAATCAATTAGTACAAACAGAATAAACAAATTTCATTATAAACATCATACTCATCCATGATAAACAAAAGATGATAATATTTATACGAAATAAAAGTTACAAACTAGATAAATGCATTGATAATGACTTATACTAGGTACGTGTCTATATAGGCAATGATTATCTATGGTAGGTACGTATAATGTCTAAATAGTTACACTGATATATGCAACAAAATCAATATTTTTAAATATACGGATTTATGATATTACAAATTAATTATTTTCAAACAGTAGACAAACAGATCGATTACGGTTTACATATGTTTTGAGACCCTCGAAATTTGAAGACCCGGGACAAGTGTCTCTAATGGCGACCATCAAATCCGGTAATGCATATAAATGACTCGACAGTAGGTACTGTTATAATCTTTCTCATACTTATTTTTTATTTATTAATTTTTTATTTTATTTTTTACATTTTATTGTGATAGTATTTAATTTAAAAATATATTAACACTTGAAAAACAATATATCGTATACCAATAGTTACATTAAAATTAGAATTTATACAAAAAGTAAATATACAATTTTTTAAAATAAAAAGTAACTAATATCTACGGGTATAGAATCAAAATAAAATAATTTATTTACTTTGTCAGTTTACTTATCAAAAAGCTTAAACAAATATTCATGTAATATATATATAAAATAATACTTTATTTATTTGTTTAAAATACTATGTGAGTTAGATCTATTTGACAAATGCAATAACATTTTTTCTATTCACTACTTATTTTTAACTGTTTTTTGTTTTGTTTTGTTTTTTTTTTTACTCGACCTACGCACTAAAACAAAATTGCATTTATAAAGATGAATTAGAACTCAAATTCAAAATTGTATTGTTATTCTAAGTGAAAAATTCAAAATAGCTATTCTGTGAAACGGATTTTAAGAAAAATGTCGGTGCTACGTTAGTCTTACTAAACAGATAGTTATAATTATTTGTACTATGGATGTTTCTATAGATGTATTCGTACACTTTTATATTTTTCTATTGATCAGAATATATATAAATACAGTAGAAACCGTTTATAATGACATTCAAGGGACTAGTCAAAAGTGGTCATAATAACCGATTGTCATTATAACCAAAATGACAAAAATTAAATTAAAAACTCTTTTATATACATGCAATGATCAAAATATTTATTATAATAACATTTTTAATGTGTTATTATATGATATATGTATATAAATCGTAATTTCAATTCATATAGAAAAAAAAAATACAATTTTTTAATACTTAATTATTATGTACATATTTTAAAATAAAATTTACTGTGAATTAAAAAAAATCTGTAATCTTAGTTTGAATTTTATTCGTATAGAAATCATTCTCTATTTTTTTTTCTAGTTTTTCAAAGTTAATTGTTGAACTTACGTTATTTAAAGTCATATAATTTGACAATATTTTTACTGCATTGAACACTGCATTTATGGAAAAATCTTCATCAGCCGTATCAGCTTCTTCATTATTTTCGTCTTCCTCAGGCGCGTCGCTGAACGAAGAAATAAGTTCTTGATCATTAAGCGGTTCTGATGTTAGTACATTATTATCAAAGTTAACATAATCATCAATATCTGGAAAACATATTTCTTGTTCTTCTTGGACTATCTGTTGTTGTATTGCATTTTTGAAACCCGCATGATGAAAACAGTTTTGAATCGTACTCTCTGTTACTTTTTCCCAAGCTTTGAAAATCAGTAATATGCCATCTAATACGTTGATATTGGTTTCAATTTTATTTTCCATATTATTGATCATTTTTAGCACCAAACTTTTTCGGAAATAAGTTTTCATACATTTGATTACACCTTGATCCATTGGTTGAAGAACAGACGTACAGTTACTGGGCAAAAATACAAGTTTAATATTACGCAGTAAAACTTTAGAATGTGCTGGACAGTTATCAACTAAGAGTAAAATTTTTTCTTTTTTTCTTCCCAACTCTAAATCCCAATTTAATAAAATTTTAGACCATAATTCTGCAGTCATCCAAGCTTTGGAGTTTGATTCATATGTTACCGGTAGACAGTCGATATGTTTGATATTTTTGAAACACCGTGGATTACGGGATTTTCCAATTACAATAAGTTTCATTTTTTTTCCAGTCATACTTGCTGTAACTAGGATAGTCAGACGTTCTTTAGACATTTTACCACCTGAGCATCTTTCTCCTTTAAATTTAAATGTTCTGTTTGGAAGCATTTTGAAAAAGAGCCCAGTCTCATCTGCATTATAAATCTGATCATCTGAGTATCCTTCCCGTATTTTCGGCCATACTTTTTCGAGCCAATTTTGTGTTATTTCAGTGTTGACCGAATTGGATTCTCCACTTATTGTCGAAAACACAATATTATGTCTTGATCTAAATCTTTGAATCCAACCAGTGGAACAATTAAAATTATGCTTACCAAGGCCTTCAGCTAATTCATTGGCTTTCTGTTGAAGAATTGGTCCATTTATTGGAATGCATAAATTTCTTTGATTTTTAAACCATCGTAGTAAAACCGTGTCTAAATCCATATGCGTACAATTTCGAAGTTTTTTAACTGATAATTTTTCGTTTTGAAACATTTGTTCTATTTTGTCTCGAGCTTTCCATATATTAGAAATTGTGGAGTGACCTACGCCTAATTCATTTGCTAGATCGGAATTTTTTTCACCATTTTTTAAACGAAAAATTACATTTGCTTTTTCTTCAATTGTAAATTGCTTTCGTTTACTCATATTGCAAAGATTGAACACTCAAACACAATTTACGGTTTATCGCACGACGATTACGATCAAGTACAGGAATATCGGAACACTGAAGATAAATTTACAAAACAACGATGAAATTAGCTTTATCGGTTGTTATAAGACGTTCGATAAAATAAATAAAGTCATTATAGATAAAACCTTTTTCCAATAAAATCAAAAATAACCGTCATAACATCCGTATGGTCATTATACAAACGTCATGATAACCGATACAAATTAGTACATACAATATAGGAGTTTTGCCGGGACCTTCAATCTAAGGTCATTACACCCGGTATGTCACTACAACCGGTGTCATTATAAACGGTTTCTACTGTACATGCAATGATCAAAATATTTATTATAATAACATTTTTAATGTGTTATTATATGATATATGTATATAAATCGTAATTTCAATTCATATAGAAAAAAAAAATACAATTTTTTAATACTTAATTATTATGTACATATTTTAAAATAAAATTTACTGTGAATTAAAAAAAATCTGTAATCTTAGTTTGAATTTTATTCGTATAGAAATCATTCTCTATTTTTTTTTCTAGTTTTTCAAAGTTAATTGTTGAACTTACGTTATTTAAAGTCATATAATTTGACAATATTTTTACTGCATTGAACACTGCATTTATGGAAAAATCTTCATCAGCCGTATCAGCTTCTTCATTATTTTCGTCTTCCTCAGGCGCGTCGCTGAACGAAGAAATAAGTTCTTGATCATTAAGCGGTTCTGATGTTAGTACATTATTATCAAAGTTAACATAATCATCAATATCTGGAAAACATATTTCTTGTTCTTCTTGGACTATCTGTTGTTGTATTGCATTTTTGAAACCCGCATGATGAAAACAGTTTTGAATCGTACTCTCTGTTACTTTTTCCCAAGCTTTGAAAATCAGTAATATGCCATCTAATACGTTGATATTGGTTTCAATTTTATTTTCCATATTATTGATCATTTTTAGCACCAAACTTTTTCGGAAATAAGTTTTCATACATTTGATTACACCTTGATCCATTGGTTGAAGAACAGACGTACAGTTACTGGGCAAAAATACAAGTTTAATATTACGCAGTAAAACTTTAGAATGTGCTGGACAGTTATCAACTAAGAGTAAAATTTTTTCTTTTTTTCTTCCCAACTCTAAATCCCAATTTAATAAAATTTTAGACCATAATTCTGCAGTCATCCAAGCTTTGGAGTTTGATTCATATGTTACCGGTAGACAGTCGATATGTTTGATATTTTTGAAACACCGTGGATTACGGGATTTTCCAATTACAATAAGTTTCATTTTTTTTCCAGTCATACTTGCTGTAACTAGGATAGTCAGACGTTCTTTAGACATTTTACCACCTGAGCATCTTTCTCCTTTAAATTTAAATGTTCTGTTTGGAAGCATTTTGAAAAAGAGCCCAGTCTCATCTGCATTATAAATCTGATCATCTGAGTATCCTTCCCGTATTTTCGGCCATACTTTTTCGAGCCAATTTTGTGTTATTTCAGTGTTGACCGAATTGGATTCTCCACTTATTGTCGAAAACACAATATTATGTCTTGATCTAAATCTTTGAATCCAACCAGTGGAACAATTAAAATTATGCTTACCAAGGCCTTCAGCTAATTCATTGGCTTTCTGTTGAAGAATTGGTCCATTTATTGGAATGCATAAATTTCTTTGATTTTTAAACCATCGTAGTAAAACCGTGTCTAAATCCATATGCGTACAATTTCGAAGTTTTTTAACTGATAATTTTTCGTTTTGAAACATTTGTTCTATTTTGTCTCGAGCTTTCCATATATTAGAAATTGTGGAGTGACCTACGCCTAATTCATTTGCTAGATCGGAATTTTTTTCACCATTTTTTAAACGAAAAATTACATTTGCTTTTTCTTCAATTGTAAATTGCTTTCGTTTACTCATATTGCAAAGATTGAACACTCAAACACAATTTACGGTTTATCGCACGACGATTACGATCAAGTACAGGAATATCGGAACACTGAAGATAAATTTACAAAACAACGATGAAATTAGCTTTATCGGTTGTTATAAGACGTTCGATAAAATAAATAAAGTCATTATAGATAAAACCTTTTTCCAATAAAATCAAAAATAACCGTCATAACATCCGTATGGTCATTATACAAACGTCATGATAACCGATACAAATTAGTACATACAATATAGGAGTTTTGCCGGGACCTTCAATCTAAGGTCATTACACCCGGTATGTCACTACAACCGGTGTCATTATAAACGGTTTCTACTGTATATTATATCGTAGAGCATGTCAACGAAATAATTCCGGTAAATAGCGAGTGGGAATTGGATCGATATTACATTTTTTTGAATACAGAAACGGGAAATTATATTTAGTGAAATATTAAGAACAAATTAATTAAAATAAAAATGTCAATGATAATTGTATTGAAATGTCATTTTGAAGTAACATATAAAATGTTTCTGAGCTTAAAATCGTATTTTTTAATTTGTTGAATATTTAGATTAGGTTAGTTTATAAATTAGTTTTATAATATATTAGTTCATAAAGAAACACGGATTGAAATACTTGATAGACAATTTTTCCGTTCATACATTTATTGAAATTTTTTTGAAGAATTTTCATTTTTTAATTTCAAACCTTAATCAATCAATTTACTCTTAGCTTGAAGAATGAAAATTTGAACAGATTATAGTTGATTTGAAATATAATTGTAAGAAAAACGGATCCTTAGATATTTTCCACGTAGAATTGTAAATCAATGATCTACTTAAACCATATTCCATAGCAATCTCAGCGTTATCATCAATATCGACTTTAGCAAGGTTAACTGAACCATTATGTTCTTCTATTACTTTTTCAATTCGAGGTAATAACACTTTACATGATTCCAGGGCCGGCGCCAGAAAAGTGTGATGGGTGGGGGGGGGGCGTTGTACCAAATTGCCAACTCCAAATACTATATTTACATTCATAAAAAAAATATATATATAATCAAATCAATAATAACGGATGACATTATAAAATAACGTTTTTCTATAAATCAAATACATATTATGTGAGTTAAGTAGAAAACCCCACATGAACTTAAGTACCTATTAGATGTTTATATTATTAAATGTATCAATTGGGTAAATGATTTGTTAAAATAACAGTAAAACTCATAAAAGTAGATAGGTAGTTAAAAAAAATAAATAAATAAATAAAACTAATATTTTCATTGTAATTTTAATCCACTCTTATGTATTATAAAATAATAAAAAAATGTTTATATAATAATATTGTGGACTTATACGGCGTACTTTAAGAGTTGCCCAATTTTCAATCATTGAAGTCATGTCAATCTCATCCAAAATGTCCCTAGATGAGTTCATTACCATAAGATCAGTTTTATTAGAAGTTCTAAAAATATGTATCGGTAGACAGTATTCTCATTTAATTTATTCTGTAGTGTTCTAAATATACATTTATTTTTATCTATAATCGATCGCCCACAAATTTCGGGAGTCGGGACTATTTTAAAATTTCTTGTGTGTGTGTGTGTGTGTGTGACAATTATAAAATATTTCATTAATTTATTTCCATTTCAATTAAATAAAATTTTTATTTATATACAGTAAATACGTAATTTTGTCAATATAAATCTGATTGCCCGAGTGCCGACGCTCGTCATGACCCCCAATACCCCACTTCCCTCCGGCCCTGAGTACTTATATTTCATGGAGGTCAATTTTTTTAGTCATAATACGCGAAATAGGTAAAAATTGTCCTACAAATTTAAAAAATGCATTAAAAACGTCAAAAAATGCAAAAAAATGTCCAAACAATTTTCGTGGTTAGAACACGTAGTATTTGAAACATATATATAGCTTGGAAAGCATCGCGTAAGACATTTCGAAAAAAGATGCAAATGCATTGAAATCCGAGCCCTACAAATAATAGTCTATTTATGACTCTAATGCATTATTTTTGCATCAATATATAAATTTTAATTTGATTAAAAAATAGTTGATCGATTTGTCCAATCTTAATGAAATCTCTAATATAAATGTAAACACAAGTTGAGAAAATGTATTGTATTAGATAAAAAAAAAAAAAAAAACTACCAAACCTTAGACAAGAAATAACAAAATATTACACTGAAGCTTCAAGCAGAACCATTTCATTGTTAAAATGTATTTATTTATTAATTTTTTTTTTTTGTTTCGGTTGTATTGAAAAATTTTTTGATTTTGCTATCATATATTTTTTAATTATTTAATTTTCAATCATTAGTTTAACTAAAAGCTCTATGTAAAATTATTGTACGTCTATTCTACTTCATTTGCATATAAAAATATGCAGATATTAATACAAACAGTTTTATTATATTTCAGCTTGTATTTAATATCTAGTGGAAATTCGATAATTTTAGTAAACTTGTTGTTGTTGTTTTTTTTTTTTTTTTTATCATTAATAAATTTGTTATTAAATTCTTCGTATTAATTTTTTTAATGGCAGTTTTTAACTTGTTGACTTTGTTCCTGTGGTACATATATCTGCAGATGTCCTTAATTAATCGGGTGTAAGTAGTTAATAACAATACAACAGACAGATCTTTATATAACAAAACAGACAACATTTTATTAACGTGAAGACTATGTACAAATGCGCGCGCGCGCGCACACACACACACACACACAAATTAAACGCCAAAAATAACAATACTAATATAAGTCTATAGGCAGGTTCGATCGCGATAACATTTTCCGTCGAATAATAAATGTGAACGAACAATTGGATATTATACTATCGGCACTCGGCAAACATTGGTCATTGGTATGAGTGCACGGCTATACGTCGATGATTGAACGGTGTGCGTGCAAAAACCAAATATTATATATTTATCATATGTACACGGGACGGGATTCGGCGTGACGCGACTGCGAGATTGATAAGTGGTCCAGCTACTGATGTTCAAGTAGCTGCTGCTGGCCGACGGGGAGCGCGTGCGCGGCCGAGATGGACCTCAGCACGTCTTCCAGAGCGGCAAAGTCGATCTGTTGTAACTGGCCCCGATCTTGCTCCTGCTGATGCTGCTGCTGCTCGTTATGCTGCTGCTCGTTATGCTGCTGCTGCTGCTCGTAATGCTGCTGCTGCTGCTGCTGCTCGTAATGCTGCTGCTGCTGCTCGTAATGCTGCTCGCCGCCGTCGTCGCCTTTGTGCTGCGGTTCGATCCGCTTGACCTCGGCCTGGAATCCGTGCTCGTCGTCGGCCGTGTACTCCACCACCCGCGTGGAACCGTCGGGCTCCACCAGGCTGTACGTGCCTCGGACCGTGCCCAGCCCGTCGCCCACCTCGTTCTGGCTCTTCACGTCCCCGGTCTTCGGGTCGTGCACCGCGTACTGGAAGTGATACGACCTGGGCGGCTCGTGCGCCGAGTAGGTTTCCGCGGCCGCTTTGTCGTCCACCGCCTCGCCGCCGGGTCCGGTCTGCGGCATTGCGTGTGCCGGGTAGTACGGCGCCGGTTTCGGGTACGCGGTCGATAGGCCGACGGACATCATCGCGCCAACGGCGGCCAGGATCACGTGGCGCATCTATAAACGCGTGATGGCGAACGATTAGGATTTTAAAAGATAAAATTACTCCCGAGCAGGGATGGACTGGGGCCACAGACGGGAACCACAGGTACAACTAAGTGGGTGCAAAGCAGACTTCAGTCCGTCCCCCTCCAACAGGAAATTAGCATCCTCAAAAATTAAAACTATTATACTAAGGTTTTTACCCGAGTATTCTATTTGAAAATTTTGTTTTTCAGTTAATGTCATAATTTTAATACTTTTATTCGGCATATTTTACTGTAGATAGTTAGATAAGTAGAATGGATTTGTAGAATAGTCGAATAAGTTAAATAATAACTGCAACAATAATTATCTCGATAAATACTAAGCGGCCCAAAACACCATCATTATCTTAAAAAGCTTCATAGATCTATGTAATGCGAATACTGATTTACTGTAATAATATTATTGGTACTCTGACTGGAGAATATATTGTATTGGTTTTGAAATCGCTATTACAATTCCAGTAAGTTCTATTTCGTATGAATACAGCTTTTAAAGAATACGAAGAATTGGAAAATTAGACAAAGGAAACTCGTATACCTATCACAACGATTTACTAATTTATCTATTTGAAACACTTGAACGAGATATTACGAAGTATTCAAAAAAAGAGTCAGTATTAGAAAAGCATAGTTTAAAAACCAAAAAATTATTTTTAAAAACATTTTCTATTATAATGATGGGTTTTCATTTTTCATTATTCAATATGTGGTCATATAATTTAGAAATCAATTAGTGTTAACTGTAAGAAAATATTTCAATTTGAAAGTATATTGAAATAATTAAACATTTCTTTAAAATAAGTATTAGTTATTGGTTGTTTTATCAATAGCAAAATTGTTTTTAAAGATGCTGAAATGAGAATGATTGGGGGGAGGAGTGATTAAATCATGACAATATTGACTATATACTGATATACCTAATATTAGCCACATTTTTGTCTGTTAAAACATAGTTTTTAAGAATATCATTATTACATAATTTTATGTGCTATTGGTATATTCAATTTTAGGTTTAAAGTATCTTTATTGTACAATATTTAAATTTACAAAAACGCATTGTTAAATGTAGTCTTAACAAGTATAGTATACTCAGGAAACAAAAACTCATATCTAAAATTTGTATTAATAGATAATGTGTCCTAAAATATAATAATAAAAAAAATGTATATATATATATATATATATATATATATATATATATATATATATATATATATATATATATATATATATATATATGTATATATATATATATATTCCTATCTATATGACTGTTAAATGTTAATAAATGACATATATTACTTCAATTCTCTAAAAAACGAATGCGAATTCCTGTAAACAACTAATTTATGCACAGAAATGATAAAAAGGTAAAAAATGCAAAATCTTTAGCCAAAAACGAGCAAAAACAAAATATTACTTATAAATTTAAATTTAAGTTGATAAAATTATTAAAGTGACTCACTTTAAAAAGCTTTCATTATTCTGTAACAAAATTAGGAATTAAATCTTTAAAATTATAAAAATAAATGATCTATAACAAGTCGATTATTAAGTAATCTTACGTAATATATATTTATGAAAATACTGATTTTAAATAGTAACATCCACATTTCATTAGGTACATGACATATTTAATGTTTTATTAAATTAATAACTCTTCCCAAAATACTTATTACGTTCCGCACATTTTTGCTTAACTCGATTATACGAAAAATGAATTATTTAAAGTCAAATTATAACAGTACCTATCTATTTTAACTAGTTCAGTGAACTAGAGAAATAACTAATCCACTATTTGAATCAAAAAGTGTTTATAAATTAATTTTTACTTAATTTTAAATTTTTTAGTTATTTAATACTCACTTTTGGAAATTTCATAAAAATTTGTTTAAAAAATACCCTTATATATCTAATCATGAAGTTAATATATGTAATATTATAATACATAAAATTATATGCTATATAGATATCATGTAATGAAAATTGACAAGAGACTAAAAAAGTTATTTTATTTTTCGATTGTCAATTTCAAGTGAGAAGTTAATGTAATTAACATATCAAGATCAATAGTAATATATGTATAGAATAATAATCAAAGAGCAAGTAAAGTTTATGACTGTGATAATTGTATTATCAAATAGGTAAATCTCTGTAAACAACAATTTAAATTAAACCAATTAGTCAAATGTATAAAATTATTTGTATCATCAAATTAAAAAAATTTATTTATTGAAAATCTTAAAAAAATTAAATTTTCAGCAAATAATAAGTGTAAAACATAAGATACAAGTTTTAATTAGTCGACGTGTCTATGTTTAGAATCGAATTTTTCAATAAGAAATTCATGTTTTCATATATACCAACGCGGATATTTTAAACACAAATGCTCGTCGTAAAAGGAAGAAAAATAACTATGAAATATAGAAGTCCTGAAACATTTTTATGCACTATAAATAGTTGTACAAAACCAACCGCTCCAAATGTATTATTTATACATTTATGACTAGTATTTGACTAGTAGTATGGTATAAGATCACTACGGCTAATGGAAATTTGTTGAAGCTTTCTGTCAGTCATACTTGTATGCAGTGATCGGATTGGAAATATAAAAGGTGGGGTACTAAGAAACTTCAAAAAAAAAAATTAGCGTCCCATTCAATAATTGAAATCAATGCAAATTAAAAATATAAGAAGGGTACGCTTAAAAAAATAAAGATAAGAAGGGGAGCTCCGTCCGCCTGCGTTCTCCCTCAATTCGAACACTGCTTGTATGGTAAAAAAAAACTACTGAGGTGGATGCACTATGTTCGATTCAAAACCGTAGGTACGTCAATCGGTGACGGAGACGTATATTGTATAGAAAAGAGGTAGGTGTTATATAAGTTCAATAGGAATTTTCATCTCACCTTATAAGTGTACTGCATCGTATGAAACTTGAATTAAAGTACTTAAAGACTTCTCGTCGTCGTCTGTCTCTGTGTATAGCAGCACCAGTTAATTACTTTGCCCGTATGTATAGTGCTGCCGTCACTTAGAATTGTATTACCTATTGCAGACGCCGACCATCGACTGATGACTGTTTTCGTAGACTTCGCGTACTATTTATACGCGCTTGTCGATAAAATCCCTCCTGCAGACCAGGATATTCTTCCTCCACCGCCGACCGAAGACGCAGCATTATGTTAATGACGTTAATGCAACCACTCTAGCTACACGCGTAAAACGCTCACCCGTCCCAGGTGAATATAGTGTGTTACGGCTCGCCGACACGGGCAACAATCACGCGGATGGCTGCGATAATAATTCATAACGGCACTTGTACGAGTGGTTATAATATGGTCCGATGCGGAAAACCTAATTAATTTCCCGTATAACATGATAAAAGACCTTTTGTAGATTAAACACATTGAGGTCAGAGCTTTTTATCACGCAAGAAAAAATACATTAAATCATAACTGCAAAAATGTGTATTCGTGGTAATGTTCACAATCTCTTGGTACATCGTCTAGACTCTAAGACAAATATTATGTGGGTATAATATTATAACACTTTGAGATTTTTCGAGTAGTTAGAGCATAAAATCACGATTTCTCATTAGTCGACCAGTTTAAACACTATAATTACTTACTTAAGATACGTAATTAAATGTGTTTAACAAAAACGTTAAGATATGTTGTGACTCTTTCTTTAAATTGACGATTGTTTTATTCTACTATATTCACAATTGGAGATAATCTGCATACTGAAATATTGTTTTTAGTGTGTACATTAAGAACACCTTTTAAGGGGCATAGTGGGCAAAATTATCACAAAGTTCATAAAACTATATATTTTTATACTTATATATAATGTATATAAAACTATGTATATAAACTTCGTCTAGCCTGACTGAAATATTAAGAAGTGAGTAGGTTTTAATACGAACAATTATTATTTTATATTTGAAAAAATAAATAAAAGCGAAAATTAGTAGTTTTTTATATTATAAATTCATTACAGAAAAGTTTTTTGTCATCAATTATATAAATAGATACCTCTGTATATTTTATTAAATATACTGATCAAAGAATAGTTCATTGATATTATTTAGCACTATCTCACAAATGTGTTGTTTAACGCAGTGCTCACTATGCTCTTAAACAACCGATAATAATTAGACGTTTCTCATCTACTCAATTTTAGTCGTACCGTATGTCACATACGGTATGTGGATAAGACATATTCTATGTTATGTTTTAACTATTTCGTCATATATTTTAATTATGATTATATACACATTTCAAAAAACCGAATCTGTATTAACGGTGAAATTGATTATCATATTACAAAGAATAACAAAATATTATTAGATCAAGATATAAGATATTATCTCACAATTTGGATTTTTTTTAGTCTATAGCTAATTTATCAATTATTATGTCTTATTTAATCTACATCTACGTAAAATAGTAAAAAAATGAAAACAACTACAAAACTTGTAATAAAAAATATACCGACTTAAAATATAAAATATTATTAGATTCACTTGAAATAAACATAAATAAAAACAAAATATTTTATTTATTTTATTTTCCTTGCAACAACCACTGCGTGGTCTTTTACATATCACCAAGAGTACTATGGGTATCAATATAGTTACTGACAGCCTTTTTAAGTATTCGAATACTTGTATGGTATTTCAAATACTTTTACTTCGTATTTTTATTCTAGAATTCTGAATAGTTTTTCGTGTAACTGTTGTTTTCAATTATAAGTATTTTTGCATTTTATGAATTAATTTTTATTTTGAAAATAATATTTTATAATGGTAAGAATTATAAACATGATTTCTTCAAATGAGTAGATGACACATCTACCCCACTTTCCCTTGTTACAATCTTATCACGAAAGACAATTGGTTGAATTAACCATAATCTTGAATCTATAAATTCGTTGTGTTTTAAAAGTTTTAATAACAATAATAAGATTTCAGAAAAAAATTATCTCTGTATTTATTATTTAATTAGAGTTAATAGATGATCTAAGATATATTCATGTTAGACTGATTTATTATTTGTTTACAATTTGCAACATCTCAAATGTGATTGATAAACAATTATGTTAGATATCAAATGTATTGAACTTGAAAAAAGGAATTTGTGAAGTATTTTTAATACTTTTTAGAAGTATATTTTGTGTTCATATTTAAATACTTTTGAAAGAAAGTATTCGAATACGTATTTTGAATACAAATAACACAATGTATTTAAATATGTATTCTAAATATATTTAAAAAGTATTCTTAACAAGACTGGTTAATGCGAAACTATAGGCTTTGTCTTATAGCTATGAGACAAGTATCTCTACGAGTAATATGTGCAAATAATCAAAATAATTCATTAGTTTTGTTTTAAGTATCTAACAGATACTAAACATTTATTGGTTCTAATACTAATATCTATGTAGTTATAACTTATAAGTTAAAACAACATTTTAAACATTCAGATTTTTTGTAGAGAAAAATATAAGAAATTAGTCACCACTATTACAAAATTACCTTCTCTTACCATTACTATAGTTACTCATTTAATTTCAATTTTCATATTTAAGTCTTAAAATAATAAAGTGAATTAAAAATAATAATTGTTATTATTCCTGTGTTAATTAACGTTTAAAATTTCTAATTATTTAATTATTTTTTTAAATACGAAATTGTTTTGCTATTTTTTTAAATATGACAGGAAATTTCCAAAAATTATCTCATTCAGTACAAAGAATAATTACAACGGTAAATGAACAGTAGTATAAATGGACACAATTTAATACAATCCATTTATGTAAAGCTGATTAGTTCATGCATGTGAGTTCTAGCTGAAGAAATATGCCTTATTATGCATCTTTTTTAAATTGTGCTATTATAATATACATAATACAATTAAATAAAACTCAGAGATTCTAACGTCTGGTAATCCATTACCGCCGTAATTTTGTTTCACGTAATTTATTTTCATTTCATTGTTATGTATTTAATTTAATAATACACTTCATAATGCACGTTTGAATGCATAAGAGAACATGTTCCCTGTATTACGTATACTCGTTACATATAAATACGTATGTAATAAATTAATTAAATCCACAAGAAAGGAACTAGCTGATTTTTAGAGGTAAAAGAGACCAGAATTCCGTAAAATCAAAATTTAAAAAGTGACACACCCTTATTGCTAATTTTGATTTGTTGAACATTAAATACATTGAGCGATAAATCACTTCTTTAGAAAAACGATTTCGAGCAAAATTTCATTGTAAAAATATAAAGTTTATATTATGTTTTATTGTTTTTAGTTAATTTGCAATTTTTTTTTTTTTTTTTTTTATCACAGTCATATAAAAAAATGTTAGTGTGAACATAGGAAAATATTTTTTTACCTAAAGATTCAATTCATTTTGTTCTATCTGTATTTAAAATTTTATTGTGATAGGATAGCCCAATTATTTTGTATTAACATTAAACATTGGATATTAATGTAAAAACAGCTGATTCCAAAAATCGTTTAAGAATTTAATTAAACACTTAGAAAAAAAAAATCCCAGCCAATGATTTTTGATATTTTTCTACTGTTGTTAGTTAGGTATATAAGAAAGATCATATTACATTTTTAAACCTGTTTATAAAATTTTTTAAAAGTTATTAGAAATTAACTTTTTTTTAAAACGAGATATTTTCAACGTAAAGTCAAAAAGTGGTCAAATGTTTTTGAAACTTTTGTCAAGTATGTAACGATGTGTCATTGATACATGATGAAAATTATAAGTTCAGAGTAAGATTACTTTTGGAGTAATGACTAAATAACAAAAATCAATGAAGTAAAATTTATGTTAACGATAATAAAATTATCGTTTATTTTATCATTTGATGGATGAAGTCAGATATTTATTGATACTAATGGTACCAATGTGTGCAAATTGAATTAAATCTGTAAAAACTTATAATTTGATATTTACATAAACAAACAAGGAGAAAACATTACATTTTTTCTTTAACTTTCAAATATATGTAAATGGCTGTAAAATAAATAAATAATTTAATCTTCTCACGTTTCGCTTTTTCTTCTGAAAGGAATAACGTTTTAACGACCTATAATTATGTATAGGTTTTAACATTTCCTATGATGAAACGATCTGATAATTAATATTTTTATCATTATTTGTACGTAATTTAGACCTGCGTATATGAAAAATAGATTAATGAAACAAATTTTTTAAAAGTATTTCATTATTTAATTACATTTCATTATTTAATTATCGAATAGTAGTAAATGTGAGTCTAACGTACTATTAAAGGTATTAATATAATTCTAACATGAATAACTAATTGCAAAAGTGTACCTATGCTTCTATGAATAGATAGTCATATGCAAAGTAAAAAATAAATATGAATAGATAAATATTTTATGCATTAGATTTATTTCAAATTTAGCTAAATGTTAAATCAATCTATAAGTAAGTAAAATATATGTACAATAAAATAAATGGAGTACAATTAAAAAAAAAAATTGTATTTCAATGTTTTCACTGATTAAATGACACTGCATTAGAAAAATTCAAAAACTTACCTTTTCAGTACTTTCTAAGAAATTATATGCACGAATCAAAACATATTTTAGTAAATTGTGATGAATATTGTGAGACATAAAATTATCCAAAATGGGCCTCTGGTTGCGAGTTGGCCATCCCTGTTATTCAACTCACTGAATATTATTTGTATAACTATTTAATAGTCTACCATGTAAAAATAAAACGCTTGAAAAATAAAAACGTTTTAGATACTTTAAGTCATAATTTCGTATCTACGTCTCTAAGTACCCTCAAGCATTGGCACCATTAAGAGAATGCAAGAGGGCGCATCTCTTAAATATAAAAAAAAGTAATGGTGAAAAACAAATTATATCATTTTAAACCTTATTTGAATAAATTATTGATAGCTAGTAATTAGACAAAAAATTGAAGTCAGCTAGGTTTTTGCGAAAAATTTTGATTACAATATATTTAATAAATTTGGTAAATTCTTCGACTCTTTTTCCATTTCACAGTTATGCATAAACTTACAAAAAAACAATTTTTTTGCACTATTCCGTTTCCATTCTAATTCATTTATGTATCCATTCTATTGTCATTTCACATATACAATCATTTATGTCAAAAAATTTATCCTACCAACTTTTTTTCAGTGCAAGTATAAATTGACTGATTAACAAGTAAATATGTAATAAAATTATTTTCATTATAGTTCTTCATTTGTATTAAAAAAATATTAGCATAAAAAAGTCAATTAAAATAATTTTGAAATTTCTTTAATTTTTTTCAGTTACTTAATATAAATTAATAATAATTGTCTTGTTAAATAGGTTCTAGTTTACTTAGAAAAGAAAAGTCTTCTCCAAACACCTTGATTAAAAAATAATATGACGATAGCGTCTAAGGAGGAGGTCTCTCATTTTACTTTTAATTGCTATACATCCAGAGTTCAATAGACATTTCAAATAGAAATCACTGCATAGATTACCATTTTTATGATTAAACAGAGAAGAATAACTTAAGCTAGCTATTAGTTACAACTCTAACGAAATGATTATTAATTATTACAGTCAGTAAAAAATCACACAGTGTTGCACACTTTCAAAGAATAAGTTGAAAAAAAAAAAATACATTATTTTTTTAAAAAAGAAATGTGATCCAAAAATAATAAAAGTGCTTGTTCAAAATCACCATCCGTTTCGTTTACATGTAGGTTAGGTTAGGTTAGGTTTAACCCACCACGGAAGGTCACTTGGAGCGATATTTTAAGATTTTTTTATTTTTTTAGTCTTAAAAACCTTGTTTTAGGTACTTTTTCATGAATTTAATTTTACTTTATAGTACATTATATACATTTTGATTTTGTACTGATTAAAAACTTATTCAACATTTAATATGAATTATTTATTTTTCAACAACACTTATTTTTATAAGGTAGTCTTAGCTCATAGTTAAGGGAAAAATATTTTTTTAATAAAAATTTTTTTTTTAAGATATTATACATAGTTGAACTTAGCTAATAACAAAAAATAATAACCAATTAATAAAACAATGTAACATAAATATTTCTTTTTTAAACTTGAAAATTTAATATAAAGTAAAAAAATGACGTTGATGATAGCAAAAAATAATAACTGACTACATACAGCAATGTTACATAAACATTTCCTTTTTAAACAATTTATTATAAAGTAACACAGCTAATATAAACAAAAAATAATGATATTATAAACTGACTTTAAAATTTAATAAATTAACAATTTTAATAAAGCCTCTTGGTAAGTCAATATTTTATTTTTGACTTCATTGAATGCATTATTCAAAGTTTCTGAAGAAAAATTGTGGTACATCTAACTGCCAAGTGTACTCTAATAGTCTAGTATATGTTTGGCAAATAATATGTTCTTTGAATAGATTGAATTATACATCCTTATTTTTCTATTTTTTCAATAATTTAGTGTCCGTGTTACCAATCTACGTAACTATTAAAGTCACTATATGTCCGTATAAAAGTATTTGGTAAGGTACTTGGTATAAGGTGTAGATAAGTTTCTCCTTTTTGGGTATACATTTTGAAAAATATTTTCTAGTTTCTTTTTTTTTTGCTTTGACCTTTGAATAGTATTATAGCCCCTGTTATAAAGAAGTTGTACAGTATTTTATAGTTAACATTATTTATAAAACCTTTAAATAAGTATAAGTAAAATATTCCTACTTTAGAGTTGATATTCAAAAAACAGTTGCAGACCTTTTTTTCTTTACTTTCGGTATTTTAATACATTCAAGAAATTCAAATTTATATTACAATTTACAATACAATCCACAATGAACTTTAAAAAAACTAGATTTCTTTAAAGAAGAACTGAGATATAGTCAGTATCCAAACAAGATTGATTACATAAAAATGAATTGTTATCTGAAGATCATTCTGTAAAGAGGTATTGTCCACTTTTATACAATTTTCTGGTTGTTAAATAGATTATTATTGATATCTGAAACCTTAAACAAAAAAAAATAATAATAATAAATCAAATAGGTAAATATTATTATCAGAAAATGTATCATTCATATGCAACAAATTAATAAAAATAAAACTGTATTTACTTAAACAAATATTGGTACATACCTATGACTCGTTCAATGCCTTTAGGTATCACTCCAGTCGAAACAGCCACATCAATGGGTCCCAGAAATTAACAATATCTGCAAAAGATTAATTTATTTACAAATCACAAATTACAGGTATTATAAATAACAGTGACTGATAAATGCCAAACAATAGGAGTAACTTAGGAGTAACTTTTTAGTAGTATATAGGTACTTGATGAATTTTTTTGCATTTTTATGGGATGTTAGTGGCGTAGTAATATTTTGAATATTTTAATACCTACAAGACTTTCGGCCTCCTTGCAAAATTGTTACACAGGCTCACTTTAGAACTTCAATCAAAAATATTCCTCAAATTTTATGATAAACCACTTTGGTTGGATATCAATAATGACATGTTGCGGTAAATAAAAAAAAAAAAAATTAGGAATAAAACAACAGATCTCGTGAATTGAATTCACCATTATTTCAAAACTAATAATTTTACACTATGATTCCCAGCATCAAAAATCACGGATCAAAAAAAAATCTTGAAGTGCAAACGACGTACGATATTCTGACTCAAGTACGCGACTATGCAAAATCAATAATCGGTGACCAATACGCAAATGTTCATAATATTTTGGTACAGGCAAACAAGACGATGCGCGAACAATCACCGGCGGAAGAAAATATCGATAATCTAATAAATAGAATAACTAGAGCTTCTTACCAATGTAACAACACGTCGCAGCCAGTTTCTGATACATCCATGCGGAACAATCTTAATTGTTGTTTAGACATACTATTTTGCCAATGGTTCAAATTCGAAACTGACATTCAAACACGAAATACGAATTCGACTGAAATGTTAACCCGCCGATTTCTGAAAACAGTGAAAACCGTCCGTTACATCGTTCTGTTATCGTCTTATCAATCGACAGCTGAAGTTGTTTGGAATGTATGAAAACAACGAGCTGTGATAGTGATAATTGATAATAATAATAATAATACATCAATATTTCATCCGCGTTCGAAACAACCCGTTCAACCATGTCGTCGACACGGATCGTTCTTTAAGGGGTGGGGTAAGCGACATTTTCGTCGTCGACGAGTACGGTTACACCATAGAGTAACTCGCTATTATATACTACTCTATGGGTTACACCGAGTCGTCATACGTCGCGGCTCGCCCCGTAGGCCTCTTCAGTATTTTATACGACTATTTTTCATAATAGCAACATCATCAAACACATCAATCATACATACGATTTTCGTGAATTCGAATAATAATTCAGACGGTTCGACGTGACAAGTAACAATGACGTCGTATGGTGACTACCCACAAGTCGCGTGCCGCCCGGTGCCAGTCGGGTCGACCGCCGATCACGTCCTACGCCTGACCATGGCACCATCGTCCCCCACCCCCCGCGCCTAGTCGGCTTCGCTCGATAATAACCGCGCGTTCAACACGCCCGCGGCCCGCCGCCAGCCGCGCGACACCGTTATCAGCTCCCGACGGTTCAAGCCCTTTCGAGTTTCAACCTCTCGGCTGCTACCCACACGTGGGTCCGTAGCGACAGTAAAGATTGCTGGCATTCATCACGTAATAATAATTATCGGTCGTCGGGGACGTAGCTCGTAACTTGAACGGCCACAGAACCGTCACGGTCGTGCAGTGGGAGGTGGAGGGAGCGGTACGCGGTGCTGCGCAGACACGCACATGATAACGCGCCAAACGACGACGCCTCCGTACGCGCCGTAATCCGTTCTCAGTTCCCACTTCTATAGACGCCGCCGGCATTACATCCGACGACCGAACTGAGGAGCCGTCGCTCACGATCCACGTCCACCTGCAGCTGTCCGCCCGGTCGCGCGTACGCCCGCCAACGCGACCGCGTGTGTGTGTGTCATCGGTCCGAGATTCCGGTGCGCGCACCGCCGCCGCCGCCGCCGCGAGCGCGTCTATAGAAAACCGTCCGGCCCTCCGCCGCCGCCGCCGTTGTCGTCATCACCTTAGTCGGCAGTCCGGCCAGTGCAACGTCCGCCACCGCCGCACGCACACGCCCGCCACCACCACCGCCGCCGCCGCCGCCGCCACCACCGCCACCACACACGAACGCGCACGCATTATCCGCGCCATGGTGAGTACCGCCGATCCCTCTCGCCCCCCCCGCCCGCCCGCGGGATTATTGATTGTGAGATCGCGGACTGAGAGCCTCTCGTCGTGAGCTCCTCGCCCAGGCCCGACCGTCGGCTCCCGCGGGGTCTTAAGATCGTCCCCGGGCCGGTCTGAGCGACGGGAATCACTCCCGCGGACCGTTATATAACGATACGGCAAACGGTTGGAACCGATAAATTCAGAACGGTCCGGCACTTGAAACGTGCCCGTTTCATTTGGTCGTGACAGTTCTGAACAGGTTCGACAATTTGCTGGAGCCCGGGACTGGTTAGAACTATATTCTAATTACGTAGTACCAAGCGCAGTCAAAACAAGCGGAATCCAAAGCACGAAATACAATATTATTTGTTATTAACTGTAAGAGTGTCGGTTTCGTTTGACTCTACGTCGTCCGGCCGCATAAGTCATTTGTTAAATCATTGAAACAAATTCCGTTGGTGTTCTTAAACAGATAAATACGTCGACAACATTCAAACAGTTGATAATTCTTATACAGATGATAATTTGTTTCATACAAAATAATAAAACATAGCACTGAAATATTTTTATTTCTCACAAAAAAAAAAATTAGGTTAATTAAAATCAACGGATCATAAAAAAAAATGTCCAGGTGTGTACCTCCAAAGTAGAACACTGAAATGATAATATTATGTCATTTATTTATTTTGGACGTTAAACAACTTTTCACTAGATACACAGTTTAATTTTTTCACTGGTTATTTAGTTTTGTTAAAATAACTGAGTATCTTTAATCATTAAGTCTAAATTATTCGTTATGATGGAGGTTTACTACTACGTATTCACTGTATGGTTTATCAATAATTTATATTTGTATTGGTACCTACCTAGCTAATAATATCTAATCAATAAATTGATTTCTGTGTATTATTACTGTATAAAATTACTTATATTTGGTTGTAATATCCACTAACCTAGAATAATATTATCCACACTAACCAAGAATTTTTCATACATTTATTTTCAATAATTTTGGAACCTCTTAGTAATTTTGTTATAACTGAGATTTGTGCAATATATCTAACAGTAGAAAAATTCATTATTAAGTTATAAAATATATTATAGATATCATAACCAAAATTATCCATTATGACATTTCTTTTATAAAAAATGTATCTATTAAATATAATCTGTGCTATTATTGATTATAGGCCCATAGGCCCTATCTATTCCAAAATCTGGTCGATGCTCAATATTAAATATAGATAAATACAAAATAGATTATTGTTAGTTTGAAATACTTGCATTTCTGATCAAGAAAAAGTTGTTAGGCAAGAATCAGAATCAATTCAATGATCACAAGAGATTTAATTTTTATGTAAAAACTTGTTAAGTGTGTTATGATTATAGATATACTTATATCTTATGGGAATAATTAATTAGAAACATTTACGCAAAAATTTATTTTTGTTATTTAATTTGCTTTTAATTTGAACTTATATGTTCAGTGTGCCAGTAACTTAGTATTGCAAATTATAAATGGCAAAATATTAAAGAAAAAGTGTCTATTTAATATTTTATTTACATTTATACAATCCAAAGAGGAATTTAAACCAAGGGGTGTACTTCTTGGTTGCACCATTGACCTACATACTTGAGTTAGTTCTCTGAATAATAAAATATAATAGGTAGATAAAACTACTGATATAAATTAGAATTTCTGTAATTACTCAATATGAATATATCTCCTCATAGTTATAAACATTGTAAAAAATAGTATCACCTACATGATAATAATAGATATTTTATTTAATTATTTAATCTTGTTAACAATGCAGTAACTGGTTGCTTAAAAGTACATTATTAAAAAGTCCAAAACTGTGTAAAAAGATCTAATCAAAATCAATCTATTTATATTTTTGAACAAGAAAAACATCTAAAATTCATAAATGACTACATTTGATTGGGGAATTTGTTGGAATAAAGCAGATATGTACATATCCACCATATATATATATATATGGTACACACAGGCACACCAATTTTGACTTTACTTGCGTGCTGAAATCTTTTTCATACAATTGACAATGTTTAAAAAAGAGGTTTAAATTGTGATGGGTTAGAAAAATACTCTAAGAAAATTAAAATCAGATTTTATAGATTCAAAAATATTATGAATCAACTTTTTATTATTGTTTAGAGATAAATGATGCATTCATCAGTATCAAATAAAATATTGAAAATAAAGCATTACAAATTCTAAGGTTTTAAAATAACAATTAATGTTTTTGCCATAAAAATATTACTACAAAATATTTTATTTTATGCTTATTTATTTATTCCTTAGTATACCTACCATGAAAATGAGTGAAAACTAATTTTATGAAAGGTCAATATTGCAGAGGGTTCACTGCAATATATCTTATGTTTGAGTCATTAAAAAAAAAAAAAAAAAAAAATGTTGATACATTACTAAAATATGTTGGAAAATACTATAGAAAATTTAATTTCTCATCATAATTTTCATTAAAATTGATACACATTTTTTCACACAATAATTAATTACGAAACTTGTATAAAATTACTTAGGTAATGTTTCAAAATAATACTAAAAATAGATTATAAATGGAATTTGGAAAGAAATGATGTTTATTTTTTGTTTAAATAAAATGGGTTTAACAACCCCATTACATTTATAATAAGTTGACAGTGTTAAAGTTGTTTTGATTAATGTTGTATTTTAACAGAATACAAAATAGAAGATTAATAACTAACTTAAATTAATTAAATTTTACAAAAATAATAATAAATAACATTATTTATCTTAAAAATAAAATTCTTTATAGTAATTGTAGACTCCCTAATCTCACCACAAGCATCGCTTATAGAGATTAGGTATCAACATGTATTGTACCACATCTTAATTATTATAATTGTTATTATTTTTGTTGATTAATAAATAAATAAATAAATAAATTATAATAATTATTATTACCTAACAAAACCAAATTTTGTATAAATGTAAGTTTGAACTATAAAGATAAGTTTAAATAAAGGTATAGAGTTTTCATTTTCTGATTAATGTAGGTAACAGTAGAAGTAACAATGTAATATTATACCTATCCATGAGTTAAAATGCAGTGTAGTGTGATAGATACGTATCATGCTTAACAAGTTTCTTTTTAATTTAATATATTGATATTATTTTACTTGTATAACACAAAGGTAAATTTAATATTATGTTATATTCAAGTATAGTTATAACTTTATAAGGTTATATAAGATAATATATATTTTTAAATACTCGCAACTAACCTACTATTATTAAATTAATCATTTTAATTTTGGAAGTAGATAATTTTACTATTGTATAATATGCTGAATATATATATACAGTGTGATCACGATAAGTGGAAACACTCAATAACTATGTGCAGGCTTCATATATTTCAATTCTGCTTTTTCGGCTAACTAATAAACATTATTATACACATTTTCAAATAATTAGACTATTTTTTTGACAGTTAACTTTGCGCATGCGCACAATAACTTTTTTTTTTTTAAATGGCATGATCCATTTTTGACCACAAATTATTTTTTTTGGTATTTTTTAATGAATTTTAGTGGTTGAATTTCTTTTCTAAGTCAAAAAATGACCAAGTTATAGCAATTTGATTTTACGTTATTTGCACGGGTATAACAGATTATGAAATACGTAGTTGATAATAATAAATACGTGAATAATAAAAATAAAATTACAAATATTAATTTTTTTTATTCATAAAAGTTTTATTTATCTAACAAATTGTTCAAACTTTTTATTATTATCAACTACGTATTTTATAATCTGTTATACCCGTGCAAATAACGTAAAATCAAATTGCTATAACTCAGTCATTTTTTGACTTAGAAAAGAAATTCAACCACTAAAATTCATTAAAAAATACCAAAAAAAATAATTTTTGGTCAAAAATGGATCATGCCATTTAAAAAAAAAAGTTATTGTGCGCATGCGCAAAGTTAACTGTCAAAAAAATAGTCTAATTATTTGAAAATGTGTATAATAATGTTTATTAGTTAGCCGAAAAAGCAGAATTGAAATATATGAAGCCTGCACATAGTTATTGAGTGTTTCCACTTATCGTGATCACACTGTATATAATATTATTTCATCAATATTTTTTTATCTGATAGTCTATGGGAGATAAGGTGACAAGTATCTGGCAAAGAGCCAGTGATGAAGGTGAAAACAAAGATCAAGTTCCTTGGCATCTAAAATATGGAGGTAGAACTTTAGGAACATTTGCAGGAATTAGTGAGTACCAAAATACTAATGATTTATTTTAATTATATACTATATAAAATTTGATGGAAAATTGTTCAATTTTCCAGTTAATGCGTTCACTGGTGTTTGGAATGCTGTGTCGATAATATTTTTGAATACTGGATGTTTATTTGCTGGAGTTATACAATTGTATGTATATCATCTTATAATTTATATAAATAATTTATCTATATAATTTTGATACTTGTGTACAGTACAGCAAGTTTATTATTATTTTAGATTGTTATAAATTTATAATCATTATTAATGTAATTTTCAGATTGCTGGGAGTATTATTAATAGGATTAGAAGCACCTTTTCTTTGTGTGTTTATTGATCATATGCAGCATGTTAGTGATTTGGTTGAAAGTAAACCTTACTGGACTAGAGCTTCTGGTTATATTGTGTAAGAAAAAACTAACAATTTAATAATTTTATTAGTGAAATTGATATGATTTCATTATTTCTTTTTGACTTAAATATCATGATTAATATGTAAAATATTTTTTCAGGGCGTCCTTGATTCCTTTGTTTCTATGTTTTGGACCTAGTACATTAGTAGCTAGTGCTTTAGTATTTGGCACTGGCATATTATATGGTCTAATGTCAATTGGGAAAAAGTAAGTTTATATTTGTGTTTTATCTGTGTTTAACCGTATTCTAAGTTACACTAATTAAGATTTAAAAATAGTGTCATTGATGTCTGTCTCTCTTGCGTCTGTTTATAATTGTTCTAAAATTGTTGGCTTTTTGTTTTGTGTTTGATCCAATTCATTCTAAATAGAGGATCTAGGGAGGATATGGGAGCTATTGCCTCTCCTGTTGATAACGCCTCACAACCTATGGGAGGACATCACACAACATTAATGGAAGATCCTGATGTGTGGCGTCCCACTTAAGGCAAACTAAACAAAATCTTTGTATATTAGTGTATTGTATTGTTTGACTTTGCTTATGTTACTGGTAGTAACTCATGTCATTAACAAATGCACTTTAAAAGAGATCATTAGGATGTTGATATGTCTTGAATTTTCATGATTCATTATTGTAGACTATATTATACTTATTTAGTAACTGATAGATATGCATTTTATTATATCTTCAGTTTTTTAAACTGCACGTTATCAAAACTGAATGAACTACTTTAATATTAATTAAATTATGTTGTTGATCTTAAAGTAATTTTGATGTTTGAAATTGATTTATTAGTGAAGGTAATAGTTTTATTTATTTTTTTAATTATATTTTTATTTGTGTGTTTTAGGGCTCCGGCTGAACAAATGAAAGCAACTGCGTCCACATTAGAGCCATGAGACCACTAATTTTAGTTCAATTCCTCCAAAAACTTCAAAACCCTTGGATTATAAAATACCAATTTGTTATTAATCAATTGATTCCTTAATGGTTATTAAAAATCATTTCCTACCTGCATTCCAATCTACCACGGTCTCTAATTTGATACTCATTACTGTATGGTATTTACATTTAACACAATTATTAAACTTATTTTGTGTTAATCTATTTATAGAAATATTTAATCCTTTTTTTTAATTGATCCCAATATTTTTCTCGAAAAATTTTCAAAACTTATCATAATATGTCAAATAAATCTTAGATTCATTATTAATAACAATTAAATTTTTGAATCATCTAACTATTTGTCATTATATTAAGTAAATTTGATGATTTGAATATTTGATACAAATAATTTTTAATTTACAACCTTCAAAATACAAATAGACATTTTAAAATGACTGCAGAATCTCTAAAATCATGATAACAATTTGTAATTAACTGAGTAATACTATTAATTTTAAACATACCATACTAAATGCTTAGTTTTAATTAGTTATAAGTATTTCACTCGTTAAGTTTATTTATTTCTGAAAAATGTTGCATTACTAGTTGACGTTATCCTAATGAATATTCTTACTCTTAGAATATATTATTAGCATTGTTATACTTATAAGAATTTGGGTTTATCTGAGACAAATGTACAATACTATTTAAATACTTACTAAATTTAGCCAATGAAACTTTTATATAACAATACATGAGGATTGTAGTTTGTTTATATATATATATATATATATATATATATTATAGATAAAACATTTTTAAACAAAACTATCTAATGAGTTTTTACCTTAAAAAAGTGGTTGAGGTTTCATTGACTTTGGCATTATACTTATAAAACAATTTTAGTCATTGCTGGTGTACACTATATTAATATGTGATATCGTCAAATATTTTTGAAAACATTTCTTCAGTTAATATTTGTTCTCTAAACATAATAGTATAAAACTTGCACAAGACTACTATTATGTTTCATGTAACATAACCTTAAATAATTAATTGTATTTTATAGCAATATAAAATTGTTATCATTAATGTTAATAATACTTTATGAAAAAAAAAAATGAAAAATGTGTTCATAATTCATTACCCGTGTGAACTTAAAAGATTCAAGTGTGATACTATTTATGAAAATTTAAAGTTTCTAATTAATTTTTTTACCTATAATTTATATTTAATTTTTTTATATAAAATCATTCATTATAAACAGATAGGTCTTGCATAAGTGATTGATAGTTGAGAGATAATCGAGACCTTTTTATTACCTATTAATACATTTTGCTAGCCACCAGCCAATGTATCAATAAATTATTATTGATTTAATTGAATGTGACACTCGCATATTTTTCCTTTATCATGTACTACCTTAATACATCTGATTGACTTATATTTGAAATCTGTTTCACAGTTAGGTATTTTAGACTAAAACCTATTATTGGGGTAAATTATTTAAAGTATCTTATGTGTATATTCATACAAAATATACTAATGTATGTAAATTTATTCTAAATATTAACTATAGTAAAATTATGAATTAAATAATTCATAAATTCACTGTAAAAGCCATGGATACTCAATACATAAATATCAAATGGTAAACCAGCCACTTATAATTAAATTAACTGCTTTAACTAGGGTACCAGATGTCACAGTTCAAAGTACTCTTTGTGTTCTTTTCTATTCATTATGTTATAAAAATCATTAATTTATTGAATATTTACCTAATGCTGTATTTTTTAAAACCCACATCTTAAATATCATTTTAATGAATATAATTTGTATCTATAATGAAAAACCTAAGATTTCAATTATTATTCTAGATAATCCTATAAGTACCTACACAAATAAAATCTTGATAATTTGATTGATTTTTACATATTATGTGTGTCTTCTACCCATTTCAATGTATAACATAGAATATCCTCTGGTGACTGACATGAAAGTGTAATTATTTTTCTGTTCCGTTTTGGAATTTTGCATTACAGGTACATATTACCTAATATACACATAGTTGTAATATTTACCTACGTATGTGAAACCAAATTATAAATGTGTTTTTTATTTCTATTAATTTAAATATTTCAGATGTAAAAAACAAAAAATCATTCTTCACACCTTACTAGTAAAAAAAGACAATAGTACACTATATTGAATTGTTAAAGCAATTTTTTATGGGAACATAATAAATGGCAAAAATTAATCATTTATTATTATTAAAATATATGTGAATATCTACTTGAAGAAATAAAAAATTTTCTTGTGTAGAAGCCCCATAAAAAATGTTTTAAAATGAGTTTTTTTAAAAAAAATGTATTTTTGATTGCCCAATATAAAATGAATTTGATTCAATTGAAATGCAAAAGTGATTTCATGATTAATAAACTGATCATAAAATAATACATTTTATCACATATTTTACTTTTTCGTAGTTGAACGATAAAAATGATCACTTTTGCTATTTAAGAAATAGCTTTTTCATTAACAATTTAAAAAAGTTAGGGTAATTTTCTAAAAGTTGTCATTAATACAAATACGAGATCATATTGCAAAAGTTCAATGTGGTTCCGCTATGTGGTCTTGGTAACTTCAATTATGGCAAAAGTACAAATAAAAACAAATTTTGATATTTTTCAATCCTTAAACTAATTAACTATGAAAATTACCTAAAATAGTTATAATAATTCACCTGAATTCTAAAATATATATATAGGTATAAATTAACTAAGTTAATAATACTACACTAATAAAATTTAGTCTGGTGATATGTAAGTTTTTATAAAATATAAGCAAGTTATTTATTAAAAACCAAAATAACATAATCATAGTGAAACATTATTTGTTATACCTACAGTTGTTATTATAAATTTTGAGTTTTGACTATTATAAAACATCACCTTTTGACCTATTGTAAACATAAAATATTATTGATTTTTTATGTTCCAATGAATGAACCAAACCGTACATTTCTTTTAATGTAATGTCAGAGCTAATATGTAACAATGTACACTTAATTAATATTTTATGAGTTTACAGTAAATAGTTAATCTGTATTAAAAAAGTATGTTGGTTATTGTGTTATTTAATGAGACTTAAGAGTAGGTATACCTAATATGTAAAATAAACATTTGACAAATAATAAATATAAATTAGATTTTATCTCAGTTGTATTTTATTTCTACTCAACCAATGTGTGTGTATCTGTAAAATTATATCTATATAGTAACCATCATTACACAATCTGTAAATATTTATTTTAACTTAAACATGTCATGTATTTTATGAAGAGAGCAGGAGGTTTAATTGAAGGAACCATCTATAGAACATCCAGATTTTGAGTGACTGATTTTAGTTACTTTGAAGAATGCTACTCTATTTATATTTTAAAATGTAGGTATTCTGAAATCAATTGGGCTGTATACAATTATTGAAAGATTTTAGATAATCTTCAACCCTAAACTAATGGTTATATCATAATATCTAATATCAAAAGTAAATATATTATGTTGGTATACGCACCATTTTTGTTTTATACATGTCTGTATTAGTAATTTTGTGACTTGGCTGCTCTTATACAAATTATCAATGCATTATTATTTTATAATTTTATGTATCAACATTCAATGCTTGAATGGACATTGAATATTCCAATACACTTAATGATAATATTGAAAATGTACCTGTATCTTCGCCCATTATTTATTTTATTCCTACAGTTCCTATAAAAGTTAGATGACGATTTGTTATATGTGCTGTCATCCTGGAAAAAAGAATCCTATTACCTGACAAAACTTATTTATCTTAGGTCGATATGACCTGAAATACCTAAACTAAAATCTCTGTATTTAAAATACCTCACTAGTCCTAATAATTCTATTTTTTGATTGTCTCACAGAAAGAGATTTGTACAATTTCAAAATAGAACCAACAATTTAAAATGCTTATAACTTTATTAGAAATCCTCAAAAGTAAATAGTATATGCACTATTAGAATTTAAATGTGCGGTGATGGTAGCTAAAACCCCTTCTAAAACTGAACTGAAAATAACTCAATAATGGGAGTCTCCCACTCATTCATACCATTACACATGTTTTAACATTAAGTAGGTAGGTACTCATATAGGTACTATATATTTCACCAGTAATACAGGAATAACTAAGATAAGCCATTTTATGGTCAACTTTTATTTAAAAATTAAAGTACCTAGATTATTTTGTTCTATACAATATTGTTTATTATTAGCAATTAATTGCTATATTAATTTAAAACCACCTACGATGGGACAATAGCGTATTACACACACAACAGAGATAGGTACATTTATTTTTTTTTTTTTTAGTAATTATTATTGTGTAAATATTTTATAAGTGACATTGTGTACTAGGTACTGATTATATTGCTACAAATTTTGATCTGAAAATTCTCATACGTTATATCTCACCTATGAGGCAAAATCGTATTTTGAAGTAGGTACCTACCTACTTTCAAAAAATGTTAAACGTTGAGCGAGAATTATCTCATATTATATGTTTACTAGTTTCTTAATAAGAACATTTTTTATGGTACATTTTTAATCATAAACAACAAACAGACAAATCAAATTTCTAATAATACATCATTTTAGTTATAAACTACAAAGAGCAAACCAATATTTTTAACAATGCCAATATTAATAATTGATATAAATATATTAACAGTCCTAAGTCTGAAAAATGGGAAGAAAAATATAGATTTTGCTCAAATTTATCTAGGTGCACTTTATGTATGAATAACAATTATTTAGGTATATACAATTAATATATAAAATATACTCTGGTCGCAATTTACACAAAAAAATGTAAAATGAGTCGCAATTACTTTATAGCAACCTTATACGAACTTAACAAACGTTTCAAAGATAGGCATTTGACCTCTTCTGGGCTAAAAATAGAACATTTTAAGTCCAAAAGTTTATAGTTTTTCGAAAGTTATTATCCAATATAATTTTAAATCCTTTATAAAAAAAACCCGAAAATGTACCTATTATAATCTTACTAACATTCACTTTTAGTACCTACAGAAAATATTCAACAAATCATTAGTCAGGATTTTTATTTTATACTTACGTAGGTACCTACCTAGGTACCCGTCTAAAGTTATAATTTCGACGAAAATAATTATATTTAATTTAATTATACATAAGTTAATTAGCTGAATCCAGCTTCGCACGTGTGAAATAAAATCGTAAAAAATCAATTTTGTCATCACTCAACAGGAATTTGGTAGGTATTTATTAAATACATTGTTGTTCCCCCTTCTCCGCCCTAAGACCACAAATTGAAACTTTTATCATTCTGCTTGGTCGAGTGTTGATGTTGTTTTTTTATGAGGAAATAGATTTAACGAAAAAATATCTATTGACTTTGCATAAATACTCACATAGGTATCTAACATTAATTTGTATCAAACTGAAAAACCATCTATAAATATTTGTTTTTGTACAAATTTAAATACCTATAGGTAGATACTTATTTTATCATTATTATTTGCCCATTTCAGGTCATATTTTTTTTAAGAATATCAATTTCAAATATATGTATTTATTGACTTTCTAATATTTTTTCATAAACAATATTATTATATATTCACTCTATGCATAAAGTTTTTCATTGTAATCAAACTATGTGAATTAGATTTTAGCAAAAAAGTGTCTACGTTTTTTGGGGTTTCAAATTAAAATTTGCAAAATCCTTTTTTAGCGTGCTCTTACAGTACGAAACGAATATACCTATTATCAAGATGTTTAGTCTCTATCAGTATATAATTTAGTCTCAAGGCTCTGTTGATTCTCGATAATTGAAGATAATGTTTTCAAGTAATTATGCTCAAATGTATACCGAATTTGGAGAATTTTAAGTTAAAATGTGAAATTAAGTATTTTTAGCAGTAGGTAGGTATGTATTCCAAGTTTAAAAAAGCCTTTTAAGCGAGTTTCTGAATCATAACATTTGTAATATAAATGAGTGCCTTAATGTAACACTATTTTGTATAAATTTCATATAATTGTAATGGCTCGGAAATGAATAGAGAAAGTTCCATCGAATATAATGTTTTTGGCTTTTTAACTACCCTCCCAAATATCCGATCAGAAAACAATTTTCAATTTTTATAATCTTTTTTTCTCCCTTTTAACGCCCTATGAGGTTGAATCTTGGAAAATAGAGTAGGTAGTATATATTTTATTATTCGTGTTACATTTTAAATATGCCAATTTAAAAAAAGAGGCCGACCAAGAAATATTTTTTTCCGATTTTACTCTCTTTGCACCTTTTAATCACGTTATGGTTTGAATTTTAAAAAATTGTTTCTTAACGGATTCCTGCGTCACAATAAATATTGGTAGACTAAATTTCAGTCCAATTCGTCCTATGGTTTGAACTGTGCAATGTGCATTGATAGATCAGTTAGTCAAGTTTTCCTTTTAAATATAAATTCTATAGAGTTCTAGCAATTTATTCAATAAAAACCTTATACAATTTTAAATAATAATTGTAATTATTTATTCTTATCTATAGCCCTAATTGCATGCAAATTAACCAGTTAATTATTTTTTATTCGTGTTTAGTTTGAATTATGGTCCAAATGATTTGTTATGTAAGATGTCAAATTTATTTTTATTTCATATAATTTGTAATTTTCGATTATAAGATTTGAAATTTGTATGTTAAATTCTAAAATGTATAGTCCTAGCTACATATTAATTTTTAATAGAATTGATTTCGATAACTTATTTTAGTATAATAAGCTTGAAGTGTGTAATATAGTGAAATAGATCATTTTTACCAATATTATTAAATAGAAATCGATTTTTTTTTTTAGTATTCTACTACTTTTATAGCTTGAAACTTGAAAACTGCACCAATTGCCTATCATGATGTTAATCGTTTTTTCAAAAACTAAACGAGTTGATAGTAAAATTATTATTAGTTTACCTTAGAATGTTTTATGAAAATAATGATTTATCATATTTAGTTTCAACTTTAAAATAATTTCATAGGTACTAAATTGGTAAAATATAATCGTTTGCCCGATGATCCGATCTTAAAAATAGCTTATCTATACGATTATTTACACCTACTATTATACTACCAGCTTTTTAATTATAGGTGTGTTCTATGAACAAATCGTCAAAATATCTAAAAATCGAAACTTCATTATAGAAAAAAAAACCATCACAGTTTTTTCCATCTTCATATTATAGCTAGTATAGGTACCTATCTTAATAATTGTACCTATACGAAAATAAATTTCATACATGTATTGATGATGTACAATGATTTTGCCACGTATTATGTGTGAGTGTATCTATAGATTTTTTTGGATGTCAGAAATGTTATGTGATTTTAATTTGGTGTTTCGGTTGATGTGGCTGCGTTTTTTGCGTGCCGGCCTGCTTCATCATTTCCATGTATATTACAATGCCCTGGTATCCACATTATGTTGATAATTTTATTTGTTTGTTTTAATAACTGTATTTTATTTATTATTATTGTAGAAATGTCGTTGAGTTGAAAATTATTTTGCATATTATGTTTGGTACTTAAAGAATCTGTGTAAATTTTGCATTTTTGTATGGGATTTATATTTACATAGTTAAGGGCTGATATAATGGCTAGCGCTTTGGCTGCAGTGGCGTATATAGAAAATACTTTCGGGATGGGGTACTATGAACAGAGTTAAATTATTGCTGCTAGAATGACTAAAAAGATACAGAAGATACAGTAGGTTTCTATTTACATTTTATTAACAGAACGTCCCAAAACGATTTTAAGAACACAATAAAATTTGTATCGACCAATCGCATTATTTCGATTGGATGAAATTATAAATAAACATAAAGCACCATTAAAATATAACAAACGTTTAAAGTGAATTTCAAAGTATTCTAAGAGATTTCGGAGGGGGTTGTAGCCCACTAGCCTCCCTATATACCCCACTGTTTAGCTGTATATATAGAAATTTGATTTGATAATTTATAACAAATATTTGTGTTTTTGGTGATGACTGCTAAACCTACTCCATGTTCGCTTTTTGAGGCGTCTGTGTAAATGTCTTCGCCGTCCAAATTGTTTTTAATGTTTTTAAAAAGATTTAATTAAATTTCAGGATCCGTTTCGCTTTTTTTATATTTGCTCATTTCTGTATTTAACTATGTTTGATAGATTTAGCTGGTTTGATTTTTTATTTAGTTATGTTTGATAGATTTAGCTGGTTTGATTTTGTATTTAAATTGATGTGTTTAGATATTATGTCTTCGTGGTTATTTTTAGTTATTTTAGCAGCAAATGTAAGGGTGGTTTTTATTCAGCGTATCCAGAGTGGTGGTTATTATATATAAGCATTCGATTGGGCTAGATTTGAATGCTCCGATGGATAAGCGTAAATTTGAGGTATGGACTGGATCAATAATTTTTAGAATTTGGTTTTTAGCAGAAGAATATATTTCTGATCCGTATTCTAGTTTAGGAAGTATTAGTGATTTATATATCTGGTGTCATGATAGTTTTGTGTTGATAATTTTTTCGATTATTTTGCACATACTGTTCAGTATGGAGATAGGTCTATATGACTATATCCGTCAACTTGAAATTTATTTTTATTAGGTTTTTGTATTGGTATTATTATACTGTTTCTCCATTTTTGGGAGAAAGAGTTTTTTATCCATATCACATTAAATATATGGTGTAATAACTGTTTACCGTTTGGTGGTAGGTGGTGTATAAAATAGTAAGTAATCCCTTCGGAACCGGAACTTTTACTTGTACACTTGGATAACGCGTTGTTTATTTCATTAATGGAAATTTCTACAGTAAGTTGAATTTGATCGTAATATTGATATGAATATCATTTTAATGCTTGCAGTAATTTGGAATATGCGATTTTTTTTTCGAAATGTAAGTAGACAATGATAATCGTATTATTAAGGTTTTATAACTTAAAATGTGCTATTACTTATCTATTTAAAAGCGATCATCGGAAAATTTGTTTATAAATTTTATATATTATTATATATAATTTCAAAAAATTACTCGTATTTTGATAACACAGTTGATAGGTACCTAAATCAAAAAACTAGTCCATATTTTTCATCAATTTCGCTACTACACACTTTTTCATATTTTTTTATGTTAGTTTTTTTAAATAGATCCTGATCCGGGAGGCATGGTTCCGATACCTATGCATTTTAGAGGTCTATTAATTACCTAGCTCTAAATAACAACCAAACAAATTTTATAACTTAAACAAAACTTTGTCAAACTTAAATATGATTTACATTAAAAATATAAAAAAAATAAAAAATATATATATATATATATATATATATATATATATATATATTATAGTCATTTTATAACAAATGCCACTTATAATAAAACATTCCACCGCGCTTATATTATGAAATAAAATGGATAAAATTTATTTTCTGCCCATTTAAATTAGGTTATATATTTATGTTGGCTCTAATATCATAAAGTATAAATATTAAACTGATTCAAAATAGTTGCGTAGGTACACGTATACTTATTAGGTTTTACAATAATGTAGTTGAAGGTTTAATTTTTTTTTTTTGTAAACACATTTTTTCTGTGACCATCATGATGATGTTATTATAATATATAGGTAGGTATACGGATATACCTTCCTACATGCGCTATTGAAATGACAAAAACATGTTTTTTAAACAAATTTCACAATCGCGCAACAGTCAAAATAAAGTATGCTGAAATGTATACTATGGTTATAATCACCATTGTAAATTTCGTCTGAAATTTTTCTGACGTGTATTTTCCATTCTACTATATTTTTGTAAAATCTTTCACCAAAATCGTCAATGATATGACCACTAAAAAATAATTTAATACCTTTTCATCTTCATATCTATATGACACGATCTCAATAAATTCGTTATATTGTTATTATTATTATTATTATTTGTAACGATTACTTATAACAAAAACTTAAATATCAAATTTAAAGTAGTTTAATGTCCTAATGTAAGTATATTTATTATTTATGAATAGGTATTTGTTTTTCATTTTTCAAATTTGAATAGATAGATACGTATTGATAATATTTGAATGGGCAAATCTACTCACCCGCTGAGTCTCTAATTTTTAATAATAGTACCTAATACATTGTAATAACAATAATAATAATAATAATAATAACATAACCCATTGTGAAATTAATTTCTTTGAAAATAAAACTATACTTTCAGGTGTATATATGTTTATTTTCTATTTAAATGCTCCTAAACATTTATTAAGTATAATGTGAATACTTAAAAAAAAGCCAAAAAACATTTCCAAATAATTAGTTTCGTATTAAAAAAATCGCCCTATACATTATACACTCTTGACTGCATAAGCAAATGGTTTATCTATATCTATATTATTAAATTTTCATGGTTTAAGTATTGCTATCACTTCGGAAGATCACGACAGGTTAAGGTTTTTAATTGTATTTACATCCACCGTTTAATAACTCTTTGCATATAGATAACCACGGGGGGGAGGGGGGCAAGACATTGTTTTTTTTTTTGTAAATTATGTCAAGTTTATTTTTCTTTATTGACCATTTATTTTATTATAGGTATACCTGTTATAGATTATAGGTAGTGTGATTATACTATCCACGACGAGGATTCCACGGATAATTGGCGTAATAATATGAAATACGAGTAAAAATTCTTCTGATGCTAATTTGCAAGGTACACGAAATAAAATTAACATAAATATACAGTTAATATTATATCTATATTAATTAATATAGACAATAATATTTGATTGTTAAAGGTATTGCTCAAATACCTATCACATATTTTTAACATCAGTTTAATTGAAAAGAGAGTATTTTGAATTTGTTGCATCCCAATGTATATATATATATATGTATAGTATTTTCTGTAACCTACCAATTAGATAGGTATATGTATCATTGACTTAACTTCAGTGTCAACATAATTATTTAAATAAGTATTGGTCACTATGATAAAATGTCTTGCTCAAAATTAACCATAGTTTCGAATAAAAAAATAAACACATCTACTTAAAATAACAATATGTCAATGATGGAAACGATGATCAGTCATCAAAATATATTATCTGATAATCTATCGTTCATACACCGTGCGTTGCTTATTTTAGCACAGATTTATAACACGTAGATAAATACCTGCTATGAATTAACTTTATAATAGAATAATACATTTTTGATGAATGATTCTGAGGAGAGTTCAACCTCCTCAAAAATTCTTGTACACACTTTTCACTATTACTTTTTTCAATTTTTATATCAAGTTATTTTAAAGTACGAGAGAAAAAAAATAATTTCTTTATGGTGTAATCTTGACTTATTTCTGATCGATTGACGAAGTAGCATTAAATTCTTTTAGGTATCTATTTTAGAGCCTCAAAAAATGATTGGCGGAAATATTCATTATGCAGTAAAATCAATTTAGAGTGTTCGGGCGTTCTTACTAGATAACGTCCAATTATATTGAAACATAAATTCGTAACATTAAATTAATTTTGTATAAATGACATGTAAGTAAAAAGATGATTTTATTACCTACATTACTGGAAAGCCTCGAGCGAGGGAACAGGGGGTGCAAATGCTCTACCAGAGATTTTTCCAAAAATAATTTATTATAAACCTCGTCATAATTGCCAAAATGTACATATATCATAATACTTAGCAAATTTTGAAAAACCATTAAACAATAGTACGACGTTAGTATTTTGCCAGAATATGTAGTTGGTACCTACTATGTGTTTTTTGAATTCTGATATACTTTTAATTATAGTTTATACTCATATCGTATTATGATGATATGGTAGAAACCAAAACGTCGAAAAACAAAAGTATAAAACAATTTTATAACCAGTATAGGTATAACTAGTTATTGTAGAATTTTTAAATAACAGTTAAATATTAAAACAAGGCAACGTAGCTCTGAACTCTTTAATGAAATAAAAACTCCAACGTTATATTGTTAAACAATGCTTCATTTGCCGGGAAATTAAAAAAAAAATAAAAAAAAAAATGTATTTAGTGAAAATACAAATTTAAATCAAAATTTTCAAAAAAATACTTTACCTGTAAAATGATTATCTGGAATCTTCACATTTTTGAAAAAATTATAATAAGAAATGATTTTTTTTTTAAATTGATTCTGTAACATTTAAATAAAATAAAATATAATTATTGGTAGTACGTAATTACACGAGCCTACTAAAAAAGCTGAATTTCATAATTATTTTTTATCTCAGGAGATATCGTAATGGCCAATCCTCGTCTGACATCATGTATGTAGGTATATCATTTTGCTTTTTAAAAAACACCTGGAAAAGTTTATATAATACTTATTGCAATGTATAATTAAAGTTAAAAAGTTGAAAAATAAAAGTATCAGTTAATGTGCCTTTTTGGTGTAGGTTTATTAGGGGTGATGTGGGAGGTAAAGCCTCCCATGAGTTATACAAATTATTTTTGCATTTATATTGGAATAATCTTCTACACGTTTTTTTATACATTATACGCATTCAGTTTTCATATTTCAACTATTATTTTTGTAAAATCAAAACTGTAATAAAAATTAAATATTTTAGACAAACCCAATAATCAGCATACTGGATAAATGTTAGTATCAAACATAATACTGTTATTAAATTGCAAATGTGTTTTATTTATGTTTTTGCTTTCCTTGTAAAATATGTAAGTACTTATTAGTTTACAACTTAAACGTATTATTCATAAACATAACGATATTTTTCTGTCATTAAAATCTTTGATGAGGTCAGAGATGTTCTTATTTTGCCCGTCGGCCCTTGCTAATGGTTTTTTTTTTTTGGTAATTAATTGAAATTCCATCTAGTAGACAAGCGTTAAAATATGCAAAATAAAGCTTTTAACATAAACCTATTATTTAAATATCTTATTTTATACCTACTAGTTAAAATCTAGGTTAGATCTTAAATTATAATTTATGTGATCTAATATGAATTTAGAGATTTCAAAATACTTTTTTTTCAATTGTATTGTGTTTTTCAAAAATAATATCACTAATGAAAAAAAGTTGGACGTACTTCACACCATGGGTATTCTTCTCTCCTTGGATAAAATAATATAAATAGGCGTATTGAATTTCCAAGAAACAATTAATCATTTCTTTAGCTAAACGATTCTGAACAAAGCTTCAGTTTAAAAGTATATCGTTTATATATTTTTCTGTTTTTAGCCTAATTGTTGGTAGACTTTTTTACCAATAGACTGTTCTGTCTGTTGTCAAAGTGGCATAATGATTGAATTGATCATTTATTTTTTAAATACATTTAATTATGGAACAGTCTTGTAAAACCAGTCGATTCCGTGAAAATCTAATACGATTTTAGTTGAATGCTTTAAAAAAAAAAAGTTCTGAGTCACAATTTTTCAAATTTGTTCAGTATCGTTTGATAAGTGTATTAGTATGATCATATTACATTTTTAGAACTTTTTATGAAATATTAAAAAAGCTATTGAAGATAAACTTTGAAAAATATCTATTTTCAAAGTTTTATTTTTAGCCCAGAAGTTGCAACAAATGTATGTAACAATATGTCATCACTATAAGATGAAAATTTCATGATTCTAGAAAAATTGCTTTCTCAGTCATAACTAAATAACCAAAATTAATGTAGTAAAAATGTAGTTGACGGCAAATTTTATCCAGTCTTTCTTCACGCTTGGAAAAACTTTTAAAAAGAGGGGAAAATTAGGCCTCAAAGTACCAGCTAAATGTAACTTTCGATCCATTAGAGTTGATAAATAAAAATTATGCGATAAGTTACATGTACAAAGTGAATCAAGGAAAAAAACTTCAATGTAAAACCCTATAAAATGATAGATTCTTTGCCTCATTCAGAACCAAAAACAGAGTGACTATTTAAAATAGTTTTAATTTTATTTAATAGGCGCTAACTGGATACTTAAAATATGTAAAATTTTTAATTTATATGTTTTATTTAAGATTAATCAATAATCAATAGTGAAATGGTGTGCTTGGTACTCCAAAGAATGAAAAAACAATTATTTATTCTTGCATACTATGAAAATGTCAATCCTAAACAATCCTAAAATAATTTTCAGAGTTAAATTCATAAAACTTGAAATTTTGCTCGAAATTTTCATTGTTTTGTTAAATTGCTGTAATTTGGTCAATTGTGGACTCAGAAAGTTGATATAACTACCAAAATTCATAAAAAATTATTAAAATTAACTGCAAAATAATTTTAGGTATTTTATTAAAATAAAAATCAAATATATTTATACACCAGAATTTTCTCTTTTCTTATTATTCTTAAATAAAAAAGTATTTATTTATTTAAAACCCTATATTTTTTATAAAGAATTTTTATAAATACCCTCATCTCTATTTATTTGATTTCTTTTACTATTTTAATTTTTTATCAAATGTTATTGTAACAGCCTCGCGCTGAATGACAATAATCAATATATTAGTTTAATATACAGTGAAAACTCTGAATAGCGGATACTCTTGGTCAATAGAATTTTGTCCACTATTCGGAGGTATCCGCTATTCAGAGGAGATACAATTTTGAAATTCATAAAGAATAATTGTTTTACAAGAAAAATATACACTTAGTACATTAAATTTAATTATAATATTAATGTATACACATATATGTAATATTAAAAAATGTACATATACGTATTTAAAAAAATGTATAAAAAGCAGCATAGGTACATACTTAAATGCAATTCAATTTGATACAAAAAAATCGAAAAAGTTTTTTTGTATAGATGACCCGAAACAGGTAATTTTTTTCTGTATACTTTGCTAAAGTAAAAGTTCGTTATCAATCACATTGTCTTCATATTTCCTTAATTTTGTTAATTTACAAATTTCGTTATTTACATTGAAACCGATGTTTTATACATTTCTTTTTTATTAGACAAAATATCTTCGATCTGTGTTTTCCTTACGTGAAATTTTCCTGCTAATACTTGGACTCCTAGGTTTCCGTTGTTTTTACGGAAATCTAAAATTCTTATTATTTCGCGTAGTCACCTACGTTTAATGTAGGTACTCATCGCGTCGAAAATCATTACTAACGAAATGTACAAAATATCTACAGTGAAGACATTAATGTTTACGTCATAATTGTCATTCGTTGTTATCTTATTTACCCATAGCGATTTTAAGAGGTTCCGATCAAATGTTAGTGTTTTTCTGTTGTCGTTTTGCCATTATTTTTAAATTAAGATTAAAGTAGGTGTTTGCTATTTGGAGGTTTTTACATTGAAAAGCAATACAAATTTTCCCTTCCCCAAAAAATCATTCACTATTGGAAGATGTCCGCTATTGGGAGGTTTCCATGAGGGGAGGTTTCACTGTAAACTAAAGTTAAAATTGTGATAATGTTTACATATTGAGTATGCGTATTACACGATAATTGTTTACTTGATGTTCAAGCATGAAATCATTTTGTTAAATAATAAATAAACTGTTTTTATTAAAGATAATTATTAAATGTTTTGTCTGAATTATAACGACAAAGAAAGTTGAAATGCTTTCTTATTTTTACTTAAGTTACTCTTGTCTAAACTTTATATTATAAGAATACTTGGAATTTTAACAGGTCATTATTTCAACTTCACCTACTTAAAAAGCTTCAAAAAATGTAATTACTTATTTACAGTCCAGAGTCCAGACATACTTATAAATGGCTATGTATACATTTTTTTTTTATTTATCACATTTATTCTCACGTATAATATATACTCAAAGTACATTTTTTAATAAATACGCGTTTATAGTGTTTGAGAGGAGGGTAGAGGGCTTACAAAGGTTTTACTTCAACCAAATGTTCGAGAAGTCTCTTCAAAAGTGGTTGGAAAAATTATTACAGTACTTTTATATTACCGTTGAATTGATACTTTGCCTTTAGGAATAGGTATGTACCTAAATTTTTATAGATGAAATATTTATTTTTTTTGTTTACACAGATGCAACTAATATTTTTTTAATTCACTTTACTTTTTTGTTTTATTTTTTATGAGTGTTATAGTGCTATATGTATACTACATTATAATATGACTTGATACTTTTTGATCATTTCAATTCATTAATCATCTTATTATTTGATAATCGTTTGTTTAACATTTTTATTTCATACATGTGTAATAGCTCTTTTAGAGTGTATTAAATTCTTTATTTAGTCCCTGTACGATAGGTATTTTAATGTTTCAAATAAAAGTAAAAACAATCAAAGTGATGACGAAGAAAATAACTAATGGGTTATTATTATCGCTAAAACTAAAAAAGGGTTTAATCTTAAATTCAAGTTAGGTACTGAAAAACAATCGACTTGTATCGATTTTTTTCACCTGATTTTCGTATACAATAAACATTTGTATTTTATACTTTATATTCACATTATTTGTACATATTTATCAATGTAGTTATAATATTATAAAATGTATTGTAACTTGTAGTAGTAAGTATGCTACTCTATAAAATTTAACTGCGAGTACTGAATAGATAAATGGTATTAATTATCGAGTACAGCGAGAAAAAATGTTTTCTTGGATAATTATGTATTTTTTAAGCCCGATTCAACCCAATTTCTGCCTATGTATAATATATCTAAACTGTACGATGATTTGTCATTTACAACTATTAAATGACAATAGATACACCTGCTGAATTTTCTTATCTAATATTATGACCTTAATGAACACGTGGGAAATATACTTATCATTTGAATACGATTCAAACATTTTTTTTAGAATTTAATCATATGAAAAAAAAATTGTAATAAAAAAAGATAAATGCAACTCTACGAAACATGAACAATTAGGTACCTACCATTGTCATTTGAGATGAAATATCAATAATACAAACAGACTAATAAATAATAATTCGAATTATGTTTTGTTCAAATGAAGTTCACCACGAAAACAGGAACGTTTTATTTGAAATCATTAATAATTCATTCAAATGAATTAACTATTGTTTTTAGTTGGTACCTAGTCACATTCTTATTTCGCACAAGCGCATAACATTATGATCTTGCCTATCATTAAAATAAACATTTACTTTGCGTTAATTTTTAACACAAGTACACACTATAGTATTGCATTTGTCATGTATACACATAACAAAGCGATTCAATAATTAATACTTGAATTGATGCATACCATTATGCTTTGGCTTTATGCATAAATGTTGATTGTTTAGTAAATTGTGTTTGTGATTCCTCGAATAATTTGATAATGTTACTAATTGAAAACTACCTACATGATTTATTCATCTAAGTAAATATTGAGAAGATATTATCAAACAGAAAAATATTGAAATCACTTGAAAACTTACACTTATTCTTCTTTAGAACCGTGTTAATGTGCAAATGCATTATATAGATTATAAATCATATTGCCTGTCTGTGCCTAATTAGTTGTAAAAATTATAACATCACCATGCACAATTATTAATATGTTAGACGCAGTAGGTTGTCTAACAGATATGAAGATGAACGAATTAGTTCATTAAGATGACGAGCTGATGGTACGTATCTACAATAAATGAATAATAATTACCTATACGCACAAGGCTAAACATTTAGTATGTGATGACAGTGACGTGGGTGTAAGAGTCAATTAAGCTGCGTAGACTTACTATAATCTATATTTACTTGGTATACATCCTAAAGTGTTGGTAAAGAAACATTATTTGAATACAAATATGCGATGATATGGATATTAATAACTCCTAAAACATTGTAATTATAAAGTACCTATGGAATTAAAGGCATTGCTTAGAATAGTTCTGTACTGTAATTTTGAATTAAAAAAAAAATTTTTTTTTTTTATAAATCCCAAAAGTCATTGTTGGTGATGGTGAATGGATAATAATATATACGTAACATTGAATAATCTATATAAGAAGAGTTTCGTATAATTTTAGGTGCCTATGTTATAATGTTTAGGGTTAATTATAAATATAGATGAGTTCAAAGTATTATTTAAGTTTTATTTGTATTTATTCATACGGATATATAGTTATACATTTAAAATGTAATGGTATATTGGTATGTATGTATTTGTTTACAGGATTTTTTTTTGCATTCTAAGTGACTTGAAGGATCTATAATAATATTGGTTTTATTAAACATTGTCAGAAAGTTATATTCAGCCTCTCTGATCAGAAATTTTATTTAGTAGGTAGATACTTTTAACAAGTCATTTTTATTTTTCTCCAAAGTTTCCCAAAAAAGTATATTTTTAATATATATTTTTCATCAATTCAAGTTAATACCAGCCTGAAATATGTTTTAACACCTAAAAAAAGAAAATTTGACAGTTCTATAAAATAGTATATCCTTTTTTAAAAACAATAACATATTCAAGTATTGTACAGTTTACTTTATACACATTTACTGAAAGGAAAAATAGTACTCAATTAAACTAAATCACCCTTGAAATATACAAACACTAATTTATAATAAAATATTATGTTATTTCGTGCAATTATCAAGTGTAATATTTTAGTTTTGTTACCTATATAATTTCAAAAAATTCTGAGTTTTAAAAATAACTATATACATACATTATAATATTATGTGTGTAAGATATATTTCCTATTTTACTACTCTTAACTTCACTGGCACATTGCCATGGTCAATATCATGGTTACCGGATAAATAATATCGTATATTTGTATTTTTGTTAGCCGGGTTCTCACTATACCACTTCGACGTGCCGTAGAGTTGAATAACACAACATGACACGGTATAGCATTAAATAAAACCATAAATATTAAGTGCCTGTAGTTGTTTATTACGTATTTTCAATTTACTTTATTTATAAAGTGCGTGGAAAGGAGATGGTATGAGTTTTAATTAAGCTTCACCAATTTTTTTTTAGCTAATTACACTCACGTTAATGGTGATTTTTATAGAACCACTTTCCATGTATAGAAAGAAATTAATTGATACCTACTTAAACAGTAAAATATTCATAATTTTGCCACAATATTATTGACAAAGAAACAATAATAACGATAGAACAGATATTTGTCATAAAATATCTATGCATTTTTCAAATCAGTAAAAGCCTGAAAAATACACTGTTTAATTTGTAATTTTATATTTATTCAGAGAAAATCATATACCTAAATATACAATAGGATACATTTAAACAAGTACCTACTTATTCGTGTTTTTACTTACTTGATTAACAACTTTAAAAAAAAATCAGAAATGTCATTAATAAAATTAATTAGGTAGGTCATTGAATTAATATGATAACAAATACTTTTCTACTAGATTAGTATAGCTTCCTTAAGCTTCGAACTTTTAATTTTATTTTACTTTGAATAGGTTTTATTAAATTACATTGGTATTTAAAGAAAATAATTTTTTATTGATGTCATAATGACAATATTTTTACTGAATATTTGAAGAGTCAAAAAAAAATCTTTAAAATGTTATTGCGCAATAGAATATACGTTCGAATACCTGCATCTATTTTACCAGAGATCCTCGCAGTTATTACTTAATTCGGCCTTGAGTATTTGTGTTGGATAAAATAAAGATGGACGGAACAGGAAAATGTCAACAGTTTACTGGTCATACACAGTTTGCAACAAACTCGAATACCTAATACACCTAATATAAAAAAAGTGTTGAACAAAATTTGCATATTAAACCACTTGTTATTTATATCGCGTACCTGCGTATATACATGGGTAATGTGTATGCAGTACGCATCTAATAATAATAATGCACACCTTAATAACCATTTTTCGACAAATTGTTTAGCGAAAATTTGCATAATATATACCTATGGGGTTCGATACACTGGGAAAATGTGGGAATTTTTTATGTAAAAAAATGTATTATAATTTCGAACCCATGATAAATTGTATTTCATCTTCAGTATAATATTTAATATAACTTATCAGCGGTAACTTATTAACTATTAAACAACACTTTAAAATTATGAATCATGTAATAATACTATAGTCTATACTTCATTCTTTTATCTAACTATCTAAATCTATTTGTACTTTTCAATAAGATATATCTGCATGTGTGGATTATAATAAAGACTTGATGAAAATATTTTTTAAATGTATACATTATTACATTATATACTTAGTACATGTATTTTTTTAAACTATCATGGGCTATCTCCTACAATAAATGAAGATACCTAGAATTTTGTTTAAAACATTTTTAAAAAGCTTAAAAATGTTAACTCTAAGTACGTTTTGAGGCATGTACGTACGACGCACCAATACAAATAGTTGCCAATCATATATACATAAGTCACTAGGTATATGTTCAAAAGTAAATATATTCTATGATTATATCCTCATAAATAATACCGAGAGAATGAAATCATTGTAGAAGGAGTAAATTATGTATGAACAACTTCTTATGGAATTAAACGCAAAAATATATGAATATAATAGCGAATTTACTATTGTATAAGCCGATACATTTTATCGATTGACTAAAACATGTAAGAAAATCAACCAACATAACGTCGATCCAATTCTTTATGTAAAGTAGTATGTTTTCATAACTATATTAGTAATTTACTGAAGTTACTAGTGGTAATAATAGTTACCATATTTTCACTATTATTACTACTTCATCGTATGTGAACACATATTATTATAACCTTGAACGAGAGTGATACGTACCAGTTACATGACATTTGTTTTCAACTTGGAAAACCTGTCGAATTCATTAAATAAAACAAATCTTAAAACATTCACAGGTACATGATATGGAAAACATCAATTAATTATAATCTAATAGTCTATATTGATAGGTCCTTAAAACAAATACTAAATTATGCACACATGAAATGTAACATCAACAAAAAAGCTATTTTGTCATCAAGAATAAGGAAATTATGAATAGAAATACAAGTAATTTAATTTGCATCTATTGTCTAATATATACCTAAACGAAGAAATACAGTGATAGCTTTACTGTATTAAAAATTATCTATACAACCTTACCTATATGTAAGTCTTAATATATAAAAATAGAACATTTTTTTATTTACGTAATGATTTTATCTAAAGTAAAAGTAATAGGCATTATTTGTAATAGTCTATAATATGTATACATGAAAAGATAGGTATAGGTAAGTATTTTTGTTACTATTATTATTAATTAATGACAGTTATATAATTAACAATATTAAAACTTATAAAGAAGAAAGTTAGAAATTTCTATCAAGAAGTAAAATAACAAAATGAGTTTTCATCTTGTATTATTGCCTATGTAAATTATTACAATTTATGAAGTTAAAACTTATTATTTACTTATATTAAAAAAAAAAAAAAATCATAAAACACGAAGTAAAAAAAAAAAAGTGAGTGTGTGTATGTGTATCGTGGTATTATCATGGTATTTGTATTACTGAATTAGTTTTTGTACGTATCTTAAAATCTTTATTAACTTTTAATGTAAATGCAAACAAGTGAAATATTTATATAATATTTTGATACTTTATGACCAAAAATTCACTAGTAATTTTTTTTTCAACAACATTACTTTCCGAGTTATGACTAAGTAATTCAAATCAATTTAGTAAAAGTTGTATGGCAAATTTTACTGTTTTTATTCGGTTATTTGGCTGTTTTTTCTTACGCCTGGTAAAATGATTGAAATGAGACAAAAATGAACGCTCTAATTATAATTTACATGCTATTTCCGATGTATTGAGGTACTGGTTGAAACTTTTGGATGAAGTTAAGTGTACCAACAAGTGTTTACCGGAAAAAAAATACATCGTTAATAAATCATTGGATTTGCAACACTCAAAATCTAAAAACGCCGATTCATCTTTTGATTATGAATTCTACACATTAACTTATTTTCTTAGATATGTAGTAAACAGATAATCGTTAAACAAAAAATAATATGAAACTTCCTAAAAAAAAAAATTAAATAAAAGTATAAGATCATATATAGTTTTTTTAAGAACTATTGTAGGTAGGTTTTTGGAACATACTGAATTATAAATATGAATAATTTCATAGATAATTTACTCCGTCATAATTTTACTTTTCTTATTGATTATTGTTTTATCAATCAAAATAATAGGCTTTTTCAAATTTTATATTTAAATTAGAATCTTCTTTAAACTTTTGGTTTGTGATCAATTTAACTCAAAAGTGTAGGTTTGGAATATATTATTAATTGCTGTTTACTATTAAAATTATCAAAACAAAAACTATAATATATTTATGTCAAGTTATTAGCTTTTGGTTAGTATTTTATTGAGAAATGGAACTTAATTAAATACTAACTTAATTATTTTTAGCCCTCACATTTTATGCCTGCATAACTATCAAGATACGTTTCTTTGAGACCAATATTATTACCAATTTATTCGAAACCGAATAAATTTGAAATAGAATATTATAAGTATAAAAATATAAAAATGTCATTCAAATTTTCAAATATTATTTAATGTTTTAATTTTATCAATGTGTTTCATATTATTACACATTTTTTTTGTTACTTTATTTTTTCGATTAGTATTATTAACGTTTGAAATAATTTTCTTTCAAATTATTTTACTCAAGAGAAAAAAAAATGTTAAGAAAATCAATTTAAGAACTTATTTTTTAACAAAATACTGAAACATGATACTAAAAAAAAAAAAAACAAATAGGTACTATAGATCATTCTTTAATAATCGAATCGATATACAGTAGAGCAGGGGTGGCGAACCTATGTTACGCGTGCCAAAAGTGGCACGTAGGCGAAGTTTCAATGGCACGTGGAAAAAATTGAATTTATCGAAATTTTAATAAAATTAAAAATTTGAATTATACTATTTGTGAAATCGTAGTTAAAATAAATACGATTAAACAATTTTTTCAGATTTAAATAAAAAAAAAAAATTAAAATTAAATAATTAGACATTTATGCTTTACTAATACCACAAATACAAATAAAGCGTCAATATGAAAAAGTGGTAAAAAATGCAGACATCGAAATGTCGGAAGTCTGCAATCCACTTACCGCTTACTTTTATTTCATTTTTTCATTTTTTCTTGAAAGCTTATAATGTGTAGTGAATTTTTTCAAGTCAACGCAAAAACTACATGTTTTACCAAAACTAGAAATTTAGATATAAAATTGTTATTTATGTTATTTATTAATTGTTAATTATGTAACAATTATAAAATTGTTTACATGAAAAAAGGAACAAAAGTTGATATAAAAATATAATTACATATTTACATTTTTAATACGATTATTCAATATTGACATCTGATTTAAGAATATCATATATAATTTGTAAAATAACCTACACAAATATTGACTTCATCAAAACTGCCTTTGTGTGTGTGTGGGGGGGGGGGAGGCACGCGAACAGTTTTAGAAAACTTTGTTTGGACAATTTTGACACTCGACTCAGAAAAGGTTCGCCACCCCTGCAGTAGAGCCTTGATAGTCCGGATGAATTCAGACCAAGCCTCGTCCGGATTAGAGATTCGTCCGGATTACCGGAGGTTTTTCCTACTCAATTGACTAAGACATTTTTCTTTCCTCCGACTTTATTAATTGAAAATTACAAATATTTTAAATTCTACATACATAAATTGGTACATGCATACATTCTTATATATAATAAATTATAAAAAAAAATTATTTCAACTTTTTGTTCCAAATTTAAAGTTACGTGTTTACGAGGAGCCATTGTAACAGAAATACGTAATAAAATTGATAAGACCTCTCACTCGACAAGAAAGAAGAAAACGAACTGACGACCGATTTATAATTGCTAGTCATTCATAGGGACAGTAGGTACTAAAATTGATGAAATTGTTATTGTCGAAAAAATATTTCATCGATTAATATTGGATTCCGGGAATTCCGAAAATACTGCCTATGTTTAAATAGATTTATGGGCTGTCCGGATTACCGCGTTCACCGGATTATCGGGGGTCCGAACTATCGAGGCTCTACTGTATGTGACATTCAATATCCATTGAATATATATATCTATGCCTTATTGACTCGTCAAAACATTTTTTTTCCACAAATATGATTTCTGACAACTATCATCAATATCAATTCAAAATTAATTTTAAAATCACAAGAATAATAAAGAAGACATTTTTTGATATTTTAACAATTCTCGAGATTCGTGCTTTTTAATAATTTTTGTTTAATTTATCACCTACATAATATTATATGCTTTTAGTTTAATGGACTTAATGTAAAAATATAAGATACCATAAATAACATTCAAATAAAATGAATGTTTAAACACATTTAATTAAATTTATCAGGTATATATATATATGAATTATAAAAAAATTTAGGAAATGATAAACTGTGCCAAAAAGTAATTGAACAAGATACAAACTGCGATAATTTATTTTATATATACATATACTGATAGGATACACTTAGGTTTGTAGTTACCTGGTTGATATTATATGCGTTTATCGTTTCATGGGAAAGAAAACGTAAACAAAAAATAATTTAATGTCACGTTTAAATTGGTAAGGACAATAGAAATATATTTATAATGCAATATATTAAATATTGGAACATTTACTTATGATAATAATTGTGTTAAATGTCAGTAAAAGAAGTGCATGTAATATCTAGTGTCGTATAATATCTAATATATTTCATTTTCATAAAGTATAATATTATCAATCAAATAAAAAGTATCAAATTACATATAGTGTAATTTAATTAACGAGTTCAGTAACAATGTGTACTATGTATATTGTACATAAAGTGTATAGTTAATTTATAAAATGATTTGCCACAATTCGCTAAATGATTAATTTATTTTTAATGCAGCCTAAAATTTTAATTATTCCAAAATAATCTAAATAAAAGATATATGATAAACTTTCATAGCATAAGCTTGTCTAATTGAAGTATTTATTTGACTGATTTGTAGGCTTATTAATCCTTAATCTTTGGTTTATGATTTTCAGACAAAATTGAATAGTTTTATAATAATGAGACATACAGCCCTTATATCAATCCCCGAGGCTTGGGCGATAATATATTTTGTATTTTTGTAGCATCTTTAATATTTGACCAGAATTGTTTCTATCCTTATATAAATAAATATTTTTCAATTTTTTTCTTAGATATTAATAAGTTTTTAACATGCATAATACAATTTAATTTAACATAACATTCTTAATTATTTAATTTTATTTATTTAATAACTATTTTCAAAAGTTTCATCAACTTGATGAGGAAAACTGATTTCAAAAATACCAATAAATAAAATGATGCGTTATATCAGAAAATAATTTAAAAATAAATAGTAGAATAAGACTGTTCGATACCCTAATCAAGTGTTGTATTATTTCACATCCGATTTCGACGATAATAAGTCCAATGTAATATCGTAATGTGATTAAATGTCGCTAAAAAAATTCTAGTGGACTTAAATCATACAGATAAGTCAGAATTGTACTTCCGTTTTAAATATTAACGGTGTTTTTCAAAATAAATTACATTTGTGTCAAAATATAAAAATAATTACTTACCTACTGGCTAATACAATTTGACACATTGTTTTTTAAATTAAGGTTTGATGGAGAATACATTTACAATGAAAACTTAATTTTGCTAAAATAGATACAACATAAATATTAGATTAACGATGAATTAATAATAATTTAATAAACATATTATATTTAATCTTATTTCACAGTAAATTTAATTCAAATGTATATATTTTCACACAATTTATAGATTTTGGTAATGTTTTTACTCATGCTGTCAGTTTGTTATTGAATAAATAAGATAAACCAATAATCACTTAAAAAACTTTTTTAACCTATTTAAAAGGAAAAATAGAATTCTATTAGTTTGGAAATAGAAGATTAAAATAGTTTATATATTATTTTATTTCGAGTAAAGGAAATTGGTTGTAAATTATAATATTAGTAGACCTCGTCAAATATATTTATCTACCATGAAACCATTCGATATCAAATGTTGAGATGTTAGATTTTATTGACAAACATTTCAATGTTAAAATACAAGGTAACATTCATTAATGACTATACAAATTGACCTACCAACAAAAAATAAAAATACGTTTTATTTTCAAGTGCTATTATTTTTTATTTCCGATCGGATATAAAATTAATATTATTTGACTTTTTTTAAATTATCGATATTTAATGAACCAAAAATACCGTTATTATTTTCAAATTAATAGAGTCTTTAATGATAAATCACCATAAAAATGAACAGATCACCTAAATTATAACGTATGAGTACAGTTATCACTTCAGGATAATGATACAATCTAAATTGAATAATAGGTATGACAAAATAAATCCAATTTTATGGCTTGTATGAAAAATAGAAAACTACACGCCAGAAGTGCTAAAGTTATAGCTTTTAATTTTATCTTGAACTCTAAAGTGAACAATGTATTAGTTTTGCATTTTCCTATTTTAGATTTTGATTGAAGGGTATTACAATGATAATTATATTTTTTTTCCATAAACACTTTCGGGTAGTAATAATTCTCCAAAAGATTTATCCAACAACTCTATGGACGGAAATTGTATGCAAATTGTACTTAAGAGATGTTATTTTTCTCTTCTGTCAATAGTTTTCCAGGTGTGATGAAAAACTACCCAGAAACCTAGTGAAAACGGTAAAATTTGTTAAAAACGACACTTTCAACATATCTATTTTAGTTATTTAGTCATAACTAGGGGAATAACGTTCATAGGCATTTGAAATTGTCTCCATATATTAATGGCATAATGTCACATACTTCGAAAAATAAAAAAAACAAAATTATTATTTCCAAAAAAATTTGACGACTTTTTCCCTAAAAATAAATCTCTGAAAATACCTTGTTGTTTTTGTAGCTTACCTCTTATACAATTTTTAATATTTGATAAAAAGTTCTGAAAATTTAATATAATTAAACTCATGCACTTAACTCACAATATTAAAAAATTGTCAAAAGTAGGAATTTTTTTTTAGTATGTGTTTAGTGTTTAGTATGTGTTAAATTACTATACTAAATAAACTATTATTATGTCAATTTTCAACTTAAAGTGTATGTATAGAATTGGTTCATCACATCATTATGAACGTTTAGATACAAATAAAACAACATGTTTTGAATCATTAGGTGAAAAAAATGTGTCCATAGTCAAAAAATAAATCTTTAAACACGTTAAATAATAAAATTCTACTCAAAACTAGACTAAAAATGATAAAATATATAAATGGTATATTTTTTAATAAAACTTTGCTTGGAATCGTTTTCCAAAATAAACGACATTTAATTTCTTTAAAGTTCAATACACCCATTCCCATTATATTCTCCAAGAAATGAAGAATATCCAATGGTGCGAAACACGTACTTTTTATTTCATTTATATTACTGTATTTTGGATTATATTTATAAAAATGACAAAAATGTCTTCTGCCATACTTCAGAAAAAAGCAAAGTTTTAAAATTTTGTATTATATTCTAAGTTACCAGGGAAAAACTATGGAATAATTGAGTTTTGTCTTTTGTAAATATCTAGTTTTTATTTTCCACAATTTTCAATTGAATATTATAAGATTACAATTGTTGTTTACTTAAATATTAAAGAATTAAAAAATATTAGGTGAATATTAGATGATTTTTTTTTTTAAATGATGTTTTTTTCGGAATAAAGCAGTAAAACACTGGTGAATAATTCAATCATACCATCCCCAAAACTAATTAATAATCTATCATTAGGTTGTTTACGATTATAATTGTTGCCTCAACCTGTGATAAATCTAAACTAACCTTCATTTATATTTTAAGTATTTACTCTTGTATACCTAATGTTCGTTCTCGTTCGAGTAATTATTAAAATACAGTTAAATTTATTTGGTATTTATAATTTTAGTTAAAGAACCAAAAACTCTACAGAAAATTACTATTAGCTCCAACACATTAATGGCCCTAGTTAAATTGTATAGTTATTAAATACATTATTGTAACACAAATAGAACAAAAAAATAAATAAATAAATAAATAAAAAAATAGGACATATTTGTGATTTAAAAATTTTGATGATCAAAAAAGATTCGAAACGTTTAAATTATTTATATTTCCCTTAAATCTCCGCCCTCTAAAAGCGAGAGCCCGCGGCATCGTGCCCTTCTTGACGACCTCCTATTGTTTTGCTACAATATGAATATATAAAGATAATAAATATATCAACACACTTTGAAATTCAATAAAATCTCATGTATATTATAATATATTTTAAGAATAATGAAAAACGATATATATTTAAAACAATCGTTGCTCATACATGTATTGATATCCTTGCAGGTCTATTATGTGACAGGAAAATTACTAATATCGCAAATTCCATGAAATAAAATGAAAAACAATTTTTGAGAAGTTATTACGGGTCGAACCAGTATTTTTAACTACACTAGTAAGTTGCTGTTGCTTTTCTCCCATTGTGGTGACACTTCATAATATATTGTATAAATACGATCCAAGTCTGAGAGATAAGAAATAATTCGAGTTCACAATAGTAGACAGTATTTAAAAGCTGAGGAATTTAGAGGAGATTTTTTCCTCAAACAACATCTTGATTATTATCATACCTCACTTGGTAGTTATGGTACATTAACTATAACATGAATGACAATACGACTTGAAAATCGTCAAAAATGATCTGATATGTACGCCTTTTTTCGGTGTAAGAATCGGTTGTTAGACATGATACGCCTGTACAATCTGTAAATGTGGTATGATTTGTAATCGTGCGTGCGTTTAGTGTTCCAGGTGTGTCTTATAATCAACCTAAAGCCCCAAGCCGGGCCATGACACATATTGTCATAATGTATTGCAATAATCATATAATTTTTCTAGTGTAAACGGCCTATGTGACTGTCATAGGCATTGAATAAATAATAGTCAATGAGAAAAGTTAGATTTTATTTGGTGGAGGCACACTCAAGGCAAGGAGGAGCATATTTAGAGTGACAGTGCGACCGGAGTCAAATTCCTGCGCGTGCTCGTGTATTAAACGTACGTACGTATATAATAATAATAATTGAAAACAGTGTAGGCCGTGTAGACCAGATATTTCTCAATCACATAAGATAATACGTAAACAACTTCTAACGTGTTTTAGTGATGTAACATAGTTTATTCGACTAGGCATGTATAAAATTAAACGTTTAAAATTCAAACATTCAGATTCGATAATATCAATTGATTTTGATAGTATAACTTCACAGTCCACGAACTGACCAGATATATAATATAATTACAAAAAGTAATTTATATGTATAAATATTACTTTTCATTGTGCTTTCATATTTTGGTTCATGTATTAATAATGTTAATAAGTAACACGGTAATGTTAATTAACATTTCATAATGAATAAAACCGTGATAGGAATGTATGAAAATTACTAATAAAAGCGTTGATTGTAAGTTTATTAGTTTATTTAAGCATGTTGATATTTTTGTTATTTGACCTAAAATACATTTAAAACAATATTTAGTTGAGTCGTTTATAATAATATAGTACGTATACAATTTAATATAGGTGACTAATTGAATAAACGTGTTTTAAATGATTTCATTACAGATTGTAAAGCCTAGGTAGTGCGTAATATTAGTATAACAATGAGTTTAATTAAAAAGATTATTTTCAAGAATTCCACATTTTATTAGTGTATAAAATTAAAAATTTGATTTCTGTTCATCAGTAATCATGTATGAATATTGCAATGTAAGTAAATATTTATTTTTATTATGCAAGATAATTATACAATAAGCACATAGAATGTTATGTTGTACATCAAGTACAAACAATGGAAGACTTAGGATTTAATTTTTTTTTTTTGGTGGAGGCTTTAGTTTTATAATTTTATTATCTATATATATTATGTATATCACATTATGTTATAAACATGGAGAGAAAAGAGGGAAGAAAAAAGAGGAATATTTTACAAACGCAGACTTTATGAAAATAAGCACAACACAATTCATAATTTTATGAGAGAGTGGTTATGAAAATTGTTTTGAACATTATTTATAATATTGAAAAAATGAGAACTTCTTTGTTTTTTATATTACAAAATAACACCTACGACCCAAACGTACCGCAATTTACAATTTAAATTATAATAATTATAGTTCAGGTAAGCCATACGTATGATATACGTACATATTCACATAATATTGTCATTTTTAAAACATTGTATAATTGTATTGCAGTAAAATACTTTAATTTGCTATTAAAAAAATGTAAATAAATTTATGAATTTTTTTGAAAGAAATAAGGCATTCGGTTTTATATATATATATATATATATATATATATATATATATATATATATATATATATATATTTATATCAGTTTATATATTGGGGAACTTATACCCAGTGTACCCAGCCATAAGCTTGCCTATAGGCTATGAGTACTAATTAATTTAAAAGTTTGAAATTTTAATGTTTGAAATTCGTGAATATAGGAAAAGACTCAATGGTTTGCTATATTTGATGCATTTTGTATAATATGATCATTAAAATTAACTTCTCAAATATGTGTCCATCTAGTTGTTTTGTGTAAGAATAGTTTTAATTTTTATGTATACTAAGTTAAATTAAAATTTAGTAGATTGAAAAAAAAAGCTAATGAGATAATAGTTTATCATTTGTCCCTTTGATCCATAGGCAAGTTAATGGTGTTGGGAGTAAAGAACCAAAGATGAACTACTTTTACGATTAGTAAACGATTCTAGGCTTTAAGCAGTCTGATTTCACTTAAAATGTGATTTCAATAATAAATCATTGTTTTTGGAAAACGCTTTTGAGCAAAACTTAAGAGTCAAGTTATAAGTTTACTATAAACTAGCTAAGTTTTTTAAAAATGAAAAGACCTTGTTGACTATAATAAACAAGTCATGCAATTTTTAAGTTTCAAGTAAAAAAAAGTTTTGGAATTATAATAAGAATATTCTATGTCGGTTCAATAATATTCGTAACAATGCTACATTTTCCGTAATTAAACATTTACCTTTTATATATATATATATATATATATATATATATATATATATATATATATATATATATATATATATATATATATATATATATATATATATATATATATCTGTATATATAAAAAGACTTGTCCTGGGTGATTCATCATCGCCTAGCCAAAACTACCGAACCGATTTATTCGAAATTTTCAGTTAATGTACTTATTACTATGTGTAGGCGCACTAAGAAAGGATTTTTCGAAATTCGCATTTTAAAGGGTAAAAATGAGCATAAAATAGTTAATTTAGCTAACCTAACATAACGGGTATTTAGAATATTTGTTTGATTTAATAGGGTCGCCATTGGTTATGAAAAATATACATATAACGCGGACCATTTTATGAAAAATTATATGTATAGATTGGCGAGATATATAGTTGGGATTGGGGACGGGAAAGGAACGAGGACGAATTCAGTGACGAGGAGGTGTATGGAGATGAAAACGGGGATACACAAATATTAAAGTAAAATAATTATAAGATATTATAGACGGGGACGGGAATGGGATGTGGACGAGTACGGTGACGGGGAGGTGTATGGTGATATACAAATATTTTTCACTCGGGCGAAGCCGGGTACATTCAGCTAGTATATATATAATCTGTTAGTCACGTAAAATTATTTTACAATGATGGAATAAAAGAAATATTATAGAATAATCATATATTTATAATTCATGTGTGTATGAATCGTTATAAGGATGTTTAAGTCATCAAACTATCTAATTGGTTTTAATAGAAAATTAAAGTACGTGCATGTTCATAATGAAAGTAGTGTTTCTCAGCTTGTGAACAGTAACATACACAAAGAAGACTAAGTAGGGGAGTTAAAAAGATAAAGAGAGTCTAATGACTGTTTAATGACAGTTGCCATGATGCTTTTTTTATGTGCATAAACTTTCAACTACGTATATTTATATTGTATACTTTTTAATTAAACTAATACATCAAAATGTTTCTAGACTTTGAAAACTTATTGTTGAATCAAATTCTTTTGAACTGAAAATTATCTACTTTTAATTTAATTACAACATTGAAAAAAATAAAGTATCTATATAAAAACATCCAAGAATGAACCGTATATAATTGTTATATACGAGTAGTATTATCAATAAGTATAGATAATCTTGTTTTTTCTATTTTTTATTTTGTATAAACCACTTAATACATTTTGTCTATATATATATATGTATATGTATATATATATATATATATATATATATATATATATATATATATATATATATATATATATATATATATATATAATATTCATTTTTTTATAAGCGTTTAAGTAAATTATTACACGATTTTTAAGAAATAAACTGTTTTTACGTCAATTTTCAACATTAAGAACTTATTTTAAGAAATCGGTCAATCCAATCATAATGAAACTTTGAATATAGATAAAACAAGTTTTGAATATTTTAGTTTAAAAAAAACTTTGTCTTTGTTAATTACAAAAACTTAAGACAATTTTGAAAAAAAAACCTACTCTATAATTAGACAAAAAATGGTGAAATATGTGAGTGGTATAATATAATAGTATTGAAGCTTTGCTTAGAATCGTTTAGCTAAAGAAATCATCAATCATTTCTTTAAAATTAAATACACCCATCCCCATTTACTTGTCTAAGGAGCAAAGCATATCCCATAGGGTGAAGTACGTAATTTTTATTTTTCGTTTTTTTTGTATAGGAAAATACGTTAATGGAAATTAAGGTAAGCGATAATATTGAATCATGGAATTGGCAACGACCATTGAAAAAATTTAATGAACCTCCTAAAAATGAAGTCTATCACAATCAACTATATAAACATTAGATTTCAAGTAAAAAATTTCATTTTAGATTCTGAGTGAAGCGAAGAATTTATTGATTTTACAAAGGTGTTTATTTATTTATTTATTTATTTTTTTATGTTAACACTTTTTGGTACACTTAACTCTATTCAAAAGTTTCATCTTTGATTGTTTATTTTTCTCTTTAAGTTTTTTTTATAGTTTATCTCTTATAATTTTTTAATATTTGGCTAACGAGACTGAAAAAAATTTTCAAAAACCTTACTTAAGGTTTTTTTATCAGTGTTTAAGTAAATTTCTTCTACGATTTTTCTGAAATGGATTGTTTTTAGATCAATTTCAATTTTAAACGATTATTTAAAAAAATTAGTTAATCTAATCATAATAACTTTGGGTACACATAGAACAACATGTTATGAATCTTTTGGTAAAAAAATGTCTTCTTTGTTTTTTAAACAAGAAAACTTTAAACAAGTTTGAATAACAAACCTACTAATTAGAGATAATTAGAGATATTATATAATTATATAAAATAATATATATATATATATATATATATATATATATATATATATATATATATATATATATAATTTAGATAATTAGAGCAAAAAAGGTAGATTTTATACTGAAATTTTGCTCAGAATCTTTGAACTTAGGAAATGATATATCAGTTCATTAAAATTCAATACAATGATCCCTGCGGTCGCCATCTCCGCTGTGCAGAAGGCAACGGGAAACCACTGCACAGTACAAACCCTTCCCTAGTAACACCTTCTTCTAGGTGCAAACCAACCCTCGGGTTGTAAAAAAAAAAAACATTCATCCCTATTGTCTTGTCCGAGGAGCAAATAATACCCACGACGCGAATTTTCGACTTTTTTATCCATGTCCTTTTAAAAAAATATATTTTACAACTACGTGTAAAATTAAAACCAGTATCGCGTTTTCAATTTTCATGATAAAAGTTTTTATGATCACTTTCCTACACTAATTAAATTTGTGGCCCACTAAAGAAAGAAAAATCAATTTGTAAACCATATTCAAGCTATTAATGATTTAGAACGATTCTGTTGTTGTTTTTATTTATGTGACCTTGTAATTATTGTACGTAATATTTGTTAATAGAGTATATATATTATAGAAATGTTTTATACCATAAAGACATATTAGGTCATGTTTATAGTTCATACAATTAAATTTGTCTGGGAAATGTAATGAATACATTTTGTTCATCTGTTCATCTATTATCAATCCATCGACTGTTCGATATTCTAAATTATTAAACTCTAAAATAATTTTAATATGTTGTTATTTTGGACTAAAGTGGTGATAAGGAAATTGTAGTTCAAATGTCTGCACCTAAATACCACTGGCATACATACGGGGGTTCAAAGAAGTGTTTAGCAGCCTTACATAACACATTATCACTCCTAGTATTGAGTTGAGCGTAAATTTTACAATAATTATTGATTAATTTATTAGAAATTTTTATTTTTATGTTGATAAGATTTTCATTAGTCATAGTTAATCGGAAAAATGTGCAGTACCTAACGGCTAACACAGATAAATTATGATAACTGTTTCACATCTGCGAGGATACCATTTACCGTCATAGTTTTTGTCACATTATTTATACCGATTACAAAAATATTCTACGTGTGTTATAAAATCATAATTTTTTTAATCTCGAGAAATTTTTTATAAAAATGTATGAATAGATTTTATAAAATTAATAAAATAGGACACGTTATTATTTGCATATCTGTGTAAAGTTTACAGTTAGCATAAAATGTATGATATGTAATATGAACGTAATTTCAATTAATTTTCAAGCAAAAAAAATTAAATGAAATATTTTTAACAAATTGATTTTATGATACTTGGCGTTGATTATGCGTTTTGAGGTAAAATATTTTTTAGTAGTTAAAGGATAGTTTATGATCAGAATAGCAGAACTTAAATTAAATCTTTGTTTCTAATTCAAAACGACGGTATTATCTACGAATAATTGTGTTTTGGTGACAATGAGAGTGATATGGAAAAGAGAAGTCCTCTTAGATTACAAAATGTAGCATTCCTGAATTAATACTGAATGCACCAATGCTAAACACGTCCAGTGTATCACATTTGTAGGTTTATCGTGTTATTCGAATAATGTGCCACAACTATATTCGTATCGATCAGGCGCGTATCTAGGATTTGTTCAAGTGGAAAAGATTACCAAATGTCGTTGATAAACGTATCTGTATTTATCAAAAGCTGGAGGATTATTATAATGTCATTGTATATAAATTTTCTCTTATGAATTTTTAAAATAAACAGTGTTTTTTAAACATACACACTCCAATTTTCAACCCTGCATAATGCTCAAATCGGAATTTATTTTTATGTAGAATTTCAAATAAAAAATGCGATGTTACAACTACTATTGAGCATTAAAGAAAACCAAGGAACTTAAAAATCACATAGATAAAAATTACAAAGTTATATTTTTCATGAAAATTTAGTTCTATTACTCTTTTACATTTTACATGAAAGAAAGTTCAAATTTATGCACTATACAATATCAAAAATATGATAAACATACTTAAAAAATCAGTGTATGAGTAATTTATAGTTTTACTCAAACAAAAATATATTATTTTTATATTAATTTTCCTAAATAAAGTTCTCTTTATTTTTTTACGTTGATGTTTGGTAGCAAAACAGTTGATTATAATATTCCACAATACAATTAGTACTTTTAAGAACTAAAACTAACAGTGAGTAATTATGTTTGAAGTTTTTCAATCTAAAAAAATATTTTATTCCAACATTTTGTAGGCTATTCAAAGACTTATGGAGAGGGAGGTTTAACCTGATAACCTCTCTTAGGTACGCCACTGATATCGATACTATACACGTATGATATAGTGAAACAAACACAACGGTAAACCTATATACTGCAAATCGACCACTATTTTAAGAAGATCTATCTGATCAATACTTAACTGTCACAAATTATACCTAGTTTATATAGTAATGTGTGAAAATAATGAAAATATGGTATCTTATAGTGTCGGACATTTCTCTAGGGAATATTCTTATTTACATATGTATAAACACTTATGACTTACACATAACGAGTATTAAAAATTATAATAGTTAATAATAAACACTAGATATAATAAAACGCGGTATTCATTACATAATTCCAATATAAGTTATATATATATATATATATATACTGTATACAAACATAACCGCGGACTAATGAAGTGAAAAGGGGGTTTTCTGGGCCTCCAAGCTTCTCCCCCAGATATACGTTACAAATATATGTGGCTGCAACGTTGTGATGAGCACATTAAACAACGGTTAGTTACAGTAATAATAACAATAATTTTATATACACCACATTATGTAGGTACCTACGTTTATTTTTATTATTTAAGTACCTAACTCATCCGTCGTCCACTGTGGCGTGTATTGTATTGGATGTATTAGTCGTGAAAGTAGTACCTTTTTTTCATGTTTGAACTGAAAGCCGGGTGGGCACCTACCAACTAGGTATTACGTCCACCTCCGATTATAACCTAATCGACGAAAAAGAAAAGAAAATTGAATTTTGTAATTTAATCACTTTACTGTAACATTTTTAAAATAATTTGTTTGAAATATCTTGACATATTTGCATATTGTTTATCATGGTTTGCATATTGTTTATAAATGGTTGTTTTCAAACTAAAATATACATGAAATAATATCAGTATAAATAATTTATTGTAACTTATATCAATTCCATACACCTATATTATTCATTTATTTGTAACTAGATTTTTGATTTTGAAGGTTTTCCTAATTTTTTTTTTTTAATTTCCATAAAAATCTATCTAAGAACATTTTTTTTTTTTTGCGCATGAGTAAGAATTTTTTCTACTGATCCCTAAACAAAAATGACGTGTACGTTAGTGACACACACACACACACACACACACACACACACACACACACACATGAGTTTGCGCACAAGTCTTACTCGTTCGCACGTATGTGATATAATATTGTTATTTCATACTAGCGCGGCAGGACGGTGGTGTGTGCGTGTGTGTAAGTGCGTGCGCGTGCGTGTGTGTGTATGTGTGCGTGTTCCAAGGTAGGCCAGAGCGATCGCGATTTGGCGGGTGGTTTTCAGAGTCATCATTGTCGTCGACGGTGTTTTTTTGCTTTTTTTTCTTATTATTTTTCTTCTTCTCCTCTTCTCCAATCGAGAGCGGTTGACCACCATAATGCCGCCGTCACCGAGCGCGCCGTGCGCTCCGCAAGTTGCTCTTGGGCCGCTGCGCCGTCGTGTCGTCGCCGTCGCCGCGTTGTCGTATAATAATAGTCGCGGCCGTCGCCGTCACACAGCAGCAGTCGCAGCGCGTGTATTAGTAACACTCCGCTGCCCGCGCATTCGCGATATCGTCGCCAGTCGTTGTAGTCGTTGTTGTTGTTGTTGTTATTGCTGTTTTTGTTTTTGATTGTCACGTCGTCGTGTTTCGCACCACTTATCTCCATACGGAATTTAATCGAAATTTTGTATGATAATTTTTTTTGTTTTAGCCGTACAGAGTTTCGCGAAGTAAATATTAGCAAAAAAAAAACAACAACGATTTCGCTTAAATACGACTTTTCACGCGATCCAGTGCCGACGATAATCGTATAAAGCAGTCCAGTTTTGAATTTTTGGTTTTTTAATCCACGTCACATGTATAATCATAGTATAGTTTGACCTTTGAACGTATACGGACGAAAACTACATGTACTGTGCTCGGGAAAATAGACCTCCGAAGACGACTGTGCGAAAAGTATATTTTTTTAAATCGTGAAAAACCGTTAGACGTTTAAACGTGGAAGTAACAAGTAAAAAAAAAAAAACACATACACAAGGCATATATTTTGTGAGTATACGCGTATATAAGAGCATACAAATATTACTCATTTTAGTGATTGAACACGTTATATTCTTTTCGCTCGTATTGGATTTAATGAGAAAACAAAAATGACAAAAAATATTACAACATTGATTACTCGTATACATATATCAATTATATTATTACTTATATCATTCATGATTAACACATTGCACATGCTACCTACACCTCCACCTGATGTAATAATTGTAATATTTAATCCGCACACGTGTTGTAATTTCAATTTTTATTCTACAGTTTTCTGTTACATGTTTACTTAATCCTAGAATATTTTTTTATCATTATGACAATAATTGGCAATACCTGATTGCTTTCTGGCTATTTGATAGAACTATTATTATAGAAATGATTTTACCAAGTCGTAAGTATTTTTTACGTAAATTTGTTAGGTATTATATCTACTTTTAAATAACAAATCGATGTAATATTATTGATAATTTACAAATGACTACACAATTCATATTCATTCATAAAATCTAAAAATAAATAGATATATTCATACCTAATTCTCAACATGAATCTACCGAATACTTATGTAAATGAAATATAATTATAAAATTATAATGCTCTAATTGTCGACCGAACAACAAATGTTGAAACGATGAAGTCACAACGAAACGTGGTAAGTCAAACAGGCATATTATTAGATCAGATAAGATTTGATGTCCGTGTAAACTGTATTATCAATTGTTCATTTCCAAATTGAATTATTTTTTTTATTTATTACTTAACAGTTTTTTTCTACAATCAATTAAACTTTTTTTTAACTTCGGCTTAAATGCGGGCAATACGTAATGAACATCAAAAATACGCTCTTAAACAGATTTATTTATAATATTATCTCTCGTGAATAGATCACTACAACTTTTTCTTTTCTTCTTTTTTAAACGGTTTGTGCGATAATTTTCTGTTCCTGAAAATTAAAATCCAGTGAATTGTCATTCACACTGCAGTCGGTGGTTTTTCACGTCACTTGTTTCATAGGTATAATAGCATCACAAGTTTTGAATAGAGAACTTTTGAATTGGACAGACGTGTGAATGCTATTTAACTCCGTGATATATCGTTCAATGTGAATGACAGGGACTTATAAGAAATAGATGACACACTCTTTTTAACCACATATAGTTAGCTTTAAGAAAAAATTATTTAATAAAATAGGCTCCAAGTCATAAAATATTTTACACCATGACCATGTGATACAAGACTACCCTTAAAATGTTATTTGAACTTAGGATTCAAAAATAAATAATACTAATGGTTTAGGTAGATAGATACAAATCAGGTATTGTCTTTTTTATTATTACGATTATTAATAACAAAATTCATGAATGTGGTAAGTAATAATGCAACTATAAGTTGTTTTATTTGAATTTTAAATTTCAAAATTAATCATTGAATAATGTCTCAGCTGAATCGCCTATTAAATACTATGCATTATTTGACCAAGTACATATTTTATAATTCCTCAATTATTTTTATTCTTTATTATACGATGAATAATTATTTAATGAGGTATATTAAACATTCGGATAAAGTTTCAAATATTTCAAGAGAGTATAAATTAATTTATATTTCATTATATTCAGATTAATATAAGTAAAGTAGGTACTTAATTTAGGTGAAATAATTAAATTTCTAAGTAAGTTTGAGTTAAGTTAAATTTATGATTATTTGAAAAAAAAAATTAACATATCTTTATGGTTTATGAATTGTATTAATGTATAAATATTATAAGTAGTAATTTATTCAATACATTTGAAACTTACTGTATTTATCATTGTAATATTTTCAATTCAAATCATTGTATAGTATTTTCTATGGAAAAAATAATTTAAATATATCATTCTTCTTCATTCATTAAGAAAGTTCTATATATTATTTGATATCTTCACACATAAAATTATAACAAAGATATGATAGATAAGGATACTATATTCAATACCATAACATATAACATTTTTAATAATGTAACATTAATATTTGAAGGTACATTATTCAAAATTGTCTGCCATTCTAATAATGATGAATGATTCTAAAATGCTGTTATAGTATATTTTGTTGTACGTAATGTTAATTATTATTTTTTGTAATATAAATACTATAAATGTATCTATTGATGTATATAAAAGTGTAATGAATTTTAAATTCACGTATTTACACAAAAATACTATAATAAAGTTATAACTGTGAACAATTATACTTATATAATATATTGTCTAAATTAATGGAGCTTTGCTGTGAATATGTCGTTATTTAAAAAATGAAAACCAATTTTTCACAGTTTTCTTGTAATGTTGTACCAATAATAAGTAAGCGCAATGAACACAAAGGATAATATGATTTGGGTGTGTGTGTGTGTGTGTGTGTGTGTGTGTGTGTGTGTGTGTGTGTGTGTGTGTGTGTGTGTGTTTAAGGCCAAAACTCAAAAATTAAAAAATGTAATACCTACTTTTAAGTTCAGTTGTTCCTAGATCAAAAATTTAATAAATATCTACGTGGTGATTTTAAAATAACAAAAAAGCAAGGTGGTGTTCAAATGAGTATAATTCATTGTAAGCTGACAAAAGTTACTTTAATACGTTATTATTTTCTATGAAATTTATAATACAAGCGTAACATATTCAGATTAAAACAAAAATTAAAAGTTAATGATCTTCGAAAGATCTCCCATTTGAAAAATTATAAACGTGACCAATTATATTTTAATATTTTAATAAAATTGATAAAATCCATGAGTATATTTAGTATACCGAATGTACATCAACAAATCAACATCAACCTCTTATACTTATGCAAACGTTGTGTAGTAGTAGTTATAATTTCGAAGTAGGATATGATACAATAACAAGTTGTTTTGGATAATACACCAAGATATCACGTAAATGATATAGAAAAAACACACCCACATTGATAATATTAATAGATTATTAGGAAGAATTTATAAATATAATAGTTAAAAAAACATTAAAAATACCTCTATTGGCGGCTTCAAACCACTAGCATACTAGAGCCATCACAATTTATTTGGTTTTGTATTATTATTATCATTATTAATTCGAAATTGATGATTTAATATCGTATTTAAAACAATATTTTTCGTAAATAAAGTATAAATATTCCATTGTTTAATTTTAAAGTAAGTACTAGACCATGATTTACAGGGTTCTAAGGAAAACTTTTGCACCCAAAGATTTTTATATTACACTTATTCTGATAAACCTTCTTTTTTCAATTGAAATGATTGATTTTAAATTAGGACTATTAGTAGCGTAATTAGAAATTTATTCTAGGAGGTGATAAACATTATTCATATTTGTCAATGAGAAAGGCTTTGCTATCATACTCCCAATAATTCTGTAAAATGTAACTGATCCACACATCCAAATAGCTAACAAACAAATCAAATTTTTTAATTGATATACAATTTAAAAATGCAATATTTTGTTTGATAGGATATTATATCATAAATGATTCAATTTTTTATTTATTATGTATTTACAAAAAAAAAAATCCTTAACAAAGGAAATTTTAATTTTTGAAACTTTTATTCAAATCATCAATCACTTAATTGATATTTAATGAATTCTGTTCATTCTGGTTCATGGTTTATTTTACCAATTGTTCTAGAATTTCCGGTAGTTTTCTCTTATATTTGAAAATGACTTTGAGAATTTAAAAAAGCTACCTCTTTTAAAATATGAAATACACAACATTTTTAATCTATTAAGATTCTTGACGAAAATTTTGGGCAATTTTTATAACACAATACACTATTGTAAACTATTAAATTTATTATTACGTTCAGAATCTAAAAAAGGACTGAAGAAATCTCCCTTCCTCAATGTCCCTTAATCATAACACTAACTAAAAGTATATTTTCAATTTTTTGAATATTAAAAAAAAATATTTAATGTAAAGAAAAATTAATTATGAGCTTTAACTGACCAAGTGTATAACTCTAAATGTCTTCATATATACACTATGATCACTCGTGTAGGATTTAGCTTTAAAAATTGATTTTTTTGTTTTTATATCATTATATTATTTAAATTTATATTTTAAATAAGTTTTGACAAAGAAAATTTTCACAAAATAATGAAAAGTCTGTTTTTGTATAAATATTAAAATGTATTATAGTGTCCATTTTTCAACCAAACAGTACATAATATTAAAATGACGGTTCACTTAATTGGTTGCTTTAAAAGTTTTTTTCTGAGAAATTAAAATAAATAACGACTATAAAATCAATCAGACTCAACAATATTCACCCTGCTTAGTTTGTGCTGATTTCTTCATTCAGCACAATGGACAAATATACTTTCTCAGTGTAATAATGCAGGTAGTAAATTCTCATTAAATGATATCCTATTTTTTAGTTATAACAGATTTAAACATGGATATCATATCACATCTCAGCCTAATTATCGAAGAAATATGATTTTCGGCTAACACAAACAATTAAAAATAATGAATTATTTAATATATGTAAATTTAAAATATAAATATTATATAGTATTATATATAGTATGTAGTGATACATAGTATATATAACATTATTAATAATGATATGATAAAGATTTCTAATGGACAATTTCGTTACTTTTTCTTATAGTGAATATACTAATTTGTGTATTTGAATGTTATAATGGATCGAGTAAGCAATATGAACTATGATTTAGTACCCATAATAATACGTTATTTTAACACATCAGCTCTAAGACAAACAGGAAATAAATGTATGTCTTATGTATGATGTGAGTAGAATATCAATTTTTACTTTGCGATCAAAAACATATTATATATTCTTTGTTTGAATTGGACATCTGAAACAACATTTAATACTATCATCTTTAATACTAATAAAACGTATTTTAACATTTACACTTATTAGATGCAATTTTCAATTACTTTAACTTTGGACGTGTGAAACTTCTATTTTTGCCTCAGTTGGTTTTTAAACAAAAACAACTTTAATTGTAAGTAACTTTATTTCATATAATTAAGTAATATTGAAATAATTTTATTAAAATTTGAGTTGAAAATGAAGAAATTGCTTCAAAGTTCTTAGGTTACCGTTCTGTTAGTCTACAAGCAAGTAGATAATGTTATATTTAATGGCCTTGTCCGTAATAGTAGGTCGTAGGTGTATGTCGAAAACTATAACTACCTAATATGAACATAAACGGTGAAACCTTTTAAAATAGTAATTACTTACAAATATTTTTTTCAATACATAAATCATATTTCATTAGGTGTAAAAATAGAATCAAAACCCTATCAATTAAGTTAATTTGCTACTTTATATTGATATAAATTAAATATAAATAACAACAAATTACTGTGTTATTCATTTTGAATACGGAAGTTTAGTTTACATTATATAATTTAATTACATCATTTTAATATAGTCTATACAAAATTTTTAGACAATTAGAATTTGCATTAAAAAATCACATTTAAATTAAAATACATTTTTTCAATTTTTTTAAATACCAATTTTTTTACTATTTCTTCGCTTGAATTTAATTGATTTCATAAGTTTGATTTGTCAATTAAACGAAAATTATTTATCATCGTTATTTTAATACATTTACTATCGGTATAAATGGGGTGAAAAGTTGAACAACGTACCTCACAAATATATTCTATTATTCCTAACAGCAAAAACTAGTTTAATTTAAATATAATGATTAATATATGTATATGCAATTTACGTATTTTATGTAGAATATCTATAGGAAAACCTTTAATTAACTATACATTTTCATAGAAGTAATTTATTAAAATATTTTTATTGAATTTTAAGTATTTTCTTTAACCCCTTCTCCCCTTGCGAGTATAAATACATAAGTCCTTCAACAATTTTTTCACCATCAACTAGTTCTTATCATATGAATAATATAATTATTTTATGTTTATTTATTCTTTTACTTGTTGTATTAAGTATGAAATGAGTACGTTTCAACTCATTTTCGCCTGTTGACATATCAAGTATTTGAGGATAAAATCCAATGATTCCACATTAATTTTAGTAAAAATTTAATTTAATATTATGAGTTTAAATTGAAAAAAATTGTAAAAATTGTAAAAAAAACTAGATGCAATTTTTTATTTAAGTTAAGATTTTATAATCACAATAGTTCAAAAACAACCCTCTAATTTTGTTAATATCCAAAGAGATTGACATTTTTTTGTTAAAGGTTTGTATGAAACAAAAAAGAGACAAAAATGTCATGGATTTTTTTTTTTTTGCTAAGAATAAATTAGTAATTAAATACCATTTTATTATTTTATTATTGTTTTTGCAATGTTTAAATAAAGAAAAAAATACGTATGATATTTTTAACAAAGTTAATTTCAATAGATTGAAGGCTGAAATGACCCCAAGGTCTACGATCCCACCGCGAAAAATCACGTTAACTAATGTTTAGATTAAACAATACCTTCTTTTTAATGAAAACGTATATGAAAAAATTATATTTTTATTTATAAAATATTAATATTAATGTTATATTCACTGTGAAAATAGTAGATACTCAAAAACGGACCGAATAATTTTATAAAACATATTCACAGATGCAGTTGTCTGTATCAAAATATTTTACAACTTGACTTATTACTGATAAAAAAATAAATACATATATTAATCTCAGTATATTTATATACTGATGGCACCGATACTTATTTTAAATCGCTATAAATATTTAGATTGTAAGATACAAATCCCTCATCAAGATTCAAAATTTAACAAGTCACTAAAATTATATTTTATAATAATTAATCTAAAATTTAAATAATAAATATTAAAATACATACCCATAGATTTTAGATATTATATGGGAAATATAAAAACGTAAAGGATTTGTACTAGATCTTGGACACTATTTTGCGTAGTTTTAACTAATTAAAATTATCAGTATTTACAATACTATGTTATAAATTTCAAACAAACCTAATAATTGATCAAAGTTATCAAAGATTTGAGATCTCAAAACTCAACTGAATATTATTATACGTCTAAAAGTAATTTTAAATAAGACAGATTAAAAAATATGTATGAAGAACTGAATTTGTTAAAATATATTATTTTTCCGATTTCAAGTTAAAATTTACATTATTTATATTTTTGAAAGTAATACTTAAATATGTTTTATATTTTCCGATTCAATAATAAAATTATGTATGAAATATGAATGTATTTTATCACCTAACTTATCAATATTTTTAACTATTTTAACTAGTTTTATAAAAAAATTAATGAAATAAATATATATACATTTAAATCACTTCACGTCATCTGTGATGACGTAGGTACAAATGCGATACATTATCAGAGGTACCAGGTACATATACCTACACATCATTATCATTGTAATATACCTAATAGCTTTCTCACCAAGGTCTAAGGCCTTAGGTTTTTGTGTGTACATATGTCATTTAATATTATAAATAAGTTAATGTAATATGTAACTTTTATAATTATGTAATTTGCTAAAGATTAATACTTCCTTAATTCATTTTTAATAAAACAATTCACAGTTATTTTTACTTTAATAAAAACAAATTGTAAGTATCAAAAAATTTTACTTTTAGACATTATTTAAAGTCTTAGTTTCTTCTAAAGAATCAAAAACTGTAGAAAAACATCAAATACAAGTTGATTATTCATATAATTTATAGTTTATGGTTACTTGATCTGGAACCTACTTACCATTTCTTGTAAGTAGTACCAACTAATATTTGTATACTTGACACAAGATATCACTTCAATGTTCCCTGATTTAACTTATCATAAAATGGAATATATACATTTATACATTTTGATATATATATATGGAATTAACAAAAATGTTGAGCCTTATAGTATAAAACTTTTAAATGATTAGACACAGGTATCTCGTTTTTGGAAGTTATTATCAAACAAGATTTTAAATATTTTATACAAATCCTGATCGATTTCAGGGTGATTGTAACAAATAATTTATAATCATACATTCATTAACAATTTATGTAGGTGCATGCCTAAATACATTTGAAAAGTATAATTTTTCCCCCCAACCACATTAAAATTAAAGGGTAAAATACAATCGTAATTTGCACCTAATTTATATGTTTATTATTATTATTATTATTATCATCGATTTATTATTATGACATATCTGAGGTCCACAATGACCCAAAAGACATTAACTCATATGATGATTTTACATGTTCATAAGTCTATGACAGAAAAATTGATATGAAGTTAATTGCCAAAGAATTTGTTTCCAGTACTTCACAAAGGAAATCAATATTTGGAAATTTGTATTAATCTTATAGGTAATTCTTTTTAAAAAATAACCTTTGTGAAGTTTATTTTATTTTATTTATATTTATATACATTTATTTATTATTTTTATTTTATATTTATTTATATATTGACATATTGTTACTTTAGAATATAACTTAAGGCATAAATTAAATACATTTTTTATATTTCATTTATTTATATTTCTGTATAATATATTGTTACCTACTTTTGCATTCAACTTCAGGTATATAGTAAATATATTGCTTTTGAAAATTTTTATTATATTTATTAGGTACTGTTATTTTAACTTTAGGTATAAAGTAAATATGTTTCATGTTTTGTTTCAATATATAAATGTATGCCTTTAATCATTCAATTTATACATTTATGTATTGGTAAACTTTTGCTGTTAAACTAGCTGATAAACTTTTAAATAAAAAAAAATATATACATATATATACTACCTATATCAACGTTAAACGAATAAAATATTAAGAAAGGTTTTCTGTTATCAATTACAAATAAATATATTATAATAGTTGTTAGGTTCTTTTTTATGTTCCCCCCTCCTCATGAAAAATAGTTCCTGCGCCACTGACTTTGATTATACTACGAGTAGGTTCATTTATTTATAATCAATAAACTAAATGATTATTTACGTAGTCTTCTATTCTTCTTCAGTGCATTCATTTTTACTTCACTAAGTAATAATCCCGGAAAAGATTGGATTTCCTCAATAAAACTTCAAAAACCAAAATTTTATAGATATAAAAACACCATACAACTTATTGTCTTTGGTGAATATTATTCGAGTTTTATTCGAATGACAAAATACCATTTAATATGTATTCATGGTTTAAGAATTTAGATATTACACATTAAAATGTGTATTTATACATGTATATAAATACACATATATTCCGATTAAATAACAACCTTCTAAATGAATATTATTCAAATATGTACAAATATATTCCAACTTATTTACTAATTTAAAGCATAAACACAATATGTTTTAGTGTTCAGACTCAATTTATTTTTATGAATTAGTGTCTTTATAGTCGATTGCATTCAAATTGCTTTTGATTGTCGTAATTTTGTGCGCTATATCAATATTTCCATCTTTGCTCATCTAATGATCCGGAAACAATTAGTCTTCCTGGATAAATATAACGCCGCAAAATAGTAGACGACCGCCAACCTACAACACATGACCTCCCATTCAGTAAAACTATAATTTTATATAAATATTTAACGAATATTGGTATTTTAATATATTATTATATAATATATTATTTCTACATAAAAATACATTTTTATTTTTTAATATCTGATAGATGATAGCATACGAAATCTTATATCTCAATTACATTTTGAGAATAAGTTATCTTATTGATAATATTATAATTACTATTTATTATTTAAATATTCGTAATTAATAATTTATGTATAAATGTTTTAGGTTTCAAGTATGTGAAAGAATGTTGTTTATATATGATAAAAGTTTTGCATTCTTAGTACAGTTACTCTTGAAGTTATGACTTAGGCCGCGTGCACATTGGAAAGCGTTGCGCGGTAAGCTGTGGGCGATGAGCGACGAGCGTTGAGCGACGAGCGATGAAGTGTGTACACTAAACAGCACGCGATCAGCGTTGTCTATAATATTTGAGTCACCTGCAGTCATCACGATGGTACTGTGTTAAAAAGTTCGACGTATTCAACTTACCGATAATACATTTTTACGAAATCGCTTTCGAAGTAAAAAACATAGGAGTGGAGTTCATGAAATGAAAAATAAACGTAATGAATTCGGCGAGTTTCATCATATTTATAATGAATATTAAGAAGAGACAGTGAAAGGTTTTTTTAAATTTTTTACGTATGTCAAGAGAGACTTTTGACTTTATTTTGTCCAAAGTAAAATTTAAATTAACCAAAAAAACGACAAATTTTAAAAAACCAATTTCTGCAACCGAAAGGCTTTAAGTGACACTTAGATAAGTCATAACTCATAATTTATTACAAATTAATGTTTTATTACATCGATAACAACATTATTTTACAATAGCTTTTTCTCAAACATGGAAATAGAAATTAAAACAACGCTCATAATTCAAGACGTCTTGAAAAATAAACAACGCAACCCGCACAGCGCATCGTTAACGCTCAACGCCTAAGATCAGTGTACACAGCTCAGATAAAATTACCGTGTTTGATTTATTTTCGTCAACGCTCGTCGCTCATCGCTCACCGCACAACGCTTTCCAATGTGCACGCGGCCTTATGATTAAACAAATAAAATCGATTTAATGGAAATTTTGTTTAACGTATATTTTACCATTTTTACTCAATTTAACCTTATGGTTGAAAAAATTGTTATGAATGAAAAAAAATGATTTTTCAATACACTATCTTCATCAAATTTTGGATCCATGTAATTGCTGAATGTAACTTTTGTTCAAATATTACCAGCAAAAACAAAAATTTTAAATAATAATTAACATAGTTGTTAAACCAATAGATCTTTCGCTCCATAGAAGATATAAAAACAAATAAACAAAATGTTTTATAGTTGATAAAATAATAGAGTTTTTTAATAATAAATTAATCAATTGTAAATTTAAATGTAAGTTACATTATAAAATGTAATATTTTTTTGATATTGACAGAGTTTTCAATAATAAATTCAATAATTATAATGTATGGTACATTTTAATACCTATTAATAGAACAATCTATTTGGTATCACAAATAATTGATATTACGTTAGCTCATGGTCAGCTCAGGTATACGAATATATATATATATATATATATATATATATATATATATAAAATATTAGTACATGTGTTTTTGACAAAAATGGCAAAGTATAAGTTATGTATACATTTTCAAAATGTTCAAATAAGTGAAAAGTATTTTACTCTAGAAATATATTATTTCATAATCAATATTTTACTCATAAATACTGTATAAATATTCAATAAGGATTTGTTTATTAAGCGCCTCGCAATGATTATCCTACTATAATGCTGCTTGTTTTTCTAACTTATTATTGCTTACCTATGAACCTGAATTATGTCAGGGTGTAATATAAAATAGCTATTTTTTATTCGTCATAGAAATAACATTATTTTGTTGATTAAATCAATAGTTTAAAATACATATATACCTCACAATATTCATGACTCATTTAGATGAGTTATTTTATTTAACATAAGGTTTATTTTATGTGACATTTTTATGCAAAATTAACTTGATACGTAGCTACACGAGATTATCGTGAAAACTATTGCGGAGCTTGATGTAAGATACACGTAGTAGGTACTACATTCGCGCTCGGACCTATCTATATATTATAGGTACATACTAACATACATTATATAAATACGTACATACATACATACAAATTAATATGTGTGCAAAATTAAATAACGATTAATGCGTTTAGGTTGCTTAGCGAGTGCGATAAAAACGAATGACACTGGTATTGGATATTATATAATAAAGTATTAATTAATACTTGTTGAATCTAAAATGTTATATTTTGGAATTCGATACTTAGTATCACTATATTTTTTTCATAGGAAAAATACTTATCCCACAAAAAAGTTTATAGAAAAAACTATCGTAAATGTATGAATAATTATTAAAAACAAAAAGGGAATTTAAAAAAATGTGTAGTTACGTGCCGCATTATTATTGCCGTTAGTGCAACGATATTACATTGAAGCAGTGGCGTACGCGCTCTCATTAAGTTGAGGTTCAAACACCCCAAAAATTACAGGATAAATTATTTTAAATGTAAAGTAAATACAGATAATATTGTATAGTATTTATTCTTATTTTTTCAAAAACCCACCTGCAATTTTTTCTGCGTCCATTCTTGTACCGAAGAATAATTATACTTAAGAAATAATTTATGGTTGATTTAATTTAATACACCCATTAACAATATATTTCATAAATACTGAATTATTTCCGATTTAAAAAAAATCTATATTTAATATTTTCAGTGTTTGGTAGGTACACAATATATTGAAATAGAATTTACTAGGTGTTCCGTATTCATAAAAATGTATGTAAAGGTACGAATCAACATAATTGTATTTTTTCTCAAGAATTCGATGACATTTAAACGAACATAAATAACATATAAGAATATACAGTAACATTTCATTTGAATCAATTCTAACTTCCCTTAGAAAATTCTTACATTGTGTATCAAATATTTATTTGTGTGAAATATCGGTATAAATGTCATTTTTAGTACTTCAAGGAGCACAGTGTCATTGCCAGGCAACTCATTTCGCGGTGCTTCGTTGATTCGTAACATTAAAAATATATTTTCGATGATCTTGACGTGTCATCAAATTATTTTTAAATTGAAATAACATGTTTGCATTCAACGAAATAATTTAATGAAAAAATTAAGATCTTGTTGACATATGTTGTATATAACGATGGTGTATATTAGATATGGTAGTATATTGCATATGATTAAATGTGTGTGTGTGTTTGTATGTAAATTATTATTTTGGAGAGTGACTCAATAGAAACGAAGTATATAGTATTCAAATACCTACTCGAAGAGGTACTGTCGCTGGCGGACGTGCTAAAATACACGTGTATACTTACAGGTATTTCTCATGTAAATCGGATGGGTATTATAGATCTGGCTGCAGCAGTAATGTTATGATATGAGCATTATTTGTATTTAAATAACACGTTTACCTTCGATTGAGTTTCCGTTACAGGAAACCACCTGTTTTCTCATTCGTATCTCACCCGAACGCGTTAATATGTTTTAAATGTTTTTCGAATAATGTTTTTTCAACATATGGCAAATGAGACTGATGAGTACATCACAAGGCAGTGACGGTTATAAGGGGGGATAGGTGGATCGCCCCCCCCCCTTGGCCGTTTTTTGTAAATTTATTTATTTAGTACATATCAATCATGGTACAATCTTACACAAAAAGGAAAAAACATGTACCTATTTTTAATTTTTATCGTATTGCAATTTGTGAAGATGTCTGTGCGTTTAGTTTATTTTTGTTCTTATAGGTACCGTGGTAATATGACTAAGAAAAAAATATTTAAGCTATATGAAGTGTTTATTTTATTTCAAAATATTGAGGAAAGGTCTATCCAACATTATTAACCCTATGATTTTTTTTTTGTTATTCTCGCCCCTCCCCCCTTAAAAGTAAGTGATAACCGCCACTGTCACAAGGTGTATTTATTCTTTGGATATACTGTTTCTCACTATTCAGGTAGTTGTATGAAAACACAGCGTTTACCTTTTTAGCTTTTATACAATCCGTACACGTACCTATATATATTTATAATAGGTAAAACTCATTATTCGGCAAATTATATGGTTATATATTATTTTATTGTCACGATATTGTGTCAAGCACAATTAAACTTATATCAAATGAACATGATATTCTATAACATTATAAGCCAAAACTTAAATAACAGAACATGTTATCGTCATCTGAAAAACCATTCAAACAATTAAAATTTATTTAACCCGTCGAACATTCAGTATGGGCTGTAAAATGAAACAAACGAATGCTTCATGAAAATATTTATAGTTACTTGCAGTTACATACAAAATTAAATAAATAAATAAATATATATATATATAGACGCTGGCATACTATAAACAATATCTGTGTAGGTAATCTCCCAACACGTCTTCGTAGTCAATGTATTGCACGAGATATATTATAGAGTTCAAGATAAATTACAAAGTAAATTTGTTTGTAAATCAATGTTTAAAACTAGTCTAAAATCTATGGGCTTGTATTTTAATATTTATTATTTAAATTTTAGATTAATTATTATAAAATATAATTATTTATCATTTAGTTTGACATCAACTTATATTACTGGTAATATTTTTAACTACAAAAGAGTTTACATTTTCAAAACTTGATAGCGATAAATAAATAAATAAAAACATTTCGGTCGATGATTTTTATGTTGGGTTCTAATATACTGCAGTGATGTATTGCTTATTTTATTTTATTTTTTCTATTTTGTTAGTAGACCACAATGTTATTATTTGGAATTTATTTGTACACCACCGTTATCGTATTGGATATAATCAATGAAATGCTGAAAACATTATGGTTCCAACGTATTTGATTAGATTTATAGGTACTAGTTTACTTCTGCTTGAAGATTTGATTTTCAATTTCATTTTATATAATTTATTTTAAATAATACTATCGAAAAAAAGAAACTTAACCTTGAAATTACCGATATAACAAAAATCAGTAGATCAATAATAGAAGTATACAGGTACCTGATTTTCCGATTTTTATCTAAAAAAAAAATACCTTTGATGAATGAGCTCTTTTCATGTAAATTTATGCATTTTTAAGCTATTTTCAATTTCTAAATAATACATAAATATGGTATATTATAATACAAAATATGGAATAATTGAACTGCTATGAAAATTCTAATGTATAGTAAATAGTAATATTTCAAGAGAATTTTTAAATTACGATCTGGTGCACTTAATACAATATTTATTTAAATAATATAAATAATAAACAATTATTATTATTGTTTTTAATAAATATTATAACGTTACAATTTCTTTGATTTTATGAAAAAAAAAAAATAATAATAATAATATTTTAACTACTTTCTATCTACGAAGTTTTTTTTTTTCGTTGTTCGGATTATTATTACAGGGTATTCTGCAAAAATGTAATTCCACTGTTCCAAACTTTAGGTAAATGCTTGTATTATCTCTTAATTTATTGGGCTCAAAATAAAAATAAAAAATTTTAATTACCAAATGCAAGTATTTTCTTTCATCATATTGTGTTATAAATAGTATGTAGTAACCTTTTAAGAAAAGTAAAAACTTCAAAATCACAAAACACAAAATTATTAAGTATACCTTAAATTATTGCATATATTAAATAGATCTGAAACATCATGTGTATAATAATATATATTATATACGTAAATGCATAAATAACGTATAGCTTCGTGAATATGTTGGTATACACATATATGTATACCTATTGTGGGTCGGTAACGCGTGATAATCGCCGTCGTCGAATAAACAAAGCTGAGTACAATTATTTCTCTAGAATCCTGACATAATGCGACAGAGACAAGAGCCCAGCGTAACGCGAATAATGTGTAAATTCCAGCAGAACATTATACTATACTATTAATATTATTATTAATATTATTACGCCTATACGTATAGACGCGGTGACGGTGTGCAGTAAGCCAGTAAATACGCATGATTGCTGGCCAAACAATGACATTGATTGCTGGGTACCTATACGCCAGACTCTCACCCAGATGATATATTATAGATTCTAATAGTCACAGTTATAATAACTATGAACACTACGAACTACATCATATGGAGTTAATATATTTTATTATGAAAAGACCAGTGTACAGAGAATAACGATTATTATTAGGTACGTTTCCGAATACCTCGATGGTGATTAGTGTATTACTTAAGTATTTTATTATATCTATAAAATGTAGATGTAGTGTCTTTGTCATTTACGAAAAAACAATGTATAAAAAAAATACCTGAGTCAAATTTTTTTCACAATCGTTAGAAAAGTGTATGAGTAAAGTCATATTAAATTTTCAAAAGTTTTTGCCAAATGATTAAAACATTATTAGGGATAAACTTTTAAAGAACAAGGTATTTTCAACATTTTATTTTTAGCTGAAAAATTGTCAAATTTTTTTAAAACTTCTTATAGTAATACGTCAATAATATATAATGAAAATTTCAAGTTTCTAGAAACATAACTTTTGTAGTAATGACAAAATTACCAAGTTCATCAAATATATTATAATATTAATATATAATAATGCCATTTATGGCAAATTTCGCCGTTTTTGGTCCATTTTAGGTTGTTTTTTCTCTCGCCTGGAAAAACTATTGAGTTGAGAGCTTGATAAACCCTCACTAAAAAAAAATTCTGATCTATAGAGTATTTGGATGAAACTATTAAAGAAAATAAAGTTGAGAAAAAAGTGTCTCCATTTAAAAAAATACGTTAATTCGCTATATGGAAAATTCTTCGCTCCTCGGACGAGTTTATTGAGATGGGTGTATTGAATTCTAAAGAAATGGTAAGTCATTTCTTTAGTGAAACGATTCTGAGCAAAGCTTCAGAGTTATAATTTACTGTTTAGTGTTTGCATTGATCAATTTCTTCAAATAAATTGTTAAAATTGAAAATTTACGTAAAAACAGTTTATTACGTAAAATTCGTATAATAATTTACTAAAACGCTAATAAAAAAAAAAAACCTTTGTTGTGATTTTTGAAATTTAATCAGTATCATTCATTCCACTCAGAATGTAAAATTGTCTAATTTTTATATAATATTATCATATAATTTAATATATATATATATATATATATATATATATATATATATATATATATATATATATATATATATATATATAGAGAGAGAGAGAGAGAGAGAGATACGAAATCATGGAGTTCAATCAATTTTTAAATACATCTACATCGATGATATACATAGCTAAACGAGATAGAATATGGTAAATCAAATATTATGAATCGAATTAAAATCATTAAAAATATTGTCACAAAATATTTACGCCAAAATTAAGTATGATTGACCATACGCGTTTCGAAATATAACAAAGAATTTTCAACAAAATTGAATACGCCACTGGCCAGATAAATTAACTATAAGTACAATTATTGTTTATGTGCGTAGATGCGGTATAAAAATATTCGGATAAACAACAAACCGGACTAAGTGAAATCCTAAAGAATTTATTTATGAAAAGTAAATTATTATTATTAACTTAATTGAATAATAACATTTTTTTTCACAAAAAATATTTTAATAGTATAATTTTTTTCTAATTTGTTGGTAAATATTTAATGCTGTAAATAGATAAATTTAATTATAAAATCCATAAATAATAATTATTTATATGTTTTCTGTGCATACCTGCGTAACGTAAGTAGTTAAAGTAGTTAGTGCAAATATTGATACATTTAATAAATTTAAAAAAAAATAATAATTAACATCCTTGTAATATATTATATAACTGAATTATAAATGTAAATTTAAATAAACTATTTTTATGTTATATCAAATTATTTTTCGTAGTAGTTGCAGGTCTATAGGTAAAATCAATACATTTTTATCGAATAATATATTTTTAAATTATCAGAAAAAACATAACATCATAATAAAATATATAATTACTTTAACCATATTATTGTATTTACATCCTACGTTGGGTTATGTGTAATACGTACTTAAAATTTCATATAACTCGTGAATTTCGAAACTTGTTTTTGTGTTGAATATTATACAACATAATAACACAATTATTTTTCATTTAATTTTGTTTTTCATACTTAATTTATTTTGCTTGATAAATATTATAACAAACCTTTTATGCTATGTAGTAATTAATTTCATTGAATAGATCGGTAATTTGTATTTTTTATTCATACCACTAAAAATATTTAACATTTTCGTTCGATCATTATGAATCATAACATAAAAAATCAAATTATTTTACTTTGTTTAAAGTTATTATTTTATCGTAGAAATAAATACTAATGACAGATAAAGGCGAAAGTTTGACTTTGAAAGCTGTCAATAATCTACTGAGTTTTCTATGTTAGAACTAAACAGATTTACAAATATGATTACGTAAGTTAATCATAGACTATATTAAAAGACCACTCATTACCAGAATCATTACATTACATTATATATTTAAATAATTGATCAAGAATAGACATTTTTAAATAATATATATTATTAACGAATATCTGAACAAGTCGGAATCATATATGACAATGATTTTGCAATGGATGTATTTAATTGAAAATTATGCTTTAATAATATTTTTAAATTAGAAAAACTTTGGCAGGAACAAAATCGTTTACAATTTACGAAAATTGAGATAAAAATAAGTATTATATGAAATTAATTTAATCGATATTCTAGAAATTAGGATATATGAAGTTCATGAAAGTCTATAGAAGCCCTTTTCAATTTTTTTTTTTTTTTTGCAGTATTTAAAACATGGATAATCAAAAGACATCATTCCTCATTTCCATTTATGTTAAGTCTTAACAGATAATATTAATCGTAAAATGAATAAAAATAAAAATATTTTTAGGATATTTTATGCATTTAAGATGACGTTTACTAAACACGTATAAAACTATTTTTGAAACGGTAAACAAGGTGAAATCAAACATTTTTATCTCACTACTGTAGTTACTAACAATAACGAATTAAAAGGGTGGGCACACGGGCATGTCAATTTTTTTCAAAAATTTTTGTTTAAACAGCTATCAGTTAATACAAATTATAAAAATGGATTTAATTAACATATGTTTGCAGAGATAAAAAAAACAGAGAAAGTGTTTACTAAAAAACAGTAACGAGAAAACTGCAATTTGACTAATAAAGTATAAGAATAAATCGATATTAAGTTTTTCAAAAAATTTTTTATTAGAAATGACTAAAATAATGACTTACCAAAGAATTATTATTATTATGTATGATATTTAACTAATACCAATATTACATTAAATATATTACGTATATTATTTAAAAATGATTCTACGTTTATTAGATTCTGAGTGAAGCGGAGGATCTCATGGTTTCACAATGATTTTTATGTATATATTTTTTTATCTAGAGACACTTTTTGCTCAACTAAATTCTCTCCAAAAGTTTCATCCAACAATTCTATAGATCGAAAATTTGATGTAGATGGAACTTTGAGGGTTTTATAAGCTCTCATCTCAATATTTTTTCCAGGCGAGAGTAAGAACAATCACAAATGTACCAAAAACGGTGAAATTCGTCATTTACAGCACTTTCATTGAATCGACTTTAGTAATTTTGTCATAACTCCAAAATTATATTTGTTAGAAACTTGAAATTTTCACTATTTATTATTGACGTATTACAACATTAAAAAAGTTTTTAAAAAAATTCACGAACTTTGGGCTAAAAATAGAACATTGGAAATACCTTATTCTTTAAAAATTTACCCCTGATAAAGTTTTGAATATTTGACAAAATGTTTTGAAAATTTAATATGATTATACTCATTCACTTCACTAACGATTCTGAAAAAGTTTCAAAAATCGTGACTCAGGATTTTTTTTATAAGTGTTTAAGAAAATTATTTTACGATTTTTACGTAATAAACCGTTTTTACGTCAGTTTTCAACTTTTAATATTTATTTAAAGTAATTGTTCCGTCCAAACAGTATATTTTGATTCTGAAGCTTTGCTAAGAATCGTTTAAATAAAGAAATTATCTATTTATTCAAAATTCAATTCACCCATCCCCATTTACTTGTCCGAGGAGCGAAGAATACTACATGGGACGAAGAACATACGTTTTTTTTAATAAACAATAATTTATATCGTACAAAAATTCTAAATCCGTCGCTGGCTGTTAATTAGACTAGGCCTGGTTGGACGATTACGAGATTTTGTGAATTGAAAAACGTTCAAAACGAGTAACACTCACACGCTTGAGGTGACTTTAAACTTCATCACTTTATCGTGTAATATTGATTTGTATATGTTTAGGTAATACGTAGGTGACAAAATTTTGGTTACACGGTACCTATAAGAGGAATACATATTTTCAACTCAAACCACACGATGAAGTGTGTTCACTTGTAATTCACATGTAACTGTAATTCACGGTTCGTACCTTGTGATGTTTAGGTCGTTCCTCGCGTAGTGTTGGTGGCAACCCGAAACCGCTGGTGTGACCGCGCGAAGTGTTCACGTCGCGGCTTGCACGCATGGTAACCATCCCCGCGACTGCGGCACCGTTCAGCCACAATTCTTGAGCAGCACACCGTTGCCCCGCAACAACCAGTACACCGACCTCTCATGGAATCGTCGCCGTTGGTCACTACTACCGCGGTCGTGGCGCGAACAATCACCGCGGCCGGGTCCACCGCCGTAACCGTGGCTACCACCACGGTGTTGGGCCGCGGTGGTCAGCGGAACGGCACGTACCGACCCGTCAACGTCCACGGGCGACTCATGTACGACGAGATCGTGATCAACGACGTGTGGATCAACGCCATACTGTCCACGCTGGCATTGTCTTGCGCCGCGTGCGTGTGTGTGTGCTTCCTGTACTGCAAGTTCCAACAGTGGAAACACTCAGGTGAGTGTTGGGTGCCGTACGCATAATAATAATTATAATAATAAAAATCACGGCGAACAGACGAAACGATATCGCACGAAGTGGAAGGGGCTACTGATAGGCCGCATTAGGCCTGCATACCGTTTTAATCAGGCTCGTGATAATATATTGAAATTTAAAAATACAAATTATTTTCGAATATTTTGAAAAACGTTTACCTAAAATACGTTTAAATATAATTGTATAAACTCAGGGTGATTCAGCAATTTTGTTAAAGCAATTTTTTCAAATAACTAATCAAAAAGAATAAAATGTATATCACGAAACATTTTTTATTTGGAAAAACATTAAATGATTAGTAAATTTCATATTTTTTAACAACCCTTAAGGGGTGATTTGAGTACTAAATTTATTAAAATCAAATAGTTTAAAATATGAAATTAACTAATCTTTTAGATTTTTCTAAATAAAGAAACTTTCATGATATACATTTTACTCTATTCTGAATATTTATATGATAAAATTGATGTTATACAAATTTTGAATTAGCCTGTATATATATATACACACATTATACATACATACAAACATAATACAGTGGCGTGTTTACGGGGGAGGGGTGTTAGATCTCGACTCCTCCAGAAGTAAATATTAATAAATTTACGTCTGATTTTAAATGTATTATATAATAACTAGACCGCGGATTATATGCATTTGCATACCTGCATATGCAATTGCATAATATGATCGCTTTTTTTAACCAAGTAAGCATATTTCATTGCTCGCGATGTGAAATGGCATATAATCGTATTTTTAAATAAAAAACATACTGATTAAATGTGTTAAAACGCATACTATATAGACAAATAATAGTACATACCGATCGAACTAATTGACCGGACGAGTTTCTACTACCGTCGTTATTTATCGTCGAAAACTCGATAAGATATATCGTTTTATCGTTTGCACGTGCCTCGAACGGAATAAATTCGTATTTATTTTTGTGTTCACTTTTTAGTCTCATTTGAACCACCAAATCGTAAACGTTAAGATATTAATTTATTTTATAAGATGCCTCCGATTAAAAATACGCGCATTCATGTTTGGATAAATGAATATTCAGGCACATTTACTACTGACGGAATGGTTGTGTACTGTATGGTTCCCTAAGTATGATCGACGCTTACATTAATGGCACAAGTACTGTATTGTCCAATACAATAACGAGCAACATGGATTCTAAGTTAAAATACTGTCCTGTGATGTTGAACGGTCATTTTCTGCATTTAAACTTATTTTGGATGACAAGCGCCATAGTTTTACAATAGACCACTTGAAGCAACATTTAGTAATATATTGCTACGAGAACTACAGTTCTAAATAATATACATAAATGTAATAATAAATATATAATATGTATAATATGTATTATAATACATATTATAATATGTATAATAAATAATATTAATTTTTTTTTTGTTACTAAATTTCATCATCATAATTTTTTCATATTGTTTTTAAATTTAATTCTTAGTGCATATTTTAACATAGTCTATGCATATTTTTGTATTTTATGCTGCATATTTACATGCATATAATAGAGTATTTTCACTGCATATAATCCGTGGTCTAATAACATAATAATTGTATTATAATATAATTTACAAGATTCCTGGCTCAAATACACAATATATTATAAAATTGCATTTAGAAGTCATAAATAACTTACTACATAAGAATAGAGGTAGAGGATATACATTACTACCTATAGTATTATTTTTGTATATAATATATATTTATATTTTATTATGATATTACTTGAAATTCAATAATAATGGTAAAGATGGTCACTCGGAATATAAAAAGTATTTTTTTGACCCTCCTAGAAAAATATTGGAAATACGCCACTGTATACATATACAAAATAAATTTTGCCAATTATTGATATTTTTAATGACTTTTTTTTGCTTTCTGGATCGCTTAATTTTAAAGTTCTGCAAATTGATCCTAAAGTAGCTTAAAATTGCCAATCTTTAATTTAGATCAGCAATTCTCAAATTGTGCTCCTTATTCACGTCTGAATGAAATTTAATTCACATATTATTTTTAGATTATAATATAATTTGGACCATGTCGACTTAAAATAATTTTGAATTCGTGAAAGTTAACTGTCGGGTGGCACTACTGAGTGCCCTCCCATTCTGTTAATCCCCGTTATAGTAAAAATGTGTATTATAAAAAAATTACTTTATGTGCAAATTTATATAGATTGTAATAATTCTTTTCAACAATAAAAAAAAAAATTCTTGAAAATCCGCGTTTTCGTCATGAAGTTGAAAATTATATTGTATATTCCTGATTTTTTATGCTCCGGAGATTTTTTTACGTCTTATTAGCTACACGAACGAAAACATTAGAAAACCACTGGTTTAGACTGCGTGGTTATTATTATAGCTGGACTATACGTAATAATTCAATAATCAAACATTTATGTTAAACCAATTTTATTCCATAAATATTCATACAAAAGGAAAATAAAAAAAAACTTCATCTTATACATTGTCCTCTAATTTGAATATACTTTATATATATATATATACACTATATTAACAGTTAATTACGTGTTTTAAGTTTAACAGATAAACTTCTTGAAGTTTATAGATTTACAAGTATAGATAGGCTTACTAGGATCCGGGCCTGGTTTAAGGGAGGCGTAAGGACACTAGTCCTGAGTAATTAAATTTTAAAGTCTCCAAAAATTATACAACGTGATTGATTTTGAAATGAAAGAACTAGTTGTAAAAAAAGTATAAAAATCATGATAATTGTCATGTATATGAAAATATTTCATTTTCTATATCGTATAATAATGTAGAATTATAGATATTTTATATATTTTTTATATTCATTGTGTAATATCAACCATTAGTGCATACATTTTCTGGTCACTGGATAGTGTTGTTTCATATTTAATAAAAAAATCATTGATATTTTTGTACAAATTGACATTTTTATTCACCACCCAATAGCGGATAGGCGTATTATATTTTATCTGAAAATAATATCAAGAGCTCTTTACAAAATTTAAAAAAATATATGCTTACTTCATTGGTTTATTTAAGCATTACATAAAAAAATTATTATTATGAAAATTAAAGTAAATTTTTTCCTACCGATAAAAATATTATATCTGAGATAACTAATGAAACCCACTCATTTATAAGAGCAAAACAAAACAAAGACTAAGTGTTGGACATTCCCTGTACATTTTAATGAAATATATTCATAAATAAAATATGCAATCATAAAATTGATTTTCCTTAGAGAGAATCTTAAGATAATTTCACTGAATATCTCGACATTACTACTGATACTCAAATATGTGAAAGTAAATATTGATTTGACAGTTATTTTTACTTAATTTAAAAGACTGAACAATAGAATTATAATATAGTTCCATTCAAACATCAATTCTATCAACATTTTAATACATTCATTAAACAAACAAATCGTGTAATTAAATAAAGTATCAAAAATCATAAAGTTATATTAAAATCCAAGACAGCAAAATAGGCACTAATTTTTTCATTTTTGTACAATGATAAAATTTGTTTTTTAGTGCGATGATACATTTATACTATTTTCTGTTATTTCAACACTAAACTGTATGATGATGATGCATCAAGCATAATTGGCGTTCAGTAATTTCAGATTTTTCTCTTCCATGATTTTTTTTTTTAATTCACGTCATGAAAAAATTGATTTCCTTCGTTTTTCTTAATAGCTAAATAATAAATACCTATAAGTATCTGTAAAGTTTTAATAAAACATTTACTTAACTTACGTACTTACTATTTTTGAACTTTTTACAGAATATAAATGACTAAAAAGTGCTTCGAAAATCTAAAAGTGAATATGATAAAAAGTGTTTGAATAATAGATTTAAAAATGTATTAATTATTGCTATGTATAATATTATATAAAACACTAAAATTAATGAAATATATACTGAATGAGAAATTTAAGAGGTATGTATGATTCATGGGTACTAAAGTTCTTTATAATTGTATTCTATTTGGTGTAAAAAATGTGACACATCCTGGAAGTTCCAGGACACTGATTCATCGTTGGTGAAATTTATTATAAAAATTGATTTCTTAAGTAAGATTTTGACATTCAATTTGAACTAATAAAGTTACAATGGTTGCGAATTTAAAGCGTAAGAAGATTAAAATCACTTATGCCATTGGAATGATAATAACATCATCACTTAAAATATCACATATCACAATATGTTGTACTATAGTTGCATTATAGTTATGCTTTTACTGCGGTTTATATAACAATGTTATTATGCTTATATTAACACGAACTCGTTTTCGCCGATAATTCGTCCGCTCTTATTACACTATGACAATCACGAACGGAGATTACGATGTTTCAGGTTTTGTGTACGCCCGTCGTGCGTTTGTTGTATACAGCTCTCTGAACAGTACAAGTTTGCGATAACGATACGTATACCTACCTACAATTTTCCACAAACCACATCCGAAAATTCCGACCCGCCAGTGGAAAATAATTCTGGCTACGTGCCTGCGTTGAAACATTGTATTCATTTGTGCTTGTGTAAATATAAACGTATTCACGCATACACATTGTGTTTCTTTATTTTTTTCCGCTCATTTATCTTTGAAAGAATTGCAGCTGTAGTTTAACCGCCCGCGACCGTAAAATACCTACGTCTTACACCGTCTGAGTTTGATTTTATTCACATTCATATAATTTAAAGTAGATTTTTTTCGATTGAGTGATCATATCACATGGAATTCACTCGATTTCTGCCTGTCTTCCTCTCTCTCTCTCTCTCTCTCTCTCTCTCTCTCTCTCTCTCTCTCTCTCTCTCTCTCTCTCTCTCTCTCCCATAAATAAATAAATAAATATATATATATACATGTATATATCTTTCTTTTAACCCCAAAAACAATCTGAACTTAAAATAGGAAGTGTGCCGAGTCGTTTATTTTAAGTTCTCACTTCGGTATAATCATTACATGATGCTACTCTGCCATCCAAATAAACCGAAAACCATTCAATCATAATATTTCTGGTGGCTTTGTCTGCCCTTTTCTCATGAATTATATCTCGATTCAACTACACGACGTGGTACCGAAAGTGCGGTGAATAACGAAGTGGTCATTCATTCATTTACACACACACACACACACACACACACACACACACACACACACACACACACACACACACGCGCGCGCACGCACGCACGCACGCACGCACGCACACGCACGCTCTCGCGCCTCGTGCTCCGACACTTAACGTGCGATATTATTTAATGTTTAGGTGGACTTAAGTGACCCGTCAATGTACAGAGTATTTGCGGCAGAGGATTTATACTTCAATCTCCCACGTACCATGAAACGTCTGGGAGCCGTGTACAAATGAACACACGTATACACCCACTAATATTCCCGGTAATTTATTCGCATTTTAGATTCTGAGGGATGCAAAGGATCTATTGGTTTTACAATGATATTTTTTTTTATAGTTATTATGTTATTATGCTTTTGTAGAAACGCTTTTCGGTTAAAAATAGTGGTCTGAAAGTTACGTTTAGTCGAATCACGAACCACTATTTAGAGGAGACATTTTATTCTGCATGTTACTTCAAAAAATATCGTTTTACTCTATTTTCAATAAATTGAATGAGCTTAAGAAAAAACTACGGGAATAATTTATAAAAACGGTAAAATATACCGCATACAGTTTTAGTTAACTAAAATATCAATTTTCTTAGAAACTTGAAATTTTCATCCACTATCAATAAAATTTGTATTCGAATGTATATAAAATATAGTAATCTAATCGAGTTTTGAATACCCCATTTTGACTAAATATTAGGGCTTGAATATATAATATAATCTTACTCATATCCTTAAAATCCCAAAAACCGTTAGTGAAGTTTTTTTTGTATAAACGTTTAGTAAGAATTTTAACGGAACCAACCTTTTTACATTAATTTTCAACTTGAAATGTGTATAAAAATAGTGATTTATACAACTATTAATAAAGTCAAAGTTTAAATAAAAAGTATACTTTGAATCTTTTGATAAAATACAATTTCTACAGTGTTATGACTTAAACATTTTGATAAAAAAATTTTACATAAAAATCGGTAGTTTCACTCGATTTTTTTAATTTTAAATATTTATGTCATATATTTATTTATATAGCTACGTCATAAACGAAAGTCGTTGAAAAAATGTGTACTTTTTTTTTACCAATGCTACTCGTTTGTGCACATTTCATATTTTTTACTAATGCATAGAACAAATATTGATTTCTGATTGCACATATAAAAAATAAATAAAGTTTTTTAATAATATCAATAATTATACGATTAAAATTAATTTATATTTCAAAATTATGTTCATTAATAGGCTGTAAATGATAAATTTTAATCACTAGAGATATTTTTTAATGTTTTTATCAATAGTACCAGTTTCATTCGAACAGCTGCTAGTCATTAAACTTTAAAAAAAACCATATCAATATAAACATATAAGTTTCAATTATTTTCGAAACGTATTCAGGCAAACGGTGTTTAAAAGTAGAAGATTTTGAGCCAAGTGTTTCGCAACACAATTTATACGTGCCTACTTAATATGTAGAAAAATACTTTCCCCGTGAAATTATAATTTAAGCCCATTTGTGCTTTTGTGCGCAGAGGTACGTAAAAACGGGAAATGTGCGTAAACGAGTTGTACCTTTTTTTTACAGACCAAAAATTTAAGTCTCATTTGTGCCACTGACCTATTTCCTCTGATCGTTACTCCTCAAGTGGAAATGTGAACACATTATATATCTGTTTCAGAATAGAAATATTCGATCAACAACTTAATAAAACTTAATTGCAGTGGTTTGCGTGTCACTAAGTAATTAGATCTCTATCGGATACTGTTCACTGTTTGTCGGTTATGTTTGAATTCTGTAAAACTAATCTTGAGTCGTAACAAAAATACATTATCATTACAATAAATGCAGTTCACTAATAATCGTTACTCACTAGTCAAAAACCAAGCTGAGTAACATGGTATCACAGTTAGTCAACACGTTTTGAACCATAGTATAGGTAATATGTATGCGGTAGTTGTGCACGTATAAAAGAATATTTAAAATAATTGTTAAACTGATGATGACTTTTCGTGTTTTCTTCTTTTGATCAAACATATGGCGAACATGGTTGTATACTAGTTTTGTTCTAAGGCAAAAAGCTATTATCACATTTTGATACTGTATTTTCGGAGTTTTTTTGAAAACAAATATACATAAGTATTGACAAAGAACTAACTGATAAATACCTGCATTTATATTTTTGCGGTATTATATAATAGTCCTAAGCAAACTAATGCATTTAAAATTACTTATGGCACTGCGTTAATGCATATAATTAAAATTTAATCGTTTTTGTAATCGTAAAATAAAATTATGTAACAATACCAATAATACCCAAAACAATTTAAAAAGTGTTCCATGGTTTTATTTATTATAACATGAGCGAGTTGTATACCTATATAAAATAGGAGTTCTTTTCAAAATATTTTAAATAAAATCAAATAAAAATTATATTGTAGATTAAGAGTGAAGTAAATTATGGTTTTACAATAATGTTTATTTTTTTGATTTTTTTTTTTATCTAGAAACATTTTTTGCTCAACTTAACTTTGTCCAAAAGTTTCATCCAGTAGCTCTATAGATCGAAAATTTCATGTAGATGGCACTTTGAGGATTTTTTCAGGCGAGAGGAAAAACAACTGAATATGAAGCAAAACGGTGATATTCGCCTTAAACAACACTTTCATTAAATCAACGTTAGTAATTTCGTCATAACTTCAAAAGTAATGCTGCTAGAAACTTGACATATTCACCATATATTACTGACATTTGCTTACATCCTACAAAAATTGGACAACTTTTGGGCTAAAATAGAACTTTGAAAATACCTTATTCTTTTAAAGTTTATCCCTTATAAATTTTTAAATATTTGACAATAACATTTGAACATTTAATATATACATTTTTTATCATTAAATTTTACTATTGGAAGTCATATTGCGTGTATTTTTTTATTATTATTTAGATTATAATTATCCTAACTTACGTATTCATAAATACAACAATCTAGTGTATAGTGAAAAAAAAATTATCTATAACCACACAATCATTCTAAATATGTATTTCGAGTTATTTATTAAAAATGAGTAATTGGATTTTTTTTCTGGAGCAAATATCCAAAACAATTTCATCACTATAAATTTTTACATTAACGTATTAAACTCAGTCATAATATGTGAATTTCAAGTTCTTTTGAATGATCATATAACTTATAAAATGTATATTTACAAGCAGGCACTATAATAATGTATAATAATAACCAGTTATTTTAATGAGCATCAGTCGTCAATATTTGAATTTGAGATTAAAGAGAACAATTCAATTATTTATATTAGATATATACTAATTAGCATCCACATCAATGGAATCGAGAAAAATTTTGGTACTTTTAAATTAACATGCTGTTGATTATTTCGTATTTGATAAAAATACGAGTTAATAGATTCAATAGCAAAATTGAATAAATACTGATTGAAGTTTTTTTTCTCGACAGAAATGTGTAAGTATCTTCATTTAGTTAAGTCATCATTAATATTATAGGTATCAATATAGTCTGAGTTAAATAATTTATAACGCAAGCAACGTTGATCAAACTGAAAATTTATCTCACATCTTTATTAATACACTATTTTATTTTATACTAAAATTATTGATTATGTACGGGCTCTCGGTAATTTGTACCCCGGGTAAGTTTTTTGTGAAACTAATTTGTTCGAATAATACATTAACTTAACAAAAATGTGGTAAAAAACTATTTTACGTTTCTTTGTAAGTAATAATCTCGAATTTAAATTTACATAACTTATTTATTTAATAAATAGTTACTAGTTACGACGATACGGCGATAGCTGCTTTGAAGTATATAAAATATAAAGGTGTAACTCGTTCTCTTTAAACTCTTGGATAATTCACACTACACATTCTCTACGTTTTTAACAAACCTTCAATTGATAATTTATGAACCTACTTATAAATTAATACTTCACACGATTAATCGAGTGTTGTACTTATACGTTTTCACTTTTAACTTGCAGATATGTAAAATATTTATCCTTGATTGGTAGTCTATTTATTACAACTCTGACAGAAACATTTAGTCCAATTTTTTACCGTACTCCGAACTTTTATACAAATTGTTGTGGTAAATTATGGCACCTATTCAGAAGTAATATTCATTAGTAATTAATTCACACAAAAATGATGGAAGAATTCGTCGGCAATTAGAAATTGCCAGTTATTATGCCCTTTTTCCCGCCACGACGTCTACGTTTGTCCGAGTGTCCGTCACTGTCTATAAATAACCAAAGGACTGAACCATTATCTATTAGGTAGAGCTGGTTAAATAACAATTAAGAAATACTAACGTATAACATGCTTTACCGGTTATAGTGAAGGGCAACAATCGTCGATTGATCGTAATACATAGTGATTTTTAAAATATTCATTTTAAATTCTTTTTAAAAAAAAAACTCAGTTTTTTTAAGCCTAAAATGTGTATATTCCCCACAGTAGAGTTCAAGTATTACGCGTCACGTAATTTATCACCAAGGGCAGAACGGTATTCAATTAAAAACTTTCGATGTGGGATATTGTAAAATCATGTGTTTTTAATAAAATATGTAAATTACAACATTACATACATCACTAGAATTTAATGAAATTGTGTGAACAGAAATTATACCAAAAGTTTTTACTCTTAGGTGTACGATAATTTGTTGTGAGCACTTCATTAGCTGATAACATAATTGTAAAACAATATTCAATAACATAATCTTACTCTATAACAAATATTTTACAACCGATTCAATACGTATGTTCAAAGGTAATAGAATTTAATTTTGGTGGCAGGATTATATTAACACGTTATGTATTTTTCATCATTACTATATCATACTTGTCATACATACGTCGAAACCACATGTAACTCCTTATTTCATATTAAAAAGTAACTAATTTTAGGGTATGCGGAATCATATAGAATTTGAAAACATACATATTTCAAAATTGTATATATATCCCTGTATTTATAAACTGTTCAACAAATTTTAAATTAATATTAACGTATTTTATTTGTAATTCGATTAACTCTTTACTCATCGAAATTCATTTTCAACATTTCTGATTTACCACTAAGAAAATAATAATTCATCTGCTAATTATATTATATTCTGAGTGAAATTAAGAATGTATTAATTTTTCAGTGAAGTGTTTTTTAATACATATTGTTATGCTAAAGTTTTATTCCAAGGATCTATAGATCAGAAATATCATCTAGTTGGTATTTTAAACGAGTCATTTTATCTCTATTCATCATAGTTTTTCCAAACTTAATGTAACGAATTTTTGAAGTTTTTATCTAATAAAATTTTAAATATTTGATTTAAAATCCTAAAAATTTAATATCATCTTATGCTTAACTAACAGTACAGAAAAATTATATATATGTATAAAATACTATAAATTATCTTCAAGATTTAAATTTCAAAGCTAAGTGTAACAATATTTTTCATTCATTTGTAACATTGTTATTATTGCATGTCTTAATTAGAATTAATTACCTCACGGACCGTTAAGATTTTAAATTCGGACGTGAGATGAAACATACCATGATGTAAAAATTTCAAAAATTCTCATCGTCACTATCAACAATTACTCATTTTCTAAGTCTGGTTACTTTACGTGTGTGGAATTCTTCCTTCTTTGAAAAAATGAACACTTCAGTAATTACTATTTAACGTAAACAATAATCTTGGATAGTATTTCGAAAATAGTGCGTTGTACATACACTTCTTTCAAAATATTTTATTCTTTAAAAAAATATGTTTCTCCAATGTTATTCTATTACTTTTTATCGTCTGCAGAACCGTCATAAAAGACGCCGAAAAATAATAAAATTTTTACGAATTTATAAATGATCTATTAAAAACTGAATATTAATGTAAGTACACGATGAGACTTCAATTGTAATCTTGAAGCGTTATTAGTTATTGCTTAAGTAACTTTTATGTTACAAAAATGTTATAAGTATATAATTAAAGTTATGAATTTATCTCCAACAATAAAAAAAAGAAAACTTGACAGTAAAATGCACGCTCCGACACATGTTACTGTAACAAATAATTTATTTTTACAGTAATTAGGAAAATATTATCTTGTAGTATTCAAGTGATTTACGTTTGTTATGATTTTTTACAGATTGTTAGAACAATATTTAACTATGAGAAATCATACACCTACCTAATATTATCAATAATATTCTGCCCGAGTCGACTAAAATGTCAACAGGAGATAGGTCTAACACAGGGGTCGGCAACCTTTTTTGACGGAAGAGCCAAAAGTTACAATACACAAAATTTTCCAGATTTTAAAGAGCCACTAAAAATTTTCGTAATTTTTTTATATATAATTTAATTTTTTAATTTTAATAGACATAATAATAACAAAATTAATTTATAATAATATAATAAGTTTATAATAAAAAAAAAAAAACAAAAAATTAATAATAGGGACTGCGTAAGACTAATTAGTTGTGCATGGTATCGCGATTATAGTCTATATCAAACATTTTACAACGATAGACTGTGCTCCATGCGTGCTCTATCAAATTATTTTATAGTTATAAAATATTGTTTTTGAACATAAAATATTAATTTTTGTGTGTACCTGGAGAGCCGCAACTTTAGACCGAAAGAGCCACATGTGGCTCGCGAGCCGCAGGTTGCCGACCACTGGTCTAACATAAAGAAAATTATAGTAATATTCGTTTTACATTAGAAGCGACGCGATCGCGAGTCACAAGTCAAATTGGGTGAATGGTGATATATATATATATATATATATATATATATATATATGCTCATGCCCGAGTGGAATTCAACGAGTATAGTTTATGTTTCAATAATTATTTTTTAACATAAAATAAAATATTTAGTATACCTAATAATAAGATATTATTATTTTGAGTAACGGAGTATAGGAGTGGTAATTTTTTTTTGAGGGAACCCAGCTGCTTCACTATGACTCTATTACAGGGACGCTTGTATTTCTTCAAATATCAGCATTTTTAAAATAAAAATTCCCTCCTATAAATTAATAATATTATATAATAAGTAAATAGTTATTGTTATGATTAGTACAGTGGTTATTGTTTAAGAAAATTAAAAATGACCTGAATAAAACAATAATAAATAGTAATTTTTTTTTTTCATAAAACCGAGATTTAATATTATTTTGTAACAAATAGTGATGTACAATTTTTTTCAATAATGCAACTAATAATAATGATTGCATAACAATTTTTTTTTACAGTGATATCATTCTTTTCAAATTAAATTAAATATAAATTTAAATAAAATATATGCAATATTATGACTTATATTATAATTATTTGTTTCCCATAGTCAAAGGTGTTCAACATATCTTTTGATGTTACCGTTGGCCATTGCAGGGTACGTATATTGAGTTCAAGACTTTAGACTAAGGAGATTTTTTTTATTGTTATTAGAACAAATCAGATGGTTTAAATAAGCATTATATCTCTTGGTCTACTAATTTTTAATGGTTAAGATGTTTTTATAATTTAAAACAATAAAAACCACAGAACATATCGGTTATTGTTTGTATGTCGACCGACATGCAAGAAAGAGCATAGACATTGAATTAAATCTGAACAATTGAAGGCCGTTTTACCTCCAGCGATCTATGATTTTACTATTTCTACAACATTGTATTATAGTGGAATACTGTTAGATTTTGTTTGATTGAAACATTTTTTTTTTTTTTATTTATTGATTTTAATATTAATCATTTTTTCCTGCGTACACTTTTTGGTTCACACAACTTTGTCCAAAAGTGTCATCTAGCAACTCTACAGATTTGAAATTGCAAACAGATGGTATTTTGAGGGTTCGTTTTTTTCTCTTCTCAATATATTTTCCAGGCGCTAGAAAAATCTAGTAAAACAATAAAATGTATCATAAACAATATTTTCTCTGAATTGATTTTAGTTTTTTAGTAATTATTCCAAAATTTATGTTAGGAATTTGAAATTTTCACCATACGTTAAATACATATTGTTTCATACCTGCTTAGCGAAAGTTTAAAAACAAAACATTGACAACTTTCGGGCTAAAAATAAAACTTTTAAAATACCTATTTCTTTTAAGTTAATCTCTAATAAAAAATTTCAATATTTGACAAAAGAAGTTAAAAAAAGTAATATGACCTAATACTCGTACGCTTATCTAACGATACTGAAAAAATCTCAAAAATCATTTGTCAGGATGTTATTATATAAACGTTTAACTAAATTATTATACGATTTTTACGGAATATGCTGTTTTTATAAAACTTTCCAAGTTTAAATGTGTGTAAAAATTATTTAACCATCCAATAACTATGAACCTACGGATGTAGATAGAACAACATATATTGAATCTTTAAAAAAAGAAATATTTCTCCTTTGTTGGGAAAAAAATTTCTGAACGGTTCTGATGAAATAAAACCTACTGAAAATTAGACTAATAATTTATATATATATATATATATATATATATATATATATATATATATATATATATATATATATATATATATATATATAGGCATTAAAGTATAAACAATTATGTATATAATTACTTTCACTCTGAAGCTTTGATCAGAATCGTTGAACAAAATAAATTATATTATATCGTTTCTTTAAACTTTAATATACCCATTACCATTATCTTGTCCAAGAAGCAAAGAATACGCATGGTATGAATTATTCCCAGCTTTTTTTTAAACTATTTATCTGAAAAAGCACATTACTAATCATTGCAATCACAGATTTTCCCGAGGACGTGGATCGCCACGCATGAATCGCTAAATTAACATACGATAAAGAACGCGGAATAAACCACACAATATTAGTTGCACTTGGATTATTACTCTTGAATCGACGTGAAATATTCTACAGGTTTTTAAATTTCGTTTACGTTTCATAAATCGGTGATCATTGAATCATCAAAGTGCTGTATGTTTATTTTTCTGCTGAGAAACTGAACGTCTAGATAATGACCAAGGTCTTCGTCTGCGGTGCGGGAAATCCGAAATCCATTAGTGACACGTACCCGTTTATTAATATCAGTCGACGTGTCTCTCGAGGATCCTGACCAATTACTTTTCTAGAAACTTTATGCGCTATTTAAAACTGCATGTTCATGAAGAAATCAATCATTTTATATTTTTATCTGCATGATTTTTTAAGTTTTCAGTTTTTTTAAGTATTTTCCTTTAATACTTATGACATAATATTATATAAATTACGAAATTTATTTACGAGAAATAAAAATATTTTTTGAAAACGTTGATGATTAAAATTTTCTTCTTTTAAAAATAATTTTAGAGATTAGATCATAGATATAAGAACATGATATTGAGTAGCGAAGTAGAAGCAATACACTTTTGCAGGACACCCAGCTGTTTCTCTACAACTCAACTACAATTTACGCTCGTACATCTTCAAACATCGTTAAAAAGAGAACAATTTAAAATTAAAATATTAAAAATAAAATTTCTCTCTTGAACAATATTTAAAAGTATAGTTTTCGTTGTGTGTGTGTGTGTGTGTGTGTGTGTGTGTGTGTGTGTGTGTGTGTGTGTGTGTGTGTGTGTGTGTGTGTGTGTGTGTGTATGTAGTGTGTGTGTGTATAAAATGTAGACATAATTATGGTGTTCCATAAAATAATCGTAGTAAAAGAAGTCAATTTGAATAGGCCAATCAAAATGACTAATTCGTGTTCTAGTGTACACTTTGTAAATATATGACCGAGACATACATGATTAGGAGATCCTATATAATATAAGCGTTACGCAAGTGTACTAGACGTGTTGTACTCTTATTGATAAGTATATATATATATTAAGCTAGTGAACTGGTCCCGTATACAATATCCTCTGCGGTCACCGCGTAGCACTCGAAGTTAACGGATCGATACGCGATAATAAAAACGTAAATCGTTACCATTTATTGTTGTCTACTTGTCAGTTGCCTCGTGATTGTTTCGCAAACACCGGTAGCTCGTCTGCGGCGAACTTGACGAAATCGGCTTGCAACCATAACGCCAGAACAGTCGTACGTATAGGTAGGACGTACTCCCACCCGCGTGGTGGCGTCACATCCTTGAACGATAAACGGCTTTTACGCGGAATGACAGTGTTAATATGAGTAGCAATATATAGTAATAATTATTATTAATAACAATAGTATCACACGATAAGCGGCTGAACGTTGTTAGATTATGTCCGCGAAACCTCGGAAACGACTTTATAGCGCAACGCAGTCATGTCTCGGCGACAGGGATGCCTGTGAAGAATAGGTTGATACAAAATTAAATAAATAAAAATTAATTATAACATTTGATTAGTTTAATATGAAACCCATAGTTGGTTTCTCCATGTGCCTCTCTATAACTCTATCTGTCCCACCCTTCTCTGGCATTTTCGACATCAAAAGAACATCAGTAATGCAGTATGGGAGGGTAAATGGTCCTTACTTCTTTACATTTTTTTTATATACCTAGTATATGTATCAGCTATACTTAACTTAAATAGAAATATTGACCCTCAAATCTTAATTATGCTTTAGATCTATTTATCATAGTATATTTCAGTTATTGCAACTGCAAGTTTATAAATTTTACCCATCCAAACATATCTTTTGATTTTTTCTCCATGTATTTTTTCGCATGCCATTTAATTTATTTTTCATCTAATATTTCTCATTTAAATCTCGCAAAACTTTCAATACAACTGATTTGATGAGTAATGACAATGTCAACATTAACCTTAAGGCATTTCACTATAAACAAGTCTCAGTTTATTTTATGCTTGATTTTTTTTTTTTTTTTTTAATGAATATTTTATTTACAATGGAAATTAATCTTTTACAGTGATTAATTCCTTATTAAATAAATAAATAAATAAATTTCATATTTATAAATCATATTTTTTGCGGAATTTGGGCATATGGGTAAATATAAAGCATATTTCTGTCTAATGATTTGCTTAACTCGCAGTTATTTAGGACATCATGTTCTTTCCAAACTGATTTTTATATTAAGCCATAAATCTAGAAATAACAGTAAAATACACTTGAAATATTCATCAAATATTTCCAAACTGATTTTTATATTAAGCCATAAATCTAGAAATAACAGTAAAATACACTTGAAATATTCATCAAATATTTCCAAACTGATTTTTATATTAAGCCATAAATCTAGAAATAACAGTAAAATACACTTGAAATATTCATCAAATATTAACATAAGCGTTATGCACACTTGATCAAACTTTCGAAAACATTTTACCATTTTCGGGTTATATATAGAATTTGAAGTATTAATGTTGGGAGTTTTTATCTTATACAATTTTAAATATTTGATGTAAAACCTAAAAATTGAATAACATCTTAATCATATGTTTAACTAACAGTATGGAAAAAAATTAAAAAAATCTATATTGGGTTTTTTTTCATACGCGTTTAAAGTTTTGACACAAATCATACGTAAATTAGTGATATTTTTCAATAAAAATCTTATAAAATTTGCAAAGATAATACAATAAAAAAATTGTTGACCGATCAATTTGCCACAAATATTTCTCTTTACAATTTGAGTTTCATATGATAAACTTCACAAATTATTTTTTACATGCGTTTAATGTTGGAATTACCACTCAAATAAATCTTTTTACAGAAATTTCAGATTCGTTTTCATTTCATAAATTTTTTAATTGTTGGTTTTAAGATCTGACGTTGTTATACAAGCTTCAGCTTCTTTATATGTGGTCTTAGATATATTTTTATTTTTATAGTAATCAGTATCGTTTATTTTTTTATTTGAACTAAAAGTATAAAATACGATTAATGGAGAATTTTTATGGATATCATTTAATCAACATGGATTTTTCTAGTAATTATTCCAGTCCATTTTAACTTGAAACTTGAAAATTGCATCAATTGTTTATCATACATTTTTTAATTTTTTCGAAAAATCATCTAAAATTATTACTTGAGTTTCGCTTAGCGCTGTTTTTCGAAAACAATGATTTATCATTGATTTTAAATTTTTAATAATATACCTATACTACTTATAGGTAAAGTTCACTAACCTTAAAAGTGGTTTATCTAAGGTTCTCTACACCCAACATCATTATCTTTTTCCATGAATAGAAGAATACCTATGGTGGGAACTATGTCCAGCTTTAATTTAAAATATTTTCTCAAAACTAGGTTATGCATTTTGTAAGTACAAGTAATATTTATGAATGTGCAAGTGTAAAAGTATATGAAGGAGAAATGGTTGGGAATAACCCTTAACCACGCCGCTTAAAATACGGTTAAGTACTGGGATACACCTACGGCCTCATACCTATAACCATAGGTGACGTCATCGCTTCGCTAATATTCCCGTAAATACTTACAAATGCACTCGCCACAATCCAGCACATTTTATGCAGTTACACAGTGGTAGCAAATAAAACTTGAAGATAATTTTTATTTGCGAACAATTGCCCAATCGATGGTTTCAAACCATTATTTTATTACCAATTTAGCGTATGTTGTCTGCTGACTGTGAATAATATAATATGTACCTATATTGTATATATTATGTTATCTGCTATCTGCATAATATAATACATGTTGTAGCTCGTAAGCACTAAGCATGCAATCAAATCTATCGTACTATTGTGTTAAACACCTAAAGATTTTTATAAACATCCATTATAAGTTAAAAGATACAAAACAATAATTAATCTTTTAAAAAACAAGTAATTTAAATTTACATTGAGATACTTAATAATTAGTATAAATCAATTGCGTGGTTCATACATTGTGGTTAAAAATATCGACGATGCTGTATTTAAAATAGGTATTATTAAGTGCAAAAAAAAATATTCATGAATAAAATTCAAAATAAATTAAGCAATTTAATTTGGTGGTGTAAATGGTTTGTTGGAAACATTTCCCACCAAAAATGAACTTCGATATAGATATTTTAAAAACAGTTTATACGATTTTATGATAATGTAATTTTAAATTCTACGCCAAAAATAATTATATCCCATAGAAACAGAGAAGCTACTTAAATTTTAGAAGTTAGACATAAGTAAAAAATTTGTATGTGGGGCTATAATACGAGTGCAAATTTTATTTTTTTCAATTATAATCATAACCTATTGTATAATCATGATAATTGATTAACATAGGATTAAACGTCAAGACGGTTTTATGTCCAGACATTTGACAAAATATCTAATTCAACGTTATACTCACAATATATAAACACACATGTTGATGATAATCTATTGTCAGAGTGGCAAAGGTTAAATGGTAAACACGAATCGTTCAATAGTCTTAACGGAATATAGGTTAATTCACAGCATTTCAAGGGTCAATAACTATTTTAATAGGTTCACGGACAAATGTATTCAATAAAACGAAGGTAAAATATCAGCTTATCTTTATCGTTCCGAGTTTTTCTTTTTTTTATATTTCTTGTGGTTAAACAATCGTACTTTCGTATTCTACCTACCTATAAAAACAACATTGATCACTTCGAACTGCATTAAAATCGGAACATTTTTATGAAATGATTAGTTTATTAATTTTATGATGTATATATCTTTATATTTATATTGAATATCTCGATTAGACAACCTAAATCGATTGTTGAGCAATTTTCAATATAATTTTCTCCGTATTTCTCCTATACATAAATTCTCCTATATATAAATTAATTCAACCAGCAAATTATAGGCATACAACATGTTGAGTCTTGAATGACTTAACTGTACATAATATTATAACAATGCCTCAAATTAAATTTTTCACGCATTACTTAAACTATTTTCCAATTAATTCACACAATCATCAATTGTAATGTTTATCTTAAATTCTAGATTAGTCTTATAGTTTTCGAAAATTATTTTAATTAATTATCACACATTTAATCAAAACCAATAAGAAAAAAAAATGTATAGCTATCTGCAAAATATAGCTAAGTTCAGGTCCAGGATATACTGTCATTAGGAAATGACGTTTAAAAACTGATTTTCAATTATTTTCATACATATTTTCTCTATTGTTAATAAATTGGCATGTTAATTAAATAGTTTAATACCGAGAATTATTTTTCAATATTAAAGTGCATCCTAATAAACACATTTTTTAAATTAAATCAAAACATTAATTAAATGTGTGAATTCGAATAGGCGAAATTTGTCTTATTTCATAAGCTGTTCAGTAGTTGTCTTTATTTAATAATTTTAATTTTAATTCAAAATGAAATTGAAATCATACGTAGATACTTAAGAAAATGTTATACATATATATTATTTATGTTCACGATTAAATTCGAGATTTAAACACAATGCATTCACAACAACAACAAAAATTAATTTTCAATTTTATATTTAGTATATTCATGATTCTATAATTGGATAATTGGAAGACTTGTTCATTAAACAGTGTTACTGTAACCATTAACAATTTGGTTTCATTGGTGGTGGTTTAATTATTTTAATAATTATAATAATGGTCTAAGGAATACGTGTAATACTGTAATAAAAGGATACAATTATACAGTACGAGTTGTCATAATTTATAAATCTGGAAAGTTCCTGAACACTTGATTAAGAAATTTAAAAAAAAAACAAGTCCGGAAAACAAATATTAGGATATTAAAATGGGGTCATGACCCCCTCTAGAATTTTAAACTTAGGTCTTTACGTTATGTTTATTTTACAATTATTACATGTATAATTTATGGATTTTTTTTTTCTTGCTCTATTATAATATAAAATAGTAGGTACATACAAAATAATTGTACATTTTCTTTCGTTTTACATGTATAACAGCGTAAGTTGTGATAATTTTTTATTTTATAAAACATGACCCCTCCCGAGTTTTTCTTTTGGATCCGCGCCTGGATGCCAATGCATCAATGGTTTAACATTTCAGGCGCGTGCCAAAGGGAAGGGTCCATTGGCTTCGGAGCTCCCTGAAATTTTATCACGGTTTATGTTTTTATTTATACTTATAATGCATACTTAATAATAACATGTATAAGATGGATTGGACATAACACCAAAAATAAAAACAATTTTTTTTCCAAAAAGATTTAATTGTATGTTATGCCAGAGGTGCCTACGAGACTTCCGAGCTGCATAAGAAAATTTGAAAAAAGTACAAACCATGGAGCATTCTTCGCTCCTTGGACAAATTAATGTTGTTGGATGTATCGAATTTTAAAGAAACTGTTTCGTTTGTCAAAGCAGCTGTGAGAAAAAAAGCTTCAGTATAAAAATAAACCTTTTGCATATTTCATCATTTTTAGTCTAATTGTCGGTAGGGTTTTACAATCAAGCTAGTAAAAAGTTTTATTGTTTGACAAAGGAGACATTTTTTTTTACTTAAAATTTTTACATTTTCGTCTATCTTCTTCAAGGTCCAAGTTTCCGAACCATATGTTACCTCTGGCTTGATAAATGTCTGGTATCAATATATGTGACCACTATCAATACAAAATGGGACTCCAATTTGCCGGAGGGATAGGGAATTTTAAATTTAAATGAGAACGGACTCTGTCCTATAAAAACTAATCCGGTGACAACTAAAATCTCTGAGACCACAAACAATTAAACAACAAACAAAAAAAACCTTTTATTACTATAAACTGAATGGTAAACGTAATAAGATATGAAGTAAATTAATTGGGACAAACGTATATAAACGTACAGGTGCATCACAAAATATGTAAGTTTTTTTCTTAAATTGGTTAGTGCTGATTGAATAAACATTTTGGATATTTAGTTTGAAATGTATTCAATAATGTCATTCATTATCATAAATTTGATGCAATAATTAACTTAAATTTTGTGTTTATTCTCCCGATCTATGCAACTGTACATTTATACCATGATACCGCGAGTCAAAATAAAAAAATAGATACAATTTCGTTATACCCTGATGTGATACAAATGGCTTTATTATAACTTAAAAAGTAAAAGTTAGGAACTTTTCTTTATTTCAAATCATTTATGTATTTTAGTAAAATTGTATTAACCCTCCATATTTGAATATGATAGATAATTTTTTTGAACAAAAGTAACTAATTACAACATAGAACGATAGTCAACTTTCGATATATTAACATCCATTATGAATATTTTAAATTTATTATACACAATTCATAAATTCGATAATCCACAATTTTTTATTTTTTTTTAATAAGTCTTCGTCAGGCTTATTTCTGTAATTATTATTTGTTGATCGATTACTGTTGATTGTATGATGAAAAATTTTTAACATAAATGATAGTTTTTTAAGTCTATAAAACTTAGATAAAGAGAAAAAAATCATAATGTGACTATGAAATGTTTTAATCGGCTAGTAATTTCATACAATTTTTAAGAATTAAACTCATCTAGTTAGAAATTACTTTTTCAAAAATTAAAATTAAACTCGTTTTATAATTTAGTTTTAAAAGTAAATTGACTCGTTAATGATACCCATCGCTAATTTCATACAATTTTTAAGAATTAAACTCATCTAGTTAGATATTACTTTTTCAAAAATTAAAATGAAACTCGTTTTATAATTTAGTTTTAAAAGTAAATTGACTCGTTAATGATACCCATCGCTGCCTATATGTATATAGTTGACGGTTATTTTTTCATATAAAAAAAAACTCGTATTGTTTATTTGTTATTGTAGTCCAACAGAGGAGAAACGAGAAGAACGCGCGAAAGTATGACAACGACTCGTTACCCAGCTACACGATTGTCACAGGGCTCCCGACGTACGATGAAGCGATCGAGCGGATGAAGTCTCCGGACGGCAAGTCGACAACCGTAGCAGCGAACGCAAAACCTGCGCCCGCAGTGTCGTTGGTGCACGTCAAAAATGAAGTGACGCCGCCGAAGCCCGATCCCAAGTTCGGCCTAGTGTCGCACAGCCTCTTCGTGCACGACGGTGGCTGCAGCCACTGCCTGTCCGTGCAAGAACTGCTAGAGACTTACGACGTGCGGTAATTCGCAGCACCGGACTGGCTATGGAGAACGCGCCTCCGTTCACCTCTTCTGATCGATATCCTATATGATTATTGTTATTATTATTATTATTATTACTACTAATTGTATTAATTATTAATTATTATTATTAATATTGCTGTTGTTGTATGTACAGTTTACACATTTGTACATGTAAAATATGATAACACTACATAGTGTGTTACGTCACCGTGACTGCACATTTTGCGTTTTCGGTATACCAAAACGTGTGATTTGTGTAACATTGCATATATAAATAAGTAATATATATATATATATATATATATATATATATATATATATATATATATATATATATATATATATATATATATATATATATAAAATTGAATGTACTATTATAGTAATTCCAAGGATTGGAAAGACGTTTTCCTTTGGATATGTTCCTCTTGATCAAATCTGATGTGAAAATAAAAAAATAAGAAAAGTTACCAAAAAAATCTTCAAAACTTAATAATTATTTCTTTTTAAGCTAATTGGAAAAACGACGTAGTTGGTAAATGTGAGAAAAATTCCATAAAATCTTTGAAAATAACGAGAAAAATCTGAACAATAATTAATGCGAAATGTCGACTGAATATTTTAAATACATACGCTTAAATAGTTAACACGTCTTAGTATCAGGATTTTTAACAAATATCAGTATTACCCAAGCTTTTTCCGATTTAATTTCAGTGACACTCTTCACTTTAACGTCGATTCACTTTTCTGTTCCTTGAAAAAACTGAGTAAGTAAATAACTTGAATAATATTCAATAATAATAATCAAGACATGGATATTACTGACATGGATAGACTGCGAAGTTTCGTGATCCATTAAAAAAATAAAACTTTGATGTAAAGGTAATATTATTATCATTAGACATAAGTATAATATATACATATCAACATAAGAAATTGTTCAAAGATACAGTGGAGTCCGAATTTCCGTTCAATGTGGGTGCCGGTGTATGAGGCCAACTGCTTAATATGAGTAAAATATGTAGCCTGATCCTAATATTCCAATGTATGTAAAAAGATTTTAAAAACTCATTTGATGTGGAAAATCGACTCGATTAATGTTTCGTTGTAAAAATGTTTATATGAGATAATGAGAAAAAGTTAAAAAATAATCTTATTTCTCAAAATGTTCTCATGATACCTGATAATAATAATAATAATAATAATAATAGTAGTAGGTAGTCTTATAATTATATTCTGAATATTTTAAAAATAAGTACATAATTGAACTTTCACATTAAATATGTTATTTGTAATATAATAATTATTGTTTAATTATAATTAATTTTGATTCTTATGGACAGCCACTTTACGGGGGCTAATCGCTAGGTTCCCACTTCCCAATGTGTCCACATTAATCGGAAATCGGAATTCATAGTAAAAAATATCATGATCAATAATCAAAACGCAGAGTTTAAGATTCTAAAGTCATGTGAAAATGTCTTGTACATTTCTTCTTTTGGCGGAAAAATGAATCAGCAGAAATGAGAAATATATGATTTAGCGGAAATCACCAACGTCACCTTCAACGTTGGTATTTATTATAAACTAATTTAACCAGAATAATATACCTACTGTTGTTTCGTGTTGGTTTTTAAACTTAAATACCTGTATCAAAAACAATACATTTTATTTTTTAACACAAGTCAGGCGTCTTAATTATTTTGATATCTAATAAAGCAGCTACGATATTTTTATAACTTGCATAATAGTACAATGCATATACGATTTAGTCAAACAATTAAGAATATTTCACAAAAAATCAGTGCATGGTTCTTTGACATGAAAGACAAAATTGAAATGAATAAACAAACATTAGAGGTTAAAAACCCTGTTTGGATATTTAATAATTATTATCATAGGTGCATACGGTGGTCGTTATCATAAAAAATTTAAAATAATATTTCACTACATTAATTTGTTTTCACGGTGTCTCCCAAAGTCATATATTATTACTCAGTCGTATAATATACATGAGTGTAACATTTTTTTTTTTTTTGAGTAAAAGACAATCTACAATCTTAAAATGAGTGTAATATAAATTTGCTATGTTATATAAATTTGCTGAACAAGTAAATTCAGCTCAATGTTTTCATTACGTTTTTTCTAGAATTTATTTCTGATACTCGCGTAATCTATTCGTACGGCCGTGCGGGTTTCGTAAATTGTTCAATCAACAATTTTCCATTCAGTGGAATATGATTTCCAAATCAATATATTTCATTCTTAATTCAGGTATACTATATTATCTGTTATATATTTTAGATTCTGAGTGAGGAGTTTTTAAAACGTAATGGTACTAAAATCTCGCATCTTTATGAATTGCAAACTTGACTAATAACAACAACATTATATAATATGCATATTATATTACATTATAGTCATTTTTAGTTTTTATCACTTTGATATACAAGAATATATCAGTATTTTATTATCTATCTTAGTGAATGTGATAAATGTTTACGATTTACGTCGAAGTCAACAGCGTTATCTTTTTATTTGGGACCGACAACATGGTGTATATTTTTTAAAAGCTGGACATTTTTCACTCCTTGGACAAGATACATAAATATAATTGTGAGCAGGGTCGTGCCTAGAAATTTTTTTCGAGGAGGGTTCAATATTTTTACTGACACGTACCTATTTTAATAATATATATTATTATAATATTATGTAAGTATATTGCATATATATTATAATATTAAGTAAAACTTTTATCAACAATTATTTAAATTTTTTGAGGGGGGTTTGAACACCCAAACCCCCCCCTAGGTACGCCCCTGCTTGTAAGGATATTGCATTTTAATGATACAGTAAATCATTTCTCTAGTTTATTCATAAAATCCTAACTTTAAACGCTTATAAAAACATATTTTAGCATACAAATTTTTATATTTTTTCAGTAACGTTAGAAATGTATTATATGAGTAAGAATATATGACAATGTCGGGTCTCATTTTCAAAGTTCTAATTTTAGCTTCAAATTTTTGTTGTCTATTAACTAAAGTTGATATATGGTCAAAATTTTAAATTTATAGCAATACACCTATAACGATTTTTTTTCAAAAAGTTTTTGATGAAATAAAACTGTGATTTTTTTCAAGTTTACAACAAAAACAGTTTCTGATCTATAGAGGAACTGAATGTAACTTTGGTAATTTGTTTATTTCGTATCAAATTTCATAAAATATGTAAATTACACTGCAAACTACCATTTTATTTTAATTGCGGTAGAGTTATTTGGTGTAGAACGAACTTTTTTTTTTTTTGAAAGACAGCTCAATAATTAGTAGATATACTCGTAGTAAAAATTAATTTGATCGCAACAAAATTATTGAATTCTAACTTATACCGTATTATTCGATTAAAACATAATTACGGTATTTCGACATAGGATTTTATATCATTAAGTGATTATAAACCTGAAAATGAGGTTTAGAGAATTACGAACGGATTTTCATTTTAATTTGTAATTTAGAAGTTCACCTCATCGGTGTTTTTTAAATGGAAATTGTGATATCCGAACTAGTATAGTTCATGTTGACATTATAGTGTGAACACAGAATTCCGAATGAAAAAATAACTTGATTTCAGGCTGAGTTATACTACTTAATCAACATTGGTGATACGTAACCTTTTAATAAATAGTATCATGAATGACGAGGATGCAACTAGTAGTTGCATCTGATTTGCATACCATTTTAATTAGCCTGTTGTTACCTTTTATAGTTCAAAAATAAAAATTACTTCAGAAAAAGTTGAGACAATTTTCATTTATAATACATGATCATGTATTTACATCGATTTTACATATAAAAATTAGGTCATGGGCACCCTTTGAAGGTGCAAGACAGGGCACATACCCCCCCTTCCCTGGAAAAAACATAAAGTTTTAATTTAATAAATATTACTTTAATATTATCTAACTACTGTTAGTTTCATTTAAAATATCATTGATTCATTCGGAATGAAACAAAGAAATTTAGAATTCGTATTTATCAAATAATAAATGTGATTACAATTTATTTTCCATTTTTATAGGTTCTGAGTAAAGATCTATTGGTTTACAATGAAGTTCATTTTGTTTATTTTTTCTGGTGACGTGCTTTTTGGAGCGGTAAACCTTGTCCAATTTTTTTCGTCTAGTTATTCTACAGATTAAAAATTGTATATAGATTGTATTGTACTTTGAGGGTAGATGTTTTTTTCCTCTCGATAGTTTTTCCAAGTGCAAAGAATCCCAACAAAAACACTACACCAAACTCCGTGTAAAAAAACGCTCAGTATAAAAAAAACCACCTCAAAAAGTTGTGATATCATTTTATAGCTATGTATTTAAACTATATAGGAATAGATATTTTATTATAATTTATGTTAAAATTCACTGCTTATAAATTGAACTTAGCTGGTGACTTTAAAATTATAACACTTAATTAGTGTCACTCATTTTCAAAGATAACATGTAGGCATACTCAATACGAAATGAATTCTCATGAGTTTTAAATAATGTCACCAGCTAAGTTCAATTTATAAGCAATGAATTTTAACATAAATTATAATAATATATCTATTCCTATATAGTTTAAATACATAGCTATAAAATGATATCACAACTTTTTGAGGTGGTTTTTTTTATACTGAGCGTTTTTTTACATGGAGTTTGGCGTAGTGTTTTTGTTGGGACATCACAAATTTTTTTATGTTATTATTATTATTATTATTATTGTTGTTGTTGTTGTTGTTGTTGTTGTAAGAATTATTATTAAATATAATAATATCAGGTTATAATACAGTGGCCTACGGAAGTCAATAAGACGTATAACGCTGGACGTGCATAACAAACAGCGGTTGACGCGAGAAAGAACAATATTGAATATACAATACATAGTACATAATATTATTATGATATTATCGCGTTATAATCGCACCGCGAGCCGTTACGTATTAACTGGAAACACCGCCGCTGCAAGCGCTGTAGCGCGTTCGCAGCGCGTCACGCAGCCGAGTGAAAATGACAAAGCACGCGCGTGTGTGTATCTCCTCAGTGGGCGGGGAACTTCATGCGGGCCGCAGGGAATATTATCGAATAACATTTTCTTTTTTACCATAAAAATGCATAATATATTTGGCTATAACTCCATTTATAATGTTCAAATCGGATTAAAAAGTGCAGCATTCCCTTCTACGGAACATTTCCAATAAGATTGGTGCATTGTCAAACTAAATTATTCTACAAGAAATTAGATAATATGCATTGTCAACTATTTTTTTTCGTGATTTCCGATGCTTCCTGTAATTATACCCGGCAGTTGTCGCGCGTTGTGATTGCCGATGCGTTCATTTTAAGGCGTTTTTTTTTATACTTAGCGCGACCCTGCCGGGTCGTTGGATGACTGCCGAAAAATTAAGTAAAACCTATAAAATCTGTCGTAAATGAGACTTTCAATAAACTCATTTTAGTTTTTTAGCAATATATTCAAACGTAATGCTGTTAGAAAATTGAAATATTGACCATATACCAATAACATACAATAACAAACACGAAAAAATATTAAAAGATATTGAACATTTTCGGACTATAAGTAGAGCTTTGAAATACTTAGTTATTTGAAAATTAATTTCGAATGAAGAATTTGAATTTTTGATATTAACACTTGAAAATGTAATATAACCTTACTTACTCACCAAATGATCATGATTCATGAACAATTTTAATAATCGTTACTCAGGATTTTTTTTTATAAGATCTATATATTATGATACGATAAGTTCTTAACCGAGCACAAATACACGTACACCAATATGTAATTTGCTATATGCTTAACTCTATGAACTAAGCGGTTCTGATAATTTTAAACCGCACCAACTACATTTAAGTTTTCAATTCTGAATAAAGTAACAAAGCTAGCTATATTAATTATGATTTTTTTTTCATGTAGGAATTTATATATTATACATACATGCATTTTTATACGTATAGGAACTTACCAAATCCCGTATGGTGCAGAGGTGGTCGTAGAGCTATCAGAAAATTTGAATCTCATTGTGCAGCCTATAAACGTGTTTTCAATATTAAACTATCGAAAAAATACAAAATCTCGATTATTCCGCATGATAACGTTCAAAGCATATATTTTACGACTTAGGGAGTTGGGAGTTGGGAGTAGTTTCGATGACATAATTTGACAATGCGTTATTTTGATGTAAAATTCATACTTATAATTCGTGATACCTATTATACGTAATACTCTATGAAAATGCACTGCTGGCCAATAAAATCTTAACACGTTCCCCTCCACGTTGCTCTGTTGCCTGAAAAATCGCAAAAGTGCCTTTGAAAACAACCATGATTGTAAATCAAGTAAGACGTTTTCAAATAAAAAAAAAAACCCCTACGAGAGGCGTACACGAGATTTCGACAAATATTTTGTTGAAAAGCGGACACGTTTTTCCCTCTTTCTTTCTCTCTTTCTCTTTCTCTCGCCTCTTTTTTTTTTTTTCGTATCGCTTTTAATATTGTTTCTCCTCCTATCGCAGTCAACCGGCGGTGGGTATAGCTGATACTCGTCACACACGTGTAAAGAAAAGTCTTTGTGACGCCGATCGGTTTCGACATTGTTCCGCTCGTATTTTATCGATCATGACGCCGACGACGCCACAGTGGTTCATCAAACACGGGACACTTTACAATAAAGCAGCCTATATCTATACCATGAAGAATAAAGATCTTTATTTATAAAGAATAATATCTTTATTCTTCATGATCTATACATTAAGACTAAAGTACACCCGTCACATACGTGATTTAACACACACAAACACACGAACACACAGAAACATAGACACACACACACACACACACACACACACACACACACACACACACACACACACACACACACACACACACACACACACACACACAAACACACGAACACACAGAAACATAGACACACAGACACACACACACACACACAACGACTGTACAAAATTACACGCGTATGCAACCACGTCATGTGCAAAAACTGAGCCCGTACGACTCGGCGATTTCCGCCGCCATTAAAATAATCGGTACCTGTGCAGTAGTGGAGTGACTTTCTTCGAGCCACGGCGAGCGAATCGACGCACGTCATTATTAAAATTATTATTATTATTACTTTTATTGTTATATTACGTACACGTTGTTGTAACGTACGTCTCAGTTTCAAAGCCCTGTATGACGAGGCGCAGTCCCGTGGATTTAAGCTTCTATGATCGTAAGCACGTTCGCGAAATAGGTTTATAGTGTCAGTGGCATATTTTTAATTTTTTTTTTTTTTTTTTTTTTCATGGGAAGGGGCAAAATTCAAAAAATCTTAAAATAATAGAACTCATTTTATTTTAGAAACAAACAACAAGATAATATAACACAGTTAAGAAGATGCTACATCCATATAGCGTGTTGTCTTCGTCTTAACGCAAAACATAGGAAATTTGTGTTCAGCAGAACCACTTTTATGTTAATAACTATATCACTTGAGTGAATTGACTCATTATTAAACTTTAAGATAAGAACAGAATCTATAAAAACGGTGAAATATGTTGTAGATGAAATTTGTTTAAACTCTATATATGATATTTAGACATAAAATTAAAAATAATAAACACTTGAAATATCCACATAATACCAACAATACTCTTACACAGACTTGACAAAAGTTGACTACTTCCAGGCTACTTATAGAACCTTAAAATTAATGAAAATACCTCATTTTCTAGAAGTTTTTATCTAATATGATTAAAAAATCCTTGATATAAAAACCTCAACGTTTAATATTATCATATTTATATGTTAACTAACAGAACTGAATAAATTTCAAACATTACCAGTAAGGATTTTTTTTTTATACACGTTTTACATTCAAATTTTCACTAAAAAATTCTTTACACGTATTTTGATATTTTTAAATAAAAATCTTATACAATTAAAAATTATTAATCGGGAAACAATTTTTTTTCCGCCAATAGACTTAAGTTCCAGTTGAGCATACGCAAATTACACCCAAATAACTTTTTTTTTATGTAAACTGCGCCTTAATAAAGTCTTTAAGAATTCAGAATGGATAATATTTCAAAAATATAAATGTTGTCCAAAATCATTGTACTCTTTTGTAAAAATACCAAAACGTTTCTGAATCACTGATGGTTATTATAAAATTCGACATTAGTCTCTTAGTACCTATTAGAGATCAGCACGGGCCGGGCCAGCCCGACCCATACCGGGCTTGGTACGGGCCGGGCCATAATTTAAATATTGCGGGTTGGTTATAGGTGGGATCGTTATATTATTCATTGGGCCGGGTCGGGTCCGGGTCGGTCAAAAATAAAACTTATTAATTTAATTCATAACACTATGTGATCTAGGTTATCTAAATTAATAATAATAATTGTATTCCCAGACTGTATGATATTTATAAATAGATCACTGGTAAAAACCAATAATACTATTTTAACATGGTCAAAAAAATTACAAACGGGCCTGGTTGAGTTGGACTTGAAAAAATTACAAACGGGCCTGGTCGGGTTGGAATTTGAAAAAATTACAAACGGACCGGGCCTGGACTTAAAATGCCAGGCTGAATTTTTCTTGGTCCAAGTAAGCGACTGTATACTTTTGTCTCCCTGTTTTTGGTCACACCTTTCTCTTTTCTATATCACCACTTATTCCATATCATATCAGCTGAATTTCGGATCTATTAACGGGAAAGGTCACAGTATCACACCGCCCTCAACCACCGCTCACATTGCGAGGAATCGCTAAAATTGTGAACGCGTGAGATATGTTTTACGTAGGTAGCACGCGTGTTATTCGCTCCGTCAATAACAACTCAAACGCTTCCACTCCGGAAATAAACCAAAATCCGTAATTTTCGACTCTACATTCAGGGATCCAACGGCTCTCACTATTTTCCCTTCCGTGCCCGACACGACTTTTCGTGGGTGATGAATTTATTTTCTTGCTAGTCCTATTATTTCCGCTTCCGGCGCACGGCGAATAACAATCAGACAAAATAATATAATTTTCTATACATTGTACGCCCAAGGAATTTAATTATATTAAATTTAAATATATTATTAAAAATAATAAAATTGATTTACCGAAAGAAATAACCGTCTTTAAGAAATTCGGATTCTAAAATTCCAAGAGGACATACCGATATTTTTCTGATATCCTAATTCAGGACCAATGGTGCAACTAGAGAAGCAAAAAGGGAACTTAGCCCTTCCAGAAAATATACCTAATTGATTTTAATATTTATTAAATTTTACCATTTTGTCATCTGAAAAATATTTACTTACCTAGGTATATATTTTTTTTTAAAGTGATGATTCCTGTTAAAACAAAATATTTTCAAGAAAAATTATGATAATGCTGAAAAATTATGATGAAACAAATATGGGAGTACTATTTACAACAAAATCTCTTGGAATTTATACATAATTCAAATTGAGAAATACCTACTATCAAATAATATTGACTTATTGTGCAGTGAAGATATTTTAAACACATTTTCTATTGCTAATGATAGAAAAATATCCAAACTTTGTTGTAATTTGTGTATTTGTATATTAATATTATTTATTTAAATTTATCATCCATTTACAAAAAATTAATCTACTTTGTTTTTTCGATTCTTATTTCAGTATGATTATTTGTGTCATATTATTTAAATTCAGAGTATAATGTCAATTTACATAACATCAGCGAGGAACACGAAATTCGAATTACCGTTTTTGTAAAGCCAATATTTCAAGCAGTTCAAAATTTTGTCACTGGTTTTCAACTTATTGAAAAGTCGTTAATTGACGTTAGGTCTGTGCCAGTTTATCAATCGGTCGATTTAAATCAGTGTGCAACAACAGTGTGCTCAATCGTTGTGGACAGAGTGAGCCGAAACGTATTTCAAGAATAATATCATTGTTACTTATTAGTAAGACATACCTACCTACCTACCTAAAATCTAAATCATTGATATTACATACCTTACGTATCTATATTCGGTCGAAAAACTCGGAGAGCAGTGTAGGAAATCAGGCACATCCGTGGCACATTATCGGACGTAAACCCCTTCCGACCGTATAAAGTAAGTTTATTTGGTCAATAACTCAGTATACATGGTCGAAGACCGAAGTAAACCACGAGGTATTTATGACTCGGCTTACGTGTTTATTGAGCCGTAGACCGCGCGACATGGAGGTGACGTTCACGCTTTACTCGGGCACCGGTCACCGGTCACCGGTCATCGGTGGACGATGGCGCGTGGTGAATGACAACTGGCGAAGAAACGAGTGATGACGCGCGTCACGGTCCAGTAATTTTGTGTTGTGATCGGAACGCTGGAGTGCGGACGCACGCTGCAGCTAGCTGGCCGGTGACGATTAAGAATTCGCCGACGACGACGACCGCAGTGCAGCATCATGTCCGTCACGCAATCACGTCCGATATTCGACGGCCTGATCAGATTCGATTTTCATTTCCAAATGTCCAAAGTGACGTACAAAATGACCGCACCGAGAGACGTGCACGAGTTCTTCGAAAACCTGGTAAATGTGATTTGTCCGGTTCTCGGCTGAACGACGGCCGTTTTTCATTTTAAAAAATTATTGGTTAAAAATATTGATTTTACAATACCAACTATAGCTCAACGTAAATTATAAATTCAGCTGTAGAATAATTATAAATAATATGTATACCTTAATATTATATCAATTAATTAATTTATATTAGGTATATTATATAATATATACTTTTATATATTATATATCTCGAATTCTCACGATTATTCTTCCAAATCAAAACAACCGCCGTCTAAGATGAATGGACCAGTTTAAACACCCGTCATATCTATTATTTAATTTCTATAATATATATTAAGCCAAGAAGTTTTTTTTTTTATTGGTCATTCGTTTAAGCCGTTAAACGTCTGTTCACTTTTGTGAATCTGCATCAGCATTCGTCCAATTCATTTTTTTATTTATCAATTGAAAAATCCGTTAGATACCTAACTAAAATATTTTATTTGGTCTAGCCGTCTAGGAATATGTTAAATAGGTAATTAATTCACATAACCTAATTAAGTTACAGACAACTTATTCAAAGCTTAATCTTTATAAAATCAGTTAAGTGCATTTGAATGTGTTTTTAAATTGTTCACAAAATCGTTCTATTTCTTTATACACCTAAAAATAGTTGTAATCAGGGACTAAAATTGTGTGCACTACGACACACTTTGTGTAGTACGAAATGCCAAGTGTGTAATACGAAATTAAAAAGTGTGTAATTAAAAGTGGTATTATTAGTACAATGAAAGAATCACCACTTGTTGGAGGTAGGGAAGATATTATTATTAACACTACAAATGTGTCATATATTTGATGAAACAACAATTAACTCAAGCCTCATACATTTTTAAATTTCTAAATGTAATATATTGATATTGTATAACTTTATTAAATATATACAAACGATAATAAAAAAAAAACTGACTGTTAGATTAGGTACTTACATACTATATTATTCACAGTTTGTAAATTAAACATTATCCATAATGTATGTATTATAATGAATGAATCATAGGTAGTGTTTTCAAGTTTGATAACATTTTATTGTAATGTAGTCTGTATTTCGTAGGTAAAAAAAAAAAAAATAAATAAAAATGTACTATCATATGCTTATGTATATAGATTTAAAAAACTCTTTTGGGGGGTGTGGGGGCGTAGCCCCCCACAGTAACTCCAAGTTTAATATACAGTGTGTAATACAAAAAAATATATATTTTAGACTCTGGTTGTAATAAGTTGATATATAATACATTAAAAATTGTTATGTCTACATTAAATACAATAAAAACCATCGAAATCGATACGACTCTTATTGTCTATCTCGACATTAAAAACAAAATCGGTAAAATAATGGTGAAAACAATAAATAATTTCTTGAGTAAAAAGATGCTGGATAAATCTTCAGGGTAAGATATTAAATACCATTTAATTCACATATTTTACTGTTTTTAGAATAGTTGTAGGTAGGTCAATTTCATTAAAATCCTATAAAAAAATTTTGACCAAAAGATTCAAAACATGTTAGAACATTTTCAGTCCTAGCTATTAGTTAGGAATACGAGATAGATGACTAAAATTTTAATTCTTAATATCAGTAATTAAAAATAATAATAAAATAAACATTCAAAAAATAAAGCATTTTCAAACTTCTATATTAAATTTTAGCACAGAACAATAATGGTTTTATTCCGAAATGTTTAACTTTTTTTTTTTTTAATTTTTGTGGAGTAGTGTCAGAGCCGGATTAACATAGGTGCAAAAGGAGCTTTTGCTCCAGGGCGGCCAATTTTTGGGGGCAGCATATAACTTTTGTAATACAAATATTAAATATCGTGTATATGTTTCGTTATTCAAAGTTATACATGATTAAATCGAGTAATATACGATTGGCTATTGAAAAATTACATATTTTCACTATAATAATATATTTTATTATTTTTAAAATATAAAATTATAAGCTATAGCAATGAATAATGTATCTACAATATTATAAGGATGTACTAGTGACATAGTACAACCATGAATATAGTGGTATTAATCACAGTTTACATACAATTTTGTAAAATTCTGTTATAAATAAACGACTTCTGTAGTTTTGTCTAATCGATTTTCTGTGCCGCGTTGTTAACTACGCTTTGTATCATCTTATTTTTGTTAAAATATACGTACCTGTGCCTATTATATATATAAAATATAAAATAATTAAGGTTTTAAACTTGTAGTAGTTATTTACGTTATAATATAAGGTACCAAATGTATTCTTTTAGATTCTGAACGAAGTGAAGAATGTATTGATTTTACTATGATGTGTGTTTTTTTTTTTTTTGTTTTTTTTTTTTTTGTTTTTTTTTTTTGTTTTTTTTTTTGTTTTTGTGTCTGTGTACACCATAACTACTCGAAATAATGCTTCAATTTTGAACTTCAGGGTATGTTTTCGGTGGCAAAACGAATATCGGAGGTACCTTAGAGAGGTCACAAGTGAAAATTCCCAAAAGTTTTCAAATGCCACGGGAAAAACAAACAAAAAATGAGGAAAAACCGGTACTTTTTGTGCAAAACCCGTTTTCGACGAAATCGATTTTTTTATTTAGCCGTTACTCAAAAACCAAAAATTGTAGATACTTGAAATTTTCACCAAATGTTTATATTAAAATCATCTATACGTGGTAAAATTTTTGAACACTTTTGACTTTTATTGAGCTAATTATAGACAATTGAAATTTTCAATTTTTTTAAGTATTTTTTTTTAAAATAACGATAAAATTTTTTTTTTTGCCAGAAAATCTTGAAAATTTAATACAAGGTTTCTTATAAGTTGTTCCATAACTGATAAAAAAAAATCCAAAATCGTAAGTCACAATTTTTTTTTATAAGTGCTCAAAGTTCCAATTTATACGAAATATGTAAAAATTGCGAAAATTTGCAAATAATTTTGTTGTTGAAAAATCGTAAAATTGTTTTCTTTTATAACTAAGTTTTGAAAATTTGGTACAAGGTTTTTCATTAGTTTTTCTTCAATTATCTGCAAAAAAAACTCTACCGGATTCAGACAAAAAAATTTTATGAGTGTTTGAAATTTAAATTTTTACAAAAACACGTTAAACAACGGTTTAGCCTCAAACGATTTTTGCTAATTGTTTTTTTTTTCAAAAAGTATAAGTTGTAGAAACTTGAAAATTTTATCAGTTGTTTATATTGGCATTTTCTTTATATAATTTTATTTTCAAAAGATTTCACTCATTTTTAATCAATTTATAGGCATTTGAAATATTCGATTTTTTTTATTTTTTTTTTTATAAATGTTGATAAAAAAAATGTAGCTCGGACGAAATACTTGAAAATTTAATAGAAGGGTCCACATAAGTTGTTCTAACTCCCATTCAAAAATTATAAAAATACATAGGCACAAAATTTTTTTATAAGCGTTTATAAGTGCTAATATTGACAAAATTCGTCAAAATCATGTATATTTGCTATGTATTTTGCAGTTGAAAATTCATAAAATTTTAAGTATTCAAAACTAAGAATTGTAAATTCGGTACAAAGTTTGACATACGTTTTCCTTCAATTATCTGTAAAAAAATTTGCACTGGAATAAAATCAAAAATTTTTATGAGTGTTTGAAATTACAATTTTTTCACATAATCGCGTAAAATAACAATTTAGGCATCATTGATTTTTGATATTTGTTCTTATTCAAAAAGTATAGGTCGTAGAAACTTAAAACTTTTACAAAATGTTTAAATAGGCATTTTCTTTACATAGTTGTATTTTCAAAATATTTCGTTTATTTTTTAGCTATTTATAGGCATTTGAATAATTCGATTTTTCTTAGATTTTTTTTTATAAAAGTCGATAACAATTTTTTGGCCCTACCAAATCGCTTGAAAATTTAATAGAAGGTTTTGAATAAGTTGATCTAAGAGTGATTCAAAAATTATTCAAATACATAGGCACAATTTTTTTTTATAAGCAGTTGAAGTTCAAAAATCGACAAAATTTGTCAAAATCACGAATATTTGCAAATTATTTTGTAGTTGAAAATGTATAAAAATTTTTGTATTCAAAGATAAGAAATGAAAATATTATGTAATATCACAGCTGATAAAGATAATTAAATAGATTAAGTTTATTATAATATAATCAGTAGCTGACAGCTGTTCTATACAAAATATTGGTAGATTGTAAACACAAGGTGTATAACGTACCTTTACATGGTTGAATAGAACGTTACTAACTTCCAATTTCCAGTTATTTTAATGTGTGTATCAGTTCCATAAACATGCGGATTTTATATATTATTATTAATTATTAATATTTAAATAGACGTAGCCACGGAGCATTCAGCATATATGGACGGCGGGGTCGGGTGGTGCCGTCACGATAGTGCATTTAGGCAAATAATATGGTATTTACCTACGCCCTATCTATGCACATCCTGGTTTGTCCAATGCTCACGAGCAGAAGTCACATGAATAGACAAATGTAAATTTAACCCAATCTAGGATATTAAAATAAAATATATATTACAATTTAAGGCTGACATCTTCATCTTCGTTCAGAATCGTTTTTTTTTTTATAATATAAAATAATTCCAAAATCTATCCAATAATGCCTAATCTAGCAATGCATCTCGTGTATCCCACCCAACTACTGTATCCTGTACTTAACTTACAATGATTTATCATTGCATTCAAATGTAAAGTACCATACAACTAAACTATCGTAAACCAGGTGATCCCATGATAGAAAGTGCTATACACTCCTCACCATTATCTTGTCCGAGGAGCGAAGCGACGAAGGACGAACTTCCACCACCATTATCTTATCGGCTTTTTTAAATTGTTTAACTTATTCATACAGTATTACATGAAATACATATTACAGCTGTTTTAAGTTTTTAACGACTTCTTGATAAAAAATTTACTATCAAATTATATATATATATAATTATATTATATTGCTCGTATATTGCTCCAGGGCGACTCTGACCCTTAATCCGGCTCTGAGTAGTGTAAGGTATTTATGGAAACACTTTCAACTTAATATATATATATATATATATATATATATATATATATATATATATATATATATATTTGTATTAACCTACCATGTCTTTATATATTATATATTGTATTATGAGCCATGTGCATTGTGCTGTTGTTACTTTGTTTCATTTCTTTCTTTAAGTATTAAAAAAGTTGTTATGATTATTAGGGTATTTATTTAATGTTAAATATGTATCCAAGTACATCCGTATGAAAAGGGTATTACAAGTAGGTACCTACATTAAAGTGTCACATAGATATATCAGAGATGTTTTAAACTTTTAGCAACATTACTTTTGGATATATGACTAAATAACTATAATCGATTACATGAAAGTCTCACTTACGGAAAATTGTACTGTTCATTTTTATCCAATTTTTCCAAAGGTTTTCTTTACGGTCAGTAAAACTATTGAGAAGAGAGAAAATGAACCCCTAAAATACTAAATGAAACCTTTGGACAAATTTACTGTCCCAAAAAGTATCCTCCCAAAAAAAATAAAAATAATAATAAACAAATCAATATCATTGTAAAATCAAGATACTTTTGGCTTCATTTAGAATCTGATACTGTAAAAATATTTAGTCATTGTTGAAAAATAAGCCAAATAAATGTAAATTATTCAATACTTAATGTTGATAACGGTGTGGAATTAAACCGGACGTCTTTAAAGTTACTCAACAAACACATGAATATTGAATACTTCGTTTTAGCTATAATATTTATTGTAACATCCGACAATGATATTCCTGAATAGCTGTCCTTCAATGAAACAGTCTCATCAGATAAACAAGGCGCTGCTGATCTTCTTGCCTCTTACTTTTCCTTTGCCTATTCCAGTGATCAACCTGAATTCAATCTCTGTGACTTGAATATTCTACAGTTTGATTTACCTAAAAATGTCTCATTCAGTGTTGATGACGGCCTCAGTTGCCTATTTGCACTCCGTGACTAATCACGGAGACGTGACTAATCACTAATCATTCGTTGGCACTGACGGTCTTTAAATACAATTAATAATTATAAAATAAAAAATGAAAATATTTACTGTAACATTCAAACATAGTAATTGTGGTTAGTTTATAAGGTATCAAATAAAAAATTTATTTTGGTTAATAATTAAAAATCATTATCTATGGATGTTAAAAACTCTAATTTATTTATTTTATTTTTTTGTATTTTTATACATATATTTTGGGAACAAATACCAAAAATATGATTCTATGGTTATGTATTAGCTTTTTCTGCTACCAGTATCTTCTTAATTTCTCAAGCCACTTATTAACAATATATACTTACACCTAAATCAGACATTTTATTAAAAAATATAAAAAAAAACACATAGAATAGGTCCAAGATCTCCATTTTCCTAAATTCATGACTGGCTAACGCTAACCTATCACCTAGGTGTCCTAGGTATTTCTTTATGTCTACCAATAATATTTCAAAGTAAGACTGACACTTATTTCTTGATTTTTTGTTTTGTTTGTATAAATTACATATTAATATTATGAATCATTCTTTATGAATTTATATATATATATATATATATATATATATATATATATATATGTTACAGAAATTACATTCAGAAGATTTTATGTATAGTCCATATGATGAACTGATTGTATTATACCCAACACCTGAAGGGAAAATGGTAAGTCAACTAACACAAACTTAATTCACTTAGATTTAAAAATATCTATTTACTTATAAATAGAGCAAGGTTTGGAAGCAAAATCATCTTTTTTTCTGGTGTTTTAAAACGTAGATTTGTACATAGAAAATGTATTATGAGTGATACTGATTAGTTTATTGTAATTTTTACTTCTCATTTTTTAAATTTTTAATAATTTTATGGCATTTTCTTAGTTATAGTGCATTTTCACAATTTTTTCGTACATTAAATGTGAACTGTTGCAATTACTAAAAGACTCAGCAGATACCAGCAAAAAAAAGAAAACTTAAAATTTATTTTTTAATTATTTTTTCTCAATGGGTGATAAAGAAAAAAATGATGTTGGCTAGAAGACCCATCCGCCCAACGGTAAAAAAACGAAAAAGATAAACTAAAGACACAATTTTTAATACATTTAAAAACATTTTTAAGGGGTATTTTTAAGTTTTTTAAATTATTTTTTAATTTTATTTTTGGCATTTTTTGAGATTTTTTAGTTCATTAAAATCACATCCTTGTTTATAAATAAAAGCATTTACCTATAAAATAATAATCATTAAAATAATATTTTAGATTGATATTTTTCTACATAATCTTAAATGTCAACTAATTTATGAATGAAAATCTAAAATATTGTTTTTTTTTTCAGGTGGAAATCAAATCAAATGAAGACATTAATTTCTTAATGGTAAAATCTTTGTAAAAAAATAATATAAATAATTATAATTAATATTACTAATTAATTACAGAAAACCAAACTTTGCTTTGATACTGCAACCACTGAAGTTTACTGCAACACAGAGTTTTTAATATTTGTTGAAAAAATCGAACTAGTTGATCCAAATAACCAGATAACAGTAATATAAAAATTAAATATATAATTTTTCAGAAATAGTTATAATATTTTGTATTAAAGATTTTATGTCAGAAATTTGATCAATTATCTTGTCAAATAATTAATTTACAAATGTCAATAAACAAAAAAATTGAGGAAAGTGCATACAGTATTCAAACAAATATTCGGTAATCTAATTGATTCAAAACAAACTCTATTTCTTCAAAGTTGTGTATCCCCTTCTAATATATTCAATACGTTTGTATAGGTCAATTTTACCAGAGTACCATCCAGTGAAATATTCTAAGGAGAATGAATATTCTTCTAAACGCCATATAAATTCAAAGAATGCAATACAAAATTATTTGTTAAATAGGGGTACACAACAATTCAATAATACTAAATATAAAAAAGGACATGCTTAAATATTATTTTTAATTTAGGTCAACAACCAAAACCAAATTTTGGTTCTCCACAAGAAAATACCAATGAGAAATTATCAATGATTTTTCCAAGTATTTCAAAGGTTAGTGGTTATACAAAAGTTATTAATGTAATGTTGATTAATTTTATTTAATAATTTAATATTATGACTATCTTAATAATTTGTCAATATTGTTTATGATTATTTTATACTACCTATTTTACAATGTTACAGAACTCATTAGAATCAGAACACACTGCAATTGTCGAGAATCAACCAAAGACATCAGTGAATAAAATAAATTCTAAAAAAAATATGAACAATCTAGTAGAAATGTTAAAGGAACAAGGATTTAAAAATGCCTTAAGGAATATTATATTGTTAATTAGATTCGATTATGATTATGAAATAGCATTAAAATATTTAAAATCAAATCCTATTCCATAAATTTTACATTTATTTTAATTATTCAGTTTGATAAATATCCATAATTTTTTTTATTAAGTTATTAAGTTTTTTGATTGTCAAGTGATTTTCTTTATTATAAAATTATACTTTTCAATATTAACAGATTGAATGTGTGTTATTTTACTACTTTCTAATGGTTATCCAACAACAGTCTACATGCAAATCTCACCCCAAACATGTGACATAGTAACAGATATTTTAATCACATTAAAAACTCAGGCTTTACTGAACTTAATTTAAAACAGATTATTGGGTTGTTTTGAATAATACAATTTTAAAAAGTTAAAAAAAACGCATGTTTGAAATTTTTAATGCGATAGTCTGATAGAGAAAACATCTTTAATGCATATTTCAACAACAGTGCATTTATAGATAAAATACTTTTAATAATTTTTTTTTTTTTTGCATAGGCCTCTATGACACAAAACCAACCAAATAATATGATTTAACATATTTTTTATTTTTTTGTATTTTCAAAAGGCTTAGAGACACATATATGAGGGCTTGAACTGGAATACTTGGAGTTCCTAATATTTAAATAGAGAGGGGAGACAAAGGTATCATTACACATTACACTGTAAGAAAAAAATACTCTCATTTAATCTTCTGTAACACCATGCGAAGATCTTAACATTCTTAATCAAATTAAAAATGTATTAACAAATAAACAAAAAAAAAAATTACTTAAGTTTTTTTTTCACCATTTTTATTCTGACTTAGTTATACCAGATGAAAATCATTGGAACCAAAACTGATGATTAATATCACAGTATATTATAATTGACTGTGATTAATATAAACCAAACCAAATATTGCTCCAGGATACATTTTATTTCGTAATATATATATATATATATATACTTTTTTTGAATTTAGTTTATTTTAAATGGATTAGATGAATTTTAAATTAAATAATTATGATATGATATTTATTAAATTATTCAATATATCTATATATAATCTGTATAGATCAATGCGTTAGGTTAGGTTAGGTTAATTAGGTTAGGTTAGGTTATATATATAATATAAAATATGTTATTAACACAGTTATACCATCTCACGCCATACTACACTTACTTTTTAGCCACATTTCCCCAGTTAACACGTCTGTGTCTGCGCTTATTATGATACATGGCATCAACACTATCTAGAAGAAACGAATTGAATTTGAAACTGACTTTATTTTTTCCCCAATAGCCTTCCATAAGCTTTGAAAATAAAAATATATTATCTTGATAGTGGGGGAGGACTATTGACATGGTAAGTTTATTATATTATGTTTAGTATCATATTCTAATTAATATTCTAGCTTTTCCTATCTATGCCATTCTATATAATAATTAATAAAAGATAATTAAAACATACATTTTTTTATTGGATGAAGCATAAATTTCCTTTTGTATCAATTGTACTTATACAAGTGAGTATTAATCATCGCAACACACTGTTAAAACTTGAGAATAGAATTAAATAATTAGTTATCATTGACCAACAGCTAATTGTTCAGATTTTAAGACGTAACATATATGTTCCGGCATAAAATATCAAAAACTTATTAGAATTTACATTGGTCAATATTTCAGTCAATAAAAAAACTTAGTTGTACATACTAACTATAGATTATAACGTTTATTAGAATTACAGAAAAATTTCCAATTATAAATAAATATCTTTTATCGTCAAAATTTTTTTACACTATATTTTTAATTGAACTAATTGTTTTGTGAAATAAATTTATTTCATTCAAATTTTACCATACCAAATAATCAAATGATTAAAATTGAGTATTGTTTTTGGTTTTGATTTTCCACTCGAACGTGTTATTGGTAATCATTAATTGGCGATCACAACCAAGAGGATAATAATTAGCGCCAATAATAATTTTCACATTTAGAACTTTTAACACACATGTTCATAAGATACTGCTGCTGACAGTTTTCGTTTTCAACAAAATACACACAACAAACACATTCTAATAAGTAATTCAATAACTAGATTTAATTATTAAAATATAATAATTTATTTTCATTTTGTGATAAAGTACACTTTTTACAATTAATTATAAAAAACAATACATCTACAATGATTACAGTAATAAAAAAAATTATTATTGCTAAAAAAATAGTCGAATTTAATTTTATATTCAGATTACAATGTATTTAACCTTAATAAAAAAAAATTATATCATATATATATATTATAACATAATTTATACATTATAACAATAAGAACTACATTGGCCAAATTGATTTCGATTTCAGTGCTTATCATTATAAAACAATGTGAACATGAATGCATTTTTTAGTTGTTTAAAAAAAATGACATGCAATAATAATACATATATGTAGTATAAGTAAATGAAAATCATTAAACTGAACAATAATTCAAAATCAATACAATAACCAAAGAGATATCACCTAATATTTGTATTGTTGTACTATAAGTCTTATAATAATATAATAGTTATGGTAAAATTACTTGTCCTGATTACATGTAAATTTTAAAACATTATAGTGTAAAATACAATAAAATATTATTTCAAAATCATTTAAGTTCTTTGAATTATTTGTTAAAGAGTGATTGATAATAATTAATAAAATTACAAAGGTGATGCCCCAAATTTCTTTTTCCAGGCACATAATATAAATTCAGTGAAATCTCTGCAGTTACAAATATTTTGAAATATCAGAACATAACTTGTACATTTCATTTACCATAAGTGATAAACATATTTTATTGAATTTATAGAAATACATAAATTACATAAATGTAATAATATATATATATAGAATTGGATTATCACTTAAAATGTTCTAAAGCAATGCATCTTAAATTTATCTCTTCAAAAATAGTGTTATAAAATAAAATTATCCATAAGACAGTTAATTAAATAATCATCAAGTATAAAATAAACAAAATGGAGAACTCTCAAGTTTTATACATTTATTTGTAAGAGGTATACAACTTAAGTTCAAATGCTTTTGAGTATCACACAAACTATCTATAAATCATAAATAGCATTATTAATGTTAATCAATGAAACTGATGTAGAAATAATTATTTTAACAAATATTTTAAAATAATTAGTAAATATTTTTTTGAACTGTTGTCAATAGGAATGTTTTTAAGAATAATATCGACAAAATATGCACAGATATTTTTATAACAACCTAAAAGTGGTTAGGTAATCAAATGCCTTGAACTGTTGTATATTCGTTACATGTCAAAATTTGACCATTCTAATCTAACTTACCCGTTTTAACATAGTCTTACTATAGAGACCATAATTATACACCCTGCAATTCACATACTAAATTTATGCTCAAGTTAGTTTAAAAATTAATTGATTTCAATAAATTTTATTCACCAAAATATAAATTATTAATATATTTATTTAATTCACATACACTATTTATTATTAATGAATATAACTAGGACACTTAAAACGATATAAATAAAATAATAAATAATTCAACTAATGCATATTTTTTTTAAATTAAATAAGATAATAACTTGCAATAAAATTGGGGAAAATCAAATTTATTTTTTATCAAAACAAATAATATCAACTAAAATATAAGCTGGAAACTTATTCATTTTATTTATTCATTTTTAACTGTAATAGTAAACGTTTTGTTTTGTATACTTGATACATGTTTAGGGTATATAATTCTGGTCTCTATTATAAACATTTTACATGATTAAAAATAACAGAATTCAGTGCGACGAGGATTATGAAATATTTATGGCATCACCTTTTAAGAAAAGAGATACTTTCAAATTAATTATGGTAGTTAAAATATATTAATGGGAAATGAAATAGTTGTAAAGAACATTTGACTGAATAAAGACAAAGAATTCTATTTAAATTTTACCATGTAAGTCATTCTAATTTTCTGAAATTGTTGAATAGGTTTATGATAACCTAAACATTTTGTACCAAATTATCTATAGTATAAAAACAACATTTAAGTATAAATGTTTTAAGATGAAATAATCTTTAAGAGTACATTTATCAAAAACGTATTTTGACTATTAAAATTATGAAAACAGTTTTAAGATCTAAAAAGATAGCTCTTGTTTATTTTCTGAATCGAGAATAAAAATTATAACTGCACAGTATTGTACAAAACTGTATTGGAAATTAAACTATATTATAAAACAAAATCATATGAAAACAAATGACATCTTTAAGTTTCAGACCTCAAGTATGTGCTCATATTGAAAAATACATACGAACCAAGTGCACAAGGCATAAGAAGAATAGTCAATTGAGCACTTAAAATCTAATATTAATTATTCATAAAAATAAATAATTCATCTGTCAACGAAACTTTACAACAAATTTATGTACAGTTTAATCAATTACAGTAAGGTACCTGTTTATATTAAGAAATCTGGATCACTATAGACGTTATCACTATCTTCAGAACTGCCACCACCTTTAGCTTTCTTCCGTTTATGATGATGTTTCTTAGGACGATCTGCTTTTTTAGATTTATGTGATCGATGGTGGTGATGAGAATGCTTGGATGATGGAGGTTTTGGAGGTATGATCGTCAATTTAGGAACCTTTGGTGTTGATTGCATATTATTCTAATAAACAAAGAAAATTTTAGTTAGGGTAAAATTAAAACAACATAATAAATAATACTATAATTCAGGAATTGGTTACTTTTAATAATCAAAACTATAGTACAGTATATTGAATAGCTAAGTCAAAAGAGTAAATGTCTAGTAATATTTACATGTGTACCTTTTTTACATCAAATTAAAAATTCAGTTAATTTGACCATCTAAAAATACAATTTCTAATAATATTATTTTAAAATGAACAGGGTCCAATCAATATTGTGAATCTTAAAATAGTTTGGTGATATTATATTAGCATACCATAAACAAATACTTCGATACTTATTATAAAATAATTTAACAGCAATAAGAACTTTACATAATTTTAAAGAATCAAGTTATATCAAAAAATCTTAAGTATCACATTCAATAAGCATACTATTATAAGCTCTGGTTGTATCTATTTTAAGGTACCTTATAATTAATTTTATAGTAATTTATCGAAATAATTCTACTCAAATTGGTAAAAACTATTTTATATTATTTATATTTAATTGTTTGAAGTGAAATAATATGAACAAAATTAATAACTTTAAAATTTAACTTACTTGTTTTTGATATTCTGGTGAATCATAGGTAGCATTTGATGTATCATTATGATTAGGAGTTGTTGGAGTGTTACTTATGTGATTACTTTGAGTTGAAGGAACAGTCTTTGGAGTTTTAGGAGTTACTACATCTTCATTTCCTTCGTCATCAGGATCAAGATTAATAATTAGATGTTTTAACTGAAAAAATAAAAATAAAATTTATATTGTTGGTTTATGCTTAAAATCATACTATTTTAACATACTTCTAAATAATAAGCAATTAATTCTTGTTTAGCTTTCTGTAAATCTTCAGTGTTAATTTCTAACCCATATTTAAGCTTCTGTATAGTAGCTTTAGGATTGAATTTTGAATTCGATTTTCTACTCAAATTTTTATCATACATTTTACTAGATTCTGATGGTGAATATTGAGTGATTTTTCTGCAACCAAATAATGAATTTAAAAAACAATCCATTGATTTCACATTCAAAATCATATATGTATAATATATAATATACACACATAATTTAAAATAACTTACAAGTCAGTTATTCCATAAACAGTTTTGAGGTATAGTTTGAGAACTAAAAGTAGAAGGCAACCTTGAGATTTAATAAGAACTTCTTGAAGATTTGTTATATCATCAGGCACTCTATCCACAAGTGTTCCTTCATCTTCGTCTTCTTCATCTTCTACAGTACCATCTACTTTATTAGAATGTGTTGGTGCGTTAGGATTTGGTAGAAGACCCTGAAACAAAATAATATTTAAATAATTAAATTAATAGGCAGATAAATTTACTAACTAAAAAAATTGTATATACTACCAATAGTTATCAAACATTATTCATCAAAATTGATAAATAATCAAGTATTTTTTTTGGCTTTAAAACTTAATTAGCTTAATAATAAATAAAATACAAACTTAAGATAAGTAACTCTCAACTTTGTCTTTATCACAGTATCATTTAAAAACTAATAGTATGACACCTTTCTCTATCATAAATACTCACTCTTTAAAATGTTGTTTTTATTCAATTCATAACAAATTATAGAACAATAAATACCATTGATTTAGAGACACAATAAAATAAAAATATAACAGATGAGACAGATAGTAGAGACCTCCCAGTGGAGGTACTACGGGTTTTTATGAATAAATGCGTTAATGTATATAGTGTAATAATTAACCTTTATTTTCACTATATTTGATATCAGAGGAAATTAATTTTAAATAAAAAATAGAAGAGTAACAAGAATATAAATTAGAAACCACATTATTCAATGGTATCACATACATATTTAATAATGATTTTAAAAACCAAAACATAATGAAATGGGAAAAATACAGATGAACTCATGGTAAATACCATTATCAAAATGAAATTAACAGTAATTCATAAAATCCTATGGTAAATAATACTACACTCAATGATATGAACAAAAATCATGAAAGAAAAAACATACTAAATAATACTGACCTCTCTAAAGTTTTGAAGCAAATTAGTACCATTAACTGATATCATTGTATTAATGTGATGTATAATAAATAAAGGTTCATCTTGAGATTGAAATGGAAAATATGCCAAATTATCAGCTAGGTATAACATCTGAGCTAAATTTGATTTCTATAAGAAAAAAATAATAATTATCAAATTATTAGATTCAAGTTTAGTTATTTAATAATAAATTATTAACTTACGCCTACGTCTTCAAACTGTTTTAAAATTGACAACACCAAAGCTCTACGTTGTTGTTTAGTTCGAAGTATAGAATATAGACACCCATTTAAAGCACTGGGTATTGTATCATTTTCTTTTAAACGGTATCCACGAACCAATTCACCATCAGCCTGTACAATGCTTTGTAATTGAAAAGATAGTTTAATCCCATTTTGAGCACCCATATGTATAAACCCAGGATATTTTTTCTCAATCTCTTGCAAATGCTTGTCAGCACGACTACTGACTGATTTCTCTGTATCAGTGCTCATACAAATCAAGTAAGGCACAATCTATAAATTGAATAAATCACAAAACATTCAATTTAATAATTTACATAATTATAAACATTTAAGTCTCATACCTGAACAGGGTGTACAAGTCCTTGAGCCAAAATCAATTGTATTACTTTAAGAACGGCTTGTCGAACTTGAACACTAGTATGCAAAAATGAGTTCAAAATTCCTTTTAAGTATAACTGAATAACTGTACTAGCCATTCCAGAAGAAACATCACCCATTTCCTTCAGATTTTCTTTTTTAGACATCTTTGACCCTAAAAGCAATTAAATAAAAATAGTTTAAGAATTAAAAAATATAAATTATAGACATCATATTACAATAATCTCAATAAAAGAAAATGACTTACATTCCAAATCTTGTTTTATCATTCTTTTTTCTTCTTCTTCGAGGTACACTTCAATATTGTTCAAAATCTATAAATAGAACATTTCAATTAATGAAATAATGTTGCACTATTAAATCAAGAACATGATTTAATATAATTTTTTAAGTCTACATTTGAATTAGTTCCATCCAACAAGTACTAAAATCGCATTCTAATTGGTGACATACATATAAAATTGTATATACAAATAATTAGGCCAACAAACTGTATTATATTCGTTCATTTGATCCAATAACATTTAAGGAAAATATTATTTTTAACTGAAAACTATATTTTTTGAATAATATTGTTAGTTAATGGACACCAATGTATTATCATAGATATATAGAGCTACTTATGGCTAACTTCAATAAACGTCTTGTTTATAACTAAGCAGTTTTTTCTTATTAGGTAATAATGATATTTAATATTAGAACATTTTATACATTATGTAGCATCTTATAGTTCTGTAGATCTATTATTGATACCAAACACAGCTTAAGCATTTTCCTTATCTTTTTTTTAAATTTAGGACTTTGTAAAAACGTTTTTTGAACATTATTTAAGAGTGTTAGTGATAATATATGCTTGAAAAATATTACATTTGGATGAAAATATAAATAAATACCATTTTTCAAAGCTAAACAAGTGCATGCATACACAATAAATAATATTTACAATATTAAGAAAAAAAATACATACTTGAGATTTCATAATATTTGGAACATTATTGTTAGATAAAATATCAAGATATGTATTCATAAGATCTTGAGACAACATAAAATCATAATGTCGTATACATATTGAACCAATAGCTTTCAAAGCAAATAATTTAGTATCATCTTCATTAGCATGCATAAAGTATGACATGATATTGTACACTAAATCTCTGATATTTTCCTGTTAAATCAAAAATGTATTTTAAAAAAATAAACTAATATACAGACAAATATATATACTTACTGGATATGCATCACCATAAACCTCTTTATCGGTAAAATCGAAAAACCTCAACATTAGGCCAATAATATAAATTGAACGGCGAAACATTGGCAGCAAAGGAATCAAAGCTTGAGGATTTGTCTGTCGATCTTGATGTAGCTTTTGAAAGTTACTCAAGTATTCTAAAATTAATCAAATATGGTCAGATGAGTTAACATTTTAATGGATTAACATGCATCTCATGAATAATGAAACGCCATTAACCTAACATTATCAGCAACTCAAATAATACAAAATGTATATTTCAAATTTAAATTTAAAAAAATGAAATTATTGATAACTTACTGTAGTATATTCCAAAACAATCCCTAATTAGCTTAAAATTTCTTGTTACATTATTCACAACAGACCCAAGACAAGAAATACAACTTAAAATTACAGTTTGATCATGTTTCATGATAAGTTTAACTGCATCTTCCTCAAGTTGAGATAAAAATATTTCACTAGGATGTTCTATTAATGGTACAACAAGTTCAAGTGTTCGAGCAACGCAACTGATGATTTGATAATCGCCTTGAGTCTAAATAAAATTTCAAAAAAAATTATGATATGACACACAAAGATCCTTCATTTAAAAATGAATTACCTGGCATTTTAAACTCAAATAAGGTTGAAGAGTAAGAGAATGTGAAGCTAATAACTGTGGTCGTATTTTAGCAAACAAATATAATGTTGTAAGACAAGCAACAAGCTGTTGTGATGTACCTCCCCCACCACCATCTAGTGTTACGACATTTTCAACTAAACAGTCGACAATTTGTTTACAAGCCGTAAGTAGCGCTTTAGGAGGTTCGGTAGATACTTTTGCAGTGTCATCTTTATCTTCTTTGGGTTTGAACAAACTCAATAAAAGCTGTTCAAACCATTCAAGACCTAAATCTTTAGACGCTGCTACGACATCAGTAATGTTAAGTACTTTTCTCAATAACATTTTTGTGTCAAGTGTAGGTTTTTCACGTACTGGAGTAAACCACATGTTTTGAAATACTTCCATCACTAATTTTTTTATACCATCTTCATCATTTACCCGACGTATCATTTTTACACAAATTTCAGGTATTTTAGGATAGTCTGGACACTCGATGCAAATATCTTTCATTATTTTTATCACACGCTTCCGTACACTTACACCAGTGTCTAATATTCGAGTAGACAGCATATCATAATACTTATCAATTAGCTCTGGACGACTCAAGACAAATTTCCCAACCAAATCCACAGCAGCTTCTCTTACTGATGTTGAATGATCTAAGAATGAATGACTTACACCCAACTGCATTTCTTTTAATCCTAAAACACCAGGATCAACTTCGACAATCATTGTCAAACATTTCATAGCTCGTGTTCTTATGTTGACTGAAGTTTCTGTTAAAACGTTGATTATCTAAAATTATAAATGAAAACCAATTAGAGAACAAAACATATTTTTCATGCAGAAATTATTTCCTTACATGCTTAAGATAAGTATCAAAACTCTGAGAAAAAGGTCTTTTAGAAGCTAAATATCTGGCCACTAATTCAGCACTATCATAATCAATGTATGTTTGCATAACTTGTGTTGATTGATTATCATGAGGATTGATTTTAGTCAGCAAATATTCTTTTCTTTGTTCAAAAAGTTTAGAATTTTCCATAGCTTTATTTGCATCTATTCTTGATTCATTTTCTTTACTAGAATCACTAGTTTCACCATCATCTTCATCGTCTGAACCTAGAATAAGTTTTGAATAATATTAACTAATGCATATTTTAAATAAAATAATTAAAACAAACCATATTTTTTTCGAGAATTTTTTTCCTTTTTTCTTTTTGATAAAAAATCTGATGGTTTCCCTGCATCAGTATTGTCTTGGTACCATTGAGCTAAATAGAAATGTCGTGCATGTCTTAAAGCTGGTTCAGAAAGACTTCTAATTGCCAAATAATCTAACAAAACCCTTTGCAAAAACTGTGTTCTTTCTTCATCATCTTTGACCTCTTGAACTTCTTCCTACAAACAATAATAATTTATTATGTTTAACTTTCATAATAAGAAACAAGAGAACAATTTAGTCAATTAAAATACATACCATTAAATTACCATCTTCATCTTTAAGCTCTTCGGTTCGTATGTCTAAAATTATAGAATCGATAGTTTTTAATCTCAATTGAGATGTGACAGAATCCTTTCTGAGTCTAGCTGCTACAACACCAAGATAATCCAGAGAAGCTACTCTTAAAGACATATCTAAGTTTTTGTTGACGAAATTGGCCACCAATAATCTACCAAGTACACTAAGCATAAGTTCAGATGCAGGCCATTCAGGTTTATTCACAGTAGTAAGTAAATCTTGGATAAAATTTTCAAATATTGGACGGTAATCAATTTCTTCACTTTTACTACTGCATTTTGATAAAAATACATGCAAAAAACTTGATGCAGTTGATCGAGCAGTCTTAAATTTACTGATAACTAATGTATCAGGATCAAGCTAAAATAATATCAAAAATAGAATATAAAATTTGTTATATCACACAAGATATATAATTAATTTATAAGAACTTACATTTGATTGTTTATCTGCTAAATTAGATGGTAGTACAACCATACATTGTATTAATTGCAAAACAAGAGCTGACAACATTTGAATATATTCTTCAGAACTAATTCGAAATGATTTCAAACTCCGCTTTGAGCTTGGTAATCGTGCCATAGATGCAAGTATATCATCTAATAATAACTTTCGATGTTTGTCATATTTTGTAAATATCTATTGAAAGAAAGTGTTAAATATAATAACAAATAAATAGAATCAACTTAAAAAAAAATTATTTTAAATACTTAGAGATATAATGATAAGTTATTGACAACACATAACTTCTTTAAAATAAAATTATATGCAATACGTTGATTTTTAATTACCGTTGTAACAAGTTTTAAAGCAGATAGTTGTAATTCACTGATTTCTTCAACAAAAAATGGCGAAACTGCCATTGATGAAGTATGAAGAACAGCTGTATCAGTGAGAGTTTGAATTTGTAATAACTCAGCTAAAAGTGAAACAACTTCAGCCAACTTGCTATATAATGACAAAACATTCTTATCACGTACTTCTTTTGGATGTGCTCTTTTTTTACGAGCACTTCCTGTGTACGAATCATTACTTTTTTGTATTCTGTAATCGAATAAATATTAATTACAAATATACAACTCTTAAATATTAATGATTAATGTTTAGTATACCTGTAAACAGGATCAAAAGCCGGATAAATTGTATTATGTAGTTGATATTTAGTAAACATGACTACTCTATCAATAACATCTTCTAAATAAACTTTTTTCTGCATTTTGGGCGATGTTAACACATAAAGAGTTGTCAAAGATGCATCCACTGCACGCATAACTCTTTCCATAGCTAACTCCATCCATAATTTTCTTTCACACTCATCATCTTCCTAAAAAATCAATCAATCAAATATTTAACCCATAAAAATTACAATATGTTATTAATTAATATTGTTTCATACTGGATCAGCAATTGGTGAAACTTTAGTACCGTCTCTAATATTCTTTTCAAGAATACTTAATAGACGAATTATTTTATTTGAGGGAATTGATTCCATAGCACCTAATGTTTTAAGTTTGGCTGATTCACTACATAATTCTTGAAGTACATATTTTGGTATTAATACTTCTGGTGGTATATCATTTTCACCTATTTACATCATGGATTAAAAATAATTATAATTCTGTAAAATGTTGTGTATTCAATATGTATAAAATTATATATTACCTAAATCCATTAGCGAATCAACTTCTTCAGTACTCTCAAATACCTTTTCTATACATTTATTAAACTTTTGATATGTATTAGTTTCCATTAGTTCTTCAACAGATAACTTTTCAATGACAGGTACTAGTTTTCTTTCAACTTTTCTTACTTTAGGTTTTATTGTACATGCATCTAATTCATTTTAAATAACATAATTTAAATATTGAATATAAAAAGTATATTTTTATCTACTTCACAATAAAGTTTACAATGTAATAAATTACAAATAACATTGCTTCAACAAATTATATAATATAAAAACATAATTACTTTCATCAAAACTATTGTTTTTATCATTAGCTTCTGATGACTGGGCAGCTCTTTTTCGTCGTTTGATTCTCTCAGTCAATGAGACTCCAAAATCATTAGGATCAGAACTTTCATTTTCTACTGGGACAGGAAAACCTCCTTTATCTGTAAATTAAATGTAATACTACAGTATAAATCTAAGTAATTCTTTGAATTATAAATACATATAACTAAAAAAAAAACCTTTTTTTAAGTTTGATTTCAAAAAGATATAAACAATGAAATATTTATAAGTATAAATTGAACTAGCTTAACTAAATATAAGATAATTCAAATTTTAACATGAAATTGCAAAAATGTACTGACATCTGATCGGATTCTACTTTAGATCACGAATCTATGAATCTTGATTTGTGTATCCCCAATATTTTAAATAAACATATCAAATAACACATTCGAAACTGTTTATAACACTGATAATAACAGGAGTTATACTTATTCAAACAATAGCTCATCAATTTATAAAGAAAAACAATCAACTATAAAATTAATATTCAAACTAAGTATATAAAAAAAAAAAAAAAAATGTATGTTTTAGTAATATTTGACACCAATATAATGATAGAAGAGTGTCACAAGAAGTTTTTTTTTTTTTTTTTTATATATCAATGATATTTAAATCAAGTGAATCCAATAACTATGAGCTTGAAACTATAATTATCATGTTTTTGAAGTTTAGTTTTCAATTTTAATAAATAATTATATACTGAATAAAATCCACAATCATGAATCATTAAAAGAAATAAACATTAGTTATTCAACTAAAGAAAGCAGCAAATTTTACCAATTTAATAATTAATTACTGAAGACATTAATAAATATAAAACATTCAAATTGGTATTAGATTGCTTTAAAGATAAAAATTACAAAAAAATGTTAACAATGTAGCATTTTAAGAAAATTGAGTAAAACGCAGTCATTTATACATTAATTCCAAACAATAACCACAGAAAATCATAATACTAATTTATTTAAATACTAAATTACCTTGATTTACAATAGGTTTTTCTGGAAGATTTAACCCAAAATTATTATCTTCAGTCAATTCCATATTCATCATATTTGTTTTATTTATAACTAAAAAAATCAATGACACTCATCAAAATCAATGTTAAAATAACTGTTAAATGTATATAATAATAAATACCATGTTCACTAAGATCAATTCGAGTTAATGCAATGGTTGGTTGATTTAAAAACATATCATAATTATTTGTTATTTGAGAAAATTCATGTTCCAACTTTTGAACATTCAGTTTATCATTTTCTGTTATATCAACATCATCCAAAATTTTATCTGTTTAAAATAAATAATTATTTAAACATATTACATAAAGATTATTATGGAAACAAAAATTTACTTACCAGTATCTATTAGCATTCTAGGCAATTTTGTAGAAGGTTGTCTAACAATGACAGGTTGCTGTTGAGATGGAAGTGCGTTTAATATCTCTGAATGCTGCAGAAGTTCATTATGTGACAAATTATGTTGCTCAATTAATGCGTTTTCTAAACTGTTAATAACACTTAATTCATGTTCAGTTTTATTTTCAATTAATTTGTCTTTTTCTGAAAAATTAAAATTATACATATTTATTTTCAACTAGATAATTAATAACTATCAAAGAGTTTTTAAAATACATGTAATTAATGCTTCACTATATTATTTATGTTCATGGGCCAAGTTTGCTATGAAGCTATGAGCACTATAATGTTCACACAAACCACTGTTCATTAAGTCTTAATACATAATAATAATAATAATAATAATAATAATAAAATAAATAATTTTGTAATTTTAAAAACTGAAATAATTTATATTTTGAAATAAACAAATTAGTTCAAACAAATAGTAGAAGGTTGAATAAGAAGTAGAATATGAAATGATAATTTTTAAATTTACCAACACTCAAAATTAAAAGAGATTAAATGAAATAATTATTTATTCCGAAAATGTTAAAAATATTTATCAGAAAATACTGGTGTTCAAATATTAGGTTAAATTTAAAAATATAAAATAAGATTTTGAAATAAAAACTTTAGAATCAGAGGATAATTTATTATTAACGAAATATTCAATTTCACTTAATTTCAAGTTTAAATTTTCAATTATAATGGATATTTTTATAAATATGGTTCTTGGACAATAAACCTCAAAGTAAATAATACTTGACTATGTCAATGTTTATGATCCATAAAATTTATTTCAACTAGCACTTTAAATAATTGATAATTTTAGATGAAAATCAAACTTAAAATAATTTTTGAATAACAATCAATACAGAAAATAAAATAATTAAAATTATTTTTTTTATTAGTAATTTAAACATTTTTAATCAGTAATTTATAGTAAATTTAAATTTTAGGAAACAAAATTTTTTTACAAAGATATACTAGCAGAGAGGTCGTTGTTTCAAATATTCAACTTCAAAAAATAATAAAATTGGTAAGATAGTGACCTCAAAACAAAACAAAAAATTTAATTATATACAAACTTATTATAAATAATAAGGCTCAGAAGTTATAAAAGTTGCATACTTTTTGCATCCCTTAATTAATAACAGGCCAAGCTAACAATTTATTCTATACAATGATAATATAAACTACAAAAATTAAAAATGCATATGTTGTCAATTTTATTAGAACTTAAGTGCATATTTCTCAATTTCTTTATGCTTTTTTTAATATTTAAAAAAAATGTTTTCTTTTAATACATAATTTAATTTTTTTTTATATACAATCACTTAGCACAGTTTTTCTTTGTCCTCATAGCTATTGATTATTCATTTAACATTCCAAAGTGTATTTCATTTTTTTAAAAGAATTAACTTTCATTGTATATTTATATTTTAGATGGAAAAAAATCAAACAAAAACTCAATACAAACTTAAAAATAAATAATATATATATATATATATATATATATATATATATATATATATATATATATATATCTATATATATATATATATATATTATACACTTGGTCAATTTTTTCATATTTTATAAAGTTTTTAGTGTATTTAAAGAATTTTTAAACATATTATATTATTAGTTGGTGCATATATTTTTCTAGCTCATAATTTCCAAGCCTCAGATATTTATATTATATAATATTATAAAAAAAAAAATTATGTTTAAAACAGGACCATATATCAGTATCCAAACTTACAAAAATAAAATTCTGTTTAATGTGATAAAGCACTTTAAAATGATATTGAAAGTGGTGGAAAGGCAAAAGGTCGTAAACGACAATTGTTATTTATCATATAGTGGGGAAAATTCTGTATCTGTACATCTAACGCTGGTATTTGTATGATAATTTAACAGCTGTTTATTATCACTTTGAAATTTTGTCATAAACGACATTAATTAGCAGGTAAGGCTATAATAGTATGCATAAACGCCATTTGTCGTCATAAACGACATGACCAAATTTTTAATAAACATAAACGCCACTTTTATTATGTCATTTAGTATAGATTTGTCGTTTACTACAGTAGAAATTTGATCAGTGATAAACGCCACCGAATATAGGTAAACGGAAATTCATGTCGTAAACGCCAATTTCAAATAATGAATAATAATAATGAATCATAAGTATTGATAATACTGTAATTTTCAACTTTTGGTGAATTCCATATTACAAAAAGTTATTTTAAACTTATTCGTTCCTTATAAGTATTGACGTAAATTGAATATCAACTACAGAAAATTTCAAATGTAAAAAAATTAATGACGATTTTGTTTTTTGCTCTTCCTAAACAATTTCAAATTTTTAGAAAATGTTGTTTACAATCTTTTGCTTTTCCACCATCGATATGATATTTCAAAACTAAGGCCCAAACTTAAAAAAAAAAAGACTGAAGTTATTAATTTTTTGGATTTGATACTTAAATATTATTTTTAATGCCAAAATACCCTTTAAATTGGTTAATATTATACAGACAATTTAAAAAACATGCATTTAATATATACTTAAGAATGTTGGTTATTATTGTTAGAATGGATTTATAAAATAAAAATATTGTAAAAGTCAAAAATTCAATTTTCTGCCAAGCATAAATACACTTTTAGGTTGAGCTATATTAATTCTATGTATGTCATTTGTGGTAATTCGAACATTATTAATAAAAATTCTCAAAATAACTTTTTTTTTTTTTTTTTTTGTAAATTTTTGTAAAATTGTACAATTTTCTTGTAATTAAATGCATACATAGTTTAAATTTCAGTGTGGATATTTTATTTTTTCAATCTAGCTACATTAGGCATTAATTGAACATAATTATTGATATCAGTGTTATCATTAGCCATATAAATTGTTAATAGCATAGCATTTCATTCTTATCCATTAATTGTAGTTACACATACAGATTTTTAGATTTTGAGTGAAGCGAAGGCTCTATTGATTTTACAGTGTTTTTTTTTATTTATTTTTTTCTCTGGAGACACTTTAAAGTATATTTAAATTCGTCCAGAAGTTTTATTCAGCAACACTATTGATCAAAAATTGCAAGTAGATACCCCGAGGGTTCATTTTTTCAAGTTTAAAATATGGATAAAAAATTATTGGAAAATCCAATCATTATGAGCTTTTGGGTACAGATAGAGCAACATGTTTTGAATCTTTTGGTTAAAAAGTCTCCTTTGTCAAAAAAACAGGTTTGATGAAAAATACCTACCAACAATTAAACTAAAAATGATAAAATATATTAACAGTTTATTTTAACTTTGCTCAGAATAGTTTAGCCAAAAAAATGATCTATTGTTTCTATAAAGTTCAACCGTCACTATTATCTTGTCTAAAAAACAAAAATATCCTAAGGTGTGGAATACGTCTTTTGTTTTTGCATCTTGAAATTGGCAAATATTTCAAACCAATTTTTAATTTTAAAATTCATGTAACAAATGTACACTATAATAGACATTAAAAATATTTTAATAAAGAAGAGTATTATTTTTTTAATTTTATTTTTACTCACCGATTTTAAAACCACATAATACAGTAATACAGTTAATAAATTGAAAGTAAGATTCAATTAGAATAAATTAAGCTTTGGAGCATTTATTTATAATTAAAAAATAATTCACATCTTTAGATAACTAACTATTTTAATGTCAAATAATAGATGCAAATTTGTAATGAAAAAAAGGCTCAAAACCCGAATGACCTATGTCAAAAGCGAAGATGATATTTAAAAAAAACACAAATGATTTATGAAGACTATGATTAGGAAAAAACACCAAAGATTACAATAAAATGTATTATAAATACTAATTTATGAACATATATATATATATATATATTTTATGAATTAAATGAACTCTATAGTAAATTAATAATTCCATCTCGTTCATATCAACAAAACAAAAAATTATAAATAGTTTGTTACTATTTATTTAAATAATTAATAGAATCAAAATCTATGACAGAAAAATTATTTGTTAAAATAATTTTTATTAATTTTGTATAAATAAATTAATATTATTAAAATTAGAACAAAATAACCTATAAAAATATATTTTTATTCAATTTGTTACTAATTCATTAATTACCTTGAGGTTGAAATGTTTGTGGTGGTCCTCTAAAAACATTAGGATTTTGTTGTAATATAGCATTAAGCAGTTCGGGTATATTTTGTTGATTATTGTAGTGTTCTGTATACAGGTATTTGTCTTTCAATTGTCTACAAATTCAAAATTGTATTATGAAACACATATTTTATAAAGGATACACAAAACTTACATATGATCAGATGAGGTATTTATTAAAGACTGAATTAGTTGTGGTACCAAAGCATCATCACGGAGACTTAGTAAAATATCTGCTTCTTCGGCAACGCGGGGATGAAAGAGTAAAGATTTATTACCTAATGTTTGAGGCATAGGTGAAGGCAATGGCATTTCAGGTAACACTGTAAATTAATTCAAATTTTGTTAGAGATATGAAAAAACAAACAATCAAATCAAGAATTATTTAAAATAATTTAATGAAAGAATCAAAATCTTATTTGATTGATACAAATGTACTATAATGCTTAATGAAAATAAATTAAATAAACCAAACTATTTTAGAATATCCTGAGAATTTGCAATAATCAATATTTTAATTTCACTAGAAGAATCCAACAGGAAAGTCTTTATTACAAATACAACTTTTAACATTGGCCTAATGTCATTGATCATTATTTTATGGCTATTGTGTATAATATATTATGGGTTTCATCTATAACATATATACATCATTTTAGTTTAACTAATTTATTTACCTTACGGTAGGATTGAAAAAAAGTAATTATATTTTTTTATTAAAGTAATATGTAGTATTAATTGTGTTTACATGCATACTTTTTAAATCACAATTTTCAATATTATAATAAATTAAAATATATATTATTTAAAAGCTACTTAACTTTAATCGTGTTGAATAAAAACTAATGTACCTATAAGAATGAGTTTATTTAGGTAAAAAAAATAAATAAATAAATAGATAAATGAAAATTGATTATGAAACATCAGCCTAATGATCCAAACACTACATTTCAAAATTTTAAATTGGCTAAAAGTTATTGAAGTAATTATAAGAATAAATTTAAAAAAATAATAATAGTTAAACAACATTAATAATGTTTTAAGGAATCACATTATAAAAAGATACAAAAAATTAATACAAATTAGAGCTGGCTAATATTAAATACAAAGAAATTAATTGTTACTATATAATATTTAAAATTTTCAAAACTCTATTTCAGTGTTTCTCGAACTATGCTCTACGGATACCTAGGGTTCCACAAGTGTAATCAGGGGCTCTGCAGATACGTCTGAATGTAAAATAATTATAATATTAAGATATCTTAATATTATATTCTATACCTACAATATTATTTGAACCATACTGCCTAAAAATAAGGTAAAGTTATATGAAAAATCTACATTTTTCACCCAAAATCGAAAAAGATATTAGATAGTCTTGATTTTGGGAACTTTGAAGCTTTTATGGCTTCTTAAAGGCTCCATGAACAAAAAATTTTGAAAACCACTGCTCTATTTAATTGAATATATTTTGTATTTTAAATACCTTGATAAGCATTTTTATTTTAAATATAACTCTCGAATGGATGATTTTCAAGGCAAAATCATAATGCGATCGAAATGTAATGACATGATCTAATGAGCAATGATTAAAATATAAATATTGAATAATGTATATATTACATTACAGGGGAGACGGAGTGGCCGAGTGGAACCAGGCATCACCGCTGACGCACACTATCGCCGGTTCAAACCTCGGTAACGGGCGGCTCTCTCTCTCTGGACAGGCGACTGTCTAGAGAGAGCGGCCGCCATCTCCCCTGTGCAGAAGGGAATGGGAAACGACTGCACAGTAAAAACTCTTCCCTAGTAACACCTTCTTCTAGGTGCAAACCAACCCTCGGGTTGTTGACCCTAAGAAGAGAGATATTACATATATAATAGAATAATAGCAATTTACAAACAGTATATTTGAATGAAATAAATTAATGTAAAACAATAATTATTATAAATGGCTAATGAATTTCTAAAATTGAAATTCTTTACAAAAAAAATATTTCTTCATAAGTTTTCAAAAAAAATGTATTTAGCATTAGCATATTTATAAAATTAAATTGCATATTTTGAAATTAAATATTATTATTATTATTATTATTATTATTATTATTTAAATAATATTTGATGGTATATTGCCTAGTTTTGCGGACATTTAAAAATATTTACAAAAAATTGGTGAATAATAACAATTAATTATTGATGACACAAATTTAAAACACTTTTAACTGAATATTTATAGTATAAAAATAGCTAGCCAATGTTCTTAATATGTTCTAACTATAGTCCAAAGAATCAATATTAAAATTTGACTTTTAAAGAGAAATAATTCAATAAAAATATGTTATACTAATAAACACTTACAATCTGTTAAACTTGAAATGCCAGCCAGGGTTGTTATAGGCACACTAGGAATTTCCCCGTTCATTGCTATGGTCCTTTGATGACCATCGTTATAACCAACTTTCAAGTCATATTGGCTGTAAAATATAAAAATATTGTTAATATTTAATAGCAAAAATGTAAATACAAAATAAAAATTTACTTATTTATTTGGTATCAATACGAGTATATAATATATATAATATACACTTGAAATTATTTTAAAATGTATGCTAGTATTGAGATACATACATATAATTTATACCTTCACATAAACTTCAATTTGGGCTACTTGCATTTGGAGAAGTTTATAAAAATTATAATATGTTTAGGTACTTCAGCATAATGTATTTGGGCTGACAGTTTTAAAATACTGAAATGTGTTAGGGCAAATTGTATTAATATCCAGTGATGTGTTTGGGAAATTTTTTATTTATTCAATGTTTTTTTTTTTTTTTTTTTAATAGTAAATTTTATTTTTTATTAAAATTATTAAAAAAATACATTTTTTCCCTTGAAAATGTAATCCTATGTGCTTAATGTAATCTAAAAAAGTAATGTCACCCAAAATGTATTTGTCCCACCTTATTTCGAAGTATTCTATTAAACAAATTGATGTTTGTACATATAATAATAAAATGTAAAACTATAATTATTACTGAGTTTAAGTAAATATAATATTTTATCTAAATCTTTATAATGTCATACTTTATACAATATCACATGAATATGAACACTTAATAAAAAACTGATTCAAAACACATTGATTTTAATATTCAGGTGAACAAGTAATTCGCTCAATCACATAACTCTTATTGAATTAAGATTTTCAAATTTAATTAATTTTTTTCCTCCAGCTAACTAATTGAAAATACTAATATGAATAACTAAAAATGATCAAGTTTCCGATTTATTTTTCAAATTGATGATTGGCATGAACAGTAATCATCATTAATAAACATAACATATTGCACCACATTTTAACTCAATTAAATAAAATGATCAATTATTCATATTATTTAAATGCATAACAATCTAAAACAAAATAGGGATCTTGTACTACATATAAAATCAAATTTTTACTAAATAATATTTATATAAAATATAAATAAATATATACCAATGAATGCCGATATATTTATTGGATTGAGTATTCTAAGTCAATGTCAATGTGATATATATATATTTTTTTTATGATAGGTTCAACACTCAAGTACTTAAAATACTTATATATATATATATATATATATATATATATATATATATATATCGCTACTCCGGTGGAACAAAGGCGTAAGTGCCAATGTAATTGTTCTTCAGAAAACTCAATTAAAAATGTTTGGGTAATTGTTTGTATTATTTAGGATATAATAAATAGTCTAAAAAGAATAAACGGTCATTGCAATAATGTCAAATTTAGTCTAGTTTAAGATAGATTTATCGGTTTTGTCAAAACCAATAAACTACCCCTATACAGCTCAAAATTAATAAAAAAAATTGCAATTGTGTCATTGTTCTTCCGGAAAATGCCAAATTTTTAGTATCGTTGTGGCACCAGGATCAAACAAAAAGTGTCACAAATAACAATTACGTCATTGTTCTCGTGGACATGTGATTAAAAACCAGTATTTTCAACAATGACGAAACTGCTCTCAAGCAGTCAATAATAGGTACTATACTTATGTCATTGTTTCATTCGATAAAATGAAATGTCATTGTACTTATGTCAAAAAGTAAAAATTTGTACTTATGTCGTTGTTCCATCGTAGAAGCGATATATATATAGTTTAATAATTCAGTAATTATAATTTCAACAAACAAAAAAGTTGCTTGAAAATCAAATTAAAAATATTTTCACCTTAGTTTTACCAATAAACTTTTGTTTTCATTACATTGAATATACCTTCTATTTAATAATACATAACAATATTGAAAATATTTTTTATTTAATTTTCTAGCAACTTTTTTTTTTTTATTGATATTATAATTAGGTTATAAATTATTTTGAAAAAAATAAAAACAGATCAAACAGTTAAAATACAATGTTATGCATACAATATGAAGATAAAGCTCAATATAATTTTTCTTGCATTTAATAATTTGTTAAATCATTAGATTCTATTCAACTACATACATACAAAATTGTCTTGAATTATAGGTACATCATGAAATAACAAAATTGAATAATATTAACAAGCATGAATATTTATTAATTACAATGTTTTATTTTTGCATTTAAAAACTATGAATTAATTTATATACTTTACTATTCTTCAATTTTTCTTCCCAGAACAATCAAATTTGAAAATTAACATTAAATTATACAAATTGTAAGTTTGTGTATACATTAGAATCAATACCATAAAAATTAATGTTAACAGTATTACTTTTGAAATGACTATACCACAAATGAAAACATCTATCTTTCTATGAATTAATAAATAGAAGTTGATATTGGAAAAAAATGGAACCAAACCTACTGAATTTTATTCAATTTTGATACAGGATACAACATAAAAACATTTAAGTCTTATACAAATAAACCAACAGATTTATCGAAATCAATAACATTATAATGAAACTCTATATAGTTCCCAAGTATATACAAAATATAAAAAAGTTCATACTTCCATGGGGTATTTTTCGCTCCTGGTAAAAGTTAATGGGGATGGGTCTATTGAATTTTAACAAAATTATAAATCATTTGTAGTTCAAAAATTCTGATCAAAGCTTCAGAGTTAAAATGTACCATAAAATATATTTTACCAATTTTTGTTGAATTGTTGGTAGTTTTTTTGTTTAACATAAGATATTATTTTAGCCAAAAGATTCAAAACTTTTTCTATTTTTATTCAACGTTTCACTATGATTGGATAGACTAATTTCTTCAAAAATATTTCAAATTGAAAATGTACATAAAAACAGTTAATTGTGTAAAAATCATATGATAATACATAAACGCTTCAAGTCAAGATTTTTGAAATGTTTTCAGTATCGTAAGAGAATTATATGAGAAAAGTCATATTAAATTGTCTTAAGTTTTTTTCTATTATTAAAAACTTAAAGAGAGATAAACTGAAAAAAAACAAGCTATTTTCTAAATTCTTTTTTTAGTCCACGAGTTGACAAATTTATTGAAACTCCAATAAAATATGTACCAACATTAATATACCATTAATAAATAGTGAAAAATTTAAGTTTCTAGAAATATTTTTAATTAGCATAATTTTCGAGTGATGACTTAATAACTAAAACCGATGTAGTGAAAATGTCATTTATGGCAAAATTTACTGTTATTCAACATTTTTCCCCCACATCTGGAAAACATATTGAGAAAATAGAAAAGTGCCTATTTTAAAGTACCATATAGATCAAATTTCTGACCTATAGACTAGATGAAACTTTTGGAAAATTATTACTTTCCAAAAGTATTTACAGAATTTTTTTATTTTTTTAAATTAATAATTAAACATCATTGTAAAATTATAAGATCTTCTGCTTCATTCAGAATCTAAAACTAATGTTTCCTAATAATGATAATTAATTTATGAATTAAAAAATATAAATAAAATTGATGGTTTCTGTTGAAATAAATGTCTGTTTTACTTACCAAATTAAAAACTGTGTAACTCATTTGAAATATGCGAATTCAAATATATACGTAAATGCAATAAACCCTTTCACAAGCAATTACATTAATATTCATATGAAGTCATGCAAAGAAAAACTAAGAAATACCTATAGATGGCTATAAAAATTTTCAAAACCAATTTTATTTTATTTTTTCATAGAACTATATTCCATACAGAGATAATATAAAACATAAGGCAAATCATGTGTTATGATTACTCAAGTTAATATTGAAATGGGAAATTGTTTCGCAATAATATAGCAATTATATTTTCAAATATTTTCTGATTTTGATAATATGCGGAACTACCCAAAGTACTGCCTGTTTTCTTTACTTTCTATTTCTAATCTACTTCCTAAATAATGCTTCTGTTGTCTAATATACTCATGAAAAGATTAAAACAACCATACCAAGCAACTTACGGGTAATTAAAAATGGTAGCTCAAAATTATTGTTAAATAAAAAAAATCATGTCAAATATAAAGTTATAAACAATAAAAATATTAAATACTAAACTAGGACATTTAAATGTAGGACCCTTCCTACTTTGACACATATACAAGTAATTTAAAATATATTAATTTTAACAGAGTGATATTAAAATATTAAAAAAGTGTATGATGGCTATTATTCAAAACAAATGTATAAATTTGTATAAGGTAAATGTTTTTAATAAATTTGTTAAATTGACGATTCTACAACATGTTTTAATAAAAAATTTTTTGATTTTACTTTTTTCACAAAATAATTAGATAGAAATCATTCTAAACATATCATAATTTGTTACAAGTTCCAAACACTATAATTGTTTTATTATTCATAATCATCATGTAAAAACATAAATTGTAGGTATAGTAAGCACAAAGGAATAAGAATAGTTTATTTTTTATTGCTAGGAAGGTACTGTAAAATGTGTAAATGGCATAACACATTATTCAACCTTCAAATATTATAAATGTTACCCATACAGTAAATACAATTAATTCATAAAGTCTCACAATTTTATTTACATTACCTACAATAAACAAAGGATGCTAAACCATTCATTCAATAATAGGTGCAATATAATATGGCTTTCGGTGACTTTCTTTATAATATAACATTAAGACATAAAGACAATTCTTCAGAATGTTTCTAAATTAAAAACTGTTAGATAAAACATTTAAATGCATAACAACTGTGTAATAATAATCTAAGAATGTTTTGAAATAATTGTAGTTGATAATCTCAAATAATTCTCATTAAAAAAAACTTAATAATTAGAAACTTGCAAAGGTAAATATCTATAAGAAACAATTAAATGTTATACATTATAAAATTAAACTAATTGTGTGATTATACAATACAATTTAAAACAATTATACAACATTTCTTAATAACAGTCAGCATTTACAAAAAAGTTTTGACCAGTTATTAAATGTTGTATATATTCTTTAAGTAGGTAATGAGTATAAGTAATTAATAGTTGATATTCTCAAGAATAGATTTTTGGCATTTTAGCTTTTTATTGTAAAAAAATGCATTGGATGTAGTGAAAAGTAAAATAAAAATAATAAAAATAGGTAACAGTGAATAGGATGGCTGTGATATCTATTGAGTGTAATTTTACTACAGCTCCCCATTATAGAAAATTACTACCCTCAAACTGTGACGTCCTATCATCAATGCTCATTAGAATAATAGAAAATCAAGTGACTATATTATATATTGGACAGATGCAAACCATTTAAATATTATCGTTTAAACATAATATGAATATCAAGTATAGAAAAATTAATTCAATGTAGGTACCTAACCTAACCTAACCTAACCTACACATAATATATTTTCTCTGTCACTTAAAAACAAATATTTAGCGTTTATAACAGTACAAGACCACTGATTACTAAAATCCCACACTTGAACACGTACAGTTAGGTAAATACCCAACAAACAACAGACTAATTGATTGATAGACCTAAAGGGACACTAACAAAAAACATGACCAACCAATTTAATGGTCACATAAAACACAACATGAAAACACATTGTCATGATATATTATCGTTATTATCATCATTATTATTATTATTGCTGTCGACGCAATACTGGTCATCGTGAACAATTACTCAGATATGTCAAAAATATGGGTACAAGCGCACACAACTCATACGACTTGTGTGTGACGTTTTTTAGCCCCGTCGTAGGTACTTACAGGCCGTGGTTGGTCGATGGTGGAGGTCCGTACATCAAACAGCGATTTTATTCCAGGGATGTGGAGTGTGCGTGTGTTTCGGGACGAACGTTCGAGCAGGAGTCGGCCGCCGACTGTGTTTTTTCTCGTGGCGTGTGATTGTCCGTCGCACGCGGCGTTCCCTTCATCACACGCGAAAGACCTGCACAGAAACCCCGGTCCGGCCGGTCGTTCGTTTTTTCGGACGATATTATATGACGACGACGAGCGGTCGGCGGCGGCGGCGGCGGGTGATGGTCGCGGCGATGAGACGCGGCCGACGGCAACGGCTACTGCTTGATACGGCGGCGGCGACGGTTCTCTGTTTATCAAACGTCTGCGTCGTCTGACGACAATGACACGGTGCCGCTATTGTTCTCAGTTCCTTACGGCTGCCATTGATGTTGTTGTTGTTGTTGTTGTTGTTATCGATATCGTTGTCGTCACTGTCACTGCGGCGCCGGTGCACGTCGTCGTCGTTGACGGCGGCTGCTGCTGATGTTGCTGTTGTTGCTGCTGCTGCTGCTGCTGCTGGTGCTCCTGTTACGGTGACGAACGTACGCTGAACCAGTGCTGGAAAACTGCGATCGCGACCAATCGCAGACGCCGTTCATATTATTATTATTACTATTATTATCATCAAAATAACAATAACCCAGACGTCGTGAATGGTTAAATGATTATGACAATTAATATTATTGTTACCAGAGATGGATATCGAGAGAAAACGCACGGCCACGATAATGACACGAGTCACATACAGCACTTCTTATATTTATATATACACAACATACATATAAACACGTACCCTATATGCGTACGCGCTGGATGTGTATGAAATAAATAAACGAATGCGAAAGTTTGTGTGTGTGTGTGTATGCGCGTATACAAACGTATATGTGTGTTGTGTCGTACACTAACACGGACGCAACGATTACACGGTCACACGCACACCAACACTAACTACACGCACACACTCGTCACTCACACACAACACACACGCACGCATACACAAACACGTAAGCGGACGCTCTCTCTAACCCTCTCTCTCTTACTCTTGCGCGCGCGCACACACACCGACAAGCGTGCGCGCACGCACGCACACAAGTACCGTACGCGACACAGATCGCGCGCGCGCGCACGCACACACTACGCGGAATCAATCGTTTGATTAGTCGCAGCCAGAAAACGTACGCGATCGACCGGTGCGACCGTTCGCCTGAGCTGCACGAGACGGCCGCGCGAAACGTTTCACGATCCGTTTCCGTTCCACTGGCCGTGTCCGCCGCCGCGGCAACGGCCTGCTCGTCGCACACCAGGTGGCGTCCTGTTGCCCGCCGAACGGGCGCGTATACAAAAATCACAATTCGTGTCCGAATTTTTTCCCGTGATGGGAATAATCGAATGGTTTTCATAATCGAATGCTTACTGATTAGTAATCGATAAATTTCATAATCGAATGAATCATTCGAATTAATTTTTCACTCGAATGATACAATAATCGAATGCTTTTTGTTTTTTATCTCACTATAATACTATACTATACTATACTTTTTTATAGCCACTACCCGTATACTACTGACTACTTTACAAAGTATTTTACTTTTACTTATAAAGTAAATTTGTTATCAAAACTTTCATTTAATTGTAAAGCTAACCATTTTAAATTGTATTACACAGTACAACATAATAAATTATACTGCATATAATATTGATGTAATTAATTCGTTTTTACTTATTAATAATTTATATTCTATTGTTAATCTATGTTATTGAATAATCAATAAAGTAGGTATTCAATTTTAAAAGTTTATGATACTATGTAATATCTACCTAGAAGTAAATCCCTCCCACATCTCGTATTAAATGAAATCATGTACAACCGTTAGACGGACGTGGTCGAACGTCGAAAATCAGTTCGCTAATTATGTTTATTTGGTTTGCGTTTAACAGGGATTTTTACTTAGGCAGTTGTAATAATAATTACTAAAAATAATTACTAAAGTTTTCTAAGTTCTAGGTATTACAATCAAAACAATCTAATTTATATTAATGCACTGCTTATCACAAATTATTATGGTGAATATTGTCGATTGTTTTATCGTTTAGATCTAAAAAAACGTTTAGATAAACGTTTAGATCGTTTAGATTGGAATTTTTACTACGAGTCGTGATGACGTAAACTTGTACAAAACATATTGCATAGGTACCTAAATAATATCTGACACGATAATAAGTATATCCCGTTGCCAACTTATTTTATAGTAAATATAAAACAAACAGAAACATTGTTGACCATACCTATTATACTATAACACCTAATAATAGTAACTTGGTTTATTTACAAAATAATTTATTGTTTTCAATTCGTACATATTATAATAATATACTACTATAATAGCTGCCCGGTGGGATACAGGTTAATCGTAGAGTATTTTAATTGTGAAGTATTTAAATGCAAGATTCGTTCTATAAAAACCCAAGTGACTATGGAGAGACTTAAAAAAAAAATGGTGTACAATAATTTAAGAAAATCACTTGGTTTATGGGATACTGGTGGTGGCAGACTGAGAATGTAATTAATTTTATATTGATAATACCGTATCGGATTCGTGGGAGATGCCGCCTATGTCTAGCAGACACTCATCACTCTATGAATTTATCTGTTTGAAATTTGTGCTCGTTATAAAATGTAATATTTAATGTAGATGTTAATAATAAGTTCTTTTAAAATATGACTAAAACTCATCTCCTAGGCTAAGATTCATATGCGACAATATTATTTAAGTTTTAATTTTAACTACTGTCAATATTCAGTAACATTGACATTTGACTGTAATTTTGAAACGTTTGAACTTGTTTAATTTTTCCCTAATACGTTTGCAGACAAATTAAAAATTGATAAAAAAATGTTGATCCCAAGGGAGGAGCAAATGGGACAAGTGCCCTAGGGCGTTCAAAGTACTATGCATTTAGAGGGCGTCAGAGCGTCATAATGAAATAAAATTTAAATTAAAAAAAATTAGAGTTTCATATTACAATTAATTTTTTATACATACTGTAATATCAAAGACGAGTACGTATCAAATTGTTTGTATGCTATTAAATATAAAATTATATAAACAATGAGTAAGACTAGTGTTACATACCTACAATAATGTATTATAAACATCAATATATATATATATATATATATATATATATATATATATATATATATATATATATATATATATATATATATCAGGGTTTATTTTAACGTGCGATGAAACACATTATGCGTACTCGATTCTAAATGAAAAATGCGCAGCTCTAACTTTAACAAAAGTACATACTTTGCCCCATGGGATATTCTTCGCTACTTGGACGAGTTAATGTGGATGGGTGAATTGAATGTTAAAGAAATTACAGATCACTTCTTTAGTTAAACAATTCTGAGCAGAACTTCAGAATTCAAATAAATCGTTAGGATTGACCAATTTCTTCAAATAAATTATTATAGTTGGAAATAGGTTGCTCGGAATACTGGTACGGTCCATACCATTTATAACAAAAGAATTAAAAAACGCGGAAAACTGGTACTATTCAAAATTTAATTTTCAGGGGTCCTAAAATATTTACAATGTTTATAATATAATTTTGATAAATCACCATCGTCAACAAGTTAAATTTAAATAATAGTTAAAACAAAAAAAATATGTTAGCAATCAAAATTACCGAAAAACACAAATAAGTACATCTGTACATACAAAGTAGCAGGCAGGTAAAATAAATATAAAATATAGGTACAATAAATATAATATAATTTATGATTAATAATAATTATTTCGTATACTTTGCTATATTATTTAAAAATTGTCCTAATTGAATTTCTTTATTTAAGAAGTTCTCACATTCGTTGTATAGTTTGTCTTGCAAAGTATTTTTTTTTCAGTTATTTCCATAAACACATATTATAACTTACCGGTTTGATCAAATTAGTTGTAAATTTGTGCTTTGTGTGCATTTCCACCTTATAGAATTATTATTCTTCCTCAAAACCACATAAGAATATTTCATATATACTATTAACTCTGAGCAGGGCCATCACGAGGGGGGGACCACCCCCCCCCACGACGTTCTAGTTGGGGCCCAGTTGTCACAAAGCTTCATCGATACATTGAGTCGGCAATTTAATAATATTTTAAGTATTTTAATATTTAACGTATAAATAGTATTTATATTTAATATTACACAATAAAATTATGAATATTCAAGTATTTTCCTATGAAAAAAAAATATTTCTACTTAATTTATAATTTTATAAAAATAACATAATAACTATAATATTATTATTATAGTATTAACTGATAACTAAAATAAAAATAAAACAAAAGTAAAAGAACGCAGAATAGAGATTTAAGTATTTAACTGTTCATTTGTTTACAATATAAAAAAAAATCGTTTATGTTTTGTACATTTATAATATATATTTGTATGTATAATGTGTATTAAAATATTTGTATTTGACTACCTGACCATCATAATTTTATTGTACATACCTTGTTTTAAATAAAAGCTTTGGTTAAAATGTAGATTTATTATATTGCACAATAATATAAATACCTCAATAGGTACCTACAATGTTTAGATATTTTGGTATCTATAGATACTAGTGCACTACTATTTTAGTTTGATACCAAAGTGAATAATAACTATTTTTCAAATGTATAAACTAAAAAATGTGTTTTAAACAATAAGAAAAAAAAATGATGTAATGAAGTATATTATAACATGAAAATATTCGAGCGAAGCGAGACAATTTTTATGACCACGAGTTGGCAATTAGTTAGTCTACACCCCCCCCCCCCCCATGATTATTTTTTCGGGACGGCTCTGACTCTGAGCCTCTTTGACTTTCAAAAACGTATAATTTTTATTGAAGTAATAACACACTCAATCCACTATTGCGAATGATAATTGTACTGATGAGAACTTGCTGTATATTATAGTTCGTGACATTTATTGATTAATAGATATTTATCGTTATCGCATTATTTTCACTCGCAGTCACTCGTAAGTCGTGTTTTCTCATCGATCGTCGGTAAAATAAAATTAAAAATAATCGTTGATATTTTATTCTTTTTTTTCATAAAAGTTTGGGAAACCTTTACTATTGTGAACCGTACCAATATTCCGCGTTTATACAGACCGTACCAGTTTTCCGTTTACCGGAAATTGACGTAAAAACAGTTTATTACGTAATAATCGTATAATAATTTACAAATTAGAATATATTTTTCATTTGCGACTAATGTAATAATAGATTAATAGATAACAATACTATGATATACCCAGCGTTAGTAATAACATCTGTCATATTTTAGATTCTGAGTGAAGCAAAGGATCTAATGGTTTTAAAATGATGTTTATTTTTTTTTCTAGACACTTTTTCCTCACATTAAATTTTACAATTATTGAGCTAAAAAATAGAACTTTGAAGGTACCAACATTTAATTAAGTTTATAGTATTTGGTGAAAACTTCTGAAAATTTTATATGACATAACTCATACACTTCTCTAACAAAAATTTCAAAAATCGTAAGTCAACATTTTTTTATTATTAGCGTTTAGGTAAATTATTGTATGACTTTTACGTAATAAACTGTTTTTATGTCAATTTTCTTCTTTAAATATTTATTTGAAGAACCAGGTCCATCCAATCATAAAGAAACTTTGAATTCAGATAGAACAAGGACTTTTGATTCTTCTGGTTCAAAAAAAAAAAATGCTATGTCAAACAAAAATCTTAAGATAAATTTAAAAAAAAACCTACCGACAATTCGACGAAAAATGATTGATATGCATTTAGATCATAACTGTTAAACGGTATACACCTATTAGTATTATACTGGTATATACAGAAGCACTTGGATGATATGTGTGTGGATGCATAATTACTTATTATGTATAATACATAATATTACTTTACAACATGAAATAATTTAATATTTATTAGACGCACCTTATAGTCACAGAAGCACTGTATTATGATAACTGATTTCAGTAACACAGTTCATGCCTATAATATTAAAGTATACTTAAGTAATTATATGAGGTACCTACGCACACACATTTACACACGCGCGCGCGCACATATATTATATTGGTATAAATGTATCAATCGTTAGAAATTTTGTTTCTTTGTAACTTTGTACTTATTAATATTGTGTGATAACAATGTGTGATTCATACACTCGATGTACAATATTAACAGAAATAATTACAAGATTATGTAATAATTAAAATAATAATTATATGAAATATGTAAATTTATCATAAATAAACATGAAAAGAAAAGATTATATTAAAAGTTTGAATCAAATATTCTTTCGTGTATAGTTGAATGTAAATCAGAAATATACGAGGAAATATAAATATGTACATATAACATTAGATAATTTAGGAGCAATAATCAGTAGAAATAATTAATGCCAATATAATAGTACTTATAAATTGACAGATAAAAAAATCCACAATTATTTTTTAAATAAAATTCATTATACTTAATATACCTATCCCATAAATATTCTGTAGTTCCATCATATTTCATTTAGATAGCATGTTTAAGAATTAAAAAAAAATATGATCTAAGAAAAGGATAAAATAGGTACTTTTTATCTTGGAGAGAAGGGTTAAACCGGGAGACCCTTTTTTCTCGTTAATACTCTTCCGGTAAGTAATAAGTATAAGTAAAAAAACTATTCATTGGTAACAACAGGGCCGCATTGAGAAATTTCATGCCCGGGAAAAAAACATTTCCCGCCCCAACTTTGATGGATTATTTTTACATACATAACACACAATTTTTTCCAAATAGTTATCATAAAATTGTTTTCTCGCTCCGTTCGAAATACATATTCTTAATAAACTTACTATTAAATAATAACACAATCTTTATAGCATAATATACCAAACTATTACTTCGTTGATACCTGTAATATTTTATACTTAATATGTTTATATTATATTTACGTTAATTCATTAATAAGTATGATCTAATACTCTATTTGTAGACTGTACGGCTGTACCCAATGGCTTATTACATCATATTAGTTTCGATAAAAATAATAACCACTGTTCTTTATTCGTTTTGAACTTTGAAGGCATCGAATTTAATATAACTAATCTAATAAAATTAATAATAACATATTCATTAACACACATTAATATTTTTATTGAACACTAAAAAATGAGAAATACATTTTTTAAATAGAATTCTGTAGTCGGTAGTGTGCTGCGCGGTCCGTTATTTATATATGTATATATGAATACATAATAATATATTACCTATCTAGTAGGTAGGTACACGTGTAGTGTATCTGTGTATACTGTATAGTCCATGTCTATATATTAATAAATATATTCTTCCCATATTATTTTTACAAAATATCGTGTACACATAAACCTTATTTGCAGTTGTGAGATCAGGACTGAGATTAAAATGTTATATAGGTAGCTATACCTACTTTCTATATATTCCTATTTCCTGGCAGCATTTGTGTAAAGTAAACAGAAAATGTATTATAGAATAAAATACTTATTGGTTTTGTGCACTATTTATTAAAAAACAGTTAAATTTATAAATATTAATGCAGTTTGTATTTTGATATATGCCTAATTTTCCGATGCTAACCTTAAAGCACAAAAATGTAATTGAATTTGGTAATTAGCACCGTTATAGATAATAGATACATCGATACTTATTGATCATTTTTACCTATAATTTTTTATTTATGCATTAATAAGTAAGGTAACTTAGTTTTTCCTTTCCTGATTTATCTAAGTATTAATACGCCATCACGGTCGTGTGTCAAGGTAGCAAACGGACTGCTGGATAGGTACGTGGTCTCTGTTAAAAACCGAGTAAAATGATCAAAATACAATTTCAATTGAAAATATCCGTACCATCGATTCACTTTAGTCTCTTAACGTCCTCAACAATAGGATCTTAACCGTAATCTACGGGCTGCGGTAGTTAGTAGATAATAATAGTTATTAATTTCTATGTTCATACACAGACATATAATATTATAATTTATAAATCTATGTGTTTGTACAATAAACATTACATTATTATTCGAACGTTGTTGAATGATTGCTAATAATATTACAATTCACACAATAACGTGAACGTATTGTACCTACTCGGACCGACACCCAGTCGATCTAGGACATTTCGGCGCAAAACAATTTTATATTTAGAAAATGTGGTAACTGGTAACTTATTACTAAGCAGTTATTCAAAATGTAATTCGTTGTATCAATGAAATGTACATGCATTAATGTATGACTTTAATAGGTAGTGGTATAGAAAACTGAAAACTAAATTTTCTTACATTATGGCACTATGCAAATAATATGATAATATAGCGGCCCCCGAATTAATTTTCCCCAGACCCCAAAAATCCTTAGGACGGCTCTGTCAAATAATATCTCATTCCTCAAACAAGAAAACTTTAAATAGATTTGATAAAAAAAAAACATACCGTCAATCAAACTACAGGGGTCAAACAAATTTTCAAAAATTGTAGGGCAAATATTCTTCTTAAACATTTCAAGTTAAAAATTGACATTCAAATAGACAATTCCATAAACATTGTATAGTAATTTACTTAAAACGATTGTAAAAAAAATCCTGTTTTTTTCCTAAAAAAAAAAAATAATGATAATAATAATAGTAATAACAATAATAAAATTAAAATAATAAACATAACAGTAAAAGTAACAGATCCTTCGCTTCACTTAGAATCATGAACTACTACATGTAGTAGTTCATGCTTAGAATCTAAAATAGAGGTGAAATGTTTATAAATTATAATTATGTCAGACATGGTAATTTACCGATCGAGTTTAAAATCAAAATAATAAAATCACTGTACTTGTGAAATGTACAATTTAAAATTATTTATTGAATAAAATCCACCTAAGTATGTATGATATGTACTTATATTTTAAACATTAGTACGATGACGTTGTTCCAATAATAGCATCAAAATCTGTATATTTTATGGTATCTGTTATCTGTTGTCATATGAAGTTCTTATCAATTTATATCAAATATTACCATAATATCACAGATTATATGAAACCACGGACTAAGATAGCTTAGAATGCTTAGATCATATACCATATATATGATCTAAGTAAGATAGTACTACCACAGAATAGATGAAATCAGAATGGACACTTTGATAACATAACACGGGTAGTATAGGAAATTAAGTAAATGGACCGGCGGCCATTTTCTCAGTGGTCCTTAAACAGCTGTTCTTTTATCAGTCAAGTCATATCAGTGCTTGTGATATATTTTTAGATATTATGTAACTCATAACTAATTATTAACGTAATAAACTTCTCAAAAAAGTACCACTGAACAGAATTTAACTCTGAAGTTTCTTCGGACACAAGTATCAATAGCATGCAAATTATATACGAGAAATGTCTTAAGCTATGTACAGATTTTAAAATAATAGGTATGTAATTTTCAATTTATTGTTAATCTCATGTTTAGTTCATAGCTAATAATGCCTATGTGTGTATTATTATTTTAGGATTTGATTCAGTTTGGTGGGAAATTAAACTAGATTTCTATTTACCATCAAAAGAAGTAATTTGAGCAATAGCAATGTACATATTTCATCATAATAGCAGCCGAACAGACTTAACGTGAACTACTTATTCAGTTATTTACTTGAACTCTCTGTAGGTCCTGCAGCCTTCAGGTGTAAAAGATTGTCATTTGTACAAGTACCTAACAAATCAATTTATTATTGCAATTGTGAGGGCTAATTGTTTTAATTGTTTTGAATATCTCTGTCCATGTGAAGCTCGTTCAGAATTAGTTAAGTATGTTTTAACTATTGTTGATAAATTAGGGGCTAACAAAATGTCACATTGTCTTATAAAATGTTCAGTGCAATTTTCTGATGCTAAAGCTTTTTTATACTCATTACATTCTTGAATTTTTTCTCGTAGTTTAGAACGAAGTAGTGTTTTACGAGGTGTGTGTGATGTTATGGTCTGAAAACTTTTTGTCTGAACTGACACACTTGTACAAACAGAGGATGAATTTGATGATACGTCATCACAAACCGAGGCACTTTCTAGATACATGAATAAAATATTTATTAATACAGTTTAGATTTATAACCAAAGATATGTAACAACTAGGTAATAAATTAAAAAATTAAATTAAGTTAAGTTAGAATTAAAAGGTTTATTGTATTATCAAAAAAAACATTACTTTTATGTTTATAGGTATCTGTGTTTTTATACATATTGTAATTAAGAATTATTATCATAAATCATTTTTAAAATTGTATTATATCATTGTAATGCACTAGTTAATATATTAGTTTGTTAACTTTTAATTTAAAATTATTTAAAAACATTGTTAATAAACTTTTATTTGTCTAATTAATTCATTATCTTTGTCCATCCTTGATTAGGTTTAACAATATAAATTAAGTTATCTTACCCAAGTCTACAGAATCGGATATAGAATTTCTGTTTGACACGATAGGTGTTGATGAAGACTCGGGGTACACCAGCTTTCTCGCAATAATGGGCGCTAATAAATAATAAAAGTAAATACATTAACACAAAAAATGTTCACCTTAATTTAAATAAGTGGTGGTTTTACTTGAACATAAAATATTAGACGTTGTTGTTACAGTTGGACTTGTTGCTGTTATACTATCAGTTGGCATTGTAAATATAGTAGGTACAGCCCTATGTAAGAGTAATCTATCTGTGAAATACATTTTTTTTTCAAAATGATCACCACATACTCTGTATGATTTACAAAGGGAATGAGAAGTTTTCTCACTCTAATCGATTACAATTGGTAAGCCAAATCATACGCCTTAAATAAAAAAATTAAGTTTATATATATTTTCACCAATGTTTATGTCAAAATAAAATATACTTACAATTCTTCATCTTTGGGAAGTGAGTGGAATTTTACAATTTTATTTGTTGTTGAATTATAACAATTGGAAACAATACATTCAAACCCACTTTTTCCCATTTCGATTTTTTTTAATTAAATGTATAAAATAAAATATAGAAATGCCAAAGCAAAAAGCATGCACTACAAAATATGACACAAACTTAAACAACCTGTGGAATGTTGTGCTTTCAAAAGTCATAACATAGATATCATTACTCTATGATATAGCACTGATAACGCATAAAAATGATAAGAGGGACCACTGAAAAAATGGCTGCCGTTTTTTTGTTTACATCGAGAGTGTCCATTCTGATTTCATCTATTCTGTGGTACTACTAAGATAGATACTACTATCTTAGTCGTGTATGAAACATATAATATATATGTCATATATAATCTGTGATAATATATTGATCTGTGATATTTCTACAGCAGCAGCTGTAGTCATCAATAATCATAGATAAGAGCTATTTTTTTATAGTATCACAATTAGGTATTAGCCAAAAATCAGAGGTATTGTTTGAAATTCATTTCACAATTCAAAAACTAAATTGTTCCATAATGATTTTGAAATTTACAAATTTCTTCCATTTACATTATTACAAATGTATCTTATATTATCAAAAATAATAACATTACAGGTACACCACTAAGAAAACCCAACTAATCAAAGTTTATTTATCACCTGTCATTATTGTTATTGAAATACAAAAACTAGAAAGGAAAAATTTGATATTTATACATCCACCAGGGCGATTATTTCAATCACTCGACTGGTAGGGATAATACAAATTTTGGATTGCTGTGAAATATCATATATTTAAATTATTGTATAACTACTTTATTGCGATAGAGTAGTCTGTGTGCTAAGGTAATTTAGTTTTTATATTGAATTCTTTACTTGCAATAAAAATAAGTACATTATAAATGCATTTTTTTATCGCCTTTCCAATTTATAATCACGAGCCACCACTGTATTTAACCTCTTTTTAATTCATTGTAGTTGTTTGATTTAAATCTAATTAGGAAATTCAAACCCTATTAAAATCTGAATGTAATTTATCTTTACCAAAGGCAATGACAAATCTTTTTTGAGCAATATTCTTTAAAAAAAAAAAAATGTATCACTTCAAAAGCATCTTTGTTAAAAATTTCATTTAAGAACTATAAAAAATTCTGTTAATTATGAAACTGCAATGAGGTCACTGAAGTAAACAAAACTATAATATATATTAAGTATATTTTAAATAACAAAAACCAATTTTTATTAATACATTAAATAAGTTATATAAAAATGATCAGTTAAATATTTTTGTTGTGTAACTTGTTCATAAAAAATATTATATTAACGTAAACTTAGTTTCAATTGTAGTCTCATACGCTAAATATAAAATTAAAAACAAACTAATTTATCAGGACATGAAATAAATATAACATTTATAAAGTATTCATATTATGTAATATATATCGACAATAACAAAATGAGAACCTTAAAAGTAAATAAATATTTTTCAAAATGAAAATAGAACTAAAATAATAGTAATACTAGAAAATTAATTTTAATAAAGTTTATAAAGGTACTAAATTCTGATAATTCTAAAGTAATCAAAACTTAATTAAGAAACAGTCATTTTTTTTTGGGGAAAAGATCAAAACATTCATCCCCTTCAAGATCTAAACTTTCAATGGTATCAGATTTTTGTATTACATCGCCATCAAATTCTAATGTAAAAGACTCCACATCTAAAGCTAATTTTTCAGCTAATTTTAAGTACAATATGCACATTCTATCAGTTTTTCTAATACTCATAGGAATCGCACATTTTACATCTTGTCGTTTTATACGAAATGTCACTTCCTCTTCTTTAGTATTTGTAGTTTCAGAAGTATCATAAGGGCTTTTATAAAATTCTATATCTCCATCTGCAAATAAAAACAATTTATAGTTAATATACTTTTTATTATACCAGTATAATAAATCAAAACTATTGGTTTAATTATTGATGGCAAAGCGCCAAATGAGACAGTAAAAGTCTCTATCCTCATTTAAATTTAAAAAAAATTAATTAAAATTTGATGTCGGAACAAAATTTTGTAATCTTTAATATGATTTACAATGTCATAATTATTTAAACAATATTCTGTGTATTTAACGGCTTTCTTGATTTTCATGCCTTAGCTGTGAATATTGATGCTTGAAGGAGGAGTTTGTAAGCTATTGTTTATTATAATAATTGGAGTCATACTCCATTATTTGTTTTAGAGGCATCAATGCAGATGTTGTGTTCATTGTTAAGATGTTCTTTTACTATATATTTGAGCAAGTTAATATATATATATATATATATATATATATATATATATATATATATATATATATATATATATATATATATATATATATATATGGAAGGCATTGTGTTTTGTTTGTTGAATTCTGTTAGAGTGAGGTTAACATTAAGGTCTTGGTCACACAACCATTGAAAGAACGGACGATACAACAGACATTAGGATATAATGGACGTCACTACCCTAGTCGCACGAACGTAGAATAGAACGTTAGTTGTTGATTTCGAATCTTCACATCACGTAAATTCGACGGACGTCAAGTGTGTGACCGTCGTCGAGTATTATTACATAATTCAACAACGGACGTTGTTGACATTCGTCGTAACATCCATTCTTTCAACGCTCGTGTGAACGAGGCCTAAACGTTGTGGTCCATGGGGGAAATATGTATGGTTTTCTTTTTAGTATATTGTTTATTATTATCTTTCCTTTGTCTGCCACTAGTACGTATGTGTTTATTGCTTTGTTAGCAAGATTATTTATGTTTGTCTTGGTTCTGGTACAATATAGTAGAAGTTTTTCTCTTCTGATATCAGATGGAATTTAGTTTGCTATATTTATTATGCATTCAATTGGGCTGGATTTGAATACGCTAATTGATGATCTTATGACAGTATCAAATGTTAATAAACAGTAATTTAGACTTAAATTAGTCTATAAATGCAGCAGAGGTATATCTTCCTATCTTTATTATACTTATTTTATATGTTTTAAGCATAAATACGATATTCTATTAATAAATTAATAAATGGTCAATGGTATCAACCCAAAAGTGTCAATTTTTAGATATTTTATCATTCTTCAATTCAATTTTTATCATTTCTTATAAGAACATTTATTTATTTTTAAACTCAAATTTATAATGTCGATTCAATCATCCAAATTACTTTCTTTTTTTTTTTTTTGTGAACAATACAATTAAGGAAAAAATTCTTGATGACTTTTGTTTTCATGAGATTGTCTTTCAAGAAAATATATAACAATTTTAATAATGTTTAACCATAAAATAATGAAAATAAATACTAAGTTTTATCACTTAATGCATTACATAATACATTCACAATCATCCTAATGAGACATTTCATTTAATTTGACATTTTATAATAAATTAAGCTTAAACTAGAATATTTACCAATGAAATCTGTAACTTTGTAATTCATAGAATATGGTGAATCTGTTGGAGAAAGACACTTCTTTTTCAGTGTCAAAGAAACATGTGATGTATGTATGTTTTCCAATTTGGCAAAGTGTTCATAAATACTTTCAATTGATTGAAACTGCAAGATATAAAATATAAACAATAATTTAAATGAAAATTAAATTAAATTTTTTTTCATACCATTCTAATTGGAAAACGGTGAACCCGTGTTTTACGCCAATAAACGCCAACATTTATTTGACGATTTAATACTTCATAGCAATAATCATCTTCTTCATTATTTATTGGTTTACTACACACCTAATAAAAAAAAATATCTTAAATATATATGTTTATGCAGAAATATTTATATTTTTTAATATTTTAAACTTACGGTTGAACTTCCGGGTGGTGGAATATCATAACCATCATCAAAATCTCCAATGCATATTACTGGACCCACTATAAAACCAGTATCACCATTTCTTCTCCTAAAAATCAAAATTATTATCAACCATAAATAATCAGTAACATTATTTAAATATTAACAATAATTTTATAAAAGTTGAAAATTTACTGGCTGTCTTTTGATGTGCAACTTCTTGGCCCAGTACTTTTAGCTGTTTTTTTTTTGATTTGAGAAATATTAGAATGAGCCTCAGAACTATAAAAAAATGAATAATTATTATGTAATTACTTGTAGTATACAATGAACACTTATTATTACTAAAATGTACACAGACATTGAAAATTTACTCAGAAATTAGAGATTTATTACGTTTTAATCTTGTAGTTGTTTTACTACCAGTTTTAGTTGTTATACTATACAAATTATCAAATCAAATAAAATAATTAATAATACTATTAAATCAACGGTAAAATTACATGATACTAGGAACACAGTTAATTTCTGTAGATGTTGTGGAATCATTCACAACTGGTGGATGGTCATTAACAGGCTGTGGTTTCATCTTTGACATCTTTCTTTTCTTTTCCAGCCCTAGAAAAATATATTTTACATAAAATATAAAAATATATTACTACACAACAATAACAGCACTTTATTGTTTTTAATATACCAATCTTAAATATTTCAAAAATAAATAAATAAAGTTTTAGTAAGAATAAACTTAATAGAATTAAAATAAAGATGAAAAACAGATTTTTTAAATGTATAAATAGGTAAATAAAAAGAAAATTTTCAGTAATACAAAAAGCTTAGACACATTCAATATATATATATATATATATATATATATATATATATATATTATGTGTAAATTAACTCTTAACTACCGATGTGCGGTCTGTCAGAGACCGCATCTAATATTTGTTTACAATTTACTATTTATACAGTGTTGTTAATTGTATTTTATATTGTGGTACCTTTAAATGATCAACGTCTAGCTAAGTTGACAATGTTTAATAGTCTTGTGTTTTATTTTTATCCTTGGAAATACAACATTTATATTGATAGCGGTCTGTCAGACCATACGTCGGTCGCGACCGGTCGTCCGTATTAACTGCAGATAACAATATTGGTTATCTATATAATTATTTTTTCCAAGTTATATAATTTAAGTATGAAGTACAGAAAAAAATAATTTATGGTTCATTTCAATATTATGAGTAACAATTTTTTTTTAAACAATTTAAAAAAAAAAAACAGGAATAAATTTTCATTTTTTTTTTCGACTGTGTAAAAGTACCTAAATTTTTTTTTTATGTTTAGATATTGTTAAGAGTACTTCAAATAAATATAATTTAAATGTTGTTTTATTAAAACTCGTATATTTATTCATTTAGACCAAGTACATGAATATGCGGTCTGGTAGACCGCATGTCGACAATTATGTTACTAATTTACACGTTGGTAGTTGAGGGTTGTTATTGTGTGAATAAACGCATTATTTTAGTGAAAGCATCAAATAAATTGATAAAAGTCATATATTTAATTATAGATATTTTATACAATAACTTTTTATTGTGTAAAATATTTGCTGAGAAGACCAATAAAGTATATAATATTTTACTAGATTTATTGTTCAATTTTATTATAATTTTGAAATCAAGTATAAAAAAAATACTTAAAATTTATAATTACATATCGAAGTTTGATGAAACTTAAAGGTTATACAAAACATTATTTTTGGGACACAAACATCTTTTTGTTATACATTTTAAAAACTTTCTTTGAAAAAATTTAGAATTTTGGTGATAACTTGACCGAAATGTATTTTTTAATTTAATAAACATCTAAAGTTGACTTATTAAAGAATATTTCAGATCAACCACCCATATTTAAAAAACATTTTGTTGAATAGACACTTATTGTTATGTTAATATACCATTGTTGTTTCCAAGCTGATAAAATCCATCTTCAGTATATTGATTACAAAAACAATAACTAAACAAGAGTTTCCCCTTCCTCTGTCTATGTCAGGTATTGTAATGCGTACAGATGAACCTTGTTTAGCCGGAGGAAGTTAGGCATTTCAAAAATGTATACACAGAAATACGAAGATAGTCAATATAGAGGTATTGATCAATAAAAGTTATACCCACCTTAATTATGCAATTAGTTAGGTACTTATTAACATGTTGGCTCTAAAATTATCAATACCAATGAGTAATAATTGTACAAAATTGAAAATGCAATATTTTTATAGATTACCTTTTTTTTTTTAATATATCAAGAAAATATTACAATCTGTATACTTAATACAATAAGTAAATTTTTTTAAACAATATGTTGATACAAAACATGAATATTGTGTAAGAAGAAGGAGTCCATTGACACCACTTCAAGATTACCTAGAAATATTATAAGTATTTTTACTAAGAGACAAAATGAATTTCATTAAGGTCATATTAGTTATTTTGTGAAATACCTGTATTCAACACATTAATGGTAACACATATATTTTTAATCAAGTTTATTTATAATATTTACTACTAAGTCAACTTTAAATGTTTATTAAATTTAAAAATACATTTCGGTCAAGTATCACCAAATTCTAAATTGTTTCATATAAAATTTTTAAAATGTATAACGAAAAGATGTTTGTGTCACAAAAATTATGTTTTATATAACTTTTAAGTGTCATCAAACTTCGATATGTAATAATGGTTTTTAAGTACTTTTTTTTATGTTTGATTTCAAAATTATAATAAAATTGAACAATAAATCTAGTAAAATATTATATACTTTATTGGTCTTCTCAGCAAATATTTTACACAAAAAAATTATTGTATAAAATATCTATGATTAAATATATGACTTTTTATCAATTTATTTAAAGCTTTCAGTAAAATAATGGGTTTATTCGCAAAATAACTTAATTCACACTTTAACAGTAACATATATATATATATATATATATATATATATATATATATATAGAGAGAGAGAGAGAGAGAGAGAAATTAAGAAGTAATGCCATAATGTCTATAGAAGTCTTTAAATATATCACCTACAAAATAAATAGTTTATATATATATATTGCATAAATAATTATGCAATGGCAACTAATGCTCAAATGGTCTAATGATTGAGATAATATAAATTTTTCTACCATATAACCTAGATGCTGTTATGAAAAACTCATAAATTTACAAAAGTATAGTGAGAAAAAATGTAGGAAATATATATAATAATATTAAAAATAACATTAAGTTAGTAGGTACCAACAAATAACATGGAATACCTATAACACTATGTCAGTTCAAGTAATTTTTAAATTATAATAAAAATAAAAATTGTGACTCATATAACAACATTTTAAGATTAGGTACTTTTATAGTCCTATTCAATATGTAAGTATAACTTTTCAAAAATATAAAATTGTGTAACCATTGAACTAAAAATTAATAGGTAATAGTGGTAATAAGGGTATAAGTAGTATAGGTTTACATTCCCCTTGGAAGTCAAGTAGTTCAAAATAAGTTAAATGTTGTATAGTACTTATGATTATAACATAAATATGCGGTTTCAGGACAATAGTTAATTTTTATATAATGTGAAATTACCTATGTTACAATAAAAAAATCTGATATCCAATGACTGATAGATAAGCCATAATGTTAGTCCATTAAATTAACAACTAGGAAATATATTTATGCCAAAAACTATAAATACATATAAATAAAAAGTGGCTGATTAAGTAAATAATGTATTTATGTTCAATGATATTTAAGAACTGCAACAGCCAATTGGCTTTTGAAAGTCGGTTTATAGGATAAGACTTTATAATGTTAATACGTTGATTATTAATAGACCAAACTGTTGTTTAGTATGGCTAAGAGCTGAGACACAGAAAAGTTACCTATTTTGAATAAAACAAAATAAGTCAAATAACAAAGAATTCAGACTTGGAAAGACTGCACAATATAGGCGTATAGGTGTGAGGCATGAGGAAGAATTATGAAAACAATCGCAAAAAAATGTGGCTCTTTAATGACATTTGAATTTGGTAACACTCTACAGAATGTAACTTACTATTCCATACGACAACACATTACAAAACATTTTTACTAAAATACAATTTATTTAACCAATATTATGGTTTATTGTTTTTTCATGAATTTAAATATGCCCATAACTCATAAACTATTTTTTACCGCCAATTTGTTTTTACATGTAGTCTTTAAAATATGGATTTCCTTGAGTTTTCAAAGAAAACATTTTAAATCATAAGGTGGCTCAAATAGATTTAGGCACTGCTGTAAAAGAGTTATATTACTCACTTTTATACTGAGCGACAAAGTCAAAAGGATCAACGTCAGAGTCTGACGTGGAGTCAACGTCGACATTGGTTTCCGAAGGATTCTGTTTCTTGTTACTACTCATCTAGCCGGCGAACTAATGTCCAATAGTGACGACGGTCGATTAGGTATGGCACTCGATCGCTCGCCGTCTGGATGACAACGGGTGTCGTAGCGTGAGCGTGTGGGGAAGCGTCACTGACTGAACTGAACGAATGATTAATAGTTTTTATAATAATATTCAATAACTGCAGAGATGCACAATAGGTACGAAGAGGTGGGGACCGCGACAGAACGTAAAATATTGACACTTATTCGTCACTGACATAGAGCGATTTTGTTGCTCCAGCTGTTACGGAGAGGATAAGACGAAAAACACGACGGCGGGCGTACGACTGGCTTACAACTGACTTCTCAGAAAGTCGGATGGACTACAGGGACTTAGTAGCTGATGAGCTTCACCATAAAACGTACATCGAAATATGAAATATGAATTCGTACCTCGAACGGCATGAAGTTACGAACAAATAGTTATCATACGTTATCATCACTATCTTACGTACGTCCTATCATCACGATTATAGATATCGTGCGTATCATACATACACGAACCGTGGTTCATCGCAGGAATATTCTTATCACTACCAATTCTAAAGGTGGATTCACACGGGGCTAGTACAGTTCGGCCCCGAGATAACAGGCAGAATAATTTTCATGGAATTTTCATGGAATAAACGCATAAATCGGGGCCGAACTTGAAAGCAAATGTACCAACATTGAAATGCTAAATATCCCAATGCATTTCCCAAATTTATGTATTTTCAACTTCAAAAATTATTGTAAAATTATTGTATAATTGTATAATTTATGTATTTTAAAATTCAAATATTATTGTATTTAGCTTACGAGCTGTTTCCCGGGAAAACCGTGAGAGATAGGACGAAAAGCATAAGAGATAAAATTAATTCCCATAGGGAACTTCATACGTTCTATAATTTAGATTTTAGGTTTTTTAAAAACATCGTATACGTCAAATGGCTTTTAAAAAATAAAAGTTTTAAATAATGACTTTTTTGAAAATTGAAAAACTGATCCTAGTGTAGCATCCCTAGGAGAACAAATCGACCTCTATTTTTAAGTTATAAATTTTATTTATTAATTTTAACATGTTTTTGCCAATAACTATATGATGCAACAAATGTTGAATATGGTATAATGCTATTAATTTTTAGTTCAACAGTTATTTGTAATATGTTTTGTTGTAAATACAGTTTTAAAAACATATTTAAATATTACTGTCCAGTTATAAATTCATCAGAATTTATAAACCATATATAAAACTTAAAAATTACATTTACTTGCTTAAACCTATATTATATATTTTAAGTTTAAGGTAAATAGTTACATAAGATACACACATAAGAAATGTATAAATAATAAAACTGTGATTTTATAAATCTATTAAAAATTATATTGATGAAATAAAAATATATATATTATTTTTGGCTTATGTTTGTCACTATACACAAGCAAAAAAATCAAATAAAATATACATTAAATAGTAAAAATATAACCATATAATATATAAAAATATTAGCTGAAGAATACATTGTTGAATAATAGAAATTGGACTTGTTTGCTTGTGTAGGTTTACAACTTAACATTTGTTAGTAAAAAGCTTTTACCAAAACAGAATAATGTCCTTATTTTCCTGGATAAATGCCTATGTCAATTACTCTATCTTGCTGACTAAAACTGAAAAAAATAATAAAAAATAATATTAATAAAATTATTCTGAAAATTGTATCAATGTAAAATAGATAATATAATCAATATTATTCAAATTTTATTAGCAAATATCCTTGTGTTATAGTGGTGTGCTTATAGAGTATACTTATAGTATTTATAATTGTCTACGTGTAATAGAGAAAAGTAAAAGCAATAACTATATAAATATATAAACTTTTTAATATTTCAACTTAGGGGGACCATTTCTTCACCAAACGTTTTGGTTTAGGCTCTTCTACGACTCATTTCCGAATTCGGGGGTCTTTGAACACCCCCCTAGGTGTATTTTCGAAAATGTTTAATTTATGTACGATGTTTCTGAAACTCGGGAATCGGATAGTTTGAAGGTCGGTTATTAAATTTGGCGTCTTGTGTCGAGACCGTAGGAATCGTTTTTCCCTATATTTTGGGGCTTCGAAAGTTTAAAATTTACGTTTTTTTAGTTTTTTTGGCAGAGGCGCTAATATTTGCGTGCTACAAACCGTTTTTGTAGTTGAATGTTATAGAGGACTTTGTGCCGGATCGATGGGTACCAAAATTGAGGTTATCTGACTTTTGGTTTGGGAGTTATGATTTTTCGTATGTTTTTTGTACTTAGAAAATTACGTAGTAACGTGTTTTTTGAATTTTGACTTTAACAAAAAGCATGGTACCATGCACACCATTAACAAAGCAAAAATATTCACAACACAACTACTATTCACACATTAACCTAATCTCTATAATGGTGTTAAATAAATTTTACACCAGGCTAAGCTTATAAAATCAATAATAAAAAGATAGAGCAAATAGAAAAAAAATATTTATTAAATTAAATACAAATATTCATGACACTTACTAATTTTGTTCTTAAGAATTGATGTTACACTGTCGATTATTTTAAACATGTACCTAACAATAACACAAACATAAAACACATAACACAAACATTTATGGGATAATGCAACATAGAGACCACAGTATGGTCAGTACAACTAAGACAACTCACGAAGAAAGTCCCAAATATTAGGGTGGCGTCCAATTTGAGTGAGCAACGTTGCATGGAAGGATTCTAAGTAATTGTTGGTCCGGTGATCTTGACCAAAAACACTTAGAAATCGTGGACCAATTTGCAAAAACCAATAATGATGAATGTAGTCCATCAGGAAACGATTCATAACCTCATTAATTTCAGGAAATTGTAAGGTGTAATTGATAATCATAATTAATCCATCTTCCATACAAAAATTAGGGCACCCCGGATGACCCCTTTCAGCCGGTAGATGAGGCAATGCTAGTACCTGAAATATAAAATATAATTGAAATACAATAATATTTACTTGTAAAAGAGAAAATCAAATTTACCATTCTGAAAATACGAGCTGCCACATCATGCCTCTTCACCAAGTTCAAAACACCATTCACTTTTCGGTGACAATATCTAACAACCGACTATAACATTAAAATAAATGTCATTAAATTAATCTGACAAGTATGATCAACAAAATGTGTTTGTTTATATTACCTGAGTATAATGGAACCAACAGCATAATAAGTTACTGTTAGGGAAGATTTGTTGGACAGCATTCATAAGAGCACGCTCATAATCAGTAACAAAACGGATTCCATCATAATTCAAAGGTAGAATATTGCGTATCACAGCGAATAATGCACAATATGTTTCCTCTGTCTCACTCCCCAAAAGGACAAAGACCATTGGAAACGCCTAAATTGTAAAAAAAAAAAAAAAATATTTAGAGCATTGCATTACTGACGTCAGTAATAAGTAATAACAAATAATATATCCATAAAAAATTGCTTACTACGCTTTTGTAGAGAATTTGAAATGTCAGGAAAGATCGCAAGTCCATTGGCACTTGAGGTAGCGTCTTATGCGTACCATCTATTCCGATAATCTCTACTGTAGCCAACTGTTCACGATACTTTTCAATTGCCGAAGTATTCGCAAAAATAATTCCAACAGTTACTCCATTTACAATCAATTCTTGATTGAAAAAGGCAGTTGAAGGAATTTGAAATGTTGAGGCGTAATTTGCATTCCGGGGGTCTCTCAACATTTCTGCAAGATCGTGCATGTCCTGAGGTAATTGTGGGCGTCTCGATAGTCTCATTATTTTTGTTCTGGCTTGTGCCTGGAGGAATGTATAGCTAATGGCAGCCTGCGGATGCCTATCAAAAGTTAAAAAAATTATCATATAAATAGCATAATTTATGTTTTTGTATTTCACCACAATAATTAGGTTAATTAACTTACTTAGTTATTTCGCTATTATAGAGACCTCGAATTGATGGGGTTGTGATTGTCCGATCAATAGCTCTTTCACCTAGAGCGTTCCTCAGGAATGGCACATTTAAGTCGATTTCATTCGGCTCATGATTGTGTGGAACTACAATCAAAATTTGGTTGTCCATCTCGTTTCTACTGATAGATGCTGAACCATGACATATAAGACGATTGGGATTTTTTTGTCGCTCACAAACCAAAGTTATTCTATTGACGAGTAACTTTTTTTTATAATATTTATATCCAAAATTATCAACATAAAATTTTGAGTTGAGCCGAATGCCAGGGATTGTCCTATAAGTTCTTGCTTGTGGTTGATCTTGTTGTTGTTCTTCTTCTTGTTGTTCTTCTTCTTCTTGTGGTTGATCTTGTTCTTCTTCTTGTGGTTGAACTTCTCCTTCTTCTTGTGGTTGAACTTCTCCTTCTGCTTGTAGTTGATCTTCTTCTTGTGGTTGATCTTCTTCTTCTTCTTGTTCTTGAATCTGAATGACAGGACGTTGGGCGTAGGTGTGATCTTGTAGGAAGAGGTTGAGATTTGGAACTTCTTCATGATTGGCTGGAATGACGTAGTCGTGGTCTCTCAATGCCATTTTAACAATGCTACACAAAACTTAAAAAAATATTAAACAAACAAAAGAAATATATGTATAAATATAAAGTTGGTTGGTCTTGAGAAAAACCGTTTTTCTTTTACTTACAGTAAAATCGCAGAGGTTGGTCTTAAAAAAACCGTTTTTTTCTCGTAGGTAAGTGGCAAGTAAATGGCAGGTAAATAGCAGATATAACAGTCTATATAATAAATTAAAAAATTTATATTAGTATCACAGTTATTCACAGATATAATAAAATATCTATTGGATTTATTTGATTTAAAACAATAGAATGACAATACATTTTATATTTAATGCATTTGGATAAACTTATGCTAAGCTACGTTATAATAATAATGATAATAATAGTTTTTTTAAGATGATAAAGATTATAAAAGCTATGAGGGTTAATTTTAAATTTAAGACCTAATGGAAATTTGAAGTGTTATTTGTAACATGTAAAGTATTATATTATATTATTTACATTGTAAAAATAAGGAAATTATTTACTTTATAAGTTAGTGATAAATAAGCTGTTAATATACAAAATACAAATAAATACTAAATAGTTATGTTGAAAATTGTTTTATAAAAATGTAGTACTTCCTAATCAAAAAACTTATTAATTAGGAGTGCATATTTAATTAATATCTTATAAACAATAAGGTAATTAATTATATTACAAACTGTACCAAAGTGCTCCTAATGTATGGTTGGCCCGCAAGGTCGGAACACTGGCCTCAATTAAACCCAGAGGAACAACAGTATATAATAAAAAAAGAACATACTTATTTTGTATTGATGGGCAACAAACAACCACACTACTATTGACAAATAACTAATAATTAAAAATACAAAATTGGGGCGCCCTCTCACAATGAATTGAAATATATATGTATATAAATTACAGAAACATATGACATAAATAATAATACTACACGGTATATAAAATGGCAACTTAACCCGGTCCACAATTGACGGCAATAATCAATAGCGCAACACCAAGTTGGATCGAACAGAACGTCCGACGACAGGATCCACTCCGTGGACGTACCGGCGACAGATCAAAGTGTATAGCACAACGGCTACAGGAACGACCGGCGATAATGCACAACGGCAAACGGGAACGACCGGCGATATTGCACAACGGCAAACGGGAACGACCGGCGATATTGCACAACGGCAAACGGGAACGACCGGCGATATTGCACAACGGCAAACGGGAACGACCGGCGATAATGCACAACGGCAAACGGGAACGACCGGCGATATTGCACAACGGCAAACGGGAACGACCGGCGATAATGCACAACGGCAAACGGGAACGACCGGCGATATTGCACAACGGCAAACGGGAACGACCGGCGATAATGCACAACGGCAAACGGGAACGACCGGCGATATTGCACAACGGCAAACGGGAACGACCGGCGATAATGCACAACGGCAAAAGTTGTCGTCCGAGCAGGCGGACACTCGATGGCAGACGTGGGAAGGTCGAGAGTGTAAAATAACCGTTAAAGTTATTATAGACGGTTATTTACTATTTAAAATTTTAACGGACGGATAAATAATGTATGGCTCTTGGGACCAGGCTGAGAAATTCATATACTCAAAAATCGTAGTGGAACTATTTACAAAGTCGAATGGTTGGTAATAATTTGAATTTTTGTATTTTGAGGTTAGTGTTCGAACTCTTAAAAACCTAAAATTCCTTATCACTGGGCCGAACTCTTATCACGGGGCCGAACTGTACCCATCCCGATTCACACCTCGTCGTGTCGTGTATTTCGTATTTTTATGTTTATACCAAAATGCAATACCAATGATATGAATATTGTACCTGATGATAACAAAGTATTATTTTCATAGATAATAAATTCTATTATCTATGATTATTTTATTTTAGTTATCACTTTTCTGTACATAAATGTAACCACACGGTCAAAAGTTGAATATATTCAACTATGCGGTATCGTGTGGTAACTGTGGTAACCGTGATTATTATACACGACACGACGAGGTGTGAACCCACCTTAACGGTTAAGATAGGTATACTCTTTTACCACAGAATAGATGAAATCAGAATGGACACTCTCGATGTAAACAAAAAAACGGCAGCCATTTTTTCAGTGGTCCCTCTTATCATTTTTATGCGTTATCAGTGCTATATCATAGAGTAATGATATCTATGTTATGACTTTTGAAAGCACAACATTCCACAGGTTGTTTAAGTTTGTGTCATATTTTGTAGTGCATGCTTTTTGCTTTGGCATTTCTATATTTTATTTTATACATTTAATTAAAAAAAATCGAAATGGGAAAAAGTGGGTTTGAATGTATTGTTTCCAATTGTTATAATTCAACAACAAATAAAATTGTAAAATTCCACTCACTTCCCAAAGATGAAGAATTGTAAGTATATTTTATTTTGACATAAACATTGGTGAAAATATATATAAACTTAATTTTTTTATTTAAGGCGTATGATTTGGCTTACCAATTGTAATCGATTAGAGTGAGAAAACTTCTCATTCCCTTTGTAAATCATACAGAGTATGTGGTGATCATTTTGAAAAAAAAATGTATTTCACAGATAGATTACTCTTACATAGGGCTGTACCTACTATATTTACAATGCCAACTGATAGTATAACAGCAACAAGTCCAACTGTAACAACAACGTCTAATATTTTATGTTCAAGTAAAACCACCACTTATTTAAATTAAGGTGAACATTTTTTGTGTTAATGTATTTACTTTTATTATTTATTAGCGCCCATTATTGCGAGAAAGCTGGTGTACCCCGAGTCTTCATCAACACCTATCGTGTCAAACAGAAATTCTATATCCGATTCTGTAGACTTGGGTAAGATAACTTAATTTATATTGTTAAACCTAATCAAGGATGGACAAAGATAATGAATTAATTAGACAAATAAAAGTTTATTAACAATGTTTTTAAATAATTTTAAATTAAAAGTTAACAAACTAATATATTAACTAGTGCATTACAATGATATAATACAATTTTAAAAATGATTTATGATAATAATTCTTAATTACAATATGTATAAAAACACAGATACCTATAAACATAAAAGTAATGTTTTTTTTGATAATACAATAAACCTTTTAATTCTAACTTAACTTAATTTAATTTTTTAATTTATTACCTAGTTGTTACATATCTTTGGTTATAAATCTAAACTGTATTAATAAATATTTTATTCATGTATCTAGAAAGTGCCTCGGTTTGTGATGACGTATCATCAAATTCATCCTCTGTTTGTACAAGTGTGTCAGTTCAGACAAAAAGTTTTCAGACCATAACATCACACACACCTCGTAAAACACTACTTCGTTCTAAACTACGAGAAAAAATTCAAGAATGTAATGAGTATAAAAAAGATTTAGCATCAGAAAATTGCACTGAACATTTTATAAGACAATGTGACATTTTGTTAGCCCCTAATTTATCAACAATAGTTAAAACATACTTAACTAATTCTGAACGAGCTTCACATGGACAGAGATATTCAAAACAATTAAAACAATTAGCCCTCACAATTGCAATAATAAATTGATTTGTTAGGTACTTGTACAAATGACAATCTTTTACACCTGAAGGCTGCAGGACCTACAGAGAGTTCAAGTAAATAACTGAATAAGTAGTTCACGTTAAGTCTGTTCGGCTGCTATTATGATGAAATATGTACATTGCTATTGCTCAAATTACTTCTTTTGATGGTAAATAGAAATCTAGTTTAATTTCCCACCAAACTGAATCAAATCCTAAAATAATAATACACACATAGGCATTATTAGCTATGAACTAAACATGAGATTAACAATAAATTGAAAATTACATACCTATTATTTTAAAATCTGTACATAGCTTAAGACATTTCTCGTATATAATTTGCATGCTATTGATACTTGTGTCCGAAGAAACTTCAGAGTTAAATTCTGTTCAGTGGTACTTTTTTGAGAAGTTTATTACGTTAATAATTAGTTATGAGTTACATAATATCTAAAAATATATCACAAGCACTGATATGACTTGACTGATAAAAGAACAGCTGTTTAAGGACCACTGAGAAAATGGCCGCCGGTCCATTTACTTAATTTCCTATACTACCCGTGTTATGTTATCAAAGTGTCCATTCTGATTTCATCTATTCTGTGCTTTTACTATCTACCACGGACTAAGATACTATCTTAGTCCGTGCTATCAACAATCTTGTTTCTGATCACGATTATCATTCATTATTATTTCATTTCATAACGTCTAATTTTATTTCTGAAAACCATAATTTTATATATATATTTTAGGTATATCAGTATATTATGCTAAAAACTAATAATGTGGTGTTTATTAACTATTAATAGTAAGTATTTAGTATTTTCTTTAGATCTTTTATCGACTTCATTTTTATTTCTTGTTCTCATAAGGATATTGAATAGACAAAGTTTCAGACAGGTACATAATCATCAATTATTATTTTTCTTTATTAACTGAACATTAACAACAATAGCGTTTGTATATATTGTTTAATTGTTGTGACCAAACAGGACAGACTAACGACGCATTTGTTTGTGGTTAAATTGTATTATATTTAATAACTTAATAATGTTATAGCTAGTTTTAAAAAAAATTCAAAATACCTATTACAAAAAAATTTTAATATAGGAGTCAAAAAGTATTGACAATGGTTGTATAAATATTTACTGAAAAAAGCTAGTTTTAAAAAAATTCAAAATACCTATTACAATAAAATTTAAATGTAGAAGTCAAAAAGTATTAATAATGTTTGTATAAATATTTACAAAAAAGCTAGTTTTAAAAAATATTTAAAAAAATCAAAATACGTATTACAAAAAAAAAAAAAAAAATGTAATATAAAGGAAGTCAATAAGTATTAATACAATTTATATGCAAATATAAGTCAATAATCAGCTGATGTTTTAATTTAAATATAAGAGTGGTCAAATGTTGCTGTTGTACTTATATGTAATATTTCTTCACTCATATTTTGTAATGACTGTCTTATATGATTACCCTCTAAGGAAGATGAAGCATACTGTTGACTTACAACTTTTTTTTTTTAATAAAATTCACCCTGTTATTCAATTTTTCTTTTATTTCCTCCATTTGTGGTTTCTTTAAATGATTTATGTTCCATCAATTTTGAAATTATTTTATCACATTGCTTAATAATGTATGTTTCATCCGTTTTTTCTAATTTTGCACCCCTAATCATCCCATATATTGTTTCAAGCTTATTTTTTATTTCTTCCTTATTTTTCATATTACTATTATTGTCTGATTCTGTAATTTGTTTGAACCCATTATCAATAACTAATTTTGTTGTAGGTAAAAAAATTTGATTTTCATATCGTGGTGAAGTATCTGTCATCTCCCTTTTAGCACAAGCATGAATATGTTTGCAAATATTAAAATAAATAATGTTATTCATACATGAGCATTTATATGTATGAATACATATTTTACATCTATCGCACTATAATTTTTTACATTCTTCACATGATTTAAATGTCTTTTCTACTTTATATTTTAAATTAACTTCTGTTCCCGAGATCACTAACCAGTAATCATCAACCTTCACTACCATATCTGATGTTATATTCAAACTTTTGTTATGTGCTGCAATAATTTGATTAATTTTATGTGATTTTTTCCGTTTTAAAATTTTAATGATTCTTTCAAAACTTTTATCTCGTACTAAAGCCATTAGTGCATTAATTGAAAGGTCTAATCGTTTGCACTGTTTTCCATTTAAATAACAATGTTTAATATTTTTATGCAGAGCTTCTAGGTACATATTAGTATTAAAATATGCCCACTTTTCAACTCTGTTGGAATACATAGATTTGAAATATTTCCCATAGTCTTTGGTATCTTTATCGTTCAATAAATGATTTAACACTGTCTGGAGTTCAATATAAAAATTACTTTTGTCTGTTTCATAATATAATAATGATTTTAAAATTTTGAAAACAATTGCTTTTTTATCGTTTGAATGAATTTTATTTAAATTTTTCATCTCGTTTCTTAATACGTGCCATGTACATAATATTTGTTTATTTGCAGGACCCATTATCGCACTCCATGCATTATAAAACGCTGATTCATCGTCGGACATAAAAACAGCTGCAGCAATATTTCCGATTACATTTTTAATACATTGAAAATAATGTTTGAAGAGAGCTGTATCTGACTTGTTTGAAAAACAAAATGCAACTGGATAACCATTTCCAAACTCATCAACAACAACTAATGAATATAATTGAAAATCATATCCATTTAAGCCATGGGTGCCATCTATACATATTTTGTCATTACCAAATTTTAAAAATAACTCAGATTGTAACTGAGTCATAATGATCAAGCAAAAATCATTTTTAGAAACAAATGAATCATAATTACTATGCTCTCTCTGTTGCTTGTAGTATAAAATAGGACTTTCATCACCTTTAGCCATCATCTCTTTGACCCAGAGATCCACACTTAATGCATCATTCTCATGCTTCTTAGTGTTATATGCAATATTGTAGTCCCTTTTAATATTGTATATATCTTGTTTTTTCAGTAAATGGATTCTTTTTATCTCTTCCTCAATTTCTGTAGACCGTATATCATCTAATATTCTATTTACTGGCACACCTAAAGCTAATTTCCCTGTATAAAATATTGTTTTTTTATATTATAATTTTTCATTTTAATAATTTGTGTAAAAATACCTATCTATTAAAGTGAAGTACCTACCTGCAATCATATTTCTATCTTCAACAAACAACCTTTATTTTCCTATGGCATGTGTATGCCATAGATGCGTACTGCAATAATGTACTTTAACATGTTGGTGGTCAATGTGCATTTTTATATTAGATGGACAGACATGACCAGTTTTAACCAATCCACCACTCTTTGAAGATTTATAACACTATTTATTATTATTATTATTATTTTTTTGTAATAATGTTATAATAATAATAAGTATATAAAAAGTAAATTTACTTTGTTTTTGATTCTTGGAGCAAATTACCTATGACAAAAATAATAAATGTATTTTTATCTTCATTTTTTTTTGGACGAAGTTGACTTTACATGTTGACACATTTTTTTTGCCTCTATATTTTTTTTCCAATTGTTAAAATCTATTATATATTTAAAAATCAGTAAATAAATTTTCATATCATTATACCCAATCAAAAACATAAAAATTAACTTTTATCTTAAAGCCTTACATTTAAGCAGGCTACATAGCAAAACATCCAAAACACTTAATTCATAAACATTTTATTAGTATTAAATATTGATGGACATCATTCTATAAATTTCCTCAATCGAAAATTAAAAATTAATTGAAAGTTAGAAATCACAAAACAAATAACAGCAAACCATATATATTAGTATTTAACTCGTTTTAAAACCACCATATAATTCACGAACAAAACATGATTTTTGTTGACAAGAACACATAAACAAATATAAAAACAAAAAATTAATTATTATAATTGTTGAAAATTATAAAATATCATTAATTTACCTTCAATGTTATTAAAATTTAGCAATGTTTTCTTAACATCCACATTATGCGTAGATTGCAAATGGGAATTCAATCTGTTCATTGTGTGGAATGACTTATTACACGAGTCAAATGAACACAATATGTTGAAATTATCCACATTGGTGTTTATTATATGGTATTTAATGTGTTTGATCAAGGTTTTTTCAAAATAAAGGATTGATTACAATCATTACAAAAAATACACATTTTTATTTGCAATTTTTTTTTCTTATATTCTTTATGTTTTATTCTAAAAAAATGTTTATTTAAACCTGAAACTGACTTGAAATCAGCCTGACTAACTTCACAATAAAACATATTGGCAATATTTATAAATATAAAAAAAAAAGTGAAAATCAAAATCAGTGATAAATGATAAGCCCGTGGCTTACCCACAGATTAGATGAAAACCTAATCTATTAAACTGTTTATCTGTATCCAAAATTTCATTATGATTGGATAGACTAATGTTTTTAGTAAACATTTAAAGTGAAAAATATGTGTAAAAAATTCTATTCCGTAAAAATTGTATAGGTAATAATTTACTTGGATGTTTATACAAAAAATCGTTAGTGATGTGTATGAGTAAAATTTGTATTTTAACTTATAAACGAAACATTGAGAGAGCCATGGTTTTTGTAATGACTATAGGGCCCGGATTTATATGCATTTGCATGTTTTTCCAAACAGTCCAAAAAGTATTTAGGTAATCTACAAGTTTGAACTATAGTTCGTAGATCCGAAATACAAAGTTTTATTTTGCATATTTTGAATTTTTTGACATCAGGTAGTATTGAGTATGAATTGATACACATATATAGTAATGTTTACCACACCGCTATGCATTGTACTAAAGTTGCCAACTTTATATGGCTGTAACTATTTTATAAGTTGCATAGCCAAATTCTAATTTCGTTATCATTTTCAACATTAAAAAAATGTCATGGTTTTGAAAAATAATTAAAACTTTCCAGTATAGTAGAAATATGCCCCATGATATTATTTAGTAATATCCATATCATTGCATTTATTTGAGCTTGTGAGCCATAATTTCTACGATATTAGTACCTATATATATACTAAACCAGTAATATTTAAAAAAATCTTATATCAATATATTTTTATCGATTAATTAATGAATTACAATGGTCTACAAATCCTCAATTATTCCATTCCAAGTACAACTTTTTAGAAATAACGATAATCTATATCTTAGGTCCTATACGGCTACAAGAGTTCAAATTATAGATAAATATAATCAATTATTAATAATAGACAACTTCAAGATGTACATATTCAAGTGTGTATTCTAGCTCTTCTCTTAGAGGTATTCATTTGAGTATATTATAATAGATATACTCATTGAGGTATGACACTTTGTTGGTATTGTTTAAAGTGTATTGACAAGTACAGCATCTTATCTAAATGAAGTTTCTAAGTAGATTGTTGCATTTTCAAACTAATTATTTAACTATGCTCTACAAATTCGATAGGCTTTCTCAATAAAAATGTTTCGTGAATCTTGAAGTTGTTGTTCGTTGATTTGCCGATGCGTTCATTTTAAGGGGTTTTTTTTTACTTGGCGTGACTGCCGGGTTACCAAGATAAATACTTATTTTCAAATGATAGTTTACTAATACGGGCTTTTTGAATAGTTATAAAATAGTTATAAAACGACTTTTCTAGTGACTGTTTACACAAAAACTCAAGCCTTCGTCAGACCTAGGTTTTGTAAACATCAGTAATAACGCACCTTCGATAATAACGTAATTTTATTATTATTTTGTTTTTGCCGCATTCAAAAAAGTTCTCCAACCATTATTTTGGTGTCAGCCTGTTATTTGGAAATCCAGTTACATCGGACACTCTACTATCTTGTATACCTACATAATATACTTTTTATTCGAACATTCTACCAATTAGTTGTATTTCTTTAAAATCGGTTTAATTTATGTATTATATTAATTCACAATTTTAATTTAAAAAATGCAACCAATGGTAAGTAAATTTCCTATTCATTTTTTTTATATGTACCTATATTATTCTGTGTCATAGAGTGAAGAATACATATTTTCTATAATGATGTATACCGATAATAGTGTTGGTTAATACATATGAATATATATTTATTACATCATTATTTTTATCAATAATTTTACAAAAACAATAATAAATTACCTATTATTAATATAATCCTATACGACATACACGTGTTGGCTTTAATATGTAATAGCTATACCCTATACCAGACTGCTGAAAGTGAATCACTCGATGCGTGAGATAAGTAGTCATGCAGGAGTAGTGAAATAAGTGAACTGTGAAATACATCACTGATTTATCATGTATTTGTAATGCATGCAATCATATTTCGTGTTCAACACGGTCTTAGAAGCTGATTTCTTCAGAAATGATGGCCGGTAATAATTAATAAGCCGTGATAAGGATAACACATAGACCTTGTTATACTGTGTTAGTGCTAACAGCTCAATATAATAAATAATACAATTTAGAATAATATTATTGATTATATTATGTAATTTAAAATCTAGAGATACTGCTGTGTCTAAATACTCGGATGCTCGTGTAGATATAGAAACAGATGTACGTACATAGTGTGCGCTACTGTCGTCACAACTCACAAGGCAACTTTTTTTTTGCTATCTCTGTAAACTTTTTTGGTATTCATGAGTAAGAACTAAGCAGTATTTTAGGTTTTGAGTGAAGCGAAGTATCTTATGGTTTTACAATGACGTTTATAGTATTTTTTTTCTGGAGACACTTTTTACTTCATTCAACTTTGTCCAACGTTTCATTCAGTAATCTCAACAGATCGGAAATTTTATGTGGATGGTACTTTGAAGGTTTATTAAGGTCTTAACTCAGTAGTTTTTCCAGGCGTGCGGAAAAAAAGCCTAAAAAGAAGAAAAAACAGCAAAATTTACCGTAAAAAGCACTTTCATGAAATCAAATTTTATAATTTTAATAATAAAATTATTGTTGCTAGAAACTTGAAATTTTTACCATATATTATTGACGTATTACAAGATGTTTTAAAAACCATTTCAAAAAAATTTGATAACTTTTGGGCTAAAAATTATACTTTGAAAATACCTTGTTTTTTAAGTTTATCCCTAAGTTATAAATATTTAACGAAAACTTTTGAAAATTTAATATGATCATACTCATCCACTTATTCAACAATTCTGAAAAAATTTCAAAAATCGTGACTTAGAATTTTTTTTTATAAACGTTGAAGTACATTATTTTACCATTTTAACGTCAATTTTCAACGTTAAAATATTTATATGAAGAAATAGGTCCATCCAAACGGTATATTTTAATTCTAAAGTTTTTCTCAGAATCGTTTAAATAAATAAATGATCTATCATTTCTTTAAAATTCAATACATCCATCCGCGTTAACTCGTCCGAGTAATAATAATATCCCATGGGGCGAAAAACGTACTTTTTATAGGTCATATTGTAATAATGTACTATTCTATTGAATATGAATTAATGTTGTTATGTACAAATTTTTATTTCTCTCCATTGGATAATTTCTGGATTCACGACGAAATAACATGCTATAATATTATATTATGTAACATATTTTATGATTGTGCATCAAAATAAAAATTGTTCTGCGTACGCTTATGGGAAATATTCTTTTACAGTTATAATACCTAAATCAGTTTTGTGCATTTGTTTTTACCGTTTAAAAACAAGACGACATCATAATAGGTACCTACCGAAATTATCATACTCGAAGTGATTTTATCTCGTAAATCGAAAAATATTAAACTCGGGGAGAGTAGTGACGGCGTCAACTATACTTTTTTTAAGTATAGAATATATTTCATCTTAAACTTATTATAATCGAAGACGTTCTCATGAAAACCCAGATATTTATCAAAATAATGAAATTATAAATTAAAATTCCTAATTTATAATATAGTACCAACCTATACGTCATGCACGGTTTGGTAAATTAAAAATTATATCCGCAGTCCGTGCGCATGAGCAGTAACCAAGATTTGAATGTAATCAATGTAAATATTAAAAATTATATGTTTATTTATTATTTTGTTTGATCTAGGTTAATGTTTATAGTTTATACTTAGTTTGAACCTCGTACATGACTACAAGAACAAAGCATAATTTAAAATAATTTGTTTAACATACTAACATAGATAATTTTAAGCCTATAGTGATAATAGATCATCCCTGCAAATCGTGTTACTGATTATACTGATATTGATAATAGCCAATCGATAACCTGTCCGGTAGCGTGGATACGATTTTAACATTATTAATTTATACGTTTCAATCATTATCGTTCATCTAAATGCGTTTAATTATATACGTTTGTTATTAAATATTTATTGAATGATTGAAAAGTTTTCAATATTCGTATCATTTAATTAACAATTTATTTCATACGTTCTGTTGTTTTACGTACCTCACATCTAGATTTGATTTGTGAGCTAGTTATTTGCAACAGCAGCAATTATTAATACCGTTTCAAAATAAGAATATCAAAGATAAGTAAAATGCGATGACCCTATAACACCTTCCGATTATTTTTTATTAAGTACAAACTTTTGTACATTTTGTTTGTTTTGGTATTAGTTAATCAGTACTCTCAAATATGTACACGCGTAACGTAAGTCTTATTGCTCGACGCAATTTGAAATCATGCTTATGTCTCAGATATAAACATGATCCACCATCTGAAAATTCTAAAAGCTATTATGATCCAGACACTATTAACGAAAATCCACTGGTTAGGTGCAAGCGATTTTTGAGTAGGGACTTTAAAGAGTTGGTGAAAAAATGTAACGATCCATTTGATGAATATGAAGATAACAAAATATTCCCAAAAACGGTAGACATAATGATTATTGGTGGAGGTGTTATTGGTTCATCAATTGCTTATTGGCTTCAAAATAAATGCAGGGATGGATTAACAATTGCTGTTGTTGACAAAGATTTATCGGTAAACAAGTCTATTTTATCTACTAAAGAGGTATTTAATTTAATCAAATAACTTTAAGTGTATTGGTAACTGTATAAATTAATATCAAAATTCAGATACTCAATTTTTTATATGTTTATGTAATGAAAAAGTACCTAGGTATATTAAATATTTGAACACTGAATAAAATATTATTTGTATTTGTTTGAAAATATGAATTATAATTGTACAAGTTAAAATGTACTCACTTTAAAAATTTTGATTTATCATCATTCATTGTACTTGGAATATTACTTTATTATCTTAATTGTTAAATTTACTGTAATGTGTATTTCTGATATTGAAAAATTAAATTGAATTTGTTAGTATACATTATATAAATAGAGTATTTTTGTACTAACATTTGCAATTTAATTATTTGCATTAGTTGCTCTAAGTATAATTTAAACTTTTTTCCAATTAAGTTAAAATATTATTTGTCTAAGAACTTGAATAAATATTATGTATGAATAGGGTTTCCATTTTTTATTTGGCAAAAACCGGGACAAGCTTCTTTTCATTTTTTTTAATGATTTTCTGATTATACAATATAATTTTTAACACACATTATATAGATAACAATCAATAATATTTGAAGCTTTGAAAATTAAAGAATATATAATAAATTATAAAATATAAAATATTTAATCTGTGTTTGATGTGTTCTTTGTGGGCAGAAAATTCTGAGTTGTTTGATACTTGGTTGAACTGCATACTTTTTGAAGCAATGTTTTATTGGCAAGTATTGAAATCTTCGATTGTCAAAACTTGTATTAATTATTAATGAAGCCTCAACTGTACTTATACCTAATTTATTTTGTGATTTTGTCCATGCGCTATTCATTAATGAAAACACTCGTTCCACTGCTGCATTTGAGCCAGGCAATGAGAAAGAAAATTCAATAACTATTAATAGACAACTATATCTTGTTGTATATTTGTTCATGATTATCTCAGATCTTACTCATTACCTTTTTCCATCAAATGTCTAATAAAAGACATATGTAAATTATTAAAATCTCATTCCGGGACAATATGCTATCCCATAACACATTATCGTATGTCATTCTCAAAACCAGTACTGTCCCGGCCAAACTGGAACGTGTGGCAACCCTATGTATATAGGCATTTATATAATATATGTGTACAAAACCTCAAGTGTTGTATATGTTTATGGAAAAATAAAAAGTTTCACTTGATGAAAATTGAATAATATTTAATCAAAACAATGTTTTTATTAATTTACCTATATTATTTTAACCTGTTATTGTAAATTATTAATGTATTAATCTAATAGTTATTTTGATATTTTAGTATGGACAAGCATCTACAGTATTATCTGCTGGAGGGATTCGCCAACAATTTTCTCTCAAAGAAAACATTCAGTTATCTCAATTCAGTGCGGAATTTCTTCGGGATATCAAAGATTACTTAACTGTTCCAGAACAGGAGCCACCAGAAATAAATTTTAACCCATCAGGTTATTTATTTTTAGCAACAAAAAATGGTGCGGATACAATGTTACAAAATCACCAAGTACAAAAGTATGATCTTTCTTTTGAATGTTTTCTTAAAATTATTTTTTTTAATTTTATACAATTCATTTTTAGAGAAGTAGGAGCAAATGTTGAACTGTTATCACCAGAAATTATGAAGACAAGATTCCCTTGGTTGAATGTTGATGATATTGAATTAGGAAGTATTGGAACTTTAAACTCTGGATGGTATAAATCATACATTTTCTTTAGTTTAATTAATTATTAATTTGAATTTATTTTTAGGTTCGACCCTTGGTCTTTATTGAACGCATTGCAACGTAAAGCTAAATCACTTGGAACATATTATATCGAGGGCGAAGTAATTGATTTTGGTTTCAAAGGTGATGCGAGTATAGTTGTAGAAGAGGATCCTAGTAAAGAATATGAAGGGATTAATAGTGTAAAAGTATGTACAATTTGAATATATTTGTATCACTTTAAAATCTTCTCTAAATCAGACCCACGATTAGATGGAATCCTCCTTAAAATGGATAATACCAGTAGTTCTGGTTCAAATATTTAGTAGTTTCTCACCCGCTTTAACAGAAATTTTTTTTCGTCTCAAGTGATTCTGTTTTAGATAGGTTTTACTGTATATGGTATATGGCAAAATGTGTTTAATATGTTTATTTATATTATAGTATAAAAGGCATTTGAAAAATATATTTAGTATTTTAAATAATATTTTTAAATTTTAAATGTTATTTTAAGTTATACTAAACTATAAACTTCATAAACTGCAACGGATGCATTTAATTATTAAGGTAAAATTTCCAAATGGTGAAACTCAGCAATTAGTATTTGGGATATGTATAATAGCTGCTGGTGCTCATTCAGGGGAAATTGCTAAATTGGCCAAAGTTGGAAATGGAAAAGGATTTTTATCAACACCTCTGCCAGTCGAACCTCGGTAATTAGAAATATAAACAGAAATTATTCTATAAATGTATAATTGCATACATATTTTTTTACAGTAAACGTTTTGTTTATTATTACCATGCTCCCAAAGGACCTTCTTTGTCACCAATGGTTGTCGACCCATCTGGAGTTTATTTTAGGTAAATATATTTTGTATTTTTATGATTTTATACATTTTATGTTAATTTAAAGTTTTATAATCTGAAATTTTTGACTATTATATTATTGGCATCATCAAAGACTATGACCATAGGAATGTTTGAATTTGCATTTAATATTGGTATATTAAAAAAATCAGAGTATGATAATATTATGAAGTTTAATATTATGATCACATAATATATATAAAATATATTTGTTTAATCAAAGTAGTTTTGTTAGATAATGTTATCATTTAAAATGATTATACTTAAAAAATGAAATTATTTTTCTTGATAAGTGATAGGCTTTTATAAAGAGTTTTTCATCCATTATAAATGTACTACACACTATTACTGCATTTTATGTGTGAATTAAAATACATTTTTACTATAAGTATGAAACTATTTTACATAAAAATATAGTATTTTTTTATTACCTTTTGTTTTTTTTTGTGAAAGGTATAAAGTTTATACTTGGCCACGATTTAAATAATATAAATATGATGAAAATTGATTTTAATGATGATTAAAAACTATGTTGGAATAGTTTTTACTGTTATTATTTTATTTTTTATATTTAAACTCATGTTATTAAAGAAATAATATTGATATAAATTAATATTCTTATCATTATGTGTCATCCTATACTCAATATCACTTAATGATAAATTAATCGAGCCCATGTTTACTATAATATACACAGCACAAAAATATAAGTTGATTTTAAATCTTACATACTACAATGTTAATATCAGACTTTTTTTCATCAAAAACTAATTGAATTGAGAAAAGTTACATACTTTAGTGTTCAGAACAAAATCTATACATAGCTTATATCTATGTATATAAGTGAATAATATTTGAGATTGTTGCTTTATAGACCTGACTGTTTGGATAACCATTATATATGTGGTAAATCTCCTAAAGAAGATGAAGAACCTGGTATTGAAAATTTAGATGTGGATCATGAATATTTTGAAAAAGAAATTTGGGAAACGCTTGCTCACAGAGTTCCTGCATTTGAAGAAGTCAAAGTAAATAATTCAACGATTAATAGTATATATTTTTACTCCCGGATGTATATGCAGTTTTTTTAGTTTTAATAATTTGATGTTTGGTGAATTGAGACCTAAATAATTAACATAGATTTAATTTGCATTAGATATAAATATGTTATTAATAATTTATCAGGGTTTATTTATTTATTCTGGGTTTAAAAAATATGAGTAAATTATAAAATATCTCATAATCTGTGATAATCAAAAAAATGAGTAAACGAAAAATATCCTACATACTGTAGTACATATATCTGATATTTTTTCCAGTGATAATAGGATAAAATGTTTAAATAATAGGATAACCCAGAAGTAAAATTATTAATCTACTGATTAAATATTTATTGGTTTATCATAATGAGTTTGTCTTCCAATTAATTAACTTGTAGTCCTGTTTATATTTTGTTGATACATTTAGATCATTAAAACGAATTTGCTTAATTATGTATCTTTTGCTTAACAGGTATTTTAATCTTAATTTAGAATTTAATTTATTCATCAAACAATTAATATGCACCTGTAGGATATTAATTGGATCTATTTGCTAAAGTATTTAAAAGAAAATCAAAATTACTGTTAAAAATTTACATTTACTTGGTACTTGTGTGTATAATTTAAATAGTATATGCACTGATTTGTCTGTAATATTTTAAAAGATAATTTTTTATTTTATTTCTAAAATCATAAAATTAAATTTTACCACTCTACTCAATTATAATACAGATAATTAATAATATAATATAATTATAATTAATATAATCTAAATAAACAATATTATAAAAATTACAATTGGTTTACATAAAGTTTTTTTTGTTGAATACGACATACTTTAAAATACATAAACATATGCACTTTAAAATACATATTATTGATCCACTATTTTTTATGTCATAGTTGTTTATATAAAAAATTTGATATCAATGGCAAAGTAAAAATTTTGATAACCAGTAGTGATTTCATGAAATTTAAAAATGTAGTATATTTTTCATTTTTTTGTTAAAAATAAATGTTGAAATAAACGGTATTTATATTGCATAAATTATTGTTTTGCAGGTGAAAAGTAGTTGGGCTGGATATTATGATTATAATTGGTATGATCAAAATGCTATCATAGGACCGCATCCCAGTTATTTTAATCTTTTCTTTGCTGCTGGTTTTAGTGGACATGGTAAATATACAATTGAAAAATAAGTAGTTGCCAATTTAAAATTTTATTAATATTAGGTCTTCAACAAGCGCCAGCTATTGGCCGAGCTGTCATGGAAATGATTACTGAGAGTGGATTTAGCACAATAAATCTTAATAGATTTGGTTTTGGCCGGTTGATTGCTGAACAACCTTTATTGGAAAAAAATTGTGTTTAGAAACTGTATTACATGTATAGTATTTAGTCATATGATTTTTTATGATTAAATATATGTTAATATTTTTTGTTTATATATTGTTTTATGTTAATAAATTGTAAATGTTGTTTGATTTTACAACTTTTCAATAATACTATTAAAATAAATGTAATGTAAATAAATGCAATCGTATATTCTTGAGGCATGTGACAAGTATCGATGGAATACTTATCTGCAGTAAATAATGCCTGAAACATAAAATTCAGTGTTAATTTTTCCCATACTATCTTTAAAATTAAAAATATATTTTTTTAACTCATTTAACTTACAAGCATAAAACTAGGGTTATATTTATTTCTCCAACTGAACGAAGATATACTGTACTCGTGTATTCCATTTGCATGTTTTATGTGACATCCATGATGAGTATGACCGCCAAAAACCAGTCGAGGATTTATAATTTCCAATAACTAATAAAATAATCTTGTTAAATTTATTTTTAGTTACATAATTTCTTTAGGTTGGTCACGTACAAAAATAACAATGAGTGATTCAGAGGACATTTAAGTTAAATTCAAATTAGAATAAATTAAAATTTGAGTAACTTCAGGTCTATCTAGCATAACAATTTGTAATAATAAGTTAAGAATAAATAAATTCTTATCTGATATATTAATCTATCTATATCTGATAATTATAATTTATATGGTAACACAAAATTAATGAAAATTTAATAATTAATTTGTTTGTTGGAGTTAAATTAATTTATTTCAAAATTTAAAAAAAATCTTTGACACTATTATATACATAAATATTTCTATATCTAATGAATAAATGATAAAAATAAAATAGTTGAAATAATTATTAACTATACTATAACAATAATTATAGAGTGTAAAGCTAGCATAACACTGATTTGACATCACCTATCAACCTTTGCTCGACATTTTGAGATCGAAATAAAACATTTAAAATCAGATAATGTAAATGGAATAACAAAGTTATAGTTATATATTCATTTTATAACTTGTTCAATATGTTATAGTGTTTGTTGATTGACTAATATCTAATTTAAATGGACAGAACACATTAATTTGAATACATAATATATCATCATGAAATTTTCACAGTATGAAATCCACTAAACAGAAATTTAAAATGGTTTGAATGAACACATTTATTGTCAAATTGATAGCATTAACATTTTATTCTTGTGTTAATGTACACATATTTTACTTTTTGTACCTTTTTTGTTGAATCTTTTTTAAGACAATCCCAACCTTCACGAAATGGTTTCTTCTTATCATATATCGGAGCTGAATCTGTTTCATTACAGACCATATCATTTTTTCGGTACAAAGGAAAATGCTGTAATAGAATATATCAACAATAAATAAAATATATATTATTATATTTTAGTTATTTAAGTTGTGTCAAATGAATTCAAAAATTTATTTGACTCACTGATGGTTAAAAATAATTAAACTTAAATCTATGTTCTTAGAGCTTGGAATTTCCTAAATTTGAAATAATCATTTAATATTTTAAAATAGAAGAGACTTATTTATTTAAATGTAAGTTACATTATATCAAAAATTACTTGGTTGGGCAAAATAAATGTTTTCGTATTTTTGACATGGAGATTGATGACAATGGAGATTCAGAGTAAAAATTCTAAAAAGTTTCTAATAATATTGCAATTCACAATTGAATCAATTATGTTAATTGTGTCTCAAATGAACATTTTTTAACTAATATAAAGTTTAAATTTCAAAAAGATATCATATATTTTTTGTAATTTCTAGTTTTTGGTTGGGCTTTTTAAAAAAATGATGATGTTATGAAATTAGTTGATAATGTTATGAAGTTTTTTAATAGAAATACTAACTTACTTTCAGATGTTTCTGATTGCAACAGTACATTAATTTATTAGTTTTTATATTTTGTGACATAACAATAAGATGGTTTGTGCAAAATTATAAAATTTTCAATCTACAGTTAAAAAATGTCTCTATTAAAATAGTTGATTTATAAAAGTTAATTGATTTCAGGTTTAAGCCATAACAATGTTGATAGGGAAATATTATTTGGAAATAATTATTAGGTAATAACTCTTTTTTTGTTAAATAACAGTTATTTTATATTCAAATCAATCAAAACAACACTTTAAAATAAAAAATAATTATTTATTATTACTTGTAAAATTATGGGTTTACTAAAATTTCCATTCAGTGTCATTTTCTTAGAACATGCTATTCCCTTTTCACTACATTTCAAAACGTCTAAAGCATATGATTGAATTAGAATATATAATTTCATAAGTTAATTATCAATCATAAACTTACTGGAAATTTGTTTGAGTTTCATTTCAGCTGTATAACATAAAAAACATCCATCCATTTCCATGGCCATACTATTTATTAATACAAAATGCACATTACGTATACTAATCAATTCCACTGGACTGGTATTAAATGCTTTGTTAAATCTGTTTTCTAGTTGTGGCATAATGCTATATAATATAATAAAAGATAAAATAAATAAAGATAGAAGTGTACATACAATTATGAATAGTTATAATGAAATATAGTTATAATACCTATAATGAAATCCAATATCATGATTACCAACAACAGGATACAACTTTATCGATTGTGGTGTTGAAAATAAATCATTAAATGTTTTAACATATGAATTGAAATCCGCTTCGCTACTCCATAATCCTTCATCGAATAAATCACCTACCATAGACAAACATTAAGTGTATTGGTTACTCAGTGTAAAAGTAATTTAAAAAACTAAATTTTTACAAAACAAATAATTTACCAAGAACAAAAATAAGTTCAGGTTTATGTAAGTTTATAGCAGTTTGAAAAGCACGTCTCATTTCCCATTCCCTAAAATATTTTTAGAATTAAAACATAAATTAAAATCATTACAACAAAGAATAAAATAATACATATTATAACTATAACAATGTATTAATTATAAAAAATTATAAATAAAAAAGAAAATAATGTTTGAAAACATAAAATTAATATTAAAATAGAAATTAAATTAAAAATTAATTGAGATATCAATTTTAAATTTCAAATAATTTTTAAACAGGTAATCAATTGAATACTAATCATAATCAAAAGGAATATTCATTCAAGATAATGAGTTTTTCAACATAATTTACATAATTTTTGTTTATAACTTATTTTTTTAATTTCTAAATAAATATAAACATGACTTAAAAAATTAATGAATAAAAACTTAAAATACTTACTACCTACTGTAATTAATTATTAATAACCACAGAAATAATTACAAAGTATGCTTTTAATATATTCTTCAGTTTAATTTCAATTTTCAAAGAATCAAAGAAGTAACGTTTTATTTTCAAAAGGCACTGTTTTTAATTAAAAGAATAGAGAAGTACCTTCTCATGTCTACATTCTAGAAGTACCTTCTCATTTTATCCAGCCAATGTCCTTTCCTTGTACCAAGTAAATGTGTATCAGCTAAAAACATGACTTTAATAGGAGTTTCTGATTTCATGCCATTGTCGGATGGCCATTTACACTGAAAGTTAAATATAGTTTTAAGTTACAATTTTTGAAAATATGATAAGGTAAGAAGCCTCAAAGAAAACATGAGCACCTAGCAACATAATTATACTACATTATAGTTACAAGTCATTTTATAATAATTATAGTTGATAAATGTAAATACAATTTATAGGATTCCTCATTTAATAATTTTTATTCATATTTTGTGTTTTAATCTTAGATTACACTACTGCTCATTTAATTGTATGAATCATTAAATTAATGATAAATCTTTTGAATGATGAACTTTGTGGAAGGCTCATACCTACTGATGGGGTGTTTAGTTGATTTTTGTAAAAGAACTAATATTTACAAAGGTTATTAATGACCAAAACGATTTATAGAATCAATTAAAAAACCAATTGAGAAAAAATTAAAATTCTTACTTTCATTAAAACCAAGTAGTATATAACGTATTCACAGTAGAATATCACACCTGTGACACATAAAATAAATCTAAAAATACTGTTAAGTTTAAATTTTTTCAATATATTCATCGCTTGCAATGTATAATCTTCGAGACGCAAATTAAATCTACGAGAAAGACGGACCTTCAGGAATGTGCATCGCTAAAAAATACGTATGACAATTAATAAACGGCTGTGAAGTGTTCGAGGGCCGGTACTCAAGTATAATGACCACGGATCGTTCTAAACTATGTACGTCGGGATTGAACATTTGAAAATAATAATATTATTATGAGTGTTGCTGCGTACGAGATAATGAGAATATACATGATAAGTTCGTCCCTAGAGATAAGCTCACCTACTGAGATAAACTTCCAGCTGGTTGAGAGCGAAGAAATCGCGGGGTAAGCAGTTTATAATCTGCAGTCAGCACGATCTCAACGATTATTTAGAATATTTAGATAGATCTTTTAATTAGTGATGGGCATAATCGAATGATTATTAATCGAGATATTTTCATAACCGACATATAACTCGAAATAATCATTCGAAATTTCCAAATGAAATATTAATAATCGAGATATCACTCGATCAAAATAATCGAAATGTTTTGAACGCAATATTAACAACTTTACTATTTTTAACTATGTCCTACCAAATAATCCTATAGTTATAAAAATATATTTCCCATTTATAAAGTAGGTAGGTATTTTGAATAATGATAAATTTAAAATAAACGTTCTTCGCAATTTTTGTTGTTTTGTGGTTGACTGAACATAATATAATCATTCAAATATAATATAATCATTCGATTATAATATAGGTAATCGAGATTATTTTCTTAATTGAGATATCTCGATTATGCCCATCATGACTTTTAATTAATTTAATAAAATTGTGCTGAAGTCTCCTAACTTCACTTACATTACGTGTTGTCGCAGATTTTCATCCGATACACAGTTGGTCGTATTTATGTAATTTAATAAAATTAATATCATCACAGAACAATACGATACTCAACCTGCTATCATGCGTAGGTAATATTTCTAGTCTAGATTTTCATCCTTCCATTAAATTCGATTATAGCAAATTATTTAATATGGTATTATAACTAAATTAATATTTAATAAGTTTACTAAAAAAATAAATAAATGAAATTTACATTTAAATGATCTTATGACACTGTAAGATGTTGAAGGAAATGGTATATTTTTTTAAATAGAAGTCTTTCTAAGATCAAGACTTAGAGTTTAATCATTCATAACAATTAATTACGCTAAATCATTTGGTATTTCTTGACTGTTCAGTTCGTTTTTCCAAATATTCAATTAAAAAAAAAGAACGTAATTAAAAAGATTTTAATACTACTGTATATTATGTTAAACATCTGGTATTATAAAATTCACTAATAAGAATTACCTACGTTTTTTAATCAATAAAATATTAATTGTTGATGCTGATTCACCTATTTTAATAAAAAAATACAACAGTTTTTGGTTTATCACAGATAATACACCTACTGGTTTGAAATTAAAGTTCGTATTGTATTTTACACAAATTATCAACCAACATGAGAATAAACGAAAACAACAGTTCTAAGAGTATTGCAATACCTAATACAATACAAAGTATATGAAGTCTACCAATTTTAAATACCAGCCATGTTTTAATATACATGTATCACAAGTACCTAATATAATTATTCTGTTTTTAAATCAAAAATTATAAATGTCGAAGATTGAAGTGAATGTACTTAAAAGAAAATGTACTTATATTAGATTTAGTTTTCATAACTTAAGTTAAAACAGATTTTCATTAATTTGACCTTGTCAATCATTCTATCATTGTATTAAATTAAATCTATATTATAACTTTATTTTTTAAATATAGGTGAAATTTACAAATTCAATATGCTAATCTACAATTTTTTCACATTGTTAAAAATGCCTTATATATATATATATATATATTTTTTTTTTTTGTTAAATTGCTCATTTCATGTAATGGGCAATTTTTTGCTCAGTTCATGAATTGGATAACAAATAGATAGGTACTTATTAATAAACAGGTCATACAGAGATAATAATTGTCTTGGAAAATAATATTCAATTATAATTTAATTTATATTAATTTTATTATTTGCAAATTTTAATTTCACACAAATATAATTCAATCATAAAATATTAGAATTTTTTAATTTTCCAAAACATTTTTCAATAAAAATTTATACGACTATAATAACTACAATAAAAGAGTTTTTAGTTTTAATATTATTTTTTTTAAGTTTCAGTTTTATATAAAATATAATCATAATTTGACTTGTCATACATCCCGTGTCTTGGCTGGTTATTTAGCTATCCCGGTGAATAGTAACAAAGAGAAAATATTGTTTAGTGTCCTATCATTTAATAATAAAGCATAGTATAATATTGTACATTACCTACATCATAATCTTATGTTATGCTATCTAAATGACTAAATATATGGTTGGTATAGTTTTAGGTTTATCTGATACTTTGCACATAGGTTATTAGGTATACATATTATGAATACAATTATCGTCAGTATGTTAGTGAATTTTAGTATGTATTTATGCGTTTTTTTATTTTTGTTGAAATTCATAAACGTAAAAAATCTAGTACTTAAATATTTTAGTAAACTTACATAATTTTCTCAGTATATTTAATACCCCAAAAAATATTGAATTAAAAAAAAAATATGTTAAAAAGTGTCCAGTTCATAAAATGACCACATAGATTATCCATTTTATGAACTGAGCAAAAAATTGCATATTATATGAAATGAGCAATTTCACGTTTGGGATATAAGATATATTAACTACAATTTATTTAAATAGTTATTATTCAGGCAACAATTTATAAATTTTATAACATCTTAATAATGGTTAAATACCTAGCTGATAAAAACTGAATATATCAACAAAATATGAATAAGAGATATTTATTCTATATGATAATCTTAGGTATATTACTCTAGAAATGTTTTCATAGAAATAAATGTATGAAAATTTAAAAAACATACATCTAAAGGCATTTTAATTTTAAGATTAACAATATATACAAACATATGATATGAATGTTTATATTTTTAATAAAACTAAAAAAATAATTAATTATTTTAAAATAAAACTTAAAATTTCAAAAAATTGCTTACAGTATTTATTGTTATTCGGTACAATTACTAGCACTTTAGAACTGATTATTTTTTCAAATTTAAATATATAAGTAAAGAAGGTCAGCCAGAGATTAGGCCACATATAAATGTCATAATTATTTTCAACTAGTTTTCTAATTATATAAAAATTTAAAATAGTTTCTATTATTAAAGACTACGAGGCAATCACTAACATTGGCTTTCTCAATAAGTTCATATATATTTATCTCCAGATTTCATACCATTTTTTTTTTTTTTTTTAAATATTTAAAAAAATATATTTTAGTAATACAGTGAATTCTATTAAGTTTAGAAAAAACCTATAAATTGATTCAATATTTAATTTTTTTTTATAAAAATACATTATAATATTATTACATTCAAATTTTCAATTGCATTCGTAATTAAGTTTACAGCTTTAATGTACATGCTTTTACTATGAATATGTAGTGATAAAATAAAAAATTTCATAGAATATTTTTCCAATTTGGAATATTTAGTTTTATTTCATAGAAAAAAAAATATTATCAAAATATGTTTTTTTTTTTTTGTTTAATCATAAAATTTCGAACAATTTCTTGAGCTCAACCATCAACTGCCAGTCAGTCTTCAGTAAATCATCTCTAAAATGATCTTTGCAAGCATCAATTGACTGTCTGGTTATTTTGCTGACCAAAAGATCTTTTTCATCGAAATGCCTTCCAAACATTTTTGGTGCTTCACCTGGTATTGGTTCAATTTTTATACAAATTTCTTGGCCTTTTCGAGCGGTTTCTACAGGTTTATGGTTGTTTTCTATGCTTGTTACAATACCCAAGTCTACAAATTCTTTACTGGGAACACATATAGGAGTACCTTCTTTTACAATCCCAGATTCAACCATAACTCCCATAACGATTGGATCTCGTGAATTAAATACAAATTGTGGCAAGACTTTCAGTTTGCACGGAAATACTGCAATAGATTTGAACTGATCTCGGTTTTTCTTTTTTAAATCTTCTTGGTAAGCTGTAAACTTATCAAATAAATGATAAATAATATCAGCTTGGAATATTTTAACATTCAATGTATCTGCCAATTCTTGTGCATCTCTTTCAATTTTAACATCAAAAGCTAAAATAGTTGCATATATTGGAGAATGTTCCAACATTATTGAAGCTTTCATAACATCTTTTTTAACAACAGGACCTATTCTTATGTTACTATATGGTATTTTACTGGATCTTAAGAAATCCAATAAAGCTTCTAATGAACCCAAAGTTGAAGCTTGAACATAAACACCCCTATCTTGTAATTTTATAGTGCTTAGAGCAGACTTTAATTCTTTTGCTACCACCTCTTTAAGGCGTTCAATATCCTCAGGTTTATGTGCTACATAGATATTTAATCCTGCTATAGCTTTTTCTAAATCTTTAGCAGCAATTTTAACTCCTTGAGCAGCTTTTATTTCTTTATACTCAACATAAGCATTCTTCACCCTAAGTTCTTTTAAAGGCTGTGGCATTAATAATGATCTTATCTGAGTAACAACTGGCCCATCAGTGCCTGCTACAACAATTGTATCTCCTTCTCTTAGGTAACCATTTACTAAAATAGTATCAATAGTAGTTCCTAAGCCGGTGATAGCTTTCACTTCCAGTACAGTAGCTTGTAGGTCACTATTGAATAATAATCGTTTATATAAGTGTGTTTGACAGCTTTCAACAATTAGATCTAATAAATTGCCCATTCCTTCACCTGTAATAGCTGATGTAGGTACTAAAGATACATATGATTTTGGATCAGGATTTTCATAGAAAAGGGCAGCATTTAAACCCTGTTCAGCAAATTGTAATATAACACTTTGGGATCTTGTTTTGAACTCATTTTGAGTGTTGGAATGTTGAGAACTCAAAATATCTCTCACATCTTTGCGTGGATTAGTCTGCCAGTCATATAATCTATCAATTTTATTTAGTGCCACAATAAAAGGAGTTTTTTTACTTTTCAAAATATTTATGGATTCAATAGTTTGTGGTTCTAAACCATGCATAATATCAACAACTAAAATAGCAATATCACATAATGAAGAACCTCTATTTCGGAGGTTACTAAAAGACTCGTGACCAGGTGTGTCAATAATTAATAAACCTGGAACTAAAAATTTTCTATTAGCATTACCAATAACAACTTTAGTTTGTTCTTTTATAGCATGAAGTGGAACATTTGTGGCACCGATTTGTTGAGTAATACCTCCAGCTTCACCATCTTGAACATTAGTTCTACGAAGCTTATCCAATATTTTAGTTTTACCAGTATCTACATGACCTAATACACACACAACAGCAGCCCGTAGATCAGATTCTTCTTCATTAGTAGTATCTCCATTTTGTGCTTGAACTTGTTCAGTTTTTTCTACATCATTCTCATTGTTTTCATTATTTTCTTCATCAGACTCTTCAGATTCACCATTTTCATCAACTTTATCTACAGTTGACTGTGCTCGAAGCAATGCTTCACTTTGTGCTTTATAAGTCTCTAAAAGTAGTTGTGCACGAGCTCTATCAGCTTTTTGCTTAGGGGTTAAAAATTTACCTTCAGCTTTTAATCTTTCTTTTTTTTCTTTTTCTTTTTGTTTCTTTTTTTCTTTTTTTTCTTGTTCTAATCTTAATTTTTCTTCTTTTTGTCTTTCAAGTTCTTCTAAGCGTCTTTCTTCTTCTTCTTCCTCTCGGCGAAGTTTTTCCTCTTCTTCTTTTTGTTGTTGTAATACTTCTTTTAAAGCTGCAATAGCCTTTTTACCAGGTCCTTTTTTGTCTTTAGCTGGGGCAACTGGCTTCTTCTTCTTTTTTGCATCATTAGTCGACATCCTTCAAACAAGTTTTACTTCAAAACAAAACTAGAACAAAAAGTTTTAAATTAAAAAACTAATAATCCCAGAATAATGAATTAAAATTAAAATATATGAAATAAATACACACATTTAACAAATATGCAACAGTATGTCAAAGAAATTATGACAATGAAGTAATAAAATACATATATTATAACATTTTACATAAATGTAAGGTATAAGAAACAAAAATTATCAGTATCAAAATTTGATGTAGGTATTATCTTAATATTATATATTTATTTATTTTAAAATGTTCACATTTTTAGGATAAATCTAAAATATTTAATCAGTAGGTTACCTATTTGATTTTATAAAAATATTACTTTACGCCAAAAAAATCTAAATGTTAGATTATTTGATTATTATAATAATATTTCAAAAGTTTAATATATGAATTCATACTATATTTTAAAATAATTTTTATACATTGAATAAATAATTTTATTTCAATAGAAGTGATAAAAGTGATTAATATTAAACTTATAAAAAAAGTTTTATTTATAATGAATGATAATTGAAAATTAGTACAATGTAAGAAGTTGTGAAATATTTAAATAATAATACAGTCAACTCACAATGTAACAAATGAGAAAAATGTCAGCCTCATTGAAAATATTGTGATATAAAAAAAAAATTAAATGTATTTTGGTCTCTCGATATAAAAAAGTTATGGATCAAAACTCTTGTGATGTAATACATTTTTACAATTTTGAAACTTGCTAGGAGAGATTGGGGTAATAAGAAATTTTTTATTTTTTATTTATTTAACTTGCATGATATTTATTACACACACACACACACACACACACACACACACACACACACACACACACACACACACACACACACACACACACACACACACACACACACACACACACACACACACACATATATAATGAAAAAAATATCATTTTTATCAATCATATTTAATCTAACCTAACCTAATCTATTACAATTTTTTAATTTTTATTGAAATAAGATATATGACAGCCAGTGTAAAATAACACTATTTAAAAATGCAAATCAAATTTCTATGCCATCATAAGTTATCTACAAAGGCATTACATTGACAACAGCATATTTTCTAGCATTTAAATACAGACATTATTGACCAAGTCATCTCAATTGGCAATAAACAAAATATATAACTGATGAATATGTATTTGTAGTGGTTTGATTTAAATTTTTAATTTTCCTTCACACTACGTTTAAACAAATTTTTTTGGTTCATGTTTTTTATTTAACAAATGTCGATGAAACAAACTTTTTTCTTGTTCCCTTGGAATTTGTAATATCACAAGTTGACTGTATTGTATAAAAATTATAAAAATTCAAATATACAATATTATTTCATGAATTAACTTTAAAATTTAAATAGTTATTTATAATATATTTTAGTTACAAAAACATTAAATAACTTCATCTTTAGAAGTTTTCTAATTCAAGATTATCTTAAAAGTAAATTACATATTGTATCTCCATATTTTGTATGAATTTAAATATCATTAAAATTATGATCAATCACCTAATTAATTTTATGAATATTAAAAAAGTATGAAAGAGGAAATACTAATAATTAGCACACACCCATAATATGTTAACTGAAATAATAAATTAATTAAATAAGCACCTTAAGATTTGATTTTTAATGAAAAATTTTAAAGGTTTAAAACATATAATTTTATTGATCAAATATAATAGCTTTTAAATAAATTAAAATAGTCAGAAACTGAAAAATTACTTATTAAAATACATTTTAATATATACCATACACAATATATTTATACAATAAAATACTACATTTATAATTGTTTTTAATGCTTAAAAATATTAATATTTTTTTTTAATAGGCATTTTCTGGAGTTTTATATTAATTTAATACACTTTATAAAATAAATAAAATAGTAATTTAAAAATATTATTTATACCATAATAGGATTACTTTTTGAAGAGATTGAGTTACATCTGTAAAAGAAATAATCAATTATAATAAACCTATCGGTTAAAAATTAATTCATTTTTTTTTTTTTTTTAAGAGCATTTTATTGAACCACAGAATGTGAGTTTGCATTTATATGTAAAGTAAATACCAGGATATGTATTTACAAATATATTTTACTCAACCAATAAATTACAATACTTGGATCTGTTTATATATACTAATGCATGTTGTCTTAATATCATCTTTATTCATGTACTCGTATATTAAAAAATTTCTTTTTAGCCATTAAAAGGTATTAAAATCATCTTTTATTTCATTAGGCAACCGTTGTCCATTTAATTACAGAATACAGGTATTGTTTTGGGTAGGTATCCTACACTAATATTTAATATTAATTGTATTGTCACTATCAACATTGTTGTCATAGTGAGGTGAAATGAACATAGAGTAATGAGTTACTGTATAGGTGAAACACTGACAGATTGGTAGGAATTATTAACTTATTTTGTTGTGTTAACTTATCGCACATAATGTAAGTAAATAAAATTTAAGTTAATTAATCAATTAAATTGTTTTAGAATGAACTGTAATTGTGTTTGTAGTTTATACTATAGGTACAGCTAATGACTGTATACTGTTAGATCACATTTTTCACATATTATTCAACGATGAAAAAAGAAGTCCAATAGACTAAAATCTATGCGAATATAGACAGGGACTCCTCGGGAAAATTCTGGTTACCCGGTAGGCTACGCACCTATGTCCATAATATATCTAAATAGAGCTGTTGACATTAATATTAATTTATCATAAAATGTATATAATGAGTGTACTTATCAAAGTATTTAATGGTATAGAGTAAGAAAAAAAAATTAGGATTACCTAACATTAATACTATTTATGAATCAGTTATAATTTTAAACAATCATTTTATCATAACTTTTAAAGCTTTAAAATATAACTTCATTAATGCAATAGCGCCTTTTAAACCAATTTTCCCACTTGACACAAAGTACATGACATTTGTGTTTTTATCAAATAATACATTTATAATAATATTTTACAAAGTACCAAGGTAGGTATGTAAAACACAAAATTACATTAATTCGTATTAATCATATAAGTATTTACGTCAATGTATTATAACATATTATATAAACCAGCTTATAAATACAAATTGTATACCTAAGTTTATTTTGAAAACTTCTATCAATTCATTTTTAAGATTGAACAATTAACTTTCGTTGTGATATATATTAAAGATATTATCAATATGTTTCATAAGTTTGAAATTAGGTATAGTAAACATTTATATTTATACTATACAAGTACTTGAACATATTTTAGTAGGTATATTATAAATAAAAACATGATCAACTTGAATAGTATTTTGGTAAATGTTGTATGAACTAAATAGTTAGTATATGTAACCAAATTAAACTGTGGTTTAATGAAATGAAAATTTGTAATTGATGAAAATTAACATTCATAGATAAGTGATAAAAACTGGAGTATAATAAATTATTTCGCAGTAAGTAAAATAAATTCGAAAAAGTTTTATTTTTTTATTTTTTGTCATCACAAATTTCTCTTCTCAAAAATATGTATTGGAACACTGAAGTCCTCAAAAAGCGCTGAAACTACACAAAAAGAACAGACATTAAATTGAAAAAAAAAATAATTTCATTAGAATTTTAAATAATTTATATGAAGTTGGTTAAAACATAATAGAAATTTCAAGTTTTAAATTTTTTAGCGTAGGTACTTAAACAATTTCATGAACTTAATATTTTAACATACATTTACAGGCGAATATACGTTCTATGATTTAAAAACAAGCCATAATAATAATAACATTTTATTCTAATTATAAAAAAATGACAATTGTTTGGTATGTCTTAATATATACAAAAATTTAAATTAGTTTATCTATAGGTACCTCAATAAAAATTGTGAAGATTTCTAAAAAAAAAGTATTAAAAACAATCTTATGAATTTAAATATTACTATAAATAGGATACTTATAATATCATAAATGTATTAATTAATATTGAAATAAAAGGTTAGTGTGATAAAAAATCAATTATTTGTAGATATATTAAATAGAGAATAAGTGATGTTAATAATATTATAAATCACTTTCAAGTTAAAATTTATTTAACTATGGAATAACATGTATTTAAACAGAGTAGATAAGTATATTGAAATTGCTTTAAACACAAACTATTACATTAAATACACTAAACATAATACAGGGTAACAATTATAATGTATTGTTTTTTAAACACCCATTGAAATTTAAGATATCTCAGATTAATAATTTATGAGCAAAACTTATATTGTTGAAAAAAAGGTTCACAATGTTGACTTCAAGGCAGAATAAATAGTATATTATAAATGTATTGTATACCTAATAAATGCATCACTAAAACAGCTAATTATTAACAATTCATTATTGAACAAAGTGGATTACGGTTTCGTCTAGAAAAGTAGATAAAATAGAGATACAGAGGACATTTATTGATATAGTCATTAGTGCATTAGATGATAATACCTTCATAAAGAATTGATCAGGGTGACATTTTCTTAATAACAATTAATGTGACATTGATAGTTACAATCTTAATTACCACTCTAAAGTAAAAGGTAGACTCCACACGAGGACGATATAAATACTAAAAAGCAAAAATTCAGGGCATAAATAAATTCAAAAAAATTATGAAGGTTTGAGAATAATTTGATCACCCGATTGAGTAAATCGCTTAGAAGGGAGGGGGAAAGAAAAGCTACATTCTCCTGGGTTCGTCACAAAGGTCGCACGCGGTTGACGATGAATGTATGACGGCGCAGGACGTGAAACGAAGAGTGACAAATAGGTGACCGAGTGATCATACCCGTGCTGAATGTAATCACTGAGAAGTCACACGTCGTAGTGCCATAGAAAAAACAGAAACACGGTGGTAGCGGCGACGGATTAATGTATAACGATCGACGACCACGGTCCGATCTACTTACCGGAGATTTCGAGGTGAAACGTCGAAGCCGAGTTTATGACAGGCACCGCAAAGGTACACTTTAAATCTTACGACGTTTTTAGGCACTGCAATGGCACAAAAACAATATGGTATCGCGGCCGCATCTAAACACGCCAGTCTGTCGGAGAACGACTTTCTTATCAACGGCGACTAGTCCTGATATCAACACACGGGCATTGTAGCGCGATGGTGTGATGGCATGCCCCGCCACGTCTGGACCTCAGCGCGAGTGTTGGCTCGTATTAAATAACAACGTTATCTCGCTCTCACAATTATAATAATGATAATAATAACTATTATTATTTTCTCTTTTGACCCCCTCTGGCTCCGTCGTCGACGGCTCGTTCCATGAACTGCAGATGGAATCATGAGTTCATGGCTCGTTCTAACGGACGTAGTGTCGATACTTGTCTATGGTGTCGATATAGTAGTGTGACTATATACTAATCTATGGTGTCAACGTCGACTTTGTGGACAACAATATTTTAACAACCACTGCAATGATTACGTAGTAGTTGTTACGGGTGCAGCACTGCAGAAGTTGCAACTTGCACGTCGGTATGGATTGTGATTCGAATAGCCGACAACTGTGTGCGCGCGGACCTTTTCCGTCATTATGACACAGTATTTACATATTCCTGCAATGATACGTCCTATGTACTCCGTGTGGAGCTCTGTGTTTCCGCACTATGCGATGACGTGTAATTTTGGGCAGGAGAGAATTTACCTTTTTACCATCCCCATCGTCGGCGAAAATGGTATAGTTGTGGACCTTGTGAAAACCTTGTGTAAACGAAAAACATGTCACAACTTTTATATACCTACATCTTCTTCTGTGAGTTCCTATCCGTTCCGGATGTTGGATATCATATTGGCTATGCTATTCCTACATAGGTTATATCTATTGGCTACTTTTCAGTGTACATGATGAGATTCAAATGTTTAGCTTCCCGACTTTATAATTTTCACCGACTCAAAGTAGCAAGGGAATTTTTCTCAGAAAATCATTCTTTATACAAATATTATGAATTTTTTTAATTCATTTGTCAACATATTTGAATTTGCAATTTGTTTAATATAAAAATTAAAGGTATTTTTATAAAATCTTGGTATTTTTGTTTTAATATTGTCCCAGATTGTACCATACAATTTAAAAGTGCAAGTATAGCTAAAATAATGAGAATCAAAGTTATGAAAAGTAACAAAAAAAGGACTATAGGTACCTACAGTATAGCCGTAAGTTCTATAGTTATTGTCAACTTCCTTTGTATGATAATTTTTTTCTGGGTGGATTTGGAATATTAGAATTACAAAAATAACTTATCAAGAAGAATTTAATTGAACGAAAATGCATAGAAGTTACAGTCGACTTAACATTACCTATATATTATTTATTAATCTATGATTGTCATTTTATTAAAGGTATATCATTTGTTAAGTTATTATTTTCTTAAACACTGAATTGCCTTGTTTAGTTTACGCTTTATCATTGTATCATTGTTTATAAAAATGTCTGCTTTAGTTGAAAGTAATAAAAATAGGTGGTATGAAAATCGAGCTGATTATATTGAAAATTCAAAATAGCATTTATCGAAAAACATGATAAATCTTTTGATAAGTAAAATTCTAAAGTGTATTTTTTAAACTATTAAATTTAAAAAATCTAACAATTTACCTTTTTTCACTTAGTAATTACTAGGAAATATACTTTTAATTTAATTCTCAACGGAATAAAGATAACTCTTTTCTGTAATTACGAATATTATTACAGTTTCAAATTTTCAGAATTCATTTTCTCACATCAGGTTCTCATTGTCATCTTTCACTGGCCCACCACTAGCCGGCCTGGGAAGCCAAAATAGTGGGAGGTGCCCTGATCAATGGGGACCGGGTTGACCTACCGACGTCAACTTAAAACCAAGTCGGTGCCACGGGAGAGGGGAGCCCCACTGTACGCCCGTCCGGCTTGCCGTCCGGGACTCAGTGCCCCTCAAGGTTGAGGAGCCTACCTCGGCTGAAACGTGGTGGCTGTGGGACCAGCGTGAAGATAGTGGAAACCCAAACCACTGGACCTAGTGGGGGGTCGGACCCAAAGGGACCTCGGTCTCTCCGGCCTCAAAAAAGGTACGGCTTCGGCCGGTGCTGGTGGTCCATAGACGACCCGGGACCGATCGCCTGGCTTGCCGGCGTCGCTCCCGTACGTCCTCGGCCCGCGAATAGCGCCTAGCGCTAATAGGCGGACCGTGTGATCGTAGGCGAAAGCCAAAAACCCGGGAATCACGTGTCATCTTTCACTAAGCATCGTATTAACCTTTATCAGCTAGTTTTTTTCTGGAAATTTTTATAATTCTCATTACTTGTAAAATCTTTACTCGTGAACTATAAGTAATCACAATCGGCATCAGAGAACATGAAATTTTCATCTTTGTCAAAATCCAAATTTGCCGCCTTTTAAATTTGTACTACATGCAATGATAATTTTTTTTTTTAATTTAAATTTTAAAATTGTATTATTATTTTGAAAATTTCACCGAAACATCGGTCAGTGAAGAACCAAACCCTTTCCGCAGGTAGAGTCGTAATATTTATAATTTTAATTAATTATAATCTGGACTTGTGGTTAGGTAAGACTTTACCAAATCCACCATGATTTAACTCACATGTACCCATAGAAAAGAGATAATATGTACGTACTTATCAATAATTTGTTATCAAATATCAAAATTGTTTTAACTTTTAATTTTATTAATTAATTTGAAATTTCGAAACTGTTAACTTCAACTGGCATTATTTGTTAATATTTTTAATAGTTAATTAAACATAAAACCAAATATTTTTTCATTAATATTCATATTTGTCTACGTAATTTTATAAAACTCTAATTTCATAACTGTATAGAAAGAGATTGCAGATGTTTTGATATAGATTGATGTGATCCTGCACACAATTCATCATGAGTATTTGGTAAAATATTTATATATTTTTAAATTCGTACATTTTTATTTAGTTATTTTTTTATAGAATTATCCTATTCTGTAAATACTCTAAACCAGAAATAAAGCAATTGCAATGGAAAACATGAAAATTAACAATCAAGTTTTTTTGTTACAGAAATCAATTATTATTTTAAACATATTAATTAAAACATAAAAAAAAAACAAATTTTTGTGAAAATGTAAATTAAAAATAATAGATTTTTTTAAATTAATTGACATTGTATACGTTAGTCAATAATAAATACGAACATTTTTAAATAATTTAAAATAAGATAGTTAAATCAAACTCAATGATACCTAAAACTTGATATCTACTCAATATTTAATATTTCTTACGACAGTGGACTGATATTTAAAAAATAGGTATATTAAAAATAATTAACTATACATGAATATAACATAAATGTATTTAAAAATTGTAATTTTTATAAGAAACAAACTATAAGTACTTGTTTTTTTTATGGCATTGGGATCAATTTAAATATACAGGCATTTTAAATATCATAATAATAATTTAAAATTTTAAAATGTATTAATTAATATCTTTAGTAATAAATTACTACATTTCACTAATAATGTTCATTAATTTTTAATTATAGGAGTAAAATGTCAAACATTCTAATCAATGTTACATTGGCTGGCTGTAGTTGTGCATTAGTAACTTTTCTGCACCACTATTTCAACCATGATCGAAATGAAGTGGTTTTTTTCTTTGGAAAACAGAAACCTTGTGACTCTCACAATAGTTTATTCACTACAAATGCATTTATAAATAGTGATTGCTCTGTGTGTAAAGTAAACAAGATTGTTGAATGGCTCAATGAAACTAAAAACACTTTGGATATATGTATGTATTCGATAACCTCTGACATTTTCACAAATGCACTTATTAATGTTCAAAATCGAGGTGTTACTGTCAGGTTAATTGTTAATGAAGATAATGAAAAAGCAACGTGGAAATTAGGCATAAATGGTATTGCTAAAAGAAGTAAAAAACCAAACAAATTTGAATATTTAATGCATCATAAGTTCATAATCATCGATAACAAACAAATTATTTTGGGATCTTTAAATTGGACTCAATCTGGGATTCGTAACAATTATGAAAATACGTTTTTGACAAATCATCAAGAATTTATTAAACCTTTCAGAAAAGAATTTGAAAGGCTATGGAATAACTTTAGTTGAGTACATTGTTTTAATTTTGGATGTATATAATTTTCGTTGTTAAAAATAAATTATTTCATGATTGATTAATTTAACAAATGTTTCCATGAAATTTATAACAATTCTAAAAATGATGTAAAAGTGTAAAATATCCAATATGAAAAATATTTATGTCATGTATTACTAAATTTTTATTGTATGTTTTGGACAATATTTTTTATTTCTTATCTTAGTATTACAATAATAAACAAAGAATCGTAAAAAAAAAATGTTATATTTAATTTTTATATTGAATATTAATATAGGTAACTGCTAAATAATTCCAAATTCTTAACGAATGATTCAGAAGCACCATTAAGATGAACTATGTTCCTTTGTATTATAGTCATATTTATTTTTATAATTGTTATTACCTATATATATATTTATAATTGTTGAATATGTATTATTGAGGGTATTAACTGACTGATTATTATAATTATTATTCTAAATTGTGTCATATTTATCATTTATCACATACCACATATGGTCAAAGCTAATATCTAATAGCAAGAATCAATGATGTTTTACATATCTTGGTAGACTGGGTATAATCAGTGATCTAGATCAGGATTTGGCAAGTAATTTCTATCGTCCAAAAAACTAAATTTATACATATATAGGGTCCATCGATAAAAATATATTTTATTACATTATTCAATAGTTATTACTAAAATATTAAAAATTATTTGAAGAGTAAACATGCCTTTTAATGTTATAAGAGAAATTGTATTTATTATCTTTGACTAGTAACTTGAAATTAAGAACTTTTGTAGAACATCTATTACGTTATGTGTCTACAAGGCTCAAGGTGTGAACCCGTTAACTTTGTTCTATACTTGTTTATAAAAAATGTATTTTACAAAATGAAGCCTATTTTAATAATCACTATGGAAATAAAAATAACGTACTCATAAAAATATTAAAGAAAGATATATAGACGGTTCAGATTATTGCCTTTGGCGGTCTGCCAGTTGCCAACCATTGATCTAGGTACTTGGTTTTGTTTATTGTGACATAGTTTTTGTTTATTATATATTAAAGCTGGTTGTGAGTGAAGGATGGTCTGTTCCGTTCTTATCCTTTTTGATATTCCTTCCAGACTTCCACTGTAGTAACAAGTGCAATGTAGATGTTTATTTGAATTAGTATTTATTGTGAGTCATGATACTTTAATTCAAAGAAGAGTTAATTATAAAAAATATATAATATATACTTCATAGGATGGTCAATGGTCATTCATGTGAGTGTGAGTTACAGGCGGGTGACTCATGGCTGACACTTCTACACATATCTGATGGTGTGAGGCGTCCAGTTAACCATACATTTTTATCATATATTAACCCCAGTTAATACCTGAATAATGTATAATTTATCAATTATAATAATAATATTACAGCACTCATAACAGCTATATGTATAAGTTTTTGTACACACTGTTTACTTTAAAATGGTTGAATACTTGAGAAATTTTATCGAATTATAATAATAATAAGAATAATAAGAATAATATTTTATTGGCTAGTAAATTGTCAATTTTCAATAAGTCGATACATATAACACAGGTAAATGGCCTATCTCACCACTGAGGATAACCTCTTATCGGTGATGATATAGTACAATTAAAAAATAATTATACATTTTAAAGATTTTATAGTATTTTGGTATTCCCAGAAATACTGTGGCATATTTGACTATAATTCAAAAACATAAATGTACAATATTTTATATATACCTAGTAGTAATGAATAATATAGAGATATAAAATCAATATACTATGAAACAACAAAAATACACTATATTTATATAACTAATTTACATTAGTTGAGGGTTACTAGTATTATTTTACAACCATATTTTAATTGAATGTTCGTATATTTTATCAGATGAACTCTTAATAATTTGTATCGGTATATAATTTAGTTATCTTAAGCTTACTTGACAAAAACATTGACTAGATTTCAATAAACGAATAATAGTAAACAAAATACATAATAATATAATATTATGTGTACAAAATTACTAATATTGTAACTTCTACTTAGTAATATAAAATTAAAATAATAATAATATAATATAAATAAAAGAGTAATAATAATTTTATAACAATAGAATATATTTGAAAAATATGATTGACTAGCTGAATGTACCCGGCTTCGCCCGAGTGAAAAATATTTGTATATCACCATACACCTCCCCGTCACCGTACTCGTCCATATCCCATTCCCGTCTCCGTCTATAATATCTTATAATTATTTTACTTTAATATTTGTGTATCCCCGTTTTCATCTCCATACACCTCCTCGTCACTGAATTCGTCCTCGTTCCTTTCCCGTCCCCAATCCCAACTATATATCTCGCCAATCTATACATAAAATTTTTCATAAAATGGTCCGCATTATATGTATATTTTTCGTAACCAATGGCGACCCTATTAAATCAAACAAATATTCTAAATACCCGTTATGTTAGGTTAGCTAAATTAACTATTTTATGCTCATTTTTACCCTTTAAAATGCGACTTTCGAAAAATCCTTTCTTAGTGCGCCTACACATAGTAATAAGTACATTAACTGAAAATTTCGAATAAATCGGTTCGGTAGTTTTGGCTAGGCGATGATGAATCACCCAGGACAAGTCTTTTTATATATACAGATTTATTTATTTTCATAAATAAATTAAAATAATATTATATTTTACGCGCACTACTCACAATTTGTCTTTGTTATTTTGTACAGCAAATTTATTTGGATTTTGTAGAATGAAAATCATATTGTATGGTAACAACTAATATAATATCAGAGAACAATAATATAGTCTTAAGGGTCTCACACACAAACTGAGGTAACCGATAACATTATTTTTAAATCAGTCTGTGGCCGTATAGGACATAGTCGGCGGGCCTGATCTATAAAGTGTTTTATGGTCCTAGCGGGGTTATTTCTCATAATTTTATTTCGTCATTTCTAATCTCGAAAACGTATAACATCAAAATATAATATTCTACGACTTTAATAATAAGCAAGATTGTGGATTTCACTTCCAGGTCCAAGGGGGCCGGGTTTAGGATAAATTGCTTGTTATCGCGAGTTTTTATGCAATATAAATCGTTTTCCGCCTATCACACGAAACGTGTGCTAAAATCTACTGATTACTTATCAGTTATTATTGCCTACTATAGTATTATCATCTATAAATTTCATATATCATAACAACTGTTCATATTGCAATATTTTGAGTTTTTCTCCGAAAAAACTTCTGTACCTACCTTTTTGTTGTGGAATCGATCTCGACGACATCTCTCACTGTCTCTCACTTGACGTCGTCATACGATATTTTGAGTTACGTCCTGCCCAGGGTCGTTTCAATTGTATGCATCCACGTGCCATCCACTATCCGAAGAAGTTTAACTTGATAAGCCATGCAAAACGTCATTAACACCGTGAAAGGCACCGCAATCGGAGTCGCTGGATATTTGACTCCGGTTTTGAAAGTAAAGTGTACTCTCGCATTTCATTTTGTCGTGTTTACGTGGATCCCGTTTAAACTTGTTTAGTGCATTGGGTTTAATCAAAAAATCTAAACATCTTGTCCGTAATGTGTAAAAACTTCGAACTTTCTTCCTATCTTACCTAGAGTAAGCAAAACCAATCTATCGATTGTTGTTTGTACTTTTATAATTGTGTGCTGATAATATCATATAACCATGCACTTGACATATACATTTTGAATTCATTGTATTACCTGGCATTGATATATTTTTTACTTGAAGAGACATCATTGAATGTTGTGATACATGTTTGATGAAAACTAGTTTTAATTAATATACTGTATTTTATTGACTTTATCGGAACTTTGTAACAGAAGTGATTTAAATAAATCAACACAACTGTAATTTGTTTTATAGGAATCTAAGTTTAAAGAAACAGGTGTTGTAACACCACAAGAATTTGTAATTGCTGGTGACCATTTAGTTCATACATGTCCAACATGGGAATGGGCTTGTGGTGACGACTGCAAGACTAAATCTTATTTGCCAAAAAATAAACAATACTTGATTACAAGAAATGTGCCTTGTGTTCGCCGATGTAAACAAGTAAACAATTTTTAACTTGATCCATTATTGTATTGATTCTGATTGTATTTTATCAATTGATAAGTGTATGAATATATTTTAGATTGAAAACTGCGAAGTTCAAGAAAACATTGTTGAGTCTGATGATGGAAATGAAGGATGGGTAGAAACACATCATTATGATTCTTTAATATCGCCTTCAAAGGAAAAAACATCCACATTATTAGAAGTAAATATGGTTAATTTATTATTCAAATAAGAAGATAAGTATCAATGATGATTATACATTTTCTGACATCACTAAATATTTGTACGATATTTTTTTTACCTCAAATACATAATTTTGCAAAATATTTTTTTCTAATATGAATAAACCAATTTACTTTAATATTAATCTTTGTTTTAATTTTTTTAAATAACATATATAATTATAGAAATACTAAGTATAAATATGTGTTGAAGAAAATTAATATTTTATTGAAATGATAAAATGTAGGCAATTAATTATCTCATAATAGTATCAAACTATAACTTTTATTTATAGTTTGTGTGAAATCACTTAAGTTATATTTATTTTAGTCTATATTGTTCACAGATATTATGCTAGATAGGTACATTAAATATATTATGTATTCTATATTCTAATGTTTTTTTGTTCTGATCTTTATTTGGAATTTTTAATTAAACATAATATTATAGTACATAAGTTTTAATTTTCATTGTTTTGATCAGATTTACATTTAATTAGAATACATTTTTTTAAATTATTTATATTGTTATATACTGTTCTTTTAATACCTATTGGCACCCCTTTTACCAACAATAATACTTAAATGTTTTTAGAAAAATGTTAACAATTTAAGTCTTGAAAGCCAAAAAGACTATTTTCAAGATTCTAATGATCTAGCCAATGAAAATCAAATTACAAATAATAATATCAATCTTCAAAATATTAGTATGGATGATGATGATGACGATGAAGGTGAAGCTGTAGATATGGATGCATTTGTAGAAGATGGGTTGCTTGAAGACGATTCGGTAATTTTTCCCTGTCAATAAAATAAATAATTTTATTGAAATGCATGCATATTACTGCTGTAACCAATCATTCGATTAACTTCAGATATAACTGTCCAAAGAAATCCTCACATTTTAATAATATATTAAGATACTATTTATGTATCTTGAATGACATATTTTTGTATTCTTATTGTTTTTACCATTTACTTTTCAATGTTAACCTATAAAACTAAAAATAATAAAATATAATAATCAAAAACAAAAACTGTTTTTGAAAGCAACTTTGAAAGTATTTATTGAATCATAATATTTTTCTTTAAATCATACGCAAGACGGTGACTGAAAACAAATTTCAGAGGATGTCAACATTTTTTACATTCAAATCACAAAAACTCATTATTATTATTATTATTATGATTGTAACATTGTTTTAGCTTGCTAAAATACATAAGTTTAAAACAATTTAAAAATTTCTTTAGAATCAAACTGCATCTGTTCCTTTTAAGATTTTAAGTGAAGTGAACATGTATTGAATTTACTATGTGTCTTTTTTTTTCACTAATGAACTGTCATCATTGTTTTTAGCTGACAATAGAAATTCAAAAGTTACACTCGATCTAGGTTAAACATGTTATCTAGCTTGTATTTAAGAAAGATCATTATTCAATATTTTTAATTGTTTCTCCAAGCATAAGGAAAGCTAACAACATTTATTTTAAAGTGGTGAAATGTGTTATAAACAAGATTTTTTTTAAATTTATTTTAGTTAATTATTTGTACTCCAAAAATAAAAGCATTAGAAACTCATAAATAAATAATAAATTAACATACAATTTCCCACTAAACTTTTGCAATTTTAATTAATACAGCTCAAAGTCAGATAATGAAAGTTGCAGGAATCAACTAAAAATCCTTGCTTTGCTCATGGTTAATTTAATAATGCTTTTTAGTTAAAAAAAACAAAACATATATCTATCATATGTACCTGAACAAAAAACAAATATTATTGTTTAAAGATAAATTTTAGAAAATCAGTAGTTATGTTTTACTTTATTAGAAAATATTTAAAAAAATCATTCAGCCTACATTCGCCTAGGTTTTTTTTGTTCTTATGTTAAAAATATCGATTGTCCACCGCTGGGCAGCTAAATAAAAAGCTAAACAAATTCTAACCATGCCATCAAGAGAAATTTACTGTAAGTTTAATATTTGTTAAAGATAGTTATTTACTTTCAAGGGCAAAGCTAGATAACTCCACTAGTATATATACAAATGTCAAAAAGGCAATTTTTACAAGGAATGTGAATTGAACTTATTTATACAAATAACTATACGATGTATCTTTCTTTATTTACATTTCTTTGGATAATACATATTTTACTTCTATAATTACAAATTAAATCACTTATAAAAACCTTTTTTAAGTATCAAAAATGTATACAACTTATTAATAAAATTGATGTTTTTGACAGCACAACACTTTTATTTTAAATCTGGAACTCATTATCATAACTGAACAGATCATCTAGGTCATTTAATACATTTGATAAAAATATCTGTAAAGCGATATATAGTGGACTGTCAACATAATTTATATGCATACTTATTACAAATAAATGTACATATTTAGCATAGAACAATTAATATTAATATAGTATCAACTTATTAGCATGAGATTATATTCATATGGTAATTGATAAATACAATTCATTTATTTTATTTCTAATCAATTTTATATTTTAATTAAAAACAATGTTTCTTGAAAATTTTAAAAATAATGTTTTTTAAAAATAATTAAGTAATGATAATTCACAACATTTTACACAAAATAATTTTAAATTTTTATCTGAAACATTGATGTAAAAATTCTTATAATCACTATTGTTTTAAGGTAACTGTTTATCCAGAAAAAAAATTAGAAAAAAAATTATCTTCTTCATCAGCGGATGAAATATTAAAAACTAGAACATATGATTTACATATTACTTATGACAAATTCTATCAAACTCCTAGATTGTGGCTCTATGGATATAATGAAGTAAGTAGGTTATATACGTTAAGTGATTAATAAAGTTTTTTTTATTATTCTATTGTTTGTTTTTTATGTAATACAATTATTTACTTAAGCAACATTGTATTGAAATGAGAATTTGTGGTTCATCAAGGATTCTGAATCATGTGTTTCATTATATTTTTTAGTTGATAATTCTGTGTGCACACTTACTTAATATGAGCTTTATGTTTTTAAATAGTATCACCTATTTTTAGCCTCAGATTTTAGACTGACTAATTTTTTCCAATCATTTGTTTAATTAGTTATACAACCTAGGTTCTGAATTCAAATTTACTTCAATAACAGTTATTTTTAATTTTATCATAATGATTTTTTTTTTTTGATTTTGTGATTTTTTTCAAATTGTTATGTAGATTTAATTTTAATGTAAAACTAAATAATTATTAGCATTATAAACTTATCACATTTTGATGTTATACTCATGACTTTTTTGTACCTTAGAACAACTCAGTTTAAATTTTTACATCTTGAAGTACTCCCTAGGTCTCTTAAATACTCATTTTAGTAAAAAGTTTTTTGGTCAAAATATTTATCGTTACATGAAAAAATGATTTGTGTATGAGTACAGGAGTATATTTGCATGGTATAAGAGAAAACTATGAAAAATTTAATGATTCAAAATTTTAGAATATTTATTTCATTTTGGGTGGTAACTTAATACTTAAAATTGTTAATTGATTTTTCATTTTGAGTTTTGCAAGAGAACTATTAATTTATCAACTATGTAATTTTTACTTTCTGTATTTTGAAAAAAAAACATGAGGTTGTATAGAGCATGTCTAATTTTAATTTAAACTGAATTATTATTGAGTTAGTCAACCTTTGTTTAGAGATATTACTCAAATATATATATTATGTTAAAACTATAATTTTATCAAAAATCTGAATATTTAATATAAAGATTATTAATCAGTGATCAGATAACTAATTTTTATTTTTGAATATTAGAACCGTGTGCCATTGAAGGTTGAAGAAATGTACGAAGATGTGAGTCAAGATTATGCTAAGAAAACGGTCACCATGGAATCTCACCCTCATGTTCCTGGTCCTTCAATGGCTTCTATTCATCCCTGCAAGTGCGTATCTATGTTTTCATTTATAAAAATCATTTAAGTACATATTTTTACTTTGTATACAAATGATATTAATATTAAAAATTAATTACTTTAGTTGAAAATAAATAAATATTATTCATTTAATAGCAAACAAACATAATTTAAACATATATCACAGTAATATCTTTAATGTTTATTGATGGCATAGAGAAAAAACAAATGATAAATGTGGAATCAGAGAGCAAAAAATCTAGATATACTTCGTATCATGAGTATTCTTCCCTCTTTAGACAATGTGCTGAGGATGGGTCTATTGAATTTAAAAAAAAATCCATTTTTAAATGAGAATATTTAATTATAGAAAATATTTCATGATTGTATTAGTACAGTTTTGTCAAAACAATTATTTTATTTGTTGGTAATTTAAATTTTATTTGTATTTGTAATTTTGAAAATAAAAATCATTGATAACATACAAAATAATCATGTAAAAACAATATAAGCAACCAATATTGTTTATCACAGTTGTCTGTAAAATACAGTATGACAACTGGGTGTTTGTTAAAAGGTAACCTATATCAAAGACATAGATACCTTTTAACGTATTATGAAATATTTCATAGTAGTTTTAAATACGAGAGATGATACAACCAAGGTACTTTTTAACACAAAACGATGTGTTTACATAATACATATGAAGATTAATAAAACACAAAAAAACTTTTGATCAAATTTGCTAATTAGGTCCATTTTAACAAATTCCCATTCAGTTATTTTACTGCATTATTTTAAACTTATAGATAAATTTTAATTTTAATTTTTTTTTGGTATACATATTGTTATAACTTTTTTAGATTGAATGCTAATCATAAATTAAGAACTTGTTTTAAGTTCAATAAAATATATGTATTAGATTAAAACTTTTTTGTAAATCATATTCCTTTTTGTTTGAGTATATTTATTTATATTGAAATTATCTTTTGTTTTGCAATCAATGATATTTCTGAAAAACATTAACAATAATATTATGTTGTGATTGAGTACTTTGTTGTAATTAAGTTTTAATAATTTAAGTTATTAATAATGTGCATTTAAAAGTGTTTAAGAAAATGGTTTTTAGACAATGTTTCAGGATTCTATAAATTTTTTTAAATTAAGTAGCTATTACACTAATCTGTGAGTAGTATAGGTATTAATGATTTGATTTGTTATATTTGTAGGCACTCAGATATTATGAAAAAGCTGATTCAGATGGTGACGGAAGGAGGAAAAGACTTAGGTGTACACATGTATTTGATAATATTTTTGAAGTTTGTTCAATCAGTTATACCCACTATAGATTATGATTATACCCAAAACATTAATTTATAGTATTTTCTGATGTATATTTTTTTTATAATATAATACTCAGTATAATAACTTGTTTAATATAAATTTTGATTATTTTGTTGTAAGCCACACATATTAAATGAGGCAAACAGATTTTAAAATTTATCAACCAAACATTGTAAAATAATTATCCGTATATATTTTTGAAACAAGTTTCATTTGAAAAATTTAAATACTCAAAGAAAAATTAACACAACAAAGAAAAAAATATTTGTATATATACATTTATTTTATATAATGTAAAAGTTGAAATACTATCTGTCATTTTTGTTTTTGTTTTGGTTTTGTTGTGATAGTATGTAAGATTGTTTTAACTTACTAATTTTAAGCATGTAATGTAATAAGTTAACTGATGGTCAACAATGACAAAACATTCAGAATATTTCTATGTACTAATAAGTTTTTTTTTTAATATTCAAGTTAAATATTTTTATTTTAAACTGTTGAGTGTATAAAACTGTGAAACTTGTTTGTAATTTTGATTTGTACCGAAGTAGATGTTGCTTGTTATTTTCTCTGTAATTAAATAAAAAATGTTGTTAACCTTACTATTATTTGAATGTTTTATTGCTTTTTGTCTGATTTTTTGCTGATGCAAATACAGATAATAATGATTAACTCTAGCCAAAAAATTATAGTTTTACTAAATGGGCTCACAAAATATTGTTTAATACCACGTATTGGAATTGTAAAAGTGCCATATGGACACTTTATGATTCAGGAAGTGAATATAACTGATAACATTTAGGGTTCATTAATGTTGAATTGTGTACTGACATGAATGCCAAAGTAAACACCATACATATTTTGGTAATTTTGCCATAAAGATATATAAAAAGTGTAGAAAATATTTACCATGGCTATAATTTACATTTTTCTGTGTTCTATCCATTAGTTTTAGATATTTGTGCATCTTTGGATTATACTCGTAGTTATCTATATCGGTTACATAAAACTAAATTGTGGTTTTGGGTTAGAAATCATTTAAAATTATGTTTCAAGTGTTCATGTAAAGCTGCATTCCCACTACTAGTGTACCTACTTGGCCAATATTTGGTACCGGTGGTACCCCATGCCATAGTATCGGTATACTTGGTATACTTGGACAATTATTTGTTACTGGTGCCGCTCCTGAGGATTGTTGGTAAATGTGACACAAGTCAAAGGAACGTCAATATACTATTATTAGTATTAGTGATTCCACTATCGGTTTGTGTTGGCTAGAAAAACAGTAGCATGCTGGTTCTAGTACAGAGGTGCCAAAATTTGGATAATTAATAAAAAATATAATAACTTTTAAATGTAAAATTGTTATAATTTACTTTTTTTGTTTCAAAACTGTGTATGTTTCTATTCATAAGTTTGAAATTAATTGTTGGTTCATTTTTAGCATTTATACTTATCATTTTATATGATACCCACATACTTAGTATTTGCGTTTATTTTATGAAATATAGTTTAATATGTAATTCAATATGTATTGTATTCAGCTCAAAAACAAATCATTAAAAAAACTCTGTATGCTTTTTGACATTGAGTCTTCCACGAGAGGCTGACTGATCAAATAATTAATAATGAAATACTAATTCATGTATGACCAATATTATATGTAGGTACATCGCAACGAAGTCATGCTCCACGTCAAGCATGATAAAATATGATTAAAATGACAAATAACAAATTATGATAGCTGTAGGTAGATAATAATTATGCACACGGAAAAACAACCGAAGAAACTAGCTTATAAGATCACATTAAAAAATATATTGCGATAGACGAAAGTGTTAATTGTGGCTTGTGGGGTTATTTTGTGAAACCATAAGATCCTTCGTGAATGAAAACAAAAACCTTGAAATAGGAATGGCAGACGTGATTCGAGGGTTAAATTTTGACTGTAGGTTTCTCTTCTCTCATTTCTGATTTTATCATTTATTGTTTTAATTGTGAATGTAATTATACCTAAATCTTAGCATTTTAAAAACTATCAAATTTGTGTAACTCGGTATAGATAAATAAATAAGTTATAACTAATTTTTCTATTCCCAAATTCTAATATTATTTTTGAAAATATAACACTTAGAATTAAATAAAAATGGATGGGTAGGTATGTGTTCTCTTTGATATTCACTGAATACACGTTTTGGTGTTTACACATAATCTGAAATTTCAAATTTTAACGTTTGAAACTTAAAACTGTAAGACTTTTCTTCTTTAAAAGCACTAAAATGTTAATTACATTGTACTGGTCAAACTTGAGTTTTTTATTAGTGTTATTATTATTAATTGACATTTGAAATTTTTTACTACACATACATACTATTTTAAATAATGATTCATAATCACACAGGTAATGAAAATAATAGTACACAAACACGTATTGTTAAAATTTATCGTTAAGTTTACAATATTTTGGTATTATTATTTACTAGTTACATATACATTTAATATTATAATACACAAATTTTAACAAAATCCCCGTTGAATAAAATGAGATAAACTTATTGGTCATATTACAATTTACATACAATGCGGGTATGTTCAAATCAATTCAAGAATTTAATTATTAATCGCAAGTTGAGATTGATCATGTGGATACTCAACCGCAGCCATTCTTATGTCACCGATCTACACAAAACAAATATAAAAGTTTTAACTGTAAGTATTCATTAAATAAATAAATAAATAAATAAAAGTAGGTTTGGAACAGAAGGTTTCTAAATTTCTAACGTTAAATATTATAAAAAGTAAAGAATAACACAAAAAATAATTTAGGCAAATAAAATCGCAATGCACGTTATGAATCACAGAATGTGTCAAAAAATTATTTTTAAGCGAGGAAGTTCGAATTAAAGACTAAGGCATTATTTACTTATCTGCTCTTAAAAATGAAAAAAGTTAACAGTACAGTATCCCGTCAAACTAAAATATCGAAGAGTTATGATTTTTATTTTTGGGGTATAGCTCTTTTCCATTAAAAAACCAGTTGATTGTATTAAGTTATGTCCATATCTACTAAACACTAAAAAGGTTTGATTCTTATTTTCGCCAAACATATTCTGAGAACCATTTACAATATTTGTTTACAAAAATCTATTTGAATATTTCAGTTTTTTTTCGAGGCCAATTTTTTAAAAATATCTCCATCAAGTGTCATTGATTTTAAAGTATAACTAGAATTTTACTATACCCGAGAGTCAAAACCATCCAAAATTATCATTCAAAAAATTCTTTTAGGAACTTTCAAAAAAATTATATTTTAACACAGGCAAATAAATAAATAATAACAGAAAGTATTTATTCTTAGAAAAAATAATTCATACCTACTGAACACATAATTAATTATACGAGACATGAATTATACATAGTTTTACGGTCGACTTGATCAAACGTAATTGTGTTACTAGTTCGAGCTTTTAATTAAACCATTTACTTGACGTTGCTAATGAAGTAGGTACCCAACATTTTTTTCTAATCTCCATAGTTTTCAAATATTTCCTTTGCGGAAATGAGAATCAAATGTTTTTCGTTTTTGGTAAAAAAGGTTAGCAATCTTTTATTTAATGTTTATTCACATCATTATGTGTCTAGTCGATAGAACTATAATTTAAAATATAACTTTATAACATAACTTTTAATCCTTGACAATATGACATGCATTTAAAGGTTGTATCTAAAAACTGTTTCCTCTTTTTTTAGGATTATTAAATCTAAAAACAGTGTATTTTTGATTTTTAGATATTTGAAAAAATGATAGGAAAACATAATTGTTTTTTTTTTATTAGTAAAAATAAACTTCTTGAAAATACAAAATTATGTCATTATTATGTTAACTAAATAAGAAAAAATATAAGATAGACTATTAATTTTATTTGGCGTCAATGTTTGACGGCAAATTTAATTGTAGGATAAAAAAATACCTACTCGATTTTATGATTCATAAGTTAAAAAAATGTTTGTATAATTTATATGAAATAAAGCGATATGGTGTGCGATTTTGGTTTATCGATTTTTTGAGTTAAAAAGAACCGTGCATGGTTTTTGGATGCATTGGAATTTAAAACTTATTTAATATTAAACTTTTACGTTTGGCGAGTAGTCACCGGTGGTCCAGCATTGGCCGTACGGCGGCTGGTATCCGTAGTACGTGGGTGGTGGCAGATACTGTGTACACGGCACGGTGTATAGTTTCGTCTCGTACTCAGGCCCGAACTCCAGGATAGCTTGTAGATGTCTTATGTATCGTATGGCCATCCTACTCGGAAACAATCACGTATGATACGTATGATGATTGATTATAAATATTATGCTTAATAAAACATTTACAATCACATAGTTCGGTTATTAATATTATGCACCATCAGTAGGTACCTACGTACATGGTTGATAGATTGTTATGGATTTGATGTTCATAAAAGTGTCGGCGAGAAGTATTACAAGTAATAAGATTCAATCGTGTAAATTATATTTAATTTTAATCTTTTATAATGGATGTTTACTAAATTTTTATCGAATTTTATCTATTCCTGTATAAAAATATCTTAAAAAATAAAAAATGCTCTAAAAAGCAAAAGTCTTAAAAAATGCAAAAAATAAGTTACATTTTTTAATTCCTAGATGTTTGAAATCAGCTTTGTGCTTGGAAAACAATGTTTTCACACTGACATTCAGGAAAAAATGAAATGTGCACCTACACGGCCACACACAACACTTTCCAGAAAGCGTGGACTATTTATGTAATGTGTTGTTTTATGGCACAGATAAAGTGATAAACAACAAATATTATTATAATTTCCGATTTTTATAGTTAAATTAGGTTGGAGACGGAGTGGCCGAGTAAACTAGGCGTCACTGATGACGCACACTGTCGCCTGTTCAAACCTCTGTCACGGGTGGCTCACTCTCTCTGGGCAGGCAACTGTCTAAAGAGAGCGGCCGCCATCTCCCCTGTGCAGAAAGCAACGGAAAACCACTGCACAGTAACCCTTGCTTCCCAAGTAACAACTTCTCTTAGATGCAAACCAACCCTTGGGTTGTAAAAAAAAAAATAATTAAATTAGTTACCTACAGTCAGGTACATCATATTATGATCACGACTAGATACTATTAGTAAACATACGAACTCTCAACCTATTATTTATTGTTTAATATTGTTATTGTGGTGTAATTAATATTCTGCATATCACCAGCATGGTTTACACGAATTAGCTATCGCAACGCAATGCAAGCATATGGAAAAATAAACTCGCTTTTATAATATAATATTTTGTTTGTAAAAATATGAAACAGAATCCATTGATACCAATTTATGAAAAACTATTTTGTTTATAATAACATTGAATCACGTCGGTATTTCAATAAATTATGATCTATTTCAGTATTATAAAAATTTTTTACTATAATAATATTTATCTAGATGAATTACCACAGTTGGCCGATAAATTTATCTAGATAAGATAAAAAGATAATTTAAATATTTTTATCTAGATAAGATAATTCAATAAAAAATTGTACCTAAATAATTTATCTAGATAAAATTATCTAGATAATTCCCAACACTGGAAACGATAGATCATTTTTTTAGTTTTAAGATTCTGAACAAAGCATCAGTATAAAAAATATACCGTTTAATATTTCACAATTTTTAGTCTAATGGTTGGTAGGTTTTTTTATTAAACCTTTTTAAAATTGTCTTGTTTTACTGTGGAAATATTTTTTTTTACCCAAAGATTCAAAACATGTTGTTCTATCTGTACTTAAAGATTCATTATGATTTGATGGACTAATTATTTTTTATGCATATTTTAAACTTGAAAATTTATGTAAAAACAGTCGATTCTGTAAAAATCGTACGATAATTTACTTAAACGTTTTAAAAAAATAATCCTGATTATAAAACACGTCTAACATAAAATTAAAAAATATACCTAGTGATTTTTACTATAATAATTAGTTAACTTCTAGGATTACTTAAACTTTAACAATTATTTTATTTTTTCCATCTAAAATCATATTAACTGACTATATACTGACCTTAATGACTCGATTTTGGAGAGCTTTTTCCCAGGGGGTTTACTTTTGGGCAAACGGTTTCTCAGCAAGTCGAAAGCCTTGTTCATGTCTCGCATTCTCGTTCGTTCCCTATCGCACGCGGACTTTTTGTAGTCTGTGGACATAAACAGTAGGTACGTTTAATGCAGCTTTCGTAGATATTGTGGTTAATGTTATAGAAAATATATTATCTATATAATATTTACATTCGACAAGCATTTTAGCTTATTTGCAATTATCCATTTAAAACTGTACATAAATAGCTAAGATTTTACAAATATATATTTTGAGCAGTGGCGTAGCGTGCGTTTCAGCGTAGTGTATGCATTGAAGTAGTAAGTTAATAAAATCGTGAGGGGCATAGCCCCCCACACCCCCTACACTTATCTTAAAATATAACATACAAAGTTTTACATAATTTATAATATATATTACCTTAGACCATAGTACAATATTATATTTAATAAACAAAAAATAAATCACTTTCTTCTAGTTTTAGTAAGGAAAGCTTTGATTACTTCATCATGAAACGTAGATTTTTTTTTCAACTCTACCAGTAATTTTTTTTCTATTGTCAGCATTGACAATGATGAAAGACGATTTTGTTCTTGGGAATTTCTTGACGAATTCTTAATACTTTTAAGGGCCGAGAATGAACGTTCTGCTAATGCACTAGTAGCTGGAATAGTTAGTATCAATGAAATCAATTTTGTTGCTTGTGGTAAGTTTTCGTCTAACTTTGTGGTTTTTAAATAAATTAAAAGATCGTGAACATTAGGTTTTTGAAATTCTTCGGTCGAGTAGACAACCGAAAGTTCACTTCTCAATTTGGGTAAATCAAAATATTTACCGTATGATTGTTTTAACGAATTGAATAAGTTTATAGGAAAATCATTAGCATATAGACTAAATTTTTTAAAGTCTAATAATGCGAAAAATTGTAACTGATTAAGATTTGAAAACCGTTCTTTTGTCTTATTAATTATAACGTTAATTATTTCAAAAAATAGTCGGGTTTAGAATAACTTCTGCAATAATTATAATTTATTACCTATTGAAAATTATCGAATACTTAGAATTTGATGAAAACTTAAGCATACAGACATGGCATGTATAATATGGTTCTAGATATTATTTGTACGGCTGGTAAACATTAAGTTTTCCAACTTCGTCGGTTGAAAAATAATTAAGAACTAAAGCATATTTACACAGCGCGTACAGTTGTTTTTCTAAACTAGGTAATTTATATTGTTTAGAATCGCAATAGTTTTATACATTTATGAGTATAGTTTTCTACTTCACAATTATATTATAAGGATACTTCAAAAATCTTTATTTTTTAAAAAAAATCAAAGAACTAATATGATATTATTTATTTATTATGAAAATGTTTATGAATATAAACATTAATAGAATGCATATTTTTTTTTTTTTTTAGAAAAAAGCCAATACGGACAATAGCGTAGTAAAGAGAGTGCAGGGAGAAGCAATTGTCCCTTTTGCCATTATTGCACTGTTTGAAATCATTTTTAACACATCACGGTTGACACGTTCGTCACGCATTGTAAATGGTTGTTAAGTAAAATCTAAATAATTGAATATGTAAAATATCCTATCTGTTTGTTTTTAACTTTTTTTATGGCACTGATGTATATTTTCCCAAAATTTGACACTATTATTAAAAATTGTTTTTAATTTGAAAGTTCATTGAATATTTCTTTATATAAAACAATTTTACAGGCGTTTACACGTAAAAAAAAAAAATACATTAAAATGTTTACTATTATTTTGTACATTTTTATTGCGGGCCACGTTGCAAGAGTTGGTAAGTGGTGTGTTTGAGACTACCGGTAAGTGACGGATCCAGTAATTATTCAAGGAGAAGGAGGTGTGTGTTCAATACTAAATACAGTCTTATTAAATAGGGTAGTACCTGTTAATATACTGTTAAAGGGTGTATATTCACCCGATTACCCTCCCTTGGATTCACCACTGCCACTGCAACAGCAGCCGTATACCTACTCCCTAAGGGACGGATAATGCTCACCTCTTTCCGACTCGTACGAGCGTACTCTCGCGCTGGGCTTGACTTCGGCGTGTGCGTAACAGTTGGCGCCACCACCGCCGTCGGTACTACCTCCACCGTGGATTACCGCGGGCGAGTAATGGTGTTCGTCCGACGGAACGGTGTAATGCACGGGCGGCGGCGGCGGTGGCGGCGGCGCGTTTGGCCCGCCGATCAGACCGGCCATGGACGCGTGATGGTGATAATCGTAGCTCATCGGTGGCAGCACGTTGTTTAGCGTGCAAATGCTCGACGAATCCGAGGAGTTTTGGTCGTAGTGCACAGGCGTCGAGATGCCTCCGGTTGCCGGCGCCGTTTCGACGATGTGAGATTCGTTTACGTACACGATGCGTGACAAATTTTCCTGAAACGTAAACATGTTAAAAAACTGATAAAACGAGACGTTAATTTTCGTCATTCGTCCGGTACCAGGGACATCTCTGGAACCATTTTCGGCGGGAGAGGTGACTTAAGAAAACTGTCAATTTTAATTCAATAAATGGCAGTTATTTATTAATTTAATTTTAATTTTAAAGAAAAAATACCGGTAATATAATATTGGTTAGTCATTTGTTCCGGGTCTCGGACAAGGTAATGTGTACAGTTGTATTTACTTTTAAGAAACTATAAATCATTTTTTTAATAAAATGATAATCGGAACTCCAGTGTAATATATACCGTTTACATATTTGATATTTTATCGTTTTTAGTTTAATAATTGTCAGTTGGTTGTTTTTTTATCAAAGCCTAATCAACATTTTTTTCATCAAAAGATTCAAAACATACATTTTGTTATCTACATAAAAAGTTTTATATTAGAATGTTGTTGGGTTTAAAGAGTCTAGGATGAGTCAATTTTATATTTGTCATATTTGTTTTATATTAGTCACTATATTTGATATTTTACGTGAAAAGAGTCAATTGAACTGTAATCTCAATTTTAAATCCGTGTAAAATATAATTAATTGAGTTATTTATGAAACTTGGACTGTAGATTGAAAATAAGTAACTAGTTAAATGGCAAAAAAATTTTGCTGGATTTATTATTTATGATACATAAATATACAATACATAAAGTTTTTATTGAAAAATACTGTTCATTTACGTGTAATTAATGATTATCGTTAAAATTCGAACTTTAAACACGAATAAAAATTGATTGTACTTCGCATTATGGAGTATCCTTCACCCCTTGTACACGATAACGGTGACGGGTGTATTAAATTTCAAATAAATAATAGATCATTGTTTATGATAATCTTTGGTTAAACGATTCTAAGCGAAGCTTCGGTATAAAAATATACCATTTCTATATTTTACTTTTTTATTTTTCTTAACGGTTCGTTCTTTAGGACGGTTTTTTTTCTGTCAAACCTGTACTTGTTTAAAGATTTCTTGTATGACTGGAAAACACAATTTTCAAAAAAAGATTCAATACATGTTGTTCCATCTGCATCAGAATTAAATTTAAAAATATAAACACCATCGTGAAAATAATAAATCATACGTTTCACTATATAAGAATTAAAAAATAAATACCCAAGCGTCAAGTTTGACGTAATATTGTTCTTTGAATCTTAAAATTGTTTTCATTAAAGTCGATTATTAATGAAACAAAGTTATAAAAAATGAATAAAATTGTGAAAACAAGTAGGTCAGGAGAGGCAATCACGCCATCACTCTTCCCACAAATACGCCCTTGTCCGTACTAGGATGAGATGACGGTGACGGAACGTTCGTCCGTCATTCCTGCAACCATAGACGAAATAGCGGTAACGGGTGTGTTGTTTTTAGACACAATTTCTTTGGTAAAACGATTCTGAGTACAACTTTAGTGTAATATACTAATATAAACTTTTACATATACACCGATTATAGTATTTTAAGTCAAATTACTGCAAAAAGGTTTTTTTATTATTATTCAAATATCTTGTATAATTTTGAACAATATGAAATTTTTTTTTTACTAAAAGATTCAAAACATATTTTTTCACCTTTTAAATTCAAAGATTTACTAGGAAAATATTTATTTTTATTATATTTAAAGCAGGAAATCAGACGATTCTGTCAAAGTTTTAGTTAAACGCTAGTGTGTACTTACATAAAAAAACCATTTTCAAAATTTTTTTGTGATTTAAATAAATTTAAAATTGATAAATAAGTTCACATAAAATTTAAAAATCTTAGTATTAAAAATTAAACAGTTTATGCGAAACAATTTAAAAAAATTAAGTATATTCAAAGTTCTATATTTAACCAGAAAATGGCCAAATTTTTCAATGCCGTATTGATGATACTAAACTTATAATTGATGCTAATTTTAAGATAAAGCAGTGTCGGTTTGGCTCTTGACTGGACCCATGGCATACTTACGTTCAATTAATCCACTACAAACTTAATTTTGACACAAAAAAAGTAACTGCCATTTTATTCAAGAATCGAACTATTTTATATATAATGGACTACAATAATTTGACTACTTTGAACTTGCAAGTTGCCGCATACATAGATGACGAAAAACAATTGATTTTTTTAATAAAATATTTTCATGTAAACATACCTACATTTTATTGGAAAAACCAATTTTCAGAAGTTTTAATTTTTTAGAATAATATACGACAAATTATAATGAAAATATATTATACTAAATTTAATTAGTTATGATCTACATTATTCGCACTAATATTTAGATTTTTAAGGGAATTTAATTTTTCATCAATTTTTCCAAACAATTAAAACAATTAAATTAAAATAGATATTACAATGATACCTTATTTTTAGTAGTTTTTAACTCAGATTTTAATTCAAACATAACTTAACTTATATATTTATCACATTTGAGAAGTAAATTTAACAGAGGTTACATAAAAAATAAGACAAAGTATTGATGAAATGTTCTTTATTTCTTTTTTAGCAGTTTAGTTAAAAAAAAGTTTGAACCCTTTTTATTGGTAAATACTGGGTACGCCTTTGATCAGTATAACTATGTTAATAATTCACTTTTCAACATCAATGAAAATACAACTTTGTAGCATGTATCTAAGTATCTAAACTATAAAAGCAGATAATGTGATTGATGATTGATTGATGTAGTAGATAAAAGCAAATTACCCGAACGGCTAAATAAAGACTGTAATAACGATAATAATACCTATTTAAGAAACTCAATAACTGAAGTAATGATTAAATCAATGAATATTATGAATATAATACACTTTTTACTTATAAAATAACAAGAACGATGCATGATGAAAACAATACATTTTGTAATTTAATGTGATTTTTTTATCGAGGGAAGGAGCTCAGGAGGTGTGGTGGCATAGGCCCCACAGCTCAATTCGCAATAAATTTTCATTTCCCTCCCAACAAAAAATCCTGAGAACGCCACTGCGTGTATGTTGTTTGTTTTTGGAAGTATTGCAGTTGAATTTGAGTTTTAATCATCATAAATCATCATTATTCATCGTATCTACAATCTATTATTCAAAAAATATGACAAATAATTTTGGCGATAATCGAAATTGAATCAAAATAAAACGAAGCAAATATGTATATTAAATATATCTTGATAATGAAAATAACGTATCAAAATCCTTTTCCTATTATTAACATATATGTACTAATATTATTCACTTCGATATCAGGATCAAAGAATGGAAACCTCTAATATTGTAGAATATAATGATAAATTAATATAACGAAAGAAAAGTATTGAACATAAACAATAAATCTGGAAATAAATATTGCAGAACTACCCTCGTTTTCGGTTAAGTGAAAGTGAATACAGTGTTCACTAAATACGACTATAGTGTAAAAACCTAAAATTAATACGATGACGGAGTAAAACTGTTTAGTGGTATTCAAATGTAAATACATTTAATAATTAGACCCAATTAAATGATTACTTTGTATTACTTCCGTCGTTCATAATATTGACAGCCATTGAAGAATTCAAAAATAATTAATTGCAATGAAATAGTTGATAGACAATGCATATATAATCTGTTGTTCTCATACGTTGAACAACTGTAAATAAAATCAAATATAATTTGAATGTATGTATACGAGTATATCCGACATCGTACTATATCCGATTGCTTTGGTGTCAACGTATGTATACCCTGAACAGTGAACACTGAACATTTTAATAGGAAAAAAGTGTACACAAAGATAATCCTAGTGTTTGTTTTTAGGGGAGGTTGGAATAAATTTTGCTGTTTTACACGGAGAAAGTTTGACAAGTAAGTTTTTTGATGATTTTAATAAACTAATTCAAAAGAATTTAATATATTTATACCATAATTTAATCTGACATTATACGTAGTACGAAACACGACTGAAATAATTAAATGTATTAAAAAAATAGTAATTGAAAGTAATAATTTAAATACTTAGTACATAATTTTTAATGGATTCATTATAAAACAAATTGTTTAATTGCATTTATTTTTTTTTTTATTCGGGGGTAGACATTTTTAAACGGGAAAGTTATCCGTAAAAACCATACAATTACACACGACTTGACGATCTTTCGTTTTATCACAATGTCAATTGAGTTTTTTCGATGTCACAGGAAAACATCCGATGCCACAACAACTTTACTGTCGATAACCGAGAATAATAGTCACCTCAATAGACAGTGTAAACTATAAACTTTAAGTCTAAAATAATATCGTATCACTAGTGAATATTTTTGTATATTATTTTTTATCCAACCGGCTCACACTCCTTATTCCTTATTCCTACACATCTCACCAATTACAATCATAATCATCCTATCCATAGATGCTACGCATTCACAACTCCTCTTAACTCAACTCCCATTTCACACAATCAATATCAAAAAATCTCCCACTCAAACTTCGAATAATCATTCTACCATCACTTCTTATCATCCTGAATGTTATTTAATAATTAAGTTATCATTGTAAACACTTTTAATTTATATATTAATCACTGTACTTAAAACTCTTATTGTAATTTAATTTCTTTGTAATTGCCGAAAAAATGGCATTAAATAAATAAATAAATATATTTAGAAATAATATTTGGCTGTTTGCGATAGTCGTTTTAATATAATGTGAAAAAATCCATATTATAAAAGTTCTTACAGTTATGCCGACCAGCAATATTGGTTGCCGACATTCGGAGGGTGTCATTACTACCTAGTACATTCCTCTAAAATGGTCACTGCATGCACACAGTGATCAGTTGGTCATTTCCATTGGATTCTACTGTGAACCTGTTACAAGTGTGAATTATGAGCCGACAGATTAAAAAAAAATAATTTAATATTTATTGAACTTAGCCACATTGGTATAAAATTAACTCAATAGGCGTATGCCATACTGCTATGGACTAGCAACGAATTCGAATGTTTTATTATTTAAAAAATTGAATTACCATTTTTTTTTTTTACTAAACATTTAGTAGATTGATTTAAAACAATTTATTATGGTTACTAAGAACAATTTTCAAGTAGGTATTTTAGTGATTTAAAGCTTAGGTACAAACGCGTGCTCATTTCGATCATTTATAATTGTATTACAGCACACTATAAATGACTACGATTCTGTGATTATTACGATTTAACGAAAATGATCTACTCAAGTGTATTGCTGTATTGTGAGTCATCGATAAAAACAAAATTTAAAAATATTGAACTTATAAAAAAAAAACCTTGAAAAAAAATCACTCACTTGTATAACAGATCTAGTAGCGTCATTTTCATTCCGTCTTGGCGATGGTTCGCTCATGTTTGTTTTATTTCTCTATTTTTCTCGACGGAAAAAAAATTCGAAATAGAATCACCAGCTAAACGATAACCAAACAGAGTTCTCACACTCAGGTGGCCGAGGACGAGGAGTCAGTGTAAGACACCCCTGTTCACTGTACGGTCACTTCCGTATCAACTTGCTGTAGCAGAGAACACCGCGGAGATAGTAGCCGGAACTCGATGTTTGCAACGACGACAGCGGTCCGAAGTCGGCACGGCACTCGAACCGTCCGGGAACCCGGTACTGCAGCGTTATCGTCCGTAGTATATGACGTACGTGTGAACGGCCGTAAATGATTTCTATTGGAACGCGACGACGAGAGATGCAAAATTCAATATTATAATGTTATGTCGTGCAACGGTGTAACGGTGGCAATGTCGTCGAGGAAGAGAGGGAAAAACGAAAAAAAAAGTTTTAATTACACGGATCTACACTTGTTTAAATAATCGAAAACTAAAAAATAGGAAAAAACTCATGATATATTGTTTGTGAGTATACGCGTGTGCGAGCTGTACATCCCTAAACCCCGTCCGCTCCCCATCCCACCATGTCCGCTTCACGTGGCCGCGCGCGCGAGCGAGTCGGGTGGCCGGGGAGCGACGATGCAACAACTGTGCCAACACGTGTCACCTTATTGTCACCTAAGTGTTCGTTATTGTCTCGTTTATGTTCATTGTAAGTGTGTGTATTACGATTGTTGTTTCGCGGGACTGCGGTCGCGCGTGAACGACGAACACGTTGTAATTGTTTCGTGCGGGTAAAACAGAATTAAACAGCCATGGTGCGTACCCAACGGCGGAACGTTATTTACTTATTATCATTATTGTAATTATAATAATAATAAAAATTATTATTATTATTTGTCTACCCGTTTTATTTTGTCTATGACCGCGTGGTTCACCGACTCTGTCGTCACCAACTACCACATTTTATTCCACTACACCTGTTGTACCTACGTATGTCTTTCACCGAACATTATTCGCGTTGCCCCGTAAGTACAAGGTGTTCAGAATCATCCGTTTTCTTAGGCATGATGTATCTAATAGATAATGTTATAGCGATAATAGGGAAAGTTAGGTATTCGATTCTAATAATATTCCTGTTTTCATGCAAATAATAATAATGAATTTTTTTTGTTCGCATGAGACAAACTAGGTTTTGATTTACAGTTTTTAAAACAAATGAAATATTAGGTTATAGCCAAATACTAATTTTAAAAGTTTAAAATAACTATTTTGAAAACATAATTAAATATAATTTTTAAATCCATAAGTTGCAAAAAAATACTATTGATTAGATTGTATCAACTTAAATAACTTTTAACATTTTTTATGAAAAATATTTAACTTAAATTGTATAAAGAAAAATAATTAAAAATGAAAAAACAACAAAAGTACGTTTTAACTTAATTAGGATTTAAGTAAAATTTTGAGCAAACTAATAAAAACTCAAGCGTTTCAATCCAAATTTATAATTTAAATAGGTAATTTAGTAAAATGTTTTGTTGGAGATAAAGATAAAATAAAAAGGTGGGTACTTATGTTAAATAAGGGAGGGTAATAATTGTATTAAATATGAAATGTTTACATCTTTATGTACTGTATCAACTATATTATGACACAAACACACGTACTCACGAGGATATCATACGACAACATTTGAAATGTAACATTATGTTTAATAGTCCTAAAGATGAACAAATACATATGAAATATGAAATATGAAAATACATTGATTTAAGTTAAGATTATTACGGAAAATAGCGAATTATGTGAATTATGTGTAAAACACACACACACACACACACACACACACACACACACACACACACACACACACACACACACACACACACACACACACACACACACACACACACACACACACACACACACACACATATATATATATACCTATGTCGAAGTATGTGTAAACATGTGAGATAAAAGTAAGCTCATTTAGTTGAAAATCTTTTGAAGCAAATTTTACATTTTTACAAGTATATAAATATATATATTAATTCGAACCATAATAATAACAATACCAGTGAGTAATAAAAAAAAATAAATAATATTTAACTAACTCAATCTACATGTACTTGTAATATTTAGAACCTATATACCATTTACGCAACAGAGCTACGGTTAAAATATACATAAAAGACTAGATCATTTTCCCAGAATATCTTATATTAAATGTCGTGTCCCCCGATCACGTGACAATGTTTTACAGAAATAATAGAAAATAAGTATATCATAAATTTGTATTACATTCAAGTTTTCCAAAATTAACATTTTTGAATGATTATTAAGAAAGCAGATTTAAGTACACATTTTAAGAACTATTAGGTCATATACAAAGCCAGTTATGTATTTTCAATACCGACAGCAAAAATTGCTTTTTAATATAATTTTGTTTAATATTATTAAACTGAAAAGAAGTCACGAAAGAAACACTGAGTTATGTTTTCGAACCATCTATAATAAATCCCCTATTTCACCTTATAGGTATTCTGTATAGTTTAATATTATTCTTAATTTTCTTATTAGGAGTTGATGTACCTAAAATGACAATATATACTGTAAAATATAGACTGTGTTCCTAATCTTGCTGTTAATTGGTACCTATTTATTTATTTTTAAGAAAATTAAAATATATTTTGTTCACTCCGTTTGTGTGATATTATAACATAAATAAGATGTATTGTCTATTGAACATGATAGATCCGTAGATTTAAACTCTAATGAAGTTTTCAGTGAATACGGACAATGTAGATATTTAATATGATGATAATTGATTCTATTGTAAAGTAACATTTTTTTTTTCGTAGTTATATCTAGGTTTTTCGTCTGTCAGGGTGTGATCTGTCTAATATTGATCTGTCACAATATATCACAATTGTTTTTGTCGGTACACTTAACTTTGTCTAAAAGTTTCATACAGCAACTCTATAGATCGTAAATCGCATGCCGATGATACTTTGAGAGTTTATTTTCTCTTCACTCAATAGTTTTTCCAGGCGTGAGGAAAAACTACCGAAAAACCTAGTTAAAACGGTATAATTTGCCGTAAATGACATTTTCACTAAATCGATTCTAGTTATTTAGTTTTAACTTGGAAAGTAATGTTTATTATTATAATTAATTTTTGTGTTACGTTGCTAATTCATGCGTGTATTATTTATCTATATGTTGCGGCGAATGAACGAATTTTTGTTTGATCTACAAATTATCGGCAGGTTCTATGTTTCATCGACTGCAGTTGTAAGCAAATACCCGAAATTCGATTGATTTTGGTAAAACCTATGAATATTCAAAAATAGTTTGGTAGAACTCCGAATACTTTTTTTTTGTTCGGACTTTCGGAAACAATATTTGGTAAATTTTTGAATAAATAATCAGTGTTTGTGAATTTACGACATTTCATTTATTTTTTTTACCAATAAAATGTTATTTTTCTTTGCTTTATATTCGTATATTAATACAATAGAATACATAAAATTTAAAAAAAATGTATTTTGCTACTTATGTTATTGACATGTCAAAGTAATGAATTCTACATTAATAAACAAATATTTTTCAATACAAATATACCTTATATATTATAATAATTTTTTCAATTCATATTTATACGTTATAATTAGGGAACGGACTTAGATGCAAAATTCATTTTTTAGTGGGCAGCATAGGGTAATGCTTTCTAAGTGTATAATTCGATTCATACATTAGAGAATTTAAAAATGAAAGATTTATTTTGCATTTTTTAAACTTTTCTAGTTTTTAAAGCATTTTTTGACATTTTTAGAGCATTTTTTTCATATATTTGATGCTTAGAATTATAAAAATTTTAAAAATATGCATTTTTTTTTCTTTTTTTATAAATATCATTTATTTATGAAAATTTACAATCTATACATTAAATGCAAATTGTTTTGAATGTTTGGTTTTGTCTTGTAAATCAGTTATTTTTACGGAGACCGGCTGATTGTAGGTATCTATCTATACGGCTATACGTAATTCCCATCAAATAATCACGATAACGTTATGATACGCGATATAAAACTAATTGGTGTCGATGAAATAATGTATTTTTTATATGTTTTAAGTTTTAACAATATTCTACGTACACAAAACTGTTCAAAATTTTGTTCTTATCGAATTTAATAACATTTTTAATGGTTTTTAGTGCATTTTTTCAGTGAATTTTTTGGTATTAAAGCATTTTTTTAAGGCATTTTGTCGTATTTTTAAGGACATTTTTCTTAATTTTTAAGACATTAAAGTCCATTCCCTAGTTATAATATAGTATAAACTTTCTTAATTTCTAATAATAATATTAATTAGTGTCATAATAATGTATTATAACATACATTTTTTTAGTACATATTATAATATACTTAAATTTTTGTTATTTTTTAAATTATCGTATAGTATTGTAATAACATACGAGTATAAAGCAAATGAAAAATAAAAAATGGAATTCTATTGCGCACTTTTACCAACAAATTTTTTAATTCTTACGTTTACCGAATCTCGTTAAAGTTCTAACAAACATCATTCGGAGTTTGACCAAACTATTTTGTATATCTCAAGTTATACCAGAATCAATCGACAACAATCGGTAAAACCTTGAATTTTCCGGTAAATTCTAAGTTTCATCTATGTTCATACTTTTACCGTTACATATTTACGTAAAGAAACAATTTCTTTGAACTTTTTTTTCTTTGATCTTGCATTTTTATTATATACCAATTACATGTATAACTATAATACGACTCTGACGCGGTGGTTAATTAACATTTGTATACATATTAATAAAGTATCATAGAAATATACGTGTATATCATAATTTTGTATACATTACATATAATTCGCGTGTATAAATGTTGTATACGTATTTACACATGAAACAGTGTGACATCATGCTCGGATATATAAGGCGGAGGAGACTTTCCGTTTTATGACGTGAGTTCGGTATACACTTTTTTTTTTTTTGTATATATTTATATAAATGTTCGTCAATCTTACACAAGCGAAAGTATAACGTTCAGGACAATGTTTGCTTAATTATAAAAAAAAAAAATAAAACAAAAATAAAATGACTGTAAAACATTTGCAAAAAATGTTGACGAATTATACAAATGTACATTTATCACTTTTATTATATTATATTTATATACCTATATATCATAAATTTACATAATAAAGAATTCGCGAAAATCGTTACACAGTATATTATATATTTTAATGTCCGACGAAAAAAAAAAATACATGTAATACATTAACTGTTAACCATTAAAATAATCGAAATAACGTTTAACGGAAAAACGCACAGTAGTGTAGTTAGAGCAGAGTAAGGTTAGAATGATAACAGTACCATAGAACCTAATAACTGTGTACTACTGTTTATGCGTCTGTAGAAAACTGTTGCAATGACATTGAGAAGTGGTGTCATTTTATAAAATATACGTATATGTATAATAAAATAAAATGTTATGAATGTTGTACTCCCAAATTAATTTGCCACAGAAAATATCCAGGAGATTTCATCTTACATATTTTATAAATATGACATTTTTATATTCGCCAATAATCTCTATTATTGATTTTTGCCGTATACGTAGGTACATATTATACTGATGTGGTTATCGTATGGTTCTCTAATTGTGTATTTTTAGGAATGTTTTGAGTCCAATAAAGAAAACTAAAGATCAGTTTTTCTGTTGTAAAGGGTTCGAAAAAAATAGCTTTATTTGACGACCACATTTTGAGCTCACAAAAGAAAAAAATACGCAAATCACACGGTTTGTCAAACATGTTGCATGATATTATGCTAAAAAAGCAAGCACCACCGCTGCACGCGAGCAAATATGAGAACACATTCGTTGTTTACATTCAATATAAACCGTCTGAATAAAATGAAATGAAAAAAATAAGTTTTTATGAGGTGTTATTTCTAAAAATCTGACATTAAAAATTGAATCTCTTAATAACATAATCAATAAACACGAATCACAAAATCCAATCCGTTATTTTGAAAGTTTATCAAATCTTAGAATTTACTTAGTCATAATTATGTATTATTGAACGTTTATTTTTCTTTAATATTTAATTTAAATAAAAAAAGTTTATTGTTATACCAGACCAGTTAGTATTTACAATGAATACATAATTGTAACCACAGTATATAATGAACAGTAATAAGAACGCAATCGCAAACGTCTCCAGCATTTTATCTTACGTAGGTACTTAACCGTTAGATGACACGAAAGAAATATAAAATGAAATGACGAATTGAGAGAACTTATGATTCATCATGGACGGTAAGAGAAAATAAAAATAACCACGACTTTAATATTGTTTGGCATCATAATTATTTATTCTTCATAATAATACTATTATTAATGAAATTCGAGTTTTCAAATTTATTAAGACCTGAGGAACAGAAGTAGAAAATAAATAAAATATTATATCATAGAAAACGACGAGACGTGACAAAAAAAAAAATAAATAAATAAATAAATAAAAAAAAGACGCAGTACAGTAATAATATACTATCTACATGAATAAGAAATTATCTAGTTTCATTTACATAAACCGTACAAGATTTATCTAGACCTAGAGATTCGCGAGCTATAATATGTCTGAACATCGAAGAACAATAATCACACTACAAAACTATGGTTTTTATTAAACATAATACTCACAAGTTAGCTATTATTAAGCGAATATGTGTAATGATAATAGAAATAATCATTGATATATCATCACACTCATCAACCAAAGGAAAATATCTCACTCAATAGGTACGTACATTTATCAAAAAAAAAAAAAAGAAAAAAAAAGAGCCGCGTAAAAAAGAATATCATCGTGATCATTTTAAACGTAACATTTTTTTTTATACTAACATGTTTACACTAATATTACATTAAATTGTTGCGAACGATTTTATCAAATCATTAACGATTCAATATACATAGGTACAATACTAAACATCACCCGAGGTAAATCTTTATGCCGATATTTCGATGAAATCAGAAGCGGTGGCAATAATAATGATACAAATAATAATGATAGTAATAACAACAATTATGATACCTAATAATAATAATAATAATAATAATACAAATTATACTACATAAGTTTAGTGCAATATAATAATTTTCAAACAGATCGGATTCCACACGAGGCGATACAAATCTATTATTAACTAGTGAGTATCCAATGGCTATGATGTGGACACAATATGATAAAAACGATCGTAAGAACGATGGAAACTATCCAACACCGTCGGACTGACGACCGGATGAACAAACTTTGATCAAAAACGATCAACGATTTTGGACACCCGGCGATCAAACAATAATTAAATTATTTACAAAATATCTCCAACCCCTTCCCTCTCTTTCTTAAAAAAGCTAAATAGTCATGCACACATTGAAAGTCGATGCCGGTACTACTTCACGATCGGCACGTATGAAATCAATCGAATAACTAGGTACTTATTATCATTATTATTGAATCGAGAATACAGTACAAATAAAACAAACGTATAGTAATTCATTAATTAAGTCATAAAAAAAAAATACTAATACGTAATAATAAACAATACTATATATCACTTGGGTGACATAAAATTATAAAAAGTATTTTAAATGTGGAGGGGGAGACTGATCTAAACGAAGAAGAAAAAAAAGTCAATAAAAAGCAGGAAGAGGTTTTAGTATATGAGTAATAATAATAACTACTATTTAAATTATTATTATTTATTTATTTTAAATTGACTTAATAAAAAAATCTTTAAAAATGATTTTTTTTTTCAATATTTATGTACTTCCAATTGTCAAATTATAGTAAAAGAAAAACAAAGACAATCAAAATGAATAATACGTGTAATTACATTTATTATGTATATATATATACCGTATGTATATAAAAACGGATAAAAATACGTAGATGATTGCCGTCCCTCTACACTGGTTACTTGAAAATGTACAGTGGGGAAATAATATTTTATCTTTTATCCGTAAATTTTTACAAAGGCATCAAAAAGTAATCTAGTTCAATATTACAATATTATAGCTACACGAATTTACTTACACAGAGATTTCCAAATTTCATGTTACAAAAATGGTAGGGATTACATTACAAGCACTATTATTAGGCGTTTCCCGTTATTTTCCTAACGTGAAATTAGGAAGACCCTGTTTACAGTGTATTCTTAAGTTTGAAAATATTTTCAAAAAGTGTGGTTTACATATTATTTATTATGCTGTACTTTTTGAACACCACGGATTTCAAAAGACGAATTAACCAAAATAACATTTAAAAAAAAACCAAGAGTACCTAGCTACATATATTTTTGAATTTACATTACTCGCGGATATCTATGTAGGTAATATATATTATATAATATGTATAATATTATATTTATATATTACAAAGCAGTACTATAACAAAATAATGATAAAAAAAAAGAAAAGAAAAAAGACAAACATACAAAGGCAATTTATATAATAATAATCATAATTAATAATTATAATTTGATCACGTTGTAATTGGAATAAACGAAGGGGAAAACGAGGACAATGATTTTGTTTAATACGTCAATCGTAAAAAATTAATTATGTCCTGTTACTTAGAAACCTATAAAAAAATGATTGAAAACATTAAAACATGTTTTACACGAGGAATAAATGTTATTTAATACATGATATTAATTATTTCAACAATATTATTTTTAATCTATTAAAATACCCCTGTGCGAACGTTTATTAATAAGATAAAAATTATTACTAGAAAATCGTAATTTAATTAAATTTAATAATAATAATAATAATTATAATAATAATATTAATATTAAATATCACACTAAAATGCTCATAAGTTTTAAAAATTTCAGGAGGGGGATTTTTTTTCATTATAAATTTAATACGTATTGATTATAAATTATATTATATTAAGCACACAGCATAATGTTGGTCCAATTAAGGCAATTGAAGTTCAATTTAAATATAATGACGTACTATATAATTATATTAAATAGTATAATACCAATATATATTTATATCATGTTTAAACATATATTATATTATAATATGCACATGCGCACGAGCGCACGCGACGGCCGTGGCGTTGGCCGGCCCGGTGACGATCCGATTTCCGTGATAAAATCTAACTATATTAAAATATTACGAGAGTTTTACAACGATGTTAGTTTTAATAATGATAAATCGTTATTGTATGGGGCAACGTTTATCAACAATCGCACACAGTCGACGACAAAGGTAATGATTCGGTGGTATTATCATAACAACAACAACAACAACAACAACAACAACAACAATAATAATAATAATAATAATACAAATTATAATCATAACGATGATAATAATAATAATAATAATAATAATAATAATAATAATAATAATAATAATAATAATAGTAATAATAATTATAATAATAATAATAATAATAATAATAATAATAATAATAATAATAATAATAATATATTATCATCATGATTACCACGACGGGGCGAAGAGGGCGAATCACACGACCTCCTGCATTACGATCGTCGTCGTTTACCCATCACCGTCGATCGGTACACGACAAACTATGACATGAAATATCTCATATAACATCGTGTGCGTACGTTGATTGTTTATCATTAATCATTACAAATCAGTTTTAATTTTTATTGTTTTATTCTTATCGTTTTCGTGTGGGGGGAAGGGGTGGATCGTCATTAAAACTCTGTCCGTTTGTACTAAATGTTTACGTTGCCGCGCCACGTGGACGACGACGACCTGAGCGTCGGAGACATGTACGACATGAGATGGTCGGACGAGTTCTCCGGCGGGCTGTGCGTCAGCATGTCCGTCTGCGAGCTGAGCTGGTACGACAGCTGGTGGTGCACGTTGTGCGAGCTGCCGCCACCCTGCCGCACGGATCCGCGCTGCGACTGGCCGCGTTCGAACGACACGCTATGTTGTCGTCGCATCGGCGGCTGCTGCTGCTGCTGCTGCTGCTGCTGGTAATGCTGTTGCTGTTGCTGGTGGTGCTGCTGCTGTTGCATATGGTGTTGCTGCTGCTGCTGCTGTTGCATGTGGTGTTGCTGCTGTTGCTGTTGCTTGTGGTGCTGCTGTTGCTGTTGCTGCTTAGACGGGTACCCGATTGCCGGAGGTACGTACACCATGCTGTCGTGGTCGCTGAGCTCATAGTCATCGTACTCGGTGGTGCGCATACGCTCCAATCGGGGTGGCATCCGGTCGATTGATTGGTACTCTGCAAAAAGACACACACGTCCACGGCGAAAACCGTTCGTTACTATAACCGTACACACCATCGGATATGTTTCAGGGTGTAGTTCGAGGGAGGCTGTTGATGGTCAAGAGGGTTTACTACGGAAGGGCGGTCAGTGGGATCGGGCCACATTTTATCTACCTGTTTATTGTTTAAACGATATTTGAACATTTTTAAATCCCCGGGTATTTTTATTTTTTATTTAAGATTTAATAAAAGAAAAAAAGATAGCTTAAAGAGTACCGGCAATCCGGGTCACAGATCTATAACATAGAATTATACGTAATAGAGATCCGACTTGTTGACGTCGTTCGGTGGACCGATAATCTTAAACAAAGTTTAAAATTTATGATAAGGGCGATGATTAAATGAATTCAATTTTACATGAGTCCAATATTTATAAATTTATCGAAATACATGTGAAATTATTTGTAGTCAATTTTTAATGAATAATTAATAAAACTAACAAGTGTAAGGAAGTTGATAGTCAAGTAGTGGCTCAGTGAACGGGTGCATATTTAAAAAAAGTAACATTTTTGTGGCCCAATTTCCAGACACCCGAATAGAAATAAGACAGCGATGGAGAAGAGATTAGGGTTTACCGTTTTCTGCTACAGCGGGCGCGGCGGCATGTGCATGATACTCGTGATAATCACATACATTACAAGAATATAAGAGTCAGAACATCTCCAGTTTCATATTTGATTAAAATCGATCAGTTAGAAAGGAGAAAATATTTTTGTTTCATACCGAATCGAGAAATCTTCATGTTATTCAATATTCTTTGAAAATTCTCAATGAATTCGATGGTTTTTTTGTGGTTTGACTATTCTGCATTGTCATAGAGAAAAACACAGTAAAATTTGATTTTTTTAACCTTTAAATATTGAGTAAAAATTGATTCGGACATCAAGTAATAAATTTTAATTTTTAATATATAGTAAGTGTATGTCTCAGACGGCAATTTTACATAATTAAAAATATTACTTCTTCATTTCATTATACCATAATAGGAACACAGTCTCTTATGAAATCTATCAATAAAAAGTTTTCCTTTAAATAAAATGAATATAGTTTTCGCATTTTTGGGTACTTAGGTGTGATACCAGTTAAATATTTAGTAAAATGTATAACAAAATTTGAGAAACGTAACATGATTTATGGTCAAAAAAATAAACTGTTTTTTCTAATTTAAAGCGAACAGCAGTGGATATCACGAAGCTAAGTTTTTTATAAAAGCATTTATTTCACCCCCCTTTTTCTCAGTCTTCAAGTTGTATAACTCAACCTTAATATGTAAACACACCGCGCCTGCTTATAACTACAACGACGACAAAGCATTTGGTTAAACTTATAACAAATTCACAATATTCGTTAAAATGTAACTAGTTCTGTAAATATTGACTAATGTGCATGTTTAATAAAAAATAACACTGTTAATTTTCAAAAATATAAAAATATGCTGGTAATCTAACAAAAAGCTACTTTGTAGATTATTGAAGTTGACACACACACACACACACACACACACACACACACACACACACACACACACACACACACACACACACACACACACACACACACACACACATGCGCACGCACGCAAGCATGCAAACACACTACATATTACATATTATATTTCATGGACAATTTGGGAAACATTTTTGAATTTTGAAAACCATGCCTTTTCTATGCTGAAAGATGCAGAAATATTTTCAACATCTGAGATGAATATTAAATGTAAACAAATTGCTTGTAAACGGTAAGCATTAGCAAATACAGTAGCGATAGTATTATTTAATTTGTGAGAACTCTAGTAACTGGAGTAGTCATCTTGTTTTGAAAAATATATTGTGGTTGCTTAAGCCACAGTCAATTTTGCTCAGTATTATAACTAAACATTGGACAAAAAATAATTTTAAATTAGTTGCACACAGCCATCGACAGTACTACAGTAGTTTTGATTATTTATATAGTTGGCAAAAATCATCTAAGATAATACTACTACAAAATACCCTACGAATTACTGTCGACCAACAATGAAAATTGGATTTATAAAAAAAAAACTTTATCTTCTTCATGAATATAATAAAAAAAAACTTATACATTTGTTTTAATTAACTTTCCTTAAATTTGGTACAATCTCTAGACTCAATTCATTGAACTCAATTATTTTTACATTTATTTTTTCTATTGCCAACTAACTAAAAAAAACTTAAATTTTTAACTTAAAAAAAAAAAAAAAACTGTAATTTGATGATTGATCTGGTGTAAAATTAAATTTATCTAACTGACTTGTTATATTTTTATATTTATTCAGTACTAATATGGAACGATTGACTATAATTTATTCAATTTCGGAATTTACTTAATTGAAATATGAAATGCAAAATTGAAGTGTAAAAGTAAAAGATCACTTGTAATGTTCATTTAATTAGATTTATGACCGTAGTAAATAGTCATTATTGTATACAGAAACGACCGACGCCACTAACAGTCACTAAACAGGCTTCAGCTACTTCAGGAATTTTTTTCTAGTAATTTGGAACTTAAAATTTTTTCGCGCAGTTTAGTCAACAGTATTATCAAACTAAGATATTGTGTTGTGATATTAAAATTATTGGTGTGATAAACTAAGCGAATATTTATAAATTCCACAGAAAGAAATATTAATATTTCAAAAAAGTGTGAAGTCAGTGGAAATCATATGAAGGTATCATTTAGAAACATTTTCATTCTGCGTAATAGGTTCTTAGCATTTTCATGAATTTATTTTATGTTATATGAAAATAAAAAAAAATAACGAGAACACAAATATAGTTGTTAGTATACAACATTTTGCATATCACGAGAAGAGGAGTTGTAATTAACATGATCAGCAAACTTTAATTTCGGGAATAAAAAAAAAAAAAATCTCAAATCTCAAAAATAGTTAAATTGTTATATTATATCACGGTCAATAAAACAATCTAGACTCGGCATGAACGAGCATAGCATTCATTTTAATCTGAACATTCATGGCACCTACCTGGCGAATGCCCTTTGCAAAAACGATAGGGTATATGCCTTCTATTGCATAAGGTATGTAACTACTGCGTCCCGTTTCACGGTTATTCAGGTAATATATATATATATATATACAGGTATATATCCCATAGAGCCACGTCAAAAGCTGAAAATTATTCGCATGAAATTTGTGTGGAAATTTCGTTATCTTGAGTTATTAGTTAACGAAAATTGTCTATTTAACAATTTACTCATACAATAACAGTAAAATAATTAATTATTACCAAAAATATTTTATAAATTAAAAACATTTGGTGACTGTTATCTGTGTCAAATTTCAGTGGACATTAATAAGACTTAAATCAATAAAATACATTAGGTATTTAAAATTAAAGTATAAAAATAATCATGTAAACATTGTTTTTAGTAACATTTCTAAATCGGAGATACAATAAACAAATTAATTATAAAATAATATAATAAGGGTGTAAGAAATTTTCATGTGGACGTACTGTAATCAGTCAGGTGAAATATTGACACTTGTGATAAATTATTGTCGTTGACTAACAATTTTACCGTAAATAAATTTCCACTATTAATTATATTGTAAATTATTTTCATCTGCAGTCTCCAAATTTCAATATTAAGAGGCCTTGAATTTTACCTTTGACCTTTTTTGCTATCTTCCATCGGATAGAATAAAAAACCTATACTTGTTTTACACAAAATGCAATAATATTACAATAATTCATTACAATTTGCACCTATTCTTAAAAAAAAAACTAGTTTTGAAACAAAATTGGATAAAATGAATTATTAAAAATGAATTTGATATAAAAATGAATTTCCGATAAAATTTGTTTTTACCGAAATCATTTATTTCTCTTCTATTTTACTGACTTGTTTTAAAAATATAGAATTTTTTTTTTAATTAAACACATTGAAAATTGTTTTTGTGTTAAAAACATTGAAAACAATATTATTAGTTGTTTATGAAAATACTTAATGGGTAGAATAACGTTTTGAGATTTATTTTTTTTTTACAACTAATAGTGACATTGTGTTATTTGATAATATTGTAAATGATTATAGAAGCTATATTTTTAAGCTTGCCTCAGATCTCAGAATTAAATAAATAAATCATGCTCTAACCTCTGTGATAGGGATACAGGAATACATTATTTACAATATTATTCGACGAAGGAACAATATTGCACACACACACACACGCGCGCGCACACAAACAGAGCTTGTGTGATTTTCGTTCAAAATAGAACAAGAGAAGTCTCTCAAAAAAAAAATGTTGATCTTATTTATATTGTATAAACGGTTTAAACATAATTTTTAAATTTTAAATTGTATTTTATAGTATATTGTATTCATTTGATTATTAATTATTAGGCATTAATGAATAAGCAATTTGGTAAAAGTTTTAAGAATACAGCTTATAAAAATTAATATGTACAAGTCTCATACATTTTTATATTTGTTTATTTACTACCGTAAAAATTCTGTTCTTTTTCTTGCGTTTTTTATATATTTTTTGCAATTTTGCGTTCGATACATATTTCCGACTGTATGGTTTAAAGACATTTCACAACTATTCAGATATTTAAGTGATCTGAGTAAGATAACGCATTCATTTTCGTATGAAAACTTTTATACGAATTGGTTATCCAATTAATGAAAACATACCTGACTCGATACAAAAACTAAAAGTAGTCTGGGATTCAATTCAATGCCGACCAATTTTTCGAACACTATAGTACCTTCTAGCGTTGAGCCGAATAAATGTTTATATCCGACGAGTTAGCGACGATATTCGTACCACGTATAATGCATATACTGTGTACAACAGCGGAAACAGTATATGATGTAAACGTTATGCTAACTGTGGTCCACGTTATATATACTGTATGGCGCGTGATCATTTTTTTTTTCATCTACACCAGACAACAAATGATGAGTAGCGGGGTAGAATTAAAGCCATTCAGGCAGGGCTCATTTTTTTTTGCAAATCTAAATAATGCCAAAAAATATACAAAAATAAAAATAAACACAAAGCGAAATCATGTGCACGTTTAATAAATATTACAAAAAAAAAAAAAAAAAACAACTACAACGACGACAACTGTTTATTGTAAAGCGGTGTTTGTACACAGTGTATGGTCTAAGACAATACTCATTACTATTATTATTATTATTGAACGGTTCGCGCCTACGAGTACACTACGGAGAACATATTATACAGTGATTGACACGCGTGTATGTATGTTATTATTATCATAACAATGTACAAAGTGATTTTTTTTTTTTGGTTTTTGTTGTAGTTTCTATTGCAGTTGAACGATGGGACTAGCGAAAACGTTAAGGCTCGACACCAACGAGTACGACAGTTGCGACTCACCTGACGACTGGTAATTGTTCATCATGGATGACATAATTGGCATATCCATGCTCGGTGAGCTCCGGATCGGCCGTGTCAACAGTTGCGGCTCATTGGGGTCCGGGGTGACGGGCGGATGTGTGGCCCGCCAGTACGCTTCTAAGTACTCGGATATGTGCTCGCACGCCTCTTCTAGCTGATTCTCGTCCAGGATCACATCAAACATCTCCGGTGGACATTGCGCTAGCTTTTCGGACGCCACCATTTGTACGTTCAGGTGACGAGTCTGTGACTTACCCCGCGATTTGATTAATCGCTGGAGCACCTGCAGACCATGACATAACGTATATGGGGCGTGTCTTCTATTATATACGTCACGCAGGAAGCGGTCGGATACGGTTTATAATGTACTATGATTGGGATAAGTCGCATCTACGTCTGAGTTTTGTCGAAATTAATAACGATCAATGTATTGAGAAAATTTTGAGAAAACTACGAATAATAATTTGTTAAACAACGGTTAGTTGCGTTAGATTATTAAATTACTGGTAATTAGTAAATATTTTTCTCAGAAATCTGAAAATATTGAACATCTTTGGTTTTTTTTCGCGTTTTAAAGTTAAAATTTTACCGAAAATAATTTTTTTAGGTGAAATAGCGTTTTTTTTTCAATTAAAAACTTTAAATCTAAATTTGATAAAATTTTATTTTACAAAAATTTACACTCGAAATTTTTAATCTTCGTTACAAAATTGATAAAGGGAAACTTAATGAACAATTTTTTCAATAATTATTAAATTTAAATTGTCATTCAAATGATTTGTTTTGTAAAATACAATTTGCTATGAAATATTAAATGTCAGATTTATTAAAATTTTTATTGCATAAAGTTTGTTTTCTTTGGGTATATGAATTATCATTTTTACACTAGATTCTTTTTGTTTTGCTTTAGAGATATTCACATTTTCATAACTCTTGAACCATAGAATTTTTTTTTTACAATGTGCTTTAAGTGAATAAATATGGTAAAATTAATCATTTTCATTAATATAATTAAATTGAAATAGATTATTCAGTTAATATTTTAACACATTTGTACTCTTTCATTATTTCATTGATCAATCTAACATTGAAAACCATTTTCATTTAAATATAGAAGTAAAATTAACAACTGGGCTATATTCATAATTGTTTTTAAAAACAACATTTTTTTTTATTATCATGGTCTTGAGAACATTTTTTTGAACATTTATACATTTTTTGAATTTATTTATATTTTAAATCTATTTAATAAATACATATATACAACATATATATGTTATATATATATATATATATATATATATATATATATATATATATATATATATATATATATATATATATATATATATATATATATATACATTTATGAAGATCATTGATATTAATTAATAGAAACCTTACGAAATCAAGACACTTACTTTTGGTGACGAAACTTTTAAATACACTATGGTTGGCGCCAAAGAAGTTTTTGCTAACTGCGAAGGATGATTGATGGTATCACAGTCCAAAACAACAAGCTATAAAAAAAATCCCAGTTAATTTATTATAAGTACTATTTATTTATGACAGTCTTATGATTTCTATTTGTAGAATTAATCAGGCAGAAACCTGGAGCGTTCGAGCAAGTTCGAAAATTCGTTCAATTTCCTGTTGCACGTCAGCCATTATATTCGATCGCGAGTTTGAACCGGGTTTACTTTCAATAATAGTTCGTTTCGAAGGGTTGTTGAGTAGAGATCTTTTGGCTAAGGATATATCAGCCATCACGCGGGTGATAATGATTCTGAAAAAAAACTGAGTAACTAATGACTTCTACGGTTTTTTGGATTTTTTTTTGTAAATACGCGTTTCGATACAATAGATTCATAGACTATGACGATCATTGTTTGCAACGTCTACTAAATTACATACTATTGTGGTAAAAGGAAAATTAGCTACGAAAAAATATTTAAAATTCTATTGCTAACAGTTCAAAATGTTTATAAAACTATTTGTACCTATAAGTATTTTGTATTATATTATTATCATGTCAAAGATATTGTATTTACTTTCAATACTATACCCAATATATGATCCAGAGTTCTATAGTCAATATAATAAATTATGAATGTATTACAAATTAAGAAATTAACGTTTGAATTTATGATCTCCAGTGATATTTCATAACATAGTAATTATTGTGTTTGATGTTTGATACAAATATTCTTGCTTAGATTTGATTGTATGCACTTAGGAGAAGGCCGTATCTAAAAGTTGATTTAAATTTTTTTCGGATTTTAGCAAATTTATTAGCCGTGATATTTTAATGGCCGAAGATGACATTATACTGCTAAATAAAAATAAGAACAAAATATGTTTATTCAATAGCCATTATATACTATTCAACACGATTTGACAAATATTTAAGTATGAAGTAATACAAATATTTTTAGTAATATTTTGATGACTGAAATTGATGTAAATTATTTTGCTAAACGAAAATGAATTCAGCATCAATTTTATATTATATTGTAATAATAATGTTAATATTTAGAGAGGTATTTAAAAACTATCTAAAACACAGTTTGAAAAATATTAAAATATTAAAGATATGTATTGTGGTCTTACTAAAAAAAAGAATATTTCTTTTTCTTTTTTATATTTATATATTACTTGATAATTTTTATGCCGTGCTAATTTTCCGTTGCCCCATTTTTATACTTGGTTATTTTTCTAGGACTTCATTTTCATGGTCATTATTACTTTTATATTCCACTGTGACATACCTTCCTTCAAAACGGTGTTTCAAAAAGTCGAAAAGGGCTTTTTGCATCATATCAGTCACCTCGTACCCTTTCAGGGATGGCCCGACAAGCACAACTGGTCTCATCGATGGCACCACGTCGTAAGGTGGTGTCGTTTCTTGTTTTTTGAAGAAAATCTTTCGCTTGTCCTTAGCCGTTGGAGCAGTTAATGTGGTTCTGGCAGACATACGACCACTTCCAATAGGATCGTCATCTTCGGCTATTAAACAAAAACATAGAAATAAGTGACAGTTGAAAATTAAAAAGACATACTACTACTTCTCGTTGACTAGATTCCACTAAAAATGAAAATAATAAATAAATAATAATTTAAAATGACTACGAGTATCCAAACACTAATGAATATAATCTAAAACAGCTAGTTTACATTCAACGGCTATGAGTAAGATGTGAAGTAACGAAGAAATCGATTTTTGATAAATAAAAATAAAAATGAAAATCATTAACGTTGAAACACATTTATTTCCCCACGCTCAAATAAATGGTCGGTTGAAACTAATCGTAAATATTTTATATTTTGCGTTAGTTATAAAGCAAAATGACTAACTGCGTGTGTTATTTACATATTTATTTTAAATTTCAGTACCTCAAAACTGCAAGTTTTCATAGTTATGTTTGATTCATTATACTCGTAGCCGTTGATATTGTATTATTAAAAATTACACTATTATCCACCAAATAGGAAATATTTGTAGTTGTCTACAAAAGAACAGTAAGGACTGTAGAGTTCTTGAGGTGATACGGTTGACGAAAAAAATGACATTTATGAAATTAAAAAAAAAAAAATTAAATATTTTCAAAATGTATTCAATCGTACTTAATGAAAATGTTTAAATTACTTTCAGACAATGAACCAAATGATCTGCGTATGTGTTGTGCTTATTAATATTTCACCAAAGTACTCCCTCATGCAAAAAGTATAAAAAAAAAATGTAAACTAACGGAAATCTAAAAAATTATTTCAACAATAATATAATATTCAGAAACATGTATTATACAGTAACAGTAATACTAGTAATAATACCCTAAGTGAACAAATAAGTGGCGTATTTAGGACAATGGATAAGATGAGTTGAAGGATTATCGTTCATTCAATTTTTTTTTTTAGATTGAAGTTGTTTTTTCGTGTTATTAAATAAACTATGGTCATTAATTTTTATAGTTATTTTTATCGTTAGAATATGATCATTGATTTAATTGGGATATTTTGAGCATTTACTAACGTTACTTTTTAAATTAACACTTTCTGAAAATCACGTGTTTTATAAAAAATTTCAATAGTTAAATACATTTATACTAATACATATTTAAACTAGTGACTTAATACATAGTTATAATTATACTTCAAAATTGCTGTACAGAATTATTAAAAGTTCTGGAAATCTACTAAGATTCATGTTTTTGTTTATTTATTTATTTTCAAACTGAATTTTAATTACCTACTCTCTATTTTCCTTTTCTTGAGTTTTTTATCAATTGATTTGGAATTTTATGAAGCATATGGTTTTGTTTATCTTTATATTTCACTGATTAATTAATTAAATCACATTGTGTTATACCACAGTCTAAAGACTAAAAGGTTTTCATAGTAATTTGTGTGTTTTGATAAATAGAGAAACATTTAATTATTTTATCCAGCAATATTTTGCAGTATATTTATAAGTATCGTATAATACCTATAACATTAAAATCAAACATTTTTCATGAAAAAATTTAATATTTTGTTAGAAAACCCAAATACTTCAAAAGTTTATATCTTGAATTATGGTACAGAAGAAATTTAGGTGAATTTGCGTTAAGTGTATTTTTTAATTTAAAATTGATTTGACCATGGGCCAGTATTAGTTACACCACTGAAATAAACATTAAGGATAGGTATAATAAGACTCAATACATATTAACAGGAAATAAATATTTTTTACGTTCACAATGTAAGCGCATGCAAATCAAATCGTCAAAAATCAAATAGTAAACAAATTATGTCAACACTACAGAAATAAAAACACATTTTTATGAAGCAAATAATAGTGATAATTTGCATTAAATACAATATTATCAATACACTGTCAAATAAGTAAATCGTTCTTCCTTTAACATAATTTCTTTATCTATTAGATAGTGTTTTTGAAAAATATGTGCTTTAAATTATCAGAAATTACTTTTGAGAAGAACGAAACAAATTGCTAATATTATAAAACTACTCATACACAAATGATACACGAAATAGTACAAAGTTATGTTAAATATGTAAATTTTAAGAAAAAATAAATGTGAAAATTATTTAACTACAAAATAATTATTGTTGAATGTACGTATTTTCGTGAACGACTAGTATAGTTGCCAAGTCTAGTTTTTGAAAGATTATAGTGCGTTTTTTTTTCATTTTAAATTAAATAAAGCAAAACTACGCATAAAAACTGTAGCGTCGTGTGTTAACGTATTGTACCAATTCCACTGATTTTTGACGATTCTATTCGTCATCAAATATCTATTTTAGCCGTTTAGATTCTAAAACTGTGAATCTCGCCTAAACAGGACTTGAGACGAAAAATATCTTATGGTTTAGATACTTCGAAAACAGCAAAGAAATATTATCGTTACACGCAAAATGTTGTAATACTCCGGTCTTTATTTATGTTGACTGGTAAATGTAATCAAATTGACATTTGGGTACTTACTCAAAGTTATACAGTCAAACTCATCAGTTGATATTCTACTACGCCATGAAGTTGAATATTAAGTTTACAGTTGAAGTACCTACTATGCGTACTTATTACAAATTTAAATGTTGCCATTACACTACAAAACGCACTTAGTCGAAAAACAATAATCAAAAAAAAAAAAAAAAAAGAAGAAAATAAACGAACGTGTGATAAATTCTGTTTGACATGGTCATTAATCTCTAGACGGCTTGACACATAATTTTTATGCATCTAAAATTATTCTCTTTACTATTACTTCCGACGTTTTATATTTGCACAACTATTTATTCTGAGAAAATATTTAAAAAAACATGATAAAATAATATTGTGATCGTTTGTGTTGCACACAAAACACACGCAGACAAAAAATAAAATTGAAATCATAAATATTATTACTTTTCTTAAACCAGGAGAATCAGTACATACCGGGAGTGGGAGGGGTGGAACCCCCTGAATCACCCCCCTTATTGGTAGACAGCATATCATTTATTACACCACCTAAGTTTGACGATGACGAGTTTTTGGAAGAATGATTTTTTGAGCTTCGTGATGGGTTCATCTGACGCAGGAGTTCGAGTTTGGCGGGGGATGGTATAAAACCCACATCAGAACCCTCTTTCACAAGTCGACCTATCCACCAGTTATTGTCATACTTCTCCTGCAACGATTATAAATAAAAAAATAAAATAAATAAAATATTCCACGGTTTAAAATTGATGGTTAATTACTAATATGTAAGAATGATAAAAGTATTAGTTATAAAATATGTGCATTCTCATAAATCATGGTGTATATTCGTGTTTGAAAATAATTTGAACGCATTAAAACATTTCATTGTAATTGTACTTTCTTGATCTTGTATACAGTTATTGATGAGAACCATGTTTGTTTTTTATGTACTTGTATTGAAAATTTTTGTATTTTGGTGTGTATTTAAATATGTTTAATTATTTCGTACGGAATTTAATACGTTAACAATTTATACATATATTCATGAACTACATCCTTAAGATTTAAATTTATAATCGGCAAAACAATAATTGTTTCAATAAAATAATCATAAATTTATATTTTTCTCAATAAATATAAAATTAACTATTGTGATACATTAATACTTGATAGCTGATTTTTTACAAGTTTTTTTTTTTTTTTTTTTTATAAGGATACATCTTTAAGTTTTTGTCTTGAATAAAAAACATTTTTCTATTATTGTTGCACTGAAAAAGTGTTTAATTTGTTTTGTTTTATGTTAAATGAACATTTGTTTGAAAAAATATTGAAAGTCCTAAAATTAATTTAAGTTTTATGATCATAACTATACATTAAAACAATAAACTAAAGAAAAAACTTTGAATTGTTGAGTTGATTTTATTTTGTATGGTCGAATTTATTTTTAATACTTACAAAATTTTAGTCAAATAAAATATTTTTTACGTTGTTCATTAATAAGTAAACGTGGCTTTTAACTGTAACATTTTTTGGATTTAATATGCGTTTTGATTATTATCGAATGTATAATGATACGTTTGAAATTTAAGCATTAATCGATAATTTTGAATGACTTGATATTTCTACTAATTTTTCTTCATTACAACTTAATTTTGATTTAAAATATTACACATCATACATTTAGAAAAAAAAAAAATTATGTGTATCTGCTTATTTTATTTCATTTTCTTTACAGACATTTAATTAAAAATATTTTTTATATGCAGAAATGCATTGGTAGGTGTTTGATTCATTACGTATTTACTGAAATATTTAGATATTTTATAAAAACTATTCATCGAAAGTTGTTTTTATTAAATACAAATCTTGTTAAAATTAGGTACTTTACTCTTTTATGCAATATACATTGATATATCCTAATACTTACACAACTATAAAAATCATAAGTTAAGAATTAGTATCGAAAAATTGTATTCGTTTAACATGATTCGGATTTGATAACACGAAATACGTTTCTATGAACATATATTACAATGTGTATTTAAATTCCGAATATTTTAGTATTTTTAAGTAAACACAAGGAAAAATCAATTAAACAATTTTCTAGTTCAATGGTTGATATAGTAAAACACTTTATTGTTTTAGATTGTCTAAATGTGCGTAAATTATACCTAATTAAATAAATTTAAATTTGAAATTTTAATTAAATCAATTTAGTATTTATCTTGAGAGTAATATACAACTATTTCATTATGTTTGAAGAAAATTTTAACTTTTTAAGAGAAAAAATAAAATGTAAATTTCAAGTAGGTATATTTAAAAAAAGATTACAATTGAAGATAAGAAAAAATGCTTATACATTTTTTTGCGGCATGAAAAAATTTAGCCTGATCATTAGACAGTAGTGACTTAAAATGTTTTTTTAATTACCGTGCATGTGCGTCACTAAACACATAAATTATGGTCATTTTTTGAGAACTTTTTGTACAAGAAATTTGGTTATTTAAAAATTGACGACTGACGTACAATAAATACAGTTTTACCTCTTCTTATAACAAACTAATACTTGAAAATACCTACTATACAATAGGTGAAAATAAAAAAAATAAAATTTTTAACAGTTGAACAGTGATCAAATTTTTTTTTATTTGAACTTTGATCAAATTTATATTTCTTATAATATTATTGAAAAAAATGATAACAGATTTCCTAAAATGAGTTTATTTTAAGAAAACAACTGTTTATATAGAATTTTTCTAAAAGTGCAACTCTATACTTAATAAATATGTTCAGCTATAGTTATTTATAAATTGAAACTACGTTTAAATAGTAGTAGTAGTAGTATTATGACATCATAATTGAATTGACCAAGACACCTTTTCAAGCATAATGAGAGATAAATATATTATTTTTATATTATAGAGGTGGCCGGACAAAATAAAAAATGTATTAGTAATGACAAGCAATATACAAATGATTTAATATTTTTAATAGATAAAAGAGTATAGTGAATGAAATATTAATAATGTTTCAAACGACGTATAATTTAATTTACAAAAGGCGTACATGTCAGTAGTAGTCTGCTGAAAAAATCGTAAGGTTGGATTAGGTTCAAACATTTTTTTTTTAGTAGTTTTTTGTACAAGAACATATTTCTTTAAACCTTTTAGCTTTTATACATTTTTGTAATTCTTATTGAAAGAAGATTATGAATTGAAAATTAATATAATATTTTTATATCATATTATGATCATTTTAATAAATGATTATTGGTTTTGCTATTCTTAAACGTCATTGTTTGTCATTAAATTTCTTTTTGACGTTAAGTTTTCATTTTATAATATTTAATTACAAAATGGAGTCAAACATAAAGTTTTACAACCAAATTTTAAGATTTTAATTTTAGTGTTCGACCAAATTTTAGAATATTGCACGTTAAACTGAAACTAAATTTCAGAAGTTAATTTTATACTTTACTTATTCTAAATGTAAAATGTACATAGTTAGTGTTATTTACACCCTTAATACAAATTTTATAAATAAAAGACATTTTTAGTTTATCATAAAAATGTTCATATTTCTTTTTGATATCTATTAGATGATTTGTCCAAAGGCCCAACCTTTTTTTTTCATAAAACAAAATCCAATAATTGTTTTCAATGTAGTTTGATACACTGATCAATTATAGACGAACTTTACAATGTAATAAGTGCTTGCGTCATCATTGAATTGAGAAAAATAATAATACGACTTATTGGATTACTCATATTATGCTATTTAGAGAAAAAATAAAATTCAAAAAACCCAATTAAAAATATTTAATAAAACATCTTTAGTTTAACATTGTGGTTTTACTTAGTAAAAATGAAATAATTTATCACTTGTTTACCTAAAGTCATTGCTCTCTTTGTAAAAGAAAAGTTTTAATGCTGTAAAAATAAATATTTATCAATTATTATTTTCGTAACATTTATTTGAATAGATATCATTTACATAATTTATTTCGACTTTCATGTCTAATTGGTTCAACTATTTCATTATTCATTTGATTCGATTTGTAGACTATTTTCATTCACTTAAAATATATATTTTTAAAATTATGGAATTATTTCGGCTATATTTTAAGTATGTAAGAATAAACACCTTATTTCTTAAATATTAATTTTTATACACCAAGAAATAATCAAAATTGACATAATTTGAGATAACATTTCAATTAACGTTAATTTTTTTTTTTTTTTTGTAGTATATTTTAGGACATCTTATTTTAAAATGATTAATTGAAGTCCAAAAAGTAAAAATTTGCAACCTATTTTCCTATACGTGTTCGCTTGTTATGAGTATAATCCAGAGGCTAAAATATGTATTTTTTGTATTACACACTGTTTATTAAACTTGGAGTTACTGTGGGGGCTACGCCCCCCACACCCCCCAAAAGAGTTTTTTTAATCTATACACATAAGCGTATAAGGTAGTAAATTTTTATTTACTATTATTTTTTTTTTACCTACAAAATACAGACTACATTACAATAAAATGTTATCAAACTTGAAAACACTACCTATGATTCATTCATTATAATACATAAATTATGGATAATGTTTAATTGTGAACCGCCACAATATTATGATATTATCATGATTAAAGATATCAGCTATAGATCACGGTTATAAGACCGTGCTATAGACTAATAATGAATAGTATTCAATAATTATATGTCGTTGTACATTAAATTCTTATCTATCTATTATATTTACCAACAATTATTTTTCAATTATTGAAGAATAAATTGTAAAAAAGTTACTAGTTATTACTCATTACACACTTTTTAATTTCGTATTACACACTTAGAATTTCGTACTACACAAAGTGTGTCGTAGTGCACACAATTTTAGTCCCGGGTATAATCTTTTGAATAAAACTGACTTCGTTGAAATATATTATATAGTATACATACGAGTATGTTACTAAAAACATGATTTTATTTTAAAACTAAATGTGTTTATTTGTCTAATACTTTTATTAAAACATGACATATACACGAAGTTAAGCATAATAGCAACTTAAACTATAAAAATGATAGTATCTTAATATAAGTTTTGACTGGCTGGTCCATTAGAATTTCTTCAATTCCTGCCAGTGTTATATGTTCTAAGTATAAAAAATACAGTTATCAAATAATATTGTATTCATAGAAGCATGATGTTTAAGAGATTTCCTTCTTTTATATATTTCAGTTGAATAGAAACTCTACCCTAAAATCTAAGATCAATTACCCCTAGTATTCATCTTAAGTAAAATAAACATAATATGATTGTTTATAATATTTCCCAATATACCTTCATTACTTTATTGAAATATTGAAATGACAATGTTTGACCGTCCGGCACATTTAATCAAAAAATGTGTTTAGTCAAAATTGTATCAACCAAATTTATTTTAGGTTCAAAGTAAAAAAAAAAAAAAAATTGTTAACGTGTATTAATAAAAGTTTTATATAAATTGTTAATCATTTCAGAAATCTAAAGTATCTAATTATACTCTGAGATTGAAAATATTGAACGTACCTTGATATGCAAAAAATCTTTAATATCAAATGTAATTGCACAACCTTGAATTGGTGAATCATCATCCTTTTTACCGTCAAATGCGACGTTTGTGCGAACAGCAAACGCCACCGGTTTCGTCTACAATATAAAAGTAACAATATTTACATTAAACATAATAACATTATAGTTAAATAAGTTAATATTTTATGATATGCTATAGCATAATTTTAAAAGTTGCATAGTTGTAAAGTTCATTTAAAGCCAAATTTTCTATAGTTAAATATTTGATAGAGTATATAGAGGTAATTCATTAGTTCTAATAAATATGATTTTTTACAATTGAATACAAATTTGTGATAAATTTATGTGGCTTATCATGTTTAAAAATTTTACTACTAAAATATTTATCATTTAAAAATTAAATAATTGTGCAGTAAGTTTTTAAAATTGTAAATTTACCACTCATTATTAAATTCGAAATTATAAGTATTATTGAACACCATTGAATGAGCATACGTCTTAAAATCTAATAAAACATTTAGTTACAGCACTTAAAAAAAAAACATTATAGAATTATAATATGTTTTTTAAAAATTGTTTTGAATTACCACGTAAACAAATGTATAAAATTAAATTATTAATTACTTAGAGTAAACTTCATATTAATAATTTGTTTTTAATGTTAAAATATTAGAATAATATTAATTAATTTTAATTTAGTTATATTTTTGATTCTCAAATTCTCAGTGAAGCGAAAGTTAAAGGTTTATTGGTTTTACAATGAATGTTTTTTTAATTTTGTTTTTCTGTAAGCACTTTTTTGGTAATCAGAGTAATCCAAAAGTTTCATCCAGCAAATATATATTGGAAATTTCATGTAAATTGTACTTTACATTTTTCTTTTCTCTCGATAATTTTTCCAGGCGAGAGAAAAAACTGCCGGAAAATGGAGTAAAAACGGTCAAATCTGCCATGAAATACATTTTCACTAAATTAATTTTAATTATTTAGTTATAACTTGGAAATTAATGTTGCTAAAAACTTGAAATTTTCACAATTTATTAATAACATATTGTTTTATACTCAAATTTAAAAAATACTCGAAAACTTCGGATTAAAAATATAACTTTGTTTCGTTAATGCTTATCTCTCATAATATTTGTAATATTTGACAAAATGTCTTATACATACTGAGGTAACGATACTGAACAAATTTCAAAAATCGTTTATCAAGATTTTATTTTTATAATCAATTAGGGAAATCAATATACAATTTTTATGAAATAGACTGTTTTTATACTGTTTCAACTCTGAAATGTGTATAAATAATATTCGGACCATAGAATTATTATGAACCTTTAGATACAGATAGAACTACATTTTCGAAACTTTTGTGAAAAATTTGCTCTTTTGTCAAACAAGAAAACTTTCAACGGATTTGATAAAAGAATCTATCAAAAATTAGACTAAAATTGATGAGATGTATGAATGGTATATTTTCATACTGAAGTTTTAATTAAGACCGTTTAACTAAAGAAATGATTTTTTGTTTTTTTTTTTAAATTACCTTTTACCATTTTCTTGTCAGATGAGTAAAGAATATCCCAGAGGTGTGAAGTATGTCCTTTTTTGTATTTAATTTTAACAATTAACATTGTTTTAAATCCTCTATGATGTTTGGTTCACAAATTAAAAATAGTTAATTAATTATTTAATTAATAGATAATTATATTCGTAGTGACGATATTGGGGGGAATCAAATAAGATTTTACTATAATTAAGATTTGATTTAAGATAGCCCAAATTCTGTGGTTTTTGATGCAACTTATTGGTATGATACTGAATACTTACACGACTGTTAAGTAGTTGTGAACGAGCTCTGTGCTCATTTTCGCGCCGGAGCGCTTCTTTTTCAATGCCCAGAGACAGGTCCGCTGTATTTGTTATAACGTCTGAATCTTCGGATCCCTAAAAGCATAATAGGTATATATAGGTATATATAGGTATATTTATATATATATCTGTGTGTGTGTGTGTGTGTGTGTGTGTGTGTGTGTGTGTGTGTGTGTGTGTGTGTGTGTGTGTGTGTGTGTGTGTGTGTGTGTGTGTGTGTGTGTGTGTGTGTGTGAATATTCAAATAAGTCAATATCATACTTTAAGTACTCAGAAGATCATTGCTTTAAATATACAATATTTAAAAACAAAACTGATTATTAATAAAGTACCTTCATTTTTACAAAAAAAAAAAAAAATCAGTATACTTTGAAAGAAATGTTATCAAATATTATTATATTTGGTGCTATTTACGAATAAAATTGCATTAATATAATATTATAAGTTTATAACGTATAGTTCACCACAATAACATGCATAGTAAATAAAATCCACTTCCATACTCAATGTTTAATATGGTACCTTCGATATTCTTATCTGATATAATACCATATTCAATATTAACCTTATTTAATAATAGTCAATCCGTTTTAAATTTTAATCAACTACAATACAATAGCCATAGGTTTTTCTCAGTATTCAATTTCAATAAGACCTGATGTCGTATGATTTATCGTAAACAATGTGATGTAATCGTTAACGTCTTAGTGTTTATGAACATTTTATTGATAAGTTACGTAAATATTCATACAAAGCTTGGACAAATAAGATAACCTATATTATTTAAATGAGCAAGAAAGTTGTGCTATAAAATGTAAATTAACTTTTAAAAGTTATTGATTTTAAACTCTCTAAAACTATATGCACATTGATCTTGATTTAATTTGTCAAGTATTAATTTCGATTAAAATAGTTTCTTGTATGCGTTGGAGTGTTAAATCTGTATGATACGAATTGTAATTGTTCATTATCATATTCGATTAAATATCACATTTAGTTTATAATAACTTGGAAAGTTATAGGAAAATAATTATGATTAAAGTAACTTAATTTGACGAGGTAATTAATAATTTATCATTAAAGAATTTTAATGCTACAGTTCAGTATAGGTATACAAACAGAAAAAAATTGAAACAATTTTTTAAATATTTATTATGAAATATAAACTATAAATGAAAAAAAAAATTGTATAGATACGTAAAAACGTATCGTAAAAATGTAATAAATTCTATAATAACTCAAATTATTGATTGAAGTTAAACGTAAAAGTTTCGATGTCGAACAGTTAATTTACTTGAAAGGCAAAGCTATTAATATTATATTTATTTTATACGTAAAAAGTGTTTATTTTGTTTTTGTTTTTTGGCTTATGTATATTTGATATTATTTAGTCACTCGGTGTCAGTACGTGGAAGTGCGTGTTCATTTGAATACATCATTTATAATATGTTAGTATATGCTCATTTGTATACTTAGTTAAAATTGAAAGGGACGTTTTAACGGTAATTATTTTGTCCCTAACCAGTGCCTCTGAGTTGATATTTAATGCAAATGTTGCATAACCCGACCTTTCAATTAGAATTGAACACTGTCATATAAATTATTCTTAAATATATAATAACAATCAATATTGCAAATACAGGTGAGACCTTTCATAAATATAAAACTCTTATTTTGAACCATCAAAGGTTGTATAGTTTTCAAGGGTTAAAATATGTTATCAAGTTTTCTATTTGAGTGTCTTTCTTCGAAGTAAAATGAAACTCAAAAAAATACTTGTACACTGGCTCGTCTGAAATTATTTACTAGTTTCTAATTTCTTTTAGGTTTTAATTATTTTTTAAATTTTGATTCCAATAAAATAAACAAATTCTTTTATTAAAACGATTACAATAATAGCATACAAATAGTTCATAGCGTCGAGTGGAAAAATCAACAAATATTATAACTGATAAACAAAATTACATACATAGTTATTAATTTGAATAACAAAAAAGAAATATTTTCTTTTCTGTATCAAGTTTAAAAACTTGATAGTTATCAATATCTGCCTTTTAATCTACTTAACAAAGTATCAACATTTCTCACTACAGATATTCATATAAAATTACTCTGACTTAGGATGCGGTATGAAATACATTTTGTATAAAGTAATTCATTAAAAGAAATCGTTAAAGAGTTAATACATCGTCGGAGAGGTATATATTTGTAATTAGTATTTTCAATTATCGGATACGTTATTACGAATTAAATGCTTTGTAGTATGATTTATGACGCAAAAAAAATGTAAGAAAATAGGGTCAGGCGGAGCAATTGTAAATGAGGCTAGGTATTTTAATAAAACAAAGAAATTACATATAATAATTGAATTTCATAACATTATTGTTTAATATATTTTCTTCCATGCAAAATATTGAATATAGCATTTTAGAAATTATATCTCATGTGGTTTTTTAAAAACTTTCTAATTTTAAAAATTATTCATTTTCATTTGCCCTCACACAATTTAATTATTACCTTATAGCTTAAACCCCAAAATCAAGGGGTCGTGGTAAATGTGTTGGGTAACCGTAAATTGCAATTTTTTTAGATTCAGGATTAAAAATGGACTAAAATTGCATTAAAAATATGTTGATTACGTCCACTAGTACATATATATATATAGCAATAAAATCAATTTATGTGTAAATTTTAAGTCGTAAACACATGTTAAAAATAGTTTTGTTAGATTTATTTACAATTATCCCATCTGACCCTAGTTATACGAAGACACACACACACACACACACACACACACAAGGTGATGAGCATAGCATGAGCCACTGATTTATTCAATTTAAAAAAAACGTATGTGATACGTTTGTGGTACACCCTATATGTAATGCAGTGTATTGTCGCAATAACAAAAGCTGACATGTTATATCAGTTCGAATCAGATTTAATTTGTCATTATTTTTATACACTTTAATTCCACTATAGTCGCATCAACCCTTAACAGTATTAGACGTTGAAGCGATTTACATTTATGCTGACTCGTCAGTTAAGTGTCTCTCTATCGTTATGATTTGCAAAGGTTGGCATAACACAATGGTGAAAATTCCTACTTACATAGCCTTTTATTTGATAATAAACGTGCGTGATACATTAAGATGATCAAGTCAAAAGTTGCAGAGAAATGATTAAATTAAAACACAATACTAGCCACGTTATACATCATTGAGTTCTTAGAAAAAAAAACTCATGGTTATTTTTTGAATAAAACTTAACACGACAAACCTTTACGGATATTTCTGAATAGTGGACGTTTTTTTAGGGACGGTAATAATAAACAGACTTCATTTTTCTTTTTAAATAGCAAGTACCTCCGAATAGTCGACAAAATTCCAGTGACTGGAAGTGTCCAGTGTTTAAAGGTAACGGTGTAATAACTAATAAGTCATGATTTAAAAAAATCTTATGTTTTTCCGTTGAATTTTTGATGGAAATACTTAAAATAATAGTGATATTAATAATAATAGAAGACAATTATTAGTCGTAACTTAAAAACAAACTATGGATTGAACTAATGACATTAATTTACTGGTTTTGACGCTTACTAATTAATTGTATAAAACACAGTCACTTGACAGGCATAAATACATTTTTTACACAAATGTATTTAAATTTACAGTTAAAAAATAAATTCCACTGAATTATTTTGTATGTTTTTCATTAGAAAAACGTTACACGATTAATCATGAAATATTTAAAACATTTATTTTGTTTATTTGAAATTTAGATAAAAATATTAAAATCCGGATGTGCAATCTATACACAACCTTACATATTGCCTGTTGCACGAATAATTATCGCGATACTTCAATTTACTTTAATAGTATTGTTCATAAAAGAATGACTGAAAATACTTGTTTTTTATCATTTAACTAGACAAATTAATTATTAATTATATTACGTTAATAATATCATATTCTTGCATACTTGAACACAATATAGACTGGCGTACTATAAAAAGGGGACGACCCTTCAGTATAATATCATATGAACAGTTTTTTAATCCATACACGGTCACACTACCATTACGCTACGTAGATTTGACCTAATATAATATGTCATGCATCAAATGTATAATGTACACAATAAACGCGTATAAACCAGCTCGTACAGTCGTACCCGAGCACTCTACTGCACGTAAAAACAAAATAAAAAGTTAACGAAGTAGACAATTGCAGTGAGTGAAACATCTATATACTATAAATGAAAAAATAAAAATAAAATAAAGTAAAACATACAACGGTTGCTCATAAAACTTTTTACAATATCATGACCCGTGGAGAAAAACAATTAAACACGGAGATATAAACTATTTGCCGCATATAAAGCAGACACTGATGTATAAATTAAACTATACAGGTTAGTGTCTAGTGATAAGAATTGAAGTCACAAACCGTAATGTCGGTTGGGTTGTAGGTTCTGTGTGCGACTATTGTTATTCTTGTTATATTGGACCGAAACTGGTATTTATTTAATTATACGTATTAAAAAATCCCTAGAACTTGGCAATCACTCCGACTACGTTACGGCCAAAATAATTGTGTTTTTTTTTCAAAAGTGTTACAGAACTTTTCATCATACAGTTATAAATCTCACAAAAATAGGCACTTAAGTCAACCAACAATTAAGGGCACAATATTATATAATAGAATTGAACTAAAAATGAAATGGTTTGATGCAGTCCGTGAGTTCAATTGAAATCCAATATATTGTATAATATGATGTATATAGGTATTGTATTTTGATTGAACGCAATCGTAAAGAATGGACCGACTTTAGAAGGCTTATTACATTTCCACATTTCTTTGTCACATAATTAAAAAAACACAAAAACAAAATGTATGGAGTGTCAAGGAATATATTTTGAAACCATTTCTTTGACATGAAATTTAGAAGTTCTATATTAAAAGTGTTACGATTTAAAACGCAAAAGTAAAGAATTTTTTAGATTAATTTTCAGAATCACAATAAAATATGTTAAATCACCTATTTGAATTTGATCAAAATCGTTGAGTATTTGATGAATACTCAAATGCCTAAAGTGATTGGTTTAATTAACACTTTCTGTTAAATTTTTTCGTAAAAAAAAATATCGATAAGCGTTATCGGCTTATAAATTGACATATGAGAATAAAAAACATAACAGAAGTAAAATTATTTTTTCAGGTACAACAAACCTAGTCAGTACGCAAAGTTTTTACTTTGTAACATAGATTTCCATACATTTATTAGAATTTATTAAACATTTTAAAATTGTTTTGAGATGCCAATGTATGTTGAAAGTAGTGCTTTGTTCAAGACATCATCTAATGTCTACACGCGAATGCTTGAATGCGCAAAACTCATGTGAAATGAAAATTCTTTTATTTATTATTACAAATAGATTATAAAAGATTAGTAAAATATGAAAATGAAATTGAAATTTTTTTCGTTTTATGTATTCTAAACAACGAATTACATAACTTATATACGTATAGGTTGTATTTTGATTGGTCGTTAAATAATTTGAATTAACTCGTCAGCAAAAATTGCACTGATTCAATTGTAAGATGGTTCTGTTATCTATCATATAAGATTTGAGCGGCATGATCGATAAAATCACGTTTGTTAAATGACTGCTAAAAAATGAACTCACATTGTTTTATCATCTATTGCCATATTTGTCGTATTACTGGAGAACGTATAGACGGGCCTATGGATGAGAAAAATCGATAAAATTTTGATTTTAATTTATCATATTTTCGAGTCAACTATTTTCATTAATTTAAAACAATCATATAGGTAAGAGGAAAACGTTTATCTCTAAACAACCGTCTTCGAATGCTTAAACCTTTAATATCCAACAATAAATATACCTCTCCAACTTCTTATGTATAAAACTTTACTAAAACCTATCTGGACTTACGGAATCCAATTATGGGGAAACGCCAAAAAATCCAACTTAAATAAAATTCAATCCTTCCAAAATATTGCGCTAAGAAAATTAATTATTGCTCCCCCATACGTATTAAACCATTCACTCCATTCAGATATGAACATAAAATCAATACATGAAGAAGCTAAATACTTCTATAAAAGATTTCACAACCGTCTTTCCTCTCACTCAAATTCTCTAATAAAAAACCTCTCATCTCTTTCAATTCCTGGTAGTCCACCAAGACGATTAAAACGCAGCTGGTGCAGGGATCTTTTACAATAATAATTAAATTAAAAACAAAAAAAAAACATAATAATCTATTAATCTATTGATAAATCATCACAAAGTGTCATCGCTAGGTGGCTTCTTTACTCACGTCATCATGTAAACTCTTTCACATATACTCATTATGCCAACCGATATAAATTGTATATTTCTTCTTAAAAAAATAAAAATTAAAACAAACGATACAGGTTTCTACATGTCCAATGATTAATATTTATCACTTAGAATGTGTTTATAAGAATTACCTTCTAAATGCCTTACGTAAGGGATTGAAAAATACATTATTTATACATGTTTAACAAACATTGTTAAAAAATAAACATTGTTTATGTATCATAAAATAGTTTCGAATAATTGTAAGTGTAGGTGAAGTGTTGAAATAGTGGGTTGAGCATACATAATATATACATATTATGTGTAAAAAATGACCTGTAAAAATAGTTAAGGTCATAAATCCTCTTTATTAATTATTATTATTAATTTACCATAATTATATTACTTATATATAGGATGATTTTTTAAGCATGCTTATTTCTCATTCCATTTTCAACTCTATACAATGCCCAAATTTATGAATATTTTTACGTAGGTTAAATTACTTATAAATATATATTTTAATGAAAACACACACACACACACACACACACACACACACACACACACACACACACACACACATAATAAAAAATGTAATATTTTTTTATCTACTAGACTTTATAAGTTTTTTAATTTTCTAATACAGTAATAACTATTTATAACATAAAATTATGAAAGAGAATTTATTAAAATAAAAATGTTGTCTTAAATTTATGTTGTTGGACCAATAGTAGAAGAGATATAAGCATAGTAGTTCAGAACAGTGGAGCTGTAGCAGAACATTTTAGTGGTAGCCTCTGCTACTCGTTCCCGCTATTTTAAACTTAAAAGTCTTATATCTCTTAAATTATTCATCCAATAACACAAATTTAAATAACATACTAACTTTAAATGATGATATATTGCACAATAGTATATCATCAATAGCGGTTATCATTGAAGATAACTTAAAAACATAAAAAAAAAATCCTAAATGTTTAGTGTTATAATTTTTTTAATTCTACTGAAAAAATTAAAATTTACGCAGGATTTGTGACCTTGCTAAAAATAATCTTCTATATTATATATAAAATCATAGTGAAAACGGATTTTAATATTATAATAATTATAATATTTATTATTATAGTAGTAAAAGCCTTTCTATAGGCCGTAATATCAAGGCATTTTTTGAGTTTCTCGTAGCTATAAATCCAATATTGTAAATGCTATTAGAATTCACATAAAACGATATGTATTAAGTTAAAAATGTCATATTAGTTCATCGTTTTTAACAGAAAAAAATCTAGTGGAAAATAGAAGGAATGATTTACAAACGATTTTTTTATAATATAATTTTTGGTATCCTTTACGCATGTTGTCTACGAATATATAATTTCTCTGTTTATATGTATTATATTTCTCTGTTTATATATGCTTGCCCGCCCCTGTCTTTTATAGAAAAAAAATTGACTACATATTGTAATTCAATGGACTACCAACAAATGAGGAAAGGACTGCATAGCATAATTCCAAAAATGTATTGTTATTATTATTCAAGACGCATACATAGGCGTATAATAATAGAGTGAGTTTCCCTGTAAAAAAATGCTTTATTTTTCAAAACCGAATAATTGATGAAAAGCAATACGCAAAATAATAATATTTTTAATAAAAACAATACATATTGCATTCTATATTTATGAGAGTTTTAATCAAAAAAATAACTATTTAAATTTTTTTTTTTTTTAATGAAAATTTATATATTTAACACCCTTATATACTTGCAATTTTAGATATTTATTTAATTAAATTATAAGTATTTTTGTATAGGTGGCTTGAAGTAAATACAATGAAACATATTTTGTATTCCATTAGTAATTATGAGTGATATTAACTGATGTAATAAAGATCAAAATATACTTTAAACATTAAAGGGACAGAAACAAAAATATTGATTTATTTTTGATAAGTTATGTATTTCTCACATTCTTAACTTCAATGTAGAGTAATAATTAAATTTATTATTATAATAACATGCATAATTTTTAATTTTAAATACAATGATCATTGAATTTAAAAAATTCGATTCACAAAAAAATATTCAATGTTCAACACATTCTTGAAAATTATTGTATATTTATTATGTATTTTAACATAATTTGTGTCTAATTTTCGACCGACCAAGACGAAAATTGAACTATTTTTTAAATTTCTATTTTTTTTTTACAATACCTACTACAATATGTGTAGTAGAAAATATGTTAAAATAAAAAGCCACATATTCAGTTTATATGCCCAAAGCAGCCATGGATTCTTCTTTCCACTCGAGACCAAAAGAAAATATAGTTTATCGACACCTGATGTATAAAAAATATAACCACAGTAAAATAAAATGAAATTAAAAAAGCTGGTAAGTGAGATGATGGTGGTACAAGTTTGTCCTTCGTCCCTTCGGTCCTCGGACAAGATATTGGTGATGAATGTATTAAGTTTTAAAGAAATGATGACTCATTTCTTTAGCATAAAACGATTCTGAGCAAAGTTTCAGTGCAATATAATATATTATTATTTAAATACTGTTTACGTATTTTACGGTTATTTGTATAATTTTTGGTGAGTTATTTTGTAATTAAACCTTCATAAAATATTCAATTAGATATAACTCATTTAAACTTCAATTGTTATACCAATTATAACTCATTAGAAATAAACTTAAAAGAAATCAGAAAATATCGAAAAAAATCGTATAATAATTTATTAAAGTGTGTATCAAAAAAAATCCTGACTAACGATTTTTGAACTTTTGTTAGGATAATTAGGTAGGTATATAAGTAAGGTCATATTACATTTTCAGAACTTTTTGTCAAATATTTAAAATTATATTACATAAAAACTTTCAAACAATTTGGAAAAGTTCTATATTTAAGTCAAAAGTGCTATAATTGTTCTGAAAATGTTGTCTAATATAAAAAAGTATGTATTTGATATTGGATAAAATTTTCAAGTTTCTAGCTTCAACACTTTTCGATTTATGACTAAATACCTAAAATCTGTACAGTGGAAATCTCGTTTACGGCGGATTTTTACCGATTTTACCGTTTTTAATCAGTTTTCCGATCGTTATTCTTGATTACTGGAAAAACTATGGAGATTTTGGAAAAATGACCTCTTTAAAGTATCATCTCAGTTCAATTTCGAATCTAAAAAGTTGCTGAACGAAACTTTTGGACAAGGATTTCTATACGAAAAAGTGTTTACAGAAAAAAAAAAAATAAAATAAACATCATTGTAAAACCATAAGATCCTTCGCTTCACTCAGAATCTAAAAGTACAATTTAGTACAGAATTTAAGTACAGAATTTTAATCAAACGGTTCTTATTATAGTAATAAAATGAATAATGTGAAAAAATGCTTAAGTATAAAAAATGGTAAAACGATTAGGTTGATAAATAATATAAACATGAAAACATACACGTGTATTATAATGTATTTGTATGCATATATACAGAGTGATAAATTTAATGTGTAACATATCGATACAATTTTTAATTTTTATCGTACACTCTAATATTTATGTGTGTATGTTGAATGTCAAAACTAATGGTAAACCAATACTGTCATCTGATAAAATATTTTCATGTTTATTTAATTCATAAAACGATTAATAAATAAACATAAAATCAATTAATCGTGAAAATTTTAAAATTATTTTCACAATTATTTTTAATCATTTACTTAGGCATTTGACACACTGTAAAACATCACATATAGTAGTACATTTGGTGAAGTGGGTATAATTGATGCTGAGTAACGGAGGTGGCTGATAGTAATATGATCTTGGAAGTTAGGATCCGGATATAAGCAGGGAGTATGAAATTATGAAAATCACCGATTCTTGTACTACATGATATCAAAATACAGACTAATTCAATTAACATCCGGCATTTAAATGGGGCTCAATGTATACTGAAAAAATTAATTAATTAACATGAACACAGAAACTGTATAATTTTCGCCGTTAAATTTATACTTAAATGTACAGTACTTTATTTATTTATTTATTTATTTTACACATAAACGGGCTTGCGCCCAATTAATGGTACATATATAACAAGATAAAAAACAATATTCTCAATAACAATTATTATATACAGTTTTAAATAATAATTATAAACTAAAGTAACTTATATACTAATGAAGTGGGGATCCTTATTTGCAATTCTTATCATGCGATTTATAGGTTCATTATACATGTAATTAGTTGAACAGAAAGGGACGTGAAATGGAATCGAGTTGCGAGTAAGACGCGCAGGCACCCTAAAATTAATTAATGAGAGAAGTGTTGGAGCGTCGATATCCGAAGAAATAAGTTTAGTGAGGAAAGAGATATTTTGAGAATATCGACGGCTAGCTAGTGTGGATAGGTTGAGCTTAGATAGGACAGGGGAATAATCATGCGGAGGGCAAGGAATTTTCAATGAATAACTTGCATAATTGAGAAATTTCCTTTGGACACCCTCTAGTTGACGACAAAGATCAGTACAATGCGGATCCCAAAGCACTGAACCATATTCAAGAATCGGTCTGACGAGAGCGCAGTAGAGAGATTTGAGTGAGTTAGTAAATTTAAATTCACTTGAAACTCTTCTAATGAATCCAAGTAACTTGTAGGCTTTACATACAACGCTAGTTATATGTAAGCGCGGAGAAAGGGAAGGCGTGAATATAAAACCTAAGTCGCGTATAGATTCAACAGATGAAACTCCAACTCCATTTATTAAGTAGGTGTAGATTATAGGAGACCGATTTCTGGTGAATGACATCGAACGACATTTAGCAATGTTGAGATTCAGGCCTAGGGATTCACTCCAAGTGACAAACCTATCAAGATCACTCTGGAGAAGTGAACAGTCTTCCGAAGTTCTAATAAGCTTGTACAATTTCATATCATCTGCGAAACATAACAGACGGCTATGGTGTAGTACCGATTGAGCATTATTGACAAAAAGGGAAAAGAGTAAAGGTGAGAGATGACCTCCTTGGGGCACACCTGAAGTGGCAATAAAGGGTTCAGATCTTACATCAAACAGCTTTACCAACTGAGGCCTATTAGTTAAGAAAGATTCAAACCAAGACAGAAGAGGCTCACCAAAACCAGAAGATCGAAGTATATGAAGGAGAAGTTTGTGGTTAACAGAATCAAATGCCTTGGAAAAATCGGTGTATATAACATCAACCTGAGTACTTACATTAAAAGAACCAAATATATAATTACACAAAGTGATGTTACATGTGACCGTAGACCGTCCTGGGCGAAAGCCATGTTGTTCATCAGCGAGTACTGAACGGTTTACTGATGGCTGAATGTCATTTAAAACCAAGGCTTCAAATATTTTGGATATGTGGCTAAGTATAGCAATAGGTCTATAGTTTTCAATCTCGGAAGTGTTATTAGATTTAAGAATAGGGGTTAATGAACTGATCTTCCAGATCTCTGGAAATATTCCTTGGTCAAGAGATAGGCGGAAGAGAGCCCAAAGTGGAAAAGAAATAACATGTCTTAGGTTGTATACTACTTATGTTAATGTTTTAAATATTTGTTGAATTATTAATTCAAATATTTGGTTCATGGAATAAATAAAATTATTTCAATTTCAGTTAACAAATCATATTAGGTTAAACAAGCATAGGAAGAGCAACACAAAGGTAACACAAATGTGCTTTTCATATTTATATTTATGATTGTGTATAACCTTTTTTTATTAGAATTGAGAGTACCTAACTCATAATTAAATTTCGCATTAAACCAGATATTTCGGCAACTATCATAACCAGGCGGTAATTTTTTAATAATGTGACTGGAGTACGTATAATTACGTATACCAACGGCCAATGTGATTCTGTGGTCGAATAATATTTTTGAGTACAGTATTCTCCACAGACATGTTTCAAAATAACCTTTTATAAAATTGTTATTTAAAAGAAAATAATATATAAAAATAAATTTAATAATATTAAACATTTTATAATATTTAATTAGGTATTCAATTTAGAAGTGATCTAGTTGATAATATTTATGTTTATTACAATATAAAATGCTTCCAGTTTAACTAAATGCCCTCAAATGGTATATTTGACCAATGGAATTCCAATGTCATTTGATTGAGTTTACACTTTTTTAATGAATCGAAAAGCATCAATACTTCATTTTAATATGTAAGTTATTTGAGAAAATAAATTTGAATTAATATTTAATGAACCTGGCATTAGGTAATAAGTATAATATATAGTATGATACTAGAAAAAAAAGATTTCGAAAATATTGATTTATTGCAGAAATACTGAGTAATACAAAGACGATAGGTACTTATCAACCATAATAAAAAAAAAAACCTTATAAGTGTATAATATTTTACGCGTTTAATGTTATTAACAAATACGATGTAGAATACGTGGGTAATTGGTATGCATAAAAAAAAAACAATAGGCTGCTGCTGAACACATTATTTGATACAATTCAAATTTTTATTTTTTTTTGTGAATGCTTAAAGAAGTATATATTTAATTTATTTATACGTAGGTACGTGTATATATACATACACACATACACAGGAATATAGATATGTAACGAAATTTAATAACTAAAAGTATAAAAATGTAATAGCTTCCACCACTATTGGTGATATTTATTATTTTCTAATATTTTAAGATACCTATATACGATACCATAAACTTTATTTTTCTTTGATTAGGTAATAATTTTTATAATAGGAAAAAATATTTAAAATATGACGATGTATTTTTATTTATTACAAAGCTTTCTTTTAGTATTTTTACTAAGAAATCGTTGTTTTTATTTAATTCCCTATAGTTGCATAGGGACACCTACGACTGTACTGCTGTAATATCTGTAAAAAGGAATAAAATAGCGTGTGACCACGACGACTACTTACGTATTTACAGTATTTACACTGATACGATATTTTAATCAAAGTAACAAGATCAACAAATATAATAATCAACAACAATTATGAGTGTTACACATAATTATTAATGTATTATTATTATCATTTATCACAATTAAAGTTGTAACCGAGTCCAAGTGACTAAATAACAAATTTTGCCTAATAATGCTTTTTATAATATACCATGGAAACTTAGTTATACATGTACTACCTACCCAACGCGACGTGAAAGAAGGTGCAATTCAGTGGTGGTGGGGTGAAGATATAAATTTGAGGGTACATAGTACTCATATACGTGTCAAGCATATTCTAAAAAAAATGTCACGTATTATTGTCCACAAAAACTAATATAAAAAACAAATAAGTAATAATAACGATAACAATAATAAACGACACACGTACACAGTAACGTGTACTTTTCATATTGTGTGACAAAAACACAGTGTGTCGGTATAATAAAACTATGGGGCACGTTCACAGGGACAACAGTATAAGTCATATCTGCGATCAGTTTTCAAGCTTTGCACATTTTTGAAACGGGTGTCGCGTAATTTTTAGGACCAGGATTTACGAAAACGTGCCTCCTCCCTCCCCCAAACGATTTAAGCGGTGGGGTGGTGTGCATTGAGAATTTACCAACTACACCTGTGTGTACACCGTGTGACCATGTTGTGTATTGTGAATAAACAATGACCAGATATTATACAGGCGTGACTGTATAAATAAAGATAGACTCCTTCGAAGGGCGGAGGAGGACCCGGAGAAACAAAATCGTATGACTTACGAAATATTTCTACATAAACCGAAATAAAACACATCGGTTTCGCCCGTTTCCCCTACGTGATTTGACGACGACGACGACGACGACGTCGCGAATTCGTCACGGGTCACACGACGCAGGTGTACTTGTACGGGACGTACTACGGCGTACGCGAACCGTAGTCAAACGACCCGTGCACCCTACGCCCGCGTCGTGTTCGCCTGCTAGCACGACACGAGCGTACAAAAGCAACGTAGGTACGAGGAAAAAAATATATAGACCGACGTGACTTACCTCGCTGCGGCGATCGGCAATCTTTGTCGTACCCGTTTCTATAGTAAATGCATACGCCAACGTGGCCGAGTATAGTTTCGGTTGAGCGGTTTATCGTCGTACGTTTTCGCGGTATAATGAACGTTATTATATTCGCGTGGAAGACGACGACGACAGTGACGACGTTGGCGGCCGGGCGGACAACGGAATACTGATAGAGATAGAAACACGGACAGAGTGAAGAGGTAGAGCGAGAGAGAGAGAGAGAGAGAGAGAGAGTGAGAGAGAAAGAATATAAACAGAAACGATAAGCTAAAGTCTGCTGAACGAAGTGATACTACAGAACGGGCATTTAGTAATACCGGACGATATTGTGGTGGACGTGTTATGTACAATGGTATGAGTGAATACGGAGAATGTGATTGTTGCGTAACGTCGTTAAAAAAGTAATCGCCGGTGAATTATCACGACCACGAGCAAAACATACGTGTACGCGCGTGAGCGAATATTATAATATATTTACATGTATATCGCGTATTATTCATATAAAAATAACAATAATATACGTATATAAAATATATATTGTAAACGGTATCACGTCAGAGTCATATGCGAATGTTACGGCGGCGGCGGCGGCGGCGGCGGCGTCGGTGTCGGCGACGGTGGCGGTGGCGTCGGCGGCGGCAGCGGCGACGGCGGCAGCAGCAGCAGCAGCGTTGGGCGGCCGCGAAAGGGGTTGATGACGAGTGGGGGTGGGACAGAGAAAGAGTGAGGAAATGGACAGAGAGGAGAGCACGGGGACGCAATGCGAGAAAGCGTGTGGAAACGGCTGTAGTAGGAGCTGTACTCTGTTACGGCGGCGGCGGCGGCGAACGGAATGAACAAACGAGTGAGACAGAGAGAGAGAGAGAGAGAGAGAGAGAGAGAGAGAGAGAGAGAGTGAGAGAGAGAGAGAGAGAGAGACTAAGTATGTGTAAGTGTGCGTGTGTGTTGTATAATTTAAAATGTGTTTGCGTGTGCTGTGCAGTGTACCCGTCGTGTGTGTATGTGTGCGTATGCGCACGCGCGTTCTGTACGCGCGTGTGTGTGTGTGTGTGTGTGTGTGTGTGTGTGTGTGTGTGTGTACGAGCCCGTTGAGCGTAAGAACGGTGCGGGGGGGTCCGTTGAAAAATATATTAATGAAACTCTATTAAATCAATAAAACAGAAATAGACGGGCATAGTGACTGCAGCGCGAGGGTATTGTGTGTTAACTGGTGGCGGTGGCGGCCGTGTGTAAGGGGTAGCCCCCGGGTCGAGCGGGACGCCATCTGACGGCCGTAACCGGCCCACTGTACGAGCCCGCGCGCTCAACGGCCGTCATAACCGGCGAAGCGAGTAGATCGGTGGCGGCGGCGTCGGCGGCGGTCGCGTTATAATATTGTAATACGGTTGCCGTCGCGGAGAGCTTTTCGCCGAGGCGCTGCTCGACGACACGCGCCCGCCGGAGACCGTCGGCGCCAGCGGCGCACGCGCAGTCACTCCGCCGCCGTCTTGGCCGCCGCCGACCGACCCTTCCGGCGGCGTCTTTTCTTAGTCTTTTCGATACGCTCGGGGCCAGTGTGTTCCGACTCGCCGTCGACGTAAACGAAATACATAATGACATTATGTGTGCGCGACAACAAACGCACGGGGCTGTAGCTAACGTTTCGCACCGACGTGAATCCGGAGGCCTCGGAAAGTTGTGCGCAGAAAATCAGTCACTTCCCAACCAACTTTTTTTTTTTTTTTACCTGTTTCTAAATAATAGTTGCCTTTCGGGTTATTCACGGGAGATTCGAGTATTGTATTCCTAAATCACAAGTGGTCGCTAAAACGTAATTCACTAATATAGTACACATTTAAAAATAAGTACCAACATAATATGATGTATATAGATAATAAAATTATACGAAATACGCCAAACATATTTTGTTATGAAAATTTGCAAATATATGCAGTAGTTTTTGTAAAAATTTTGTTTATTTATAAATTAAAAATATTTACTATCAATGTTGGAAATCATAATATAGTTTAAATAATGTTGACTTAAACTTCAATAATTTCGTCTTTCAAAAAAAAAAAATACACACATATATAATAAATAAATAAATAAATAAATAAATATATATATATATATATATATATATATATATATATATATATATATATTTATATATATTTATTTAAATTTAAATAGGTAACTATAATATAATATCCTTATAATTAAAGTATTATATTATTCTAATAATATAATAAAAACTAGATACATTTATAGACTGTGAAAATGTGATCAGATAGTTGTATTTTGGTAATTATCGAGGTTAGAAATCACACCTACATGCATGAAAAATACCTTCCGATTCCCAGCAAAAAATTCTAATAACGGTACTACTAATATATTTTAAAACCTAAATCGTTTATTTTGATCCAGAAAATTTACAAAAATAAGGCACATGAATAGGTATGCACTTACTACTTAAAAATTGTAGGTTGCAAATACAGCTCTTAATCGCATCCCGCAAATGATGCGCTTGGAGTAGATCTTGTTAGTAGCATCCCCGATGTGCATACCCCTTTTCGTGTTTCCGCTTTGATTTAAGCTCGACATATCACAAATAAGTAGATACTATTGAGCTCCTTTAGAATTTTTGTTCGACTTGACCGGAGTCAAAATTTATCAAAATGCAACCAAATTTCACTTCCTAAACCGTATATCGTTTACTTTAGTTGTATATCTTTGCCATGTACATTTCAAACGCATTTCACCGAAGTATATTTTAGATCTGAAATGTTTAGTTCCTAATTATTGATGACATTGGTCTAACGTGTGATCTATTGGTTGTTCGTGATCTACATTTTAAAGTTTACGGTATAACGTGTGATCTACCGAAACAATTTAAATTTGAATATCTTATATATAATTTGATCATTAACGACCTATTTACATCCAAACAATTGAGTTTTTGTGGTCGATTTTGAAATTAAAGATATTGAGTAAAATGTACCACACCTGAAATGTTACATAGGCATTTGATTGAACTTGGTACCGGACAATGAATGAAAAACATAAATTATTCACTATTTTCAATTTAAATAACATTTTTTTTGAAACGAGCTCCCGCCTACTAGCTAGTTTAATTCATTTTAGCTGAGGTGCCATGTATATATAAATAGATATAAGTAAAGGTAATAAGAACAAAATTAAATAAATAAATAAATAAATTATGGATAACTACTACACTTTTTATTTTAAAGTTATAAATCTGTTATTTTTGGCAAATATATTATTAATTTAAACATTATTCATACATTTAGACATACTTTTTTCAATGTACGAAATTTATTGAATACATTGAACTCTTGGTGGAACGATTAGTAAAATATAGTAAAGAAATAATTTGTTAATATAAATGTGGTGTTTAAAATTTCGAGGCCAATGTCTGAAGTTTTTAATGTTAAAATTATAATTGTAGCTTATGGGTTTTGATAATGTGGTAAAATTAAAAATTATACGATTAATTACACTGTTTCTCAAAAATGTTTCAAAAACTTTGATTTAACATTTCATAATATCTATCATATTGTATTAAATCTTATTGTACTTTTTACTTACTGGATATTTGGTCTCTATTACTGTAATGTGATTATAAATTGTTTTAGATAAATAAATCCAACTTAAATGTAGTCTGTACGTATAATATGTAACATATAATTTTCATCCATTAAGCCAAGTTGATATGCATAAATGTAGTACGCCATATGTATGTCAATTTACCATTTTTGCGTTTACCTTTTGATGTTATCGAAGCATCATTATCATTATATTATATTCCACTTACTATAAAATCCGTATTATTATAGTTTAACATATTAAATACAGTTACACATTTTCAATTAATAAGTTGGAAAAATGATAGCACTTGACATTTGTTTATTTAATATGATCCAACTTTAAATTAAAAGACCTTGAAATCCGGTTCAAAGTAACATGTAATAGATTTGAAAACCGTGTTCAATTATCGGCGTTTGAAGATACCTAACTACTGAAAACTTGTAATTGATAATTGAAACCACCAATCCGCGGCATGAATGTATATTGTACCGTAGTGGTAAATAATAATAAGCTCCATCTAGTTTAACTAAAACCTGTGTAGTTTTGACAGAGTGTGTCAACATTATTGGTAATTAACTAAAACTAAATCTTAAATGACAATCGATGAGTATTAATTTGTTCGATATTATATAAATGTCTAAGCTGTGATTAATAATATTCTTTACTTGAAATTTTAACATCGCGGTTCACAGCCATTATAGAAACAAACAAGTACCTATTTATACTATATTGTATAACACACAACAAAATATCTGATAATGCATACTATCATGGAGTCAATACATATTTTTACTGAAAACCATACGTCAAGGAGATTCAGGGAATTTTATATTTTTAACTAGAATTTATTATATTTTATTTTTTTGATCATGAAAATGTATTGTTTACTTGGTATTTACTATGGATTATAAATCATAATATACGTGAATGGTTGTATGAAGTATTCATCGGGATCATGTAATAGGCATAAACTATTGTATAATTTCTAAAATTTGATGTAATTAGAACTTTTCCTCAATTATAAGTTTGGCCTTAAAAAATACTCAAAAGATAAAAATTACAATCAGTTATTTTTCAAAATTGCATGTTATCTTTGAAACAATAATCTATTTAATTGAATCATTTTAAATTTGACGGGGTGGGATCATTTTCCGTATTCTTGTGAAATATATTTCATACATTCTTCATAAATGGGTATAATACAAAACAAGTGTACGATGATTGATTTTAATTGACGGATTAAGATTGAGTGCTCAGTTATGTTTGTTGCCTATTAATTATAATTACTTGATTAAATACTGTGAAGTTATCAATTATTTTTTTTCATTAAATTTTTTAGTAATTAACTAACGTTAAATTATTTTTATTTTTATTTCTTGGTACTGTTCATTTTTTTGACACAGCGTATGAACGAAAAATTGTAATTAGTTTAAAAGAGGAGCTAAATTAACAAAAGCTCTATTTTCACCGAATTTGAATTTCAAATATAAAGATTGAATCACTTACAGAGAAAGTATTAAAAATTTATAGAAACTAAATAATTTTGAATAATGGCCATAATTGGTTTGGATAATATTTCACGCAAACCAACGTTTAAATACTACTAATTCAGGGAGTTCATTAATAGAACCGCATTAAAATATTATAGTCAACTTTCAAAATAAACTCGTTCAATTATTAATTTTTAATAGAAACTGGCAAGAAAAAAACATTTTTAAATGTAGAATAAAAAAAAAAAATTATTAATGAATGCTTTACGTAAATTAAAATTAGTTAATTTAAAAGCAAAAATAAAAGTTTTAGTATCAAATCAGATTTTCGTTTAATATATTATTTTTTTATCATAAAAGTGCACTTGCATGACACTAATATGCTGTCATTTATATTGTTTCAATAATTTTTTGAGATAAGTTTAACTGTAAAAAAAACAGCGTGATGGCTCAATACATGTGTGGACTGTATTTTTATTTTTAATGAATAACATATTCGAAAAATGGATGAGTTCAGTTAGGTTCAATATATTATTCAAGAAATAATAGGTTTAAAAATATTAACTTTACGTCAATGAATGTTTTTTCATTAATTAAAAATTAAATGTACTTGCAGTATTAACCATAGGGTACAATTTTAATTGTCTAATGATATCTTATAATTGACCAATCTGTTGGAAAAATTAATAAAATACGAGTATATTATTGAAATGGTTTAAAACAGTTAAGTATCAAAAGTAGGTAAGTACTTAAAAAATTACTGACCTTTTACATTTTTGAATAATTTATTATTATTCATTTAAATGATATTCTATATAATATAAAATACATTAATAGTGGTAAGTGAACAATCATCAGAAAGCCCAAAGGACGCACTTATCCTATAGGACCATCGTCATGCGGAGGTATAGATTTTTCTTTACTCTGAACTTTAGAAACTTGTTTGATGAATGAAAGTGTATTTAGATAATGAATGCTTTATAAAATTCTTGACCATTTTACTTTAAATTGCGGAAATTTTTCCAATGCTTTAATCACCATAGGACATTGCATCAAATGGTAAAAACACACATACCAAGTTGAAGGATAAAAACAAATTACGAACAACGGAAATTGCTTAAAAGGTTGATCACTTGATGGTTTTAGAATATTTATATTATATCTATCACTGCTGTTGTAAATTGATTAATTGACATATTGAAAATCAATTCCACTAAAAATAGTAAACAAAAAATCGTGAAAAAAATAAACAATGACAAAGAATATTATTTATAAAGTACAAACTTATTCAAAAGCTTTCGAGGTTGATCTCGTAAAAATAGTTTTCAATATATGAGTATGTTTTACGATACATATATCTGATTATTTTAATTTTATTTCGGTGAGATAAATTTTTGAATAGCGACGAATTTTTATCTAGTTACTCCTTGCCAATATCATAATATTATTTTTGAATATGTAAACATTCATATACACATGACATGCAAAATATACATTTGTATGTTTGTGTGTATGTGTGTGTGTGTGTGTGTGTGTGTGTGTGTGTGTGTGTGTGTGTGTGTGTGTGTGTGTGTGTGTGTGTGTGTGTGTGTGTGTGTGTGTGTGTGTGTGTGTAGAATAATTCATATTATATACTATCATAGTTATCGATTACTCATACATTATACAGGATACCTATGATTTTTTTTATTACCTATATGATTTTCAAAATGACAAGTTATACTTTTATTTATTTTAAACAACTTTACGTACCTACTATATATTACATAGTTTAATCATCTATTGTGTGTCAAACAAGTTATCATATCAATCATTATACTCGATTGTTGCAAAAAGTTCTATAAAAATACGTCTTCATAAAATGATATGAGTTGAAAGTAAAAACTTCATGAAAAAAAATCGATTATATGTCTATAATACCAAATAGGTATCTAACGAATTTCCTGCAGTTATTGTTCTATATTTTTAAAAGAAAAAACTGTAAAAATATAGTTGTTAAATTAAGAAAAAAACGGGTTTATTATAGTATGATGTATATAAACTATTTATTATCTGGAACAGCGGTTCTCTACCTTTTTCCATTCACGTATCCTTTGATATCTCACATTCACACCAGTGCTTCGCGTATCTCTTTCATTAATTTTTTTAAAATTTTACTAAAGTTCTTATAGTATTAATCCACAATATGCTATATGTCGTGAATATTGTTTATAATTACATATATTGCTATGAATTACAAGCACAACATTAACATGTTAACGGACAAAAACTAGTTATGTTAACATAACGTTTGAACAAGTCTATAAAAATTGACTTGAATCAAAAAGCGTCAACATGACGCATCTGACCTAATCTTAACACAGAAATTAAATTTCAAAACATGAAACTCAAAGGAAAACCATTTTTATTATTTAGAATATTTAGAGTCTAGTATACAGAAATAATGATAAAACGTGGATAAAATAATGAATCAAGTAAATAACAATAGATACCAAACCAAGTATTTGATTACATACACGTGTTTATTTTTCCTGAGCACTTGAATGAATAAATTATATATTATAAAGTAAAACCTCTATTAACGAACAAATTAATTTTAATTAATAATTTTAATGATAAAATAATATTTTAAAGTTAAAGTTGAGTTCCATAGTTCCAAGAAAAAAATTAAATATGATTTTTCTTGTAGCGCAGTTCTATAGGGTTCATTAAAAAAAAAAGTTAAAAATAATGAATAAAAAAAAGTTATTGCATTTGTCAAATAGATCTATATATATATAATTGTTCTCATTTTGATGTTTATACATACCAATTGGTCAGAAATTGCATACTTAAAGAGGTGATTATAGTTTTGGAGCCTCCAATTGCTGACTCCTATTCAAGATCGTTGGTTAATTATAGTTTTGAATTATTTATTGTATATTATGTATACTACTTCTGTATAGCAAATTATAATATAATTCAATAATAAAAAAAGTAAAATAATAAAAATGAAGAATTGTTCTTTGATTTGAGATTTTTTTGGGATTGCCGTTGACGATTTTCACTCAAGTTTTGAGTAAATAATAACGATATTTCGGTAGTACTTTTGTAACTTTGAGCTGGTAACACATCGTTAAACGCGTGTATAAATCTACGCGAACGCGCCTAAGGGCCAACAAATTAAGATGTCATCATAAGATATGTGTTAGACCAATTTATGCATCAAATAGTGTTGAATCGAAATTATCCTATATAAGAATACAATATCGTTAGTAAGTTCAGATAGTGCAACTACTTAAATTATTCATTAAATAGGAATGCGTTTAATGTTGAGATTTCACAAAAGATGATTTTATAGTTAAAATTATAATTATCTAGAGTATTAAGATTAGAACTGAGTTTTATAGTTTAAATAAGTTATTAGGAATAAATAATTAGGTACCTATTTAAATTGTTTTAAAGGGACGTTAGATTAGGCGTCTTGGGTTTACTCATTTAAAATGTATATCGGAGTTACGCCCTCCCTCGAATTTTTTATGTCATCACGTCAATGTGTACGCAAATTGTATGTATATTATTATAATTATACACTATACACAACAGCAAATAGGTTATACGGTATATATATATAAATAGTAATAGCTTGTGCTATTATTATAAAAGCGTTCAAGTTAAGAACCGTACATTTTAGTGAATGGTCATTAAATACTAACAAAGGGGAAATAAATAATCTTGTAGTTTACAATTCTGAAATAAGCATTATAGAAGCAAAGTTATGGTTTACAGTCTAAAATGATCACATACAATTTTTATAACCATTTATTTTTGTAATTTAACAGCCAATCAATTATATCACCATACAGTGAGCGTTTGGTATTACGTGTATACATCGAATTTCTCAAAAATTCAAGGAAAACCATTTTTTTCAATCAAGGTTCTAATAACGTTTGGATAGTAAACTAAGTAAACGTATCATTAATACGTTCCAATTTTACACTGCGATAAATGAAATTATTCGACATAGAAAAAGTTTTAAATAAGCTCGGCGGATGCACCTGTAATTTGTGCCATGATAATTGTCGAACATTTCAAATGGCGCTTCATTTAAACACGTGCGTTATGATAAAATGGGGATTACGACTACAGTAGGACATTTACATCTATTTTTAAACATTTAGTAAACTTTTAAATTTCATTCTTACGTATATTATTTTATACTGTATTAATATCAGTAAAGTAATATCATTTGTTTAAACTTTTGAGTTTTTCATCTTGTAAATATTTTGAAACCATGTACATATAATATTGATTAAGTATACGTTCTTTTAATTATTTTGTAATAAGTATCTATTATGTACTATTTATAATGTATTATTTATATTCAATGCTAACTGATGTTTTCGAAATATTAATCAGTGTTATAAATCAATTATTACAATAGTAAAATAAAATTCCAAATCACTCTAAAATATAAACTCAATCCACTTTTTTATTTCACGTACAATGTCAATATTTTGTTCTCAACAAAGTGTGCCATATTTTACACATCTTAAGTTGCTGCTATATACCTCAAAAGTATTTGATGTATATGTGTTTACCGATTCTTCTTGTAAATATAGGTTCAGCAATATTATCTACGATTCTTATGCATTTTATAAATTGATATAAAAAAATATACATATACAATAAACAGATGCAGCAATATAAAATCAATGAATTAAAAATGTTTTCTCTAAAAATTATACAAAAAACATAAAAAAACTTATAGAAAATTGAAACCTAAAATAAGTACATAATAAATACTTTTTTTATGGTAAAATGAATACAAAAACATGTCATAGAGGATTAAAAACTGTAATGATGTCAAAGCTATATGGATATATCAATGAAAAATTTATATAATTAGAATTTCTTAGTGATAGAGGGCACAGTTGAGATGATAAAGTTCATAATAATTATTGCTGAAAATAAAAAAAAAATGATCCATAAATAATTTTATTCAGTAAAATAAATTATACTGTTTTGATTGGTCATCTATTGATCTCATATTAAATTGAAGAATATTCATTTGAGAATAACCTATTTTTCGATGTTTTTATTGTAGTTCAAAAGTGTAACAATTAGGATACTGATTGTAACTGATTATATTCTGAATAATTAACATTATTTTTTATAATGCTTTCTTAATTACAGAAACGATCAAGAAATCATGTATAAATTAGTGGTATAATATCATGTATTAAAGCATTTTATTTTACAAAAACTCAATTTAATACATCAATATCATCATAATGATCACTATTTTTAAATGTTTATCAGTTTGCAAACAAGTGTCAAACAATTAGTCAAATAAATCACATTAAGTTTTTTCTAACATTCACGTCAGCAATTTACTTTCATTAGATTGTGGTTCTCGTGATTAAATTAACGATCATTAATTATAATATTATTTGTATGCTTATAATATGCATTTATTAGTAGTCGGATAAACAGCATACTCCCTAATTCTAACGATATTTTTCATCAAATTGACAAAATATAACAATAATCAATTGAATACAGTAATATACTTAAAACATACTCGAATAATGTCAAAAATTGGAATTTGGCTGTTGAAAATAAGAAAACATATTTTCCTTATAAAATATAATAATGATATATGTGTATCATTATACTTAATGTGGAAACTAGGCTCAATAATAGCGAAAGATATCAGTAGTGGTAGCTAGAAATTACTATAAAATCGGTTATACTTAATGACCCAATCAAAGCAAAAAAAAAAAAAAAAAATGACAATGAAGATTAAACGTTTTATTACTAAATTTGATGAATGATATAATATAGACACATTCATGTGCACGCATGTAACTACGTCATATAAACTACGAAGTGACATTATATAAATATATTTAATGGCAGGATGAATTTTGAAGTGGCTTACGGTATTTCGCTAACAAGTATAGTATTACATTAATTTGTAAAAAAATAAATACAATTCATCTTTCCAGCCATGATTTGCAATCGTTTAATACCGTTAATCATTATTAAATATTTTTAAAATTTAAATCACTCTCTACTGAATCGGCTAAACCAAGTGAAACAAAATTATATATTATCACCAACTGTTAGTGAATTATACTAAAATATAACGTATTAGCGACACAAATGTAAAATTAAATGTAATAAATGTAATGCGAGTATTTACAAATACACTTGTACGTTTGAAATATTCAAGTGCCAAGATTGTACTTTCCAAATTACGGAACAAAGTGAATATAGTTGTGCAAATAATGCGATTTTCGAACTAAAAATGTTTTGTAATGGATTTATCATTAAATTACAGATACTTATGTTTTGAAAATTAATTACTCACCTAAAATAGTGAACATAACACACAAAACGATTTACTTGATAGTATTATTTAATTTGAATGGATGAACCTTAAAAAATATACTGACATAAACAATGAATCTTCAGTATTTTTTATAGTATTGAAAATGTCCAGTTACATGTATTTTTTTCACAACTCTCTCAATATTGAGGTCAACCCCCCCCCCCATATAAATATATATGTTTTTTCATCTTTAACTCTAATATGTACCTAGAAAATAGATAATTCTCCGTACGTATTAATAACTGTATCTCCATCTCACACTCAATAAAGCTGGTGTCCCTCAAGGAAGTGATTTATCACCCCTACTCTACAACGTCTACACCTCGGACATTGCATCAACTAACAATACTATTCATGCAACTTATGCCGATGATACGGCAATCCTAGCTTCGAGCTCTGATGCAAATATAGCTTCTGATTATATGCAGTCACACTTAAATCTCATAAATACTTGGGCCAACAATTGGAGAATAAAAATCAATCAGACTAAATCGGTACAAGTTAATTTCACACTAAGACGTAACAAAATTCCTCCTCTTACTCTAAATGGCATATTTATCCCTATCCAACATTTAACAAAGCACCTGGGCGTAACTTTAGACAAAAGATTGACATGGTCACACCACACAAAACCCAAACGTAAACAAGCAAACATCCGGCTACATTTACTATGTCCCATCCTCAAATCTAAAATCAGCATGGCAAATAAAATGCTCATATACAAAAGCTTAATCAGACCAGTTTGGTCATACGGGATCCAAATATAGGGACCTACCAAACCATCTAACATTAGACCATTACAATCATTCCAATCAATAGCTCTAAGAATCATCACAAATACTCCCTGGTACTTAAAAAATAAAAATCTTCATAAAGACCTTCTAATAACTGTCAAAGAACTAGCAACTAACCATTACAAAAAATTTTACTACAAACTAAAACATCACCCTAATACACTAATTCATCAAATGTCCATCACAACAATTCTAATCACCCGCCGCCTTAACAGAGACTGGCCCCGTGATCTTCTCGATCCTGTTTTATTGTAATACGGGTGTAAATAAAAAAAAAAATAACTGTAAATAACAAATATTAAGTAATATGTAGGTGTGGCCAGTGGGCCATATCTTATTCATGTTTTCATGTCACTGTTGTACTTTTTATCAAAATTGCTTATAGTGTAATGTTTCACTGATTGTAATTTTCTAAATCAATTAAAAAATTTTTTTTAAAAAAATTCTTATATCAAACATGTATTATGTACACATCTATTGGCTAAAAATCAGGCTTGAATATAATCTAGTATAAAAATAATATATGCAATAATAGTTTATATAGAGTTTATCTAAAATTTAAATATTTGACGTGTATACAATATTATACAATATAATATGCCTAATGGACGTAATTTATCAAAATGCATAGTATAGACACCAAAACTCGAGAGTTCAGTTATAAATCATGAATATTTTGTATAAAATAATAATATAGAAGTTTATTAATGATGTAAGATACATTTATATTGTACAGGTACATCTAATTAGTAAATGTGTTCATATTCAAAATCACTTTAATTATTTTCGATGTGATTAAAAATTTTTTGAATTTCACATTTGCTAGGTCAATAGACTAATGAAAATTATAAAAAGAAATTTATTTATCTACATTAGACAGTGGTCAACAAATATAATATATTAATATATTGTAACATTATACAAATATAACAGTAATACCTATGTGATTTCAAATTTAATTTAACTAATAAGTCTTAAATCTTGTACACCAATCGTTATTATTAAACTTTCAATTTAATAACACGTACAATAACTTATTTTATCAGCATAAATTTGTTTTCCTACAAATGTAATAAATTGTAACGAAATTTTTCGTATAATATTGGAATATTATACAAATAAGTCGTCTGAACCACTATGAACATAGATATACGTAAGTTTTTACATTTTTAAAAACAATGAGGATATTTTTCAATAAAAGAAATATTTATTAAAAAAAAATAAAAGAATTTTAAGCGGAATTTAATACTCAGTAGGTAATAGCTAAAATTACTAGGTACCTCAGTTGAAAATAATTATATTTGAAATACGGCCTTAAATAATACACCTCTATACAGTAATATTTAATTTTTCAATATTATTTCAGCATACTCGTAGATAATTTTTTGTACGAGTTAAACCGTGTATTTGTAAAAAAAAAAAAAAATCGAATCATATTAAATTAGGTACATGTGATATCTAGAATACACATAACATATTTTTTTCTCGAGTTCATTTGAATATGGTTTCATATTGAAAAATCTTCTTTTTTTTTTTTTTTTTTTTTTTAAACCATTTATTAAATGTAATAAAAATACTAGTACAAATTAGTATACTAAATAACTTCTGACTTCAAATATTGGCAAAAAGCATAAAAATGCAATCGAACAAATTTTCGACTACGCACGTTGGTATTTAAAACATGATTCGTTCAACGATTGGTGAAAATGCGTGGTTATATTACCATAAATATGTCGTGTCATGACTCATGGTGATAATATTATGGTTCAATATGAGGAGAAAAAAATTCACTTACCTTTCTGGCGATAATAAATTTATTGTGATCCTTTTTTGTTTTTCGAAAATGAGTCATGTTTAATGGATATATGTACACACACACGCACGCACGCGTATACAATCACACTTGCTAAGCTCACTCACAAGTTGTGATACTTCACTGTTTGTAGAACAGAAAAAAAAAAAGAAATTTTTGTCACAACATTTACAACAGTGGGAAAAATTGCGTTTTTATTTTATTGTTATGAATATTATATTATTCATTCGCGTTTTAATCAATTAAGAGAAAAAGCGATTATACGAGACTGAACGTACGCGGTCGACTCGTCAGCAGGGACAGACGGTGTTTAGGCGAGTGTAAAAATAGATCATCGCATCCGCGATAACGCCATGTTTATTGGCGAGTGGGGGTATGCGAATGGGGATAACAACACTAGACGAGTTATTTTTTTTCCACTATCAAACTGACCTGTGCAGAAAGGTGTACGTCGTCGTTGTAGCCATTTGTGTTGAATTTCGTTTAAGACTCAAGAGCATAGTACAGTGATTTAGAAAAAAAACACATGGTTATTATTTTATTTTATTTTTTCCTCCATAGTGTAATAATTCCCTATGAGATAATAATAATAATAATACTCTTCAAGTTTTCTAGATTATTTTCCATTGTGGATTCACTCTTTCTTTTAATTTTTTTTTTTTTTTCATTTGAAAACTGAAATAATAATCACTGCGCTACGTTATATCTATACTTGCTGTTTTCCAGAGGTTTTTTACGAAAAATATTCGAGAAATTATTAACTGCACCATGAAAACAATTCAAGATTTTGCAAAAAAAAAAAAATAATAATAACAAACTAAGTTGATGTACGTTTTTCCAGCCCCACTCATTCGAGTTTTTGCAAATATTGACTTCCTACTCAATTTGTATACGTAGTACTAGCTTTCGCTATCCGGCGTTACTCGAGATTTAGTTTGCCTGGAATGAGTAGTACGAATACAAATCAAATTTCAAAAATGTTAGAATTCCACGCTGAAAGTTAAAATTAATTAAGATACACTGCATACTTCTTTAGCACTACATTTTCTGATTAACTGAAAAAACGTATTCTAAGATTACTGTGTTTATTATACCGCATACCTAAATAGTATTAATTCATAGTTTATCGTCTCCAATATTCCATATACATATTTAACATATTTAATTTTTATATAGTTATAGGTTTCGTTATCCAGCGTTTTCTAACATATTTGATAATATTTTATTTGAAGTGTGTTTATTTCAATTTTGAATTTTTCTTTAAATATTACTATAACGAATTTTTTGTTTGTTTGTGCTTTTGATACAACAAATTATGATGTAACGAACATTCGACATACCTACCTTTTTTTCGATCTTTTGAAATTCGTAATATTGCAAGAAAAATTCCTTTATTATTTAGATGTCTACGATGCACAAGAAAACACTGTGCAACATTTCATGTAAATAGACTTAACGGTTTGGGCAGTGCCTTGATCGATACACTAAACTTTGAACCCCCTTTGTATCCCTTATTGAATTTTGAAAAAATCCTTTTTGTTATGTTAATTTAAGTAGTACAATCTAGTAATCTCTGTGCAAAATTTTAAGTCTTTAAACTCAACTGTTAAGTCTGTGCGTTCATACCTCAGTCAAATTTAATACAATTTTCCAGTGATACCCATACATTTTTTTTATATCGGTATTATATTACCCGTGTATAGTATTAACCGTAAATTAGCAAATACATTTTATATTTTTGTATTTCAAGTAAACATTTTAAAATAAAAAATAGCCTATATTAAATTTAGTTTAGACTTTTATTTAAAAAAAAATGTTTTTGAATCGTTTTACAACTTTGAAATTGTAATTAATTTTTTTTCATGATGTTTTCCATTTTTTAATCTCTTGTCCTCCTTAGAGATAAATGAACCCTCATATTACATTGTACATGCAATTCCTGATCTTAATGTTGCTGAATAAAACTTTTGGACAAAGTCAAGTGTACCAAAAAGTATTAAAAAAACAAAATATATAAATAAAAATTATATATCATTGTAAAACCGATAGATCCTTCGATATACTTAGAATCTCTAAAATACCTATAATTGTTTTAAACTGAATTAAAATCGGATTGATATCAATTTTAAATTAATTATTAACTTATATATCTTGTTACAATTTCATTGTTTAATGCAAGAGGCGGGATGTTATTTGACTATCAAGTTTAAAAAATTTCATTACTTTATCTACGATTCATAACAATGTACGAAAATACTTTTCATGCAGTCAATTGATGAGTTCAAGTTTAATGTGAAACCAGTGTATATTTTTTCAAGAAGCCATTTGAGCTGTATTTAATTACAACGTCTATCCGAAGTTGAAAACGAGTCAATGTTATTTGGGTAAATTAAATCTCCATAGTAAATGAAAATGTAAGACATTTAATTGAATTGACGATAACATGATAAACTCTCATTACTGCGCACGGATATTATTGAGTCAGGTGAATTAATAATTAACGTCTTTAATTTACTTAGAAAATGAATTACAGAGAGCATTTTCTATAAGTATTGAGTCGTATAACAGTAAGTATTTAGTCTTACAGTTTGTAGGAACCAATTGTATTTGTAATCGAGCAAACATTTCTACGGTTTCAGAACTAGAAAGAATCCTTATTCTCAGAATAATTACATTTTATTTAAAAATATTTCGTTACTATTATAGAGCTTGGATGCTGTAGTATTTACATTATTATAATATAATGTGGTGCAATATCTAAGTTCCTAAACTGATATTATAACACAAAAGAAATCTTCTAAAAAAAGACAATTATAGGATTATTAATTTTTCTTGTGTTAACATAATAATACCAAAACAACACAATTTTTAAGCATTTATTTACAGTAGTTTACAATTATATATGTATTGATTAGTAATATACTCAACCATAAACATTCTACCCGAATATTTTTTGACATTCACATAGAATTTTAAAAAAAATTGACCACATTACTTAAAGATATTTAATGACGAATATTAGATTATAATGCATCGTTTGCAATAAACATTACGTCAATTTTTATATAATCTACAGCAATATACAGGTATATGGTACTGTAGTAAAACAACATATTCTTTAAAATAAAATAATATTTCATTGTGCGATTGACTTGTGTAGTAAATATTTCAGTAATTATTGTCTTTGTAGTACAATTCATGTATATAGTAGTAGGTAGTATATCAAATTTCTAATAGTAATTAATTATTTTTATGTATTTGAAATTTTTGTTAAGTGTCTATCACTGCGGTGCAAGTATTAGCATAGCAGATTAGCAGTCTGGGTGTGGGTTTATTTGATTACAAACAAATAAAAAGTTATTCATGTTTAATATAAGGTAAATCGATCGATGCTTGAATGCTTCTTGTCTATGGACTAAACGCATGGATGTTGACACACACACACACACACACACACACACACACACACACACACACACACACACACACACATATATGTATATATATATATATATATTTCACTGAATTTGCCATCAGGAGTTCCATATCTTTAGAATATGAATATCTATTACAACTTTGATTGATAGAACAAATAAAATGTCCAATTTGCACATCAAAATAAAATTAATACCTACATATATATTACATATCATATAATAATTATTTTGATTTGTTTCTCGGCTAGATTCTGTTTCTGGTAGTAATGTTGATACTGATGATTCAATTTTTCTTTTAATTACGTTTTATATTTATTATTTATAAAGTTTTATTTAAAAGCAACTTTTTTTTCGTTTTTGTTTTTTAGATTCTGAGTGAAGCGAAGGATCTTATGGTTTTACAATGATGTTTATTATTATTTTTTTTTCTGTAAACACTTTTTCGTATAGAAATCCTTGTCCAAAATTTTCGTTCAGCAACTTTTTAGATTTAAAATTGAACTGAGATGGTACTTTAGAGAGGTCATTTTTCCAAAATCTCCATAGTTTTTCCAGTAATCAAGAATAACGATCGAAAAACTGATTAAAAACGGTAAAATCGGTAAAAATCCGCCGTAAACGAGATTTTCACTGTTCAGATTTTAGGTATTTAGTCATAAATCGAAAAGTATTGAAGCTAGAAACTTGAAAATTTTATCCAATATCAAATACATACTTTTTTATATTGGACAACATTTTCAGAACAATTAAAGCACTTTTGACTTAAATATAGAACTTTTAATTTACCAAATTGTTTGAAAGTTTATATGTAATATAATTTTAAATATTTGACAAAAAGTTCTGATAATTTAATATGACCTTACTCATATACCTACCTAATTATCCTAACGAAAATTCAAAAATCGTGACTCAGGTCTTTTTTTATACACACTTCTGATCACAATACAACTTGGAACATAGATATAAAAACATTTTTCGAATCTTTTGGTGACAGAAAATTTCTAATGAGTTATATGTAATTGTTATAACAATTGAAGTTTAAATGAGTTATATCTAATTGAATATTTTATGAGGGTTTAATTACAAAAAAACTCACCAAAAATTATACAAATAACCGTGAACTACGTAAACAGTATTTAAATAATAATATATTATATTACACTGAAGCTTTGCTCAGAATCGTTTTATACTGAAGAAATGAGTCATCATTTCTTTAAAACTTAATACATTCATCACCAATATCTTGTCCGAGGACCGAAGGGACGAAGGACGAACTTGTATCACCATCATCTCACTTACCAGCTTTTTATTATTTGATTAAGTTAATGAATAATTATTTAAATTATGCTTTATTTTTTTAAATGCTAGGTAAAATTGTTTTAATGTGGTGCACTGTCATTTTGATTAGAATTATTCTTATTTAAAAACCATCAATTTTCATAATACACATTTTACGAATTAATAAAAGTAGTATTTTTAGTGATTTTATTTGCTGTATAATATTATTTCCATTCAAAACATTAATTTTAGAGAAATAAACTCTAAAAATTAAGTTATCAATGTACAAATTGTATAAATTAGAAAAAACATAATTTAAAAAAGTAGTTAAGTTATTTTACTTGAGTCTTAACTCTTAAGGGAAAACAATAAGATACTATACTATATAACTTTTCAAAACAGTTTTTGAAAAAGTAATTAATTTTTTAGAGATTTGTATGTCACTTTTGGTTTGTGGCATAGAAATAAGTGTGTCGTCTAATTTTATAATCTTTGTTTGCAATATTGACTTAAAAAAGACAATTTAAAAACTGGTTTGTCATATTTAACCAGTCTTTTGTAATTATAATTTGAACGTAGTAAGAATCAATCATTTTCTGCCATTTTTAGAGGTAAAATTAAGAATGCAACTTAAATTACTTAGAATTTTTGATCGAAGGGGCCCACGTATAAATATGGGCCGGGGTCTATTGGAAAAATTCTGATTTCCCAGTAGGTCTATCTGCCATCGCGTAGGTACATGCATAGTAGTTGAGTATATAATATGCGTGCGCGTAGTTTAATACTGGACGAAAAGGCAACTTTTTATTTGTTCTCGTCTCATACGGTGACTCATATTTTATTTAGGTAAAGACAAAGTCCCAGAGATAATATTATGCAGTTTCTGTGAAATCGTATACAGACAGAAATAAATTGTAAAATTGTTGCGATTTTTCATGATAATATGTATATAATACATGATTTATGTATATGATATGATACAAGAACATTTAGTTTAAATATTTTTACTGTCCTCAATTTCTTTGAACATAAAAGATAGTATCATCAACATATGGTGTCTTTTACATTTTTTTCTTGTTGGATTAGTGAGTATTTGAGTATTTTTAGATCTCTTAATGTCACCTCTTAATGTCATTCACCAAATCAAATTAAAATATTCTTTTTCCTTTAAGTGTTCTTCTCAGTTTATTTTCTGTATCGGTTTGGATTACTGGCATAAAAGACAATTGCATTTTTCCGGGAGTTAATATGCAAATGTTAAAAATATTGTATTTAATTTTACTTTGGTATATTTGTATTTTGTGAACTGAAATACCTACGTAAGAGATGGTATTTTTTTAAATGTGCTAATTGTTTTTATAGTTTTTATGCTAATCTACCAAGTGGTAGGAATTCCAGAAATCCACCTACGATGGAAAGAAATAAATGCCTTCTTGAAACTACTATAATAATTTATAGTATATATAGTGTATCACTTATAGTATTTATAGTGTATCACTTTATTAGTATATTTTATTTTATAATTCCTAAATATTTAAAAACTATTTAAATTATTTATATTCATGACGTAATTTTTGAGGCATTTTTTTTTCTTTTTTAGAACGCGTTATACACAATAATTATCATGTTTCTAATAAATAAAAGTAATCAGTTAATAAATTAAATTGAAAAGGAGTAAATAATTTAGAATAAAATCGAGATATTTTAGATATTGATGAAATAACAATAACAATAACATCGAAGTTAGATGTAGGTTTATCGATGATCTCGGTAATTGTTTATTTCTTTGAAAAAAATAACCGAAAAGAAATGTAATCAATTTTTATTTTGAAATATTTCGTATTTTTGTCTTGTGTAAAAAGTTAGTAAGTTTAATATCAGTTAATTTTATTCCTTTCACAACCAAGCTATCTTGAAAAACAATCCCTTTCCTTGGATCATCATATTATATTCATGGACATTTTTCATATACATATTACGATAAGAATAACTGTTTCAAACATTCTAAGTATTTAAGCGGGAAGTCATAAACTTTTGAAATTGTTGTTCGTAAAATATTAAATTTCTTAATATTTAAATTGTTCTTGAGATGACCCGGAAATAATACACACTAGAAGTAAGTAGCTACAATATAGTACGTGGTATTATATTATCTTATTTGTTTCCCATATGAACATCTTTTTATTTATTTTCAGTACAAATTGTTTATTCCGTATTCGAATGATTATTTTTTCTTAAATCTGAGATGTGTCTATTTTTAATTATGTTATGAAAATGTATATCATAAGAAGAGCTAGTTTTGAATGTGATTTAAAGTATAGTTCATAGGCATTATTTCTCACGAAAATCAATATTTTATTTTTGGTTTATAACCTACGTTTTCCGTCTACATGTGATGCATATATAGTTTTATTATAAACTAATATTCATTATTATTAATTATGTTTTTCTATTGGAACATTTAATTGAAAATGTGTGTTTGTTTAATTTAATTCCATTTGTAGTATAAGTTATTACAATTAACTTTCATTGACACGGACCAATTTTATATTACTGTGTAAAATCTAATTATTTTCAATATAAAAAATTTTTAAGTACGAAATCATGCGACTTAATATATAATATTTATTTCATCTTTATAGTAATATTTTGTACAATATTAGATAAATAATTTTTTTGTTATAAATTCGTTAAAGTCAGTCGTAAAAAGCAATCATAAGTTTTCTTAATTTTTCGCGTTGGTTGCCTTCTTGGACTCCTGTTTTTTAAATATTGTAACATTCATTGATATAATTTATAATAAAAAAAATTAAATGATTATTTATAATTTATTGGTACTTTATTAAGTAATTTGTAATCAAGTATCAATTTTTAAATGGTTCTTATTTGGAATAAAATATATCAACTATATGGATTTGGCTTAAAACCCGAAGCAATTTCCCAGTACGGACAGACATGATACCAAGTATATTAGAATCGCATAATTATAATAGATATCATTATAATCTGCTCACATCCATTTAAGATTAAAATCACTTCAGAGGGGACGGGGAGTACTTGTCATGGATATTATAATCACAGATCATATATTAATCATGAATAAGATATCTTGTTTTATCAATACTGTGCATATTATTATAAGTATACTAGTAAATTTTGTGATCATAATATGCACTCGAGTTATTATATAGGACATAAATAGGAAAACATATTTACTATCAATCCGTTATTCATGTTTCTATTACTGACTTATTTTATATTCAAATAATTCAATAGCATTAGTGCAATTCTTCTTAGCTATTTTATTACACTAAATTTTTGATAGTACATGATGAGTTTTAGAAAGTTTGAATGTTAAAATAAATATTTACTTACGAATATTGTGATTTACTGATGATAATCGTAATCGTTGTTATAATTTGTATTAACTAATAATTATTAATTATTACAATTTTATCGTACAAAACCTTCATTTTGTTAATTATACTTCTACATAATATTCACTGATTTTTATACTTATATTGCAAAGATGCAGACTCGTAATGTACTTTATTATAAAAAAAACTAGTGGGTTCGCTTGTCAACTCCCAAGTTTCATATTAGCTAATAATAAATAATTATTGTGAAATGGTCAATTGAATAAAAAATACCGAAAAGTTTGTTGTAATACTTTTCTTGAATACAATATTAATTTGACTGTCTAACTAAAATAACACGTGTTGTATTTATTATGTGTAAGAGACAAGTATTCGAAATTATTTGTATACAATAGAGAAAAACGGTAACGTCTGTTACCTTATATGAAAAAAATCACGACTCCAGTAATTTTTTCCCGGTAAGTAATTATAAATTTGTATATAAAAACAAACTATTTTTCAAAATATCAGGTTGTTTATAGTTGATATCACTGGTTGTACCGGAGAAGATAAAAAGAAGATTTTCAATATAGATTTGATATTAAACAATATGCACACACACACACACACACACACACACACACACACACACACACACACACACACACACACACACACACACACACACACACACACACACACACACACACACACACACACATATATGTATGGTGTAAGCCGTTTATCAGAATAATAGATATATAGTTCAATCACTCATTATTTATACGACTCAAAATCACTCAAAACGAGTTGGGTGTATTTAAACACATTAAAAGAAAGTTATTTCTAAGATTCTCAACTTTGATACTAAGATTCAAATTTTGCTCTGAACCCTTCTAATTCCGAGAAAAAAGGCTGAAAATTTAGACATAATTAGTAAAATGTTGAAATAAATTATTTTGAAAAAAAAAAAGTATTTGTGTGAAAATAGTTTTAATTTTGACAGGCTAACATGGTACGAAGTAAAAACATTAACCAAATACAAGTCGCATTACATAATAACATAATTTTTTTAAAAACTGTTGGGATACAAATTTATTTGTTATAACGATAATTTGTGTGTTTTCCAACCTTTTTTAAAGCACGGTCACGTTCGACGTTGAAAAATAAAATTGACGTCATAAAATGTCAGAATGCAAAGAAATAAAGCGTTCGTGAATTAGCCACTCAATTTAAAGCTCGGAAAACTGAAATCTGAACCATACTTAAGTCACAGATAGATCTGTTGCGCATGTGATGTGACGAAAACGTGAATGGAGAGATAATTTCATTGCAATAAGTTTTAAATAATATAAATGGAAGTCACAGAAGAATCCCCCCTAGTGCTCCTTAAAACAAAACTTCCCCCTCAAAATTAAAAATGTCCACACGGTAGCATTCACGTTGGTAATAACTATGTTAGTAGGTAACTTTATAAATATTATTTTTTATTTTTAGTTTCAAATAAATATTGACTATAAAGATATTTAAATGTGTTAATTTATCAATTATTTCAAAAGCCCCATCGAAAAATGTTACTTTATATCATTTACGAATTATATATTTTTTAATTCAACTCGTAAATTGCACAATGGCCCATATAGTCTAGATTTCTTTTCTCTTATATACGCCATTGTAAAATATACTAATTATTTTAAGCAATACGCAGTACAAATAGGTAATATTGCTAATTTAGTAAAAAAAAAATGATAAAACTTTTTAGTAAATGATAAATTCTATTCAATTTGTCACGTGTAAAAGTGAAATGGCAATTATAAACTAACAATAATTAATTTAAATTGTTTCTTTTTTAATTTCTTTCCCTACATTGTTTCTAAGAGAGGTTGTCAGACGTCCCGGTTTGTCCAGTATAGGCACTATTCATTCAAATATTCCTGGTTGCTCTTTGTTTTGCCCCAGTTATCATAAACTGAAAGATAAAACATTTTTTTTCAAATTGTATTGTAAAATTAAAAGATAGAATTATTGTCTTGTGTTCAGTACACATCATAGCTCCAAATTTACAAGTATTTTTGCAGTATCTATACCAGTATATAACTGTATACCTAGTATAAAAGGTGTAAACTATATTTTTAGCGGAATGAACACACAAAGAATTTTGTGGGCACATTATGGAGTTTAAGACTTATTTGCAAGGAATTTATTTTACGACAAAACGATGACTAACTATACGATTTTTTTGAAAACAATTAATTTTAGTGAACATGATTAAAAAGTATGAGTCACAATAATAGTTATTATGTTAAAACAGAAGAAGAATAAAAGAGTTGAAATTATAAATGGTAAATTTAATAAAATCGATTAATATTAGAAAATATTTGATTAACAAAAAACGTTTAAAAAAGGGAGGAGGGGAGAGCATTTATATATCCTAGATTGGTAAATTTAAAATCTGGAAAATCTACTTAAAATTTCGGTTCATTCGGTTATAGTACTCAATTTGAGTAGGTGCCGACGGTAAATCTTTAGTATAAGATTAGTCAATGGTAAATAATTATAGTTCTTCTTTCTTTGGTGTTTTTCGGCCATTAAGACCATCCCGTCACACATCCAATCCTCCATCCTTCCCTATCCATCGTTCGTGTTTTCCAATCCGGTCCTCCATTTATAAATAATTATAATTATTAAAAATAATAATAATAATAATAATAATCATCATCTGTTTAAAAGTGAAAACACGTCGTTGCGTTCCTCCGCCACCACGGACGCAGTGGTAACGGGGCGCGACCAAGTCGGCGTGCACCCGGCGCGACGTGTATGCGATACGGCGTACACGTGTGCGCGCGTGACCGGACCGCACGTGGTCCGTAGTACGGCGTCGTCGTCGACATACGTCGTCGCATTTATAATAATTCCCGTGGTGGCGCGACGGGACGTTATCGCGATATTTTCACTCCCTGACGCCCGGGCACACGAACGTTTATCACTAACGCGATACGGTTTTGAAACACGTCGGGTGTCGGGGTTGGTAGCCGATGGACGGACAGCCACTGTGTATATTCCGTGCCGCACGATCGACGGCACAATATGTGGGTGTATAAGGCCGGTCACGTAATGTCAAGTGCTCGATAATATGATGTAAATGCACGACGAAAAATAAAAATAAATGAATATAATAATAATAATAATAATAATAATAATAATAATTATAGTGACTTGGTCGGGTCGACATGAAACATTTTATTTTAAGCATTTTTTTTTCACCACGTGTAAATTTGTCAGTGACAATAACACGACGTTTCGATCGTTTTTTTTCTCCTCGTAATATAATAATAATAATAATCATATAACGTATTACGCATAATATACACTTTTGCGTCATTGTCGTACGCGTCGTCGTGCAGCCGACCAGTGAGCGAGTATTGAACCGTGATGACAATAGAACGTTAGCGACGAAAAAAATGGCGACCGCACGCTTTTTGAATTAAACTCCTTCCCGTATCTTTTTCTCCCGCAAACCTCAACTACAACTGATTTCGCGCTTTACGGGCGAAAAAGAGATTTAAGATTTTTTAAAAGGAAACCGTGTTTTGGATCTCGTTTTGACTCATCGCTAATAAAATATATAGGTACTAATAATTTCATTGTATATTTTATTATACTTTGCAGTCCTAGCGTCCCTCAAATTATTTGAGCTGACGACTTTAAAACTGGACATACAGATTTTTTTTGCGACAACTAACTGTCTTTTTTCCATATACGTATACGTAAAGATTATCTGGGTAGATCAGGTCAGTCATGGTTTGTTTAAACGTGTCTTTCGTTTTTAACCATAACGATTTCATTTTAACTATTCCTTTTCCAGTGTAACATCGATACGTTGAGGAATATCGAAACCGTTATCATATAATATTATGTTCTTTAATTAAATTAACATAATATAATATTTTTCGTATTGCCCCGTGATGACTCAACCCGTAAAAATTGTCAACAAAAGCATGCGATGCAGTGTCATCTTTATCACGATTTATGAAGTTGAAAATAAATCAATGTTTTACAGATAATTTAAACAGCTCGACTCACGAGAGTATTCGAAGCGTAAAAACTTATACACTGAGATGGATCTAGCATCATATTTTGGAGGTGTTGATTCATAATTATCAATATGATTTGATATTAATGAATTATCGTATTATTTATACCATTCATTTTATTTATTTATTTTTGAAGTGTTATTTACTATACAATAATATAAATTATGATTTTTCTTCATTTTTATGCATATGATTATAACTTGAACAGAATTTACAAACATATGTATTTAAGACATCAATACATTAATAATTTTACTTGAAAACTAATGATGAATAAACAATAAAATTATTTCGACTAACCTTCCAATTCCATCTTTCTATATTTTCTTCTTAGAAAGTATATCCACAATTAGATGAACGACATTTGCTATATTTTCACTCCAAATCCATGTTTATTGTTAATCATGATGTACTCAAACCGAAAACAGTTTTTTGAGAGTTTGTAAATTAAATTCAGTTGTTAAGATCGTAAGGTAATTTTGTTGATTACAACAACGATGACTAAAATAATGATACATTTTATTTTTTCCCTCCAAACAAATAAAAAGATCAACATGGCTCAAGGAGGGTGTTACAGCACTTAAGTACCCCCTTTAAATCTTTCCTTGTCTACATGTTGCACAAGAACAACAAACTATCAGGTTGTAAAGACTAGGAAAATATACATTCAAATACTATTGTGGTTAACTATTTTGAATAATCTAATTCCTGTGGTGTTTTAGCTTCATACATATTTCTCTCTCCTAAAAAACGTTTTGGGAAAGAAGATCTGAATGTCAAATATGCACTTTTTCACTTTGTGATAATTGAGCTATATTAAATTAAGTAAATATATTTTTCTATGATTTGTTTTCAAGTTTATTGACAGTGGAATGAAATAAAAAAAAAAAATAAAAATAAAACAATAATACTTGTTGGGTTGTATCGTACAATGACATATCAAAATATATTAAAGTAAAATCTCTCGAATAGTGCTACATGTAGTTTTATTCGAATACGGTACTGTCCGTGAGTTACATTGCCCTCAAATGTTGTATGTATGATTATTAGTATAGTTGGAATTTCGTAGTCTAATAAAACTAAAAAAAGCATTAAAAAAAAAAAAAAAAAAACAATATTCCTTAGGTTATTTTGAAAATCTTCAAATCTAATAAAAAATGAGGCGTATTAATTATTATGTTTTCCTATAAAAATGTAATTTACAATATATTATCAAAGGGGTCGGTAGTGACATGCGTTGAAAGGTTGACGGGAAACGACTAAATCAATACTTATTAGAATATTTACTACAATTTTAAACATATACATTTTTAACCGGGGTATATTGATAAAGCAATTAATTTAGCTAAGCATCGTCACATAAAACCGATTAAGATACTGCACCATCCAACAAATAAATATTGTTTCTATAATAAATATTGATCTTTCAAATATTTTAATCATGTAGATTAAGAAAATAATTTTAAAAAATGCTATTTAAAACAAATGAAAAAAATCACTCTAAAAATTTGCCTATTTTATTCTGAGTTATATGAATCCAATTCATAGATGAATAAAAAAAAAACATTGCTTTAAATTAATAGTGAAAAAAAACAAACGCCGGAAAATCTCGAACCATAATTTATTTATTTTTAGTGTTTCTTAATTTTTCAAGGACGGACGTTCGTATATTTTTTTTTATTAAAAATACGAAATCGAATTTTCATTAAAATACCGTGATTCGTAACAATTTAAAAAATGTCTTCCATGCGAAAAGTGCTTAAAAATTTACATTTTCTCGGCGACCCGCCAATAATCATTGTCTGGTTAAAAATACCGTCAAAATAACGCGGCAAATTAAACAGATAGGAAACGAACGCGGGAAAATTGTACGAAGAATATTGTCATTTAAAATAACTTTTTTTTCTACATCTGATAAATTTGCAGCGATCGTTCGAGATACATGTTATTATTACATTAAAAACAATGGAAACGATCGAAGGGTCGCGAACTTATCGATCAGACACGTCGTCGGCTCGTGTACGTCGTTGACGCAACTTGTAATTTCGCGTGCGTATCGCGTGCCGTATGTTGTTACGTGCGGCGCGGGGACTGTTGTAGGTCTACTGCAGATACTATGTAGGTTATGGGCAACTCACGTACAGAAATAATAAGGTCTGGGGGACGAAGGGTTTAATTTCAAAAAAAAAATAAAAATTCGTGAAGCCGTGAATATTTACACTTTTACTATGTATTTATACACTGTACACTTCTTTTTAGATTCTAAGCGAAACAAAGAATGTATTGGTTTTAGTATGATGATGATGTGTTTTTTTTTGTATGTATTTAATTACTTTTGGTACGCTTAACTTTTTTTAAAGTTCCATCCATCAACTCTATAGATTGAAAATCACATGTAGGTGGGATTTATTAGGGTTCGTTTTCTCTTTTTCAATAGTTTTTTCAATGGTCAGAAAAACTGCAGAAAAACCCAGTAAAAACGGTAAAATTTTTCGTAAACGACACTTCAACTAAGTCAATTTTAGTTATTTAGCTATAATCCTAAAAGTTGTGTTGCTAGTTACTTGAAATGTTTACCATATATTAATGAACAATTGTTATACATTTACAAAATATAAAACCTAATTGACATATTGTAGACAAAAATAGAGCTTTGAATACGTCGTTTTTGAAAGTTTATTCCAATAAAATTTTAAATATTTAATTACAGTTTCAGAAAATTTAATGCTACCTTACTTATATACTTGACCAAAGGTACTAAAAAAATTAAAAATCAATAGGGTTTTTTTTTATATGCGCATTTAACTAAATTCTTATACGATTTGCACGAAATCGACTATTTTATATCAATTTTCAACTTAAAATATGAATAAAAATGATTGATCCATCCAATCTTTATACAACTTTGAATACAGATAGAATGACATGTTTTGAATTTTCGGGTAAACAATTTTTCTTTTATTTAAACTAAAAAATGTTAAACTGTTTTGACAAAAATAAAAAAAATAACTTACCAACAATTAGACTGAAAACGATAAAATATTTTAAACCACTCATTTTCACACAGATGTTTTACATTTTTTTCTTTGACAAATTTGTAATTTTTAGTTTTAAGAATTGATATATTTTACAAGCTTTTTTATGATCAGTCTAGCTTATATTTACATTTACATATTAAATGGTGGCAACATTTTTTTTACATAAACGTGTAGTATCTTAAATACGATTTAATAGAGCATTTTTACGAATATTCGTCAAATAAAATTATTTATTGACATAGATTTTTAGTATTCTAGAACTTTTTTTTAACCTTACATCATTTGTCTATTGTACAGTTTTTAATTTTTTCGAAAAAAAGTGTATACTAAAATTATTATTTGAGTTTCGCCCCGGATCGTTTCTCAAAAACAATGATTTATTGTTAATTTTCAATTTAAAATAATTTCTTTTATGACTATCGTTTGCCAGATGATCAGCTTGAAAAAATACCTCGTCTAAAATTCTTTATATTTACCACCACTATCCTGTCTGTGAGGAGCTAAGGATGCTCATAGGACAAAGTTTGTTGACATGTTGTTAATATTATTACATACATTAACGGCTTAGTTCCATTATAATTCGACGGGGAACCAAAAAAACTTGGAAGTTTGTGTTGTTTGAGTAAATTATTGAAAATCAATTTTAAAAGTATCTTAAGGATTGCCCTAAATTCTGAATAATCGGATTTTCCTATTTATTGACTATTAATAAATTTATTTTCTGAACACCAATAAAACTATATTATTATAGCTATCCCATATTATAATGAATAAATGTTTAATATTCATACAGATATTGCAACGAAATACAAAATGTGATGTTGGAAAATATCTTCAGCTATTTAATATATTGTCTGTCTGCGCTTAATTCATCGTTTTTAAAAGAAATTATTCCGTGTTTAAAAGTGCAATAAATATTATTTTTATGACGAAAACATTTATATGAGTTATTATTTGAAAAACATGGCTATAACTTTTGATTAATCGTGGAGAGTTTTTATATAGTATCACAGCCGATATATGAATTTTTTTCCTCCATTCTTTGAGATATTAATTTGAACCAATCTGAATAATTCATTTATATACAAGTTACTAGTAGGTAATGTAAGCGAGATAAAAATAAAAACGACCAATTCCTTTTATTTGTGATCGATAGTTATTTTTATAGTAAAAAAAAATATCGAAAAGTTTAAAAAATGTTTATGAACACTCGAAGACGACGTTCATTTTATCGATCTAAGGAATTTGTTGATGAATAGTTATTATGCTATAGTAATGATAATTATTATCACATTATAACACGTGTTCTCTCTTATGGTATTCAACCCTTAAGGTTGGTTTTGCAGTTGGACATGCGCTCTCCATTCTTCCCTGTTCTCAGCTAACCTTTTCAGTTCAGCGTAGCTTGGTAGTCTAGTATCGGAAATCATTTTGTGGTGTTAAAAAAATAAAATAAATGTTTTGATAGGTTCTTTCAATGTCACCTTAATACGTGTTCGAATACGCTCGAGATTTTCGTCTTGTTTGACCACTGATTTAATTCAAAACTCCCCGTAATAATAAATCGTCAGTTTTACGCGGAAATTGATTTTGGTCCGAAACGCGTACTCGTATAGGGAGGTATTCACTGAAATAAGCCGGGGATTCGATGGTTTACGCGCGATTTCTCTCCAGTGACAATATGTTTCTGTTTATTTACCTTTTTTCTTTCGAGTTTGTTTTTGCTGCTTCAGACGAACCAATCGATATGATATTTACATCCTCGTAGCAGCGATACTCTTCACCCGTGTAAATGCCCAAAGATATGCTTGTCCGCGATTTTGTGTTACCCGTGACGTACGCACAATATAAATCAAAACCATACACGTACACAACATAATATTTTACACAATATAATTTTACACGTTTACTGTACTTCCGATTTCCTGTTTTATTGCTCACACATGATATGCATACACTTTGCCTAACTTTGCTTCGTCGGTGTTTTAAATATTAATTAACAAACGGCTATCGCAATCAGTCGATAAAACGTGTGCCTCATGCTTCCTTTCTGTGGGGAAAAATGGGTAAAAGTGTACTTCTGTAACATTCTCAGGAGAGGAATAAATTTTGACGATTAAGTAAAAAATAAAATCACGGAATAATTCAAATGTCTTGATGAAAACCTAAAACGTCTAAAACACGTAACGTAATTATTTTTCTTTAAATATATACCCATGAAAAAGTCTTATAAATCCAAAAGCATCATAATATTAGTATTTAAGATAAATCATAAATCTAAATGCGAGTTTTTCGACTATTATCAATTAGGAAATTCCAATTTAACGAAATTAATTTCAAAATAATATTTTACAAAATTACATTTTTATTTATACAATTTTGCACTTTTATTTTATGTTCAAAATGGCTATTTATAATATAACATTTTTTTGAATAGTTAAGCAGCATAAACTTGTTTAATGAAAAGTTACCTTGTTATTGGAAGGTAAAGTTTTTGAGTTCGTGCGATTAATAGTTATATAAGTAAATACAAAAACGAATACACTTACTTGTTTAAATCATTCTAAATATTGTAATACAGGTTTTCTTTATGACTACAAAACAATTTGTATTTTTAATGTGAGAAGAGTTAAAAATTTCTGAAGAATACTTTATTGTATTCATATAATTAAAATGCAATGTGTTTGAAACTCAAATCATACTGAAGTAAAAATAAGACTGGAAATAATTCATATCATTTTGGTTCCATTCTTAGATATAATACAAAATATTATGTAAATGCCTGAAGTATTCGAAACAAATGATTAAAGCACATAAACGAACAACTTGAAATGAGGGATCCGTTTGCATTTTTTGTAACACAGCCATTTACAAATGTGTTAAAAGGATGTTAATATTTCAGGAAAGAAAAATCTAGGGTATTGGAAATGTAATTTGCTTTATAACGAACACAGACATTTTTGCTTCAGAATCATAAATTTTTTAATTCAGGGGATATGACCTGCTATTACTAGAATTTTCATATTTTTGTTAAATAATTTAAATAATAATATATATTTATATTGTTAAATGTTCTTAAAATTATTTAGATAGTGGAAATGTTTACGAAAAATATTTAAAAACATTTCTAGGTCGTTAAACTACAATTTGTATATGTAACAAAACAACAAAAATAAATTTACTATTTTTCAAAAATTTAGACTATTGTCCATAATTACAACTTGAAAATATATAATAAAGTTAAATCATAAAATAATATTATGAAATACAATATTTCTTTGGAAAATATTGAATTTTTTAATTTTATTATTTTATGAATAGTATGCATATGAATTTAAAAACATTAGTTACGTTGCTCTAAATTTTTTAGTAAATGTTCCTATTTTTTCTTCTAAATTATTCGAAACTTTAAGTTATTTTTCAAACTATTAGTAGAATGATAAAAAAATAGAATAATCTAATATTTATTCATAATATTATGAATGAACATAGTAGTTACTATTGAAGTAAACTAAAATTTAATCAAAAAATGTTCTAAAAAATAATTTTCTTTATGATACTGTATCGTATTAGTGATGTATTATTTTTAAAAAAGGTAAAACAATTATACAAACAATAGTTATTGCGTTTATTAAATAGGTCTGGAACGACAAGTCTGAATAATCTAGTATATAAAATTTATAAATTATATTATATTTAGTATGTCTGAAATTACACGATTTTATAACATAATTCATAAGTATGCAATGTTTTTAATATCTTATTATACAATCACAATTTTCGTTCAAGAAGTCAGTGCCATTTTATTGTTGATTTACAAAAAAAAAAAAAAAAATAATAAGATAAATTACTTTATATTTTGATTGGTCCTTTTAGTGCCAACTGTAACAAAGACATTACGTTCAACGATGACAAGTCCACTAGAACAGACTATAAAAAAATAAATTGCTATTTTAATGTTATTTCGACTTGACCATTGCATTACTTACTTCCACATTTTGTAAAGTGTTTACTTGAAGTAAATTTTCTTTTCTGAAACTCAAAATAGTGACTGCTAAAAGAGATAATATCTCCAAAGAGTCATAAGCTATAATCATATCCCACAGGTTGAGTAACTGTTCTGGAAGTAAATATCCACTAAAACCCTTCATGAGCCATTTGAAAACCACTCTGATGCTATTGATATAAAATGTGTCAATTATAATAATCAAACAGTGTAAGCGTTATAAAAAATGTTATGTAGTTACGGGTGAATATTGTGACTCATAAAATGAGACCAGATTTTAGTCTCGTGTCTTTGTAAAAGCCGCTGGAACAATATACATAATCCTAGTATGCTTTGTGGATGTGAGCTTATTTCGTGTAATCTGAACCAGTAACGTAAGTAGAAAGCTCTGAACGTGAAGTATAGAGGTATGGGATCGTTGAATAAATAACACATTGGAGCAGCTATAAATCAATAATAAATAGACGTAACAGAATCTGTTTTCTAATTAAGAATGAAAATAAATAGTCAATTGGTACTAACCATACATCGTGAAACCGTGAAAAGGTATGATTCCGTTAGGAGGATAAATTGCCTCTTTGGGAGGTTTGCCCCTCAACGATGTCAAAATTGGATGACTGGTCGAGTTGTTAAACACGGACAGCACATCAGTGTCACGAGTAAAACATAACATAATCTAAACATTTAAGAGGAGTGCGAAATATCGTCGTGTGTTCTTCGATGTGTTTATTTTTTTTTTTTTTTTTTACAGTGTTTATTTGCATAAAATACTCGATAATACCTGATACAAAACGTCTTCAAACACGAAATACTGGTCGTCATTACATGCTGTTAGTTGAACGTCTTTTGTGATCAATTTGTCAATCAGCATGTCATACTGTAATACACGTTGCTTGAGTTCTGCGTAGTGCTTTTCCTTTAAACACACACAAATTTCATTCATGCAATATACATTTTTTTTATTAATGAATGAACTTAACACTGAATTGATAAAATAATCTTTTTTTCAACATCGACTTTTATCTAACATTTTTTTCACAAACGTATAATTTGTATATTTAATCAATGTGATATCTGATATATTGCTTAAAATATATTGAATAAATATACCGACGACTTTATATTGGATCCCAAAATTTGTGACCAAAGTCTTCCTCGAAGGCTGCGTGGCGCTCCTAGTTTTAAAAACTCTTGACATACCGGCGCGTGCTGATTTTCTAACACTGGAAATGTATTATTAATTTTTAATTAGATACGAAAATATGAAAGCATTTATTTAAGTAACCTAACTCTCCTCGGGTGATTCGATCTTGCTCGCCTTGTGACGTTGAACCACATGATACAGTTGTCATTGTCGTTAAGCCCAACAACAAATCGGCTGTTGCCAAATCTCTATAATGATGTTTCTAAAACCGAAGCGAAATAAAACTATTCTAATTATCACAATAACTGATAATGGTGGTGAATTCAGGGTTTACGGATTATAACTTATTAAATATTTTAACTTAAATATTTATATAACTTGTCTTATAGACCTGCATATAGTGAATCAATTAAGCAATTATAAAATAATACGAATTCCTAAAATTAAATAGCTAAAATTAGAAACAGAAATTAGGTAAGCGTTAAAAAAATATACATTTATTAAATTTCAGTCAATTAAGAATCACTCCATTGCGTTTTTAAACTACAATGCTATTATTAAATACAACATTATAAAGAGATGTTACCAATGAGTTTCTCCCATAACATACTAATGTAATTTTATCTTGTACTTATACAATTATCTTATGAACATTTTTCAATATACAGATTGTAAATTTTCTTTAAAAAAAAAAAAAAAAACAACTTTTATTTTTTCAAAAATATAAGAGTTATACACATATTGTTGTACATATATTGTTGTAATATTATAATATAAATTAAAAAAAACATAATTTGTATTGTAGTAAAAAAAAAGTTAAAGGATATTTAAAACAGTTTACTCTTGTCTCTGCAACTAATAAAAACTCAAGTTACAACTGATTTTATCATTTCAGTCCCCGTTCCCAATCTTTTATTTTCAATACTTAATATCTTTTTTGTTCTATTCAAAATAGTAAAAATGATTCAAAATCAACTCTTCAGCTACAAAAATTTTAATAAGTTGTATATTATTAAAATTTCCCGAAAATAATTCCAAGAGCCAATGCCCGTGGGATAATAAATTATGTAAGTAAATTCATAACTTCTTAACCTGTTTTCTTTGAAATAAAATTATCTTAACTTACAAGTTCTGATAAGGTTTTAACTTTCAGTGGCAAGTACGTGAAGTCCCATATCATATCATCTCTAAATCAAATAAAAATAGTTTTAATAAGTTTATAAAAAAATTTAATTTTTAATGATGCGTTCAATAAAGATTATCAGAATAAATAATAATAGTCTTCATTTGAAATTCTATACTATCGCGTCCAATATTGATCACTTGTTTTTTAATTTTTTTTTTTCTGTTTTCAACGAATAATAAAAGTTATTTTCACGTACATTTGAAGATGACATACGGTTGAAATAAAATTATTAAGTATAAATAACCAAATTTGTATATTTTACAAATGTGCTAGTTTATGCTTCAAGAATTAGGCAGAAGAATTTTTACTTAAGGTAATAACCTATTGTTATATCATTATTATTTGTAAATCAAAAGTAAAATTTAAATCGGCAAATAACCTTGACAATTCTTTTATTGAAAAAAAACATGGTTATTCATAAACAAAATCAAACAAAAGATTGTATACTTACGAAAGCATCCGATAATTAGGATTGTGCAATGAAAACAATACTTCTAAAAAATCTTTCGGTGCGTACACTGGTCTTAATCTTTCTAAACCTTTACATAAGACAAATACATCTATAAATATTTTTAAATATATTTTTATGATTAATAATAAAGATGATAAAGAAAAACGAAAAAAAAATTGAAAAAAAGAGCAGTAACATCAGATTGTGATTCTTATTCTTCACATTAAATAAAGTCGCAAAAATTATCGACAATTTTTCCAGAAAATTAATTTTCAGTATATACTTAAGTTAGCTTATAGGTGATAATACATTTTTAAATTGTTCTTCTAAACCACATTTTGAATGTATGAAATAATCGTTAGTAGTTATTTAAACATGTAACTATAATAATGCAAACTTGAAAAAATAATTGCGTTCAAATGTTTACCGGGTGAAAAAAAATCATATTCCTACATGGTATTAAATATTATTACGTCGATCACTGAGCATGTTCTATTTTCAGCGTAATAATTTATGATTTAAATATACACTGTTATTTTAAAATAGCCAACAACAAGTGGTTGTACTTCAACTATATACATGTACAAACCAAAAACTATCTAACTTGTATTGTATGTACTGAGTTCGTTCCACTTTTGTAACATATCATCTTTATCCGCATTGGACCTGCAACATGATAGGTTTATACCTATTTCTTCGCACATAGATTCCAATGATTTTTGTATTCTTCGTTCCCATGTAATCTACACAAGAAAAATCATTAGTAATATTAACAGTATTGGTGTAAGCTTTGTTTTGACTGCTAAACGTATTGATTATACTTGAGCTTTTCTCAAATAATCCAACGATTCCATACTCGTCAATTCATCTCTGACCACCATTTGTTTATTGTTGCCATGGCTTCTCAGCCAATGAAATACAGAGTTCCTGAGATCTGTTTCCATACTCCCTTTATTCACTGCCTGCACTAGAGTCTGTTTGAAATCGTCTATGTCTACATCATTTGACGCAGCTAACATCTAGGTAAATAAATATAACTGAAGTCAATGTCAGTAGACTAAAAATTCTATTAGTAACATTGGATTGGTGATTGATAAAATTATGATACGTATGTTTACTTGATAAGTTTATAAATATACAATTTACGTTTTACCTATATCAGATATTTTTATCTTCTGTGTATTCTAAAAAATTTTATTTTTCCGAAATTTGGGGAAAAGTGCTGAAAAAATTTGTTGAAACAGTAATTGATAAAAATATCCACCAAATACCAAATATTAATATTTTAAAATATTGTAGATTGGAAAATATTTTCAAAAAATTACTTTATAGCTTAACACAGAACTTTGCAAATGAGTGATTGGATATCATTTTTTAAATGTTTTTATGTCATACATTTTAAAATTATGTATATCAAGTCTTGATAATTTAATAGAATCTTACTCTTATACTTGATTAACGTCAATGTAAGAATATTGTCAGTGAATGATATTTGTTTATATTTCTTCAAAGAAAACATGTTAACAAAAATGAGTAGTTCGATGTATTTAAAATCACGTAAAATTATAGTTTGTTTTCAATCAAAATTATGTGAATTGTTTTATTCTAAATCAAGCAATATAATAATATTATATTTGATTTTTATAAAATTATATTCTTAAAATTAGTCTACAAAATATCAGATTATATTATATACCTGCAAATTTTCATAAAACCCTTTATAATTATCCATTTTTTGAAGTTCTTCTGCTAATTTTTCCGCTGTTAAATGTAAACTTTTGTCTTTTAATTCTTCCATAGTCGATGTTTTTTTCCGTGTATTTAATTGATGTATTATAATTAAATAAAGAGGCATACAATAGTAAAAAAGTTCAACACAACCGCACTTAGGTTAAATCATTATTTCATTGTATCATTGATATAATAATCAAACGTTACCTTGGAAACCGAAGTAAATTAAATATTAACAAACTTGTGTCTTAACAAAATTCATTTTTTATTTTATTAGTACATTTAATCATATTATTATAGAAGTAAATAAAATAACAGTAATGTTTCAAAAGCTTGTAAAAGTATTTACAATAACACTTTATGTGTTACGTTCGATGATGTTTTTTAGATAACTACTCGCAATACAAGTATTTATTGGAATGCTACCCAATTTTTAGTGAATATAATTATTACTAAGTATTGTACAAAATTCTCAATTCCAAAATATTAAGGTTCATAATCGCAGGTATTTTTATATAATTGGAACTTGGAAGATGTAATAGTGTGTTGGATTTAGGTAGGTACTGAAAACAAAATACATTATTTGTTAAATATTCATATATTATATTTATACATTATATTCAGTGATATCTATAATAATAGTAGAATTATATTATCTTAACTTAAAAAAATATAAGTACATGTAAAGTGCACAAAGAATGATTATTAAAGTAGAATGTAATTTAACTTTGTATTACGTACGAGTATATTTTTTTTTCATGTACAGTTAAAAAAAATAATAAAACTCAATTTTTATGAAATGAATAATATTTTACTACTTTTATCAACGAGGTCTTTTAAAAGTTTTTTAATTTTCTAAAATGGTTACAATTTCTAATAACTTATTATTCTAAATAGTTTTGTTGAAAATGTTGATTTTTTTATTTTTATTGCTGGACCGTTGTTGGTGTTTTAAGAGGTATAAGCATTTAAAGTTGAAGATAGTGAAATGTCAATATGTAGTACATTCCTAAGGTTATCTTTGCTACTTAAAAATGCTTAAAAACCTTTGAAAATCACGTGGATACAAATAATAAAATATTTTTCACTTAAAATGCAGTTTTAGTTATAAATAAATAAAATTGTATCTGAAAAAAAATGAATTAATAAACTGAAAAAAGTTATAATTCGTAAATCCACATGGGAAACTATATAAACTGTCTATTTTAAATTGTTGTGTATTCGGTGCATACAGCTTTCGAAAATTTCCAATATGTTTTAAAATAAAATCTTGTGAATTCATTATAAAAAAAAATATATTTTAAATATGTTCAGTTCAGACGTGGCAAATAGGTATCTACGCAAAATTAAATGTTAATATAATTGTAAATATAATATTAATATAGGTATAAAATAAATATTAATTGCATTATTAATTGAAATTAAATCATTTAAAAATTAAAACGTAGAAAGTACCTTTTTATATTACATAGAAAATTATTTTATTTATGAATACGGATCTAAATAATATAATGTCACATAGATTAGTATAAATTATATTCCAATGTTCTATATTAAGAACAAATCTCAGTGGCATGCTAGGGAATTTTTATTGAGGCAAAGACATTGTCTTCACCCATATCAATCCTGTTTTACATGAACTATCATAAATATCTCATAAAAAAGTTACATTTTATAAAATGTATATATTATATATTTATGAAAAGTTTTTCTTTCAATCAAATAATATTTACAAAATATCATATCAATAAATAAAAAAAAAGTGTGAATTTATAAATAATAGTACAATACTAAAATGTACTATTACATTTTATTTAGTCTGAATTTTAGAACTTAAGTTTACTAGTGCATGACTAATTATATCACATGATAAATTAAAGATAATGTACAACTCTTTGATTATACGTCTATTGAAATAACGGAAAAGAAATAAATTATTCTTTTAATGTTTGATCAAACATAATAGAGATACATTATGCACCTTGACGTGGATTCGAAAATGTTGTGATTGCTCTGTAACCATGATTTCCGTCGACTTCGTAATAGACATTTCTTATCATACCATTAGGCTCTAAAAAACTGTATGATCCTTTTACATAATCGCCGTACTTTGTTTCCCAGCGGTGCGATACAACGCCCGAGATCAAGTCATTGATATTGTAATGGAATTCATAAGCTAGCTATCAAATAGATGAGAGAAAAGACAAAATGCAATTTTTGTGTTATAATAGTTGTAAATGAGTCAGGAATGTAGCTAAAATTGTAAACAATTATTTTTTTTATGAGAGGGAGGAAGTAGTACTTTACTTATTTTGAAATTTCCCCGAGATAATTTAAGTCATTATCAAACAAGAATGAAAGTTGGGGGATTCTCTTCTAGCTACGTCCCTGTTTTGAATATATTCATACATAATTGTATGTCTTAAGAATAGGTACCTCATTTTCTTGAATTGGAACGTAAAAATTTTGAGGAAACGCTCTTGACCACAATAAGGTAAATGATAAAAGAAACTAAAAAAAAAATAAAATGAAAAAAAAATTAAAATTCATACCTAAATATTTATGTACCTAAACCACTAATTAAAACCATTTTTGCTGATCGATATCGAAAACTTTTAAACCATGATCAATTATTGTTTCAGAATAAACGTTATAAGTGCCCGGTAATTCAAACTTTTGATAACAAACTCTAATAATTTATTCCATAATGATGTTATTTTTAACCCAGTACAATAAGCGTAAATAAATCACGTTATTTTTAACGTATTTATGATTTATATTGAAAAATCGTATTCAATGCATAATTCTGTTTAAATTCTTGCATTTAAAGGGTAGCAGACTACGATATTCAGATTCATACAAATAATATTTAAATATATGGGTATTTATGAAAATAATTTGTGTTAATTTATGAAATATTAAAAAAAAAAAACATTAAATATTTTTTTCTTAGATAAGTATAATTGTTCACTGTGCATTTCGTCATAAATTACAATAAGTAATATTATTTTTACCTACTTATAATAAATAATTTGAGTATTGAATTGACAAGAAATAATTACTTTAAAATTATTCTTATTGTGTACATATAATATTATATTACCTGTAGAATAGTTTTCATCTTCATCTCAAATCTATCATACATTGATATGTATATTTATGTGTACATTGATCGTCGGTGGCCAGTGCAAAACTATAACAACGCGGTGATGATTCCTGTGGTTTTGTTTTGCTTGATCCATGTCTGTTCTGAAGAAAATTACATGTTTGGCATTGGCCCTACTATGGAAATTAAATGGCGAGAAGTGCACTTGATGCAGTCAAATGTCAAGGCAATTGTTAGATCATCTTGAACTCGCTGCAGCAAAGAGAACGGACCGAGTAACAATATTGTACAGTACGGAGCGTCCGCCCCCGCGCATTTCTATTCGTTAGAGGAATAATTATAGGTTACGTTAATTTATTTACTATGATAGTACCACGATTCACGTGATTGCAGTGTGTGTGTGTGTGTGTGTGTGTGTGTGTGTGTGTGTGTGTGTGTGTGTGTGTGTGTGTGTGCGTGTTACTTTTGTGAATCGACGTACAAAAATATAAATATAAATATAAAATATTTCATTTCTCTGGCAGTTTTCGAAGTTTTTCTTCTCATTTTTATTTGTTGCCTTAAAAAATATAATGTTTTTTCTAAACGGTTAACTAACAACCGGAAAAATGTATGTAAATCAAATTTATTTTTGTTTTAGCTTTAATGCGTATAGCAAAAGCTTTTGGTCATAAAGAAAATATTTGTACTTCATGAGTACAAATACAAGTATGTTTGCTTTTTTCTAGTTTCTACTTTAAATTGTACAACTATTAATTATTTAAAAAACAAAACTTGTCTTGCTCTTAATTCCGAAAAAATCATTAGGACACATAAACATCCTAATATTATTTGGCCTGGATTTTCATTTGTTCAAATTAGAACTTACATCGAATGTATTAAAAAATATCATCTTTTTTTTCCAGAAGATTATAACATATTATAATGATAGGTATCAAGAATAATAAACTATAAATATCCGTCAGTTTTGATACTGTTAAGTGGAAAACGGCTTTGAAGATGAACGTATTTTTTCTTTATGCGTAAGACGAAAATATAATTTTTTATATGAATTAAATGGTTACGATTTTTATAACAGCAAACTGTGAAGACTTGACTTGAGGATGTAAAACTAATCAATTTTATATCATTTTGAAAATATATTTTCATAAGAAATGTTTAAAGAAACATTTGTCAACTCGAGGTAACATTTTCTTGAATTTTATAATAATAACTATGTACTACAAAACTTTAATATTAATTGATAGTTTTAGATTGTACAGCGTCAAAATTATATCAAAATATCAAACATTCTGTAATTGAGGAAAAAAGTAGTTCATGGTCAATCGTGCGCACTTCATACAATACGTGATCAAATACTACCTCGCCACTCAAGTATATTTTCTACATGCCTTGTAATTGCCTACTGATGATCGGTATTATGTCACAAACACACTTAAAATATACATTTGTCTAAAACTATTTGTTGATTCTGGAATATAGCGTAGACTAATTTGTAAATTAAATTAATTTTTAATTTAAATATTCAATGTGTATATCTACTTTTAAATAACAGGAAAGTCAGTTTAATCATTAACGTTACTTTCGTGATTTACTTGTTCAATATTTAACTTCAAGTTACATACTTCTTAGAAAACATATTTTGAGTAGTCTCACTATTTCTAATCTGATTTCTGTACGCGAAAATGTACTAAACATTCATAATAACTTTCAGACGCTGTAAAAATATATAAAATATCTGAATCTAAAAATGTTAAATAGCGTAATGAATAATGGAGATGATGCGTAATACATAACAATTTCAGTGAGTAATTCTAAATAGCACATAGGTTTTTATATATGTATAAGATATGGTACTACTAAGATATGTACTTATATAAACAAATTATGAACTAAGAACGTCCAAATGTGTAATAAATAAATATGATTTATTTATTAGATGAGTGGTCTTATGGGCAAAATAATTTAAAGTCACACATTACATTAGGTGCCTACTTAGATGATTTAAAATATGTAAAAATCATAGTAAAAAGGACAGACTTTTACACCATGGGGTATTCTTCGCTCCTTGGACAAGATAATGGGTATATTGAGTTTTAAAGAAATTATCTATCATTTCTATAGTTAAACGATTATGAGGAAAGCTTCAGTATAAAAAAAATATACCGTTAATAAATTAAACTTTTTTTTTAGTTTGATTGTCAGTAAATTTTGTTATACCAAATCTATTTAAAGTTTCCTTGTTTAACAAATGAAAAGCCATTTGGACCAAAACATTTTTCTATCTGTATCCAAAGTTTCATAATGATTGGATAATAGTTTTAGTCCATAAAGGGTCAATTTTTTTTTACGTAAAGCATGTATAATAAAAATTAAAAAATTGCAACATTAATATCTGATTTCTGACTGAATAACTAAAATCAATTAAGTGAAAGTGTCGTTTTTTAATTTTACTATTTAGGCAGTTTTGCTCACGCTTGGAAAAACTACTGAAAGGAGAAAAAAAATACCCTGTTTTAAGTACAATTTACATGCAATCTCCAATCTATAGAGTTGCTGTTTGAAACTTTGGAGCATTATTACTACCCAAACAAGTGTTAACAGAAAAAAATAAAAAAAAATGAACATTATTGTGAAACCATTAGATCCTTCGCTTCACTCAGAATTTGAAACAGAATTACATCAAAACATTTAGATATATATTGATAAAGAAAGTTGTGAAAACAAGTGAAATCAAATATTTAATTTAATTGGAAACGACGAGAAACGGCTTAATTACTAACCTAAATTAATTTATCTAGTCCCAGTAAAAATATGTATTTACAAATAAATTTGAGTCACAATTGTATGGTTTGAAAACAATTATTTATAATCGTAATAATTTATTAATTCTAAACATAAAATATCAGTTATGAAACCGTATATTTTGAAAAGTAATAAAAACAGTTACCTACTTATCTTACATAAGTTATCATTATAATGTATTATTAAAATAAAAATAAATAAAATTGGGAATTACATGATGGATGAACTACTAATTTTCAAAAACGTTTTTAGTTTGAAAATTGTTATATTAAAATCTTAATTAAAAAATATATCTATTTTTGTGGACTGTTCAAACAAGATTGATAAAAAAATAATGATTTTTGTTAGCTTAACTGTTATTTTTATGAAACCATAAACTTAATTTACTCTAACTAGATTATTTTTTAACAATTTTTCCAGGTTTAAAAGCTGACTCAGTCGAAAATTGTATTGATTTTACAACTATGGCTGCTTTATTTTTTCTATATATAACCATTTTATCTTTTACATTATGTGATATAAAATAAAGGTATTGTAGTCGTAAAAAAATTTAAACATTTTGCATTCACGTTTATATGCTTTATTTCCGGTTTATTATTTATAGAAAAACCGTTTTTCATACCATATTATAATACAACTACATTATTGATCCTCGTAAGAAGTTCTTTAAAACCTTTTGTATCATAAAATGAACATTTTGTACGTACCATACTACAATGCATTAACACACGGGGGTAGATAAAATCAATTAGTTATCAAGTTGTCAAATCTGTGCCAGAAGTGTATTTTAGTAGACTAAGTATTACATTTTACAATTTTTTTTCATTTTAATTCATTTTGTCTCTTCGGTTCTCAGATTAGATAATGGTAATGGTTGTATTGAATTTAAAAATGACGAATTGCTTCTTTAGTTAAACGATTCTGACCAATAATCTAATTTAATACATACCGTTTTTAGCCTAATAATATAAAAGATTTTTTTAATTAAAACAAAAAACTGAATTTCCTTTTTCTCAGTATTTTTTAAGAGGGGCACTTATTCTAGTAGGTATTTGCCTGACGGCGCTGTTATAGCTCACAACGCCCTGCATGTAACTAATGCAGTTGAATAGATTGAAATCTGTTGATATTTGTCGACAACGCGCAAACCTGCAGTCACCCGAATTTTTTTTTTATCGATTTTGCATATATTACGGTTAAGTCATGTCGTTATAAATACTATAGCGTACAAATTAACATAAATAATTATAAACTGTATAAATACGTCGTTGTTATTTGCACGCATTTGTGTATATACGTATGTGTATACATTGTTTTGTGTTAGTTCTTTAATAACTATATACGTTTCTTAATCGTTTATTCATTTTTAACATCAGTGGCACATAAAATCGTAACTTCGATGGATATCCGGCTCAACGTAAAATTATTAAGTGCACAACATTTTTATGACCATGTTGGTACATGTATTTACCATCGGTGCACATTTGAGTTTTAATGTAAGGTAACACAATAATTCATTGGTATTAGGACAATTTTATTTATTCTAACACTGAAATATCATATGACACATAATTAAAATAGAACAATATTATTAAGATTCGAGAAGTAAGCTGGACACTCAAATTTATTCTCAACGTTCGGATGAAAATTAGCTTTTGTTTTTATACCATAAGAATTTCAAAATAACAGCCATCACTCAACGGAAATAAATGAAATCTAGGACGTGCGTATTTATAGATAGTTTATAGTTTTACGCTAGTATGTCGGCTAGAATATCGTAAGCCTGAATGATCAAATAAGTAAACATTTTTCATTCTAGGTAGATACTTACAAGGTGATCTAGCCAAAAGACTTTTAAACGTATTCCTGGGAATATTTGATGTTTTTCTGCGATATGATTGATCACTTTTAACGCTGATAACTAAAACGCCTATCAAAGTTCTTTTTTCAAGACTTTTTTATACTTATAGTTAATGAATTCTGATGTTATGGCTGATAATATAAATTCTTTCTCTATTACATTTTATAAATATATACTGCAATAATTTCAAAAGCATTAAGGTTGATTATAACTATGATGATGCGAAGAGTTAGAGTAAATCTAATAGCAAATATGTACTTTTACTTCTGGCTAACACCATCAGATTGATGTTCGATGTAAGCATTCATCTTCGTAAATCTATGCCCTAAGACATTAAATATAACAAGGTTCAACGAATTCATATAATGTATAATTTACGTGTAATTCTAAGTCATTATATCACTAATACACGATTATAGCATACTCAATACACATCATAATCTTCATTCGTACACTATCGTTTCTATTTAATTAAATTTAGTTACATTTTTTTCAACGATGTATGCAATCTGTTATTTTATTATTGACACTTTTTTCTCGGATTACTAAAAAATCCATCAAGATCTATTTCTGAATTATCATCACAAGCTTAAATAATTAAACGGTAGTGAAATCAAAATTGTATCTATTTATTTCATTTTATATTAAATTATTATTTTTATATCATTTAAAAATACATTATTATTGTTTATTTACAAAAAGTATCTACGTCTATCACAATTGTGTGTGTGAGAGTGTGTGTGTGTGTGTGTGTGTGTGTGTGTGTGTGTGTGTGTGTGTGTGTGTGTGTGTGTGTGTGTGTGTGTGTGTGTGTGTGTGTGTGTGTGTGTGTGTGTGTGTGTGTGTGTTACGAACAAAACTGTATTTTTACTAAACTACGTATTTATAAAAGAGTTTCATTTTCTTGACGTGGTTTAATTATATGGTCCACGCCATTGCTATCATCATAACCATAATACGATAATACAATTTAACTCTGTTGTATATCTATGATATTATTAATATCACCACCTCTCATTTTAGATTCTGAACGGAGTGAAGAATGTATTGATTGTACAATGATGTGTGTTTTTTTTTTTTTTTTTTTTTTTTTTATTTTTGTGTCTGTCGACACGATTTGGGGCAGTAAAAATGCATCGATTGCCTTATATAGCAACTTTTCTGAAAGGAAATTGAATCTAGTTGGTACTTTGGGGGGTCAAAAGTTAAAAATTTTCAATATTTTTTTAACGCGCCGGGAAAAACCCTTAAAAAATGAGGGAAAAACGGTATATTTTACGCAAAACCAGTTTTCGACAAAATCAAATTTTTTATTTTGCTATAACTCAAAAACAAATCGATGTAAATACTTGAAATTTTCACCAAATGTTTAGATTAGCGTTCTCTATACACCGTTAAATTTTCAAAGTATTTTGACTTTTATTGAGCTAATTATAGACAATTGAAATTTTCAATTTTTTTAAGTATTTTTTTTTAAAATAACGATAAAATTTTTTCTTTTTACCAGAAAATCTTGAAAATTTAATACAAGGTTTCTTATAAGTTGTTCCATAACTGATAAAAAAAAATCCAAAATCGTAAGTCACAATTTTTTTTTATAAGTGCTCAAAGTTCCAATTTATACGAAATATGTAAAAATTGCGAAAATTTGCAAATAATTTTGTTGTTGAAAAATCGTAAAATTTTTTTCTTTTATAACTAAGTTTTGAAAATTTGGTACAAGGTTTTTCATTAGTTTTTCTTCAATTATCTGCAAAAAAACTCTACCGGATTCAGACAAAAAAATTTTATGAGTGTTTGAAATTTAAATTTTTACAAAAACACGTTAAACAACGGTTTAGCCTCAAACGATTTTTGCTATTTGTTTTTTTTTCAAAAAGTATAAGTTGTAGAAACTTGAAAATTTTATCAGTTGTTTATATTGGCATTTTCTTTATATAATTTTATTTTCAAAAGATTTCACTCATTTTTAATCAATTTATAGGCATTTGAAATATTCGATTTTTTTTATTTTTTTTTTTATAAATGTTGATAAAAAAAATGTAGCTCGGACGAAATACTTGAAAATTTAATAGAAAGGTCCACATAAGTTGTTCTAACTCCCATTCAAAAATTATAAAAATACATAGGCACAATTTTTTTTTATAAGCAGTTGAAGTTCAAAAATCGACAAAATTTGTCGAAATCACAAATTATGTCGTAGTTGAAAATGTATAAAAAATGTTCTACTCAAAGTTAAGAAATGAAAATGTATTACAAGGTTGTTCATAAGTTTTGCTTGCAAAAAGTATAAAAAATCTCACGATCGGTTCAATGAAAAAATTTTAACGGGCGTCTGAAACTGTAATTTTTACAAAAATTCAAGCGATTTACTATAAACATATTATTCACTGACAATTCATCTTCGTTCAGAATCGTTTTTTTTTTTATAATATAAAATAATGTCCTAATCTATCCTATAATGCCTAATCTATCAATACATCTCGTGTATCCCACCCAACTCCTGTATCTCTACTCATCACCATAATCTTGTCCGAGGAGCGGAGCGACGATGGACGAACTTCCACCACCATTGTCTTACCGGCTTTTTTGAGGCTGATTTTAACATATATAGGTGGGCTGTAAATATTATTACAGAGACTATGAATAAAATCGTTTGCTCTGGAATATCTTGTTAATTTTTTTAATTTCCTGAAGCGTTGTCCACAATGATGGTTCATAGACTGATGATACTGTGACATCTAACTGCAGATACGTCTCTTCTGTTTTCCAGGTGGCCGAGAGTACGTCAGGACTCAATAAAGAGATCAGCGCGGTAATGGACTTATTTTTAACGAGTAGTTAATTTCTGATTTTTTTTTTTTATTATTAATTTAGAAAAAAACTATGTATTTTCAATTAATTTAGTTACAAAAAGTTAATCATTGAGGTGATGATCTTTTTCACGTATACAAGTTTGGCGTTTTTCTCGAAATTAAATACGAATTAAAAGTGAACACGTAGGGTTTCTACGTAAATAGAGATACAACAGCTACCAATAATATAGTATAGTAAAGACAATCAAGTCATATCATGAAGAAGTGGAAGTTGTATTATCTTTAATTCTGTCATTTCAAACACTAAAGAGCTAGGGATTTTAAGAGTCTATTTACTTTGTAAGTGCACTGCAGATAGATATCTTACAAGCATAAAAATATATCGAGGGTGATTTTTTTATCTTGCTTTAACGTCAATTATTTAGTCGATGAGAATTTTTTTTTTTTTTGGGAATTCGTTGTTTTTTCACGAAATGGAATAATTTGTTTAGGACATTTTTATATAGTTTTTTGGGCATCAACATCTCGGACCTATTTATGTCGTATTATGAACATTTAATGATTTGAATTGCTGAGTAAATAAGCAAAAGTACCTCGCAAACTATACTACACCACTTAAAATGAATTAATAATAATAATAAAATAATATTTCTCAATATATATCTTAAGCTATTGTTCAATAACAAATTTGTAAAATTAGTTTAAAAAATAAATCTATGAGAAAATGAGCGAAAATTTAAAGCCAGAAAAATGTTTTCCCTTCATAAATATGCTCTTTTGTTAGTGTTTCGAACTGCACAAATACAAATTAAAAGTTATGCATTATCTAAATTAAAAGGCTAGTTATTAAAAACATGTATTGAACACCAAACAGTATATTGACGTGGTATTAATTAATGCTCGTAGCAAACTATTCCGAAAAATGCACCCAATAAATATTACAATATTTACATGAGTATAATTTTTACATTTTAAAATTATTTTTTCAAATGCAGCTAATTCGAAGTCCGGCTCAAAATTCTTCGCTTAAAACATTTATTCTACCGTTTTATAATCTAGAATCGGTGTGCCAATGATAATTTTTTCTACCGTTTTCATCTCATCGTTATTCCGGACAAATAAACACGAGCAAATAATACTAAAACACACCAAGGTATCGAGACAGTAAGAGCTCTTTTTAATTTTTATCTCCTGTTTTAGGGCATTTATATTAATATTTTTGTCTTGTTTTCTTTATGTGTTATAAAATATTTACTGTAAAAATAGTAGAGCTGTATTTTGTTTAGTGTTACAAAGTAAATGTACATTGCATGTACGTTGTATACTAAGTACATTTAGAGATTAAAATTGATGATCTTAAATTAATGTAAATTAATGTTGTGGGAACATTCTTCTCGTTCTTAAAAATATTTTGAAAAATAGATAACATTTGGCTACGGTTATTTTGATAAAACTTAACGTTATAAACTCCCTCTTTTCCCTCAAAAAACAACACAATTTTAAGTAAGTAATCACTGATCACTAAGTATATATTAAGAATAGAAAACTGGCAACCCACGTATCACCATTGAATTAGTCCATGTTATCTTTTAAAGTGTAAAACCCTAATTTGAAAGTTAAAAAAATGTCTTTGAATGAAAAACGGTGATGAAAAAAGTTTATCTATATCTATAATATACGTATTATATAATTATTATATTGATTTTATATTTATTAATTTAATATAATTTTTATGATGTACTGAGGTATATTTCTTTATTTCACTCCAGGGGCAATAGTGTGTACATAGAATTATTATGATATAAATTAATTTAAGATTATGTAATAAAACAAATATCAATAAAAATAGATTTGCTTATGATGAAAAAATTGACCAATTAAGAAGATAATTATTGTTGAATAAAAATTTACTTGTTCAATAAATATTTCGAAAATTCAAGCCTGAATTCTGAAGTTTAAATTCATAATAATAACTGTATCATTTAGCATGGAATGACTCATAAAAGTGACAGTTGCTACTCTTTTCATCTGAATTCGACTTAAAATTATCAAAGCCCATAAACATTATTAATCGTTTTAGATATTTGAGATGTGGTTCGCAAATTTTGAATGTAAAACTGAGGCAAAAATAGCGCAATTATAACTGGGTGAGAATAAAAAATTTAAATTTTGGCGAAAAGAGTTCCATTCATTTCTATAAATATCTCGGGACAATTTACATTATTACTTACATTTAAAAAAATAATGACACGCCATTTAATTTGCTTTTGGGAGAAAGTGTGAGTTAACCATGCATTTATAAGATAAATATCTAAGAAGCACCTAAGACTAGATGTTATTTAGACGACTTATATGATTAAGTTGAGATTAATTCTAAATTATGAATCTATACTATAAATTTGAACGTATCCAGGTATCAAGGAACAATATAACGTTATTAGATATTGTATATTTTTGAAATCACAGCATTAACGTCTAATAAACTCTGACATACGGGCTGCACATCGCTTTGTTGTAATCAATTGTAATATATTCAGAGAAAGAGAGATCAGCACACAAAATTATGCATACATTTTTGATAACCCTAGAAGAAATCAATTTCAGGTTATCGTTTATCAATATATGATAGTACATAATTGAGCTTTTAGATCTAATGAAGGATATCAGAACACATTAATTCATATTTATTTTTGAACGTTTATAATTTGTGCACCAGTTTTAAAAAATATTAACATTTTCAAAATTTAACAATATTTATAAAAATGTATTCATATTTTAAAGCCGATTTGTAGATTTTTTTTATGGTTTATATAAAGGCCACTCTCAATTATACCGTGGCCGTCAACGTGTTAAGAAGCGGATAATATCATCTTGTAACTTGTCAAAATCTTCTACTGAGTTGACTTTGTAATTATTTTTACTTATAAAAGTTATAGAAGTTGTTGTAAAAGTAAAATATAATTCGCTAACAATACATTTAAACAAACTATGCAGAAGTCTAGTGACTTTAAGTTGCCCATCTCTGGCTTATACGAAGCCTTGAAAATTGTATACAAATTATTATTGACTGTCAAATTTCATTGAGTAAATATTATCTATAACATTCAGACCGATTCTGCAAGTAGTTTCAGTAAAAAATTAAATTAAAATATGCCGTTCAAAATCAGACAGCTTATATACACGTCAGATTACTGTTTCGTCTCGTTTCCTTTTTTTTTTTTTGCCAATAAATGCGAAAACCTGGTCGCGTATTCCAGAGTAAGATGCACACACACACACACACACACACACACACACACACACACACACACACACACACACACACACACACACACACACACAAGCGCGCAAGCTCACGTTGGTAAGTATTTAACGCGGGTCACACACGCGCCCATACGATTATAATTGCATTAAATCCGCTAACGTCCCCGGGCGAATCACGCACCTACGGTTATAATCCGCGACGGTAATCCCGGAACGCGAGGCGTGTGCAATGTATGTTATACAATTTGTTTCCATGTCGTTTCCAGGCCAGAGTGGTGTGTCGTTGATTCACACGAATTATGACGACGAAACCACGCCGCGTTAAAACCGACGGCTACGGAATCGCGTTTTCGTGTAGTATACTGCGTGTCCCACGAGGATTCGTACATCGCGACATCTCCTGACATTATGGAGTGGTAATTAAACTCTGGTTAATTTTTTTTCCACACGACTCGTACGGATAAGGACTACACGTTTTCATATTTAAATTAATTTTTTATATTTTAGAGACAACACATTTTTTGCCATACATTTGCAGATAGCTAATTTTTAAATTTTTGCTATGTGACAAATAGTTAAAGAATTTTAAACATTCAAGTCTAAAGAAGCCGAGTAATGGCAGTATATTTTTGTCGAAATCCTCTGCTCGTCCACTCTAATACTTCTCTAAGTCTCTAAACCCTGAATGCGTATACCTTGTTAAATATTGATCTAAAACGAAAATTATTTGTTGAGAAAATTAATTATTAAGTATCAACGTTTTTAAAAAAAAAAAACTTTTTTCTTGTAGTATCGTATTGGAATTACAGTGATAGTCATTTAAGAAAACTGAAAACAAAAAAGTCAAGCTAATAAAAATAGTGAAGTTTTAATGTTGTTTTCAATCATACATCAAAAATGCATGAAAAAAACTTAATAAAAAAAAAGTTAGTGATCGGTACACACTCGGTTAATCAATATGTATAATGATATAATAAGTGAAGTGACTTTTACATGCACCACGCACGGCTTGTGTGTCAATGACTATATCAATCACCCCTTGGCCCCACCTCATACTGGTGGACACGTGTTCAGAACGAAACTCTCGAAAGGTGGTAATATTTTCATGAAAAATTGGTTCGTGAAATTTTAAATTATTAAATCAATATATTCAATTTCTAAACGAAACAAAGTAAAAAAAGTTTTGAAGTAACGTCTTAATATGTTTTTATACATAATATGCTTTAGTGTGAAAGAAAAATCGCAAAGTTAAAAATTAACGAGTTATACAGATCGAAAATATACACTTGAGTAGGTTTATAGTCCTAATAATCTAATTGAAAACATTTCCCATTGGTTTTCTAGAAAATTACAAAAATGTACGCCGTAAATTACAAAACAAAGTCATAGCATATGCATGTAATATTACATGCTTTAAGCAATTGAAATTTTTTATGTTATAGTTATTTATAAAACACATTCTTAATGTGTTCTAAACCTTTAAAATTTTACTGTTTGTTTACACTTAAAACAATAATATTCACGAGCAAAACTATTTAGAATATTTATTCCATATAGTTAACAATTATTATAGGATAAAAAAAATATATTATTCACTCAATCATATGATTTTTGTAGTTAGCATTTTCTATAAATCTGAAAAATCTCAAGAACTAATTGTCGATTTGTTTATTTCTGAATATTTAAATTTAAAAATTATTATAAGTAAATAATTTTTATAGAGGATGTTTAAATATAAAATGTTTTTGAATTATTGAATTATCAAACTACCGCGGAATTTCCTTATTAGATACAGCTTATAAAATTTTATCGATGGCATTGCTAAGAAGATTAGAAATATATGTGGAAGACATCTTAACAGAGTATCAAACCGGTTTCAGAAGAGGAAAATCTACAACGGATCACATATTCACAATAAGACAAGTAATGGAAAAATTCTACGAATATAATAGAGACCTTCATATTCTTTTTGTAGACTTCAAGCAAGCATATGACAGTATTGACCGCGACCAACTCTGGACAACACTCAGAAATTTCGGTATACCAAGGAAATTGGTGAGACTAGTTGAGATCTGTAACCAACAGACATACTGCAAAGTGCGTTTTATGGGGGAGACCTCTGAAGCATTCGAATGCAAAACCGGCTTAAGACAGGGAGACACACTATCTTCGATACTATTCAATCTTGCCTTGGAACAAGTAATAAGGGACATGCATGAAAAACGAGAAATGGAATTGGTTGGGATAAATACTATTCTAGAATATGCAGATGACTTAGTAATTTTAGGATCATCTACAAATGAAATAAAAACTAGTGCGGAAAAATTATTTAAAGCAAGTCAAAACATGGGTTTAATAGTTAACGAGGAGAAGAAAAAATACATGGTTATGTCAAGACAAGAAACCCCGAAGAGCCATCTCAAGATATACGGATATTCTTTCGAACAAGTAAAAGAGTTTAAATATCTAGGGGTGAACATTAATGAGGAAAATAACATGCATGAGGAGATAAAGATCAGACTGATGATGGCAAACAAAAGCTATTATGCAATGAAAGATATGTTCACGTCGAAGTTACTGTCGCGACGGACAAAGGAAAGATTATACATAACCTATTTGCGGCCAATAGCGACGTATGCATGCGAGACGTGGGCGAGCACAAAGGGTGATGAGGCAAAGCTAGCCATCTTTGAAAGAAAAATACTAAGGAAAATCTATGGTCCAGTGTTTAATGTGAATCTAGGAAAAAAACGACACGGAAAAAAACGCCACGGAAAAAAACGACAAGTAAAAAACGACACGGTAAAAAAGGACACGGGTATAAAACGCCACGGAAAAAAACGACACGGGTAAAAACCGACACGGTAAAAAACGACAAATATAAATAATAAAACGATGAATTATGTATACAATTATTATATTATTAAAACGATTATTATTATTATAACGAACAATTTGATAATGTTCGAAATCAAATATATTGTATAATATAAATAATAATAAATTGGATAAAACTTGAATTTTATAACCCGTAATCGAAAAACATACAAATAAAGATTGTAGTATAAAAGAAAATCGATAATAGGTACACAAAAGACTAACTTTAAGTTGATATAACCACGAAATGGTCCAAATTGATAGGTATTAGTAGTATTGCACAACGCATGGCATAGCCTGTTAACTATTACAGTAGGTAACAATTTTCAGTTTAGAATTCAATTTATTCACTATTTTCTCATTTTAATATGGAGATAATTGTATCAAATAAGGGAGGTTATAAAATATGTTGGGATGGACATAGTTATATTTTGAAGCACCGAGGGCGCAAACGAATAACATGGAGGTGTACAAAAGGATCTTCCTTGAAGTGTTCCGGAACAATTTATACCGACTTGGAAAATCGCAACCCCCAAATTGGAAAAGTTCATAATCATATAGCTGATAAAAATGAGGTATTTATTTTTATGATATTATTGTTTAATGCAAGGGGGAGGTTGATGGAGTCTGGGAAATCGGTTTGAGGAAATGCATAATTTGGGCGCGGTAAATTGATTGCCAGGTTAATATCGGCTAGTACAGTGTTTCTCAACCTATGGGTCGCGACTCATCATTGGGTTAAACTTGAACTTTTTTTTTGCGGAAGGGCTGAGTCGTCTACCCGGTTATGCTTTATATCGACGCCAAAAATTACGGCATTTTGGTCGTTCATTTTTTATATATTATATATGTTACCGGCAGTATGAATAAAAATTTAATTTCGATAAACTTAATACACATTAAGTACCTACTATAATATAGCAGTATATAACATACAATAGGTGATCCCAAAATAGAAAGTGCTTTACACTCATCATCATGGCAATTTTGCCTTATCGCCTAACAGTTTTCAGCAATTATATGTAATAAGAATACAAGTCAATAATATTTTTATTACGGCTGTCTATTGCATATTATCTAAAAAAACACAATCTACATATGAAAGAATGTTAAGTCTTTTATAAGAAAAATGTGCTGAAAAAAATATGTATCTGGATCCCATCATCATTCATGTAGACTTCGAAAAAGCTGTAATCAATGCTATTCAAATTGTGATTGGTGAACATGTTGAAATAAATGGCTGTTTTTATCACCTTACTCAATCAACACACAGACAAATCCAAAAGATGGGGTTAGAAAATGAGTATAGAACGGACGAAAATCTTTCTTTATTTTGTAGAAAGTTAGATGCTTTGGCGTTTTTACCAGTAAATGACGTAGCTAATGGTATGAGGCATTTAAAAGAAATAATGCCAGACAACGCTTCTCCTATTTTGGAATACTTCGATAAAACGTATGTTACTGGTAGTTTTAGAAGAGTCAATGCCATTCAAGGTGATGATAATATTATAAATTTAAGAAATACTCCGCCATTATTTCCTCATAATTTATGGAATGTTCATGTTCTAACATTAAATGATCGTGATAGGACAAATAATCAGTGTGAAGGATGGAACCATAGATTTTCCAAGTTAGTAGGTCATAACCATCCCTCAATATGGGTTTTAATCACGAAAATTAGGTTAGAAGTGGCAAGTGATGAAGCAAAATTAACACAACATTCTTTGGGGAATTTTAAACAAAAGAAGAAATTAGTATACGTGAAGGTCCAAGAAAAATTGAAACATTTATGCGAAGAATATAGTAATAATAATAGGGATATATCAAATTTTTTAACTGCAATTGCGTATACAATTAGATATGTATAATTATGGTATTTTTTTTAATCATTTTTTGACCATAAATTGTCATAAATAATATAATAATAATTGACGTAATAATAATATAAAAATACTTAAATCTAAAATACTTAAATAATTATAATTTGTTTTATCGTTTTATATCATTATAAATATAATAATACTTTTATACTTAAATCTTTATTTGTATGTTTTTCGTTATAATAATATAATAATTGTATACATAATTCTTCGTTTTATTATTTATATTTGTCGTTTTTTACCGTGTCGTTTTTTACCCGTGGCGTTTTTTTCCGTGGCGTTTTTTACCGGTGGCGTTTTTTACCGTGTCGTTTTTTACTTGTCGTTTTTTTTCGTGGCGTTTTTTTCCGTGTCGTTTTTTTCCGGATACCGTTTAATGTAAACCTAGGAATTTTCGAAAGAAGGAAAAATGAAGATTTACAAAAACTCTATAATAAACCAAACATCTGCAAATTTCTTATTAGCAAAAGACTAGAATGGGCTGGACATGTGTGGCGTGCAGAAGGATGTCTTATAAGAAAAGTGCTCGATGGAAAGCTGAATGGAAAAAGACCCATAGGGAGACCACGGCAAAGATGGTTCGATAAAGTCAAGAAAGATTTGACACGAGTGGACCCTACTTATAACATCAATTTGGCAGTGGATAGAATGCATTGGAGAGTTATTGTAGAAGCGGCATTAGACCTAAATGGTTTGTTTTAAGCCTAAGAAGAAGAAGATTATTGAATTATTGAATAATTACCTATAGTTATTACTTCACAACGTGTTTAATATAGTTTTAAAATAATACAAATTCAAAAAAACGCAAAAAAAGTATTAGCCATTTATTAAAATACTTGAAATGTAGGTACCTACCTATTCATAAAATAAAATAAACAATAAAAATAGATAACAGATGTATATACATAAAATAAAGTTACAATTTGATTAAATATAACATTTGAAATATTAGCACTGTAGTGACTGTTAAACTATTTTTAATTTATTAATTAAAAATTTAAAAATTTTATGGAAGAGGAGAGTTAAGAATGCCATTATTAATCCTTTAAAATATACCATGGAAACAAATATCAAAACGAGAACGTTTTGTAAATTAACTTCAATTTTGAGAATAGTGGTAAATGAGTTGTCTCTGTAATACCGTAAAAACCTAAAGCTAGTTATGCGTGTTTATATTTCAGTGACGCCGGAGTAGTTTTTAAGCTCTTTAGCAAAGTGTAATGTATTTAATCCAGTCTTTATGATAGTTAACGAAATAGCCGACAAAATAATACTTTGATCTGAAGATACTGATCCAAACAAATTTTAGGGTAATATTGTTTAAAAACTTAAGATACTGCTTCCGTTAATTTAAATTTCTTGGTAAAAACAATTCAGAAAACATACGTCGTAATAAAAAGGGATGATAAATAAAAAATTAACGGTGGATATATCAAAATACGATTTGCCATGTTACATAAAAGTACTTTAGATAATGTATCATTTTACTTTTTGTTAATTTTTTTTTTTTTTCATTAACACATTTACACATTACTCACCGATGTGTGGTTAAATAGACTGGGCCGTATCTGGGTGAATATCGCGTTTATTGTAAGTTATTACTGATGGATTAGAATGTATTAAAAAAATAATAATAATGACCTCATTAAAACAGGCCTAGTGATATTTAATTTTTTAAATATTATGTAAATATTGTTCATAAAGCAAATGGCACTGCATTTTCTTAGTAAAAATACTTAATTTACGATTTTTTCCAATTTTTTAAACCCAATTTAATTTATTTATGTTATTTTGATGAATGTTTAATATACAAATTTGTTTAAACATAGCTACACATTTCTTAACTAATAAACTTAGTTAGTGATTAATAATTAAAACAAAATACTTTTTTGAATCAACCTAGGTGTTCATAAACCATCCCCCAATTTTGTTCTAAAGAAAGGTACTGAGATGCATTACTATGTGAAATTTCAACCAAACATACAATACAACCATAAATAATTTATTAATATAAATAAATATAATAAACAAATGAAATAAATTATTAGCACATTTTTTTTAAACATACACCCTGCAAACGTATTTACGAACTTGGTTCACTCCTTATTAGGTTTTACGTATACAACTTTCGGCGACTAGAATTTTCGACCAAGTATTGTGTAAAACGAAATATTACGTTTCACAACGTAGGCAATTGTATATTTTGTTTATCTCCAATAACCAGGAGGTGTCTTTTTTATTTTTCACACTGACCTCAACGATTTGACCGCATTGAACCAGCTAATGTGTACGGACTTATCTATTCACACAACGCCGCGTACGCGCTGTGTATTACATTTTTAGAACGTAAAAATAGGTGTGACCGACACAACATTATGTGCATTATTGCTATCGTGATAATTGATGACAGTAATACTGAAATAACAGTTTTCCACCAAGTCACGGCTTATGCAGTTATCGTGTTTGAACACTGTAAAAATAACAGAAAAAACGAAAACAAAATTATACTGATGCATTGTATGTGAATTTTTGAAGTAACAGCAAAACGTTTTTACAAAATTGTTTATTATGTTAATCATCGGGCGACTGTTTTACGTCACCGAGTCTATATGGTTTACCCGCTCCTAATTGTTTGGAATATAATACGTTATGTTCATTCGAATGTCGAGTAAACATTTATGATTGTATCACAGTTGAGGCATGGTCGTATTAATAAATTTTGCATCACTAAGCACAGGTATATTCCATACCCATAGGCATATAGATAAAGGTGGCGGAGAGGCAGGGGCATCATTTCAACTTTTTTATAATTGGTGCCAAAATGTTTGCAGGCTATTTAAAATCATTGCCAGGTCACAATTATGAGCAAAGAAGGTAAAGGGGGAGGCATACTCCGTTTGTAGAATTTCAAAAAATGTAGTATATTTGAATTATTTATAAAAAATTATGTCGCTAATATAAGTATGAAAGTATCACCAATGTTGCTAACCATTTCCGTTTTATTATGTGTATTTATATTTTGTCTACTTTTTTGGTTCCTAGGTATATATATATATTATATATAAATTTGGTAAATAAGTGTATGGAACTATATCTGTACATTCATACAAAATAGATCACGAAATCTAAGAAGCGTACGAGTGCGCTTGACCAATAAAACTATAGTTTTGGCAGCACAACAGTGAAATCGTTGATTTTGTGATATATATATTTTTTTTATATTCTGATTACCAATAATTATTATTGTTATATTTTTAATTTAAAATTTTAAGAAAATAATTTCTTGTTTCAAAATGTAGGTGGTTCAAAGGTTCTCTATTGTCTATACCATGTATAATCTATAAAAGAACAAACGTGTTATTGTTAAGTTTACTGGAACTACACAAAAAGTTTTAAATAAATAATACATAGGAAAGATGTGGCAAATGAAAATTATATCGCCAGAAAACTGAGTACTTGCACTATAAAATTGTGCTATTCTTTAATGGTAATGTTTTAGATTGGGACTTTTAAATATAGTAATATTATAATTATAAATAATATGACGTGTGTATAAGTTCCTCTTTATGATTTAAATAATCTAACGGAATACATTTTAAATAAGCGTCTAAATAAAAACCAGATCAGTTCATTAATACGCACGCGTAAATAAATAATATTATTTCCACATACACATGAAAAATATAGTAAATAAATAAATCACTTGAAACACGTTAAAGTATTGATTAAAAATATTTAAAAACAATTTCTCGGTGAATTATTCACATTGTAAGAATATGATGTATTAAAGAAATAATAAATTTGTATACACTCTGCCGCAAAATCTATCATGTGCAAATTATCAGAGGAAATAGAAAAAATAATTATTTATTTTAAATACTATAATAAGAATTACATAAACATTGTCACACTAAACTATCACAAAATATCATTCGATCAATATTATTTAAATATTTTATGATATTTAGTTATATTTAGTTTATAGATATTTAGATGCTACTATTATTTTGAAAATAAGATGGTAGAATATATGGTGAAGTTTTTGTTTGACTGTACGATATTTCTCAATTTAAAATATTTTCGTTCTGAACAACTTCTTCCGCGTAATTTTTTGGACAGTGGACATTTTCAAAAAAGTAATAAATTTAAAAACATAGGGCATAATTTATAAAAAAAAAAAGATTAAATTATTAAATTATACATGCCATACAAGTTTTTAATTATTATTATTTCACCTTTATATATCATACTTACACTTCACATATTATAATTATGTCAATATTGATAATTATACATTAGTACTTCGCTTTAGACGTTTAAAAAAAATAAATTATGACAATAAAGTCAGCCGCTCAGATAATTTAATGACACGTTAGTGCACGTGAATTAATATACGGTGTACGTCGCTGTTTAAACGTTTCTCATTTTGATACTCGAAAATAAAATAATTTAACTTACTTTTAGCTTGTATATCCGTATTCAAATACGTATAAAATAAGAAAGTTAGAGTTATTAATTTTATTCTAGTGTTTAAACGAGCACGCTTTAACGTAGTAAAGCAAATCGTCGTAATTTAATTTATGGACAATATGCTCATATTTATAATTTAATCAAATACTTATCATCACTAAAATGGATACTATTTTAGGATTGGTTCTAATATAATTTAATTTTTTACAACCAAATTTATACACTTAATGGGCCATAATAAGATAATGATATTTTCAAACAAATTGTGTCGCTATATTTTTATACTTTTGTCCGCTTAATATTGTATTTTCGATCATAGTACGTCTTCTGAAAACACGTCTTTCGGACGCATCTCTATAGATATAATGTTAGCGTGAACGAAACGCATATGTCATAAAAGAAAAGTAAACTTATGATATCGAAACAATGCGACAAACGTATATTATCATACAAAATTATTCGCCCCAGAATTACACTCAATGTTACGTTATGCAGGAATTTTGTTGCAGTGAGTCGATTTTGATTTTTTCTCCGTTACACAAATAAATATCATGTGCACGTGGAAAAGAGATCTTACACCATCGCGTTTCCAAGAAACTAACTCGACGTTCGTGCTGACGTTATTAGTTTGTTTGTATAAGTATATCTAAATGTCGACCAAACAATTTCGATCAGCAATACGGTGACACATAATACGATGAAATTACGAGCATGGCCGCCCTGTAATAATACTCACTTGACTATTATCATTATTATTGTTCGGTGTTTAAGTTCAAATTTAATATATTTATACATGATACACCTTCAACTTAAATCAGTAAGACGATTACATGGGCTACTACCCTCTTCTGGCTTGTGTAAATAAGAACAAAATATATACATGTGTTTGTAGGCAACATATTTTCACCTCTCCTTTTCAAGGCTTGTAAAGAATCACTCTTGAATGGTATGGATAGCGATAGTCATCAGTATCACTACCGCCATCAGAACTACAAGTGTTTGACTGCAAGCAATAAGACAAGGCACGCGATTAAGTATTCCAATTCGGGTGTAAGAAACTGCAGTCTAACCAAATGCGTTTGATTTGAACACACCCACACACACAGTGGCGTATCCAGGGGGAGGGCCACAGGGGCCATGGCCCCCCCCCTCGTTGGCCGTATTTATACTAGATTTTGTTTTAAATATTTAAATTTATTCGTATACATGAACGCAATGAACGCATAGGTACTACAATAATACGCTTATACCAGTATTCAGTAATCACTGTTACCGTTATCACGTTTCACCAACGTTGTTCTAGTTCCAAAGGGGGGCCAGTGAGTAGTTACACAACTGCTTTGGTGACACGGACAGTTTAACGGTCTCCGTATCGTACCACAATATTCGTTGTGTAAATAGTGTAATCAGTTATCACTTGTTAATATTAAAAAACGACGGAAAACATACTTAAGATCAACAATGACTGAAAATAGACTAAATGGGTTAGCTTTAGTAAACATAAATAAAAAAGAGGTCATTTCAGAAACTGAAATTATTGAGGATTTTGCAGAAAAAGCTCGTAGATTGGTCAAAATAATTTTACACAATTGTTACTATAGTTTTTATACACTTATAATTTTGTTGGGATTAACTTGTTTTTCTTATTTAATTACTATTACTATTCATTATTATGTATATATATATATATATTAACTTAATGACTGACTGAAAATATAAATAAATTATTTGCATTAAAAACGTTAAATATTTGGTTTATTTTATTTTTTGTTTTTGGTAGAATTTTAGTTGGTATTTTATATGGTAAAATGTTAGACAGTGTGTGCCCCCCCCTAAAAAAAATCCTGGATACGCCACTGCACACACACACACAAAAACACACACACACACACAGATTTTGCGGATTCGGAAACTCATAAAGAATTACTGCAATTAATTAATATAATAGCTAGTATGTATATACAAGTATATACGTGTTTGATAGATGAAAAGGGGCTATGATGTAATTGTATTATGTTCATTTGAAATTATGTTTAAACGTTACTATTATTACGATAATTTTTTATTACTGTAATTGTTACTCAGAATCAAAAACAATAAAATGATTTTACGACGCACATTTATTTTTCAATTAAAATACTCCAAGCATGTAATTAATAATCAAGTTTTCCGCAATCGGTAACAAACGAACTAATACTTATGTTCAAATTATGTTTTTTTCTTTTTTAATTTATAAATTTAAATTAAATCAATATTAACTTTTTCACGTACACTTGTATGACTGAATTCGTTTTTATGTTTAATCGGCGAAACCGCTTCGTTTGTATGCTGACCGCACCGTATACATTTTGTTACATTGCCTTTAAGCACCAATTTAACTTTACAAAATTACAATAATAAATTTTAGATTAATTTTTTGCAGTTGGTAGTACATTTTGAATGTTGTAATAATTGAATTATCAGTTATACCCAGATAGTCAATCATTTCTCAAAATAAGTTTTTATAAAATAATTATCTAAACTATACGTGTATTCTTAATTATTTATTGAGTGATTTTTTTGTAGTCACAATATGCTAATTTTTGTTTTAGTGTATTTATACCTGAAACGGCTGAAACTAAATGGAAAAAATTTTCTTCTGTAATATCTGGTATAGCTCTAAACTCTTGAAACCCCCTTTTTGATTAGTTTTAGATAACATAAAAATAACATTTATGTGTACACTATGCTTACTGCATATATCGATGAATAGAATATTATAGGAGTGATTTTTCTAAAGTTACCTAGTGACAACATTTTACACCCATCTTTCATAAGATAATAATAATTATTGATATTTGATAGTAATAAATCATCACAGATCAGTTCAACAGTAATAAATTAGAAATAAAGTAATTGATCAAATTAAAAACACATAGCTGATAAATCAGTACCTTATTATTGAATAACCCGGATTTTTTGGTTAAATTATTGAAATAACAATTAAGTAAAATTTATTTTAATAATGGAATGAAATTATTTTATTTTCATTTGTTTGTTTAACTATTTTGATTTCGTGCTTAAATTTAAATCAAAATTTATTGTATCAATGAATGATCACAATTATCCAATCAAAATTATAATAATTATCATTTTCATAATGCAATACAGTTAAGTTAATTTGTAAAGTAAATAAAACACCAAGTTTATTTAAAATAATCAATAAATAATTATTATTTTTGTTGAATATTATGTTTGATTTAATACACAGGAATCTTACAGTTATATATTTTACTGCAAATTAATATCACTCTATTGTTAATTTAATACAAGTGTATGATAAACATTATATCCGTAACATAGAATTATTGATCAGTAAATTTAATTAGTGTGATATACATATTAATATTATTACGATAATTGCATGTTCCTTCCCACGTGCTTTCCCATCCCTGCTTTTCCGGAATTCGAAATTTCCCTTGTTCCATTATTAATCATTTTTACCAGGAACTAGAATACCTCTACATAAAAATAAGTAGTAATAAATAGATACCTACTTTGGTTGAACCCAAATTAAAATGCTTAAATTTTCAAATATTTTGTATAAAAATGTGTGTGTGTGTGTGTGTGTGTGTGTGTGTGTGTGTGTGTGTGTGTGTGTGTGTGTGTGTGTGTGTGTGTGTGTGTGTGTGTGTGTGTGTGTGTGTGTGTGTGTGTGTGTGTGTGTGTGTGTGTGTGTGTGTGTGTGTGTGTGTGTGTGTGTGTGTGTGTGTGTGTGTGTGTGTGTGTGTGTGTGTGTGTGTGTGTGTGTGTGTGTGTGTGTGTTGTGTGTGTGTGTGTGTGTGTGTGTGTGTGTGTGTGTGTGTGTGTGTGTGTGTGTGTGTGTGTGTGTGTGTGTGTGTGTGTGTGTGTGTGTGTGTGTGTGTGTGTGTGTGTGTGTGTGTGTGTGTGTGTGTGTGTGTGTGTGTGATGAGTTGTCTGAATTAAGTGTTTAGCAAGTTTGATCCCATGAACATTTACGGCTGCAGTTGCATATTAAACCATTGTAAGTGCACACGACAAATACGACTAAAGCGGCCAAACGTACGTCGATCGAAATTACAATTATTGTTATCATTCTTCTTCTTCTAATTATTATAATCATTATTATTAGCATTGTCATTATTATGATTATCATCATCGCCGTTTTCATCAATTCTCCATGAATTGCACAGTCGCGTATATCGTATAATACTTACACCCAACTGACGAAGCAATACAATTTGCGGCAAAAAATATTTTAACGTACACAGCGATTCTACATCACCAGAGTCGTTTTTAATCGATTTGTTTTATCCACTGTGAGTACTTATCAGGATAAATTATACTAGTACCTAGTCGACAGGCGCGTCCCCCCATAAAAATTTTGAATATATAAAATTACTATTACCTATATCAAAAAAATTTTAATGATCAAAATTTTAATTTATTGTTTTATCTAAATAGAAAAAACTAAATATCCACAAAGATAATAACTACTAATTATTTGGTATTGGCATAGTTTTTGCGGGTATAGGTTTATAGAAGAACGCAAAACATATTTTTATAATCGTGGCTTCAGTCTGTCACCGGTTAGATGTACTGCAGTAATGCACTATATAATAACACCATAACACCACTACATATCAGTGTTACCAATATATATATATTTTTTTTTTTTTAGGCTTTTTACGAGCCATTTAGACTCTTAGCCGTCAAAACTAATTCCTTCCATCGTTCTCTCTCTCTCTCTCTCTCTCTCTCTCTCTCTCTATATATATATATATATATATATATATATATATATATATATATATATATATATATATATATATATATATATATATATAATACTAATAATTAATAAATAATAATATTAATTATTGTGCAGTCACAAGTCACAGTAGTCACACACGAAGGGCGCTCTATATCTACGACCGTTATACGTATACGAAAGACCAGTCATTAGTATGAGCACAGAATAGATCGATCTATTCTGTGGTATAAAACAAACGAAAAATAGATTTTATTGTATAACTGTACTTATTTATTATGATTATTATTAATGTATAATATAATTATAATTTTTCAGTGTACAATTGTATTTATTTATTAATATTTATTATTATTAATAATTCGTAGGTATAATAATATATCGATTTAAAAAATAGGTTCGCCTCCCCCCTTGAAAACAGTCTAAGGATGCCCCTGGTAGTCGACCGTCCAATTGCCGACAAGACGTCTATTGTTAATGCGTATATTCTGCACCACGTCTCAAGTCTCCGCTAGAGAGAAATTCGATGGTCTAGCGTATCATTGTAAATTAACGATCATTTGTTTTCCACCTTGAATTTTTGTCTGCGGATCGGTAGATCGGTAACTTTCCCCATGGGTTTATTTTATATTTTTCATACAAAATGAAACCTCTAAATACCGGCAAATTCTCGGTCGCTGAAATTGTGTCAGCTATTTATAGGAAATAACTGAAGAGTATTTCGTATTCCCTTACTCAAATAAAAGTCTATTATTTGAAGGTACCTACTATTTTAATGTGTTCGTTGACAGAGATTTTGCGATACGTAGTTCTTTTTTCCAATATTTCTTCATGTATGGCATCATCTAATATCCATCCAGTTTATTTTCAATTTTATTTTATAACTCTAACACTTTATGAAAACTTCTATCCTTCTTTGCCCTCTCCTTTACCGATTGTCCATGGCTCGAAAAAGTCAATGAATACGCAGCGCTAAAAGCAATAAAAAAGTAAAGATATAATTTTTAATTTGACTAAATTGTGTACAGTGTACATATTTTTGTAAAATGTTTTGTTAAAAATATTATTTAAAACGTAAAAAACATTACAAAAAAATACAAATAATTAGGTACCTACATCATTGCTTTAAATTTTTTTTTGTAATAAATTAAATAAAGTTTGAACTATTTTGATTTTAATGGAAATAATATAATACAAAATTTACGAACAACAGAGTGAATAATTACTGTTTAAAAATGCGTTGCGAAAGGTGTGAGGGGGTAGAACTACACAATAAATCTGCCTTCAGGCGGAAAATTCGTCGCGCGTCGTCATAAGTTATTTCTGTCTACGTTTCCCCGAAAGGACATGGGTACAGGACGATGTGAACTTGAGTGACACTTTACACTACCGATGTGTGACGTTTTAATATTATAAAGCGTAAATGTATATAGTTTTAAGCCAATAGAAGAAGCGGACGGAAAGTAACTGTTCACAACCCTACATTTTTATTGACCTACATCATCATCACCCCCTCCAAAACCAAATTTAATAATCCTTTTTGATAATTCCGTGCTCCCGTGAATCCAACAAAGATTGCGTCTCTTGTATACGCATGCACATTTATAATAATCATAATGAAATGTACCCGTTTACGTGTGCAACAATAAATTGATTTCGAAGGCGTTTATTCGATTTTGTTTTGATATGTCTAATTGTAAAATATTGTAAATATACCATCCATTATCTAATATTTATGTGACTTTTCATACCACGCGTCAAGTGAAAATGTTTCTATGGATAAAGCGTATGATAATTTAGTGTGTATAATACAAGCATACGAAATATTATGTGTTTACTGTTTGAAGTCACTTGGACAAAACGTACATTTGGTTGCCCTCTAACTCATAACCAAATCACGAAAAAAAATGTGCGAATATTTAGTATGCAACCCACGAGAATTCACAAAGACATTTCACAAATTCGCACACCATTCTCTAGCGATTCCTCTTCCTGTAATATTAAATTTTAAGAAAGGTAACTTGCAAACACGCCTTGCCATTCTCTATCCTAGTGAATATTAACACTTTTACATTTTCTGTTTTGATTTTTTTTTTCTTTTATTTTTATATTATTATATTTGGCATGTGAATTTTTTTATAGATAATATTTTCTGCGATCAATCAGAAAGTATATATAATGCCTAGGCATAATATATTAAAATACAGTATAGAAAATATTTAAACAAATATTATAATCTTACAAAATTGAGGATTATTGTATATAAAATACCTAGGCATTAGGCAAAACATAAGATGTCTGAATACCTTTATTTTTTACATGACCCGTAACTTTTATACAGCTTTTATAACAAATATTGGTGATAACCACACTTCATTCGTGGCTATTATTTACACAATTAATATATTTAATTTGATTATAAATAGATTAATAAGTACTACTCTATGATATTCTAAAATAATTCATGAACACTATATCAATAATAACATCAATGAATAAGAACAATATTAAAAATAAAAAAACCTAAGTGAACATTGAAAATAGAAATTAGAATTTTCGAGGAACTAGTTTTGAGTTTAAAATCTCCTGGCCTCACCTAGGTGGCGCCAATGACTGGTCACCTGTTTCTGCCAAATTTAGTTTTGTCTTCGATTTTACATAGAAACAATGATCGTCCAAAATACTCACTTAATTTATTTAAGATCATCTTTCAGATAAAATATACTTTATAATAATTTTTATGATTTTTAATAATTTTATACCAGTAGGTAACTGAATGAAAAATTCATTAAAATGTACATTTTTATTTTATCCAGATACTAGAATTATAATTTATATTTTAAAATTATTCAACAGTAAGTACCACTTAATATAATATGAATACTACTTAACATCTTAAGTAGTATTCTCATAGGTCCAGGCGTAGCAAGGAAACATGTGAGAATGGTATACTTCTAATGATATGCTGAAAAGATAGGTACCCTATAATACTTCAACATTATTTTTTTTTAGCATACATAAGTTACTATTAATAAAAATTAATTTTCACACAACTTCTATATGAATATTTTATTGTTTGACAAAGGTATTATGTTAATTTAACAAAATGCTAATTATAAGCATAACAGAAGTATAACAGTTGTACTTATGGATTCTAAAGGATCTTAGTAAACCAAAAAATGTAACTCTTAAAAAGGTATTTTTATTGAGTTTCCCAGTGTGTTGTTTTTCTGTGCAACGGTATATTAAAGAAATGTAAAAAAAAAAACTTTAATTTTAATTTTATAATTTTTTTTTTCTTTTATTACTGTAAATTCACTGAAATCAATTGCAAATTACTATAAATAATATCTACATGTTTTACATGAAGTACACACATTTTCATTGTTTTTTTTTCTTTTTATTTTCTTTTTTAAGTTATTTATAACAATACAATATTATGTTACTTTCGAAATGTTTTCTAGGACACTCGACAGTAATACATAAATGATTACATTATAATATTATCATATAGCAAATGACGATGATTATTTCACTCTTGAAACAATATATATTTAAATTCGATTTTCACTAACAACTATTGTATATTTATTATTATTTTTTTGAACAAAGGCGAATAATATTGTGCATTATATATCATATGATCTGAACTAAAACATAAATAATAATAATAATAATAAAATATAAAAATAAGAAAAAAAATAGTTAAAAGGGTGCGTACGACTACCTGTACTGAATTTTGGTAAAATACAACATATTTAGAGTACACACACACAGGTACATTAAAAGGCACTTTGAAAAACATTATTTTCGTCGTTTTCGTTTTTGACATAAAACAATATGATTCTTTTAAATTACTTTAAACTAAAAAACAAATTACTGCTTGACAAATTAAAATAGCGTTGACCGTATATGGATTAGTGCTAAACAATAATGATAATAATTATAATTTTTTTCTTGTTAAAACTAAAATTAAACTTCAATAAAAATAAAACACTGTGTTATAAGGCTTTAGAAAACCATCAAAGAGGAGAAGGGGGAGCACGCACGAGATGAAAATTAATACATGGCATTCATACTCGCGAAAATCATAAAAAAAAACACTAAGACCACACATATTATAATAATATAATATACTACAACGATGTGTATGTGCATATTGCATCAAAGTAATTAACAATAACGAATAAAATAGAAACCAACACGATTGTCACGGTTTCGTTCAAAATCTACATAACACGTGACATACTAGAACTTTTTGCATCATCATACTTCATATTAATCCTTTTACCTTGCAAAGAATTGCATGGTAAAAAGTTAAATAAAAATAGGCACGAATAATCGCTCATGGTTTAAATTATTTTTATTGTAGTTGATATAATAAACGTGACAAAATAATCTTTCCAGCATGCGGTGGTGGCGAATTTTCGGAAAAATGGTCTCTGCTAGCTCGTTTACAAGAGTTTTAAGCTTTGATATAGTAATATGACACTTAAAATTAAGCTGTGGCATGATGGATCAGAATAAGAGGCTACCTCTCTAAACAGTATGGGGTAGATACATATGATCGACTTCAAGTTCTGCAAGTTTTCGAGTCAATCTTACCATTGAAAAGGGACCATTCAAGATGAAGGGAAAGTGGCAAAGCTAAGACAGTATCGAAAACTGAGATCACTAGATTTTTTTTTTTTAGATGATTAGATGTTACATCAAGAAAAGATTCAAACAAACTCATAGAAAAATCGAGCCACCACCAGTTTTGTATAAAACAATAGTTCCACAAAAAAAAAAAAAAGTTAAAAACCCCCAAACACTCATTTTCAATTACAAAACATATGTTATTTTAACATAGGTTTTTGACTGAAACACAAACATAATTTAATGCACTAAAAATCGATGATTATTCAAATCATTACTGGGATTCCAAACGAAGAATAAAATATGACAGCAGCCAGTAGACTTTTGAGAAAATATCAAGAACTTAGCAGATGTCATATTAAACATTCAACAAAAACCAAATATTAAAATACATAAAATAATTAGGAACATTGACTGTAGCATTGATATAATGAGTAAATGAATTATAATGTTGTGATTTAATATAACATAACTAAGTCAATTTCAATATAATTATCATTTTGAAAAACTACTGATCTCTGCTTATTGATTGAACTTATTATTTTTCATTTGTACATTCTTTTCCTTAACCATATTATTGTTTGTTTTCTAAGTACAAAGCCTTTTATAAAAAAAAAAAATATATGTAATAATAATAATAATAATAATAATAATAATAATAGTAAAAATAATAATAATCATATTAACTAAAATTATAATTATAATATAAATCATAGAATTAAAATCATACTTGTAAAACAAAATCGCAATAAAAAAAAAAAAAAAATATCTATATATATTGAATATTAAAAAAAAACAACAAATTGAGCAGAACAGATCTGTTTTAAATAATGATACAAAAAAAAAAAAATAATAAATAATAAATAAATAAACAAACATTAAAAGTAATATATTTAATGTGACAACTATTTTCATAAATTAATTGTTTGATGACATGTAAGAAGAAAACAATATTATTATAATCATAATTTTTAGAACAATTCATTTCATTGTGTTTATAATAATATTACAATAATAGGCATTTATGAAATATTAATGTACACAAAAATATGAACTACCAAGTCTTAAGTTACAGAGATTTTGTCCCAGTAACAGAAAATTAGATACTTAACATAGGCAATCTATTGATTTTGACAAAAGCTTTAGTTTTGGACGTAATACTTTCTTTATTGTACCATGATAATTGACAATTGTTTCAATAAAAATAAAAACATTTTGCACAATATTTTGTTTTAAAATCGTTTGTTTTAAGCATAATAGATAGTGGTGAAAATGATTATATTCAATTAACATTATGATCCAGACCCAAAGTAAGTTCATATTCTTGTTTACTATAATATTTTAGATATACAGGTACATGAGTTTCATTTGATTTCTTTTTTTAACTTTTAGAGAAATATTTGATTACAGTACTTTATAATATATGGCACTTGTTAAAAAAAAAAAAAATTATTACTTTTTAAAGTTTACAAAAAAAAAAAAAAAATCATCGATTTTTATACATAACAAATCTTAATAATTAAAATTAAACATGGTACTAACTAACTTAAATGTTACATGTTTGTACTATAATAATTACCTGGTCTAAACTTTGATTAATAAAAAACATTGTATATACATATGACAAAATAAAATACTCAATTCACTGAGTTTTAAAACAAATATCATGATTTAATTTTACATTGTGAGCTGAGTATAATACCAATAAAAATAATAATGATAATATTAATAATATTTTAATTCATTTTTGAAGCACCAGTCTACAATACATAATATCCTCATCATAACCGAATAATAATATTTCCTATATTCCAATAAAATTTAGGTTTATTCAAAATCCATACAAAAAAGTGTTAGAAAAATGTGTTTAAAAAATTAAATAACTCAAATACGAATGATCAATTAAGTGTTCTACTTCTTGGTTTAATGTGTTCAAAAGAGAATAGCTAAAATGATTTGAACTTTAAAAAATATATTATGTTTACTCAGTTAAAATGGTTTACATATTTTTTTAGATTAATTTATATAATAATAAGTCTCAAGGGACATATTTGTTTTTCAATTACAAAATATTGTATTTATATTAAATATATTTAAATTTGTAGTAGTCTTTTATTTATAGTGTTATTGAGGTCATTTAAAATGAAAAAATATATCATAATGAGAAAAAGAAACTGTTATGTATACATGGAAAAATTTGTTCAGTTTGTGCCAAACCACCTATCTACTAACATATTTAATAATGCGAGGCACTTCAGATTTTTCAATGTATGACATAAAACAAAAATATATAGTGTCATCAGTCTTTCCTTTCGTCAGTCTAATTAGGAAATATGACCACGACCTTAAAAAAAAACATTATATCAATAACTTAAGTTTGTAATAAAAAAAAAAAAAAAAAAAAAATACTTTATCATTGGTCAATAAGCTGTTTGAATATTTATTAAATGTGTGAGTAGTTTGAAGAAAATCAGTGACTAGTGTCAATTAATAATAAATAAAGAATAATAAATAAAAGAAAAAAAATGAACGATTAACAGGGAAACACATAACATACACGTATAACCAAGATGCTGAACTTAATAATTATTTTTAACGGATTTGTTTTCAAATGAAAATAAATAAAATAACAAAGCTATTAATATAATATGAATTATTGCACTTCGACAGAGAGTGATAGAGAAATAAATAAAATAATACAATATCTTTGATCAGATGTTTGATACAGCATTTAAAAACTATGTTTATAGTAATAACACACATTAAAATAACTTTAATAGTAAAATAACATTTAAGTTTGTACTTTAAGTTGTATTGACTATACTTGATAAGATAAATATAATTATATATATTGTACTTAAAATGCAAGTAAAAAAAAAAACTAAAGTTTTTTCAAACTTAAAATCGGCTATCGTTTGTTAACCGTTTAAAAAACTAATGCTAACTTTGCACTTTGATTTGTACTCTATTTAAAAAAAACGTGTAAAATATAATTAAAAATAATAATTCAATAAAACACGATATTATATACATTGAGCCTTATAATTTTTGCAAATATATATATATATATATATATATATATATATATTATACTCATAGTAACACCGAAGTATTATTATTTATCTTTTTTTTTTATCATTTATTTGTAAGTATAAAACATAATATTAAAAGTTCTAATAGAACAATAATAAAATTATATGTTTTTCAGATTTAATGATGATGCAATCAGCACATTTCATGAGTGTTAAAATGAAATTATTCATGTTACATAAATAGGTATTACATTGTTGTTGAACACATAAAATTAGGAAGTCTTCAGACTAAACTGTTAACGATTTTTGTCATTGAAATAGGTACTTGAAAAGAATATGGGTCAACATACAATGATATAAATTAATAAAACATTAAAAATAAGATGATATTATTAGCTATTAATAATACAGCAAAGTTTTTATCGACTATAGTAAAAACTTGGCTTTATTATAAAAATTAAAAAAAGAAAAAAAAATTAATACTGATTAGTTTGATACTGATAACTAATAATATGAGTTCAATATGTTATGGCATTCGTTTGCTGTGTATGGCAACATAAAAAATACACGTGTATAATCCTAAAATGTAAAGTCTCGTGATATGAAGTTGTGATCAATTTATTACTTGCTATCAACAACACATTTTAATCTACAAATGAGGTAGTTCAAAAGGAATGGTATGGTATACTAGAAATTACGAGTTCATTAACCCACGACGACGTTTCGTACATATAATACTATACGAGCAGCACAGAATGAAAAAAAAACAATAAATAATTAAAAATGTTCGGTTAACTTTTTTGAAACATTGAAGTAGGGTGCTGCAATGTTTCAAAAATGTTTTTGTGACATTTTAAAATTATCATCATTTCCAAATGCTGGTCGTATGGTTTACGGACGAAAAATAAGTATTTTGACGTCTGATTAAACATTTAGGAACAAATGTGTTTTGAACTTGTGTAGAACTGTTTTAAACATTTTAATGACTAGTTGTAAATAAATAAAACGTACAATAAATAAATAATAATAACCAATAAAAAATAAAAAAATTGAATACTGGATTAGAAATTTAGAAAACCGAATTGCTATTTAAATGTCATCTCATTTTTGGGTCAATAATTGTTACCGTGTTCCATAATAAAATTGTATCGGGTGGCATTTGAAAATCACGACCACGTTTTAAATGTGTTCCGCGGAACGCATTTAAAACGTCATCGTTTCCAAATACCATCTTTTTCGATACAGTAGAATATTTAGAAATTATTGTCCAAGAAATCGCATTGGCGCATTTTGCGATGTGTTTAAAAAAAATAAACTTTAGATCATAGTTCCGTTGACAACAGTGATTTCGAGTTGATAACGCCAACTATACAGTATAGCCGAATCGCCATTGTACACTATTACATGATAATAATACTTCTATCGCTGCTCGTTGCTGCTATATTATAATAATACTATACAAGATGCGACGCCGATTTGTGTCTTTCATCTCCTCTTTTCATATCTACGCGATGTCTCAAACAATTATCCGGCGCATGAAACGAATCGCATGTATTCGTTTTTTAAAACTAAGGTCTACGTTCTATAAATTTTTTTTTTTCAAATTTTTTCGTATCGTTATTATTATTATTATATAATTATTTAATGATTTTTGTTCACCCTTTCGTGAAATGGTGTTCGCGCCGCACAATATACAATCAAGCGGAACGGTGACGCCTGCTGCAGTCTTATCGTGCACCGCCGCGGCGTCGTATACGCATGACGTTATATATTACAATATTGTACCGACTCATCAATTCTTGCCGGCCGGCAGCGGCAACGGCGGCGAACCGTCTACGCTCTCGTCGTCCTCTTCGTCGGACGCGGACGAGTATTCCGCGTCGTCGGCCGCGATCTCGTGCTTGATCATGTCACCGGCCAGCTTGGACGCGTAGAACAGCGGCGGGTTGGTCTCCACCAGAGCCTTGAGGTACGAGTCCAGGAACGCCTTGTTGGTGTACGGTGACATTTTGTCACCACCGCCCTGGTCCTTGGCGAACGGCAGGAACGGCGACAGAGCCCCCCCGCTGCCGCCGCCGCCCGCCCGGGCGTAGTTGTCGATCAGGTCCAGCGCGGTCGGGTACTTGCCGCCGGCGTGCAAGTCGCCCGGCCCGTACCGCAGCTGGTTGTTGTTGCCGTGGTTCGGCTGCGACTGCGGCTGGTGGCCCCCGGAGTTAATGGTCAGGTCCTCCGGATCGTCACCGTCGCACACGCTGCTGTTGGCCGACTGCAGGTCTAGCTTGACGTCACCGCGCCGGTGGCTGGTGGTGACCGCGTCCGTGGGCGACGCCCTGGCCCGCAGCTCGGCTGGAGAGATCTGTGGAACACACAACGCTCGTATGATTACATGTCGTATGCACGCAAAGGTTTGAACAGGGGAGCACAGTCGGACGGGGGACTTGTGATAATGGTCAAAAAGCAAGGTAATAACATACTCGCTCCCGCCAAAAACTGAAAAAGTTCGATTCCCGTTTTCGCCAAAATATTTTAGAACACTTAAGCAAAGAAAACTTGTAAATATCATGAAGAAATAGTTTATTTCAATCAAATAATTTAAAAAAAAATCCATTGGTTAGTATGGAACTTGCATGTTTACAAAGTAATATATTTTTATTTGCACAACAATAGACTTTCTAAAAAATCGTTACTTTTAATTACACCCCTAATCATATCATTTATAAATTTATTCATTTATAGGTACATTACTCATTTATTGCAGAGCAGTACAAATTGTCAGCAAAATAAACATTTTTAAACTCAGATTTTTCAAATAAAATGACGCCATCAACCAAGGGTCATATAACATGATATTATGATATTGGTATATGTAGTTGTGAAAAATGGAGATGTTACCCGGGGAAAGAGAGTAATCCGACCCGATTTAAAACAAATAAACTATGTGTTTTTCCATCGACACACCGCCGTTCATGAACTTAACAATAGCGTTATAAATTACTAGATTACTGATTTTAAGTACGATTTCAATTGCTTTTGTTTACTCACTAAAACAATTGGGAGAGGTTAACGCACGTAAACGAATTTCAGAAATAGATTGGACGTACGAATTCGAGACATCGTGACAAACAAATTGCTCAACTACTTTTCCAGAGCAGAAGACTTAAATAGTTATGACATTTATTATTCAGTATTAAGACGGATTGTGTTTTCGTAAATACAGAGATTCTTTTGAGTTACAAAGGTTTAAATTATGTACTACAACAATCAAACTTTTTACGACTCGTAGTACTCTATAGTACATATATTGGTATAAATGTATTAAATTCTATTAAGTATAGAAATCAGTCAGATATATACCGGGGTTTTATTTTCATTTGTCATATTATGTATTGAAATTGTACAGTTACAATATGATGCCAAATGCTCATTCAAATAAGCAAGCGAATATAGTATAGGACTACATTGATACGGGACCAATTTTACGGAAAAAATAATAAATCGATTGGAATTCAAAAATATTTAAAGAATGAGTATACTCACATTATCTAAGAACATTATTTACGTTTTCAAATCATCATAATATTATAGTTTATACATTCATTGAAGTATTTTAATCAATATTACATCTCAACTACAGCACTACACATAACCTTGTATAAAGAAAGCATGAGGTATCTTAAACGACTCAACATTTTAGTCATATTTTAAAAAGTGAAATTAAAACAACATATTTTATATTTCACTGGGTAAATAAATGGATCTATTGATTTTACAATGATGTTAGTATATTTTTTTTTTTACAATTGTTGTGTATAACATATTATTACTAATAAAGTTTAAAAGGTTATATTTTCGAAGCATGTACATCCATTAAGTAATGTTCGATTCTTGTAAGGTCTAAAATGAAGATTTGGAAGATATCCTATAACATATGATTGCAATAGGAGGAAACCCAAATATCATATAATGTCGATAGCTTAGTAACTATAATATAGGATCGATATTTAGACATCGATACAACAACTACGGCGATATGTTAAGTGAGTTCAATAATAATGAATGTAGACAATTTTAACGAAATTTAAGAGAAAATGGAATTTTAAGAACTAAACAATTTCTTTCATTATTTCAAAACATACTTAGAGCATTTCGCAAAAGTCCCCTTCTTGAATCTTACGTTATCACACCATTGTAAAAATAATGAATTTACATTGCGTTTAAAAAATGTGGCATAATCACAGCTCTTATTATACATACTAATTTTTATGAACGACTAATTTACAATACTTTAACACGTATTCTATGGAATATGTAGCATTTTAGCACCCATACGTTCTCTTAAACACCAGTAATCTTCGTCATGTATAAATGTTATAAATAACTTTATGTATAATAATAATACCTTGACTCCAGCTTTCAGTAGCAGATTGGACGCCAGTTCTGGGTCGAAATTCGAGGGCATCGGTTGCACAGGTAAGTCTTTGGTACTAATACCACGGTGTTGACGTGACATGTGCGAGTGTAATGAATTCCTCGATTTGGCAACCGTGCCACAGAGCACACATCTATATCCAGAACATACCGTGTGTTTGTCTTCCAGATGTGTGCGGAGCGTGTGAGCCGAACGGTAAATCTTACCACATTTGGGACACGGTCTGGGGTCTGTAGCTCTAACTCTGGTCATTTCGATCGATCTCCTTGCTGAAAGATTTACACGTTTAGCTTTAGACTTACATTTTTATAGTTTTGTGTAATAATAATAACTGTAGGTATGCATTTGTATACATTAAAAATAAATATATATATATACACAATAATAAAGTTAATAAAGGTTGTGTGTGTGTGTGTGTGTGTGTGTGTGTGTGTGTGTGTGTGTGTGTGTGTGTGTGTGTGTGTGTGTGTGTGTGTGTGTGTGTGTGTGTGTGTGTGTGTGTGTGTGTGTGTGTGTGTGTGTGTGTGTGATATAATCAATTTAAACATGCGATAGAAGACAACTACTTTCATTCTGATACTTGTTCCAAATAGTTCACGAGGAGATTAACGATAAAATCAAATGCAAAATAATGTTTATAAATAAAAACAGTTAATTATATTTTGAAATAAACTTTTGCCAGAGACCCATAGGATTCTACACAATGTCGTATTTTATTTAGCAATAGATACATTTATGATTACAGAGCAATCCGCCATAAAGTACACTTATTACGCTATACACATATATACAACAATTTTGAAGGGGAAAAATAGCCTTTACTAAATTATACTATTAAGATATAAAATAATCGTATAAATACAATATCTCGTAAAATTATTATAAGATATCGGTAAGTCAATTTTATTATAAATTAAAGAAGTAAAACAACAAAAATATAAAGGGATAATAAAGTTATATTAAATTTTCATTTTTTTACATGTAATAAAAAGTAAATACTGATACTATCTTCTGATATTAGGAAATAGGCCATCAATCGACATAAGCTTTTCCGTATTTCATCAAATGTTATGAGGATAACTTGAAATAAGGGTATTTTAATATACAAAACGATAAACATGAACTCTAATAGATAAGCATTCAAAATATTAAATTATAAAATGCCAAAAAATTATTAATAAAAGAATTTAATAAATGATTGATATTTGCTACACAAAATACTCTAAGTTTTTTTTATTTTATAAAGCACGATAATATCATCGTATGTAATGTTGAAGAATATTGGCGAACTTATTGAAAAAAAAAACAATTGAATTCGATATTTGCACGAAAAATTAAATCAATACTTGCGCAAATAATTTAGACACATTATATAATATAAAATCTGTGTTCGTTATTCATAAAATTTGTAAGGATTCCGAATAAGTCATAAATGACACGTAAAATGATAATTTAATGTGATGTGTACAAGTAGTATAGAAGAAAACAAAACAAAGATATTGGGGTTGGAAGCTGACTACTAAAGACGTCATAGAGTAGAAAAATAATTACACAATATTGTACACAAATAAATAAATTATAATAATAAAAGAAAACATTTTAATGAGTGTTATCAAAAATATGTTGAAGATAAAAATTTTTAAATTTAATTGAATACATATTTGATTTAAAACATGTAAACAATATACAACAGTATCAGAAACCGTGTAAGGTGAAAAATTCTTATATTTTAATATTGAAACGAGTTTTTAATAATTTCAGAAACTGATTAAGACTTATTTTGTAATAAAAGGTCATAAAAAATATATAGATTGTTTAATGCAGATATGTATGCACCACGCATCATACAAATGTTGATAAAATTGGTAAATAGACAAATACATTTTAGTGCACGGTTAAAATATAATTTTCAATGTGAAAATTTCAAAGTAAAATTATGTTGCAAAAAAAAAGCTGTTAATTGGTACCGACGTAATTGATATTTAATAAAACAACACATTTAAAAAGCCAAACAAATTTTCAGCCGATGAAAAGGAATTATAAAAGATTGTTTTAAATCATATAAACACATAATATTGAGATCGATCATTTAGTGAAATTTTGAAAAAATCAATCATTATACGCAAAATAATCTGAAATGTTAAAAGTGCTGTTTCCAATGATAAAATTATTTAAATATAATTCAATTAAAATTAATTAAAACCATATGGCGCAATTATAAAATAATATAATTATATAAATTTGTTACTAGATTTTTGCGAATGATTATACAAATGTTTAAGACAAGACAATGGTCAATCATATTAATAAAACCAGAATAAATAGGTAATAGATACAATTCACTGACAGTACAAATAATACACTATCATCACATGCATTAATACGTTTATCAATATACAATTTAGTTGTTTATAGAATTATCATTTTTACTTTCGATAGCCAATTATTATTAATATTAATTCAATTTAAATGTATAAAACCATTGTAAAAAGTACTATGGATTTATTCTGTAATTATTACCATATCATTAATTTAAAACCGAAAATTGAATTCATTATCAACAATTCAACTTTTACTTCATTTTATTTTCGAACATTTAATTATTTGAATTTAGTTTCTTACCCATTCATTCACTAGATATTTTATACAGAGTTCATTACACATACACGTTTTAGAAATAAATGCAAATCGACCACATTTTTGAAGCTATACCTTAATTTTCGAATGAAGTCATCAACGAAAATATTTATTAAAAAAAAAAACACATTTATATTTTAAAACAAACTATTATTTATTAAATGTCCCAAACACTTATCTTTTAAAAATTATAAACAATATGTATACAAAAACAAAAATATCAAATATAGTAATAGGTAGGTAGTAGATATTGAATGATAAATCGGGATTGTGAAAATGTCAATAATTGAAAAGAACGTAAATTTTAATTAATTATGAAACCTTATTAAAATTATATCTGCGAAATGTGTTTAAATGTAAACATTCAGTACAAGAAAAACAAAACATTAGATGTAACAAACTGAATAAAATTATACTTAAAAACAGAATAATTTATTATAATATTTAAAAAATAATTTATCAATTAATTATGATTTATGAATTATATCATGTTCATTGTTCATTTTCAACTGTTAAAATACTACATTTATCAAGTAACAAAAATATAATAACTTCTTTATAAACTAAAAATTAAAGAACCAACGAAATTAAATAAAACTTAAAATAATCTTTAAAGCTTTTTTTTTAAAAACAAATAAATATAAGATATGTAAGAAAATATCATGTAATATGATGGCTGAACTAGGTACATTTTTTAAGTGTTTTGAAAATAAATAGTATTAAAATTGAAATAGGTAGGACTAAAATCTAATAATAATTTTCACAGGACTAAAGACTAGAATCAAAGGACCGAATTAATTATTATAATATAATATAAAATATACATTATTTACGCAGTCATATTTACATAATCATAAAATACAAATAATCCTTATGCTTATTAATAAATTGTAAAAATATAAATATGTATATATTATAATAAATATATATACCTATAATATATTAATTATAAAATGTAACAAATTATCGGTTTGTATTCATTGTATTTTATTTGCCAGTTAACAGTGGACTAACGTGATCAAGAGAGTTGATTTCAAAATAATATTTGCATATTTTTTAAACTTAGGACACATTTTTGATCATAAATAAATAAACGATATAATAAATATTTGTGGCGTACTATGATGAAGTGTAACATATTTCAAATGTAATGTGAAGACTGGAAAACGTAGTTTATTTTTAAAGCTTTGATCAAGTACTACACTTATTCCATATCATTTAATAAAGATTGAGTAAATCGTGATGTAACAATGATTTTAATTTTAACAGAAAGAAAAATCAAGCTTAATAATAACTTCAATATTTCTATTTACTCAATTGAGAAAATGACCTTTTAAAATGAAACATTTGTTTATTAAAACAGTACAACCTATTGTCATACATGACGATAAAGTAACAATTTGTTAACAACTGAATAAAGTTATTTCGTCTTTCCAGCCGTAAAATAATACCCACTAAGATTTACGATGATGAGTGTTATAATTATTTTGTAAAAATGTCTAATGATTTATTTATTTTTTCATTTATTTATTCATTCATATTGACAGTGAGCATACAGAAATAAAACAAGCATATAATGTGAATACCTTGAAATTGTATAATTTATCGGCACTATCAAAAATATAATAACTAAAGATTGGTCGAATACATTGTGAAATTGAATTGAATTGTGCATTATGAAATTAGTAATTAATTCTGATTTTTCTATTCACCACATTACATGCTAACATAATTTTTATTTTTATTTGTGTATTAAGGGTACTGTCAAACATTTATGTAAAATAATAGAGTTATATACTTTTGGTTGAATATCGTGTTTACGAACGTACACCGGATAAAACGGTTTGACACTGGGAAAAAACGTATATATATAATGATAGCAATCGTGAAAAATAAAGTAAACTACTAGGAAAAAAATGTAAACAATGACTTCATCTTTCAACACGCATGTTCATTTAAATGCTGCGTACATTATAAACGCGATAATAATAAAAATAAATTAGACATAAACACGACCATACGCGAAAACCGTAAATGGTCCTGTGTCGTGGCGATCGAGAAATATCGCGCGAAATATTATTACGATGATGTCTACTGGCGTTTGAGTGTGTGTGTGTGAGTGTGCACATAATTTATGTGAACACTATAATAAAAATATGAAACATTATGTACGCACATCAACATCACGACATATTATAACCGCGTTACGTGGCATCGAGAAGAGAGAGAAAAAAATAATAATTTTTATAAAACAAAGATGAAAATATGTGTGTATATTAAAAGAGTACAAAACTGCAGGGATGATTATCTAGTGACGGCCGACTTGGATAACATATAGAATTGGGAAGATAAGTCGGGGGGGTTGAGTCGGTTCTCCCGCATGGACACGGCGGCCGACGAGGACGACGGCATGGGAGGCGCGAATGCGTTGGGGTGCTGCTGTTGCTGTTGCTGCTGCTGCTGCCGATGCTCGTTGTGATCGGCGGCGGCAGCGGCGGCGGCGGCGGCAGCGGACGCGGCGGCGGCCGCCGCGGCGGACACGGACGCGTGCGTCAGCGGCTTGATGTCGGCGTGGTGCGAGAGCAGCGGCTTGACCACGTTAGAAAAACACGAGGAGATCGCCGTGGACGCGGGGCTGTTGGTCAGCGACGCGATGGAAGAAGGATGATGATGATGGCCGCCGCTACCACCGCCCCCGCCGCCGCCACCGCCCCCGCCGCCCGCGTGCATGTGCATTCTGCTGCCCCGTTGCCGGATGCCGTGTGTTTGCAACAGGTGATTGAACAGATACTGTCTGGTCTTAAAGTGTTTACCGCACACCGGGCAGGGTTCCCAGTGCGGAGTGGCTGAGTGGACGTTGGCTATGTGCTGCTTCAAGTTGCTCACGCTGCTATACACCCGGCCGCATTCTGTGCACACTGGTTTCGGTTCGGTGGCGTTCAAGTAACATCCCATCGTAGGTCCACCGCCATCCCCTGGAACCCCACCATTCTAGTGTCATATACGAGTCATACAGCATTTTTTTTTTTGTTTTGTTTTTAAATAACACAATTTTTTTTTAAAGTCTTTCGGGTTTTTTCCATAAGAAAAGATTTTAGATGTACAGTATAATATGTACTTATTTTCACTACAGATAATAATACGAGCTGTAAAAGCCAAAATCGGACAAACCTTAGAAATGTCCGGTGTACGAAAAATCATTTCTTATCGGGGTCACGTAATCGTGTTTAATTACGACCAAAGTTATTTAGCCCAGTGATTCTCAAATTTCGGGTCGCCAACATATATTAATAATATATAATATAATATTTATATATCAATTTATAATAAAGAATTAGTAAGGTGTTTTTGTAAATAATATATTTTTGATTATTTAACAACATAATAATCATTGTTGAGAATTAAAATTGATAAAAGTTTACGATTACCGATAAAAACATTATTTGTTACACTATAAGGGGTCGCGACCTCAAAAAGATTGAAAACCACCGATTGAGCCCAAATGTATATTATATGTAAACAAATCACCATAATATAATTTTTAATATATAGACGATATAATATAACTATTAACGGAGATCAGTAACGGTGAATAGTCGTACTAGACAAACAAGAGAAGACAAACGATTTTAATACTTCGATTATTATTGGATCCATCGTTCGATGATACAATTTCTTCACATCACACTCCTATATTTTTTACTACAAATTTATTTAATTTTATACACGCCTTCATTAAGAACATTATTATTGCATGGAAATAAACTTAACATAATAACAGTAAAAAGTAGATTTAAAAAGACAAGTTCCTTACTTAATAGTTAATAATTATAGTAATATTTTATCAGTTCTTATCATTTATGGTTGAGTATTATAGGAATGAATTTTGACCAAAAATTTTTCACGAAAATCAATATTTTAAATGTTCTAAGTGACAGGCGTATTGGCACACAGTAGTCCAAATTATAATTACATAGTGAAAAGAACGATTGATTTTACTAGCCACAGATGAATGTAAAGTATATATTATCAACTATTGATACTTTTTCATACTTATTTGACTGATATATTAATGTGTGTTAATTATAATTAAAAATAAAACAATTGATTTTGAGCCACTATACGACAAACAAAGCGTTGTCCTTGTCGCGTTGGTTATACGACAAACTATTATTACGAATACTTAAAGTTATAATGATAATACAAGTTCGGAAGTTCGACAAATAATTGTTATTAACTATCACTATTTTTTTAATAATGAAAATAAAATCTGAGAGCTTCAAACTAGTTGGTCTTAGTTTATTCAATAATTTTGTTTTTTCAAAATTGTCATTGATATTACCTAGAAGTCTTATCATCACATATGAACTTTTATTATTATTTGACAGTTAATGAATTGTTTAATTTTTTTTTTAATTTCTTTATGTTATTAGTGTTGAATTTTTATAAGTTTTACTCCTATAAATGAATATATAATATTAACCATACTATTTTGGCATTTAAATAATATGAAAATACTAATAAAGTTAAAAATTAAACAACCAACAATAATAATCAAAAATAAACAATCAACCTATTAAAATTATACAAAATAAGTTACTCTCAAATACTACAGACTGTCCTAAATCACCTTAATTACTACAAAATTACGCTCGTCTGTAAACTAAATTTGATATGATGTTTTAACTAATTTCAATGCTTATTTGTTCATTATGTTCGTACATTTATGAAGTTAACTTGATTCCAGCTCTTATACGTAACAAATTATACTAAAGCGTATGTATAATTTGTTTGAGGATATATCAATGAAAATATTCATATTATACATGGTATATATATATAGGAAAGTGAAGTTATTGCATAGGCATATTTTTTTTTAGATATTTAAATTTATTGCTAAATTAACTAAAAATGTGTTTTATTTAGCTGTTCATGTGTGTATAATTATTTAATTTCGATAAATTGCAATTTATGCATATTTTTATGTTTACATGTAATTTAGATTTATTTATTTATTTTTTTTATAATTTTAAAAATATCTAATGCTCTACAAAAAAAAAAAAAAAAAAAAAAAAAAAAAAATAGTAAACAAATAGAAGGCCAAAGTAAATATTAACAGATATTTGTAGAAATATTTCTAATGTCCGAGACGTGTAAAAATTAAATTCGTCAAGATTTAAACCAGCATTTCAATTTGTTTTGTGATAACAGACAAATAGACGAATATTATATTATATATAATAATAATAACAAAAGAAAAACAATCGATTTTGAAAGGTTAGAAATGTACTTATAATTTAATTTCAGAGAAAAAATACAAGTAAAAATGTATGTAAATTAAAATTTTTTCGTAGTCATTCTAAAACGTAAGTGAAATTTTCAATATATTTTAATGCAATAACTTTACTGCTCAACTAATATCCATACATAGTTCTATTTTGTTACATTGTTATACCACGACGAATGAAAATTTTATTTTTTTAACATATAATATTAAGTACCGGTATAAAATATTTTTATTGTGAACCACGCGACATGCCAAAACGTATAATTTATATTTGACATACTTAAAGTATAGTATAAATACATAGAATTTCATTATTTTTTTCTATTAATTTCCAGATTTCACTACAGAGAACACATACTTCCGTAAGTTACACATAACTACTTAATTACTAGAAACATATCATCCATTATATTTACCTACATTTATCATATTTATCAATTCTTTAAGTAATGTTATTTTATTTTTTGTGGTAATTTAATAATACTAATGATATTATATATATATTTATTTTATTTCGGTAGAACAATATTATAACATCAAAGGTTATATTGAGACATTAAAAGTAAACACTATGTTATAATGAATTACAAATTTAATTTAAGCCATGGTGAAGTGGAAACTACCGAAAGTAAGATTATTGAATATAACCAAATATTATATGTTTTACAATAGAAAATATTATAATCTTTTATAATTTTTCAACCGTGGGTAAGTTTATCATTGGTATCGATTATTCATCATGCCATGTATAGTTGAACTAGGTTTGTGTAAAAATAAAATTTACTAAGTGGATTATTGTACAACGAGAAAAAATTTAAGTAGGTATATAAGTTATAGACATAGTAATACTGCACAGACTATAAAAATATAATTACTACATAGTAAGTGGTAAGTAAATTATGCATACTATTTATAGAAACATAATTATGTGGGACGGTAGAGGAAAACGATGAGAATAAAGTTTATTTATATTATTATTACACAACAATATTCAATAGTAAAATGGAAAATCGGTTATTAAAATTGAGATTTACATAACTTTAAGAAAATAGATAATACAACTAATGTAAGTAATAAAACCTTAACTGATTTTATAATTTATCGAAAGAATTATAAAAGAAAATGTAACTTTAAACAAACTTCTTTTTTTTAACCAATCGAGACGCTTTTCATCAAAAGTAAGAAACTAATGAGGAAATCGAAAATTAACTTCCCTTAAAAGGTATAATTGATAGATGTACTATCTAACATAACCTACATAAATATTTTCACCAAAAATAATTGTCTGACACCTTTTCCTCTGTTCAGTTAACAAAAATATTACACGTTTTGTATTGATTGGTATTAAGTATATGTATACCGTATACAATATAAATTAAAGACATCAATGTAGTTACAATTAACAAAATAAATATGATCTACAAATGTAGTAAGATATTATTGTAAATAAATACTTTTAATAATCATAGCTTGGTTAATTATATTTTTATTACTAATACATTTATTTTAATATCAAAAAACGAATATTAAACTTCAAATATGTTTTACTTATATTTAATATAAACGTAGTACATAGAAAAAAAATTTGATGTTTATATCACCGTAAATCTAAATATTATTAACAAATTGGTTAAAAACACGATATCTTTGACAATACTTATTTAGTTATCTTTCCAAATAATATAATATGAAACCTATACCACACGATTTTATGTGTTATATTAGTAAAACAGCCAGGTGATTAATATTTATGCTCTTTCAATTTTAAATTATTATAATTCACTGAAATAAAATAATTCATTTAACTTGTAAATAATACTAAAAAAACTGTATTTTTTACTCTATTTATTTTATATTACAAAATACTTGTTAAGTTTCATAGATAATAGGTAGGTTAGAATAAATTAAATGAAAAGTAACAAACAAAAATGTATTTTGAATTTCGACACATATAAATGTTTTTAATTCAACATGATAAGAAAATAATTATTTTATACGTAATACGATTTATACATATAATTTAATGGTAAATAACGTACAAATATTCAATTTAAAAAAAGGAGTTATCATCGATTTATACGTAAGCGTCAAACATTGAAACATCTGTATATACAAAATATATTATTATTATTATTATTTTTTTTTTTTTTTGTGACTTCATGCTTAAAAACCTAAACCAATACAAGCAGTGTCACAACTAGAAAGTTAGGTTGAAAATTAATAGACACCTTATTGATTTTACAGGTATAAATATGCAACTAAAATAGTGGATTTTATGTTATTCTTTTAAAATCGTTAAACTCACAATAATTATTTATTTAAGTTGATACTTAAACATTGATTTATGTAAATTGTATTAGATTTCTTTTGAATAATGTTAATTTTATATTCAAATGCATTCAGTGATTTTAAAAATTATCAATTATTATACTTATTTAGAAAATTACGTTTACAATAAAATATTAGTCAAACTCAATTATTATTAGAGTTCGAAAAACTTTTAATATATTCAAAGAGATTAATATTCTTTTTTTCATTAACGGTGTTAAGAAAAATAATTAAACATCACAATGATATAATATACGTGGAATAAATATTTGGTAATTAATAAAAATAAAATTTGCTCTCAACAAATGCTAGTGGTATTCACTTATGAAATTCTAGAACTCAATAATAAACGGAGGTTGTAAAATATGCAAAAAAAAATTCTAAAACTAGGGATTTATTAAAAGATGATCATTAATTTTATTTAACGATAGGTAGATAGGGACTGATTAACAATTTAGGGACGAATTTATCGCTTTTTTTTTATTACGCGCTATAAACATTTTTTATTTTTTTATTTTTGTAAATAAGAGTATTTTAAAATTTATACGAATAAATGTTTAACAAAAATAAGGTTATATATAACATCACAATTTTCGTTGAATTTTCAATCAACTAGATAGTATAGATATACCATATACGTTAAACTTATGAGGGCATTACACTCAAATGTTATTTTCTTGTTTTATCTGTAATCCTCATCTAAAATTACGAAAACGTATTCACGTAGTTCATAAGAAATACAGTTTTTAATTTCGTTCAAGATAATAAATATACTCACAAAACAATTATAATTATAAAAAACCATATTCTATTGTTTAGCAGCCTCGTTATGTTAAATATGAACATTAAGAAAAAAATCAATGTACCTTTAAAATGTATTTAAAAATAATTATTTTTTACGAGATACAATTTTTTAGTTACCGAAAAATGGTCAACTGTCGGACAGTTTTACTTAATAATAATACCAAGTACTTTTGGTCAAGAACCAAATTCGAAGATTTTTGAAAACATGGAAATAAATGAACGTAAATTATATTATTATATGTGTAGAATATATACAAAGCTAGTAGCTGAGCTGTTCACGTGGATGTGCTGTATTTTTTTACAACAGTAATGCCTTACAACAATAAAAAACAAAACAAAATGTTCTGTTTAATGCAGCTGTTAACGTATACTTAAGTTTTAACTAAAAATCAAAAAGCATTTTACCTACATTTAAACACATTTATAGTTGAAAAACTACATTTTATTAATACTATCGATTAATAAAAACTTTTTATTTTATTTTATTTTAAATCGAAAATTTGATAATTTTAATATTTTGAATTTATAAACTACACAAATCCCTTACTGATACTTTAAACTATGTCTTATTTTTAATTTAATTGCCTATTACCTAACTTTAACTTAATAATAAATACCAGTTTCAAATGATCCCACAATGTGCGTAACGAAGAATTATTATGGGTCTTAAGTCTTAAAACGTCTACATATAATTATACAGTCCGAGCACTAAGGTCACTATATGAACCATATTGTATTGAGCGCCTACAACAATTTATTGCACGATCCCGCCATGTGCTGTGCACATGTTTTCCCAATGATTCTTACAATGTGCCACACAAAAATGTGGCGAACCTATGTAAGAACTATTCACCGACAGCCAGATTTTCGTTAATTTGTACAACATATATTTAAGTGCACAGTAACCCTTGGTCCTCGGAGGTATTTAAAATGACATTTTAGTTTATTTTCTAGTTTTCTTTTATTTATATTACACACTATTTTCACACGACTGTACGTTGACTATAGTTAACATTTTGGCGATTTAATTAATGTCTGTAACTATGCATAAAATACTAATACATGACTTATATAACACAGATATTGATTGTCTAATATTTTAAGTTGATACTACAATTTTAGAAAAGAAATAACAAATATATTTGTATTTAAAAATATATATGTTATTTATAATAGAAACTCTGATGTGTAGAATTCAGTGACTATCATACCAAATGTACCATAGATTAAACATCATTATGTTTTGTAACAGTGATCGAAACAAATATATACTTATTAGTTATTACCTGTGTGACTATATATGAATAAGACTTAAGTCATTTGATTATGTAAATATACTACACAGAATACATATACATATAAAATAAGTATAAAGTGAAAATCATCAAAATATTATTAAATAATATATTTATAAAAATAACAAGTGCTAATTAATTATACGACTAAATTATATGGAATTCACAAATGTATTCTATTTTATAAAAGAAATTGACATTATACCTATACATAGGGAAATCCAGAAAATATATTTCCTTTTAGAAATTCGAATGAAACATACAATATAATGTGTAATAATTATTATTATGATCAAATAAATGATCAGTCAATTAATAAATAACTTTTTTTTTTAAAAATTCATATGCAAATATTTATAATTATATATTTACATACGATCGATTAATTTTACTATTTTTTTTCCAATTAAATAAACATTTTATAGTAGGGATACTTTTATCTACACACGAACAATCTAAAAACATCAACTAATAAGTTAATTACACAGTTTCAATAGATAAATATAAATTTCATATTACAGTTTTAGATTCTGAGTGAAGTGAAGGACTGGTTGGTTTAATAATGATGTTTATTATATTTTTTTTCCTAGAGACACTTTAAGGTATACTTAACTTTGTTTCATCCAGTATTTCTTTAGATTAGATACCCAATGTAGATGATACTTTGAGAGTAAATTATTCTCTATTCTCAATTTTTTTCCTAGGCGTGAGGAAAAACTGCTAATAAACCGAGTAAAAAGAGATAACATTGAATTGAGTCCAAACTACTTTAATGTGTTTGAATTGAGTCCCGAGTATTATCTTCATTGCACAATATCCCCCAAAAATTTGGAATGATTTTTCATCAAGCACTAATTGGACAACTAACAGTTGTAATTCCAAGCAAAATTAAATGCATTTAGTCCTTCAGGACATCCAAATATTTTTATTCTTGTGGTCACTGTTGGGAATACAGTAAGATAAATACATACAATTACGAAACAAAGCAACGAAACCATGTAAAAATACATTGAGTAAGGAACAATTTTTACGGGAACCGGTATAAAAATACACTAGTAAACAAATTTGCAGATTTGTTTTTTTTAAGTCTGTATCTTTAAAATTTTTACCGGCAACTATTAAAATTATATTATATTTATACTACACATAGTTATTTTTAATTTTTTGGGAGACTACATAATCAACCTTCACGTGGTGTCTCCTGGATAGCGCTAAAAGACTAAAAGGACTCAAATCGAACAACCAAAAAATATTTACGGGAGTTAATTCAATATTTGAGACTAAATTCAATGTTACGAGTAAAAACGGTAAATTTGCCGTAAATGGCATTTTCCCTAAAATGATTTTAATTATTTTAGCCATAACCCCTATAGTTATTATGTTAAAAGAAACTTTGAAATTTCACCATGTGATAATGCTATATTGTTATATACTTTCTTTACGAAAGTCGCAAAGAAAAATTAACATCTTTTAGACTAAAAATAGAACTTTTAAAAAACTCGTTTTTAAAGTTTATCTGCAATAGAATTTTTAATATTTAACAAGTTCTGACAATTTATTATGACCCAACTCACACACTTAACCAACGATCAGAAAAAAAAAATCAATAATCGTGATCAGAATTTTTTTTGATAAGCGTTTGAGTAAATTAATATACGATATTTACGGAATAGACAGTTTCACGTTAATTTTCAAGTTTTAAATGTGTATACAAATTATCGGATCATCTAATCACTGTAAGCCTTAAAATATTGAGAAAAACATGTTTTGAATCTTTTAGTTGAAAAAAATATCTCCTTTGTCAAACAAGAAAACTCTAAACAAGTGTGAAAATAAAACCTACCGACAATTAGACTAAATATGGTTAATATATTAAAGGAATATTTAGGACTATCGCTGGGGTACAAGCAATCTATGCGTTGGTTTAGGACGGCAAAATATTCTAAGGAAATCGAGGCGGCAAAACGGAATGATTAAATCTTCAAAAAAGACGTCAGTAATATTACTATTATGACTATGAGTCTTCATTGATATCGTATAAATTTCACTATACCGATTGACTGCAAATGATCGCTTTAATTATACCGATATATGCACGCCAAACACTACAACGGGTAACGTATAGTGTATTATAGCTATTTTATACATGTAGGTTGTATCTTGTAGCCCATATGACCACATTGACTCTCGGCTGTTTTTGACATTAATACACATTTGTTAATTCCAATATTATTCGTGTATTTAGTATTTAAGAGCATCATTGAAATGTTTGCTTAAAGGCGGAAAATATCTTACGACGGGCCTAGGTATATTAGTATACTGTAACTTTTCTCAGAATTGTTTAACTAAAGAAATAAACTATCAGTTTTTTTAATTTCAATACACCCATCTCCATTATCTCGTCCGAGGAACGAAAAATACCTATGGTACAAAGTATGTCCGATTTTTTAAAATAATAATTGAAATAATTAATAGGACCACTAATTGAAAATATTTAATAATAAATATATAAGAATAATGTACCTACGATTATACTTATAATACAGTGTATTGTAACCCCAACGATATTGTAAGTATTCATAGAATAGTTTAAATTATTGTGAATTAATAAATTTAGTTAACTTATCAAAACTTAAAAAAACATGAAACACAATACAATGCAAAAAGTTTAATTAATTATTTATAAATAAACAATTATTATATATAGAAGTTTTGATAACTAATGATACATTATGTCATATTAGGGAGCTTTTTAAATAAAAAACAATGGCTTTATTAAGGTGTATGCATGTGTATACTCAAAGTCTCAAACAAAAATTAATAATTATATTTTACTCTTGATAATGAGTAATAAATATGATTATTACATCATCCAAAAAAAGTTCATTTATTGAATGTTTAATGTTCTTAATGTGGTTACACTTTTAATATTTTTGAAACAGAAAACAACATAATTTAGATCAAACTAATTACCATTTTTACTATCCATATCAAAACAAAATATGTTTAAAGTAGGTAAAAATTATTAATTTAATGAAAACTGTCATCATATAATGACAATTATATTAAATTACTTTAAACGAATTTTCAAACAAATTAAAAATAATATGAATTGTTTATAAGAACACAAAGTAAATAAAGTATGATCAAGTACTTCATTGATTCGCATCGTAAAGCGTTTTCGTTTTCTTAAAATACTATTTTATTTTATTTTTAAGAAATTTTACTGTAAGTAATTTAAATATTTTATTTAAAATAATCAATAGAATATAATTAATTTCAATGTATGTTGCTAATAAACATGAATATTTAAAATGTTTTTCTTAATTATCATAGGACTGAATTAATTTTTTGTCTAGACCTACCCACACAAAATCAAAAATATTTGAGCAGAAGCAAAAGTAAATAACCTATTCTTTCCCCGACAAAATCAAAACTTATTACATATACAACTCTAATTGCAAAACATGAATTATATTAGAAAATAAATACAGATAGAGGAAACAAATATGTAATAGCACTTTTAACACCAACATAATACCTAAACCTAATTCATTCAATTGGTACAATAGTGATAATTTAAGTAATGGTGATTAAAAAAAAAGAATAGATAACTTCTGTATATAAAAAAATAATGAAATTTTAATATTTTTTCAATTGCTTGATCAAATAAAAAATGTTATCAGAAAAATTTGAAAATAATAAATAGAGTTTAGAACAACAATTAATCAAAAATAAATGCTGGTCAATTTCGGTTTAACCCATATAGGTAGATTATGTACATTGTATACTACATCAACATCATTATCTATTTAGGCCATGAATGTAAACATTAAATTAAAAGGGCATGAACTATGGTTTCAATTTCAAATCACCGTAACAACTTGCCATTGATTGATTTCATTACAAATAATAAAAAACTTATCAGAAAAAAAAATTGTTAATTAAATCAAATATTATCTAAAAACGTTTCTAAAATGCAAAATATATGAAATTGTTAATGAACATTAACATTGGTTACAATGTCAAAACTGTTATTAATAGGTATAAGTTAATGAAACATATAGATAAGGCATTTGAAATTGCTAAATAAAACAATTAATATTTGGCTTAACAAGTCTTATATAAAATATTATCCTGAGAAGCCAATATATTCTTAAAAATAAAAATAATAATAATGAGCTAATTTATTTTATACATTTATACTTTATATTCTTTTTTAATAACATAAAATTACTCATAATTCATCAGTTCATAGTAGAGCTATTATTAAACGTAGTTTTTATTCTTTATCATTAGCCAACTTAATATGTTTTTTTATCATTACAATGTCCTATTTTCAACTATTCTTAAATGTCTAAGATTAACAAGTTAATTTTATCTTATTAATAAATTGTATTCTCCAAAGGGGGATTTGTATATATTTTTTTATACTTATGATTTTTTTTTAACCTAGTTGAGATTTTTCGCTATCAGAATATAAATAAGATTAAATTATTTTATCTACCTTAATATGGAAATGGCAATATTGATAGTACTTCTATTATAATTTAAGAGACTAGATTTAAAATTTATAAAATTATCTGATTTAACCATTGATTATTTTTAATTTATCTGAGTATAAAAGTTAGAAGCAGTAAAATTGAACCAATGTATTTTAGTAAAAAAATAAAACAAATAAATGTGTATTCTGTAAATTGTAAAAACATGATTGGCATACTTTAAAAAAATGTATAATAAGTATTTTCACTCCAAATGTCAATTTTATGAAACTTAATGAAATTAGAACTGGGATTATTTAAGTTATAAATGTTTAAACAGCTAAAAACATTAAAGTATTAATGTGATTTAAGAAAAAAAAAATTCATATGCTATTGTTGTAGATTTTTTTTATACATTTTTAAGTATTTCATGTAGATATGTATGAAGTTATTCATATTATAGAAAAATATTACAAATCTCTAGCAAATTTTTAATATTTTTAAACTTAAAAAATTCACACAGTGAAAAAAATATAAAAAACAATTTAAATAGGTTAAGATAATGATGAGTGTATTTAAAATTATTAACTTAATACAATATTAAAATAATTTAAAATTATAAGCTATATGACTAATTTATTTTAAGTAAAGCCAAATAAAAATCCTGCACCATAGAATTAATCAATAAAAGACAAAATTACAACATTGATTAAAATGTTCTGCATTAGTCAACATTCACAATATTCAAAAAATATATTTCTCTCCTCTTAACCAGACACTAAACAATCAATATATTTTTGATTAGAATTTAGCTTGTATACTGAACATAATGCTAGATTCTAAAAACAAAAGTCAATCAAATTCATACCATATTACTATGAACATAAATTTGAAAAACCATCAGGGTTAATATGCAACCAAAAATAAATCATTCTTATCAACATTAAAAGAAGTAGCCTAAACAAAAACCATTTTCCAAAAAGTTTTTGTAGTTTATGTTTCAAAAATGATAAGTTATATGTCTAATATAATGTACACAGTACATGACGGTAATTTGATTTTTATTACTATTATAGTCGAAAAATCCAATTATTATTAAAATCTCTGGTATAAATAATTACTACTTTTAAATAAATAAAATACATTAATATTTCAAGTTATGTATTAATAAGCCGATTCTTAAGTAACACATGAAATATTAAATTTTGGTGAATAACTCTTTTATTTGTTGGGAGTGCTACATAAAATCTGTTTAGATAACTAAAAATTATTTTCAGTACATTTATTTAGTACATCATTAATCTACTTCAGTATTCTAATGAATGTATAAATAAGACTAATATTGTGATGTGCAATCAATTACCTAATAATACTCTAATAATTGTATTGTTTTTAAAATTAAACAATTACAAAACGTATAACATTCAATCAATTAACAACACAATTTAAATTGTTGAGTTCTAAACATTACAAAATTAATAAGGCCATGAAAGTCAAGCATTGATTTAAGTTATTCAATAAAATTCAGTTCTTTAAAATTTAAATTTCGTTTCAAAGTATAACATGGTAGATTTATTTTACTAATATACTAAATAGTTGGGAATAACTAATATTCTAACGTATTTTTGTAAAGCATAAGTATTGCGATTTTGTTAATAAGCATGATACAAGTTTTACTCACCATAATTGTTTTCTTGACTATTATTATGTATGCCTGATGGACCTGGTAGGAGACCTGGCAATCCTATAGAAGGAAAAAAACAGATTTTTTAATATTTAAGGCTAGATTTTTTGAAAAAAACTTAAATTTATATGAACAAACCTTGCAAGCTACTTATAATTGAAACTCCCGAAGAAAGTGAAGTAGGAAAAGAATGTCTGGATTGTTGCTCAATTGAGATTGATGTATTATGTAAATCATGATTATTACCACTATTTGATAAAAAATCACCCGAATCTATTTTTGAATGTTGGGCTTGAGAAATTTGAGGCTGTATAACAATATCGTTGTTTTGTTGATTTACATCTGACCGTGTATTATCATTTACAGTATGGCTGCCATCTGAGTCTCCAGAATTACTATCTTCTTCATCGGAAGAATGACCATTGGCGGATGAGTCTACTATATTTTTATTCTATAAATTCAAAAATTACCAACAATTAGTGAATTTAATCATCAAATATTCACCAAAAAAGGATGTTACCTGACTTGACTGTGATTGATTTAATTCCAGAGCCTGAATTAGTAGTGATGGTGCATCTTTATCTCTATCAGTATTATAATTACTACTAGGAGTCAATGGCTGAGTAGTCAATTGTTCAGAGTTATTTCGTTGTCTTTTATACGGTGGACTAGTAGGATGATTATCACTAGCTTTATTTTTACCAACAGCATCCACTGGAACTACACTTGAACTTCCCCATGAGGACTATAAATCAAATTGAATAATTTAAGAAAACATTTTAAACTCAAAAACTAAATAGATAATGAATAAGTTAAAGATGTACCGGTTGGTTTTCTTTAGTGAAATCAACAAGACCTCGAACTTGCAAGCTACGAGCAGTCTTTAAGAATTCTGGTAAATGTTCTTGATTGATGCGAACTTCTCCATTGTACATGAAACTTAATAATGCTTCCATTTCTTGTTTCTTAACATCTCGAAGTATTACAATGGGATGTTGGCACGGATTTGCCTTTAAAAACAATTAATTATGTTAATCATTTATTTTTACTAATATATTATTAAAACAAATTATAATATTTACCTTGAGCAGAGATCTAAAGTAAGGGCTACATGCAGAGAGCACAACTTTATGTGCAGTAAATGAATGACCATCACAAGCAATAGTTACATCTATAAAGTCTTCTTGATCAAGTAAATGTCTGAATGATGTAATGATACTTGTGTGGAATTCATTCCAGCGCACGGAATATAATTGGTCTGTATCCATTCCGCCCATTATTGATTTGTGGTCATCTGAAATTAAAATATGGGTAATTTATTAAAATTATATTCATGTAAGACTATACTAAAATTCCTTTTTTTTTATAGTTTCTTGATTTAATTATTTATATTTCATATAGTAAATTTAATTACATATTGTACTTCATCTATATTTACTTCTTATTCAACCCAACTATATACCTAATGTAAATATTGAGCTATGAATTATGAATGATTATGAGAATGACTAAGATTACTTACTTTCAAAAACTACATTACTTAAAAGACTAAACTTTCTATAGTTTCACATTTTTTTTACAAATAAAAATGAACAAAATCACAATTTATAATAAAAATAAAAATTTTAAATTAAGACTAATTGTTGATAATGTTGCGAGCTCACACAAATAATACGAGAATTTATAAATAATAATTTTTATTAAATTTGAATATTTATATAAGTAGGTTAAGTTAGGTTAGGTTAGGTTAGCATAACAAACTATGATATGCTTTTCAACTTAAATGTGTAGGTAAAAACTGATCAATGAACCAGTTTTTAATATTTAATTAACTTAATGAAATAAAAATCTTATTATGCACACATTAAATTTTTACCATGTAAAAATATCATGAAATAAACCAGATTATGCCCAGTATTTTATTATTTATCATTATTAATATATTATAGTTAAATAAATAAATATGTATGAATAATAAAACTAATATGAACAAATTTTTTAAATAAAATAATTTAAATTTCATTTGGTAACTACTCATATTATAAAAATATATTTTGGTTTTCATACAATGAATAATGTTTATGAAATATGTATAAGTTAATAGAATGATTTTATAATTGTAAAAATATTTAGGTAAATGATTCAATTATTAATGGTGTATATATTCCATAGGTGTACCATTTACTTATACTAAGTAGCTAAAAATGTAAACATTAATCATTACTCAAACACAAAACATTGTTCACAGATAATAATAAACAATATTAAAAGAAAATTTAGCTAAATGCCCAAATTTATACTGATGGTAGGTATTACTTATGTGTTAAAAATTAATTAAACATTTTAAATGTTATATCCAAGATAAGATTAACCTAATTTAAAAATTAAAATAAGGTTGAAAAAAATAAAAATAGCAAATTGTGCAAAATATAAATACAATACAATTTCTAAATTATTAAAGTTTAAAGTGAAAAAATATATTTAAAAACTTCTTTTTAGGTAGACAGGTGCCTAAAACCAGGTAAAAAGAAGAAACTTTTGGAAGAATTTTTTTTATAGGATAAATAAGTTTAAATAGGTACTTGTATTATTTTAATGATTATTTTAAATAATAATTTCGAACAAAATGTTTTAACACAATTTATACATTTATATATTGTAACCCTTAAACTTTTTCTCCACCAGAAATGTAAAAACCTACTCATAACTAAAAATAAAAATAAAAGGGTAAATACCTAATACTACAAATAAGGTAGTAGATAATTCATAGGTAGGTACCATGCTTTGAATCAAAATTCATTAACAATAAAATACACATTATCTTGTGGAAATAAACACACCATCTCACTCAAAATATTAGGCACATTTATTGACCTGTAGAAAAAAAAATTGATGGGTAGTTTTAAGACTGGTATGTTTGTATTTTATGTAAATCATTATTTACCAACCATTTATCCTTATAAGTTATATATAGACCATTTAAATAATTTATGAACAATACAGGTACCATACTTAATTATTTTTAAAATCAAATTGAAAAACATGTATCTAGATCTCTATATAATATTCTGAGAAAATATTACACCAGTAAATCAGTTAAAAATAAATCTATTCGAAAAAATAGGTTCATGAAATTCCACTACAATTAATACACAGGTCAAAAAAATGCCACTACTAAACGTTTGTAAAGAATTCAAAGACAATTAAGTACCTATCTAAATAGTACTCATAAAATTATAATATAGTATAATACCAATAATTTCGATCGTCACGTCATCTGGATATTAAGTAGGCAATAAGTATGGTAGGAAAATAGATTAGTTACATAGTCGATCATTGTATTGTTTTTACGAATACGACGCAAACAAATGCGTCGGAGGCAACAAAATGATAGCGGGCGAATAATATTGCAGTTTTAAGAATCACCATAGACCAGCGGAGTTACGCAATAGCCCAAAAGATTTCATTGATAAGTAAACATTACACAATCTGTCGATAATTTCAGCGGTAGGGTGGTCGATATCCGTACATTACGAGCACATTGTATCAATACGAACATTGCAATTTTAACAAAGCGAATAATAGCCGGGCCGAATCACGTCGAATTTCTACTCAACATACCCACAATGTTTCAGGAACGAAAAAATGCGAAACAACGATCGAGAAATTTTCAATCGAATGATTCAAAAACGGTTTTTATATGGCGTCAAGCGGATTGGCGAATTGAAACTGCGAGTCTGCGACCATCGCGAAAACAAGTAAGTAATCTCGTACGACGAACAGACACTCCGACGTCAAAACACCACTTGCGACGGCGTTAAATACAACAGATTTTTTTTTTTTATTTCGAACGGGTTCACCCCGCCGTGTGCGGGGCGCGGATTTATGACGGGGCGAAGAAAAAGAAACCCGCGACGGGGTCGACAAACCGAATTCACTCTCGATTTCAGCGGTGACGGTGCGGCACAATATAATAACATATTATTACGTAGGTAATACAACGACGGGGTGGCCCGCGGACCGTAAAAACCAAAACAAATACGACACCCGGAACAAAACAGACGAAGACACGATCGAGACGACGGACACGATAATTTAAACGTCGATTAAATCCATCAGTATTACTACTGACGAAAAAATAATAATTAATTTAATGTAAAAAAAAAATTAAATAACAATAACGATAATAAACAGATTAAATATTTATTTCAAAAACACCGATTAATAATTATGAAAAAAAAAAAAAATCATACGAGAATTTTAATCGTACCGACTACGTCGAGATGATAAGAGTTAATAAAAATAACGACAATAATGATAATAATAATTACCTCGGTGTGGTCCCGTCGAAAGCGAACGTCGAACGAGATGATATCGACGGCGGTGGCGGTCGTGTGCACCGACGGCGGTGGTGGACGATAATACGACGACCGAAAAACGACGACGGCAGCGGCGGCGGCGGCGGCGACGGCAACGACGACGACGAGTCGACGACGGCGACAACAATGTGTTTGAGGAAAAAATATTTCGCTCACATGGCGGCCGCGGGCCGACGTAAAAACTGCGCGCGAACCCTCACAGCAGCAGACGGGCGCCGCTGCGGCCTGGACATGACGTACCGCCGCGTTGTTGTTGTTGTTGTCGGCAGCCGCGTCGGTGGTGGTGGTGGCAGCGGCGGCGGCGGCGGCAGCGATGGTGGGAGCAGGAGCAGGGGCAGTGGCGGCGATCGTGTCGTGGTCGCGGTAGTGGGGACGGTGGTTCGGCGGGCGATGGGCGGCGGGGGTATCGGTGGTAGTGCTTGGTGTCGGCGGCGGCGGTGGTGGTGATGGTGGCAGTGGTGGTGACGACGGCGGCAGCAGGCGGTCATCGAGTGGGTCGCGCGGTAATGCGTACGATGTACATGTATACTCGTCGCCACATGTGTGTGTGCGTATATGCGTATAGTAATAACGACAATGGTACAATAATAATAATAGTGATATTGTAATAATAAAAAAATGGCAATAGCGATATTCTTGCTACATGCTACGGCTGTTGATAATAATATGTGGCGGCGGCGGCGGACGAACGCGCGCTACGTTGCGACGTGTGGACAATGTGCGTGCGCGCGTAGTAGTGAAATACGTATTACGTGCCGGCGACGACTATGACGACGTGCGGTGCGCGGTCGCCGTCGGTATCGCGGCGGCGGCCGATCGGAAAAAGAGGTATCGTCGTCGGCGCGGCGGAGGGTGCCCGAATTTTTTCCCACGCGTATTTACCTACGACGTTCGCACTAAACACACGCACGCGCACTAGACGCCGCGTACATATTTCGTATCATCACCGTGTATGATTGTGATGACAAAAACGCGTAAAACAGAGAAAATCATAGTAATAATAATAATAATAATAAAAATAAAATAATAATAATAATAATAGACGATTCCGACGGACGGACGGAAGAACACTGAGCGCGCACGCACTAACACGCACAAGAGCGTACCTACACTCTCACACACGCGCGCCGGGGCCTCTCCTATTCCCTGCCCCTTCATCTCTCCGCCAATTATGGTATGGCGGCGGTGTGGATCGGCTCGCGCGCACTGTAATCGCGCCTGTGCGGCGGCGTCAGAATCACACGGCGGCAGCAGCAGCAACTGAAAGCACACGGGGCGCCGCGACTTGCGCTCTCGCTCTCTCGCGTCACGTCCCGTCTCGCTCTCTCGCGTCACGTCCCGTCTCGCTCGCTTTTGCTAGCCGGTCGCGTGTGTCGTCGTGCGCGCTGAAAATGCACTCTGTCGCGCGCACGCGCTCGCTGCACGGCGAGTGGCGCGCGCGCTCACGCATCGCACACGCACGCACGGGCTTCATTACGCAGTTTGTGCCCCCCCGCCGGCAGCGCGTCGTCGTCAGCAATATTCGCACTACACAGTCATGCTTACCCTCTCACCCCCCCCCCAGGAGAGAAGAGCTACCCCTCGACACCGCTACTACCCTGTTACGCGCCACGGCCGTATCGCCGCGATCGGCGTCGGCCGATTTTTTCCCTTTTCTCTCCTCCGGCAGCGGTACCCACCCATGCACGTACCGTACGCATGACGACGACGAAACTATTATTATTAATATTACATTACTCGTACGATAGCCCGGACGCAGGCGACTGCAGGCTCTCCTCTCTTTTCTCTCGACGCGCCACGCCATCATCACACATGTGTGCGAACAGCACACACACACACACACACACACACACACACACATAATAATATATTATATTAATACTTGCGCACGATGCCTGAATACGCGTGTGTTGTAAGTGTATATGTGCGTGTGTCGTATTTGTGTGTGCGTGCGAGTGAATGCATATGGTATATATATATATATATATATATATTATATTTACACGCAGGCGCGTGCGTACACACGATATACACACCGACGCAAAACGTGTGCAGCAGTGTCTGCGACTAGGAATAATAATACTGCGAAAAACATGTGGTGTTCATGTGTAATATGCATGTGTTTGTGTGTGTGTGTGTGTGTGCATTCATGCCGTCGCCATGAACCTTAAATAAACTAGATATTATAAAACTACTCGTACATAATATACTGAATTATACATATATGTATAATAAAGTATATATAATTATATGCGTGTGTGTGTGTGTACGCGACGTACACGGGACGTTTAGTACTGTAGTGGTGACGCCCGCGCACGCGGTCGTTGAGTGCGCCGGTCAAGCCTACGAGTTTAATAATAATATTAAAGAATTGAAAAAAAGAACACGACGCGTACAATGATATAAGGTACGACTCGAAAATGTTATATTATAATTAAAGCGTAGTCGTCGACGTCGGTCGTCCATCGCAGTGGGAGGCCGATTCAAATGATACACGGTACACCCGTTACGATATTATATATATATCGTATACGATATATATGTATATATATATAAAAATTGTATAGGTACGTAAAACACGAATCCGAGTGGCGTTTACAAAGCTTTAAGATCTTCGACAGAAATCGCCGATAAAAATCGTAATGTAAAAAAACGTCACACAAAAGACCCTTCTTCGTTCTTCGCATCTCGACCGCGTTTTTCTCACATCCGACGGACAATGGGTCGTGCGAGAAAATCGCATTTGTCCCTCATGGATAAGAGAGTATGACTCGTTTATGTACTATATACGTGCCACCGAACGAGGCCACCGTACTTGGCGTTCTAATATAATGTATTATATGACATCGCGAAGAATACGTAGTAAAATTGCCGTAACGATGAAACTACAGGCGTCGTCGGCGGCCGGTACAAAATGTTTTTTTTTTTTTTTTTGTAAAGGGATTCGACGCAATTATTTGTGGAATCGACGGCGCGGTGGAGGCAGGCGGCAGCAGCGCGACTGCGTTATTCCGGGAATCGCCGCCGCGCCCCTCGTACGGTTTTACTTATTGGTCACGACAGGGGGTGGCGAGGGGGCGGGTGACATGAGAAACATATTTTAACGTTTTACGTTCGCGTTCATAATGTAATACTATTTATTGTTATGCGAACGTATACATGTATACGTTGTAGGCATTAGAATAATGCAACACACACTCGTAATCGTATAGTACATTATATATACAGTCGGTTGTTCGTGTACCAAATCGAATTCGTAAAAACCGTATTGCTTTTCTAGTTCTTTTTTTCTTTCTTCTTCTTCTTCTCGAAAACGGTAGGTGGGCCCCCGGCGTGAACCGTACACGGACGGCCGAGTCAGGCAGCTCACGATCGACGACCGTATTAAATTAAGAATAACAATACCGTTTTATAACATATTCCCGCACCACCGCCAACGGCGCATTAGTTTTTATAGTCGTTAATTCGTATTGTAAATAATACTACATCGGCAATAATAATTGACGTACGCGCGTCACACGTCTTACGCGTCAGAGCGCACCTAATACGGAATCGGTGATGCTGCGGCAACAGTGGCCGGACAGCGACGATCTCGTGCGACGGTAGGCGTAGGCCGTGAAGAGGGTACGCAGTGCCGCTGTCGTCTAATTTTTTTTTTTCGCTTAAAGTATTTACACACCGGCTCCGGAAACGATCGTTTCGCACGTCGGTCGTCATGCAGGCCTGTAGGTATATATATATATATATATATATATATATATATATATATATATATATATATATATGTATATATTTTGTCGTCAAGCCTGCTGCACACGTGCATGAGTCAAAAACACGAGGCTCTTACTGCACAAAGGCACGTTTTATAAATACCAGCGGACGTTCGAAGTTTTAAAACGAACTACGTATAATATGTACGAAGTTTATTGTATTTTTGTTTTCTTCCGTTTGCTTTGAACCCTTGTGTCCCACGATAGCCGTTACGGTTCTCGCTAACAGTCGAAGAAACAATTGGTCAATTCGTTTGATTCTCGCCAAATCTCCACATGAAATAAAAATACAACAGCCATTAAGGACATTTAGGTAGACATCACCACATCGGTGCATCGATGCGTGAATTGCTTAATTCTCCTTAAATTCAGGGCTAAACAAATAATAGTACAGAAAGAAAATTCTTTCAGTTATAAGGTTTAAATCTTAAATTTATAGTGGATGTTTCTCATTCACTAAATTAAAATGTGGGTCAACGGATACTATAAAGTCGTTCCATTCATTGATACAGATAATAAAACGTTAATTATATTTCACGCTGTCGTACCAGGTATTTTTGTATTGTATTCATAGGCCGATGTAACGAAAAAATCCTTTTACAGGAAATGGCAATTTCAAGCACACGTGAAGAACATTATCGAAGAAAGAAAACAATGTGCCAGTCAATGTCAATGTGACGGACATATTAAGTTTTAATCTAAATGTTTTGACGTCTCAAAATTATTTATATTTTCAGGTGTGTTTTATTACTACATCATTGACCGTCAAAAAATTATAAAATGCATAAACCAGATGTGTAGGAGTGTAAGTTATCTAGAGATTTTTGTACTAAAATTTTTACAAAAATAATTATAATTTTCAAATAACATTACAAGGTTTTAAAATTAGTAATTATTACTAATGTTAAATAGTAATTATTACTAATGTTAAAGCGTCTTCAATAAAATCTAAAACATATTGTCAATCATACTTATTGGTATAAAAATATCGATTGATGATTTTAATACGATTGTGTATACAAATAACACTTACTTCTTGTGTTATCTTCTATAGACTCAAAAGCAATGTATTATTTGAATCCAATTTTAAACATAAAATATGTAAACATATAGTGATGTAAAATAAAAAGTCAATATTCATTTTCAATTTTCGTATACTTTAATCGTAAATAGATATTGATAATAACTATAAAACATAAGAAATCGTATTTTATTAATATTGTTACAAAGGAGATAAACTTTAATATTTTTGAGTGAAAAAAAAACTGTTGGTTTTATGATAATTTTGTTTACTTTTTTTTTACGTATGTAATCAATTTTTCAGATAACAATAATGGTCCGGAAGTCGCGTTTAGGTTTTTTATTTATAGATCACAAATTGCATTCGGTTGGCCGCTTAGAGATATTATTTTCCCCTATTTTCCTAATTTATACCAAGCGTATAGGAAAAGTACCTAATAATTTAGTAATAGAGCAAAAACAGTATTATTCACTGAGATCAAATTTCTGTAATAACAAAATAATGGTGTTCGACACTCGAAATTTTCACCAAATATGAATAGTATACTTATAAAATCTTGACAACAGTTTCAATCCAATCGTTGGTCAGGATTTTTTTCATACACATAAACATTCATGGTAAATAGAATCATCTAGATTTTAGTTGAACATTCGTTTGTACTGACTAATTAACAGAGTAATTCTTATTTTTTAAATATTTTTCCACGCCTGGATAGTATGGATCTTCTAAAACGATGAGATGCCATTAGAGTCTCATCGGGTCTACGGGATCACCAACAAATATGTTTTGTGTGTTTTCGCATCCCAACCAATTAGGTATATTTTACTTTTAATAACCAGCACATGACGTCACCCGTCATGGTGTCGGAAGTATAAAATCGCTCGTTGCGCAAGTGCTATCCCATAATATCGTTTTTTCTCTCCTCTTTATGCGCGCGCACATACCGACACACTCGGCACTCGGCAGCGATTAAAATATCAAAACTTTCGTACTGCACACTTTATATAATTTATATGATAATAATATAATAGACCGGTGAGTTACTTTACATTAACGAATCCCAAGTTATGAGAAATACTCTACAAACCAGGATGTGTGATTTGTACAATTTAATAACAGTTTTTTTTATTGTTAAAATTTATTAAATTGCTATAAATTTAATCATCCTTAAATTGATTTTTAGTTAAATGAGTTATTATGTGTACAAACATTACTAAATTACAGCTGTTCTAAATACATATTTCCAAAATAATAATATATTTTTTGGGTCACTGTTATTTTATTCAATACATATTTTATTAAAAGATACAGATGTTTTAAAATAAAATCAAACATCGTCGTTGACTAATAATTATAAAAATAATATTATCTAAAAACATTATGATCTCTACACGATTTTGTATTTCGCACTACACCAAATGTGTACGCATCAAGGACTGAAATATTGAAAATTTCGTATACTGCTCATTTATCTTATTTATTAATGAAACATACTACAGACTTGTGGGGTGAGTTTCTGAATCTCCCACAAAAACTCTATTTTTAGAACAATTTACTACCCCACTAAAAAATAGAATTTTAACACGAAATGTATATAATTTTGTTTATTATTTTAATTGTCTAAAATCTCAATAATTCAAAACAATTATGTTGATAACAGTTATATTGCACTAAAAATTGACGTTTGATCCAATAATATTTTACGAAACACTGTGGAAATTCGAATCGCACCCTTCAAAGTTCAAAATATTTCGTTCTACAAACTTTGCGCTCAAAAACACACTATCTTAGTCACTCAGTACGATTGTGTTATTACTATATATTTAAGTTCCTATTGTATATATACATTATATGCGTGTTATAATAATAATAAAAAAAAACGCGCGTGTACATTACAATAATATCGTAATGATGATAATATAACGTGTTAGGTATTTACGAAAACATCTCGTTCGCGCGCGCATTCACGGTGTCGTCGCCGTGTCATCGATTTTGCTTTATACTATTATTCGTGCACTGCCAACGAGACTGCCACAGACGATTTTGGAGCGTCGGCGGCGAGCATCCGATGACGGGAAACACGACGCGGAGGATTTTGGTTAGCCCCGACGCCGCGCCTAAGTCGTAGCCGTCGCGGTGTTAGGTGCTTGTGCTATGTACGTGCGCGCGTGCGTGTGCGTGGCTGTGTGTGTGTGTGTGTGTGCGTGCGCTGTTGTACGTACACACGTACATAGCAGTCGTCGCGCGAATTATATTATTATTATTTCGACATTCGTACTACTACGACGACGCAGCCGCCGCCGCCGACGACGCCCGGCGCTTCCGTCAGTTGACATGAGCGCCGCGAGTCCGCTACTGCCGCGGCCGCCGCCGCCACCGTATAATTACAACATTGATTTTAAATATTTTATAACGTATATTATATAACGTTTTGTTATTTAATCGATGATAACACCGCTTGCGTAAATACGACATGTACATATATATACATATAAAAGTACATAAGTATATAGATGTGTATTGTGCACATAGGCACGTATACATACGCGCGCGCGCGCACACACACTCACACGTATAGAGACAATGGTTTTTGAACCGTCGAGGGATTCGCCAGCACCGCCGCCTACACTCTCGCGGCGAAATGCCTCGCGCATTTTCCACTCCACCGATCGATACTAATAATAATTCAATAATAATAATTATAAATGCATTCCGGTGAAAATCGCTCGATTTACGTTTGCATGCTGTACGATCATCATCGTTTAAATTAACAAAAAAATGATACCAAACTACGTGTAAATAAAATTTAAAAGTTTCTTTTTTATCGTAAAAATATGGATAAAATACGATTATCTATTTACATATTATGTACGTGATATATGTATATATATAACGTATACGCATGTAACTATTCATACGTATCGCTTACGTATACCTACGCTGACAATAAATCCGTCATATATTTATTATTATTGTTATCGTGTATATTCTTTTTTTTTTACGTCCGCGCTATAGCGTCTCGAATAGATTTTATTCGTCACATGCGTATGTGCGTATTATCATAATATTCTAATTCGAGCATTTTACTATTATGTAACGCTTAGGAAGCAGTTATAAATATTATACAGGTTTTTCAACGACATGTGCACATTTCTTAACTGAATAATAGACTTAACTCTACAGTCTACACATTATAAATGCATAATTCATACATGTTTTACATGTATAAAATTCGTACGTATATATAGGTAGGTAATATACCAATAAACACCGCGTCCCACGAAGATTTATCTGATAAGATTTTTACCTATTTACCGAGTATTTTTTTTACATAAAACATTTTAACGAATAATTGGACTTTGTATTTATGAAAATAAAGTTCTTAACTAGTTTTCAGATTTTAAGTGAAGCGAGGGATCTATTGGTTTTTATCTTGGTGTTTTTTTAAGTTTTTAGTTTTCTTTTATTATATTTCCATTCAGGCCCGGATTAAACATATTTGGGGCCCTGGGGCCTGATATTTTAGAGGGCCCCAAGAATAATTTTTTTCAAAAAAACAGTTTTTTTTTCATAAGAACAGCATTTTTTTTTTCTAAAACAATGTTTTTTTTTTAATACCACACAAATAAAACTTTATAAATACAAAACTAGAACATTAATTTCATTTAAAATCATTTTTTTCTCGCTTTTAAGGATGCAAAGTTTTTGATACTTTGACCAAAGTCAAGTGACTGGAGAATGTCATTTTCTGATGATAGTATCATAATTGCATTTAAGTTGTCTAGAGTAGAGGAAGTTCTGTAATTATTTTTTATGCGTGCCAGTTTTAAAATGCCCTTTCTGCTTAAAAACTGCCGTAGCTGCTACTTGGTAGAGTTAAATAGATTTTTAATGCTACATTTAAATTATGAAACACACCAGCCAATGATTTATTATTAAACCACTTCTACAAATTAAGTATTCCATTATTTATATACATTTTATTCTTCACACACGTTGGCGATCTACTTAAGATCAAATACTCATGAAATTGAATTTATTCATTTTCAAAGGAATTATCGACATCATTTTTACAAAAATCCATAAAGTTTTTAATACTTTGCTGGATTTTATCGTCTCTGTTTGTACCATGTGTATTATCAATTGAATCAATTAGTTTTGAGATAAAGTAAAAATTATTGGAAACAAATTTATACGCCTGAATTCTTTTTTTTAATTCAGTACAATATTTATCAATTATCACGTTATGTGTGTTCACTCGAAAATGTTCAGTACCATTCAATAAAACACCTATTTTAATTTGTTTGTCTTCATCTTGGTATCTTACTCTTATATCATTACCTACTAAGCTTAATGATTTTAATTTCATACAATGTACTGTTAGGTCTCTTGATATTTCGTGTTATGTCTCATCAAATGTCTCTTAAACTAGATATATAATATTTTAAATATTTCAATAAATTTATTGCTTTTAATGGATCACATATACTACTTTGTAATTCCACAGAGATTTTTTTCGATCTTTCTAATATATCGTACCAAAATAATGTCAAATATGCTGTTTCTTTTTTCTTAATTTTTTTTAGCAAACTTCTAGCATCCCTTTTAGATTTACCATTTTTGAAAAACGTTAATACGGTAATACCCATCGGTTCTTAGCATACTTCGTAGTTCGTATATTATTAATATCATTCGTATATACCTTTGTATTTTTGTATAATATTATATTATATTCTTCTGCTGTTTAAGACAGCTCTAGGGAGTAACATTAATTATTAATTTTCGTAGTAAAATAACAAAATTTATTTATAGAATAAAATAACTTTTTCTATTCTATAAAATATAAAATATTATCATAACATGAAATACGAGACCTCAAACTCATGAATGACAAAAGTCCAAGCTTGGTATTTTGGTAGTTAGATTATACAGGTGATAAAATAAATTGAAACAAAAAAAATAGGTATATAAAACTGAATTTTTTAAAAGTTATTTAACGAATTAAGTGGAATACAAGACTACATATTTTTTTATGTGGGCCCCAAATTGTCGTGGGCCCGGGGGCCATGGCCCCCTTTGGCCCACCCTTAAACCGGGCCTGTTTTCATTATAGGAACTATGGAAAAAACATTTTATTATTTTTTTTTTTTTAAATTAGAATACAATACGGTATAAATGTATTTATGATATTATGTTTTTAAATAATGTGTTATTTAAAAAAAAAAATGTTACATGTATCTAATTCAAAATATCAATTACTTATGTGTTTTTATTTAACATTTAAGATTAGGTAAAGATAAAATCAATGTAATGTATATATATGTATAAATTGTATGAAAATCATAAATTAGAATTTTCGGTTTTAAAATGTTTATATATAAATCTATTACGATTTTTTTTAAATTTATTATTATATGATTATTAAATTGTAATTAGATGAGTGTATTTTTAGATTGTAATTTGAGCTACAAATAAATAACTTATATATAAATTTTAGATCTATAATAACCAAAAATTAAAAATTGTACGAAATAAAATAAAACATTTTTGATATTTTAAGTATAAATTTTAAGTATAAATTGATCCGTAAACCCAACTTTAAATGCATTTAAAGATAATTTATTGAATAATTTTCAAAAAGCTTGAGACATAGATAAAACACGGGATATCCGTGGAAAATCGATTGGCCAAAGGAAATATTTATCGGATACATAATTCTAAATTTAAAAGTTTTTGTATCGTTAATTTACGTGTAATTAATGATTTTTGCCCAAATTCGATCTATAATCTATACTTATTACTTATAGCTATCTAAAATTTAAAAATGTTGAAAAAATACTTCAATAATTAATATTTTAAAAAATGTTCAATGTTTTTATTTTTTAATCAAGTTTTCATTGAGTCAACAATTTAATAAATCGGTTGTTAGATTTTAAATATAATTAACGGATTAAATTGAGCTTTACTAAAAGTTGTTTTCAAATAACTCAACTTCAAATATAATTTATGAATTTGAATTTGTGTACATCATTAAAGTTATTGGCTCTGCATTTTTCATCGATTGATTCGTTAGTATATCGTATTTTACACAATATACATGTATTTATCATATATGTTTTAATTAAGAGGAAAATCGGCGGTACTGCAGAAAGCAATTCTTCAACATTAGAAATATAAGATTGTAATCTCGGAAATAAAAATTACCTACAGATCCACTATCTCGATTTATGATGTAAGGCTGAAAATAAAATAAACAATTCCATTACTTTAGTTTTTTTATATTTGTATACATCATCAACAATAATTCGTACAGAAAAGCAGACATCATTTAATATTACTGCTAAGTACCTGCCTAGATATTTTTCAAAATCGTAATAATTTTAGTTACCAAATCATAAGAATAATCATTTTTAAATGTTTGGATATTTACGCGTGTACAGTTGTACCTATATGTGTATTGTATATAATATATATATATATATATATATGTGTGTGTGTGTGTGTGCGTGTGTGTGTGTGTGTGTGTGTGTGTGTGTGTGTGTGTGTGTGCGTGTGCGTGTGCGTGTGTGTGTGTGTGTGTGTGTGTGTGTGTGTGTGTGTGTGTGTGTGTGTGTGTGTGTGTGTGTGTGTGTGTGTGTGTGTGTGTGTGTGTGTGTGTGTGTGTGTGTGTGTTGTGTTGGGTACAACATTTAAAGTATATTTTGTATAGTATCAAATGCATATTTATGCAATATTCCGGATAAATATTATTAAAAACTGGAAATATAAGAATACACATGTACAAATTTTATCATAAATTCTTCATAAGCATTCAATTGTAGTTCTTTATGTTACAAAAAAGTGTCTATCGAGGAATAAGCAAAAAATGTTCAATGTCATTTTATCGATGACATTTCGAAATTCTCGAACCTGCAAGAAGACAATGCATATGTTTTGTTCTATTATATGATTATAATTTATATTAAATTGTTCTATCTATTGTTAGAAAAATATAAAAGTATTCCAAAATCAAATAAATATATGCTAAATAAAAGTCAATTATACTTGTTCTTGTTTTCTGTTAGACGTATAGGTGACATCTAAATTGTTGACGAATACTAAAATAACTTTTCTCATCCACACTATGTATCTTATTATATAGATTTTGGTTGAGCATTTTAATATATTAAGATGTTAAAAGTCGTAATTTTTTAGTAGAATAATGAACTACAAATTCGAATAAGTATAAAAGTATTCTATTAAAAAATGTAAGATAAATGAATTTTCAAAATAGTCTTTATTATATTTTTTTTTTCGGAAACGATGCTGATCAATTATCAAAACATATCAAAAGTTTTACAAACGACGTCTTGTAATTGTTATATATGAGTAAGTTTCAGAAGAACTTAATTTAAGGACGGTTTTTTCAAATATTCATGAAGATTGAAACCTTAAAAACCCAATCAAACCCATCGTCCTAATCGTCACTCTATAGATAGATCACCATATGTATAGTATTTATACAACGAGATGTCATTTACTGATCTCTATTATAGTCGATGACTTCGTTCTCAGACTTAATACATTACGTATTTTTGTATAATATATATATATATATATATAATGTAAGGCCAACGCAATGCGACGAGCCGAAACTCACAGCCGCCGCAGTCTTCATAATATAGTGAATAGACGATTTATTGTAGTACAAAATACACGTATAGATATAGTCAGGTAAAGAATGTTTCAAGCTGTTCGGCGAAATAATCGGTTTTGTCAGATTCTCAAACATTCTCGTACATCGTTTTATACCCGAATAATAATATAGCATGAGGATAGAAGAATAGTAGTTAGGCAGTTACGATTAAAAAAACAACAAAAAACATACATATACATAATATTACATTATATTATTATAAATGTTGTAAAAAACCCAGCCCATGTTTGGGGGGTTGATAGAGCGACGAGTGGTAACGGTGTGTGATGGTACGCGCGGCGGGTTATGAATTTATTTCGTCGACAATAGTCGTAGACAACAATAGTGAACCGGTCGGAAAAAAAACCCGAAATAATGTCTAGCATCTCAAAATTTAAAAGCCAACTAGGCAGTATGGAAATTTACTCTTGATTTTTTTTTTCGACATTACGAAATATTTGTATTTACATTTACATCGGAACATTGCAGCAATTAACGTACTGCGTTATAGATGTACGAATAACATTATAATGTACACCATTATGTCAGATTCAGACGATTAGGTATATTTCACAGTAGTTAATGTAGTTATTTCCTATTAATAGTCGTATGAACTATGTTATCGTTTTTATTGTTACTACTAAAAGCATTTTTTTTATCAAACGATTCATTTGTTTTATTCATTCTAAATGTCTTTTTAAGCTCATAATTTTGATTGGAAAATTGTATTGTAAATATTTTTATCAAAAATCTTTAAAAGACTTACATCGGAACTCACCCTCTATGTTCACTCGAACATTAAAATAATAAAATCATACCTATTGTATGGTTTTCACTTCAATTACTTTAAATCATTTTAATCGTAGCCACGAAAAAGAAAATTCGAGTGCGTATGTAATAAATGAAATGTATTTGTTACAATGATAAAAAATAAATAAATTCTGGTCATATTATCGACATTATAGATTCATAAATCATAATAAGAGTAATTTGCGCTTAAGAAGTTTAAGAATCGATGATTATTGACATCCATTGATGGTTCACGACGTAATCATATTCATATTCGTGTGATAATGTATGTTGTGCACGTGGTACCTATGTACCTATTTAATTTTTTCAAGTCAACTGTCCACAATATAATATAATACTGTTGATAGAGTAAAATCGTCGGTATATGCACCGTACGTTAATAATAATAATAATAGTATTTATACTGTGTCGTATTTATGATTGTTTATCGAAGACTGACATTAAGTTATTAAATAAGTGAAATGTCAATCTTAATGAAAACCGATCACTTCGATGGTATATTTTACTTACATCACTGGCATATTCATCCAATTAGGTACATAATATGCACCTTTTTAACGATAATTTATTTTAAAATCTACTTAGTAGGTACATGTTGTCATTTTCCCATGGTCTAGGCAAAAATACTAAGTTTAACATAATACATGTTGGCACGTAACATTATTAAATATTTAATAATTATTACTTCTGTAATAATTATGGATCTGTGACTTAGATAAAAAAAAAGTCAAAGAGGCCAATCTCTCTATGCCACCAGCCTCCGTTAACACTCTATTTTACCAATTTATATATATATTTATTTATTTATAATTACATTAGAAAATATAACTTTTTTATTCATTATTATAATTTTCTAAACATTTATAAATACTCTAAAACAATTCCATAGTAGGTAATTTAGTATATATAAATCCAAACACATTTCAATTAGATCTCTTTGTTCATTATATTGTTGTCAAATTTATGATTATTGGTAAAAAAATTTTGCTGAGAAAATGTTTTACGCTTTCTTACATCATTCGTATAATATTGTAGGTAGTCTAAACAGTTAGTTCAATTAAAGCAGATTAATATTAGATATTATACTTTTTAAACCTAACAGCTCCGCTAAATCGCTACACAAGCTCAAACTACACATTAATAATATCATTTATCAAGAAATCCGTTGTCTGTATATTATATATACCTATGACGAGACGAATGCATAATGGTAAAACAAAAAACCAATTTTAAAAACTGATTGTTTTCAATGAATTCTCTAGAACAACTGTAGAATATTACCAAGTACATTTTATTACTTTTGTAATCTAATATGTTGGAATAAAGGGGGTTTTTATTTTATGATGTTGATCTCAGTGTTTTGAAAATTTTTATAGATTTATTTAAGGTTGTTTTTAACTACCTTTAAGATTTTTACGAGAAAGAAACATACTTTTATAGATTTTTCCTCTGTCACGTGTTAACGACATATTTACTTTCAGGTAATAGGTATACGATCAGTGAGTTTAAATCTAAAGAGGGTAAGCCTCTCGACAATTTTGTTTATTTCTTGATTCTGCTGTTCTCTCGTTAGAGTTATTGTAACAAAAAGTAATATATGTTTTTTTATTTTTTACTAGACTCCTAAAAGTGTTGAAATAAATTCTGGAAAAATACATTCTAGAAAAAATGTACTAAATAAGTCATATTTTATAAAAAATATATATTGATATTCGTTCGCACACGTTATTTAAACACAAAACAACTGTGAATAATTAATTAATTTTAATTTTATACTTGAGGTTTATTTTGATATTCAAATATAAAGATAATCCTTTTTATATAAAAATGTAAACTATGCATTTTTCCTTTAAATAATATATACTTGGTAAGTATAGTGATTTACAAATTATTAATATGTAGGTAATTTACTTGACCCTCGTTCGTATGTAAATTTATACGTAATTATTAAAATTACAGTTTCGATGACATTTTATATTCATGTTGCATAGTTATATAGAGTAAAATATACATATATTTCAACCGACCTATTTATCAGTTTTTTCTTTTTATAATAATGGAAATAAACTATGGATCAAAGTATTCAAAGTTACATTTAATGATAAGTAAGCAGTTTGAAGATTTTTCTTATTAGCCAAATTGGCTTTAAAATATGAAAATTTACAGATTGTGCAATTTATAAAGTTTAACATTACATTTATTATTGAGTATTATTTTAATGATAATATTTTTATTTCTAATATGAAATATGGTATTTATGAAAGTAATCATACTTTATGAAATATTGTAATTTGTATTAAGTTAACAATTTTAATGCAAATAATTTTTTTGAATTATACATTCCTAAGAAATTTATAGATCGGATATCGCTCTTAATATAACTATTTTAAAATGAGGTTATAACTGAATTTTAAAAACATGTAATAGTTCAACACTAACTAAAATCAGCCGGAGCTTATTTTAGATGTTCTTATTCTTAATGATTAAACATTTTGTAAATAAATTATAATACATATCATATTTCTACATGGTCGCGTCACGTAGGTACGTACCAGAAAATTAAGACTAGCTACAATAAGTTTGACAGTGAACGGTGAGGTGAAATATGAATAAATCGATATAATGTAAATATTATGTAACAACTTGAGTGGAATGATTGACACAAAAGTGGGAGTCTGGAATATTATCCTGCAAGTCTTGGTCGTAAATATTATAATAAAGTCTCAGAGTTCGATGCGCCTTATTCACCATTGCATGTGTTATACTTATGTGAAAAAACTGTGCAGCGAGGGCTAATAAAGACATTATTACTATTTACTGGTGTGCTGTTTAACGCTCGATACGTAGTCTATCCAAAGGCAACCACGCGGCAAAATATTTTCTATTTTAATGCAACTCACATACTACATATGCACTATATACTGTACGAGAGACACAAAGAGGAAAATTATTATTAGAGATATAGCAAATCCGGGGAGATTATTGCGTGCGAGTTAAATTGAATACACATTCGAGATGAGCGTAAATCGAATTTAAATTATCCGACCATATTATGCATTAAATCAAACATCCTTTGTCAACCGACTCGCGCGCACACACCGGGATTGGTTGTTACGGTTGCATCTCAAAATCCATTAATCATGCAAATTTTAGTCCTCATTTTATTTTTATTTTTTTGTTCTTTATTATTTCTTTCTTACTTTTATACCAGATTACGATTCTTCTTTAACCGATACGGCTTAAAATGGCTTTAACTGTTGCCCTGCAACACACGTCACATGATTGACATGATCGTCGAGTTTTCTACTTAATGTATGTGAGGATTTTTTAGATTTTAGGGCATAGCTATAATATAAATCTAATTGACATAATTTCGTTAGAAGTCAAAAATTCTAAAAAAAAAAATACCAAAAATTACTAGTGAGATAAAATGTATTAGGTTTTACTACGATAATTATTAATATAACAGATCATACGCTTTGTATGGTAAATAACAATTATCTCGCCAAAATATTTTATACGACCGTAACTCAAATTTATAATTCATCATCATATTATTAAAGGTATTATTTACACTTCAAAAGTCTGCATTTATAGTTAAAATACAATTTACATGATTCTAAGTATTTAACTTATTGCTGTTTAAAATCGATTAAAAAAATGTGACAACCGTCGAGTTAAAATTTTAAATACAAGTTTTTAACCCTATGAACTCCATAAATAGTGTGATAATTTACTGATTACAATTTACGGTAAGCAAATATAATGCATTAATTTGGGTTTTTTATGAAATTCATCGTATTTATCGTATGTGTTATTTTCCTATAAGAAATAATTCGAATATACATATTTAATAACTCATAAGAAATCGATTTGTATATTCAGGCACGAGTAATGAGTCATTCGAGTTACATTTCTGTTAAATGTTTATTTTAAAATAATTATTTCAGACATAGGTGCATAATTATTATACAACAATTTACCAAGCGTACGTATTTACATTTTATGATTTAATATTAACATATTACATAGTCACGTGGGGTGCTCTAAACTCCATAATATTAATTGGGTAATGACAACTGATAATAATTATTGCCTAGAGAGACTTTATTTAGAAGACCCGCTAGCTATAAAACACAATTTACATTAATGGTGTAACTAGACCGGCGTACATGGTGTATATTAAGATAACAATTAATCTATCTTAAATATGACATAATAATAACATTGTAAAAATTCGAGGTTGACAATTGTGACTGTAAGTGTATGTTTCTTTACGTTTTATCAGTCATTAGTCAAATGTATATTTAGTTTTGTAAAGACAACGCGCAAAATTACATTATATTTTCACCACGACAAATGTATACACACACATTTTAGAAAATAAAATAATAATTAATACGCTTAAAATTAAATTGTTAAATAAACGTTTTTTCATTTGTATGACGAGTTCAAAAAAAAAAAAATACCAAAACAAAACAAAAATGAATAGCTACGACTACTGTAATAATAATAATAATTATAATATCATAATTGATGATCTTAAAATGTATTTTGTTTTCATTAAAAATAATTAAAAATGTACGAATGTCCTTTACTGCGTGATAGACTGTTGTGGAATACTGTAATAGCACGCAGCCACCCGAGTTGACAATATTATTGTATTAAATCGTACACATTTACAGCATTATACGGGTGTCATACACGGAGGGCACTAACCGAACATCAAATATGACATCTTTTGTCTTTAAATACTGTTTGACTTACAGTATATGTATAGTGCACAAGCATGGTGCACAGTTTGATTGACGTAGCATGGGATAGTACATTTGTACAAAGATTCTAAATTGGAATAATTACAAAAATACAATTATGTCATATTTTGTTTTCAACTCAAAAGTATGATTGTAAATTGTAATACGTATTTAAAGATAATTTACGTGGAAAATATCATACGTGTGCACTGTGTCGTCAGTAAGAGAATATTATCATTATTATTATGATCCGTATTTATTGTACGAGTATCGAGCGAAAAATTAAAGATTCTCAGTAAAAGTCCCAATGACCGACTTAACGTAATGATAATAATAATCATAAAAAAAAAAAAAAAATAGATATGAAGAGAGAGAAATAAAAGGGAACTCGAAGCTAACCGACTATAGTACGTACTCGCAGTGTGTCATTATTTTTACCTTTTTTGAAATAATTATAAGACGATGTTCGATATTCGTGTCTTTGAATTATTAATTATTAAATATGGTTACGCTATTGACAAATATAATACTCAGGTGTACATGTATATAGCGTGGTGCTCGCTATAAAAGAGTGATAGTAAAGTTTTCCGTCTATATAAATATAATATAAATATTGACCGAACCTTAATAATTTTACCTTTATAATTATTATTACGTTCCAAATTTTTTTTTTAACTAACATTTTACTTTTAATATTTATTGTATCGTTGCTTCAAAGTAAAAAATTAATAACTGCGAGTTTTTAAAAATAATAACCAAACCTAATCAGGTATTAACGTTAAAAAACATATACCTAATATCTATTAATACGACATATTAAACTAGAAAACACTATTTTGCTATATTTTTAACCTAACCAAATCATTAACATTTCTTTTTTAATATTTCAAAATGTATGGGTCAATAGGGATATAGTCGTTTTACAGCAATTCCAAACGTATTAAAGCAAAATCCGAAAAGGATCAATATAAATGTATAATTGACTAAATGTCATTACCTAATTAGAAAGAAATTTAAACTAAATTTTTTAACGTTATCTAGTATTTTTAGCTAGTAAGAAGTATGATAATTTCGATTATATTTGATTTGACGCATATATGAGAATGTTATAGTTGGAATGAAATAAAATAAAAATAAAAACAGATTTCAAATGGGTTTTAAAAATAATCAAACTATTAAAATTCTTCACTTATAAAATTTAAATGATTATTTATGCTTATATTTATCGTCTCTAATTTAATTAGGAAAACATGACAAAATTTGGCTATTGACATACAAAGTATCCACATTCTAAACAACTTATGATACATGTTAATGAAATGAATCGATAGTTTTTTTTGATACATCAATTGTTTAGTACAATTACTATTTATTAATATAAATATATTTATATTTAAATATTTATATTTATTCAATTGATTAGTATTTGTTAAAAATCTTAAAGAATACGTTATACGTTTGGTTCTTGAATTTTATTGTATTATTGTCCTTTTCATCCCCAAAGAAAATATTATGATTCTTCAGATTTTTATGACTATTATCTAGATGAACATAATACATTTAAATTTAAAATTGATGTTGATCACATAATATACAGATTTCAAAGGCAGAATCAGTGAAATTAATCTTCAATTGTTATAGCTGAATATTTAAATGTATTATCTAATGTAAATAAAACTTCTTATATATATATATTAAAATTGGTTGATTAAATAATAGGCTTCCTTGTCTTTTTGTTTCTGTAACTTGCAAAGGTAGGAACACATCTATATGCATAAATCTAAAGGTTCCTTTAAGCGTCTTTAAGCTTCTTTAAGCGTTGTTTCTAATGTGACCGACCTCCACAATCCCTCATTAGAAGTCTTTGTTAAAGTACCCGTATAAAATGGTAATTCATGTAATTTATTTATACCTGTAAGTATATACTTATGTTATTCTAAATGAAAATCATATTTTTAAAGATGATTTGCTCATTCGAACCAGGTACTTTCGATGTTTTTTTCGAGGTACTGGTACAATCAAAGGGTGAAATACGAATGCTGCAATGTGTCTTAATTCTTTACTGTCGGGTCATACGTATAAGACTAAGTTTACAACTATATGGTAGAAAAAAATATTCTACGTGTAAGTCTTGAATACTTGAAAATATATTGATACTCATAGCATTGGAATTTACTGAAAAAATCGAATTAAATATCACAGAAGTGAATCAACTATAAACTGTAATCTATTCAATATTAATGTATTTTAATATCAAACCAAAATCAGTTACAACGAAATTTAGTATAGAAAAAAGTACCTATAGATTATTAGCAGTTTGTATGATATTTTATAACCAGGTAAGTGTTCTTTTTGTACGAACGAGCTCTTATCTCAAAGTGTCCTATTCTAAGTTTGTCGTCGGAGTACATGAGCACACAAATACCATACGTTTTATTAATAACGATAAGAAACTCGAAAACCACTAACAAATGATCTATTACCAAACGTTTGATACGCTCTTTAAAGATCACAACAATCCGCAATATTCTTGTCTAGTATAGTGACAATTTGCATACACTATACGTATAATATGTGGTCACTATTAACTCGGTCCACCGTCAAAATAATAACACTACCTACGCGGAGAAGTAGGTATATCTGTTTTACTGTAGAACTTGATTTATTATATAAATTATAATTATAATTAATACATTATGCTACCGCTACCACTTCGAATTTACTCATTATCGTAAAAGATTTTGTAAATAAACTCTAGTTTGAAAAAATAATAATGATGATTCCAATGTTTATTTATGCATATATAATGATGTATATTGTGTTGGGAAGAATAATTTACAAGATTTTTTTTGTTAGTAATAGCCGAAATAATGTACACAAGTGAGTTGACGTGTGTTATTTTGCAATGTAATTTTATTGCATTTTTGGTGTTTTTTTGTTCACGTTCGTTTCTTATTGTCACAAAAGATAAAACGGGTTTCTCTACTGCAACAATGATAATATATTGAAAATAATAATAATACGAATTGTGTTGCACACATAAAAAAAATAAAGGTTTCCAAGAGTTTTATCTGAATACTTTTATCTCCGTGACCATCGGGTAGGTATAGAGACACTCGAAATTGTGGCATTGAAAATTTGATTGGGGTTGGTAGAACATGTATATATATATATATATATATATATATATATGTATAGGTATGTAGACATGCATATACACATACTCGCGTGCACGTGTAGGTTGGTACCTGCAACACACTAGCAGAACACACTTTCGCTGCAGGTAGTGGCATTTAACACACACAGATGAAGACAAAAACACACACACACACACACCCACATATATATATATATATATATATATATATATATATATATATATATATATATATATATATATTTGTGTAACATCACAATGCGTCGGGATGAATACGTGCGTAATATGTACATAATTAAACGGGAGAGGTTTCCGAACACTTACACTAATCTTCAAAATGTTTTACCACCTGCCCCCGTGGTGTACGTGGCACGCATTGTTATATATCTTAATGCAATGATTTATTTCGTTTTCAACCCACACGTATCGAGTAGGTACCTGGCAGTCGCGGTCCTGTAACACGTCATCGTCGTGCAATATTCACTCGTGATCGCATCCATGGCATTATGGATTCCACGGCGACGCAAATGCGCGCCAATTAATTTGAAAACTTTTCCAGTTTATGATTATCCGGCCACGTGGTATAATACAATATAATATGTTAATGTGGATCTAAACTTGCAGCGATCGCATGCCCGAGGAATCGTGAATTATTGGTACTTACCAGTTACCTATATGCACACGTACACGTTTTAATACATTTATCATGTGTCGAGTGATGAACCACAACTGACCGCTGTGATGACATTTTTCTTTTTAACGAATATAACGAATTTATACATTGTCTTTCTGCACAATATGTTATACTTATAAAGCACGTAATACCTACTGTAATCGTATAACGCGTACACGATAGTACCTTATTTGCATACAGCAAATAAATTCACATGTTAGAAGGATTTTTTTATCGGATGATTTATTTTAATTTTTTTTTATATATTTCAGCGAGACTTTGGCCATGAGAAGCCATTGACTGTTTCTTTTCTGATAGGTTTTCTTCCACTATGAATCAATTTTTAGAGACAATTAAAATAATCAAAAGGTTTGTGAAAATTTCATCGATTGGAAAATATAACTCATAAAAGTTTTCTCATCCAAATGTTCAGCCTTATCTTAAAGATACTTTTAAGAAACAATTAAATATAATTTCCCTTTAAGTTGATATATAGTTCGAGTACATATAAAAACACTTTTTAATCGGTGAGAATGATTCAAAATGTCTACGAATAATAAGTAAGATTGTAATAATTTACAGTGAAACATATACTAAAATTGAAAGTTTTGCGGAGTGTTCACTTAAAAACAGTGTGCAAATATTTAAGTTTGAATTATCGTGAAATGAATTAATCAAATTCTTTTTAAGATTTCCGATTAAATAGGCTTTATATAATCTATCAAATTATATATTAATACTCTATAAATCAACTTAAAATCATCGAAATTCGAATTTCTAACGACAAGTTTCATATAGGTTTTAAATATTTAAAAGGTGCACTATTTTTAGTACATCACCAGGTCTTAAAAATGAAATTTTGTATTACATAATTTTTGTTATTCAAATTTACATAACTAATATATTTTCTTGTAAAAAAATTGTATTTAGCCTATTTTGTGACGTATCATTCAGTGCTCTCAATTTATTATTTTATAAATCTTGAACAGACCTTAGGCGGTAATTGAAATTGAAAAATTGTATGATTTATCTAGTTTTCTTTCCTAAGAAATATAATTCCAGAACGTGCTCCACTATATATTTTCTTTTCACACTAATTTTAAAATCAATAAAACCAATTGGGTTGTGGTCATCGACCAGTGTTATTTTTTATACACAATAAATATTAGCATGCTAAAAATGTTTTGAAGTACTAATATTTCAGACTATGAAAGTAATTGTTGTCTCTTGGGTGAAAGATTTGTTCAAAATGATAATGTTTAATTATGTAGGTGCAGTACATTGATGACGCAATTACTGTTCCTAAATAATTCCAACTGAAATTAATTCATGGCAAAAATTAAATAATGTCTTCGATAATTGTCATCGGTCTAATTATTATTCAGAATCACTGGAAACTGAATTCAACATTGTCACTAGCAGTTTATAATTATTTTATCAAATAAATAATTATTCTTATAGAAATCACTTAATTAATAAAACGTCAGAAACGATAATTATTCGCATAATAATGATGTATTTATTTTACTCCAGAATGTATGAATATTAATGGTTTACTAATAATTCGAAAATGCACGTATTACGATGAAACAGCGTGTACAGAAGGTTTCAAAATCACAGAAATTGCAAACTAAGTTACCGTGAACACGTACCGGTAAAACGTATTTTGGTGTAATATTTGTTTACATATATTGAGTCTTCCTTTAAATTCATTCTTCAAAATTAGAGGTATCAAACTTTAGTTTGCATAATATTTGGTTCCGTCTATGTAACTGACACTAGTACGCTATGGTTTACAGACACTCCAGACATACTGTATATTATGTACCATGTATAAATAGTGTGCACGGTATCCGTATTCACTTCGTGTAACCACATTGAACACCGACACACCGTAAACATGTAGTTGTATCTGTAGGAATCCCTGTATTCCTCAGGGATACAGACTTAATAAAAAAAAAAAAAAAAATTTATCTAAATAATATTAACTATAAATGTATATTGTACTCTCCTATAATGTGTCACTGTCGATTCTATATTCAGCCCTTATTTATTCATTTGTACTACTTTAGTTATTAGGTATAAGTTTATATTAAGTATAACAACCCTTCTGTTTAATGTAAATATTATGTTATTTCTTGTAGCCAATGGCCCGCATCACCGAGGCATTTGAAACCAATAAAAAAAAAAAAATAAAAAAAAAATATTTTCTTTAAACAAGTTTTACACGACGTTTTATTATTGATAATTTTTTATGTTTAAAAATATAAAACTGACTGTATTAATAATTTTCTTGCGCCCGTTGGATAGAAAACAAATGTACTAAGTGATTTTTTTAAATATTTCATTTAAATTATTTTTAATTAAAATAATGTCCGTTTTGTACAATATGATGTTAACATCCACACACACTAACGCATGCACAATTAATGATATAAATGTTTCTAGATAGGATAAATTATGGTTAAGTATTTTAGTAATTTACTTTCTCAATAACATTTTATTTTTATGGTTTGCAGTATTAATTTCGTTGTTTTTATGGACACGCATTGTATTTTATTAATTATACATAAATTAAATTATACATAGGTATTGTGCAATACGCATGACTAACGATAAAAAAAAATAGATTGTAATATTTTGTACTTACTGTGCTTACACATCGTTAAATTAACGGGAATTCCGCATAGCTACATTTGGGACATTTTTTCAGGAACAACAAAAAACTGAAATGATATCGCACATACACAATAGATACTGTAGCATCACTATTTACGTAATATTTTCGGAGAAAAATACTTTTTCCGCTACAAAGTTCATGGAAAGTAAAACTATCACTAAAAGATAAATAATATCTAAAACAAAAAGTGAATGTTGAAGTGTAACGATGCACGTATATGTTTTATACTTTTGTCAATGAAACATTATTATGATTACTTGACAGAAAAAAAAACAGATTAACATCGTATTAAAACCGAGTAATTGTTTATGCATTAATTTAAAGTGGTGATCTGAACATTTTTTGTTTTATTTGCTGGTGTCCGTCTCATTATTGAATATATCTATAAGGATCACGGTTTGTTTGCGGTTTGATCGGGCTGCGTACGAATGGTGAGTCAGACGATATTATTATAATATTATATAGTGATACTCGTGCATAGCTTCTTCACGCGTAATACTAATATCAACAGTACACCTGTGCGCAATCTGTTTATTTAAACAATGATCTAATATAATGGCATTTATTTAAAAATAATGATAAATATACAGTACACCATAATATATAATAGGTAGGTGTGGGACGTGCTGTTATGTATCGCCGTCATTCGACGGCTATTATATTATTATAGTCGGTGTTCAGCGTACGTGTACACTTAGTACATATAGTAATATAGGTATAATAACACGGTGTTTTCGATCGAACGGAATCGCCGCGGTCGGGCCGAAAAACCGCGGAGAGATTTCATGTTCGTGTACAATTTATATCGAGTCGCCCTCGGGTCAAGGTATGGACGGATAGGAAAAACATATATAAATATAAATAATAGTAGTACAAATTGTGTTCAATGCATACCTATATATATATTATTTATATTATATATTATATACCTACGCATAGACACATACGACGCGACGGGGTCATAATGCCAATTTCCGCTATGAATTGCGTATGTGCGCGCGTACATGATATATATTATATACATATGCGATGTATACTTATAATATGTACATAGGTATACCCGTGGTCCTCCGAAAAAAGAAAAAAAAATGAACGAGTGTATAACGTAATTTATTACTATAATAATATACATCCTATAGCTAATGCATAGTGTATACACATTGTTACCTATGTTGTATTATAATATAGCCGTGTGCGACTTGTGGGTTGTGTGTACCTGCATTAGAGTTATTAGAGTGAGTTAAAATAAAAATAAAAAAATGTAATTTTACGAACAATTCACCCGAATCGATATAATCGATATTTCATACGCACATTAGTACACTACACCTCTATAATATACGGTGCGCACACACACGCGCGTACCCATAATATTATGATCGCTTTTCATGTATATTAGAATGCAAACAGACGATTTATACGTCTATATACTATATATCTCGAATCCCCATCGATGAAAAAGTCTATTTCGACTTTTAATAAATATTTTATGCTGCGTCATTTTACACACTGCGTATTGTAAATTGTTTATACACATATATTTATATGTTTTTGTATATGACCAGAAAAATGTCAAGCAATTCAGCACCCCAGGGCATATTTTTTCGCATCCCTTCTTCACTATTTAACTGATTTTAACTGATTGTTTTATAATTATGTAGATCTTCATGAAATACCATATTACCTCTCATCATTAAACCTACTTAAAATATAATATGCAATATGTATTAAATATAATTGTTTATTTATTTTAATTAAAAATGTTCATAGTAAATTAATCATTAGAATAATTAATATTTAAAAATACTATACAATATATTATAATTATTACTTGCTTTGTCTTTGCTGATTCTCTAGACTAAGATACTCTTATCAATACTATTAAGAACTTCAGATTCCATGCTCTAGTGTGATAAAGATAATTTTTTTATTTACTAATGATGAGTGGAGATGTGTTTTTACTCTTTTCAAGACAGAAATTGTACGTTTACAACTAGCATTTGGACAAGGAATAAATTTAAATATTAAAAGTGCGGTTTATATTAATGGAAATGTAGAACTGATATAATATTTTATGATCACTTTATTTAAATCGTGAAAATAATTTTTTTGACTTTCTAGCATACATGAAAATATTTATTTTAACTATATTAATTTTTCAAGAAATTCAATTCGCTAGTCATCTTCGTATATACTTACCAATTTGTTTGCTTTTAACTTAAACTTAGTTTGGTTTATGTCTTCTAATTTAAAAAAAAAATCCAAATTTTTCATTTAATTAATTGTACGCTTCTTTCCAATTATTTTAATTAGTGATTAAAGCATAAATGATTGGAAACATGTTTTGTTTTTCTCAAAACATACTATCTTTCGCATGTTTTTCACCAAAAAATACAGCTTTTTTGTCTTCTTGACTCATTAGGAAATAAATCCTATTCACGAATACTTATATAGCTTCATTTAATGTAGTTTCAACATTATTTCTTAATTCACTATAATATGATTTAAGTGATTGGTATAATTTTACCACAGATGAGAAAACTATAATAACACATTGTACAATTTTTTTGGTTTTGTTAAATCTTTCTAAAATAGGTGTCCACAAGACTTGAATGTAAATTCTAAATTTTTAATTTTATAAATCTATGGTAAAATCTTTTATCTTTGTAGTTCGCACTTCGCAATACACAGTGCAGACGTAAAATAAACACCGAATAATATTTCATATAAGTACTAAAGACATAATATTGTAGTATGGAGTTATATTTATTTAAAGATTATGCGGGCGTTGATTAAATTGTTATGGGTTTTGTAGGTATTTTCGATCAGGTAAATTTGAATAGATTTATTTTGTTATTGTTCTTCACGATGTTCTTTTTTATTATTTATTTCATATTTGATCCTCGGGGCCATAGGTAGTGTATTAAACGCAAATAAAGGGCAGCCCTTCACTTTTACAAAACTATGGCACCTGGGGGCAATTGTATCCTTTGCCCCTCTTTAACATGGCTCTGTATACGGTTCAAACACACGTGCGCGTGCGAATATGAAGCTATGTCTCATATATATATATATATATATATATATATATATATATATATACATATGAACTTATACTTCATAAATAATAGTATATATTTTATACAAGATAAATCATACCCAATAAAATATAATGTGTCAATTATTGCGAGCACCTCAATGGGCTACAGATATATAAGGATGTCAGCGAAGATTAACACGAATCGCGTTCATAGTAATTGATTCCGAATTGAATGACATAATATACGATTTGCCTAATGTTTAACGTAGCTGCTAAGAGCGAATGTAATAATATTATATATGTATCAGGTGTCTCCAGACAGACTTTTACTATGTGATATCACCCTATGTTGTAGATGAATTTAAATTTTTTTTAATATAAAAATATATAAATATACTAATATAATAATTCATAACAACATTTTTATGGAAAAAAATATTTTACTATGATGTTTTAATTTTCTTAGTTTTTTAAATGACAATTATCATCTACAATATAATATTATGAAAGATAATGCTTCATTTAGTAATTTTTGATATTTAAATTATTAGTTGTTATTGAACCAATGGTTTATGAAATATATTAGCATTTAAAGTTTAAAATAGTTTGGAGTAATGAAGTGACGAAACAGGAGTAGGTAATCTGCAAAAATTTCACTGCTATGCTATATACCTATATATACTTTACACACACATATATGTATACAATATACATAGGTAAGTATGTACATTTAAATGTTATACATACGACTCACTTGGCGTGTAATCTTCTGAGTGATTTCATCACAAACTGAAACAAATATAAAATATTTTAGATATTCATTTGTAAAATGTATATGTTTATATCGTTAGATACTTAAATAACTGGCGAGACCATTATGACTTCATGTGCAACATAATGTTAGACATGTTCAATTTAGTAATTAACAATAAAAATGTATTTGTTATGTAAAAATGCATTTGGATAATGCGAATGATTTATTAAACTCGGAATGCTATATACGGATAACGTAAAACTATAACCAATACTATGTATCTTTATATACATATGATGCATATATCAATAAACATTTGACTGCGAGGTATATAGAAACCTCTAGTTAGTAATGACCTAAAATAACTATATTAGATATGCTAATTGTTGTGTAAGAAACGCTGAACGTACATTGACATTAAATACGCAGTACGTATATTGCTGATTCATTATTATTATTTTATTATATTTTTGTTTACTTCAGTGCAATTTTACGTGCGTGAGAAGTGGTTTTTTCATTTTTTCTCCGTCTTCTATTTTCTATCATCATATCTATTTATGATTTAATCGCTTACTTAATCACTTTGTGTACCTACCTACACTAATACAAATAATATATTATTTGTAGAGTGTTAAGTCGATGGCTAGTTTTTCACGATATATTTGTTCAATTATCATGGTGCATACGAATGTAATATATAATATTATTATTGTTATCGTGCGTGAAGTATACCTATAGGTATACTATGGTCTGAATTCATTATTAAATGTCATAGGTATATGACGTCACTTGTACACACACACACACACACACACACACACACACACACACACACACACACACACACACACACACACCCAAGTATTATGGCACTAAAGAATAATATTAAATCACATACGTCAACCGTGTAAGCGTGACTATAATATTACATACCTATGATATATTATTATTTACCATTTATTATATTATATTATATGCTGGATGCTGAGGACTTGATATGATTGAAACTTTTTAAAGGTGCAGCTGTACGTCGAGTATATGAAAATAATATGTATTAGTCCGTCGTTTCGGAGTATGGGATAGTTTAGTATATTATATTACATAAACCTCATATAAAAAAAAAAAAACCAATAACGTAATTTATTTTGTAAAAAAAAGCTAATTACAATGTGACATTCAAGAGCATACTCGATTGAACACATTATATTGCTAGACTAGTAGTTGTAAAATAATGTTTGGATATTCTATAAATGTGGAGTATAATATAAAACATATTATATGTTTCCGGGTTTTTGAAAACGTATAATAGGTAAGTATGTGAGTTATACCAATCGAAAACACATATATGTATTCTCTACAAAATATCTATACCACATACCGCAGGGCTTGGAACCATTTTTGGTTTTTTATTTTTCATCTTATTATATGCCAAAACGTATTTTTATTAGGTTTTTTTCAATGTTCCATTTGACCAAGTCAATTTTAAAGTTCTAAGTTTTTATTTTGTTGTTTTTTTTTTAAAATACTACTCTCCAATCAGAAGTTTTCCTTTTTTCGGTGTTGTGCTTTAAAATTTTATAAGTTTATATATATAGTTAATTATTGCGTATCAAACATTTTCCGATTTGGTTACGAAATACTGAAATTTAACTAACGAAATAACAGAGTCCAGAAGTGATATTATCTCTGTATTTTCGTGACTCTTTTATATTGCACAATATAACTTGTATACGGAATTTTATTACAATAACTGTGACAGTAAGAGGCAGGAGTGGATAAAGGGTGGGGTGATTTGGGCACGTGCCCCTTGCACTGTCCTTCGCGGGGTTCCATATCGCGGGGTGCTGGATTAGTATGAAACAAATATTTAATAATGTATTATCAATCATTTTTATAATAATCGAACATGTTCTGCTCCCGAATGAGTGACAGATCTACGTACAGTAGAAAATACTGTATCGACTCATTTGAAGTTTTAGGGAACGTATTTATTATAATCTAAAAGTGCAATGAGAAAGGATTTTTCGAAATTCATATTTTTAGTGGTTGAGACTAGTAAAAAATATTTAATAATGTAACAATTTGATGAGTATTTTCATTTATTATAATTATTATTACGTAGACATTATAGAGGCTGACCATGAAATAAATAGATATTAATGCATGTATCAAACATCAACAACATAGCAACATACATATAGGTACATAACACCATGACTGAAAAACGTAATTAAGAAATCTCTTCTCTCTTATTGCAATATCTGTTGATATTTTTACTATTATATCATTATAGTAAGTATTATTTAATATAATGTATGTACTCTTATTATGAATCCATATAATATATTTAATTATTGCATACTCATAAAAATTGATTATTATTTTATTTATTATTTTTTTTTTTGAAAAAGAACGTAGTTTGCATCATGGATATTTTTTGTTCCTCGAACAAGATAATGGTAATGAGTGTATTAAGTTTAAAAAAATGATGAATCATTTCTTTAGTGTATCGATTCTGAGCAAATCTTCAATGTAAAAATATATCGTTTTTACATTTCACCGTTTCGAATCTAATTGTCAGTATGTTTTTTCCTAAAAATTTCGATGTCGTAAAAATGGTTTAAGAATTTAGTTAAATGGATATGAAAAAAAAAATTCTTAGTAATGATAAGCATTTGAGATTCTTTCGGTATTGTTAATTGAGTATATAACTTTAAATCAAATTTTTTGAATTTCTTTCCACGTATAAAAATGTATGTCTTAAATACAGGGTAAAATTTTTAAGTTTCTAGTAATATAATATTTAGTTCATTTGTAAAAGCTAATTCATTAATAAAATAATATGAAATGTATGTCATGTTTATTTGTACAAACTATGAGAATAATTTTCGCGCCTAGTTATTTAAGTCTAAAATATCTCGTCGTTTTTATTTTTATTTGTATGTATCATATAAAATAATTTATAATCACAGTGTGTTATTTTAAATAACGCAAAATGTGGTTGACAGGCAATAAATCTTTAAATCCACGATTATCTGTGCACTGCACAGAGTAATATACATCGCTAATCCACTGCGGCTATGTTCAGTCGCATGTGATATCCATACGAATAAATAATTATTTAGGCAGAGTACTTACCGAGAGACGTACGGTGATCAATAATTAACCAGATAGAATCAAAATCTCGACCGCCCGATGAATATACCAAGTCGAATGTCTCGAAGTTTCGTGTTTGTTTTAATTTTTAATTTATTTCTCAAGCTTTCAACGATATCTAAGTAAACTGCGTATCTACCCATATATGTACATATTACATTTGCGCGCACGCAGTAAATTTATACACAAAATTTTATTTAATTTAAACAACCGTCGGATTACATAACGTAAAACATTTTTAATGTGACATTAAGTTTATATCGACCCGCGTATGCATATTACGTACCGGTGTCCACTTAGCAAATGGCCATGCGCCTCATTAAAAACAGTGAACATTTATACATATATTTTATCTACTATCTGCGTGCGATGCCGAACCAGGCGACTGCAAGTTTCCGTCTATTGCCGCCCGTGCTGTTGAATGCGTAATTATGCATATAAGAAGACATTATTATAATATTCTAGAAACTAGCGTGTCTTCTTGAATGGGCAAAGACTACTCTTGGTTTTTTCACAAACGCGTCCTAATGTATTGGTTTCCGATAATTTATTGTGGTCATACATAGGTCGAATGAATTTGTTTTTTTTCTAACTCGTTTGATATGAGTGTAATAGACACGTTCTTGTTCCATAAGAATATCCTAAGTTTTTTTTTTTTTTTAGTGCGTACGAATAGTAGTGGTACTTTCCATTCTTTTCAAACAAACTCTAGCGAGTTGCATACAGGGAGAAAAAGATTTTTTTACTGCATCAAACTTTTGTATCCGTGCATGCTTATGAAACCATAGAAATAGGTGCCAAACGCGTCAAGTACTTGAGTGAACGATGACGATTCAAATGTAATTAATCAATATACCTAATATATAATGTACCTTAATGTCTAAGAGAAGTCTTGGGATATTCATTTTATTTTTTAGGAGTTGCATCAAGGAGGCATATAACTCATTATTTCTTAAACTTTGTAGAGTATCGTGATGACATAATACATTGAACTTTGAAGTTATACAACCTGATTAATTTATAAACATGAGCATAAAGGCACTTATGGATGAGTCTAATAATTAATTTTTCTTTAAACACACTCATATATTATGTTTATACCTATGAATGCACAGTATATAATTATATATATATATATATTATAAAAAATTTGCGTGTATATAAATAATATACCACAACTCGCAACTATATCAAATGATCTGCTTTACTCTTCGTGTGTGTGAATTAACGTGATAAATATTTTATATATTATATTGAATAATTATTTTATCTCGTATAATATAATATTAGTTTTGTCGGTAACGTGTCACTGTTAACGAAATTATATTTCAGTTCAAAGCACGAGGGGACGACTTGCTGTAGCAGTCCTAGTTAGTACGACTAGGCTAGCGAATAAAATATAATTTCTTTGTCGTATACAGTTTCGAAGTGAAAAATAATGCTTTGATAGCAAGAGGATACTCCTCTCTTGTAAAGTCCTCCCAATCCTTTAAAACCAGAAAGCCCTATGATACACACGGATGGGGGTCATATCTTCGAATGTCATGTTTTCGATAGTCATAATTTCGAATGACGAGTGTTCGAAAAGTCATTAGTACGAATCAGAGGCGGTTTGAATGTATTATACTTAGTGGTGCAAGACAATATATAGACACCCACCCACCAACCCCCTTCATCCTAGAAATTATAAATAAATATTTTTTATAAGTTTTTTCATATACCTAATTTTCTTCAGTTAAGTTGTTTACACTTTTTATAATAACAATGATCGAGCAATGATTTTTTACTTACTTTTTTGTTAATAAAACAATAAAATATATACATTGTGTTGACCACCCACCACCCTAATATTGGTGGTGCAGTGCACCAAAAATATTATACTCAAACCGCCTCTGGTTCGAATGGGTATGTGATCGAAAAGTTGTATGTACGAAAGTTATTTGTTTTAAATTAAATAGCTATTTAATATTTTAATATTATTATTACCAAAAAAATTTAAATTAATAAATCATATAGATAATTAAAATCTTAAATTATATTCAATCGATTTTAAAAACTCCAATTTACAATAATTTGGATTATCGTTTATTCGTTCTTGAATTGATTGCAATCTGAGATTGCGTTCCACAGCATATTTCTTCTACATATTTTTGCTCCACATTTAGTTGAACATGTCCAGTAAAAAACGTTTTGGTCATCGCGTTTTCTCTTACAATTTTTATTTAATGTGTATAAAAAATTAATTACACTTATTACTTTTCCTCAGTGTATACTTTTTATGACTTCTATTGAACACATTTTATTAAAATAAAAATATAAATTACGTAAAACGTAACAAATTCGCGACAAACTAAACTTTAGTACAGACTAAAATCACGTTTTGTTGTATACTAGACCACACTATTGTAGGTATAATAGTCATTACTAATAAGTAATAAGCTATAATAGCAATATCATGTTATCTTCTATCTACTATAGGTATCTATATTATCTTTATTACTTTTAGTAAACGATATTAATCGGGTACGTAGTAAAAATAAAATAATGATGTTTAATGTTTCATTTCGTTCATACGACTTTTCGACCACGTATCTATTCGAACAAATAATTTTTTGATTACATTAATATTCGAACAAATGCCTTTTCTAACACTCGTCATTCGAAAATATGACCTTCGAAAACATGAAATTCGAAGACATGACCCGCACCGAATAAACACACCACTAATTATTACATTATATAGGTACGTGTAATAATATTCCAGAGTATTGCTTATCTGTGATTTTACTGTAAACATTAGTCAAATGTAACCGTTAAATTAACTCAAATGACGTCTTCGAGTAAAATTGAATTTAAATTTGATGTACGAAATATGTATAAAGTATAGAATAGATGTTTTGTACGGACGGTAAAATATAGTTATTTGTATAAATATTGTTATGTAAAAACTTTAAATAAGGTAAGTTTCACAAAGTTTATCATTGTTCCATAGTTAGTACCTTTTCATTCTTTTTTTTCAATTTTAATACATCTAATTTTAAGATCGGGAAAATCAGTAACATTACTTATTATAAGTTGTTATGTTTGTAGTTAAATAGACTTTCATATTCACAGTGTACTAGTAATTATTACATGGTTCGACTGTGAGCTGATATATTGAACTAATATATGAACAGATATAAACTAATGTTTTCAAAACGTTCCAAGATATAGTTATACCTTGTTTTATAAATTGTTTTTAGAATAATATATTTTGGTATAGGTATAATGTAGACTGTTGAGTAATAATAAATAAGTAAGTATTTACGAACTTATGTACGTTGACCTTGCTCACATGGTATGGAAAAGCAAAAAAACAAAAATTCCTCTAGTTTTGTTTTGATAACATATTAACCAACAAGCGTGCGTAATTCAAGGAGTAATAAAGTGTCTATTTTTGTTCAACCAATTTATACAATTGGTAAGAAGTCGATTTCTAGTTATGATTTTTAAACGTAATTTATGAAGATAAAAATATAATATCATCATCACGTTCCACTGCAAAGACTTTTTTCGAGTACATTTAATTCGGAACCCGTGCACTGGATCGCATAGTGTTTCCGCATTGCGTAGGTAGTTGACGTTTAATTAACACGGTGAATGTTTCTTTTTTTCACATGGCCGTAACCCGAACTTAATTTGCTGTCATTTAATACCGTACTACTCTACGGTAAGTATGTACTATTTATTTTTTGCACAGGCAATATCATGTACACGTATATCTATATGGTATAAATACTAGAGAAATCTAGGATTTACCATACGTATGTGTATATTTGCATACTACGATTTTCACATAGTAAGTACCTATACTCATGTACCATTATTTTTAAACATACGACTGTTATTAAAAAATATGACCAATGGCCTAATAAAAATTTGTCTTGTAAGGTGATAAACAAATTTTTCCATGTATATTTGAAAAGTTCCACTCCCATACCTAACCCCAATTGTTAACATAATACAGCTAAAAACATTTTCACAGTTAACAAATTCATCTAATTTTTTATTTTATTATTTAAAAAGTATAATACTTCAAGTAAGTAGAATATTGTACTGTTAATGTATACATTTTAAATGTATATTCAGAAATAATACCAGTATTGGGAGTTTAAGAAAATAACATGATTTAAGTTAATTAATAGAAAAAATTATTTATCTTTACAAACATTTTGGAGTACTTTCTTTTTTGAAAATCCATAATATATGATTGTAAAACCATTTTATTTTTGCTCAGAATCTATGAAAATTCACTGAGAAACACAAAGTATGTTTTTAATATTGCAGTCTAAAGATATTTTCGAAAGAACGCCCTGCGGTGCATGCCCCCCAATTATAATATAGTATAATATAATATATAATTATAATAATATGAATGTTAAATTTATGTCATAATACCGTATAATCATTATAGTATACATTTTTGTAGTACCAGCTCAAAAATCCTTAAAGAGTAATTGTATTATTAATAAATTAAAATGTATTGTTTTAATAATATAAGAGCATAAAGAAAGAGAAAACACATCTCGCAATAAGTTACAAAATAAGTGAAATGATGTTCTTAACTGACTTTGATTCTAATAGTCTTAAGCAGGCCCTATTTTTCATAAAAATTCGTACTACACATTTTTTAATGTACCATGATATGATACAGAACCGTGGGGGGCAAAGCCCCCCATACCCCCCTTTACCACACTTCCATGATTATACTATTAAATACAATGACATCAACTTTTTTTTTTTTTAGATTCTGAGTGAAGCGAAGGATGTTATGGTTTTACAATGATGTTTATTTTTTTTTTTTTTTTTCTTTTTTTTTTTCTGTAAACACTTTTTCGTATAGAAATCCTTGTCCAAAAGTTTTGTCCAGCAACTTTTTAGATTTGAAATTGAACTGAGATGGTACTTTAGAGAGGTCATTTTTCCAAAATCTCCATAGTTTTTCCAGTAATCAAAAATAACGATCGAAAAACTGAGTAAAAACGGTAAAATCGGTAAAAATCCGCCGTAAACGAGATTTTCACCGTTCAGATTTTAGGTATTTAGTCATAAATCGAAAAGTATTGAAGCTAGAAACTTGAAAATTTTATCCAATATCAAATACATACTTTTTTATATTGGACAACATTTTCAGAACAATTATAGCACTTTTGACTTAAATATAAAACTTTTAATTTACCAAATTGTTTGAAAGTTTTTATGTAATATAATTTTAAATATTTGACAAAAAGTTCTGAAAATGTAATATGACCTTACTCATATACCTACCTAATTATCCTAACAAAAATTCAAAAATCGTGACTCAGGATTTTTTTTTATACACACTTTAATAAATTATTATAACTCACCAAAAATTATACAAATAACCGTAAAATACATAAACAGTATTTAAATAATAATATATTATATTACACTGAAGCTTTGCTCAGAATCGTTTTATACTAAAGAAATGAGTCATCATTTCTGTAAAACTTAATACATTCATCACCAATATCTTGTCCGAGGACCGAAGGGACGAAGGACGAACTTGTACCACCATCATCTCACTTACCAGCTTTTTTAGTAATAATCCTTTTTTATTAATCAAATTGTACATTATTATTAAACAACTAACAAATTATTTATTTTAATGTGGAAAATATAGTTTAGAATTGTATGCATATATCCTTAAGAGCTAAGTCCTCATCAGCTGTCTTGCTTAATTTGGCTTCCTCAAAAACACCTTCATACCACTGTTTTGCAAGTGGATGAACTTTATTATGTCTTTTTTTTGTCAGACAGCCATTTTATGACAGCTGGATGAGGATCAAACTTTGAAACATTACACATAGGTATTTAATTTTATATAAAGATAATTTTTTATAGTTTCGGGTAATAAGGATGACCGTCCACAAGTTTTCAAGACATTGTAATATGATATTAATCTCTCAACATCAGCTGAATGTGGTTTATCAGCCAGGATACGTGCCCAAAAATTACACAAAAATACAGTTTAATAAAGGGCATCACTTTTAAAACAATTTAAGTGAAACAAAACATACCACAGAAATAACTAAAGGTTTCCATCCTTCATAATTATTTAAGAGCGTTTTTAATACTTCTTTAGAAATCCTTTTATTTCTTAACTGTGGGATACAACATGCTTCTTTATATGACGTAACAAAATCGAGAAGTTCAAAATCTGGACAAATTTTATCGTGGCATATTTTTAATTCTTCGTCGGTAATTTATTCGCTTAAACAGGCTAACGGTTTCAAATCATTCCATTCAGATACATCTATCTAAATAATAATAATTAAATACTATTTTTTTTAAATATGAATAATGTATTCTGTACTACCTATAACTATCTAGCAAGTAGTCTTATTTATTAGTATTTAGTAGGTACACACTTCTCAAATCCGTAGTGCACACTTTCAATTTCGGGTTACACACTTTGTGTCGGGGTTCACTAAAAAATAGGGCCTGGTCTTAAGATTTACCAAACTCGTTTTTAAAAGTCCGAACTAAGAAAATCATTCGAAGTATGACCAAATTATTATGTATATCTTATATATTTTACTGACAGTAATCGGCGAAATCTAGAATTTGCTAGTAAATCTTAGTTTTTACTAGTGCACTTACTTTTACCTAATATATACTATACACATCGAACGATTCGGTTTGGTCCAGCCACTAAAGCCGAACGCACAATCAAATAATTATAATTATAATAGTAATAATAATACATGTTATTGAGAAAATTTGCATGAATATAAACGGCGACAGTTAAATGGTATCGTCTGTGTTTATTGTTCAGTAACTCCTCCGACACGCGCAGTATTATGAAATCATGTTTTTAATGGCGGCCGTAATATAGATTTAAGCTATTCGAACGGTTTAGCTCGTTGCAGTTGCAGATCTAAGTCTGAAAATCCGTGTTTGAAATTAATTTTCTCTGTTTACTTAATGAGGAGGACAGTAATTAAAATAATGCATCACTATTATAATCGTTATTTATATTTAATATATTTATTTTTCTCAAAAATATTGCGGATTTGATTGGGTAACCTACCTTGCTACAATGCATTAGTTTTGACTATTATTATTCTTGTCAAATGGTAATTTAATTTGTTTATAATGACGAGGATATACTGAAAAAAAATCATTGATATTGTGTTTTAGGAAGACTCGGTGAAGGACTTGTCGACTCAAAAGTATTCACAACAAAATATTACTATAATTCTACACTTTGTAGACTTAAACGCTTATTATGTTGATTTAATCTAGACCGGGTATTTTTTTTTCATATAAAAAATGATATTATTTTTTTTTTATAGAATTACAGTGGACTACTGTTTGTGCACTATTTTTATGTGAATATAATATAGTCAATGAGGTGTACCGCCAATATGTTATAAAAATATTTGCATACGCAGCAACATAATAGTCGCACAAACTAGAGGATATGAAAATAAAAAAAAAAACAATATTGCGTTGTGCGTGTTTAATAAGTAACTCTCCAATCATAATAACTCGAGATAAGAATCGTCGAAACGGAGATTTTACTCAATGCGAACTAGTTGGAAAAAATTGTGCGTACTTGTGAAAATTGTATATCATGTGCGCGTTGTAACAATATGTGTGCATAATAATAATAGTAATAAAACGTTGATGTGTGTATACCTATGGTGGCAGTAGCATGACGTTTACTTTGTACGTCGTGTTTTCATTTATTGTGGAAAAAACAATTATAACAATAATAATAAACGAAATGAAACGAAAAAAACATCTTGGTGTTGTTTTCCGCTCGACAAAAAAAAAAAAAAATAATAAAAAATAATAATAATAAAATGAAAAAAAAATATTCGTAGAAATGCGCAATAATGCGTGCACACGCGTGCGAGCGCACACGCACACACACACACACACACAAACACTCACTCACATACACTCGGCACACTTGTATAATTTAATTTATTTATACTTGTACAACACTTCTCTATTTTACTTTAATACACGAGTCTCCCTCGAGCGTGCGCGCGTTACAATAATAACACGATATATCACACGCGTAACATGGTACGTTTGTCTGGAATTAAAATTGGACTTCACTATGAATCTCGGAAGTTAGCTCGAGTGCGTGAGTAAAGCGTGTGTATTCCGCTAAAAATAACCTACGCGTGGTGCGTGCGTGCGTGCGTGCGTTTCTACGCACTCCGTTGACCCGACCGACCGCGTTGGAAGAATTGTGCACGGCATATTATAATAATATAATAGTCAGTAGTGGTAATATATAGTAGCAATAATAATTATAAAGCAAAATGTGTGACTGCGTTACGGTACGGGGGCGAGAGAGGAGATAAAAATACCCGTGTATAGTAAAGGATGCGCCTTGTAACGGCTTGACATTACTCTTTTAGTCTTTGTACCGCAACATTGTGATAGAATAATATTATTATAACCACAGAAACCATTTGTAATTATTTGAAATTTTTTACCGTTAGAAGAAAAAAAATTGGCAGGAATATCTCCCGAGCATGGGCATCACTTAAGTGTTAGAAAATTGTTTCTGAAATATTATTCTAGTTAAATACACATAACATGCTTCATTAATGTAAGGAGAGGGGCTACGTTGAACCATTCTGTGTAGATTCATTGTGTGTAATAATGTGTGTTGTTTCCCGTCTCACACTATATAATAGTGTAATGTGTGGTACCTACCATAAATTGCGCAGGTAAATTTGCTTACAAAACTTATTCGTTGATACTGATTTTACCCGTACCACGTGACTAAAAGTATTTTTTGTATTCGTTCTGAAAATAACTATGATTGGAAAATTTTGTCAATGCAAGCAAAGAGGTATAGTGCAGACTGGTAACTAAGAACTAACACACTTGCACGCAGTGATGTAGAGCAAATATTTCGTCAAATACCTATGAACATATTAACATGGCTGGCATAAGCATCATTAAAATGATAATAATTTTAATAATTTAGCGGCGGAAAAACATTTTCTGTTATATGAAGTTAGTCAAATACATATCCTTAATTTGGAGAAGAAAAACCAGCTGTAGTTTTTTAATAGGTTTTAGCTTGAGTCTATGAAACACCTACAATTTTGACTGAAATTTTTTTCAATATTATACATTTATACTAAATGGTTAAATTGTGTTCAGTAACTTACTAAACATTTATATTATTAATAAATAAATTATGATCGACAATCATTTTGTAAAACAAGTCATTCGACTAGAATGTTGTATTTCAAAGTAAGATGTTTAAATAATTATAGTAAGTATTTTTAAGAGAAGTAAAACGATAGTCTTTCTATTCAAAAAGTATCTCCGGAGTAGCAAAAGTAACCCTCAAACCCCGTAATGACGACTATGCTTTCGAATCACACAAGACTTCTTTTAGAGAAGACGGTAACGATGAAATATTTTACGAATTCGAGTACGACTAGATCAATACTGAGTATTCAGCTGGATAAAGTACCATACACGGTTTTCGTTGGCTTTTATAGGTATACAACACATAACGATCCATTACTTTCGATCGAAATCTACTTTTTTACATAATGTTTGGAGTTACATACGAACAGAGTTTTGTTGAGGGTAGTACCAGAGTATGCAGAGTATAAAAATATGTATTTCCAAAATTTAAAAATTTAAAAATCAATATCTTATTAGGTCTTTGTTTGCTTTGAGAACTTACGCCTATCAAGATCTTATTATGTAAACACATAATTATCTCCTATATAGGTATCATAGCAGTGTTTATTTAAAAAAAAGTTCTTTTGTTCTGTATTTGAATTTGTTAATACGTTACAGTTTATACTTCACTAAACTGTTTTAAATTATAATTAGGTATTAAATTATAGTTTATACTGTATTTTTCATTTATTGGTTAATACTCATAAAGTCATACTAAATTTATGTACAATGTACATATAGATATATGTTTATTTAATTTTGTATATTAATAATACTATTGAAGATATTATTTTATTTTATTTAATATGAGTACAAATATAATATTTAACTTTTCCTAAATAATGACGGATTTGACTGCCTAATATTTTCAAGATTTATTTACTAATTTGGAAAAAAATTCGGCTCGCAGGAGGGGAAATTATCTATCCTGTCTCTCACATGCGCACGCTTTTATCACAGTCAGTGGCGTGCCCAATGAAGGATGATAGGGTTTCAAACTCTCTCATTGTATCAGGGGAGTTACAATTTATATGCTGTAAAAATATTAAAAAACCAAAATGGGTTAAACTATTATATTTTATAATATCGAGGAAACATTGTTATCATTTATTAGAAAATGTTACAGATGCATTTCCTAGAGACTTTAAAAATATACTTAAGTGGATATATTGATCAAGATTCAAATAACAATTTTAAACTATCTAGAATAAAAAAAAAACTTTTAGACCAAATGAATATTGATGAAAGTTCATCAGAAGAATTTTATAAATTGACCATTTTTCGACAGTTTTTTTTTCAATTGCATAGATTTTTATAACACAAAAAATTATTAGGAAACTTAGTTGTCTCTTAAAAAAACATATTGAATTCAAATGGTAATAAACAAATTTTAGATTTAATTAGAACTTATATGGTTGATATTGAAATAAGTGAAACGAGTGCTGTAGGTGTATTCAAGTTGTGGAGAACATTCTGTGAAATAATTAAATCAAATAGTGCCGTTGAAACACTAATTCAATGCAATGACAATTTTTTCCAACAGTTCATAAACTCTTAAAAATGTTGTCTTACCCTAACTATAACAACAGCTTCTGGGGAAAGATATTTTTTAACTAAAATGTTGAAAAACTTATCTTCGAAACACAATGTTAGAAAATAGATTAAATGGTTTTGCACTTTTAAATATACACAGAGAAATTGAAATATCAATAGATGATGTTATAGATAAGTTACCATGTAAAGCAAGATAATTAAATTTTTGATTAAATTAATGATGTTTATATAATAATTATTTTGAATACTATCATACATAAATTTTTCTTTAGCGAGTATAAATTATATTGTTTTAAAATGTTATGCTGATTTGCATTATTTGATTTCCTAAACGTACTCTCTTTAATATGTTTAGAAATGGGTACATCACTGCACTGGGAAATATACCTGGTAATTATATTATATTCGATATGATAACAGGAATCGGAATATTAATGTTGTGTGTATAATATGTATGTATATATATTTATGGATAATGATGATGTGATTTCTATAAGAGTATGATGGCGTTACTTCGATATGTTAACGTTTTATTTTCGATTAAATATTTTATGTTACTCAACCTTATATCAGTGTTTATTATAGCGTTAATAATAATTGTAAGAATTACACAAATTGTCTATGCTGGTAAAAATGCCACGATATACTATAGGTACTCACTATGTAATATTTATGGTAATATTTTCGTACGGGAAATCAAGTTTAAAAAACCTGCTTTCGGACCCAGTGTCGATAAATAATTTGTACGCTAGAGTTCATTTTTCCTCTATTAAGCGACACCATAAAATTGTCTGAAAAACAATGTTTTTGGGCTATTTGATACACCTCGAGCGATTATCGTTTTGAAATTAAAGCGATTTTAAAGTATTCGGGTTTTATTTTCGTATATCGTCGTAGATCAAAGTCTTTATGTAATTTTAGATTCTGAGCTAAACGAAGACTATAGAGGTATATTTACTTCACATATAATAATGTGCTTTGTTTGTTACTTTTGTTCTGCACTTCTACGGTTTGTTCATTTCACGCAGTTAATACTTTAAACAGGTAATTTTTGTGATATCTAAAATAATCTCTTCTAGCACAAAGAAAAACGACCGAAAATCGAGTAAAAACTATAAAATTTGCCTTATGGTACCTCAAGTGACATCATATTTAATTATTAAACGTAATTCCAAAAACAAATAGGCTAGGAACTTAAAATGTATACAGTATTTTTACACATTTAAAAACTAAATATAAAGTTTAAAAATTATTTTAACTTTGTCGTATTTTTTTTCTGGACACATTTTCTCACAACGATTTTAAAATAAAATATTGATAGTAATATCAGAAATTTTTCCCTAACTGTCGAGATTAGTAATTATAATACATAATCTCAAATAAAAAAAAAAAAAAATATATATATATATAATATATGTATCTGAAAAATTATAAAATATATTCTGTTCTGTAGATACTGAAAATTAAACAAATTGTTAGTTTATTTTTTCATTATTCACGTTATTAATTATGAATTTTGATGAAATCGATCATTTTTAAGTAGAAATATGAATTTCTTTCTATCACAGTTTAATTAAATTTTTTATTGAAATTGTGTTCAAGATAATTTTTTGCCAAAACATTAACAACGTATACACAGTATAATAATATTGTTGTATCTATATTTAAAGTGTCATAGATAGATTTGGTGAAATATTTTTTATACATATTTGAGTATGCAATATGGCTCGAATGACTGATATTATCACGATAAATGACAGATTTGTTGTAATTATTTCATCGAATTTCAAATTTTTGGTTTTTATCTCAAATTTGTGTACAACAGTTAGTTCTTATTATTCAGAATGGTGTAATTCGGTTTCGTCTACTCCTTTTTTCTAGTATTATAAGTGTTTAAGTACAAAAAAAAAAAATATATATATCATGAATAATGAATAAGTTTATCTACGATTATTCTGACGTATCGCATAAAACATGTTTACAGTTTAAGTCATAACATTTTTAAAAACCATATATCTTAGAATTTTACAGTTTCAAAAAAGTTATCGGGCAAATTAATCAATTTAAACTAAATATTGAATTTTATTTATTTTTTTTGTTCTTATTGAATGGTACGTACAATTTTATACGTGTATTTTTATAAATGATTTTTAAATTTTAATAAAATCAGTAATGATATCTTCTTTTTGTTGCATTTAATTTTCCTATCTAACTACGATCAAATGACTATTATTATTATGAAAAGTGACTGATAATTTTTGGGTATTATTTATGTAATATGTTACTGAATACTTATTATTTCAAGACGTAAAAATATAAAGTATAATATAAACTCCATAATATTATATACCTACTACTATAGTGACTAAGGCGGGAAAGTCGAAAATTACATATTATTTAAAGGTTTATAATAATGAAAATGGCTTTGATAAAATTAATTTTTTATCCTTTACAATATATATATATATATATATATATATATATATACGAAAAATTTGATTTGTGTTTTGAAACGATTGGTTATAATATGAAATAAAGTACGTTAAAATAGATAAAATATAATGAGAAAGGAAAAATATAGACATCTGGTATGAGCTCACAGCCCTGATTACATTTACGTTATAAAGTTATTTATTAACACGAATGGTTGACTATTGTGACACTATGATTTACATAAAACATTTTTAGATCGACATTTTACATCTGTTAGTTTTTCTTTACAAACAATCCTATCGAATTTGTCCTCAAACTTGTTTTCTATTCCCTACAAATAACTTAATCACACAAATTACAAAAATAACAATGGAAATTATACACACACTCACACACGTATGTGTGTATACGTATATATGTATATGATCATACATTTTATTCAAATAGGTACGCACGCTTTTTTAAATAGCAATAATAATAATAATAATAAATACCAATGATGTATCAATGTTGAATATTATCTTGTACACACCATTTTTGGACTTTTCTCACTATTGTTCGTTATTATTCTTAAATTTGAACAATGTGTATTGAGGTATATTCTATATTTGTGTGTGTGTGTGTGTGTGTGTGTGTGTGTGTGTGTGTGTGTGTGTGTGTGTGTGTGTGTGTGTGTGTGTGTGTGTGTGTGTGTGTGTAGTATATGAACATATTAAATAAACTAAATATTAGTTTGGATCACATAAAAATTGAACGTGTTTCAAAAACATGACACTTTGGCAACGTTTAAAATTATTGATTTTGCTGAAATTAGATGGAAATCTCATACTAAATCAGATGCAGATGAATGTATTGGAAAGAGATAAATCAAAATAATATATAGTTCAGATAATTATTACATTTTTTTTCAAATCAGATATTATTATTATTATTATTATTACATTTTATAATTATATTATTATATCGATGTCTGTGTTAATATTTTCTTTTTTATAAGTCACGCTCAAGCTATAAAAATGTAATGAGTTAGGTTCTTAGGTAGAATGTGGAGTTTGACATGTCCACAAATATGTATTCTTAATGTTACTATTCATATTTTCATCGTATACGTATTACAAGAATACCTAATGACCTTTTTATAAGATTTAGATTTTCACAAAACTACATCGTATAAAGTTATTGTAAAATAGAAATATAATTGTATTATTATTTTAAAGTGACTTAATTGATAGATTTCATGTATTTAATTGATTTTTTATCACCGATTCAATAATATTTATAATCCAACAATAATTAATGAAAGTTACAATCATAAAAATTTCTTTAAGTTATAAGAAAATGTTTTCAAACTCTTTTAATTAAACATTTAATGAGCAAACGAAAGTCACTCTACATGCACTTCTCTTTTAGTGTAAATTCAATGAATTCAAACACATCAATAATGTTTCGTTTTGTCTCGGTTTTCTTTGTCCAATTACAGAATCCAAACTCATCAAAGTTTCATCATCTAAAGTACTCAAAACCATTTCTCATAACTTTTCAACTTTGGCGTACTTTAAAATTAACTTCTGCACGACACGTTCATCGCATTCGAAGACTTTCGGTTTGTTTTCAATCTTTCTTGGCTGTACAACTGAAGCGCGTACACATCTTATATTAAACGCGTTCTGATCGTAATAATTGATCCTACAATGTAAGTATTCGCGTCCAATCAATTTCGAATTAAAGTGATCGCATTTAGAACCACATGCACGGTAAAAATTTGTACAGGTACTTCGTGCAATAAAGTATTGAACGTAACTAAATGTGCGATTAGCGATTCGTGAATAAGACATTAATTGTGAACAGACGTTTTAAATACTGGTGTGTAATGTGTATTGCTTGCACATAATATTTTATAATATAAAAAGATTGATTGTGAATTATATTTTGTCTATTATATGTAATTATATATTATAGCTTGTCGTATTGTCATATTGTAAATGTAACCATTGAGCGCCAGTCCGTACTTCAAATAAATAAGAAAATAAAAAAATAAAAATATAAAATTATTGACGCTTCGTAAAATTCAAGAAGACGTGAGTAAACGCGTGAAATTGTAATGGACGGCACGCGATCACGTTGTTCTATGCGTCTGTACTTGAATTTTCCATTATCAATACAATCAGAAAACTGACCGTAGACATTTTTTTCAGCTATTTCGAAAATACTATTAATGATTTATGACTATATACGGATTACATTTCCAGCGCAGTGCTAATAAAATGAACGCGTCTAATATTTTTGATTTCGATTGGTTGTTTTATTCGTTGTACTTATTTATTTAATAATGACTTCCATATTGTCAACTCAAAGAATACTGCACCTGTATAATCAATCGAATGTTTATTACGTTGTAGTGGATTTACATATGGACTTATACATTATGTGTAACTCCCCTATGAAAAATTCCAGGTTTACCACTGAGTATACTCATTTGTTTTTTGTATCACCTTTACTTTAATAATTTATACATTTCTATTTTAAATGTATATATTTTTGTTGTACTGACTTCCGAATTGTTATTGATATAAAATCCAAATTATGTACCAGTTGGTTAAATAGTACAGTTTTAATTAAATAAATAGATGTATATTATCGTGTTTTTTTTATCCAGAAAAAATAAATCAAGTATATTATTTACACATTTTTGTTGATCTGAGTTGCTTAAGCGTCACATAACTAACAGCCAAAATGTTAAGAGCTAACGAAGAAACAGTACCTAGCTAAAGAAACATTTTCGACAGCATCTACGAGTACAAGTAGAGTTTAACCAGCCAATAGCTTTCTGTGTCACTCACATAACTTCCTCTCACCTATACCCATAGATGAAATCTAGAGACTGGCCTTTATAGGAGCCACTTATTTACGTTAAAAATAAGAAATGAGGCTATAATTTTAGCCATCGAAGCCCAGAGGAATCCTTCTTTTCTCCTTTCGTTCTCGTCGAACCTGGCGTTAAAATAATTTTGAAAAAAAATATCTTAGATAGATACCACTTGTATACTGAACGTGGTCAATAGATTTGATTGCCGGAATCACAACAGCTTGCAATTATAATAAAATTATCTACGTTTTATGAAATTTTACTCAAAATTACGGTTACGCTTATACCTAAGAAATTTGCTAATCGTAGTCCAATATCCGCTATCAACATGCAACTGTATAAACAGCCTGTAGTGATATCGACATTCGAATATCACGGATACAGCGCTGATAAATGTTGTTAAAGCCCTGTCAACTAAGAATATACAAATTTTTTAGAAGTTTCTATAAGTGACAAGTGCGAGCTCAAGGGAATAAAAACGTTCTCGTCACTATTGTAAGTTTTAAGATATATTTATATTAATAAAGTTACCTTTTGATTGACACTGGATAATAATCTTGTGTATATAGATTAAAACTTATAAGATTACTGATTAATCATAGATTATACCTTTTTCTCCTGTAAACAGCGTAAATTATTATAAATTCGGCAATATCAAATGCGAAAAGCTATAAGTAAGAGATATGACAAAAAAAAAAAATAAAAATTATTTAATATTTTTCGCTTGTGTATTTTTGTTTACGATTTTTAAATGGTTTATGTAATTTATAAAAACACTTTTTCACAGAAGCAGTAGATTGATGTAACAACCATAATATATGTCTTTGATCTATTTTGAAAACAAATTATAAATTAAGTTTTACATAAGTGATTATAATTTATTTAAACTTTGGTTTTCAGTTATTATTGTAATACAGATTTGGCTACTTTTAAATATTCTAACATCGATCTTTAGTGTACATTAACGTATCGAATGACCACGAAAACTCAATTTATTTTGAATTAAATGTTTAATTTAATTTAATTACACTAAGTGTTAATTTTAATTAAGTCGAAGGTTAAAAATAAAAATTTGAAAAAAGATTGCAAGGGTTCATACTTTTGAGTTTATACTTTATATACTTAAGAGATTTTTTGTAATTGTCGTGATTCACAAATTATGTTTTACCTAATTTCACGAAACACAATGATATTATTTATTATCAATGGCCATTTCAATATGTTAAGCGCATTGCTTTAATGTAATCATATTTGCGGAACTTATTTTATATTTGAAAAGAAAAAATAAATTGTAAAATGACGTTGTAGGTAATGGACTATGTATTGTGTGCTTTAAAAACATAAGGTAACCCTTAAAAGAAATTGATAGAATGAGAAACATTAATCGAGAGGTGGGTATATAAAATCGTTTTATAATAAATTATAATAATCTGTTATTTTTTAAAGGACTTAACCCCCGTCAAATTATTATATTTTGATATTATAGATGAGCTATATATATGCATATACCTATGCATTTGTTCAAAAATACGACTTTACAAGAGTTCGATCTTAAGTACAGATAGGTATGTTATAAATTTATAATCGCTAATATTTTGAAAAAAATGTATTCTTCTTACTTTACAATACATTTATTATAACTATAAACAGTAAATTAATTTTAATTTAAGTAAAATAGCATGGAATTAAATAAAAATCTTATGAAATTTGTACCATTCATGATTCACATACTTAAAGTTTAATCTAGGGTGAATTTTTATGACTATTCAAAATAATTTCTCATTTTTAGAACTCATAATTTGGTTGATTTGATTTTTAGTTGTAATTTATTGTGATTCTATTCTTACTATAATGAACGCTTGAAAAAAAAAAATTAATCACAGTCAATTATAATGTAAACTTAACAATAGTTTATCGAGAAACCTCCAAATATTCAAGTTTACTAAGTTCCACTTAACTTCACTTTTAATCATTTGCCCAAGCGAAATTTCTGGTTCTCAGGTAGTCCTCTTCTTACACTAAAATTTACACATTTCGTCCGATTTTTCGCCCATTAAATTCGATTTCATTTTTTTTATTATTAAAACATGATCGCACAAATAATGTCTGTCGATCGTTTTTCTCAATTTACGTTAACAATGAAAATGTTCATTGAAACGAACGTAATTTGATGTTGGACGATTTCAAATTGAGTATATCATATTATATGCAGCTGTTTGGATGGTGTACATATTTATGCTACACGCCTTTAATCACGATGAATAATTAAAATCCATGTGTACTGCAAGTTTCAGCCTGCAACGATGCATACGGTCGTACGAGACACATCAGCAAATAGGTTTTATACATAAAAACCGATCGTGTATACCAAATGCGTATCGTTACAGCATTGATTATAGAATAAATTCTATTCTATAATCAATGGTTTTAGTAATGTATCCGGGTGTATACAATAAATTATATTTTCCAAACCAGATAAACGGGTCGGAATCGATAAAGACGAGTAAATTTCGATTGGTCAGCGTTTACGAGCGCTAGACAAAGAAATGGAAAATAGTATAATATTATAACCTGCTACGGGTGACTTGTGTTTGGATGAATAACCGAAATCACATAAAATTTAGGTGAATTGATGTTAATCGTTCAGGTCACTCAATTATATACACGATTTGTTCATATTGTTACTATTTTCATTTTTGTACATTCGTTTAAGTTTTTTTTATTGTTAGAACATTTCATCAACATTAAAAAAATATATATTCGATTAAAATTTGTTTGATATTCTTTTGATGTTTTAATGTATATTTTTCTTTTTTTTTTTACTGAGAAAATATTTTTAATTAAAGATATTATTGTTTTTATTTTTTGTTTATTAGTATAATTTATTTCAACTTTCAAGCATATTATGGTTACTTTTGGAATTTATTCTTTGATGAATTCCCTCTCTCCAAATGATTACTGCCATATTCAGGTAAATTTCGGGTCATTTCACCGTTTACGCCCATTGTTTCTATGTTTAACGTAGAGTGTTTCGGATGCATATTATTATGAAGAATCACACACTTTGCGTTGAACTCTTTTCCTGCGTGATGTTCTGTACCGAGACTACACGTGAGTGCACGCGTGTGTAAAACAGAATTAGACACGGCGGCGGCCCGTCTCAGTCTCGGCTATTATTTTTCTTTTTTTTTATTCAGTGATTTTTTTTCTTTTCACCTAAAACCAGTACGAGCAACTGCCACCTATTTATTATTACCCTTGATAGGCCTCCTTATCGTAATAAATAATATATATTGTGTAAGCGTACTATTACTATGCATGTTTAATGTTTAATGCGTATATACGAGTATGTATATATTAATATAAATCGCGCGATAATAATTATTGTGCCTTGACGAAATAACGGCCTACACCGTTTGGGAGAAAGATGAAAAGGAGAAGGTATCAGCATAGGTGTGACCGGCTCAGGTATAACGTGTGTGTTTATATATTATGTGTGTGTGTGTGTGTGTGTGTGTGTGTGTGTGTGTGTGTGTGTGTGTGCGTGCATGAGTGCGTGCAAGTCGTAGGTATTATAATGATAATAATAATACGAGTACACAAGACAAGTACTTTTCCAGTCATCATCGTTGTGACACCCATTCGCGCGATCTTTAAGTAACACGCACACGCACATTGTACCCGACGCATTGTACACGTACTCTTACATATTATACACGTATTATAATATATACATGTACTCGTACTCACACTCATACATACTCATGCGCACACAATCACTATCATATAAATTTATGAATACTGTACGACTGCTACGATCGTAGGTAACATTAAGTTTTATTTCTCGATAATAGTTTGAATTGGTACACACTCACAAACATTCAGACTTGTCCGAGTATAGGATATTTGCATAAACATACGACGCGTGCGTGCGTCAGCAAAACAAAAAATAAAAAACATACCATTACCTCTCGTCGTGGTCATCCGGGGCCGATTTTATTAGCCTAACGTGCATGCATGTACATATATACTTGAATAATATACAGCTTGGTAGATGTTATTCTTTGTAGGTGTCGTGTATACATATTTTACACAGATCGAGACGATATAATTCATACCACCGATTAACGAACACAAGTACACTAATATTATTGCGTCCAGATATATTCAACGGGCTAGTTTGGTCTTACTTAATCAGACTTTGAATCATTTTAAATTTGTGTCACATGATACGTAAAAGATTCACTAATCTAGTGAATATGTGTCGGTTATACTGATAAGCAGGGTTCGGGACTTAAAGCATTTGCTTATTTTTATGGATTGACTTAAAATGTAGCATAGTGCTAAAGAAGTGTATGTCATGTTACAACACGTTCAATTATGAAATTTGAAAGTGCTTTTTTTTGCTTTTTTCAGCGATTTTTCAAAAAATTGCTTATTTCAAGTTTTTCTGATAATTATTGCTTTTTTGACCAGTTTTACTACTTTTTTATGATTTTTTCCTGCAAAGTTGTCTTTGATAGAATTAAAATTAAAAATAATTCTTATCTTATCTACGTTGTCGCGTAGTCCGTTGCCGTCCGCGGCATCTTTGATAGGGTTAACAAAAATTACTATTTGTAAATATCGTTTACATTTTATTTTTAGAAAACCCCTCGGAAAATCCATAAAATCTTCAGTCTCGAAAATTAAGTTCAATTTTTTTCATAATATAAAGATAAAGAAAATTTTTTAATTTTATTGGTCTTTTTTTTTAATAAATATTTTTGCTTAAATTTAAGTTTTTTAAATGCTTATTTGAGTGCTTATTATGATGTTTTTAAGCGCTTTTATAAGCGCTTATTTTAATGATTTTAAGTGCTATAAGTCCCGAGCCCTGCTGATAAGTGTGTACTCCGAGGTATATATTGCTCGTAGCGGTATAAACTGCATAGATGCAACTGCTTAATTTTATTACTACATAGTATAGAGTCTATAGTCTGTAGTCTAAGAGATTTTAGAAATGAGAACCAAAAAGCAAGTGTATGATTCAAATATCAATACATGCGTGGTGATAATATACCAGGAACGGTGTTAACATTAGAGAATGGACCAATAAAATTATTGTACATAAAATATAATTTTCATATAAAGGTCAGCATACCAATGGCACTGCTTTTTATAGATTGACCATCAGGTATGAAAATATTTTTATTTAACCTTATTCAATATATTAATATAGTTTCCACATAATATTCTATAACCAAGCACGGATTGAGACTCACGGTGCCTGTAGTCAGTGAATAATTAAGAGCCTTCAATTTTACTATATTACTTAACCACACGCGTGAAAATAATAATATGTCTTTCAAAAAGTTTTAAACACTTTGTGTAGGTTAGATCACAACATATTTGTTTGTCAATGACCATTTTATGTTTACAGAGTGTCACTTGAACAAATAGTACTTTTTTTTTTTAAATATTGAGTTAAAAGAAATAATATATTTCATTTTTTATTGTTATTCATTTTACTAATAAATAAATAATTTTACCTTTGCAGTTCGTAAGAAGTATTGAAAAATATAATAATTAGTACCTAACTATAATTGTTTAAAAAAATAAAATGTTTTAAACTTTTTGGGCTTAAGTACCAATTACGAAATATGAAAAAGGCTAATAAGATGACAGTGGTGGGAGTTTGTCCTAGGATAATGGAGCTGATTGTTGAATATGTAGCATCTTAGGAAATTGATTAAAAAGTGAAATTTATTGCTACATTGTTTTGTTATTATAATAAAAATGTAGAATTTTGTTATATAATATAATAGCTATTCTCAGTTTTTATCTTATAACATTTTAAATTCTTGTTTATTCTAAATACGATCCGATCACTATCCGTCACTTTTAAATAGTGTATATATACGTATCATTGATTAAATATACATAGATAGCCCACGCAATGATAAATATTGGAAACGCCTAAAACGTCTCAAATGGAGCCAGAATTGTAGTAGTAATGGATTCCTGATAACAGAATGCGCTGTCGTCCAATATAAACATTTGTTATCTCCAATGTACTGTTATCGGTGATAAATGCTGTTTAACAATATATAGTCAATTTTAACCGTTATTGGTTGTCCACTGTCCGTATTAATTTTGTTATAACTTCTCATTTCTCGTTTTAGTCGATTACCTAAGGGCTAATTACGTTTTACAATTTTAAAGTTAAACATTGTTTGTCTTATACATATTTTCGACATGTCACGAAGTGGAAATAAGTGTGCATATATACGTTGTAGCAAAAGTGCTCGTTTAGAACCTGGTCTTCAATTATACCGTTTTCCAAAAAATACGCAATTGTCTAGGCAATGGATTTTAAATTGTGGTAAGTACTAAATTAATTATGACTAATAAATGTATAATGTACCGATTAACAGACCTAGATAAAAACAAAATACTACACATTTAATTAAATTCATTAAGTTAGAGAGTTAGGTATCATTAATTAAAACTAAATAGCTAAGTTAAAAAATGTTTTTAAAAGTAACTTTAATCATATCACTACCCCTGGGCCTTCACACGAGTTTTTCTTAGTGAGGCCCAGTAATCTTTCGATATTCATTTAACTAAAAAAAAAAATAATAATTTGAGTTATATGTTATCCAGGCCTGCCTATTGCAGGTTATTACAGGCATCTCATTGAAGATGTCTTAAAAGTTTTTAAAACTGATACTTTATAGATGAAAACATCTCAATTTCATACTAGGTACCTAAGTTGTAATAATAAATTTTTTTTTCATAATCAATTTAGGTAATAGTGATTTGGCAGATCTCACCCAAGATGAATTGTACAAACGGCACATTTGTGGTCATCATTTTCTCAGCGAAGACTTTACCAGTTTCAACAAACGTAGATTAAAAAAAAGTTCATTTCCTCAACCATTTGTAGAAATAGATAGCAGTGATATACCTGTTAATATACCTTTAAAAACATATTCTGCAGCATCAAAATTTCCATCAAGTCCTCATCAAGTTTTTGAAGTTAAAAGAACACACTCTACATCAACAGCCTCATTTTGTGATTCAACTAAAAAAATAAGATTAATAACACCAGTCAAGTCTACAAAATTCATTACATCACAATCTAATGTTTCTACTCCAGAAATATCACCAAACACTACTTCATTTTTTCAAAGTGTTAGTAATTTGCCATTAACCACGGCTTTAAAACCAAAACAACTATTTAAAAAATCAACTTCAGATACAGATCTTATACTAAAATTGAAACAAACAGTAGCTCGCCAGAAAAAAACAATAGCCCTTAAAAGAGTAACAATTTCAAAATTGAAAAAAAATTTAATAATGTCAAGAATACAACACCGTCAAAATAAATCTATACATTTTATGAACTTACTAACATTTCCATCTGAAAACTCAAAAACTCTGGTTAATATGCAAGTATCACATAGTAAATTAAAACCATGGTTGCAGAAAGAAAAGCAATTTGCCTTAAGTTTGTTTTATAAGTCTCCCTCTTGTTATAAATTTTTATTGTATTCAAAAAAAATATCGTTACCTGGTATTTCATCAATTAGGCGTTGGGTTGGAAGCTCTAAATGTCGACCAGGCTTTAGTCCAATTTTATTTAAACAATTACAAATTAAGGTAGATTCAATGAGCGAAGAAGAAAAATATTGCACTTTGGTTTTTGATGAAATGAAGATAAAGAATTTTCTTGAGTATTCCAAATATTTGGACCTGGTAGAAGGATATGAAGACTTGGGCCCTAAAGGCAGAACAAATAAACTTGCTGGACAGGCAATGGTGATGATAATTAGAGGAGTTTATTCGTCATGGAAGATGCCAATAGCATATTTTCTACCATCAACATCAGTAAAACACAAGGTTTTAAGTGAATTACTTGAGGAAGCCGTGAAACGTTTGTTTAATTGTGGGCTCACAGTCAAAGCTCTTATTTGTGACCAAGGTGCAAGTAACGTTGCTGCTTATAAAGACTTAGGCATAACAAAAGATAAACCGTATTTTTTTGTTAACAATAAAAAAGTATTCACAATATTTGATGTTCCACACCTGTTCAAGAATCTAAGAAATGTTTTAAGGAAAAATAATTTGTTGTTCAATGGAGAAGAAGTATCTTTTAAAGATATAAAGGACACGTATGACATTGACAAAAATAGTAGCACAAGTCGATCATTGCTTAAGATTACTGATGCACATATTAATCCGGGACCATTCCAACTCATGTCATGTAAGCTGGCTATGCAACTATTTAGCAATAAAGTAGCTACTACAATGAAAACTTGTATTATGACACAGCAACTAAAATCTAAAACAGCTCCTAACACAGTGGAAATGATAAAACAATTAAATGATTTACTTGATTGTCTGAACAGCCATTCATTATTTAATTCTAATCCTTTTAAATGTGCCCTTTCTGATAAGTGTCCACGTCAACTTGAATTTTTATTAAAAGCAAAGACTTGGTTTGAGTCTTTAAAAAAAATTCCTGCAGACCCAAAAAAACCACCCAGAAATTTAAGACCTGCATGTTTTGATGGAATGGTATGGACTATTAATTCTATAACAATGATATATGAAGAACAAGTTAATATTGGTTATAATTATTTACTGACGAGAAGACTCAATTCTGATGCCATTGAAAATATGTTTGCTGTTTTTCGACAAAGAGGTGGCTACAATCGGTAATTATATACGTTATATTTTGAAGTGCAAAAGTTTTCATCTTTTTATATAATGCTTATATTATTACAGAAATCCAACTGCAAGAACATTTAGAACAACCTTCCGTCTACACGTTAAATCTAATTTGATGCAGCCAACCACACTGTCAAATTGTGAACCGGATGATGATATTCATTTATTGAGCTTAGATGATGGATTGTCTAAAAAAGCTACTATTGAAGAAGACTTAAACATATCAAGTTGCTCTTCTCTTTCATTGTCATCAATAGATGATTTAATATACGAGCAATGTGAACCAGAGTATGAACCTCAAATCACATTAGAAAATTGCTCAAATGATTACTTTGCTGGTTATTTGGCTAAAAAATGTACTGAGAAATTTAAATGTAATAACTGTCTTAGTATATTATTAAAATCTGATGAAGATGATACATTTAACCAACAAGAATTTTTAATTTTCTGTAGAAACTACAACTCTCAATCGTCTGATTTTTTTTTAAAAAGGCCTACATCTAGTTTCACGGAATTTGTTACTTTGGCACAAAAAATTATTAAGAAAACAGTAGAAAAAATGCCACATAAAAAATTACTACAAAAATTTATTTTTAATAAAATAAAAAAAGAAATTTCCCATATTTGTAAATTTAGTGAATTATGTCAAGATCACTACCATTTCATTATAATCCATCTTATTAATTGTAAACTTCTTCGAGATTTTAACTGGAAATCAAAAAATATAAAGAAAACCCGAGCTGAAAAATCCCAAAATAAATTAAGCATTTTGAAAAATAATTAAAATTGTAAAATTATTTATTTTGTACTTTTTGTTATTATTATATTTTTATTATTTTTATTTGTATATATTGTACTTTAAATAATAAATGACGAACATATTGAAGTTGCATTGTAACTTTATGACCTATCATAACAAGTTGATTCAAAAGTAAAATGTTTATAATGTGTATTAGCTACTGTTACAAGAATAGCAATTAAATTAATGTTCAGTAATATTGATTGTCTTGACCAGCAATTTTACTAAAAAAATGAAATATATAATATTATATTATCAGGTTAAGTACATCTTTACGTTTGTTGAGGACGCTACCCATGCATTTGTTGTCTCCGTCTTACACACGCACTAAATTTCTCATTTTCATGCGAGATATGAGCATTTTTAATTTTTGATATTTCATATTATACACATATCTTATTTGAAAATGACAATATTGAAAAATCAACAAACACTTAAGCACAGATAGTATTCTTACCTAAAAATATGATAATAGGTCAATTCACTCTAATATTAAAACTAACAACACACTATTGAAACTAGAGAACGGAAATTTGCTATGTCGTGCGTGTGTAAGACGGAGACAACAAATGCATGAGTAGGCGGGTAGCGTCCTCTTAATGACGCGGGCTGTCTTAATTAAATGTATAACTGTCAGCTTAAAATTATATGATATAGTAAAATAAAGTAAATTTCCTTCGAATCAAAATTTAATTGGTAAAAATACGATGGTTACTTATTGAAGTAATACATTTAATTAAAATAAATTTTAAACTACCAAATTTAGATGTTCTGGAGGATTGATTACAATTCACTAATATTAATTATATGAAAATAAATATCAAATAAGGAAATAATATTATAATAATAATATGCTATATACGGTTTTAGTTTATTTCTTATCTCATAATTTCACGAATGAACAGTGGACTCTGAACTGTGGTCGATTGTCGGCATTTCGGTGTATTATAGTATTTTATTATGATCATAATTATTTAATTATTCTATCGTGACACTAAACGCTCTCTATCAATACACTGGGCTATTAATTAACTTGTTTCCATTATGCCCATTGACGTGGGCTATCTATGTATATTTAATCAATGTACGTATAGTGATATACCTTCTACTAGTGGCGTAGCCAGGATTATGTAATGGGAAGGAGGGGGTTAAAATACAATTTCCAGACTCGAGTGTTGTGAAAATTTAAATATAGCTAGGAGTACTCCGTACACATTGATAAGCTTGTATATAATATATTTCAGATCTTATAAGTTATAACCAAAAATTACAAATTTTATAAAATAACTATACAAATAAATCGGAAATTTCATTTAAAAATAATCATTTGAACCGTAAATCCAACACGTCTAAAAAATATGTAGTGGATCTATTAAAGACATTTTTACCAGATAAATAACTTTAAATTTTAAAAGATTTTAATAGGCAAAACATCACTATTTCACGTGAAAATAATAATTTTTTGGTAAAATTTTAACGTTAAATATATATAAAAATCTTGATTAAAAAATGTTGAAATGTTTATCTATATTGTTAATTAAGCATAAAAAGAACATTTGGTGAATTAATTGTTTGGGTTTTCTAATAAGAATTTAAAATTATGTAAATAATACTAAAAAAACGATATATTTCCAATAAATTAAACAGTTGTATATTTCACATTTTCGCTCAAAAATGGTTATGTATTTTAAAACATTTATAAAGTCTGTACAAGGACAAGAACAATATTGATATTTATTCATTGTTGATATAATTGATATTTTTGAAAATTTTGAGTCTTGTACTATTATTTTTGGGTTGCGTCTAAATATCTAAAGACTGATTCTTTGCAAATCTTACAATACATTTTTGCATTATTACTTAATTTTTAGGTACTTTATTTCAACGCTTCGAAAAATAAGTGAGGAAAAAATGATCTCTTTAAAGTATATGGAATTTCGAATTTCGAATGCGGCTGAGTGTGATTTCATTCAACTTTTGAACCATTTGTTGTGTCCGAATAAATGATTAAAAAAGCAAATAAAACACATCATGGATTCTCTGTTTTTATGAATTTACATATTGTTTAATAGATTATTTTGAATGCAATCTCAATCTTTCCTTCCATTTCATACATGGGTCTTTATGATTGTTAACATTTTGTAGATTTTGTTAAAAATTGTTTTTGCTTTATTAGTGTTTGGTTATTACATAAATGGACGTATAGTATTAAGTAAAACATGTGGTATTTTAGTGTTCATAAAAGTTAAGTAAAAAAATTCAAAAATATATTTTTTAATGTGGTAAAAATGTATAATAAATCTTTGGTATTTAAGTATGATTTTTTTTTTATATTTATAATATATATGTAATTTATAGTAATTAATATAAATTATTAGATTTAGATAATCTGAATCATATTGTTTAAGTTAAGTTTGTTCAGAGCATCTACATTATCGCACTTTATAATACATCAAATGTACATGAAACTAGCTGATGTGGACCTCACTACATCTGTGTACAGGTTTGGTTCAAAAATTATTATTATTATTATTATTATTTTATTAAAAATAAAGACCACGGCAACTTTGGCTATTGGTCTCACAAAAATTAAGTAAATCGATAACTTACATAAGGATTCGTGAACACATATTATGTGGTCTATGTAAATTAAAATAAATATAAAACGTTAACCGTAACTTTTTTTTTACTTACAAATGCTGAGAAGTTGTAATAAGGTGTCATAAGTAAAACTTGTATAAAGGTGCAAATCTCGATGAACCAATTTTTAAAGGTGATAAATATATCTCGTTATGATCTTAAATGATTATAATTATTATAACTCGAGACTCGCGAGAAAGTAATCTCAAAAATAACCGGCACATATAACCAAAAGTATACATATACCTCTATATATATATATATATATTATGTTATATATTATATATGTAATTAAATGTAATACTTATAAATTAAAATGTGTAAAATTATGTTCGAGTTATTTGAATGGACAATTGTAATAAATAATTTTTGATTGTTTGGATATTAATCCTCGAATAATGATTTCATTAATTTACGATGAAGTAGTAGAAAATTTCGTTATGAAAATCACTGACAAATGTATACAGTATACAACTACGATTATAATTGGTTAAATGTCTTTACCATTATTTTATTCTCCATTTAATTACCATGAATCGATGTAGTAACTACTATTATTTATTACTATAAATAAATTTATTGTAAGTGGGTAAAAATTCGGTAAGTTGGTGAACATGATAAAAAATCACAATATAAACTCGAAGACGTATGTAGACGAGGCAATAATTAATATTGAATGTGCGTTTAAAGGTGACGATATGGTAAACATGATTTAAGCTGAAAAGACGATCATCTATATCATATAAATACATGCTTATACGTATGTTACGGAGAAGCCTAAAAAACTAGACTATTTCTTGTTTTCTTAAATAGGGATGTTCATAGATCGATTAATATTTATGGGTTTAATGAAATTAAAAATGATTATTAATTAAAAATATTAGTGAATTCAAATCTTTTACACATGTAAAGTATGATTGTAATCATACACCTAAGTAGAGGCCTATATTAGTACTTTACTCTAAATTTTGCACTCTTCATGGCCTATCGTTTTCAATTTAATGTATTTATAGATCTCGACAAACAATATTAAAATAGTATACCATATGATGGGCGTTACCAGTTTGCGCACATTAACTTTTTTTATGACTCGTATGCACACAAAAGCACAACTCAATTACGCAAATCGATTTTTAATATATATTTTTTAATGATCCAAACGCAGAATTCGTATGAATACGTAATTTTTATCAAAAGTTAACTGAAATGCATAATTTTAACGAAGTTAAAAATATGGTTTTCAACAATTTTTGTTTTCGTTTTCGCTTTTATAGTAGAAAACTTTCCAATACAACTGGAGGGGAATCATAGTCAGACAGAATATAATTTTCTTGAATATAATCCGAAAAGTTATCTAAATAGTATGAGCCAAATTTTAATTCTCAATACTCATTACAGCTAAAATGTTCAATAATGCACTTGTGATCAGTGCCCCAACATTAGGAGACGCTGGGTATGCGTTGCATTCCGTCAACAGAGATTTATTTTTTGATAGGGATCCCTTGTTAAAAATAATATTATAATATTAATAATAATATTATTTATAAATTTCATTCATAAAATTAAAAAAAAAAAAAAACTAGAAATTGTTGTCATCCAAATATCCCATTATACTCATTATAGTTATATTTTTCCTACCATAATCGATTGATGCCATAGACATGAGACATAATATTTTTAATCAAATATATTCTGATTGAATAGAGAAACACTTGGAAATATAGAAATAATTGATAAGCCATGTTCGTAACTAATATATTGATTTGAAAAAAAGGAGCGAAAAGTTGGCCCATGTATTCTGTCTTGCATTGTGGCCCACTAATAGTAAGTTACGGCACTGCTTGTGATGAAATGATAGATTCAGAAACTCGAAACTAAGCCACATTGTCACTGGCTAAAATTGTTATCGAATTGCTCGATATCTTATGGGAGTGTTAAAGATCATATATATATAAACCATATAATTGTTTGAAATTTTTGTAAATTGGGGTGTAAACGCGAAATTGCGTCTTTTTCGTTGTACGCAAACAAGTTGTCAGTTTTCAAATAGAATTATCAGTATGTGCGCTAACGAATATTATACCGTCATATTATTCCGTTATTTGATAATTGCAATTTAATCGTTTTATTTATCATAATAGTGGGAATCAATTTTGATGTTTTTTTTTAAATTTATAAACGATTTTCAATAATAAAAGCTTACGTTTTTGCCTTTTTATGATCAACAACGTATTGTATTGATCGACATAAAATTGAAAGCGACGATAATAATAAAAATATACAATCATCGCATAAGATGAGAAAAATTTCGGACTTGCAGTATCATTGTAAGTACCCATCTATCACATACAATATTATGAAATACTGAATATATATGTATATTTATATTATTTTATAACAGTGTGTGCGTCGTACTGCGAAAACGCATACGTAAAACTATAAAAAAAGAAGTGTCGCCGTACAGCACACAAAAGAATACTATGTAGACAAAATAGATAAAACTATATAATGCATCGTAGTACAAATATATATATATATATATATATATATATATAGGTAGGTAGGTATGCCGGTGCGGTATTTCACTTTACGTTTAGGCATGTAGGCACGCGATGTCTATCGTTTTCAACATAATAAAAATACCCACGGAATAATAATAATATTGTTTACACAGATAATTTTTAATTGAAAAATGCGTAATGTACGGTTTTCGTACGATTCGTCCTGACGATTACATAATACATTATGGCATGCACAATTGTACGCTAGGTGTATATATACATATGTATTATACACACGTATGTTTACAAATTGTAATTATTATTATTTTTATTTTTTTTTCGTATTCACGTCCACTGTCATTTCATTGTATTATCAACGTGTACGTACATATATTATAATATTATGTACATATGTAATAATAGTATCGAATGATCACAGAACCCACAATAAAAACATTATATTATAGTTTCTTTCGTGCGACGAAAATATCGAATACTATAATATAGGTATAATACCTGACGTTATTTCAGCCTTGAAACACCAATAAAATTTTCGTACATGTCATACATAATGTATACAGGGTGGTCCGCGGTGCCAGAATATTTGTTCTATGTGTGTGTGTGTGTGTGTGTGTGTGTGTGTGTGTGTGTGTGTGTGTGTGTGTGTGTGTGTGTATGTGGCATGCGGCGTTGAGTTTACCATTGACCTGAGTTTAGGTTATACCACAGTCTTGAGTTTTGTGTCCTTAGGAGCATCTTAATAGAGACCTGCACCATAGATTAATACACATGCACAAACATGTTATCATATAAGCATGAAAATAATATTTTATAATTATCACTCATTTAAACAAAAAATGTCTTAAGTGCATAAGTACATACATACATACATACATACATACATACATATATATATATATATATATATATATATATATATATATATATATATATATATATATATATATATATATATATATATATATATATATATATATATACGTATATATAAATGTATACATATAATTTTGATATTGTTATTATACGTTAATTTTAAATAATAATAGTCATATTCAGGGCTCGGAACTTTATGCACTAAAAAACTATGAAATATGTGCATACGTATGAATTAAAAAAAATTCAAATATGCAGTATAATATGCAACTTGTTTTATTGTAAATATTCATGTAAAAGTAAAATTATTTAAAAAAAAATTATTTTTCAATCAGGTACAAAATAATGTTTTTTGTAATTTTTCCTTGACTATTTTTATTATAAATATGTATATCTAAAAGTATGATAATGAAAAAAAAAAAATTTAAAATTTATTCATTTGATTGTAAAAATGTACAAATGTCTTATGTATTTCTCCAACTAAAATATTAAAATACCAGCAGTTATCGACCATCCAACAAACGGCCGGTCATTAAGATTACAAGATCCAACTTATTTAACGATACGGGGCGATAAATACCTATATTTTCATTCTTGAAAATTTTAAAATTAAATACTGGGCCAGTGAAAACAAAACTGAAATTAATACTAGATACAACATAAATTAAATTGATTAATAATAAATTACTAACATAAAATATGCATTAATAGGCTTAAAATCTTTTAATATGCGAAATCAAATAAATTTAGTTAAATTATGCAAAAATATGCAACATAAACTTTTGTATTTCAATTGTATGGATCATGAAACGAATTTGTATCAAATCAGATTTTGAATATGCAGCTTCCTGAAAAACATGCAATTGCATAAAGTTCTGAGCCCTGGTCATATCCAAAGTTCCTTTTAATTTTTATTTTGTACTTAATTTATCGTAAATAATTTAAAATATATTTTCTATCAGTTATTTACTATATTCTTGAATTAATACTATTTTTTGAAAATGAACACTGTCCAAAAAACTGTTCAGAGGAAAATGTCCAAGAGAAAAATGGCATAAGTTCTAAAATTGTATTCAATAAATTACATAATATATAACTAGGATATTTTCTACCATTTTATTTGCAAAAAAGTATTATATCTTAGGAATATATTTTCTATAAAAAAATATTTTATTTTCTTTGTTTTATTTATGAAAAAAAAGGTAGACATACTTCGCACCATGGGGTATTCTTCGTTTCTTCGACTAGTTACTGGGTACGAGTGTATTGAATTTTGTCAAAAAACAATAGATTATTTCTGAAGTCAAACGATTTCAAGCAAAGGTTCGGTATACAAATATACCTTTATAAATTTTACCTTTTTAGTTTAATTTACAGTTTTTTATTTTTTATCAAACCATTTTAAAGTTTTCTTCTTTGATAAAAGAAACATTTTTTCTTAATCTAACGATTTAAAACATTTCATTTTATCTGTATCCAAAGTTTCATCATGATTGGATGTTGTAGTAATTCTTTATACATAATTTAAGTTGGAATTCGATGTAAAAACAATAGATTTAGTAAAAATTGTAATATAATTAACTTCATCGGTTATAAAAAAAAAAAATTGTGTCTAACAATGTTTTTGATTTTTTTATATCATATATTCAGTATATAAGTACATAAGTACCTAATATAAGTGTATATTATACTTTCAGACATTTTTATCAAGTAATAAATATTTTATCAGTGAAAAACTTAAAACAACAAAGTATTTTTAGTTATATTGATAGTCCAAAAAAAAAAAAATTTGTGTAATTTTTGTCATATATACAACAACGTTTTATTAATATATAATGAAAATTTCGGATTTATGTTAAAATTTATTTTGAAAACATGACTAAATAACTAAAATCTATTTCGTATTAGTGTCGTTTATGGCAAATTTGAACGTTTTTACTCGGTTTTTCAATAGATTTTTCTCACCCCAGAAAACCCATTAAAAAGAAACAAATATAAACCCTCAAAGTATCATTTACATGTGATTTTTAATCTATAAAGTTAGTGAGTGAAAATTTTAAACAACATTAAGTGTACCAAATATTGTTTACGAAAAAAAAAAGAAAGAAACGTACTTCATTTTAAAATCAATAGATTCACTCAGGATCTAATATACGCAGTACTATACATACGCATTTACGTATTTATGAGAGATGATCTAGGTTTTAAAATATCTAGAATCGAGTGTCTCAAAAAGTAAATAAGTTTTTTAATAACTTTTATTATAAAACGTAATTTCACTAACTCAGACTAATCTAAATAGTTGATGGACAGTAATAGTCTTATAATTTTTTTTTCTTCATAAAGCCTACCAATAAACAAATAAGTATTCGTTATGAGAGCATAACAATTATTTCTATTTGTATTATATTTATTGATTTATTGTAGAAATGTAGATTTAGATAGCATTTTGTATGGTTAACATAACGAGTACTTTATATTTATCGAAAAAGACGCAAAATTATAGCTGTCTATTAAAAAATGAGTTTTGCAAAAAGAAATAAATAAAACACCTATAATCATTAAACTTAAAAACAACAAATAATTGTTGTCACGTAAAAATTATTTAGTTTATTTTGTTGGAGATAATAGTTTTTAATAATAACAATAAGATATACAAACCCAACCGAGATAAAAATAAATAACCAAATCATAATATGGAACAACAAGGATCAGGCAATCAAATACCTTGGAGTTTTTCTTGATGAAAAATTAACCTGGAAAACATATACAAACAAGAAACTAAACCAAGCCTACACTAGGATGAGACTACTATACCCCCTAATTAATTATAGCTCTACACTACAGATCAAATGTTCACTTTTAATATATACGTCTATCATGGCTGCTGTCTCCCAAACAAAAATAAAAAAACTTCAGACAATACAGAACAAATTCCTCAGGATAGCCCTTAAATCACCATCGTTCATGCGCAACAAACAGCTCTATAACGACACCAGAATTCCATACCTGGATAAATGGATCCAAGACCAATTCAAAAAATTCCACCAAAAACTAAAATCAGTCAAAGGAGCCGTTCACTGCGAAATCGGAAGACGAACAAAAAACCCCAGACTGAAAGCTCGTCTCCCACAGGATGTCTTCCTATCTCAAGAACCAACATCAGGATTATCTGAATTTGAATCCGAACAAACATAAACACACACTCATTACTACAAAAAAAAAAAAAATTACAGCTTATATTTATATTTATCTTATATATAGATAGACATATATATAAATATACATAGAATATGATACATAACAAATCTTCAAATTATATACAAAAATATTCACAATTGTAAACATTAACTTCATTTGTTATTTGTTAAAAACATTGTAAAAACAAAAAATTTGTTGACACAATAAAAATTAATAAATATATATAAAAAAAAAAAAATTAATAAATAACAATAATTTTAAAATGTTAATATTATATTAAAAATATTATGAAAATAAAAATTGCGTTAAAATAAAAATATGAGTATGTTAAAAGAAGGTATGGAAAAATCTATAAATATCTTCAAAATATCCTCGTGAAATAATTCCTAGATACGCTAATGGCAGATTGTTTCACGAAAATATAGTTTTAATATTATTTTATAAATATAACTATTGTTTACCTATTGTCTATTGATATATCGCCAAAAGTAATAAAAATTGTAAAATTCTGTTTTAGATTCTGAGTGAAGTGAAGGATCTTATGGTTTTACAATGATGTTTATTTTTTTAGATTCTGAGTGAAGCGAAGGATCTTATGGTTTTACAATGATGTTTATTTTTTTTTTATTTTTTTTTTTTTTTCTGTAAACACTTTTTCGTATAGAAATCCTTGTCCAAAAGTTTCGTCCAGCAACTCTTAAGATTCGAAATTGAACTGAGATGGTATTTTAAAGAGGTCATTTTTCCAAAATCTCCATAGTTTTTCCAGTAATCAAGAATAACGATCGAAAAACATAGTAAAAACGGTAAAATTGGTAAAAATTCGCCGTAAACGAGATTTTCACTGTTCAGATTTTAGGTATTTAGTCATAAATCGAAAAATATTGAAGCTAGAAACTTGAAAATTTTATCCAATATCAAATACATACTTTTTTATATTGGACAACATTTTCAGAACAATTATAGCACTTTTGACTTAAATATAGAACTTTTAATTTACCAAATTGTTTGAAAGTTTTTATGTAATATAATTTTAAATATTTGACAAAAAGTTCTGAAAATTTAATATGACCTTACTCATATACCTACTTAATTATCCTAACAAAAATTCAAAAATCGTGACTCAGGATTTTTTTTTATACACACTTTAATAAATTATTATACGATTTTTTACGATATTGTCTGATTGCTTTTAAGTTTATTTCTAATGAAATATTGAGTATTTTAAGTTCTGAAATTTTAATTTAAGATTACTCTTATACTAAACTATCAATACTCACGTTTTGGTGACAGAAAATTTCTAATGAGTTATAATTGTTATAACAATTGAAGTTTAAATGAGTTATATCTAATTGAATATTTTATGAGGGTTTAACTACAAAAAAGCTGGTAAGTGAGATGTTGGTGGTACAAGTTCGTCCTTCGTCCCTTCGGTCCTCGGACAAGATATTGGTGATGAATGTATTAAGTTTTAAAGAAATGATGACTCATTTCATTAGTATAAAACGATTCAGAGCAAAGCTTCAGTGTAATATAATATATTATTATTTAAATACTGTTTACGTATTTTACGGTTATTTGTATAATTTTTGGTGAGTTTTTTTGTAATTAAACCCTCATAAAATATTCAGTTAGATATAACTCATTTAAACTTCAATTGTTATAACAATTATAACTCATTAAAAATAAACTTAAAAGAAATCAGACAATATCGAAAAAAATCGTATGATAATTTATTAATGTGTGTATAAAAAAAAATCCTGACTAACGATTTTTGAACTTTTGTTAGGATAATTAGGTAGGTATATGAGTAAGGTCATATTAAATTTTCAGAACTTTTTGTCAAATATTTAAAATTATATTACATAAAAACTTTCAAACAATTTGGTAAATTAAAAGTTCTATATTTAAGTCAAAATTGCTATAATTGTTCTGAAAATGTTGTCCAAAATAAAAAAGTATGTATTTGATATTGGATAAAATTTTCAAGTATCTAGCTTCAATACTATTTGATTTATGACTAAATAACTAAAATCTGAACAGTGAAAATCTCGCTTACGGCGGATTTTTACCGATTTTACCGTTTTTACTCAGTTTTTCGATCGTTATTCTTGATTACTGGAAAAACTATGGAGATTTTGGAAATATGACCTCTCTAAAGTACCATCTCAGTTCAATTTCGAACCTAAAAAGTTGCTGGACGAACTTTTTGGACAAGGATTTCTATACGAAAAAGTGTTAACAGAAAAAAAAAAAAAAAAAAAAAAAAAATAAACATCATTGTAAAACCATAAGATCCTTCGCTTCACTCAGAATCTAAAAACTCACCAAAAATTATACAAATAACCGTAAAATACGTAAACAGTATTTAAATTATAATATATTATATTACACTGAAGCTTTGCTCAGAATCGTTTTATACTAAAGAAATGAGTCATCATTTCTTGAAAACTTAATACATTCATGACCAATATCTTGTCCGAGGACCGAAGGGACGAAGGACGAACTTGTACCACCATCATCTCACTTACCAGTTTTTTTTTTTTTTTTTTTTTTATGACTGACTTGAATAAAGAATAATGAAAGTCTCTTATAAAGATTATTTTACTGAACATTTTATGTTCTAAGTTTTACGTTGATTTACTTAAATAATTTTTAAATTCTTTTTGGTGAAAATAATGTTAAAAATCGTAAAATTGATTAAAAAAAGCTGGACATCTTTTGCACTATGGGGTATTATTTGCTTCTCGGACAAAATAATGAGGATAGGTATATAGACCTTTAAAGAAACGGCAGCTTATTTCAATAGTTCAACTACCCTTGTTAACACAAATTAACTAAAAAGATATTTTTTTTTAGTGGGTAGTACAGGAGGTATGTTAAATGATTAAAATCTTTGAAGAATGCCGTTTATAATATTATGTGTATATATAACTGCGTAGCATTAGCACGTAACCTCGTAGACGTTTCAAAAGGGTTGCAAAACATATAATTTTAATGATCCCCGATGGCCAGTAGATGATGTTTCTTCGTCAAGTGTGAACTAATAGTACGGAAAAATCGTTTGAACTTGATGGTCCGCAACAGTTTATGCCTAAGTATGAGGTTTTTTTTTCTTTCTTTTTTTATATTTTTTCTCCTTCACCGAACATGAAGTAATGTTTCTGTCCGAAAAATCGGTACCGAAGGTGACCTTTTGCGTCATTACGAATTTAAAGTCCAAACTACGTATATTATATGAATTGATTTCGGTCGTTTTCCCTGCCAAAAGTTTTCGGTGTTTAATTATGATACTTTACAACCCCTATTTTATTCTATACACATGCATCATGCGATGGCGCGTTCTAATAGACTTTTCATTTTGTCTCTTTTTTTTTTTATACTTTTATATATACCTATATATATATACCATATACGTATAACTCGCAATCGTTGTATTATTTAGATTGTCACGGATAATTAAACAGCAAACTATTTAAGTTTACTAGCGATATCGATTGGAATCGAGTCAGTAATTATTATAGTGAATAATGCAGTGACGGCCGGAACACACACACGCACGCGGGTAGATGAAAAATTAGGAAACGCCATATATCTACTTAGGTAGTCAATTTGAATATGAAATTAAACGGCAATTATAATTATTGTCATTATAACAGGCGCCAGCCATGCTGCGGAGAATGTTATATATATGGCTATTTATACGGGCTACGTTAAAATATTTACTTGTTACTCATACAATAGGTATAGGCAGCGATCGAGCTTCGTACGCGATCTACCACACTTAGTCCGCACGCTTAATTAAAATCAGAATTATATAAATTATTATCTGGCAGTTTCTCGGCTATGATTCGATTTCAATATTGTGTATGCTTTACGTTATACGTACAGTGAAATCTGAATCAAACACCCATTTCGATACTGTGACTCGTACTTAAGGATCACAGAATAATATAAAAAAAAAAAATTAGGTTGTGTTTCTCTTGAGGTGAAACGAGTGCATCGGATAAATAAATAAGTCATGTGTATAATATTATGAACGAAGTACGCAAATAACGACAATAACATTAATATATGCTGAGGAAAAAGTGAGTTTTTTTTTAATGATTAATAAGTTTGATATTATATTTGTATGTACCTATACGAGATTAGTACATGTGATTTTTTTAGTGAAATATATCATTGCGGCTTTCTAATTGAATTTTTGATGACTTGGCTTTATCTACGTTTTTATAATATTATGCGTATTATAATATTATTTCATAGGTGTGTGCTTACCCATGAGTAAAACGGGTTTTTTAAAAAACAACATTTTTGTAAGGAGTTTTTTTTTTTTTTTTGGTAGTATAATGATTATCGTTTTCTTTTTATTGAAATGTATAATGTAATATAAAATTTTTACTTAGTGCATTTCTAAAACTCTATGACACGCTTAATCGTGTCCAACGATAATGTAGCTGATTTAATACATTATACGTTTTTTTTTTTTTTATTTGGTATTTAGGTTTAATTTAATCAAAATCAAAATACTAAATATTTTTTGAATACGCATATATTCATATTATAATAATATTTATACGTAATAACTATATTTTCAAAATATAATTCCTGAGCAGGTAATTCAATAGCGAAAATTGATGTCATTTTCAGAATCTATTATTATTATATATATATTTTTTTTTAATTAACAAATGTCCGATATATATTACCTATTTTTTAATGATGAATGTGCTATTCACTTATAATAAAATGTAAATAGCAATTTCCAGAACTCTGACTAAGTAATTCGACTTAAATTGAAAAACGATACAATAAGTATAATAGTTTTGTCTATTTTAAAATTTTTTGTCGTTTTGACAAATTGCAGAAGGGTTTTAAGGTGAATTTACAAAATATATGAAAGAAAAAATTAATATTACATAGTTAAAATCTAGCATAAAAATGTATGTTATTTCGTTTATCTGACAATAATTAAAATCTTGGGAAACGTTACTAATTTATAGTTACACTGTGACATTATTAAATTAAATCAAACCAATGGAACTATTATACGTAGAATTTCGCGTTATTCACTAAGATTTGATGTCGTGGAGATTTTCCTAAAATAGCAAATACCACGACAAATATTAATTATTATCCTATAAACTGCGTGACTTTTGTGTAAATGTCGACGAGAAAATTAGAGACGTTAAACATGGATTTGTCGAATAGCGAGGAAATTATGTTTTGAAAAATACCAAATACGCGTTCCGCTATAAATAAAAAAGCCAATAATTATTATTGTGTTTTCGTTGATCGTTGAAACAGGGTCTCGTACGGAACGAATACCTCGGATGTGTTCGAACAGATGTAAATATCCCGAAATCTTATTCGAACGCGATGAGTCGGTATTGTGTATATGAAATGGAAGGAAAAAAAAAACAATTATTGAGCATCGTTAAATATTCCACATGCAGTATATATTATACGCACCGTATGGTACTCGTAAATCTATAAATTCTTTTATACATTGCTATTTAAAGAATCCGGTGACACTATACATGGAGTCGTATACGCAGTAGTTATACTCGCAGTGTTACGCATGCTTTGTGTTCCGGCGTTCACGTGTATTATTATTTTCGATTTCGTCTATACGGCGATTACATCTTTTAATAACGTACCACACAAAGAGAGGCGAGTTTCCAAAAAATAAAAAAAATCCAATGTTCACATTCTCTATTTAATGGTAAACGTATACTCGTGTGTATGTGTGTGTGAGAGTGTGTGTGTGTGTATCTCTGCTTGTATGCATCGTATAATATTTTGGAATATATTATACAAGTAATAACGACACATTGTACGACTTACACGCACGGTATTATTTTGTGTGTATGTGTGTAAGTTGACCTTAGAATTCCCTTGCGATCGGCCCTATGTAAACCAGAACTAGACGAGTTTGGTCGTCTTAATACACACACTCACGTGTATAATATAAATAAATAAATATATAGTTTATACGTGATCTTTGGTTTGAGTGTATGTGTGTGTGTGTGTATATTTTTTGTGTATTTCATTGTTCAACTGTGACTTGACCACGGCGGAACCTACATGCACACACTCGTCGTAAATAATATGCGTGCGCACATAAACGTATAATACTGGTCTATCGAATACCACGTGTGTGTGTGTGTGTGTGTGTGTGTGTGTGTGTGTGTGTGTGTGTGTGTGTGTGTGTGTGTGTGTGTATGTTTATGCGTGCGTGTATATGTATGCAGCGCAATCCGCACGCTACTGACACCACCGTCTATGTCGGTGTGAGGGGGAACCTGGTGGTTCCGACGGGTGGTTACCGGTTACGTGTGTGTATTATAACATGTATACACTCTCGATATGTATAGAGCATGTACTAACACAGAACACATGCACACACGCACGAAACCACAGCGGGTAGGACGTGGAGATGGACGGATAGATAGATAGTCGTTGGATGTATTGTGTGTAAGTGTACCTGTGCAGTATACTACGGTATTATGTATGTATATGTAGGTGCGAACCTATGGATAGAAAGAGACTGCATCAGTGGTAGCAGCACTTCTAAGAGAGGAAAAGAGAGAGAAAGAATGAGAGAAAGAGAGGGAGAGAAAATAAGCATAACAGCCAGTTTAATAATTAATTGCCAGGACCGGTTCGATGTTTGGTATCTAGCTACACAAAAAAACGGCCATTTACGATTAAATTGTAAGGATTTTATACTAAAACACTTACAGTATATATATGAGTGTGTGTGTGTGTGCGCGCGCTCGCAGTGTATACCGTTTATGTATATATATTTATATATATGGAGGTGGCGCGTCGACGACGATCCTAAGAGTGGGTAGAGTGAACATTATTTTATATACATACGTATTAAACTGCACATGTGTGCGTGTGCATGTGTGTATAAATGCGTGTGTAAACGAAATACATTCCTATTAGGCGTATGGGGTCATTTCTCTCTGCACCGCCGTCGTCGCCGCCGCCACCAAGACGACGTCTTTCTCTCTTTTCTCCATATTAAAAACTATAGTACCAACAACTATATATATTTTATTATATATACATGTATTTATACACGCATTATACATACACGCATTATTCTTCTATATGTTATATCATGTGTACGCAATACTCGACAACGACGCACTCGATGTATTTAATATAATATAATACCTCTCATCCATTACTGGTTTTTTTAACTCCGCTCGGAAAAAAAATCAAATTCCTATTCATTTGATATTATGAATATTTAATTAATATTATCCAGGATTGTCGGTATATATTAGAATATTGTTGTTACACGCATTTTGTGTGCCATCGTATGTTTTGAAAATATATTGTGTATATACAAAACACTCTCTGTGCACTGTATTATAATACACTTATGTACACTGTTATCAAGTACATCTTGTACTAAAAGGGTGTGCACAATTCACGATAAAAAAAAACTTACTCCGGCTTATAAGTTAATTTAAAAAATTTCAAGTAAAAAGTAAAATAACAATAATAAAACGCAATTGAAATTTCTCCAGAAAGACCTTATAAGCCGGTGTGATTTGACCATTAAAGAACAGATTAAATTGTGATTGGTGTATGATAAACTCAATAAATTCTTTCAGTAATTAATTCACCATTTACGTACGTCACATGCACATAATGTCGAATCAAAACAATTTTTCTGGTGAGGGAGGGAGATTCGTTTCCTTTTTCAATTAACTCCTGGTATGGATTATCTTTGCCTTCGATGGTCATTTGCATACGATATCTCAATTTGTCTATTTGATTTCGAAGTTAAATCATAATTCGATTCATTGCACTGAATGAATATAATTTATAAGTTCACGGACAAAAACAATATGTTACGTTGCTTGATAAGGAAAAAAAAAATAAAAATGCATTAAACATGATAACGTAAAAAAAATTTATCAATTAAATTTTCATTATGTGAGTAGTTGCATTTGTCTGTTATAGTGAATAAAATTTAAGGGGGTAGATGACACTAAATTCCCCCTTTCAGATATGTCTGAATATCTGTATATTATATATAAAATTCAGATCTGTCTGGATTCAACACTGCTATACGTACGTGCGACGCATAGGCGTGCGCACGGGTAGGGCTGATCGGGCTTTAGCCCCACCTGAGCTTTTTTTATACGTGGGTTGATACTGGGTTGGTACCGCATAAAAGTGGGTATAGCCCTTTAGTTTTTAAACGTTTATGTTTACAAACTAAGACTATAATAGAAATTAGAAAGTAAAAAGGCGTTATAGTCGTAGAAAATTGATAACAAAATAAATCAAAATAGTAGATATTTGCACGATATTAATCGTATATAATAAATCTTTTAATTTTATATTCGCTCTGACAATGCTGGAACCTATTTTTTCAGTTATATTGAAAGTTAGTACAAATTTACAAAGTGGAGACCTTGATCTTCTAACCGCTGTTAATTTGATAAAATCTTTAAAACTAACAATTAGTCAATATCGGTCTGATGATGATGAATATGAAAAAATATATAACAATGTTATAAAAATGTGTGATGAAAATAATATTGATATTCCTGTTGTAAAAAAACAAAAAATTTCAAAAAAGGTTCATGACAATGAAGATCATCAATATTTTGAGGAAACTAAAAAAGATGAAATGAAACATTCTTGTTTTTATTTTGCACTTGAATACTTTTAACCACTAGAACGTTGACACAAAGCTCGAAGATATGATTACTAACCAGCACAAAGTGATATAATTTCGATGGTGATTTATATATTTTTTATACATTTATATATATATATATATATATATATATATATATATATATATATATATATATACAGAGGTGGTGTGAAAGGGGTGGGTGATCATATTGAATTTAGCCTTACCTGACTCAGGGGTCTGCGCACGCTTATGGTGCGACGTGTACTGTAATAACTATGAAAACGTTAATGGTTGTGAATATATAATATAAAAGGTATAATGGTAACCTTTAGTACGGTGTCAGTTTTAATTCATGTATTCCTTCGAACGATTACTAACTTTCAAATACATTACTATCTTAATATCAGATAGAATATGAAAACAGAGATTAATACTACACGGTATTGTTATCGTTCAAAATAAGAATTTATTGTACAGAGATTTCAAAGTATAAAATAATAATAGTAATAATATAATTTATAAATATTTTTATTTTATTGTCCTCTGTTTGAGTTTTCTGAGTTACGTCAAACTTAATTGTTATCAATAACTATTTTCTGATGTCTTGTAACTTGTAACAGTAAATCTGTTTGATGAGTATTGAAGTGTATCAAGAGATATTGACTAAAATATTCATTTTAACGTAGTTTTAGGATTTGAAAATATTAAGTTGAATGAGTAAGGTATTACCTTTCAGAGCATATTTGCTAGTTTATTTACATTGGTTTTCCACAATACTTTTCCACTGAAAGTTAAATGACAATTTTTTTGTATGGTGATGTAATTATTACAAGATAACACCGATTGGAAAATATATATATATATATAAATTGGGTGATTTTTCAAATTATTCTCATAGCCCGTTTAAAATTAAATTGAAGTAGATTTTTGTCCACGATTTAAAATACTTACAAAACTTGTTTTTATGAGAAACATATTTTTTATTTAAGAGCTTTTTAAAGTGTTTGTTTTTCACATAATTAAACTATGCATATCAATACGCACCACAGTATGATTTAACCGTTAGCACAATTTGTAATCGTGATACCTTCTGGTGTAGTATTTTCTCTCTTTACAAAACAGATATATATTTGTCAGCAGTATGATGCTGATATTACGAGTATAACCTAAGTTACGGCCATTATTTTGCAGTGATAATAATTGATTCAAGCGACCGTAATAATATGAAATGCGTATAAATAGTGCATCAATTTGACAGGGTTGCCTGCGGTGGTACACCAATAATGTACGAGTAATGTCCATGCTGTAAAACGGACGAACAATGAAAACCACGGAAAAGTGAAGGCCAAACATCCAACTAGTTTTAAGGGGGTTGTTCTAGTTGTTTAAAACGATAAAAGCGATCCATGTGGAAATAATTCAACAGCCAAAAATGTTCGATGGCTGATCTAATTTAGGTAGCTTAGAAGAAATTATATGCTGTGGCGAATAAAACTTTTTGGTATTAAGTACAATAAAGATTAGTAATTATACACTCACGCTTGTACTCATTATAGTGACGTTATTAAGAGGGTAGCTCTTCTTATTCAGAATCTTTAAAGATTCTGAGCTACACGAAGAATGTATTGTGTTTGCCTTATTCAAGAGGTGTGCAACCTTTTTTGATTCACCATCTTCAAACCTTTATATTTTTATAAGGCGATTTTTTTATAAAATTGTATACATATTTTTGGTGACCTCTTATTAAAATGTCATGTTCCCCTAATAGGGTAAAACCACCATGTTACTCGCTATTGTTTTGTGCAATGATGTGTATACAATGATGGATATTATGTTTTTGCATAGACGATGTCATCTAAAAGTTTCGTCCAACAATCGTATGGTATTTTTCGAAGAACTCGTTAGTTTTATAAACGTAAAGAAATACTATAACGAAAATTCTATTAAAAATTACATAAAATATAGACTATAACTAGATTTAATGAAATAAATTATTGATGATTTAAAATAAGACCGCAAAAATAAAAATTTTTTTGTTTATTTTTTTTTATATACAGAAAAACTTCTATTAATGGAACCTTCTTAACCAAGGCCATCCCTAGAGCAGGGCGAGTGAGGCCCTCGCCTCTGGGCCCACGCTATCACCACTGTTGAACAGGCCCCGCTTTCATAGATTCAATAAAAAAAGTCAAGTTGATAAGCAAAAAAAAAAAAAAAATGTATAAATAATTATTTTTCATATAGAATTCTTGAATGGAACACAATCAAATATAAAAGTATTTATATTTTATAATAATATTTAATTATTTTTTCTTTTAATCCATTAGGCACGTATACGTATGGTATTGGTATACATTATTATTATACATATTATCATTGAGTATAAATAGACGATAGTAGATTATAGACGATTATAGATATCTATTTCTGATAGCTAGGTATATATCCATAAATGAAAGGTTTCGAAAATTGGACAAATATAATGATTCGGTATTTTGGTTTCCTGTATAATATTGGAAGTATTTCTAAAATGGATAAAGATGTTTTAATGAAACATTGTATGAATATTCAAATCTTGCTAGAAGTTGGTGATACAAAAGATATAAATGGTCGAGAGTTGTTTGATAAATTGGTCATTCTTTGTGAGATAATTGAAGAAGACACCTCGCCACTAAAAGTTTTAGAAAAAATATTTAGTTACGGTGCTGATGACATTTACTGCAACGTGCCCCATAGTATTAAGAATATTGTCAACTATGCTTGTAACTACTGCTTCAGCAGAACGATCCTTTTCAAAGTTGAAATTGATAAAAAACTATCTCCGAAGCACATTGTCACAAGAAAAGGTTACCAATTTATCTCTATAGAAAAATAAATTGCTGTACAATTAAAATATGATGTTATTATTGATCAATTCGCAGATTTAAAAAGTAGAAAAGTTTATTTTTAATATATTTTTATATTGTACCCATTACTATATTTTTATATTTATTGTCTTATTTTGTCAATATTATTAATTATATTACTAAGTTTGATTATGTGAGATGTTAAGTTATTCATTTATTTACTTATTCATATTGTTGTAGGAGCAAGGTACAATATTTTTTAAGACTGCGCACATTTGAGTTTCAAATTTGGGAGCTACAATTGCAACTGTCGATAATGACATTTTAGACATTTGGGGCCCCGCAAATTTACTCTGCTCCGAGCCCTGCGAATAATCGGGACGTCCCTGTTCTTAACATTGGACACTTTTAAGCTCCCTGACATAAGTATACGTTCTGAATACATAAAATTAACTATAACTATTGAATGTGGACACTATAAATTGTAGTACCAAAATTATAAATTACCTCTAATCAACGGATATTGAACGTATCTACGTATATATTAAGATTTCAGCCTACTTTTATATTATAATAAATACATAGTGTAATAAATTATACCAATTTAAATACGTACCACCTATTTTTTATTACACACACACACAGTGGCGTGGCGAGGTAAAGTTTACATGTGGGCGAAGTAGACTTAAAGAGGCCCTTTTTAAAATTTTTGTAGTAAACATTATTTAAGTTACAATAGTTATTTAATAATTATTAAGATTTAGAATTTTTTTTTAGAAATAAGCTCTAATTGTTAACCTTTTATTTGAAAATGTAGTTTTAATATAATATTAATTTTATTAACACATAATTATATAATTAAATACATATTTTTTTAAATTAATAATACTATAAGAAGTTTCAATTTTTTTTTTTATTTAAAAGAAATGGACTTTTCGGCTTTTTGCTTTACCTATATATGTAATTATTATGTTTATGATTTTTTTTTTTACAATAAAATAATTTTATAGATACAAACATTTTTGTATAGATACTTCTCCCATATTTCTCTATGGTTAATTATAAAGCCCTTTAGAACGCGAGGCCCTTTGAGGTGCGAGGCCGTGGGCAATGGCCCACACCGCCCACGCCTAGCGCCGCCACTGCACACACACACACACACACACACACACACACACACACACACACACACACACACACACACACACACACACACACACACACATATATATATATATACAGAGTGGTTCAGCAATTATGTCACTGCAGTCTGCAACTTTGTTTTATAGATATTCAAAATAAAGTAAAATGTATATACTGAAGGTTTCTTTATTTAGAGAAATCTAAAGTATAGAAACTTCATATTTTTTCGAAATATTTCGAAAATCTAATGGAAACCTACATTTTTTCGACAATAAATTGTGAAGATATTTTTAGTAAATTTTAGAGGTTGAAAAACAATAATCGATGTAAAACTCTAGGTATGAGAGCAATTTTAGGTTATGAGTTATGACTGTCCACTATATAGAGGTTTCACTGTGCAATATATTATTCTAAATGTGAACGTTTATAATGTAATATCCTATTATAGTAGGTACTATAATATTTTATATCATACAAAAAAAGTAGATGTATTTGTATAAACGCTGTCTCACACACACACAAGCACACGCACACACACACACACACACACACACACACACACACACACACACACACACACACACACACACACACGCACGCACGCACGCACGCACGCACGCACGCACACTTAACATAACCAGACAACCAAAATGCGGCATAGTACATAAAAAGAAATGGTTGTGTGTATCATTTTTCGTTTGAAATACAACACCGTAAAAGCGTAGTATTATATTATATTGCATTAGGTATATCGATCATTAATAATAATAACTAACCTTTCGCGTGACACACGTGGCGCACGTGCGAATTCAACCGAACCAAATATTTCCGTCGAAAAACGAACGTTTGGCCGTTTTGAAATATCGCACCGTCCGTCACCGCTGCGTGGTGCACACGAAAAAGCGTACAATAGTAAAGAATATTATAATAAATACGAACACTCGCGGAAGGAGGAAGGGCGAGAAGACGACGGGTCCGTCGGACCGGAGGTGGCGTGAATAACGTCGTCCGAAATCGAAACCATTGGACTGCCCACTACCGGCCGTCGACCGACGACAGTCGTTCCGTCTCTCACGGCTTGTACAACACGACGCCGTCGGATTTTATTTATTTATTTATTATTATGACTATTTTTTTTTTTTAACTATACTCCAAGATCAAATGTGTGTGTGTGTGTGTGTGTGTGTGTGTGTGTGTGTGTGTGTGTGTGTGTGTGTGTGTGTGTGTGTATGAGTGTTTGTGTCTAGGTACACATTCCCCGGTGCGCTGCACGTATTATTTATAATATTATACATACATATAAATGTGTGTGTGTAGGTACATCAGTACGACGGCGACTTGCACGCGCTCAAAACTAGTTGTTAGCCTTCGGCGGTTTCGTTCTTTTCGGAGATTCGTATAGCTATTATACACCCGTGTAGTTTTATGGAAAAACACACACACACGCATGCATATATACGCATAGATACACATACACACTGCATTATGACACACACGCACGAACAGTATATGAAGGTATATAATATACATACCATCGTAACTACGACATTGCGATTTACAAGGTGATTTTTTACAATCACGAACGCGGGCCCTGCCGCCACTATCATTTGATATATATTTTATTTTATGTACGTTTCGGTTTGATTTTTTATTCCATCCGCTCTCTGAATTATTTTTTTTAAATATATCACGCTGAGTTGTTTTTATATACCTATTCTGCCTCCATGTGTTGTCTGTGAGGACGTACGATTAATTGGTATTTTGAAAACTGACCGTAAAAAAATTTTAAATATGAATTAACGTTCGTGCATAAGAAAGCTTCGCTGTTGTTAACTGATTATTTTAAGTAGGTAAACCATTTATCGCTTAACTGCAGCCGTTTCGAAAGTATTCAAGTGTTCGTAAATAAAAAAATTGAGAGATTTTCAAGATAGTTCAAATGCAAATTAGTTTTGCATATATGATATGCAAGAATTAAAATTGAATTAAAACGATTTCAAGTTTCGTGGCCTAAAAGTATACACATTTTATCAGAAGGAATTATAGTTAAAATTTATTCTAATTTAAATTATGATAATTTATTCGTATACATGATATTCTCATAATTTTATGTACTTAATTTTAATTTATCACTGAAAGTCTTCACAAATCACATCGTTCAATATAAAAATAAAGAAAAGACAAATATTTATATGCTTTAACAGTTAATATTAATTATATTTAATATTTATACGACTCAACACCAATCCCAAATAGGTCAATATATTTTGATTATCACATATCATCATGCATCTACGTGATACCTACCGAAATGAATGGTCATGTAGAATACTGCATGGCACTCAATATAATTTTTTTTCATTATAGAATAAAAATAATGATAGAAATTGATTTGATTAAAAATGTGCACTATAGAACGTGAAACTGATTTTCATCGGCTTCCAAGCCTCTTCAGTAGTTTTTCGCGATCGATTGCAGGACAACAGTCGGATGGCTCCAATGCCGATGCGTTATTAGCCAATAATCTAAACGTTTGTCTATAAACGACTACTAGCTATACCATTACAGAGCACATTTTAACGCATTTAAGGACGTTTGTTGTTTTCATCGTATGTCTTCCCACCGAGATCACTCGAATCGCGTTTTTAAATCGATGCACACACCATTCATAACAATCGCCGTCTATCAAAATCGATTCTACCGCAAAATGATAAATGGACTGAAGGCGTTAGCGATTAACACCAAGCGTAACTCAGAAATGCAGTCGACATCATCTGTACCCATATCAAAAGCTCCTTTCTTGCGATAAACTATTTATATTCTTGATATAAAAACTTAAATATTAAATAACATCTTATTCATTTGCTTTATTAACATTACTGAAAAAATTTCATAAATTGTTATTCAGAATTTTTTTTTAAGTTCGAATTTTTACAATAATCATTAATTACACGTAAATTAGCAATATTTTTCAATAAAAAACTTGTAAAATTTGGAATCGTTAGCGTGATCAAAATTTTCTTTGACCAATTAAGTATTCCTAACAATGGTTCAAGTCATATAAAGACTTATTTAATAAATTATTTTTTACGTGCGTTTTAAGTTGGAATTACAGCTCAAACAACTCTTATTGCGTAAAATGACATTTTTGTTTTACTATTATACCATAAAATTTGTAATTTTTGGTTATGAGATATCAAATTTTATTTCAGCTTTTTCAAAAGTAGTCTTAGTTCTATTAACATTTATATAATAATCGAATTCATTAATTTTTTTGTATATAAGCTAAGAATGTGTAACTATATTAAAATGAAGCAACTTTATGAATATTATTAAATTAACATGGATTTTTCTTGTTATTATTCTAGTACTTTTGAGTTTAGAAATGAAAAATTGCATCGATTATTTATCATAAACATTTTTATATTTTTGAAAACTTAATTAGCTTATACTACAATCCATTATTATTTGAGTTTTTCTCAGAATCATTTTTATCACATATAAAATCATAATAATTGATGCGAATATGAATAGAAATTAGAACATATTTTACTACATTTGTCAAATGGATTAAAACTCGGTACATTATAGGGTATTATACAAGAAATATAATTATTAATATAAAGTAAATATTCCAGCAGTATTTTTACATTATTTTAACTTAAATTAGTTAAGTTTAACACCTTAAAAGTAATGGTGGACCATTATCAAAAAATATATATTTTCAAAATAAATTATGTCATTTAATTGCATAATATGAGTAACTTATTAGATATCTCCATACAATAAAAAAAATGTTATAATCATCTCGAGAACTCCAAAATACTTATCTATAGATCATTTAGGGGTCCATAAACTGTAGGTTAAAATCTTAAAATTTAGGTCTTCAAAATAGTTTGAGTTTATGTAGATTACATATTGAAATATTGGTAAACACAACTGACAATTAGTCAAGGTCAGAGATATACTCGTATATTAAATAATAATCAGTTTTCATACAATTAGTTTTTTGTTTTTTGTTTTTTTTTTTTAAATTTTAAACGTTTATTTCCACCACCATGTTACATATTTGAAAGATAAATGTAAGTGATGAAAGATTTTGTAACTAGAAGAATAGAAACCTTCCAGTTAAGTTCAAGACGTGAACACTCTGATAATAAGTATGTCAATAATTATGAGAAATTCAACGATTTCTTGTATGAAATTGGCGTCTAGGGGACACCTTATGAATCTGCACTCCTATAAATGTGCTACTGCGCTGGCTGTTACGTGATTTGCTATGTTATTTTCAAACGACTCGCGTTTTCTCAGGAAATCTATAAGATTACACTATGACTACGAAAGGTGCGATTTTCACACGTCAATGACTTTATCACTTTTCGTACACTGACATGAAAGGGTTCAAACAATTATCTCTGAAACTGAAACACTCGGCTCAGCGCTTTTCCAAATGTGAGATTCGTATATCCACCGTGCCTTATATCGTTTAAGAAATTCTCGCGCGTCGACTGAAGTGGAAATTGCCAACCAAACGACCATGTACAATCATATAAAACACTTATCTTGAACAATTTCATTTGTTTTTCAACAGTATGCCTCTCAACTCTAATTTCTTATGCAAAGGATGTCATTGTTGTCACTGATGTGTTGAATATGTATTTATCATTTATAAATGTATTATGAATGCCGACATTTGATTCGTTATACTTTTATTATTATTTTGTTTATAAAAACATTTGTAAATTAAAAATATATTCTCAATATCGTTTTATTTCATGGTGTGATCATATTTAAAAAGTTATAATGATATTACATTCCAATTATGTTTTCAAATTATAAACATATAGATATATTCATGTGTAAATTAATGTATTATTACAAGCACCTTGAAGAAATATGCATTTAAAATTCACAAGTTTCTTTAGTCGTATACAATGATCATGCAGGGATGATATAAGTACGAATATTTGCTAATTAAAACATTTTAGGTATGGTCAAAAAGGCGTTGAAACAAAAACGTTTCGAATAATTCCTACCAAACGAAATTGAATTTATAGTAATGATTAGACAACCCAGTTAATTTTCAATTGTATTCAAATAAATATTGCAACAGTGATATTATATATGATAATATGTAAAATATCAAACGAATAAATATCACTAAATTTATTTTACACATATTTAATTTCTTCACAGGCACCCTCATATCACGATTTCATTGTATGATTTGATGTTATGTTTACATTGATTATACCCTGAATGAAAAAAAAAAAGTCATATTAAATTTTCAGAAGTTCCATTCAAATATTAAAAACATACCGTTCATAAATTTCACATTTTTTATCTAATTATCGGTGGGTTTTTTTTCAACACTATCTAAAGTTTTTTTGTTTGACAAAGAAAATAGTCGAAGTTCCGTCTACATAAAATTTCCGATTTATAGAGTTGCTGAATGAAACTTTTGGACAAAATTAAGTTGAGCGCAAAATGTCTCCAGATAAAAAAGAAAATAAACATCATTGTAAAACCAAAAGATCCTTCGCTTCACCCAGAATCTAAAATAATTTTCAACTTTAATTTTTTTTAAACATCTGAAGATTGATATTTAAGATTCTGAGTGAAGCGAAAGATTTCATGGTTATACAATGAGGTTTAATTTTTTTTTATCTGGAGATACCTTTTGTTCAACTTAACTTTGTTCAAAATATTCATTCAATTACTATGACTCTGCTAATTATCGAATGACAGAAATTATCGTGCGAATTACAAAATCCGTACAGTAATATTATAGTCATCATAAATAATACGTAATTTTGTTGAAAATTAAAAACCATTAAAAATCATTGAGTGAGTTCACATTCGACTGAAAATTTAAAAAAAAAATATGGAAGTAAAAAGTGGAAACTTCAACATTTTCAAAAAAAAAAAAAAAAATTAAACTTTAAAAAATGGTTGACTTTTAATGCTTTGAAAATATTAAAATAAATTTTTTTAACGAAAAATTTAAATAATTAAAAGTTTTAATTATTTATAGACCTAAGCCTTATGAATTTTATAAAGTAAAATTAGAATTCAATAGTCTACATCATTTCGAGAGATATCCGAAATGGAAAAATCTATATTTTGTATGTGTTTTCAATACCTAGTGATACTCTTGATCTATAAACAGTGATTACTTTTATAAAACCACTATCTGAAGCAATCGAGCTAATGAATTAGAAGACAAATAGAGTTTTTTTATCTTTCCCGTAATAAAAGATAATTATTGAGCAAATCAATGTCCATACTATCGTTTATCATCCCTAGTCGACATGTTCACTGTTTCAGGTCACAGACTTGACAATCATTTGATGAGGATGCACCCCACCACTCACGACATATTTCCAGAACGATTCTAGTATTTAAGTCAAATGTTTCAAACGCATTTTATTATTTCACTCAGCAATAACTAGAATTGTGACCATTTTGATTCGTTAATTTCGTTTGAAAGGAAAAAAAGCGTTTCGAATACTCCTCATGTATAGTAAGTTATAAAATGATTTTTTTTATATACACCTTATAAGTGTGTTGTGTCAGTGACACCCCCAACGCGTGTCCGGCGCCATCTCACGTCTCGCCTGCGTAAGATTTATCAAAACGAATCGCTAAAGAGGTAAGTATCTGCGACGTTTACGTGACCGCATAATAACACGTATATACGAATTGCTTGCGTACCAGAGCAATGTGCGATGGCGCCGAATTCGTTAACCAAGCGATCAGAGATTACAAACCACGATGTATTAATATAATATCCTCCATGGTTATAATGTTCTAGACCCTTAAAATGACATGTATGTACATTATATATATATATATATATATATATATATATATATATATATATATATTTATATATATGTGTGTGTGTGTGTGTGTGTGTGTGGGTGTGTGTGTGTTGTAAAGGCAAGTTTGGTTCTTATCTCTGCGTGTCCGTACGATCTATACTATATAATTGTTTACACGACAAACGTCGATGATTACGGTATTCGCGCAGTCGTATAATAAAAACGTCCTGCATGAATTCGGGTTTGTATAAATTTATTACGTATATCAGCCGCTTTCATCATAGTTTTTATTATTATTGTTGTTTTTTTTTCGACGGGTGAGTAATAATAACAAAAAAAATAACGGAAGGAATTCGAGTAAGCAGGTATAGGTACATACCTCCCGATAGGTATCTCCTCGCCGATCACAATTATTGCACGATGACGACGACGTGTGTTTCATTGTTGCGCACCCTACAAATCGCGCAAACGATGAAAAACGTTCGAGCACCGCACACACACACACACACACACACACACACACATGCAACCCTTCATGGCCACTATATTATACATACTAAGTATTGCGATGCATTCAGGTCTTTGGTTTAATGTCTTTGCCTTCCGGACTAAACTCTCGGGGTAAATGTAATTTGTACCGTGAGATAATATTGGGCTTAGATTCGATTTCAACATGATTACGTTCGATTGTTTTCGCGATGGCGTGACGTACGATAGGCTTTATGACGTCTTAATAACTAATTTAAACGTTCGTTATTTTCCTAACTCTATGTAGACTATTCTCTACGTCATTATTTATACATACTGAAAGCAATATATATATATATATATATATGTGTATGTATGTATGTATGTATGTATGTATGTATACCAAACGAAGATTTTTTTTTCTTTAGAAAAAATTCTTCGCAATATTTAATTAATTAATGGCACCGTTTACTTAATTGGTGATTTAGTTTGTATGTTTGTTTCGATTTAAAAATAATTTTAACTTTTTAGCCCCATCAATAACTTGAATCGATTCAATGTTTAAATTTTTCACTAATCCGTATATAGATAAGAGTATTTTATTTCAAAAAGTTGTCAACTCTTCTAGACCTTTAAATGTGTTCAAAGTTAATTTCATTCAAGAAATGTTTATGTATTTATATCTTACATGCATGGTATTTATTTCATACTACATATTATAATTGACCGTTTTTCAGATGCATTTGTATAAAAACTATGTAAACATTTTGATGTTGTAGATTTGTTGTGTTAAAAAAATATTTATATCCATATATATAGTGGATATGGGTACGTATGGACTTGTAAATATATTCAGTGTTAAAATTATGTAAACACATGATATTTGAAATAGTAAAATAATTTAAAAATATGGTTTACTGTACAGTGCATATTTATCGTTATTGTATTAAGACGATTTGATGAGATCTATATTTTTTTAGACATACTGCGGTCATTATTATTTTGTTTTTTTTTATTCCATTAAAAATGCACAAACGTCTCAAATGGCTAAAATTCTTTTGAATAATAATTTATTCTCACGAGCAGTAAACATTTTTAAATTTTAATTAAATTTTACATAATTAATAAATTATAATAGGGAATTCTTATGAATGAATAGTCGTATTTTTTTAGTGTCAACGCTTGATAATATTAATGACAATAAATCATCAATATTTAGTCTGAGATACGAGTAAATGTATTTAAACTATAAAATAAAAAATGAGTTTACATTCTATAACAAGAAATTTAAAAAGTTCAGTTCAATTATGAATGGTACCACAATAATCTACAAATGAAATAATTAGTTGAGTATACAAGAGTAAAATACAAAAGTAAATTATACCAATTAAAAAATATGTTAAAAATATATAACGGCGTTATAGAATAGAATTGCATAGCTAATGATTTACAACGGAAGAAAAATGTAATAATCAATCTCTTATAAGAGTAAATAATGACAGAAAAATAAATAAATAGATACAGGTTAGAATTAGATTTATTTTAATTTAAACCACACATTTATTCATTATTAACTGTATGTGCATTTCGTTCGAAATTTTAATGCGATGTGATATACATCTGGAATGAAATGCATGCCATAATCAAGTACTGAAATATACAATATAGATATATTTTCTAGAAATGAAAGCTTATACTAAGCTGTTGATAGGTATCTATTTCCCTAACTGTATAATATTATATTTTTATACGATTACTACTTACAATATTAATTTATAAATGTTTGTTTGAACTTTTGCTGTGCGTTTTGAATCATTTATCATCTTATATTTTCTAGTCGCAATACAGGCAAATTAAGTCACATAAAATAAAATCTTATCGTATTCGGAGTATTTTCGACCACACAATTATGTCCGTAGCGTTATGTATTATAATATTATGTTATCGGACAAACGTATCCCACACAGTAAGTATGATACAATAATAATAACAAGGGTTCGGAAACGCGAAATGGAAAATTTTTTGTTTTTAGTAAATGAAGCTAATCGGATAAGCTCCTTTCCAAGCGCGTATATCATACACAAGACAATATTACTATTAATATTATTTTCTGATATTTTATTAACTTTTCGCAAAACGGATACTATAGACGAACACGATATAATAATGTATTATACCGCACGTAGCAACGTTGTAATTAATAAATTCCATTATGTTTGCAGGGTACCTCTAGAGTTGTATGATAAAAATAAAAAGAACTATGATAACTTTTAATTGACTCAAACATTATATTTTTTAAATAATGACCAAATCTGTAAAATCAAATCTGCCCGGTTGCCAATACTATCTATTATACTGCACAACTTTCGTGAGGAAATATTTTCTAAGTGATCTAGAACTCATTAAGGAGTCAGGGCAATTCAAGTTATATTCTTTATTTAAGGAAATTAAACTCTAAACATAATTAAATCTTCTTCCTTTAAAGCGTTATGTGCTTTTTTATTTTAAATTTTTTTTTTTTTGTAACCTTCTGTTAGTTATGACATTTTATTGAAGGCGTGGTCAAAAAGTCTCTCCTAGTTTCTCTACTGAATAGAAATTTTGCCTGAGTGATTGAAACATATTTGATTTCTCAAAGCTTAATTTCTAAGCTTAAGATACAATCAATGAATAGGGTTATACAACCGAATTGCAGGTTATATACGCAGTTTTCACAAAATCTATTTTATTTATTTTCTCCGGAAATAATGCTGCCAGTAAACTGAAGTAATGCCACATTTTTAATAAAAGTGTTATAAATATATTTTAAAACGTTTAAAACTTTTAGATTACATTTGAAAGTATTGGAAATGTATAATTTAAATTAATATTGAAAAGATGTATTTTTATTTTATAATCAAAATTATTGTGTCATTAAAAAAGTATACTAACGTGTTCATGATAAAAAATTTACATAGAATGGTTAAGTGAATTATTTGTTTATACGTTTTAAGTTAAAATGTTGATTTGATTATTTTCACGCAATGGAACTTTTTTTTCATCAAATCCCAACTCCTTTTACAATTTTAAATTTAAATCATGCTCAATTACCACGGTAAGGTGATATTTTGGCACACGGGATTATTGTTCTGTATAGATAATTTGTTCCGGTTTGGTGTATTTTGATCCTTTTAAATATTTTTCCAAAATTAAAAGAGTATATTTTGTATCTTATACTAAAAATTAGCTGTAAAACAAAGTTTAAGGATGCTTAGTTGTCCTTCTGATTTATTTGAAAATATAACAAAATGTCCCGAACACTTTAATCACATATTTTTCACACATCACACATTTTCACCACGTCTATTTTCAATAATTCTTTAAGATAAGCTCTTAAATTAATTTGTATACATGCCAAATTTCAAATAGTTGGATAAATATGTTTATGAAGTTTTTAAGTTTTGATTATAAGACTCATAAACTTTACATAAGAGAAGTCAGAAATAATTGTTATATTGTGTGTGTGTGTGTTACTAGAATTAACCCTAGATTAAAATGTTGCAGTCGAAACTAATTTTAACTTAAGTGTAGTTGTTAAAAAATATTATGTATGCAATTACAGGCAATCATGACAGATTAGGTCACTATCACAATATCCTAATTACCCGGAAATAATAACAATAACAACATATTATTAAACTATAGGTATTGTCATTAGATAATTATTAGGGCTCGGATTTTGTAGCAAATGTTTCTTTCGAGAAGAGTGTGATAGAAAGATAATTCTTATATAAATACGTTTTGACTTATTCTGATTTCAATTAAATTTCAAGTAAACTTTATTTTGATTTTTTTGTTTTTTTTCCACAAAACCTGTTTTTTATTTCTTTTACCCCTATTTGGTTCTTTTTTCTAAATTTTCACATATGTTTCTTGAAAATTTAATTATTTCTATGTATAATATACTTGGACTATATTATTATATAGATAATCTCGTCTACATCACAACAAATTTTGGATTTATACCACATGCAATTACAAAATTAGAAAAAAAAAGGTATTTTTTATTTTTTATTTTTATTTCAAATATTTGCATGTATTTATTAATTTATTTTATGCGACCTTTGGCAAAAAATATAGCTACTGTTTTAGAAGCAAAACACAAGTTAGAAGAACTAACGGTGAAGTAGCGAAATTGATTATAGAAAAGTGTAATCGTGTTTTTTCAAAGAATGTATGGGTAGAACTTCAAAAAATCAATAGTTTTCATGATGACACTACACTTAACATTAATGTGGACCATTATGATTTAATCAGTCGCATGCGAACAGTAAAACCGAATGGTCACGTAATTGTCGTCTTACTCCCATGTTGAAATTAATCGCCTTAATTCTACTGGTTTTTCTCGTGTTTACTACCAATCATCTCAGTTTTTAACACTACACAGGGATCCGGTGCCCAATAGCAAATTTTCATAAATCCTTTAAAGGAAAAAACAAAAATTAACTGTAAGTGCTCAAATTATTTCGCGTAGTGTATACATATTACTTTTATCTCTCTTCCAAGGCACCGTTACGTGATGACCTTTGAACAAGCGGTAACTCCGACTTAATGACAACTATCAAAGCATTAACCTAATGAATAATCAAAATATAACCACCAACAACAATTATCAAAACAAAAATACTCTAAATAAAAATATGCATGATCAAAACTCACCACAATCTATCACCAAACAAAAACAAAAAGCCTGTTCAACCGGCACTTCGAATAAATCACACGACACACGTACACAAAGTTGGTCAAACGATGCTATTAATTACTTAGACTCGGCGAATGAAAATGACGATGTATTTACAATACAAAAGTCAAAAAAAATCTCGAAACATAACCATTCATCGACAAAATCTCCTGAACCAAAAAAAGTCAAACCTTTGCTTATAACGGTAAACAGATTCGCTCCACTCTCGAACGAAGATACTGACCTACCAGTGACGGTTTAGAACCCCAAGAAACTTGAAAAGTCAATTTTACTAACTTGATTATTAATAACTTTTATTTTTAAATAATTTAGAAATAAATAAATATTTTTAAGTTGCTTCATAATTGCCATAGAAGCTCAAATAACTTATTTGAATAAAAAATACACTATTTCTATTTTAGTTAAATTTATTTGGACTTGTAATTTGTTGAAAAGATGATTTTTTACCTTTGTTTCGGAATGCATTTAGATTATATTTTACACTTATAGACAATAATATATCCTGTATACAAATATGAATAAACTTGTGAAGGAACGGTCAACGTTATTACCACTATTAAGCGGTGCATAAAATGAGTGAATTGTGGATCAAGATTTTTTTTAATTTCACGAGGTATATACTTTTTTATTTGGTAATTATTAAAGTTTTTTTTTTTACTAAGTACCAGGTGGGCAACTGATTCACAGATGGTAGACGCTAAACTCGACTGAAATAATACACGCATGGCCCTGCAAAGAGCTTGTGTTTAATCGTCGGGGGGACGAAATTATAATTATTATCGGACTAGTGCACTATCATTTGTTATAAATATATTCAAATAGGCATAAAAACGTGTAATTTATTCCAAGAATTTTATTAGGAAATTGTTAGCAATAATACTTAATATAATCAAGTGTGTGAAAAGTTATATTTAACACAGTAAAGTGTGAAAAATGTAAAACAACGGGAGTAAATAGTTTGTAAATACCCAGATAAAAAATAACGATTATAGGACGTGAATAGTTCATACAATTATTCAATTTTCTATGACGGTTTTATGCCAAAATAAATTTTTTTTTCCAAATGTCTGGTCGAGTGAAACTAATAAAATGTATGAAAATTAATTATTGCAAATGTACTTGTTACCGGAATATAGTATTGAATTATATTATAAAATGTTAGAAATGAGTAGGAAAAGTAAAACATTTTTACTATATATGACTAGTTATTCTGTGGAATGATGAATTTCAGTTGGGAAATGGATAAAACTGATACAAAATTATATTTGTATGTACATTTTTATGTTTATTTTCTTATAACAATGGAAAATGTTGAAAATTGTTCCTTAACGGCATTATAGATGTTATACGTTACTGCGCCATCTTTTAAAAAGTTGGTGTGTTAATAAATTTAATAACATACAAACGTATAGTTAATATTTTGCCACGAATACGAATAACACGCAATGATATTTTCAGTCAATATTGATCAAATTGTTTTTTAACATAGACGTCGAAATGTTTTTAAACCAAACTAAACAAACTCTGATAAGATGATTACGGTAAAAATTTGTCTTTTGTCCCTTCGATCTTTGTACAAGATAATGAAACCGGATGTAAAGAATCCAAGATGTCATTTTTACGATTGAATCATCTGATAAACGACAGTATTGTATAATATTAGTTTAAATTTAAAACCTATGATATATCATAGTTTTCGGAAAACTATTCCTTATGAAACTCAGATAAAAATTTTACTATTTCAAAGTTGTTTCCCAGAAAATGAAAAAAATAAAACTATCAACTGATGCGATTTTTCAGTTTCAAACAAAAATAGTTCTGAAATAATAAGAGAATAATTCTATTTTGATCCAATAATTAAAAAAAACAAAAACAAAATACAAAATAAACTTCCTATATTTATAAAAAAGAAGTCAATTTTTATTGAAACTTTTGTCAAATTTGTATATCTGTATGTGTTATAAATAATTTACTGTCTTAAAACATAAAAAATTGTACGTAAATAGATTAAAATCGATTAAGTTAAATGAATATTAAACTATTTTTTTAAAATAAATTGCTTAACACTATTAGAAATTTCTCAAAAGCTGGGTTTTCACCATATTTTTCTTATATCACTTGCCCAAATATAACAAATGTTTTTAAATCTATTTAACTAAATATTTCATATCCATTTGTGATCAAATTTTTGTTTGAAGAATATATAACTCAAATAACATTCGATTGATCGATAGATAATAATCGAGTAACGTTTTATTTATCTCCTTTTCGTATGCAATATTTATTTGTATTCAATTATTATTCGGTTACTGGGCTACCAATAAAATACTAAAAATTTAACATTAGACAGTTGGTTTTATTATTTAAGTATAGTATTTATTAATCAATGACATTTTTCTAAGGCGTCGATATAAACTAATACATATGCCATATGTCACTGGTTTTTATCATTTTTATGAGTCCAACTGTTAATTTGTGATTTCCTCCAAACACGTGAGAGTAACCCTTAAACCGAGAAGTATTGGGTTTATTTTAGTTGAAGACATTGTCAGGATGAATCAAACAGTTCTGTTTTCCATTATACCTTGTGGGATGTTCGCAGTGGCGGCTCGTGGGTTTTTAATGAAGTAGTGCACATTCAAAAAATTAATATATAACTCATATTATATATACCTATATAAATATATTTATTTACTAACTTAACCTTTAGATTGTATCAAATAATTGTTAACAAAATTTAGTTACTTATCTTTTATTTTAATTCGTATATTTTAATATTTACATATTAAATTCACAAGTAAAAATATCATAACACGACAGTGTTGAAAAATTGCATTGCAATATTTACTGCACTGAATTCATTTTAAAAATTGAAAACTAATGTAAGTCTAATATATAATAAATTACAATTTACACGAAAAATTCGATGAATATAACAACGTCGTCACTCGTCAATGTCGATAGAAAATGGAAACACGATTGTTGTTTTGAATTTATGATAATGATCGACGAATTTTACCAGCTGATAATCGGAATATAAAAAACTGAAAAAACGAGTGAGAGTAAAAATAAATTATAATGCCAACGCGCGACGGCGACGTCCAAAATAGTTCACTGATAACAATTTATTTGATTATGTGCACAGCAACGATTGTGCACATCAATTCCATTATAACGCGGGCTGCGTGTTTTGACTTGTTTTAATTTTTACACTATACAAATGTGCACAGCGTTTGTGTGCACTACTGCTCTACTATAATACTACATACCGTTCTGGTGCAGAGAACCACCGTTTGCCGTTTGGCCTTCGAAATAAACCATTTCAAATACCATATTATTTCCATTTTTATATTTTAAAGGATAATCTTAATAACATTACAGGTATTTAGTTGTTTTATTATAATTAATGTTTTTAATTTTTCTCAAGTTTGGGGAGGTAGTGCACGTGCACTTGTGCACATATACACGAGCCGCCACTGGATGTTCGGCACATTTGTTTTAATTTTGCTTTTTGTTTTTGTATTTCACATATTTCCTCAATTTGTTTTACATAGTCTTGTAGACCCTTGGGTATATTTAAAAATTGAAATATCTTTCCTATTACCATTTTGTATATTGTATAGCTTGTACACTAAGATAAGAATGTAGATCAAATTTCAAGATTACAGATTTTCTATATTTGCCATAAGTAGTCCATTCATATGAAATACTGGCATACAACATGGATTAACTGTTCAGTGCTCTCATGTTTAAATGTTGAAATTGACGCATTAAAACTTTATATTACCATTAATTTATGAGAATACATATATTTTTTTGTAACACATTAATGTATTTGACATGCCGAAACACGAGTCAAGGAAAGTGTCTAGATAAACGTAATCCTACCTTGATTGTGCCACTTAGTTTATATCAGTGTTTTCGAGTTGGTTCCGAAAGTTTGAAATTGGTTTCCGGGTTGTGACAAAAGGCATATTCGAGTTGGTTCCCGAGTTTTCACAATGCATACATCCTAATTGGCTCCTAAATTGTTTGAAAAGTAGTTTCAATTGTACTTCTCGTTTTATACATACTTAGAACTGTTAAAATGTAGTAGGTAGGTATTATTAAAAAGTGCTTGGTTAATTGCTTTTCATTTTGTACCATTGAGTATTTCATAGTTATGTACCTAAATTAACAATTCAACAGAAAATTATTACATTATCGATATTTCTGAGGATTGATTTGAATATTTATGATATAACCATAGACTTTATACACCGTGATTGTCGGAATTGATTGTGTTATACATAATGAGTAAAAAGGATAGTTCTACCGGTAATCCGAGTGAAATATGAATATTATGTAAATAATCATAAATTAACGAAAAAACCAACAACTCAAAATCTCTTATAAAAAAAACCCCTTTTTTACACATGAAAAATAAATAAGAAAACAAATGATTTAGTAAAAAAGTTATGGTTCTCAAAAAATAAAAATAAATATAATATGAAAAGCATAATTCTAACTAGCTTACATTTAAGCAACTTTAAAATTACAGCTAGAAAATTCGGTTTATAATAACACATAACAATACTTTTTTTGCTTGCGTTAATGCAAAAGTAATACCTTGGTACTAATTTGAATTTTCATGAAAATGTTAGTTGCATCTTTTTTCAACCGTTAAAAAAAACCGAAATTCAAATTGAAGGTATTTCATAAAGTATTTTGTGCTATCTTCAATTTAAACTTTGGACACACTGTATAACGAATCTTTTTTTCTGAAGTTATTCCCCGCGTAATATTCTTTATGATTCAACAATTTAACGATATTTGAGTAATGAAGTCTTAAAAAAAAAGATTCAGTCATAAACTATTACGTAATATGTAATCAAATAGGTTACAAGAGCTTTTATTTTATACTGAAGTATGTGTTTTAATTAAAATTTGGTGACAAACCAAGTTTAAAACTAATATTATAAATTTTTTCTTTTGAGAAATTTTCAGTTGAATCAAGTGATTAATTCTAAATAAGTAGTTTCATATTGAGTTAACTTATTAACAATTAAACGCTTATATTAGAAATGTATTCGATATCCATTCAGTTAAATCTATTTCAATTACTCGGAACGAATTTCGAGATATTTAATCATCCAGCGGAACATTAGCTAATTTCGCATCGTACTATGAAGACATGGCAATACAATTAAACATCCAATTCGTATTTATGTTTTCGAGACTGGCAATTATTGCACACTAAAATATGACGTGCGTGATACGCTACTATATACATAGACCACAACTAATTGATAAATATTGAATCGTTCATTATAGAAATATAAAGCATAAAATTTTCTAGAAAGATGCGCAATGATGAAATATACGATGAAGGACAGATTGACTTAAGTATACTTGGTACAATGTTTAAAGTCTGTTTGTTTTGTCAACACATAAAATATATTTACAATCTTTAGCTAAAAGTTTTGTGATTCGTTGAGGAATTTAGATATTAATACAATACATAGCATAATGATCATAACACATTGACCCGAGAATCGTGTAACGAAAAATTATTACGAGGATTTAAGAGAATATGTGCAGGGATTAAATTTCCAGGACCCAACAAGTGTACTCGAGTAAAATACGTTGGAACCCGATTTATGTTATTCGTAGAATTTCGGACCCGACTCGAGGTTATCCGTTAGACTGCTAAATTTTTCCGTACACATCATTGCCGATAACAGTCAATCGATTATTTTATAGGCAATAGTAGAAAAGCAAAGTTTCTCAACTTATTTTCTATTTCTGCAACCCTATGAGTAGTCGCGATTGAGTCACAAAAAATGTCTGTTCTATCTAAATTTTCCAGTTCATGTTAACTTAGATTTTATAAAAAAGGATACAATAATAAAACCTACCTATTTACATTTTAAACTTATTAATTGATATTATCTACTATTTTATCGATACCCCACCCCAAAAAAAAAGTTTTTAAAAAAAGGGTAATAAACATTTTTCATGAATTATTTTTCTTGAAAAACACAAATATAAATTCTGCATTTTGGTTATTATAATGTATAAATGTCCTTTATATTTCAACATTCACGAAAATGATTAAATTTAAATATATACTACCAACTCACTTAGAAATCGTATCAGATATTTTACTAAATTTAATTTTGACGAGAGATTAACCCGTATAATTTACCTTGGTATCAATTTTGAGTCCTATAACCATATACATAGTAACTATTGTATTATTATGTTTATGCCAACAACCGACGTAAAGTACCTATATGATTAAATATGACCATGGGCCGTTGTATTTTACTTCACTCTAGTAAAATAACTATAGATACGACTATCACTATTCGACTGTCACTATCATTTTGAGTCGTATTATATCGTATATCACATTATGCTTGATGGTGAAATAATCGTATTGACGGAAAGATCGATGTAAGTTAAATTAGTGTATCTATTAACAAAGGTTTTTATTTAAATGCCAACATCTCTTAAATGTGAATAAATAGATTCATAGTACATATTTAGAGATGTAAAATTAACCGGTAAAAAAAAATTTTTAAAAAGATTTAAAACATATTGTCCTCTATGTATCTGAAGTTTCATAATGATTGGGTGAATTAGTTTTTCTTTTTTAAAACATTTAAAGTTGAAAATTTACATAAAAATGTTACGTTGTAATATTTTTCGCGTATATTTATTAAATTTCCAGTGGAGACTGAAACTTTGGTTTTGGAAATTTCACTAACACTTGCTATATTTGGACGTTTCTTTTCATCGGTTGACATAATACCAAACTATAGTACTATTTTGGAGTTTTCTGTGATATGGTATTCAGATCGTATTTATGGGTAAGTTTATGTAACTTGGACAAACAGCGAGTTTTCATAATACTACATTAATGTTTACCATTCATATAATCGTTGTAGTCGTGGTAACCGAATCATGATTATTACAAAATTTAGTTGGTAGTCTCGATAACCAAAAAGCACCACATTTTGTTATACAACTTCGAACATCAATTCATTAACTCTTTATAATCGTATTGTGTATAAAACAAAAATTTAGTTATTGTAAGATAATTGAGGTGACGATTATATCACTTGATTACTTGTAGCTCCACCCTCCCATCCACCCCTTAACTCTGACAATGATCACTAATGAATTTAATCAGTAGTCTATATTACCTACAAATAATTGATATTATCAGTAATCGTAGAGGAGAAGGCACCCTTCAGTCATTTACCGTATTATTTTTTTCTTTTTAAATGTACCTACAAAATTATTTAAATGTATTTAATTATTTAAATGTACCATCATTAATTTTTTTTTAAATATTTTTATATCACGCAATGTTTGAGATAATCATTTCTCGTGAAGTAACACTTGGGATTTTAATATAAACTAACGGATATTATTACGTTCTTTTCCCATAAATTATTTGCTTCATAACTTTTGTTGTTAAATAGTAAAGTCTTGCTGGAAAGTGGAGTCTCTTTAAATACTGACTGGCGTTGACGAATTATTTCATTGACTTATACTTGTGTTGTGAATTCATAATAAATAAATGCATAATAAATTACATAAAATCCTTTGCTTATTATGGCTAATTTTTCCAGCAGTTAATTTAATTTTGCTACTTGTAAATTGAAGTAGTTAAATGATATTATTACTAAAATAATAATTTTTTAGGTTTTAAAACATAAAATTTAAATTTTGAATCGAGTAAAAATGTTTATTATTGAAAGATTCACAAATCTTATTCTATCTTTGGAATGTCGAAATTTTATAATGATAGTTTAATACAAGTTTAAAATTAACATATCAGATTAATTGGTTCAGATGAATAAGGACATACATACTTCACACAATGTAAAAGATAGTTATTGTTTTTTTAATCCTTCAACATTTTTTCGAAATAAAGGAGCATTTTTTTTTCACCAAATCATTTAAAACATACGTTGTTATATACATGTCCTAAGGTTCATAATATTATTGGAGGTGTTAAATTTTTCATACAGATTTTAAGTTGAAAATTGATATAAAAACAATTGATTCCTTAAAAATCGTATAATAATTTACTAAAACGCTTATAAAAAAATCCTCAGTTACGAAATGTTTTCAGTATCGTTATTTAAGTAAATGACCAAGTCATAATATATAACATTTAATTTAATTTAACATTTAACATTAAATTAAAATATATATATATTGTTTCAAAGTTCTAAATATTTCAGTTAAATCCCAAAAGCTGTCTTTTTTAAAACTTTTGTTAAGTATGTAATGATATGTTATTAATATATGGTGAGAATTTCAAGTTTCTATCAATCCCATTAATTTTGAAATTATGACTAAATATACATACCTATGTTAAATCAATTTAGTTGAAGTTTCGTTTACTAAAAATGTTACCGTTTTTACTCCGTTTTTTGACAGTTTTCCTCTTGCCTAAACATATTCTGAAGAGAGGAAAATGAACCCTCAATTATCATTGACGTGCGATTTTAAATCTCTAAAGTGACTGGATGAAATTGGACAAAGTTAGATGTATCAATGAGTTTTATAAGAAAAAAGAAAAAAATCCAACATCATTGTTGAAACAAATAGATCTTTTTTTCACTCAGAACCTAAAATTTAAAGGTTTATTTTTGTGACTATTTCATAAAATATTTAGTATTTTGTTTTTAGAGTTTAAAATGTTCAACATAATCACTCATTGATTTCTAATTGGGTTATTATAAAAATAGATTTTGTCAATTTGTATTTGTGTAAGTGCTTTAAATGACATAGATAATATGTAAAATTTGCACGAATAATGAAATAAAGTATGATTATTTAACTATTACTTCAAAATTAATTTGTTTATAAATTGTTTGCTTTATATTTAAAAATGTTTGTAATCATACAATTGAACCTGAGGTTTCGCTTACAACAAATTTGCAATAAATAAAGTTCTGCTTAAACTCGTTTTTTAAATGTTATAATTTATCATTGACTTCAAATTTAAAATAATTTCATAAATGATAAATCACAGTCATGAACTAATGCCCGGTTGCACAAACGACCAATAACTAGTTATCGAACCATTAACTAGATTATCGAATCAATAACATTTTGGTAGGTTACACAAAGGATCTATAAGTTTTATCAATGCAATAAATATTGTGTTATCGGTTCGATAAGTTATAGGCCCGATTTTGGTTCGATAAATTTGTTAAAGAGTCCTATAACTTTATAGGTTTGATATGATAGCTTATTGTGATAACAATATTACGATAGTGTATCGACAAAGTGAACCACGGCACCACGCTTAATTCACATTTCACACATCGGAATCTTTGTGGCCATGGTTGACTAATAACTATAGTACTTTGGTATTAGTAGATCTTAATTCACAATATTAAATTTATTCAGAAAAATACTTAAATACATCACAAAATATAACGATTGTCGATCAAAATCTCAAATTTGAAATTGATAATTTCAATGATAACATCGATTAAATTATCACTTTTATGTAAGTGATATTGTAATCAATAACCACATAACCAAGGTTAACGAACGAACCATTGAACTTAATGGAATTATTTGTGCAACCGAACACTACTTTGTGGATCCAATAAAGATGTTTATCAGCTTGTTTATCAAACCGATATCATATCTTATTGAACTGTTTTTATCGACCGTTTGTGGCGTTTGTGCAACCGGACATAAGAGTGCCAATCTTTAAAATAGTCTCATTTAATCTTAAAATATAGGTACTTTATATCTATTCTTATTTCTTACTGTACTTTATTCACCTCCAATATCTTATACGAGAAATGAATTGACGAAATACAAATTTTTTTATTATATACCAGATATTTCAATTTTGCTTTTTTTTTAATCACATTTTAGTGAATTTTCAAAGTTTTATAAAAAATCAACGAATAATTATTAAAAATATCTATGATGTATGTAAATCATACATTAATATATATTACATATATTCTAATGTAAGTACCAACACATTAGATATCAAATATTTTTTATCTATAGCCCGTAAATTCCAAAGTAAAACTAGCTAGCTAGGTGAAAAAAGTCCATTATTGTCTAACTAATGTTACTTTTAGTTTCGTTTATAGTTGAAAATAAGAAAAAATTCACCATGTTCATTAACTGTATTAACTAATAATAACTTACCATGAACCAATTTCACCTACATATGTTGTCATCTAACCTATGCGTAATATTCCGCTCTCGAGTTTGTGATACACACACACACACACACACACACACACACACACACACACACACACACACACACACACACACATTTCCGATAAGAATTTATAGTATTGGTTGGATGTGAACTTGCATTATTGAAACTATAACGTACTGACATTAAACAAATACATCACATACACATATGTAGTAAACTTAAATAGTTTACTTAAACTTTGCGACACCGCGTTTCAAATGTGACACATTACAATATTGATGTATTGATTGGAATTTTTTCGGAATGACATAAACTCATCTAGTTTTTTGTTCTTTTTGAAATGGTTTACTAGTAACGAGTCATGAATTACAAATTAGTATACTTTTTAACTTATTCTTTAGATGTATGTTGTACTTATAAATTATAATATTTGCAATCGTATCAATATCCCCATTGCTTTCAGTATTTAACTGAGTGATATGCTGAGTCGACGTTGCACGTTGTCGACTGTGAAATAAATGAAAAAATATACGTAGCTACAATAATAAAAAGGTTTTTCAATTCTCCAAGTGAAATATATACAAACTAGGAATCAAAATATATTCTTAATGCCGAGAACATAACTTAAAATTTCATTACTGCGATAAATCGTTTGGTATCAGATTTTACGGGCAAACAAAATGCAGTATAGGTACATAAGTATGGTAAGCCATAATTAACTTGTTTACCAATAGTTTTTCAGAGATGAAGATTAGGGTTTCGGAGTATAAACGAATCGACATAAAATATTTATATACATGATTATAATTGATACATTATTCCATCGCACGCCATAATATGCTATAGACTATATTTTAATTTCGTTTATTCTAGACTACATTCAGAAATATCGTTCTTGTTTTTACATTTTTTTTTTTTACTAAGGTTTCCTAACAGTCCATTAAAATCCGTATAGGACATTACTGTGATCTATGTATTGTATAATAGTAACACGGTATAAATTGGATACTCTGAAATATAGCGAATCGTAACGTGTCTGTTTGCTGCGTACTTGCTACGGACAAAAATAATAGAGCGCCAGAACGGTCCACAATAATAACAATAATAATTGAAGACCGGATTCGCATTAATTTGTTGGTAGTCGTGTACGTAAAATTATATTGATGCCGGAAGTGAGTACTTACGCGAAGTGATTGATATTACTCTATTCGGCTATATTCCTGTTCACGAACAATTAGATTATATTTCGGTACATCGCATGCGGTAATTTGTCGTATGAAAAACACGCGATGCAGAAATAAAAATATAGGTATTAAACATAGTGCACGTGGCGTGAAGAGTAAATATCGTTTTTAAAAAAAAATTTACCTCTGTGTAGAGATTATTCACACGGTTATTCAACGAGTGATATTTATTTATTATTGTGAAGTGCGTTATATCGTAACCAGAAATTTTATGACGCGACAGTAGTGTCGGTCTAGGTCATCATTGAGTCCCCGAGCCCCACCATCTCGACACAATGATTTTCAAATGGCATAAGGAACTCCCGCACATTACATAAAAATTGTTTCTACAAAATATGGGTACTCGTCTAATATTTTGCTATCTACCGCTACTTCGTTGGTGTAGTATGCTACCTACCGTAAAATAATACCTACCAAAAAACTTTTACTGATTAATAAAAAATCAACAACAATATTAATGACAAATTATTACTCAGTAATTTATTAATTTACCGTTGTCAAGTACTTTATAATATTTCAATACGTCATCATATATAATTATACATTATAAGCTATTTTTACATCATTCCAGAAAACTTCTAATAAATCTTGTTGGGTATTAATGGACCGCTACCATTCGTCTATTAATTGTCATTAATAAGATCATCTTTTAATTTGGAACAACTACCAAGTCCTGGGAGCAAGTTTCTCTCTTGAAGATAATTAACACATGTTTCCTCATTGCACATTATATGCCCGTACAAATAGCGCATTGATTTATTCATTTTTGTTTATTTTAAAATAAAAAAATAAAAAGTAAAACTCGTAACGAATAGGTTGCGAACACAACACAGACAGAATATGGACTAAAATAATATATCTAACAGTAAGTTATCATGGGTCTTGGTGGATCAGATATTATAATGGCTAGTAAGATATCATTTTGTACAACTGCTATAATATTATGTTATTTATCTTAATGAGTAATGACTCAAATGTACTTTCCTGTAATAAAATCAAAAAAAAATAACTACGGTAGGTAGTTAGCATACTACATGCATACAGTTTTTTGGTAGATACCATTTTATGGTAGGTAGCATATTAGACGAGTACCAAAATATGCAAATATGACTTCATTTTTTACTTAAGTGTATCTTCGAATTTTATGAATTGACTATATTATTGATTAAAATTGATAAGTATTTAAATCACTAATTAAAATAAACGATTGCAACTTAAAATTAATGTATATATTATGTTATTTGCTTTGATAATGACATTTTTAATTCTGATATTTGACATTATAGGCTCTGATGTTTAAAACTATACTACAGAGAGCCTAGTAATCACCAGGTAGCTGTGTATCGTGAACCAACACTGTACAAGACGTAAGAGTGTCACATTTTCTTGTAAAACTCTCCGTTTTCATCGTAATTTAATTTAATAGTTTCATGAGTGAATTCATAAACCGCCGACAGATACTACAGACACTGATCACAGCGAATCGCGCATTGCAATAGTATTTGAATTATTATCGCGGTGAATAATGCCAACACTTCAGATGGTCTATGAAATGGCTCTCGTAACTCGTATTCCGTAATTATTGCGTTTGTGTTATTGATATTATTGAATATTTAAAAAACCACTTTGTTCTACCCCCATATGCCTACAAATGTTAGGTAACACACACACACACACACACACACTCACACGAGATTCCGTAAATAACGTTATCGATTATGTCAATACGACATTACCTGGTAATACATATATAATATGCGTATAGTTATACTTACCTAGCATACTTCATATATCCGGTAATACAGTGCTTTTACCTACATACATGTATAAGGTGTATGGCTGGTATATGTGAATATAGTTACGAATTTATATATATATATATTTATATATATATTTATATTAATGTGTATGTGTGTGTATAGTGATTTGAAATATGTACAGTATATCACTTTTGGTTCACTCACGGCATTATAACGTACATCTATGAAAGTTTTTCGAAAAGCACACTTGAGCTTTATTGATTTTTCTTGCGATATCATTTTTGCTGACCTTATTCAAGTCCCCGCCTACAACGGTAAGTCATACGTGCTGGTCATCTTTATAATAATTTATTATACTCCCCCATACACTCACCACCATCCTACATAGATACAAGGTAGCCCACGAAAATTTACACCATGATTATAATTAACGAATATTGACCTTGTATAATGCACAAATTTAAATTTGTGTAAAAATGTATGAAATACAAAATACTAACTAACATTTTTATGTGGAAAATAATTTTTACTATTTTTATTTATGTGATCTTGTGCTTAAAATAGTATCCAGTGCATACTGTCCACTATTTATAATACAATATTATTAATAAGAAATTTTTTTAAATTTTGGTCCAATAATACGAAACTATGAGCACATAAAGTTAAGTACAGTGCGGAATATTGACATTAAATTTTCACGTACAATATGCCTGTAACTTTTTCTTTCTACTTCTTTAAACTTTAAACGTTTCAACTTTTAGCCCATATTCGTATATAAATTTAATTATAAAAACTTCCAAAAAAAGTATTCTCTTTCATAATTCTATGTTATAAGTAATGGTGACTATTCAATAAAACTAAACATCATAAAATAGCATTATATTTGTTTTTTAAATCGTACATCGAAAAAATTCAAATCTACGAATTATCCATGGATAAATTACGCGGTAAAATATCCGTGGGACACCCTGTGTTCACATTATACACGCATATTATTATTTTTAGTTGGCCGAGCAACATTATTACGACTACAGTGTGTATCAATGTGATATATTATATATATATATATATACGAGTATATTATGAAGATAGGCACGCCGGTAGTCATAATGATACATTATACTCGAGGCATTCGTGTTTTATGTGAATTTCGGTATTTGCGTTTCAACGGCTCCAACGTTATCGTAGGTATTCGCGAATATTCATGAGGTAAATAATACTCGCGCACGTTGACAGTGACCGTCGAACAACAACAATCGATTCACGACGTTCTTGTTGCACTTCGCTTGACTAGACGTGTACGAGCAGGATGTCTTACTAAGATTCACGACACAAGCGAATCGACCCTGCATTATATAATATAAATGTTTGAATTTTTATGTGTATGAGTATTTAAAAAAATAAATTATGAAACCACTTTTTTTTACGATTTTTAACAATAAGATTTATTGCAATATTTGGTTTTCTAAAATAGCATCCACTGTAACTAATTCTAACTAAACATCATTAAAGAAAATATTTGTTTGTTGAAAAATTAAGTATTTTAATTATATTTCTTTTTCAACCAATATAACATATACATATACTTAGTTTAAGAGGTACATATATTTGCAGTGTAGCGTAGTAAAAAAAAAAAACATGATTATTGTGTAATACCTACTACTAAAAAATAATATGAATGTACTGTCTGCATTACTTGCCATTAGTCACTATACTTAACAATTCCAATGTAGTTTGCAGTGGGTACATCTACTCACAAATCGACCAAATTGTAAAAATTGATCAAAATTGTCAAATCCAAAAAATATTCTTTTTCGTAGAACTAAGTTACATTAATATTCGAAATTTAAGAACAATCAAAAAAAAAAAATTAAAAATACCATTAATAAAAATGATTTCAGGAAACCATAGTTTTATCAGTGCTTTGAATTGTACTTGAAAAAAATTATAATTCACATTCATGCTCTTTACAAAATCCTATTGCAATTAGTCGATTTCCGTAGGATACCTTGTACTCTTTGCCTGCACCCAATTTCACCATGCAAGGAGAAAATAATATGTCCACGAAACTTTTCTCGTAAAATCTCCAGGGAATTACAATATCATGATGCAACAACACATCCTCAACTTTTTATTAATTTGGCATTCTATAAGAGATGTTTCCTGACATATTTTGTTTCTTTTACTTCATTATTCTGGTTGCCCTCTAAATTCACCAGATTTGAACTCGAGTAACTTTTTTCTCTAGAGTTAAGTATACAAACACCGTCTCTAAATTTTGTAAATTCTGAAAGAATTCAATACCTAGGAAATTATTGCCATACCGTCTGATATGACCCTTGGAACCACAGACAATTATTGATAAACGTTCTATCAGAGTACTTATGCAAAATAAGGGCTACCGTGCTTAAGTGAAATAATTTTTTTTAACGGAATTATCTGTGAAAATGTAAACATAAAATTATTTTTTGATAAGTATTTGACTTTGTTTGGTATTTAGTAGTTTTAAAAATCGGGGTTTTTTTTTGCTACACTCTGTATAAATACATATCATATCTGTCGGCCGACTACGTTGAAGCGGGCGAACTCACGTCGTGGCCGTTTTTGACTGAGTAAACAGTTAAAACGAAATTATTATCGAACAGAGTTTGCACGTTGTTGTACAACGCTTACAAAGTTTATAATTTCGGTGCGCTCGGGTTTGCCGCATCGTTACTATGTGCTCTCACAAAATAATAATATTGTATTATTATCAACAGCCACCGATCGTCCGGGGCGTTGTCACTCGTCATCGGCCGCAAAACAATGATATACGCCGAATGAACAGTAGTTATACGTTTTTCTTGCCATTTGATTCAAATGTAACAACACACACACACACACACACACACACACACACACACACACACACACACACACACACACACACACACACACACACACTGTAACACTGTATGCCTAACCTATCTGCCTGCTTACCTATAGACAGTAAATTCTACATCCGATTCGCTGCGTGATCATGTTCGCTTTTTGCGAGTGTTTCAAACCATGTCTATTATACAGCGTATAATAGACTGTTGTTGTACAGGCGTTCGAGAGGACATTTATACGTACCGCTCGACTGTAGAATTTTACTCGACACGCGAATATAACGACGTTGTTTTGGATACTTTGTTGAGGAATCGGCAAGCTGACAGACGGATTCCAGTAAAAACTCGTTAACTCTATAGTCGCAAAAGTCGACGAAAAAGACTTTTCGTAAATATTGACAACAATATATTTATTTTGTTAAATAGGAAACATTACTGACTCGACTTATGTTTCTACAAAAAGGATGATTTATGAAAACTCTAAAATTTTTTTAATATTTTAATGTGGATTATAAAGGATAATTATTATATATTAAGTGTTAATATTATTGTAAAAAAAAAAAAAATTGTGATAAAAATGTGTTTTCTTTTATGTTCCGACTGAATTCATATTATTAAAATTAATAAGAAAAAATTAAATCAACAAGAAATATTATGGTCATAAAAATCCATTTTATAATATAACGTCTAGTTGAAACGTTGAAAACGAATTTCTTATCCCAGAAGCTATTGTTTATTCTGTTTACAGTGTTTATTTGTGTTGATACGTTATTTAACCGAGGAATCGTTTTGTCTACGTAAATGTTTACCTAATATGTCCTAGTACCTATACGTTTTTCGTCGACTTGAATATTTGCGTTCATTTGCGATGTAAGTGTACACAAAATTTGAACCATGAAACTCTTAATGTTCATGGAATTTGTATTAATGAAATAATATTCAAATATAATACATTACCTATGTATATAAGAATATGATTGTGTTGTTACTGAAAATCGTTTGTAAATTCAAATATATTTTACCAGGTGCGTCAATTGTAAGATACAAGGATGTTCATTTGCATACTACAATTTTCACGCATTGTTGGTACTTACCGATGCATGTACCTTTTTTCAATTTTAGATTGAGATAATCATATAATTTTGATTTCAAAATATAAGTAGTGGCATAATTAAAACTTTGTCCAGGTGATAGATAATATACATATATTGTTCTTGTATAATGTACGTATATATACATGTGGAGAGTGATATCCTCGTATTTAACCCCGATAATTCTCAAAATACTATCTCAATAACTGTCTGATTAACATCATCAATACCATTTATTATTATAGGTATTGAAATAAAATTAAATATATTACCTATATATTATTAATTTTACACGAGTTTTCGATCATATTCATTAATTTTTGAAATTACATAGAGAATTTCGAAAAATAATATTTTGAAAATACCAAGTAGGTAAAATTTCTGATCTATAAAAATTCTGGACTAATGGTTTAGACGGCGTTTATCACTCAATAACAACACATCATTTTAAAACCATTTCCATTCAATTTGTGCCTAGAATTTTAATTTTAATTTTTTTTTATCATCCCATAAAAAATTTGAAATCATGCCCCTTAATTTTAATCGAGTTGAAATTTAAAATACAAAATCAACTTTTCAGATATATCTCTACACGTATTTCTCGACTAATGTTTCGGAGTATAAAATATTTTTTGATGAAATCGGCAAGTTCCTGACTTGAGTTCTTCGATTCGGCGATTTACGTTTTACAGTTACGAATGAGATCATCTTGGTTTTTACAATACCGTTAAAACGACAATTGATTCTTGGTGCTATATTTTAAAGACATGGTTTATGGGTTATTGAGATCAAATATTGTCGGAGAGCACAAACACTATGTAAATGCAATATAAATAATTGCACGCCACTCAACACAGTGGTCTTGTATATTATAATCAAGTATATATAAATCAAAATTAATCTATTTTGAAAGACAGAGTATACGGGAAATAAAAAAAGTAAAAAATTATACTTTCGGTTTGTGATTAATTTAATTTTCAACTCACTTCGATAGAGTTTACAGTATCATTTACTGAATGCCCGTTATTATAAAGTACGAGTATACGTAAGAAAATAAAAATATTATGTACATTACTATTCGTATCTATAAATCAATGCAGTGTTAAAAAACTCGATACAGCATTCATAGTGTCACGCCCCCTGCCTTAATCATACAATACTATCAAGTATTTAGATACTTAGAAAGTCAATATTGGTAACAATTTATTAATGTTAGATGCATTTATATTTATAATGTTTCATTTTTATTTGAATATAAATAGTTTAAACTTAATTTAAAATTAAATAAGATTGAAATATTTTTTTTTGTTTTTAAATTTATTTTCATACTTCAATATATTTTACTATTCTTTGGTTCCTATAATTGTATAGTTATAAATTTAAAAGAATGTGGTGAAATTACCGCGAATTTAGCATAAAATGAGATATTAAGTCTTAATTATTGATATAATAAATGATGCTATATAACAAATATTATTTGGTTATGAACTGAACAAAGTTTTATTACGAAATAAGACAAACAAAAATTGAATGTTTAGGTACAAAAACTATTATTGATAAGACGTACTTTGTTAAGTTTTGTTAAACGTTAAATACAATAATTACTATTTTATATGTATTTATTTACGTGAGTAATTTAACGATGTATGTGTTCGGCAAATTGTCTTTGACAATATTTACTTGGTAACATGTACATAAACAAACAAATAATATACAAATGTTATAAATAAGTAAACAATGAAAATAATTTATATAAGAATGTTTTGGATAAAATATAAATTTTATTTTATTATGTTATTTATTTATTAATTTGTTTGGTATTTTGTTGTCGTTATTTTAGATTCCGAGTGAAGCGAAGGATCTATCGTTTTTATAATGATATTTTTTTTCTGTGAACACTTTTTGATACATTTGAATTTATTCAAAAGTTTCATCCATAAAATATATAAAACAAAAATGTCATTTTGTTGGTACTTTAGCGAGGTAATTTATATCAGTTCTTGGCGTGAGGAAAAACTGTCGAAAACCAACTAAAAAAAAATTTTTGTTATTTAGTAATATCAAGGTAAGTTATGTTGTTAGAAACTTGAATTTTTTTCCGTATGTTAATAGTATATTATTACATACTTTATAAAAGTTTCAAAAAAATGTACAACTTTTGAGCTAATTATGTAATAATAATAAAAATAAAATTATAAATCTTTGTGATACCTTGTTTTATAGTTCATTTATAGTACAAATTTTAATATTTGACTAAAATTTCTGAAAATGTAATATAATCAATATTCATACTTATAAATTTAAATAACGATACTGAAAAAAATGTCAAAAATCGTGACTCAGGATTTTATTTTATCAGCGTTTAAGTATATTATTATACTACTTTTATGGCAATATTCAACTTACGAGTAAGAAGAATTATTGGACCATCATAATGAACCTTTGAATACAGATAGAACAACATATTTTGGATATTTTGGTAAAAAAAAAAATCCTTTGTTAAACCAAAAAACTTAAAACATAAAAAAACATAAATATAGTAAAATACATAAACGGCATATTTGAATACTGAAACTCTGCTCAGAATCGTTCGATTAAAAAAATTATCTTTAGTTTCTTTAAAATGTAATACATTCATCCCCATTATGTAATCCGAAGAGCGAAGAGTATCCCATGGTGGGAAGTATGTCCGGCTTTTTTTATTTTTAATCTTAGCTACCTCGTTTTGTAAAGTATCTGTTGAGATAAAACGCCAAAAAAAATTTCTTCCGCTATCGTTTGATTATCCTATTTTAGATTGACTGTATAACTGAATTCATTTAAAAAAATTACTGATTACTTAAAAATCATAAACAATGATTGTTACTATTAATACATTAGTAAAATTATGACTACAATATCACAAATTACAATAAATTAACAAATACCGGAGTAGTCAAATATTGATACAGGCATTTTACATTACACCAGAAGACTGAAGAAAAAATGTGTCCGTAATAAATGTATTTTATATTATTTTGAACTGCAAAAACAATAATATAACCATTCTAGAAATATTAAATAACTTCTAATTTTGTTGTCGATTGCTATTTGCGTGATATTGAAAAAAATTCAGCATACCTATCACGGAATATGTGACTTAGTATTTTTATAATTTGGTACGCAGATTTATCTGGGATAGCTTTTTGGATTATAGACAAACATATTATTATGAACCAATAACAAACTAAAACTAGTAAGTAAAATAAATAATTGGGAAGACTGCATGAAAACGGATGCAAGAAGGATCCAACCAGAGGTTTTATGGAGAAAAGTGGTGGAAGGTACAGATGAATGAAGAGATGGATTTGTTTGGTAGTATGGTCTCAATGACCGAAATTAAAAAAAAAATAATAAGTAAAAAAAAATCAATTATTATTGTTTTAAATGGTAGACTGTAACAATTAATCAAGTTGTATTATAAAACTATTGTATCATATTGATTACAAAATATTTCAATAATGGTTCCGACCCAAGAATGTCATTCAAACATAACATCTCTCAAAGCGTTAAGTTTAAAAAATCGAAAAATGTGTCGTTAGAAAATGGTTGTTTATATGCACACTATTCCGAGTTGAATTTAGAAAAACTATAATTTGGCAAAAATTAATTTAGATGTAAAATATAAAAAGCTGGTAAGTGAGATGATGGTGGTACAAGTTCGTCCATCGTCCCTTCGGTCCTCGGACAAGATATTGGTGATGAATGTATTAAGTTTTAAAGAAATGATGACTCATTTCTTTAGTATAAAACGATTCTGAGCAAAGCTTCAGTGTAATATAATATATTATTATTTAAATACTGTTTACGTATTTTACGGTTATTTGTATAATTTTTGGTGAGTTTTTTTGTATTTTTTGTAATAAAATATTCAATTAGATATAACTCATTTAAACTTCAATTGTTATAACAATAATAACTCATTAGAAATAAACTTGAAAGAAATCAGACAATATCGAAAAAAATCGTATAATAATTTATTAAAGTGTGTATAAAAAAAAATCCTGACTAACGATTTTTGAACTTTTGTTAGGATAATTAGGTAGGTATATGAGTAAGGTCATATTGAAGTTTAAATGAGTTATATCTAACTGAATATTTTATGAGGGTTTAATTACAAAAAAACTCACCAAAAATTATACAAATAACCGTAAAATACGTAAATAGTATTTAAATAATAATATATTATATTACACTGAAGCTTTGCTCAGAATCGTTTTATACTAAAGAAATGAGTCATCATTTCTTTAAAACTTAATACATTCATCACCAATATCTTGTCCGAGGACCGAAGGGACGAAGGACGAACTTGTACCACCATCATCTCACTTACCAGCTTTTTTGTAATTAAACCCTCATAAAATATTCAATTAGATATAACTCATTTAAACTTCAATTGTTATAACAATTATAACTCATTAGAAATTTTCTGTCACCAAAACGTGAGTATTGATAGTTTAGTATAAGAGTAATCTTAAATTAAAATTTCAGAACTTAAAATACTCAATATTTCATTAGAAATAAACTTAAAAGCAATCAGACAATAAATTAAAAGTTCTATATTTAAGTCAAAAAAGCTATAATTGTTCTGAAAATGTTGTCCAATATAAAAAAGTATGTATTTGATATTGGATAAAATTTTCAAGTTTCTAGCTTCAATACTTTTCGATTTATGACTAAATACCTAAAATCTGAACAGTGAAAATCTCGTTTACGGCGAATTTTTACCAATTTTACCGTTTTTACTCAGTTTTTCGATCGTTATTCTTGATTACTGGAAAAACTATGGAGATTTTGGAAAAATGACCTCTTTAAAATACCATCTCAGTTCAATTTCGAATCTTAAGAGTTGCTGGACGAAACTTTTGGACAAGGATTTCTATACGAAAAAGTGTTTACAGAAAAAAAAAAAATAAAAATAAAATAAACATCATTGTAAAACCATAAGATCCTTCGCTTCACTCAGAATCTAAAAATAAATTGTATGTCCAGTAAATAATTTATAATCATATTATGTTATTTATTGATATTTATGATTAATATAAATTAAGGATAACATGATGTTGAACCCATAAAAATAATCCAAATTAAAAAAGATTCGGTGTGTTACTACCAATTTATTAATATTTGGATTTATTTTCAAGACGAGTAGTTTTAGCATTCTTAAAAAAAAATTGAATTCTATTGGACCGTGATTTTATCACAGTTTTCAGTTGCAACGATTGATGATATCGGAGTCGGTAAATTGCGTCCCTATAAGTACGGTCATACTATGTGAATTGCGGCCCGCGTACTTTTAAAACATACGTAAATGCGGCCCGTGTACTTTTAAAACATACGTAAATTGCGGCCCGAGTATTTTTAAAACATACGTAAATTGCGTCCCGGGAACTTACGAAAAAAAATGATCTTTGCTTCCTTTCAGTCTCCTATTGACACAACCAGACACAGAACAAGAAACCACCATGATGTTGAATTACTTGAATTGCACTTTATAGTTTATAGTTTATAAATTATAATCGAAAAATTGTGTTTCAATCCGAATCCATATAAAAAGATAACTGATATATAAAACAACATTTTTATATTGTATCTTTGGTTTCAATCACAGAAAAATTATATTTCATGGAATAATATAAAATGTCATGGATTAATCAATCATATTTTGCCCTGTTCGCATATGGATTCTAGACTTCAATTTTATTCGTTGAGTCGGCTATCTAGTTGTTTTATATATCTGTGGTTGCTCTACAGTTTACAGTATTTTTTTTCAATCTAATACAAATGGACGTTATGAAAAGTGAAAGAATAAAACGTTGAAAATAGTTGATGGTTTCAAATTTCGTTTTCATAAATTTCTAAACAATGATATTCAACGTTGATGTTGCACAGTTAAAACGTGTAAGTATCTTTTGAAATTTGATGATAATAATATTTGTATAGACAGTTTTAAGTCTATTATAGTGATAGTCCTAAGTCTGAAAAATGGGAAGGAAAATATTGGTTTTGTGGAAAAAAGGCTTAGACGTAATTTACATATTAATAAGAAATAGTTAGATAGGCATATGTACAAAAATATACCCGGGCCGCAATTTACGTATATATAAAATATACCCGGGCCGCAATTTACGTATGTATAAAATATACCTGGGCCGCAATTTACGTATGTATAAAATATACCCGGGCCGCAATTTACATAAAAATTTGAAATGGGACGCAATTTACAGAGACCCGATGATATTCGGCCGTTTACAGTAAACAGTATTTTTACAAATTTGATTGTCATTCCTCATAATAAATATACTTCTGGACTTTCCTGAAATGAATTCAGTTTCTCCCGAAAAAATATTAATAGGATAAATGTTTTCAACCCAAGTGATACACTTAATTTTATTTAAAAACATTCGGAAGCTACCATTAATGTATGCAATGAGATAAAACACGCGAACATGCGGGTTATAATTTTTCAAAACAAATACATCTTTTTTTTTTTTAATACGAAACATCGTATATCTTACATTAGAATGAATTTCACATCATTGATTAGAGCGTAGACGGTAAACGAGTAGCTTATGGCTAGTATTTAACTTGTTATATTATGCTAATGTGATAAATTCAGTGTAATGTGTATGTGTGTGTGTACGTATATTATACTATAATATATTTTGTGTGTATGTTTGTAATAACGCTCTAGGTAAATAATTATTTTCTGAATGGTTTATTAAACGTGACCTATAGGCATATGTACAATGATCGAATTATTTGTTCCATTGCTGCACCTACCATATAATTATAAATTATTTGAAAGCAGCTGAAATGTGTTTACGTGCTCAAATTGATAGAAATATATTCTTACTCAGACCACGTTTTCATTCATTTTAATTGAACGTACGTTTTGATTTTCAATGTTTTATGTAAAGCAGTTAATATATTTACTATATTAATTATTATTGGAGTAGCGAGCTGCAGTATCCATCGACGAGTATTAACCGTGCAGATAGTATACACGATTTTGATTTTTGTAATTATTAATTTTATCTATGTTTATTACAAAATTGTCAGCCAGGTTAAAGAAATAATTAATGTTTGTAAGTATAAAGTAGGTCGAAAAATTATACCTATACAGTTGTTTAAAGCACACGGTATATTTTAATTAATCGGGTTCGAGTATTTTTTTCACTACAGACAATCAGACACATTTTAATTAAGTAGATACACACCCACCATCCTATCAGTGTGTGTGTGTGTGTGTGTGTGTGTGTGTGTGTGTGTGTGTGTGTGTGTGTGTGTGTGTGTGTGTGTGTGTGTGCGCGCGCGCGCGCGCGCGTCCGCGAAAAATAAAATATTATAAAATAATTATTGTTTTACTCGGATCGGCAGTAAACGTCGTAATCGGTGCCTATTGAGTATTGTTAATCGTTTCAAGATAAAGCGGAGTCATTAACACTTTTCATCGACACTTATCGTAATTATTATTCTGGAGCTTAAAAAGCATATAGCACATGACTGCAGATACACTGAAAAACACTTATAGGTACGATGGTGACAATTTCGTTTTTAAATTTATGTCCGAGTCCGTGTGATTTGGACCGTGGGCCTACAATTACGTTATGAATAATGCAAGAGTGAAGAACATTCGGATAATTCTTAATTTATCAACGTACACAGTGTAATAAGATAAATGACAATGGAAAACAATGAAATAAAAAACAATAAAAAATAATAAAAAAGAAACCGTTAAATTGAATTAAAACGATTGAAGACGAAAACAGAATTTGTATAGTAAATTATTCTCGATCACTAGTAATAACATTTTTTGTGACAGATTGATGTTTATCAAAAAATCATTTACAGGAAATAATATATTGATTACAATTTCATTAGGTAAAGTTTTTGAAGATACACGATGTATAATAACATCACTCTATATCTGACGTAAATCTCTCTTTTTTTAAATTAAAGTGCAGATTGCGTAAAAGTTATTTTTTCGGAAAACTAATTCGAATCCAACATGAAATATTTAAATTTAATTACGTGTTCGG